>OY987326.1:37224735-39711401 GCA_963920685.1 Polydrusus tereticollis | reverse complement strand
GGATATTGATTTGGGAAGTGCTCGGACATATTCGCATTTTTTAAAATATAATTAGTGACTTTTTGTATGTACAGGGTGTCCAGTTACCGATGTTCTTTACGTTAGTACTTAGTAAAGATAGAGAGATGCGGTTATCGCTACACTGTTCTACGTTTTTTAGAAACGACAAATATACAGGGTGTTCCTTAATGACATGCTAATATTTAAGGAGGTGATTCCTCGATACATTTTAAGGAAAAAACTTCATTTGAACGTATATCCTAAACGTCTTAACTTGTGAGATACAGGGTGTTAAAGTTTTCAGAAAAAAATTAATTTTTTAATAATAACTGTGATACTATTTACAATATCTTTATGAAATTTGGTACACCTCTTCTATGCGTTAAGGAGCATTTTCTGATGTACAAACAATTTTATTATTTTTACCAGTGGCGTCTGTACGGGTTTTGCATTTAATAGTTTTGGAGAAAAAAATGGTACGTCACTGCGTTATTCTTAAATAAAATACATTTTTAAAATCTTCATTCAATTATGAGCAAATTTGATCTCTTGATTTTCTTTGTCCGACGCATGGTTTTCGCTAAAAAAAAATTAAATCTATTTCTCTACATGGTCACACGGATATCGCTAATATGGCAATAGCACAATGCCAAAATATGCAGGTAAGATTCCGCACGAACGTCACTGGTGGAAATAAAATAAAATGTTGTACAGGAAAAAATGCCTCTTGATGCGTAATACCTTTATACGAATTTTCATTAAAATATCTAGAGTGGTATTACAGATATTATTAAAAAATTATTTATTTTTAAAAACCTTATCACCCTGTATCTCAAAAGTTAAGACGTTTAGGATATACGTTCATATGAAGTTTTTTTCTTAAAACGTATTGAGGAATCACCTCCTTAAATATTAGCATGGCATTAAGGAACACCCTGTTTTTTAAGGTTTTCTTTAAAATAGCTTTTTCTCTTTACCACTGTGTTGTGTCCGTATGGTGGCCATACAAAGTTATTTTTCTCGAGTGCCATTGACGCCAAGCCAATGGCAATTATTCTAAGCAAGATATTTAATAACTTGTTCTTAACTAAAAATTAAAAAGTTTATTTTGTAGCTTGGAATGACGTGAGATTAATAAATGGAACAATTGAATTCTCTGGTTTCAAAACCGCACAAATCCACATTTGTTAAAAAAATAAGTTGTATACGTTAATGGATTCGTCTCCTCTACAACAGTGGCGGCTTTTAAATAAAAGCTGCAGAGCTGCCTAAAATCATTATTATTTAATTTTTAAATTAACCTACATACTTATTATCATTATTATTATTACCTATTAGTATACCGTCATAATGCGCATCACACGATAGTTTACAGCCGAAACGTCATCCCTAATAAAACCTGTGATAATACTTAGCGGCGGTATGGAAATTTGGCCTTGAGCTGGCCAATCAGAGTGCCATAATTTTTTAAGATTCGTACTGCTCTTGTTCGCGTCGGGTGAATGTATTCTTGAACCGAGATTACTCTTTTTGATAATTTAATAATTTTGTCAATTTAAGGATACTTACACCCCAAAAATATTTTTACTTGGTCTTATGAATGAGATCCAAATTAAAGTGCAAGATGCAAGAATGGTAATACTCTATTTACCTTGTTAAAATTGAAAATGAACGTTAGTTATACTACACATATCAAAATATAATCTTTCGCGTTTTAAGCAGTTTGGTAAGTAAATATCGTTTTATTGTACCTAGTTCGAGAGTAGCTATTTGCAAAATATAAAAAATGGTGAATAATGGCAGATGTATAGCTTTAAAGCGACATCTCGTGGCAATCAAATGCATCACCTGGCCCGTCTAACAAAAATCAGTTACGAACGGAGAAGCAAACTCCTGAAAAGCCCAGACGAGCCGGTCACTCTTACAGAAGTCGCCGCCAGGAGCGCAGCATTAAAAGCCAGTTCGGTATACACGGACAGAGTACCAACAATGAAACCTAACGGTTAGTTGCTTCCTTTCGCCGGATTCATCCCCAGACGCGTTTTGCTGTATAACAGCTCGTCAGTGAAGCTATATGCTATATCCGAAAAAATTATTTCTCTTGTCCTATTTCATATAGATGCGAATTTCGTTGGTGTTTAAAGGATATTTCGGTGTTTTTAGTTTTCATCATTTTGAACGGTTGACAAAACATTGGCCGAACGAAACTACATAACCTCAAGAGTTCTGTGACCTCAAGCCTCAACTTTTAGTTCGTTTCAGTGGCGTATTTAGGATTGTAACACGAGGGGGTCCAATTTTCATTTCATCGTAAAAAATGCGCCGCAGACAAAATTTTTTTGGTGCCACGCCCTTTTTTAGAATATCAAAACTTCTACGTTTCGATATCTCGACCCGGAAAAACGTAAAAATAAAGAAATTTTTAAATATAAACGCCAATATTTCTATTTTAAATATTAGTTTTTTTGAAGGAATGTATAACGTATATTATTTTATATCCTGAAGTAGAAAACACAGAACAAACAATAAAATTTAACAATTGCAACAAGTGAGGGAATCCCCAATCCCCAATCCCCAAACATCTTAAAAACGCCACAGTCTAGGATCAATACTTTAATAATGTCATACATATATAATCTTTTTTGGGTTTATGATGAATTGAAATATGCGAAGGCATAGAAGGGCCACATTAAATAATATTTAAAAAAAATTTTTTTTACAATTTCGAGTTATGTTATAACGCGAAATTTTTAAAATTTCGTCTCATAACACCAAATTTTACTTTAAATTTTCGAGTTATAATTCGAAATTTTAAAACTTTGTTCTATAACATTCTTATAAGACGGAATTTTATTAATTTCGTGTTTTAAGTCGAAATTTTAAAATTAGTTGATATAACTCGAAATTTTTAAAATTTCGTATTATAACACTTTACATATACAATTTTACTTTAAATTTTCGAGTTAAAACCCGAAATTTTGTCTTATAACAGTTATAACACGAAATTCTACTTTAAAATTTCGAATTCTCCGCCTTCGTAGAATTGAAATCGATCTGGAAAATTTGAAATTATGTTTCATGTTGTTTATTGAAAATGAATTAATGTGATTTTGAGTTTTCTCTATCATCGAGCCCACGGGGGGGGGGGGGGTCCAGCCTCCCCCCTAAATACGCCACTGGTTCGTTTAACCTTTATTTATTTATTTATCCTGTGATTTCTACGTTTTATTATAATTATAATAACAAATCTATAACAAAATCCTAAAACTTCGTTCCGACACTTTTACCGCCATAAAATATTTGAAATTGATCAATCATAGCATTATCCGCAATTCGTGGTTCGCATCTATATGAACTATTCTTTAATATCTACTACAGTATCTGTATAGGTGTCCCGAGGATTTCTTCAATTTTTTTTGGAATGTTACATATTTTATGCACACACGTATACTCACTCATACTACGAATATTTCATAAACATGTATGAAAAATCAATTCGTTATTGGAAAATCTTGATTCAAATTTTTACTTAAGAATTTTGGGAAAAATACAGAAACTCGCGTAAAAATTAGTTGAAGCAATAAATCTGTTTGTGTTTGAAATTAATAAACAAAGAATAGTTCTGTTTATTTTAACGTTTTATAAAGTGGATTAGAAATAAAACTTAATTTTTTAAAATTAAAAAATTTACTCTACGTTTTTACCAAATTAAAAGGGGGGTATGTGAACAAATGCCCACCCTGCCCCCTATGAAAGCCTGACCTAAATTGAGAATAACAAAAAGCTTAGTAAGTGTTTGTTGAAAAACTTTAAGGCCAATACGTTCAAGCCAGGACATAAAAGAACAGGATGAGAGTTATTTACAGCTTAATAAGGGAAGGCCGCCAAACTAGCGGGTAAATTAACTGATCGTCCCAATTTATCGGGGGGTAAATAACGGGCCATAAGTCTATCACGGCAAGCTATTAACCATACCACGTCGGCACGCAATAAACTACCTGAATTAAATTGGGAATAAACTTTATTAAAAACGTTGGGCCGCAATTGGCCCGTAAATTAGTGAGGATTTTCATTGGCACTTTATTGAGGCAGAAAAGATAAATAGCTGTAAAATTAGTTTTATGCCTATGACACTGGATAAAGACAAAGCCTGCATGGTTTATACAGATGTAATATGTATGTAACAGGGTGTTTCAGAAGTACGGTACGTAACTTAAGGGGGTGGTAAATATCCTTTTTCCCATTTTAATAAAATTTGGAACCGTTATTCATAATGATAAGGGGCTTAATTAGCCCTAACTAGATTAAATTTATCAAGTCCAGTGGCGTCCCGGGAAACACCTCAACGAATATTATTGACAAAAAAATGTACGCCACTGACTTTTTTCTAGTTTTGATATTTTTTTGCCTGATTCAAAATGAGAGGGCTAATCACACAAAACATATTATGTTCTAAAGACTGTATATATAGCCACTCTAGTTAGTTTTAAGCTTAGTAATTATTCTCACTTCGTGTGTAATACAGCGTTTGTTTAATCGTGTGTGTCATGGAAAATATGTGCGACCCAATGTATCTCAGGAGATAACCCCGTTAAAAAGCAGAAAACACTTTTCTGTGGAAACTATGGAAGTTGTAGATAATGTTTATAAAACTCTCAATGAACGTGCGGTCAGCAAACTAGCAGCGTTAGAAGAAACGCCCACATTAACAAAAATTCCAACATCAACTGTATGGAAAATTGTGAATAATCCCATTTTAGCGAGGAAAAAAGACCCGATACTGGCATTTTCTAAAGATTCTTCTCTAGATTACCATGAGGACATCACTGCTGATTTATTGGAAGATTGGTTTAAAAACAAGCTAATTCCAAATATATCTCTGAATAGCCTAATTGTAATAGACAATGCAAGCTACCATAGTAGGCAGTTGACCAAGACTCCCTCCTCAAATGACACAAAAGCAACAATCCAAAACTACATGTATGATAATGACATTTATTTTCAGGAAGATTACACCAAAAGGCAATTAATTAAGGTTTTACAAAGTTTAAAACTACAAAAGGAATACTTCCGTGATAATTATGCAAAAAATTTAGGGCATACAGTTTTAAGGCTTCCACCATACCATTGTATATTTAATCCCATCGAACATGTTTGGCACCAACTGAAATCTGCCATTCGTCGTAACAATATTTGCCCTACTATTCCAGGGTACTTGAGCTTATAGAAACTGAAGTTTTTAACATCCCTTCACAAAGTTGGGCAAATTCTGTTACACATGTTGAAAAAGTGGAAAAATCCTATATCCATATAAACAATATAGCACAAATAATAATTAGAATAGATAATGATAGCGATAGTGATATTGATATATTAAGTAAATAATTATTATAAGTACCGAATAATTTGTATATTTTTGTAATCATAAATATAATTTTTTATATGTCTCCCTGCTTCATGCATATAATGTAAGTCAGGTCATAAATGAGCCTACTAGGCGGAGTCATAATAGTGCAACCCTCATAGACCTCATCCTTTGCTCCAATACTAATCTTTTATTAAGTAGTACTGTAGACCATACTTTTGATGCATCAGATCACTATCTTATTAAGTGCCTATTACAGATAAAGGTCTTAAAACCGAAACCGATTGTCATTAACTATAGGGATTTCAAACATTTTGATCATGAGGCATTCTATGGAGATCTTCAGAATGTACCTTTTTACAGCTTGCTACATTTACGGGATGTCAATGATAAACTCAAGATGTTTAATACATATATTCTAAATTTATTCAACAAACATGCTCCCATCAGAAATGCTCGCATAACAAAGAGAAAGGCTCCATGGATTACTGCCAATATCAGGTTTTTAATAAAACTTCGTGATAGGGCTTTATCTAAGTTTAAGCAAAGAAGAACACCAGAAACCTGGGAACGATATCGACAGCTACGCAATCGAATTACCAACGAGATTGTAACTGAAAAGAGAGCGTATCTTGAGTTTAATCTAAATAATAATACACAAAAAAATAACTGGAAATTACTTAGGGAACTTGGTGTTTACTCAAGAGATGCAAAATCCATTCCCGAACACCTTGGTAATGTGGATGATATTAACCACTTCTTCAGTAATAATACGCAATCTTTAATTCCTGATCCTGACTTGTTAAATTTTTACACATATAATAAAAAGCAAGATGCTGGCGCTTTTCAGTTCAGACTCGTAACTCTTGAGGAAGTACGAGCAGCTCTGTTCTCTATTAGGTCTCAGGCTGTGGGTACTGATGAAATTGGATTATCTATGCTATGCCGTTGCTGCCCGCTCATTCTCCCGTTTATTTTACATATTGTCAATTCCTGCATAGAGACGTCCTCTTTCCCTGAAATCTGGAAAAGTTCTTTTCTACTACCGTTACCTAAAGTTTCGGTCCCCAATGACCTAAAGGACCTCAGACCTATAAGCATACTACCTACCCTGTCGAAGGTCTTGGAAAGGGTGTTGGAGGGTCAGATTCGTGAGTATATTCAAGCTCACATGTTATTGCCAGATGTCCAATCTGGCTTTCGTAGAGATCATAGTTGCGCCACAGCTCTTCTTAAGGTTACTGATGATGTTCTGGAGGCGGCAGATCGTGGAGAACTTACTGCCTTGGCTTTGCTCGACTACTCTAAGGCCTTTGACAGACTAAACCATCAGCTCCTATTGGCTATCCTGAGGTTTCTTGGCTTTGATGATAGTGCATGTCAACTAATTCAAAGTTACCTTACAAGAAGAACACAGTCTGTAAGACTCAACTCGGAACTCTCGGGTCGTGTAGTGGTCTCATGTGGTGTTCCCCAGGGATCAATACTGGGCCCCTTATTTTTCACTCTATATACCTCTCAACTTATCGATAATTTGGGATACGCCACTGCACACATGTATGCGGATGATACCCAGCTGTACTTATCCTTTCGACCTGAAAACATTCTTGAGGCTATTGACAGGCTTTCAGCTGACCTAGATCGTCTGCTAAAAATCTCTACGCAACATTGTCTCGAACTAAATCCTAAAAAGTGTGAGTTACTTCTGTTTGGTCCTGCTCAGAGCAGGGAGCAATGTCGAGACATGTTTCGCGTTGTTCTTGGTGGTCAAACCTTATCCTGTTCAGCCATCGCTAGAAACCTTGGATTGCTACTTGACGTGAACCTGAGGTTTACCGACCATGTCAATAACTGCATAAAAAAGGCATTTGCAAATTTAAAACTTATATACTACCAAAGGCACCTTCTGAATGCTGATCTCAAAAAATCGTTATGTGATAGCCTGGTCTTATCTCAATTCACTTTTTGTGATGCACTGTACGGCCCGTGTCTCTTGCAGAGGGATGCCAGGCGTATTCAGATGATTCAGAACTGTTGTATACGTATGATAGGTGGAATAAGAAAGTATGATAGAGGGGTGAGTGCTACAATGAGAGAAATAGGATGGCTTAACATGAGAGAGAGAAGAATGTTCCATAGCCTAATAATGTTTAATAAAATAATCGTTAAAAAATGCCCGGACTATTTATATCAAAAAATAAAATTCAGATATGACTATCATGCCTTGGACCTTCGGCATAAATATACTATCACTCCTCCGTTGCACAAAACCACTCTGTTCGAAAGATCATTCAGTTATCAAGTCTCCTTAATCTACAACAAAGTTCCCATCTGTTTAAAATCTGCTTCAACTAATCTATTTAAAAATGCAATTCGTCCTCTTATCAGACAAATATGTTCCGGTACACAATAAAAAGTCAGTCTTGATGTATGGTGCTGTCCCTCAGTGGCCTCCACCTTGCCAGCTATAGTCAACTTATATTTACTTATAATACTTCAATTAGGTAAATTGCGTGTTCTTACACATTAACTGTAAATTTTTTGTTAGTCTATGTCTTATAAATTCAGTCAATTTATTGTTCTCTTAGCGATTACTACTTACGTCATAGAATATTAGGTTATAGATATTATATTATAGAATATTAGGTTAAGTGAGGAAGCTTTGCTTCAACTTCGCCTTTTGTATTTTTCTTTTTCTTAAATTACAATAAAGACATTATTATTATTATTATTATTATTATTATAATAAAATAACTTACAATTTCACATTTAATCATAAATAAAATATTATTTAGTCTTACCCTTTTTTATTACAAACCATAATTAAATTCTAAGCAAAATACGGACCTGTTCGGCCATATTTCAATTTTACAGCTGGCCCGGGTCTTTCCTAATAGGGATCAGTTAGTCACTCTCTTATATCTCTGAACAGACTTTACTAATGCTAAACACAAACAGGTAAAAATAAAATACGCAGGTATGCTGATGTGTATTTAATTTTTGGGAAGCGCTTTCCAACTCTCCGAAGGCAAGAAGACTTTATTCTGAAAGATTTCCAGCCCGAACATTGCAAATCAAAAAACCTTTCAAGCGGTTAATCGGAGCCTAAGGGAATGGTGATCAGAAAGTAATCATTAGAGTTAGCGAATTAATTTTTGAAATTTTTTATTTAGGGTGGTGAGGGACCTCCCAGGAGAGCACGAGACCCTTACGTAGAGGAACAAATTTTGCAAGATATTGCTGACAACCCTTAAAACAGCATAACACGCTATGTCTCCGGATGATTATCCAGCAAGACTTAAATACCCCAACTGGTTTATACGGCAACATAAATCTAAATTTTTCTAACCTTATTTTGTTTACCGATGAAGCCGGTTTTACAAGAGATGGCATAATAAACTCACACTCAATGGTGATATTTATTTACAATTTTTGTAGCAAAATATAATAATTTATTGGAAGACGTGCCTCTTGATAGAAGAATGCAAATGTGGTACATGAATGATGGTGCCCCACCTCATTATAACCGTATAGGCCGTATTTGGCCCTCGATGGATAGGTCAAGGTGGGCCTGTTTTATGGCCAGCAAGGTCTCCAGACCTAAATCCCTTAGACTTTTACTTCTGGGCACATCTAAAAGAAATAGTTTATTCAACGCCAGTAAATACTAGAGGAGAACTACTATAGCGAAAATAGCACAGCATTCTACCGAAGTCCGTAATAATGCCGGAATATTATTTACAGTGTAGCGGAAAAATATTCGAAGACTAAGAAAATGTATTGAAGTACGAGGAGCCCATATTGAACATTTGCCAAAATATCATTTAAACGTTTTCATTATTTTTGTATTTTAATAATATTGTAAATTAGTTAAGCTCCGATCAGCCTTTGAAAGGTTTTTTGACTTGGCAATGTTCGAGTTGGAAATCTTTCAGAAAAAAGTCTTCTTGCTTTCGAAGAGTTGGAAAGCGCTTCCCAACAATTAAATGCATACCTTGCGTATTTTATTTTTACCTGTTTGTGTTTAGCATTAGTAAATTTTGAGTGTTTCGTATAAAAACCAATTTATCTCGAAAACCGCCAGTTTTATCGAAATAAATTAAGAGTACCTTTTTTGAAGAGGAATGACCAGCGTATTACAAAAATCGGTTTTCCGCTCTATCAAATGACACCGGTCAAAATTTTGGAACAACGAGTGTGGTGGCAAGTCCGTTCCTGACTTTCCTGACAATGTAAAACATTTACTGTAGTATGGTTTAATGACTCTTTATGACCTCTACAAAATATTACAATTTGAATAAATTATACAAGTTGGTTCAAAAGACCTAAAAGAGTAAAGCGCTGGGTACCATATCCGGGGCCGGAAAATCCTAGCGCCAGCCCTGATGGGAAGTGCATGAAACTTTAATAACGTAATGCCAGCTTTATTCTTGTTATTTGAATGCATTTAGGTTAGATTATTATTGTTGGGAGCAAGTATCGTGCTAACTTTGGTGTTTGGACTGTTTATTTGAAAATGATGATGATTATTTAATAAATGAAGACGTCGATACAGAAAGTAATGAAATGCTGGAAATTAGTTTATCAGACACTGTGGACGCCGGTGGCGGCTTGTCAGAAGAGGCAGTTCCTCCCCTGCTACAAAACTAAATAGTAGTAGGCACCCTATTTTTATAAATAATATGTAATACGACAATTATATGCATTATATACAATATATAATACAGCTAATATGTACAGTGTGTGTATAAAGTCTGGAAACGGCTTATTACATTACATCACAATTTATTGGCCGATTTAAACCAAATTTGGTACAGTTGTGTAAGAGGATCTGACGCACCGAATGACGATTTTGGCGTTTTTGCCAGCTTTTTAGTTTGTCTGGAATTCGAACAAATTTTATATTTTTAAATGCAGCACCCTGTATATTTTTTCATTTATAGTTTTTACTTTAAATTTGTTACACTTTTGGTATATCATGCTTTGTTCCTAACATCAGTAGTTTTCGAAATAACGAGTACAATTTAGAAAAAATATATTTTTTATATTAAATGTTCAAACTGTTTTCCCTGTACAGCTTGACAGTGTGTTAATTGAAAATAAAAATTTTCAATTGTGTTGTAAATCATTTCTGGCGTTATTAATTCAAATTCGTCCAAAATTCGACGCCGCAAATCGGCCAAATCTTGAGGTTTTGTGGTATAAACTCTGTTCTTCAAGTGTCCCCATAAAAGTAGCCGTTAGGCGACAAATCAGGGGACCTAGGTGCCCACTCAATTGTACCCCCTCTACCGATCCACCTATTCGGAAAAGTGTTGTTCAAAAGTTCGCGCACGTTTCGACCAAAATGGGGAGGAGCTCCGTCCTGTTGGAAGAATGTACTGCATAATTTGGACCCATCAAATTTCGTGTAGTAGGCACTATTTGCGTTTCTAAGAGCTCAAGGTAAAGTTGTGATGCCAAATTTCAATCAATAAAAAATGGACCGATCTTGTGGTTACCCAGAAGCCCAGCCCACACATTCAATTTTCCAGGGCGTTGTGCATGACCTTCTTTCATCCAGTGGGGATTTTCATTTGCCCAAAATCTACAGTTGTGTCTATTGACTTTACCATGTTGCTTCGTCTGAAAATACTATAAAATTGAAAAACTGGTTATTTTGGTCAAACCTTGACATCATAATATCACAAAATTCAATTCTTTGCTCATAATCATCTTCTGATAACTCTTGAACTAAATGTATTTTGAAAGGGTGATGTTTATGTTTTATTAAAACATTATGGACGAATTTGAAGCAGACGTCACTTACATGAGAAATTTTTCTTAACGAAGAAACACGAGTTTCAACAACATGCTGTAAAATTTCTAAACTTTTCTCTTAATCTACTACTGCTGGTCGTCCTGATCGTCGCCTATCTCTACAATTTCCAGTTTCTTCGAACCGTCGGACAGTTTTTAGAACAGTTGCTTTTGAAATTGGATTTCGGTTTGGAAATGCGTCATTAAGTAAATTTTTAACCTCTTGGTAAGACCCGACCCTATCGCCATATCCTCTCATCATAAGAATTGTAATTCTTTCATTTCAGTTAAAGACATTTCTGCATGTAAAAATGACTGGTTTTATGACTTTACATCAAAACTGAAGTGGTGTTTCATTTATTAATAAATAAAACACAATTTGTTGATATTTTCAAAACACGTCGTTATTTCGAAAACTACTGATATTAGGAACAAAGTGTGTTATACCAAAAGTGTAACAAATTTAAAGTAAAAACTATAAATAAAAAAATATACAGGGTGTTACGTTTGAAAATATAAAATTCGTTCGAATTCCAGACAAACTAAAAAGCTGGCAACAATATCGTCATTTGGTGCGTCAGAGCCTCTTACACAACTGTACCAAATTTGGTTTATATCGGCCAATAGATTGTGATGTTATTAAGCCGTTTCCAGACTTTATACACACACTGCATGTAACATATTTTTTTAATGTAAAGTCTATAATAGTTTTCCTGTATAAATTTTGCAGTATCCTTATAGGTTTAGTTATTATCGCATCTTGGAGGCTCGCTTCTCTGCGCCCGACGTTTTTAGGATAGAGCGATATACAATAAGTAAAAAGACAAATAATCACAATATGTAGTAAGTTTTTTTGCATGATGAAAACTGTAACTGGAGGCAAGCGCGCCCACCTTAAGCATGCCATTGATTGGCTTTGATTTTAGGAATTTTACATCTAAGACTGAAATCTGGTGTAAAAGTTAAATTAAAAAAAAAACTAGTCTGAATATCTACCATATAATATCTCTAATGCGGTATGCCTTCTTTGGGTAAAAAGAATAATAGGTCCCTAGTTTACAACGCCAGTCAGTAGCTTTTAGTGCTATTAGGCTGTAAAAGGAATATCATAAAAATATAAAATCGCTTATTTCCCTGACTTATTTACTACCTACTCCGGTAGAACTAATATTTCGACTGAACTAATAAAATAAAGTATACCGTCCGTTTATAGACCTTATAAGTTAGTCTTCCTTAAGCATTTTAGTCTGTAATAATAACGAAAATTGAACCACAATAACATTGAAATCAATAAAGTATAGATAGATATACCTATACAGTATGTCCTAGGGTGGGCTTTACAATAGGTGTAATAGACCAAAAATTTCACATTTCAAAAAAATTGTTTTTGTCAAGCGCCTCTTAAAAAAACAAGATTCCCGTTGAAAACTTTTTTTTATATGTGCAGGGTGTCCCATTTTCGACACTTTTATAGGGTAGGTATCTCCGTAATTGTTAGTGCTATCAAAAAAGTAATATAGGTGTCATGTGCTCTTTTTGGGTCAAACTTAAAATGGTAATATCAAAATTTGAAAATTTTTGCTCGCTTAAGAGATACGCAGGAAAATCAAAAAATTGACAATTTCAAAATTACCCTATATTTTCTTAGTTAAAAGAGATACAGAAAAATGTTTTATACAAAAGATTCTTTATAATAATTACTGAATAATCTGCCGTTTCAGAATAAGTATACGGGGTCAGGTAAAAAAGTTATCAGACCTAACCTCATTTTTTTTTAACACCCTGTGTATGTTAATCTAAAAAGATAGCATTTTAAATTCTCTTTTAAAACATACACGGATGATATCGGTTTCCTTGGCGATTTATTTAAACTTTATTACTTTTAAACGAATTAAAAGAGTCAGATGAAGGTAAAAAATAACGGGAATCATAGCAAATGTTCGAAAGCTCTTTCCTTGTTTTCAATGCACTCTTGACATCTTTTTCGAACGGATTTTAAGGTATTCATGATGTGTAATGGTTTTATTTCTGCAAAGACCTCATGAATTCTTTGATCAAGTTGTTCTCGGGTTAAAATGACTTCTTTATAAATTCTATTTTCCAACACTCCCCAAAGAAAAAAATCTTGAGGTGTTAGATCCGGAGATTGTGGTGGCCACCTTATAGGTCCATGTGTTCCTATCCAACGGATTCTAAAGTGAGTATTTAAATACTCTGTTATTCGAAGAGCGTTATGGGTAGGGGCGCCATCTTGTTGAAAGTAAATATCTATTACTTACTTTATTTAAAGTAACATCATCAAGAATATCGAAAAGGTTTGATTGGAGTATGTCCAGATATCTATCTGCATTTAAATTTTCTTTAAAAAAAGCGATACACCAGTTTGTTTTGAAACAAAGAACAACAACTAATATTTACTCCAAATCGATCTTGCTGGCGAACAGGTCGTGGGGACTTGTGGAGTTCCAATGTCTTTCATTATGTCGGTTATGAATACCGCAACTTATAATTCGACATTCATCTGACTAAATTATTTTTTGGTGAAAAATAAAACGATCCTCGTTAGATTTATTTAAAACCCAGTGACAAAGTTCCAATCGTTTTACATCATCGCCAGGATGCAAATATTGGGTAATTTTTAGGGACCGACCGATACCGATATCGGTATCGGTATATCGGCCTTCTTGCCCGATATCGGTATCGGCCAAGAGTATATCGGTATCGGCCGATATATTTTTTAAAGAAATTAAAACATACATTTATAAAGTAAAATAAATAAATAAAGAATTTTTGAGCTCAATTTTAGTAGTCTGCACTCCAGAAAAATCAGCTCCTTCAGCTTTGTCGAGATAAATCAAAAGTGTCTTAAGTAATGATATTATTTCTGATATAGATGCACTGTTCTTACTAAAAATGTTGGTAATCTCTTCAAAGGGTTCTAATAAGTTTCATAAGTTTTTTGTTAGTTCCCACTGGTGATATGCTAGTTCCTTATCTTTTAAAGCTGAATCATCCATTATAAATATATTTAAAGCGTTTTTTTTTTCTACCAAACGTTTCAACATATAAAAACTTGAGTTCCATCATGTAGGTAAATCCTGAACCAAAGATTTTCTCGCCATATTAAGAGTCTTTTGAATATTCTTCAGTCTATCACAAGCCAAAGAGAAGTGACTAAAATAAGTTACTATACGCCTCGCTTTTGCCAATAAATCCATGATTGATCGTTGACTTTCTATCGAGTCTTGTATGGCTAATTGTAAAGATGTATAAAACAAGGTGTTTTAGTTTAACTTCGTCGATGCCCTTTTTTTATGTTGGCGGAATTGTCAGCCAAAACCAAAAGAACCTAATTATGAACTAACTTCCATCTCTTCAGTAAATCATTTAACATCTGGGCAATATTTTAAGCTGTATGTGTTCCTGGAAAATGTTTGCAGGCCAGTACAAATGAACATCTTTCAGTCGTTTTAAAATCCATCCAATGAGCAGTAGAACACATAAATGAATTGTTATTGTGTTTGCACGTCCATAAATCCGTAGTTACAGAAACTTTAATGTTTTCTTCTAAGGAAAGTGATGATAATAATTTTTCACTAATTGCTGAAGAACATTTTTGGTAAATATCAGGAAGTATATTTTCTCTAAAATATTTATCAGAAGCATATTGTAACAAGGATCCAATTTTTTTAAACGCTGTTTAAAGCCGACATCATTCAGAATACTGAATGGTTGTATACCTATAGCTAATAATTCTCCGATAGAATAGTGAATGTCTTTAGATTTAGTACTATTGATGTCCCATAACTGCATGTTATCAAAGGATTCAAATATCTTTAGCTGTGTGGTTTTACTTGAGCGGGCAGTTGAACAAGACGGACATTAATTGTAGCTAATTTATATAGCAAAATATCCATAATAGAAAATATAGCCGATATATCGGTATCGGCCGATATTGGCTATGCATATATCGGTATCGGCCGATATCGGTATCGGTCACAAAAAATTATATCGGTCGATCCCTAGTAATTTTAACAACATAGGGAAAATATGTATTTAGGTATTTATATTTATTGGACGTCAAGATTCTTTGCGCCTTAGATTTTGTAATTGTCAGTTATAATTTATTTGATTAAATAATATTTGAATTAAAACTGAGACAGTTACGTTTTGGCACATGTATAAAATACTTAGTTATAACAAAGTGAATGATATCAGGGTGATCAAAAACGTTTTTAATTCCAAAATGCAGTTTTCAAATCCGATCGAATTTAACTGAAACTTCAAATTATGGATGCTAATTCAATTCCAAGTGACTTTTGTATGTTGCATTTTGATCAAATATTAAAAATGAAGGTACTTCAGCCAACATTGTATTTTTGAAGTTATTCCCTATAAAACAAAATCTTAAACATGAATCTTGCTTGACAAAAACAATTTCTTTGAAAAGTGAGATTTTTGGTCTATTACGCCTATTGCAAAGTCCATCCATACTGTATACTATTGGACAAGAATAAAACAATAAAACAGAAAATGTACTAAAATTTCTTGAGCTTTGTCGAAATACCTATCAAAAGTTGCAATAAATATTCTTGTAGTAGGTTAAAATGGCACTGATAATATGAAAGCCATTTTTCACTATACATTCCTTTGTTTCCACATCATTGTTTTAATGTTGACGTTTCTAAATACATACTACAAAATTAGAGCAACAAAGTACATAGTTGCGTTTATCAGAACGAGCGCTCGAGGTACTCACAGTAATCGCTGATAGTGAATGAGAATCCCCCATATAAAGTAGCGCAGCGTTCTGATGAACACGATCAGTCTACTAATAATAAGTTTTTAATAGTTGAAACATACATTTAGCTAGAGTTTGATAGTGTATATAGTTGTATTTTTAGTTATAACTTCAAACTTTATTATGAAACAATACCTATACATAGTGGAGCGTCGAGCAATGGGCAAAGCAGCGCCTCATGCGTCAATCAATACATTCTCTTGATCTTAAAAAGCGCGGTATAAACGGATTCATACTATATTCTATGTTCAGACTATAATTCGAGCCGGCGACGAATATTTTAGATGGAATTTCGTGCAACTGATCGATTGGCTCTGCGCGTCGGCTATTTAATTTAGTTCATTTGTAGCTTGAGAGGGCTGTCTGCGTACGCGCGGTCTTCATATTTAGAGTTTTTAAGTTTCAACTTGTGTGAAAATTAAAATTAGGTGGTTTGATTTAAATACAATGAATAAAATAGGCAATTATTATTGACGTCTTTTTCCATTGTGTATAAGGGAACTGGGTATATCTACCTCTTCCAGATTTGGAAATATTAAAAAAAAAATGGTTTTGGTAAATGGAACTGGTTAAATTTGATAGAATATTGAGGCACTCTAAAAATAATTTTATTTGTGGATGTGACGAAAAAAATTAATGTTTTTGCTTTCCTTGTGCTCTGTTTAGAGGCGCTGCGTTGTCTGGTGGACCAAAAATGGTGTCAATGGCAGATTTAATCCCTATTTATAAAAAAACTTAAAACACATGAAAAATCCATGTAAATAATATTTTTAGTTTTTCTTTTTCATGGAAAATCGAATATATTAATCCAACTAAATTCACCTTCGTGTGCCTACAAATTTCACACAATAGTGTACAAAAATGAACATATTATTTTAAAAACAATTAAAAATTGTATTCGATTTTGCGGTGCGTCAGAATTCCGAGGAATCAGGAATTCAAGGAGTATTTCGAGAATGTGGTGTCAATGGTCAAAGAAAAGTTTATTTTTAAATTGAAATTCGTCGGAAAAATTATGTCCTCATATCTTGGCCCCACCTTTCCATAAGCCCAAGAGCCGCCACTGGAACATGGAATGTAAAACAGATTTGTGCACATTATAAAAGAAGTGATGCTTCCATATTATGCAGAATGTGAGATGCAATCAAAATTCAATTTCCAGCAGGATAATGACCTGAACACCTGAACATACATCTGGGCTTGTTTAAACGTGATTCCGGGATAATAATATTACTTTCCTGTTTAATCCCCTAACCTTAACATTATTGAAAATGTATGGGATAAAATAAAAAGATTAATAAAATCATGGAAGTGTGGGAAAATGCAAATTCTAATGAGTACACTAGGTGTAGGTTATAATTACAAGATTAAACGAACTTACCTTAAGTGAAGTTCAATCTTGATTATATGTAGCCTCGTTGAAGTAAATAAAACATATGTAGTATCCCTCGTAGAGTGGATCCGAACACACATTTACTAAGAAAAAATCAATATGCCTTCTCAGCTCTAAGCGCGCAATCTTTAACCCAATCATTCTTTTAAAGCTTGATTGTTGCTGTAAGGGGGCCTATTAGGGTTAGGGAGGGACTTTTATTTACTTCAACGAGGCTACATATAATCAAGATTGAACTTCACTTAAGGTAAGTTCGTTTAATCTTGTAATTATATTTGCCTCGTTTCCGTAAATAAAACATATGTAGATATTTAAAGCCTTAAGCAACAATCATTTTTCCTCCGACTTATCAAATCTTTTTATGTAGTACCTATATTCAACAAGAAAAATTATATTATATTATCAAACCAATGATTCATTCACTAAAATCTAAACTATCGAACTTAAATTAAGTTGTTTATTTTGCTGGCGTCAATCCCTGGAGAAAGAAATATACATAGTCTTAGTAATACGATACTTTTTTATTTTCTTTTAAATCAACATCCTTAGATAAACGCACAACCAGCTAAGCATTTTAGACATTCGAATTACACAAAATAATAATATTTTAAACATTAAGAACTGTTTCAAGAAAATCTCCTTTTTTTGGCTAAAGGCCTTTGATAGAATTTCGCAAAGGTCTGAGATTTAGTGGACCATCCTACGGACCTTTGAATTACGACAATGTTGACGCCTTTCCGGGCAGCCGCTGATGTAGCGGCGTGTCTGGTACTATGTGCTGTAAAAATATTGTGTCCAAACCCCTTTTGGTTCATATAAATTTTATCCATCTACTTATAGTTTGGGTCGAGACTGCTTTAAGGGGTTTTTTAAAAGCAATAAAAAATTCTGACAGTCAGGTGCTCTTAGATCTTTTGTTATATTTAAATAATGTAAAAGAGTTTTTGCCACACAGACTTGGGGATCAGCATGGAAAAAAGGCAACGTAATTGTTGGTTGAGATCTATTCGGTCCTGACGCCTTTATCCTTTTAACAATTTTAATTTGAAGTTGGTCGTCAAATTTTTCAATATTACAAATTTCTATGGTTCTTAGGTCTGTACACGGTGGCCCGTTGTTAAGGCTAGCAAGGTCGCTAATCTACATGATAATATTTTTAAGGAGATATTGTCATTGGATAGGTTTCGAAGGTAATTTATAACGTTAGATGGGTCCCAATTGGTGTCATATTTGGGTGTGGTAGGTCTAAGGCTGAATCAAGGCTGAATACTCCTTTGAAAAATCTTTTAAGTCTGACATCATGCACAAGGTCCGTGGAAGAGATTAGACTAATAGCAGATCTGTACGAATTTAATGTCCCATAGGATGCTCCCCTTTTAAATTGGGAAGTTAAAAAATTTATCACTAAGGGCACAGATATATTAAACACAAAATTTTTTCCCCTCTTGGCAGAATTGCCACCACAATTTCAGACCCGAATTATATTGGCGAATAGTAGAATCTGTGACAGTGATCTGTGCAGAGGGTGGCGGTTTCTATCAAAGAGAGAAGTAATGAGTTACTTGGTTTAAATATAATCAGCTCGCTCTTTAGTAAGGATAGAAAAACCGGAAATCAAGGCTGTGTTGTCCAGTTTGGTACAACGACGATTCCTTGGGCTCTATCTGACATATTTTTTTTTTTTTTTTGTAAAAACCGTAATATTAATGAAAAAGGTGGGAATGCGTAAAATTTTAGATATTTCCAAGAAATTGTAAAAGCGTCAACCGCACAGCTATCTGGATCTTTAAACCAAGAAGTAAACTTTTCGCATTTTGTGTTATTTCTAGAAGCAAATAAATCAATATTAGGATATTTCAATTTGCTAACAATTTCTTCGAATGCTTTTGGATTTAATTCCCATTCCGTTTCTACTGGTAATCTTCGAAACTCAAAATCCGCAATATCATTATTTTTTGAGCTAATATAAGAAGCTAAAATAAATAAGTTACGCTGTTCACATTACACCATTGCCATATTCCTCTCGAAAAAGAGTTTAATTCAGGAAATTGAATACTTCTCATACGATTAATATAGGCAATAGAGGTGGTATTATCAATTCTGCACAGAATATTGCAATTTGAAAGACTGTTTGCAAAACAACGTAATCCAAAAAATGCAGCTAAAACCTCTAAATAATTTACATGGAATTATTGTTCTTTTGTATTCCAGTACCCGTGACATCGTTCTTTATTGCAGTATATGCCCCACCACTTCTGGAAGCATCTTTAGATTTTTGTAAAGCTAAAACTTTTCTCTTTCCAAAAGCTTAGTATAAAGAAAACCATATGGAACTACCGTACCAACGGAATTTAGTGACCCTATGTATTTTTGAGACAAGGTAATAATTCTCTTTTTCTTTTCTTGAGGCAAAGAAACTGTCATATTCTTTGAATTGTATATAAAAGAGCGAACTGACATTTAGAGTAATTTATAATAAAACCTAATGATTCCAATAAACTAATTGTTTGTAAAATATTATTTGTACAATCTGGTACGGAGGCACCTAAAAGAAGGAAACCATCTAGGTATAACACTGACTGCATTCCTTTTTGTCTATGATAGCTTACAATAGGTTTCATTATTTTAGTAAAAACAAAAGGGGCACAGCTGAAACCAAAAGGTACACATTTAAATTCGTAAAAATTTCCTTTAAATTAAAATCGGAGATATTTCCTATATGACTGAGCAACTGAAACGAGCAAATATGCATCCTTGAGATCCAAGGGTGCAAAAAAAAAACAATCTTTTTTAATAAGCCGCGTTACCGTTTTATGCTCTTCTAGTTTGAAATGATAATTTGAGACATATTTGTTTAGAGATTTTAGATTTAAAATCATTCTGTGTGAACAATCTGGCTTTGGTGCTAAAAAAAACATTTAATAAATATTGTCCCTGGCAAGGTTTAACCTTAGTTAGGGCCTCAATGTTTAAAAATTTATTTATACACTTATGTATTTCTTTCAATTGTGTGACCTATGAAGCTCCTTAGGTGCTACAATTTGTACAGGTTTCTTTAACAAAGATATCTTAAGACCTTTTATCCATGACAATATTATTTTGTTTGAAGTTATATTACACCAAGTATTATAAAATAATGGAAGCCTATATTTTGCCCGCATCCCGTCGTCGGGATACCTGTTGTACCATGCGTCGAGGGTAAGGTTGTTGTGCTTGATAAGTTTGTTGTGCCTGCTTCCACGTCGTTCTTCTTTGTTGGGAAACTGGGGTGAAAGAGTGTTGTCTGCTTTGATAACCCAGGTTTGTAGATCGAAGCAGACTTCTCGAGTTTAAATGCTTTTTTGGGGATATTTGTCGTGGATGTACTAGTAGCTCCGCACCCGACTTTTCCAATTCTTTAGCAGACTTTATTCTCTTCCCTAATTTTTCTCCAAAAAGCCAAGTATCTATTGGAGCATTATGAAGGGTCTCCTTCAAAGGTCCTTTAAATCATAGGCGACGAGTTTTCGCCGGGACAGCGTTTCTAGATAAAACACTTCCAACAGAATGCGCCCCGCGTCGCTCAACTTTTCAATATGTTCTTTTTTATCACCCTCATCTAAAAGAAGAGAAGTAACTGTTTGACCAATTGCTGTTAAAGCCACTCCTAACTCCTTTTGGAGATGTGCCAATCTGTTATCTCTAACTAAAACCTTTCTTAAAGACCGTTCTCTGCGAGTGGCGATGGACGGATTTCTTTCAGACACATTTAACATCAACGCCGGAGTCCCTCAAGGTTCTATATTGTCGCCCGCCCTTTTCTTACTATACATTAACGATCTTTTGGAAAAAACTAAAAATCCTATATATAGCTTCGCTGATGACAGCACACTTGTTTCAACTTTTACTTTGGATGCTCGGACATCGGCTGCTAATGCACATCTCTATAGGCAGCAAGAGGTCTCACATCTCAACAAAGACCTGGAAGAAATTTTGTCTTGGGGTGACAGTAACCAAGTAGAATTTAACGCTAAAAAGACCCAGGCGGCAGTTTTTTCTAAAAAAGTTAATGTTGAAGAACCGGATATAGTTATGGCGGGACACTCAATTCCCTTGGCTTCATCAATTCATTTATTGGGCGTTAATCTGGATAGTCATATGTCTTGGCATGGCCACGTTGCGGCCATTGCTAGGGCAGCCTCGCAAAAGCTTGGAGTACTTTTCCGAACAAAGAACCTCTATACACCCCAACAACTTTTGATGCTCTATAAAGCCCAAATTCGACCATCACTGGAGTACTGTTCGCATATTTGGGGCTCTGCTCCTAAACATACCCTGAGATTGCTAGATTCCATTCAAAGGAGAGCCATTCGCTTGATCGGTGACCATAGTCTGACAAACAACCTGGAAAGCCTTGAACATCGAAGGCAGGTTGGCGACTTGAGTCTATTTTACAAATATTTTCATGGCAAGTGTTCAACTGAGGTTGCCCGCTTAATCCCACCCAGAGCGGTGCATGGTAGAAATACACGACGAGCCACTGCAGCCCACCAGTACGTGGTTCAGCTTAGTGTCCCTCGAACGACACTGTTTCAAAATTCTTTCATCTGGAGAACGTCATCACTCTGGAACGACCTCCCTGAGATCGTCTTCCCCAACGAGTATAGTCTCCAAAGATTCAAGACCAACGTGAATCGTTTCCTGCGCACACGCACCGCTCCTAGAGCGCCATAAAGGATTTATCCTGTAGTGCTGTGCCTTATCATAAAAAAAAAAAAAAAAAAAAAAAAAAAAAACCGTCTGTGATTTCTTTGTCTTTTCTAATGCTGCCTGTACCATGCGATTAAGCTTAAAACAATGGAGATCAGGATGAGGAGAAAAAACCAAACCTCTAAAAATCTGACGTCGTGATCTATAGATTTATATAGAAGGTAATATATTTTTGACATCGTGATCAAAAATAGTCTGCCATCGTGAGCAGAGGTATGTGGAGGGAATAGATTTTTGACATCGTGATCAAAAATATTCTGCCATCGTGAGCAAAGGTATGTAGAGGGAATCGATTTTTGACATCGTGATCAAAAATATTCTGCCATCGTGAACAGAGGTATGTAGAGGGAATAGATTTTTGACATCGTCATCAAAAATATTCTGCCATCGTGACCACAGGTATGTAGAGGGAATAGATTTTTGACATCGTGATCAAAAATATTCTGCCATCGTGAGCAGAGGTATGTAGAGGGAATATATTTTTGACATCGTGATCAAAAATATTCTGCCATCGTGAGCAGAGGTATGTAGAGGGAATAAATTTTTGACATCGTGATCAAAAATATTCTGCCATCGTGAGCAGAGGTATGTAGAGGGATTAGATTTTTGACATCGTGATCAAAAATATTCTGCCATCATAAGCAGACTTACAATCCACTAGCCGGTACAAAAATTAATACACTTACCTTCTGACGTAGATGAATCAGAAGAACTGCTTTGTATGCGCCTGACACAGCGCCTTTTTGGCTTAGGAGTAATGTCTTGGAGTAATTAGGAAGAAAGCTCCGGAGACCGTGAACGAGAACGCTTTCCTGAAGAACTACAGGAGCGAGAAGAATTCTCCGAAACACTTTGATTCTGTGAATGTAATAACGACACTTCCCGTTCAAGTTCCAAAAAACGAATTCGTCTTTGTAAATTCGTAAATTATTTTTCCCATCCCGAATTATTTTGTTTATCCCGATGAGAATTTTTCGGCATCTTTAAAATAAACTAATCAGTCTAAACACTCAAAACGTAATTTAATACCGCGCACTAATCAACGTGTGTATTCGGCGAAACACACTAAGAAAGAATGATTGGGTTAAAGATTGCGCGCTTAGAGCTGAGAAGGCATATTGATTTTTTCTTAGTAAATGTGTGTTCGGATCCACTCTACGAGGGATACTACATATGTTTTATTTACGGAAACGAGGCAAATATAATGTAAACATTTGTAAGCTAAATTGATAAAAGGACACCTATTATAAATTTTAAGTAAACATGATTTGTTGCTTTACTTTTGCTGCTATTCATTTCAGCACTTTGGGTACCTAAAGGCTTTCTCATAAAACAGGGGCCTGAAGAAATATTTTTAGTTCCTTTTCCAACTACTGATATTGCAAAGTTTTAAATCCAAAAATAATAAAATAGTGGTAAAATAAGTATAATATTAAAATGGTTTGAGTAAAAAAAAGTTAAATTTGACAGACAAAAAATCCTTAGCATTATTTTTAAAGCACTTATAATTTTTTCTGTATGGTGCGGCCTTTTTTTGATTACACTAGGCTTAAAAAAATTGGCAACAATAGTGTCAAAACATAAACCCCACGTTATAAGAACATCGAGATTCACAAATATCTACAAAACGTCCAAGCGGCACCTTTTTGTCCAGTTGTTTGCAAACCTATCAGCATGTGGTCCTTCCGAAAAGGACCACTAATGCATTGAAAGCACAGTTCTTAGCGAAGATGAGCAGCTCCTGTAACAAATTAGGACAAAATATTTGACTTTTATTGACCAATATTTGTCAACTGAGACGAAATGATTTAGTTTTACTTAAATAAAATT
Source organism: Polydrusus tereticollis (assembly GCA_963920685.1). NCBI lineage: Eukaryota > Metazoa > Arthropoda > Insecta > Coleoptera > Curculionidae > Polydrusus > Polydrusus tereticollis. The sequence continues at coordinate 39,687,464 of OY987326.1, read as the reverse complement.
CGAGTTGCCGACAGTATTGCTCTGAAAGCAATAAAACTGTCGACACAGTTTAAAAAGACTATTGAACAGGCTTGCAAGATTCGTTCCATGGATAATTCTTAAATATAGATGTCGTAGGGCTCAGTTTTGCTTAAAATTTTGATTTTACGTTTTATTTGGGCAATAGAATATTATGAAATGTCACACAGTTATAACTTATACTAATAAGCGAAGGTAAAAGCAGTTTAGCTGATTTTCTGGCCAAAGTAATTGCTACCGTTTTCCTGTAACTTTTTATAGATAGCACATCATATTGTTCGGATTTCAGAAATTATAAAATTAAGGGTCATTATTATTTATTTTACAACAATAAGTAGCTCTGAATAACGAAATATAAAAATTATCATGCATTTGTTCTAACGTGCTAACTAAATTACTATCATCATAGTGTGCTTTGCATCTAAGGCCGAACACTCGCGTCTATGGGCAGAAATATCACTTTGGCTTCCTGGCTTCCGCATGCGCAACTAATTACACTTCACTTTTCCCTGTTTCAGATTGTTTTGTTTTGATTTTTGAAGTTATGTCTGTGGTTATGTTACTTTTCCTTATTTATTTATTCCCAGGCAAGGGCCTAGCGACACTTAAAGCACCGGTTCCCGTCAGATCACCGAAGTTAAGCGCGGCTAGTACTTGCGATGGGTGACCGCTTGGGAAACACCGCGTGCTCTTGTCTTAGGGAAGAGTGTAAAATGAATCGACATCAAAACCATCCTATTCACGCCGGACAGGCCGGATGAGATCGGATATCTCGTAGGATGAAGGTGCCGTTTCACACTCCCCAGTCGGTAGACCGCACGATTAAAAACCGTACGGTCGATGACCGGTTCAAGATGGCCTCTGATACGCCGACGACCGTAAAAAATAGTAAATAAATAAAAAAAAATTTATTCTTGATGTTTTTGGGATTTGTAAAGAAATGAGTGTATAGTGTTTATAAAATGGCGAATCAATGTGATATACATAGTCCTTATCACGAAATATGAAAAAAAAATCATATAGACAAATTAAAAAAAAAAAAATGATTTTTAAAAAGAAAAGTTTGATATCTTGAAAACATGCGTTTCCGGCTCTATGTTTTTATGAAATTTTTTTTCATATTTTATGACGAAGGAATCACTCCATGAAATTTTGCCATGCATTTCCCGAACACCCTGTATACAGTGGTTGCTAAAGGTATGGACACCACCTAAAATATGAAAATTTATTCTTGCACCAATTATCAAAGAACTAATGCTGCATTTGGAAACTTCAATCCGTTTCTCAGTTGACGTGTTTCGGTGATTGTTTAAATAAAAGTTTAAAAGACTTTTTGTCACCTTTAAAAAAAACCTAAATTACTAGCTTTTTTCTGTCTAGTCTTAGGTAAAAATGGGTAGAACCATTCGAAAGAGGAGTAAAAAATATACACCTCTTAAAAACTACACAACAGTTAAATAAAGTATAGTCCAAAGATAAATTTTTAAAATTGCTAAAATTAACCAATTTTTCACGATTTCTGCAAAAATACAATTTTGCCAAATCTAAATTTTATGTCTAGGCTATTCTTTATTCCATTGTTGTGTTATTTGCAGGAGGTATATAGTTTTTACTCCTCTTTTAAATGATACTGCACATTTTCACCTAGGCTACACAGAAAAAAGTTAGTAATTTAGGTTTTGTTAAAAGGTGCCAAAAAGGCACTATAAAATTTCATTTGAAAAATCGCCGAAACACATCAACTGAAAAATGGATTAAAGTTTTCAAATGCACCGTTAGTTGTTTGATAATTAGCACAAGATTAAATTGTCATAACATTTTAGGTGGTTTCCAAACATTTGGCCACCACTGTATATTTTTAGAAACATTAAAATAATTTATTAATTTTATCCACAATTTATCAATATCGTCTCTTTCGCCAATAATGGACGCAGCCAATTTCAACAGATTATCTTAATTTGAATTTGGCGCGCCAATGTGTGCATGCGTAAGTCAGGAAGCCAAACTGATATTCCTGTCTATAGACGCGAGTAGGCCGAACTGCTTAGCGATAGAGCCTAATACCTATTGGGTGTCAGTAAATACCAGCACTATCAATCAATTCGGTCATCTTTAACAGTCGTTACAAGTAACCTGATTCATCGCTAATTTATCCCCTTTCTTCAAGCAATGGGTTTTACGGGACAGCATACAAAAATTTATGGTTGAAGCATTTTTCGAAACGACAAAATTTTGTCCTCAATCCGAGAAGACCAGGACTACCCATTTATATGTAGAAATACGCATTGGAAATTATTTAAAAAAAAATGGGTTTTTGGTGGAAAAAACATAACAGGCAATCGATTTTAATCAGGGTTGATATGATTAAAATCAATTGATTAAAATCACGATTAGAATCATGATTTTAATCAGTATGATTTTTTTTTTAAATCATGATTAATTTTATTTATAAAAGAGTTTTAAAATTTTAACACTTAAAATGTATTTGTTCATACAAAAAATAAAACCCATACGCATTTTTATGTGGTGTTATTTATTATTTTATTATAATAATCGATGAGAACAGCTGGTTATTACAAAAATAAAACTTTGAAAAAATTAAAAAATTAAAACTAAAAAACTACAGGGAGCACTTGCTTAATTTCTGAAACAACTTCTTGAGATCTCCACCACTGTACTGCTGTTACATTTTTGATTATTTCCTCTGCAAACAGAGTTTTGTGAAAGGGGTCCGACTTAGCTTTCAACTTAATTAGTAATGGTAATAATCCTGTGTCTGCAAAATATTTGGAAACAATGTGTAGAGCATCTCTCTTTTCTTCAGCTAGTAATGGATATTCTTCTTTGTTTATTGTAGGATCCAAATTATATGCCAAAAAGTGAAAGGGGGTTAGAGCTTGAACATATCTGTTCTTAAACAATTGATATTGACGCAAGCTTCTTTCTTCTTCAAATTCAAAACTGTCAAAAATAGCCAGTAACTTTTTCCATATGTAAACTGCTTGAGATAAAAATGTACCTTTTGTTGCATTGCATCCAGTGCTATAGAAATTGGTTTTAGCAGCTGTAGAAAATCTTCAGCCATCCTTTTAATACAGATATCTTAAACCTTTTTTAAAAATCACTGGATCAATTTGATCTTTATGCTCTTCACATATTAATAACAATTTTGGCCACTCATTTATATAGATCTCAAGACAATCTGAAAGTGTGTTCCATCAAGCACCCTGAGGTAAGACCAATTTCTTGTCCCCTTTTTCTTTATACCAAGCATTTGGCAAATGGGTATTTCTGAAGTATTTCACAATATGTACTATATGTTCTTTTATCTGCGATGCTTCTAAACTGCGATGCTTCTAAATCTTTGGAGAGCAAACTAAGTAAGTGTGCCGAACAACCATAATATGTAAGTATAGGGTAATTGGACGACTCGGTAATTTTTTTCCTTATACTGACCATGTTGCTCGGATTATCTGTAACAATACTGGTAACTTTACAGCTATATTCATTTTTGCACTTATTTATTGAGTTAATAGCCAATTCGGCAAGATAGTCAGCTGTATGGGGATGAACAGATGTATCTATGCTTTCTAAAAGAACACTGTTTCCATCCTCTGCAGTCAAAACGACACAGATTATCGGCTCATTATGTATATTGAACCATCCATCTAAGGGCATGCAAACAGATTGTCCAGATAACTTGTTAAAACAATCAGATTTTTCTTCTTCAAATATTTCATTCAAGAGCGTTAATGATAACTGAAATCTAGATGGTGGAAGGTAACCGGGTCTTAGCATTTCTATGGCCTTTCGAACCTCTTTATTTTCTATAGCTCTAAAACTGCAATTTGTTGCGTAAACGGCTTTGGCTATTTGTATGTCCAATTCTTTTTTCTTATCTTGTCTAGTTCGCACAACAAAAGAATCCAAATTACCGCTACTTCCACTATTTTCACGTCCACCTACACTTCCCTTCTCACAGTTATCGCTTTTCTGTTTCTTTCCCAACTGGATAATTTCACTCTGGCTAGTTCCAGGCTGTGACTGACAATCACCATGCAGAGTTTCAAGACCACTGCTGATATCACTAGTTTCACTTTTGCAGGTTTCCCAATGACTTCTTAGTCTGTCCACTAAACCTTGCAATTCTTTACCACACTTTTTACATACTGCTCTACAACCTAGTTTGCCCACCACTTTCTTTTTTATAAAATGCTGCCAAACACTAAATTTTTTTCTGCCCCGGCTTATCATGAGTTCAAATGTTTTGATAAATTAACCCCATAAGCAAAAATATTACTGATAACTAAAATAAGTGAGTATCGTTTATATAGCCGGGCGTTTTCTGCCAGTTATTACAAGTTTCGACAAAGCGGCAAACTTGCAATACTGCGCGGACGAAATTTTCACGTTATTACAAGTTTCGACAAAGGCGCAAACTTACAAAAACTACGCGAACGAAATTTGCATGTTAAGACTTCTCCAATTTTGCTTCGTATCTGTATTATTCCTGCCTAAAAATATTTGTTTACTTAACAAAACAAAATATAAGCAGTTAGAAATATTTTAAACTAATAATATTTGCGAAAGCTGGTAAATTTTTTTAAAAAATCAAAAAAATCTTGATTTCTTTTAAAAAAATCATCGATTTTTGATTTTTTTTAAAAAATCATGATTTTTATTAACCCTGATTTTAATAGACAGAGGCGATATCGTCTGTTGGAGAGAAATTACTTAAGAAGCATCCGAAAAGCCAAAGAAGAAAACAAAATAGTAATTTACGTAACAAGTTCCGAAAGTAATATTTTACGGGATGAGTAGGAGCCCACGACTCGTCCTGGAATCCTGCGAGTCCCGTAAAATCACTTGTGGATCGTGTTACGTACAATATTTTTTCTGTAGCCGTTTTGTATGTTAAAAAGGATATCGATGGATAATAATGTATGAACTTTATACAGTGATGGGCTAAAATATGGAACAAATTCATTTAAAAATCAGGTATTTATTTTTTGAAAAAACGCTCAGACACGTCGATTATAATTTTTTCTTCCGAATTTTTTGCCTCAAAAAGAAATTATACAAGGTGTGTCAAAAAGTAGATGTAGCAAAAATTTTTTGGATTTTAAATAGAACCCTATTTTTTTCAGTCGAATTTTGAATTCTACGTCAAAATCTGCGCATAATTCATGTAGCATACCCTATCCTTATCTCTAACGGTTTTAGAGAAAAATTACATCATAAAACGAAAATTATTTTATTAAGTGTTGAAAATGCCAACCATTAACTTCTTGACAATATGCCAATCTAAAAAAAACCCTACTAAAACATTATTTACAGTATTTTCATTAATTTGCCTAATTTCATATCTAATTTTAAATTTTAAGTCTTCCAAATTTTGTGGTTTATCCTTATACACTTTTGATTTCAAATAATCCCAAAGAAAGAAATCCATTGGTGTAAGATCGGGAGATCTTGCAGGCCATTCTATGGGTCCTCTTCTACCTATCCATCGTTCGGGAAAAATAGTATTCAAATACTCTCGTACTTGTCGAGCAAAATGAGGCGGAGCACCATCCTGCTGAAACCAAATAGACGCTTCTGGTAGATTAGGATGATTCGGATTTGGAAAATCCGCTGCTAGTGTGGGAATTAATTCATTTTGAAGAAATTGTAAATACCGATCTCCTGTAAGATTTCTTTCGAAGAAAAAAGGTCCAATAATTCTATCATTAAATATCCCTGGCCAAACATTTACTTTTTGTGGGTTTTGCGTGTGCTGTTCTCTCATCCAACGGGGATTATTTGTACTCCAATACCGAAAATTTTGTCTGTTTACCGAACCATTCAAACAAAACGTGGTTTCATCGCTAAAAAGTATGTTGCGATGGAAAAATAGATTTAAGTTGCAAATTTCCATCATAGTTTCACAAAACTGTAGTCGGCGGTCGGGATCATCTTCGTTTAGCTCGTGCAGCAACCTAATTTTGTACGGATGGTACTTTTCTTGTTTCAATACCCGCAAAACACATCATTATTAGGGGCTACTTCAGTGGATGCACTATGGGGATTATCTTCAACTTCTAACAAAATGTTCAATTTTGTGTTTTCACTAATTTTTGGACGACCTGGCCGTAGACGATCCTTTACATTCCCTGTTTCCCTGAATTTCTTCTCAATTTTACTTACTGTAGATCTTGTAATCGGTCGTTCTGGATACTCAGCGCTAAACAAGTTACAAACTTCTTCTTGATTTCTTGTTTTGTCTTAAAATTTCGATTCTTTGAGTTTCATTTAAATGCATCATGATCACCGTTTTTCAAAATATACCTAAAATTATTTTTGATTGACACATGACTTGCTATCGTAGTGACAATTCATTTAAATTTACCGTTTACCTTTAAGTAGGTACATGCAACTTTTTTTAAAGACAAATTTCGTTTTATGATGTAATTTTTCTCTAAAACCGTTAGAGATAAGGATAGGGTATGCTACATGAATTATGCGCAGAATTTGATGTAGAATTCAAAATTCGACTGAAAAAAATAGGGTTCTATTTAAAATACAAAAATGTTTTGCTACATCTACTTTTTGACACACCCTGTATAATTTCTTTTCGAGGCAAAAAATTCGGAGAAAAAAATTATAATCGACGTGTCCGAGCGTTTTTTCAAAAAATTAATACCTGATTTTTAAATGAATTTGTTCCATATTTTAGCCCATCACTGTATAGACAATTACATATACGATAATTAATAAATTGTAGACCAATTCATACCTCTCTCTTGACTTTACCGGCAATAATTTATAAGTAGCCGCTTTAGCAGATTCAATAATCTCATGTGGAATCATTTCAGCCTCACTTTTACTACTGATTTCCATTTTTTGGATTTGAAAAGCGAAAAAACACACACCAATGTTAAGCACATGACAAGCGCTGTCATAATAAAATACAAAGTTCATGTTATTGTTAAAGCCGCCTACAATAGATACCCAAATCGTCCCGAAAGTAAAGAAATCGTTTCGAAAGTGAAAAAAATCGTCCCGAAAATAGCGACTTTCAGTACCATTTGTGTTAAGTGGTACTTTCGATTTAATAAATCATATCGAAAATTTTATTTTCGAGACGGCTGCAGAAAAACAATATTATACCTAGACGAAACATGGCTAAATGAAGGCCACACTGTAACTAAATTTTGGCTGGATGAAAATAGTAAAAGTTCAAGGCAAGCTTTTGGAAGGATTGTCCACAGAATTAAGACCGCCATCTGGAAAGGACATCGACTTATCATAACCCACATTGAAAGTTCTAAAGGCTTCGTTAAAGGTGGTCTACTGATGTTCCAATCTTAAAATACAGGAGACTATCATGAAGATATGAATGCCGATGTCTTTGAAGAATGGTTCGAGCAAATGTTGGATCTTAAGAAAACAAAATAGTAATTTACGTGACAAGTTCCGAAAGTAATATTTTACGGGATGAGTAGAAGCCCACGACTCGTCCTGGAATCCTGCGAGTCCCGTAAAATCACTTTTGGATCGTGTTACATACAATATTTTTTCTATAGCCGTTTTGTATGTTAAAAAGGATATCGATGGATAATAACGTATGAACTTTATACAGTGATGGGCTAAAATATGGAACAAATTCATTTAAAAATCAGGTATTTATTTTTTTGAAAAAACGCTCGGACACGTCGATTATAATTTTTTCTTCCGAATTTTTTGCCTCAAAAATAAATTATACAAGGTGTGTCAAAAAGTAGATGTAGCAAAAATTTTTTGGATTTTAAATAGAACCCTATTTTTTTCAGTCGAATTTTGAATTCTACGTCAAATTCTGCGCATAATTCATGTAGCATACCCTATCCTTATCTCTAACGGTTTTAGAGAAAAATTAAATCATAAAACGAAAATTATTTTATTAAGTGTTGAAAATGCCAACCATTAACTTCTTGACAATATGCCAATCTACTTAAAAACCCTTCTAAAACATTATTTACAGTATTTTCATTTTCATTAATTTGCCTAATTTCATATCTAATTTTAAATTTTAAGTCTTCCAAATTTTGTGGTTTATCCTTATACACTTTTGATTTCAAATAATCCCAAAGAAAGAAATCCATTGGTGTAAGATCGGGAGATCTTGCAGGCCATTCTATGGGTCCTCTTCTACCTATCCATCGTTCGGGAAATATAGTATTCAAATACTCTCGTACTTGCCGAGCAAAATGAGGCGGAGCACCATCCTGCTGAAACCAAATAGACGCTTCTGGTAGATTAGGATGATTCGGATTTGCACAATCCGCTGCTAGTGTGGGAATTAATTCATTTTGAAGAAATTGTAAATACCGATCTCCTGTAAGATTTCTATCGAAGAAAAAAGGTCCAATAATTCTATCATTAAATATCCCTGGCCAAACATTTACTTTTTGTGGGTTTTGCGTGTGCTGTTCTCTCATCCAATACCGAAAATTTTGTCTGTTTACCGAACCATTCAAACAAAACGAGGTTTTATCGCTAAAAAGTATGTTGCGATGGAAAAATAGATTTAAGTTGCAAATTTCCATCATAGTTTCACAAAACTGTAGTCGGCGGTCGGGATCATCTTCGTTTAGCTCGTGCAGCAACCTAATCTTGTACGGATGGTACTTTTCTTGTTTCAATACCCGCAAAACACATCATTATTAGGGGATACTTCAGTGGATGCACTATGGGGATTATTTTCAACTTCTAACAAAATGTTCAATTTTGTGTTTTCACTAATTTTTGGACGACCTGGCCGTAGACGATCCTTTACATTCCCTGTTTCCCTGAATTTCTTCTCAATTTTACTTACTGTAGATCTTGTAATCGGTCGTTCTGGATACTTAGCGCTAAACAAGTTACAAACTTCTTCTTGATTTCTTGTTTTGTCTTAAAATTTCGATTCTTTGAGTTTCATTTAAATGCACCATGATCACCATTTTTCAAAATTATACCTAAAATTATTTTTGATTGACACATGACTTGCTATCGTAGTAACAATTCATTTAAATTTACCGTTTACCTTTAAATAGGTACATGTAACTTTTTTTAAAGACAAATTTCGTTTTATGATGTAATTTTTCTCTAAAACCGTTAGAGATAAGGATAGGGTATGCTACATGAATTATGCGCAGAATTTGACGTAGAATTCGAAATTTGACTGAAAAAAATGGGGTTCTATTTAAAATACAAAAATGCTTTGCTACATCTACTTTTTGACACACCCTGTATAATTTCTTTTTGAGGCAAAAAATTCGGAAGAAAAAATTATAATCGACGTGTTTGAGCGTTTTTTAAAAAACTTAATACCTGATTTTTAAATGTATTTGTTCCATATTTTAGCACATCACTGTATACTGTATAGACTAAATTGTAGACCAATTCATACCTCTCTCTTGACTTTACCGGCAATAATTTATAAGTAGCCGCTTTAGCAGATTCAATAATATCATGTGGAATCATTTCAGCCTCACTTTTACTACTGATTTCCATTTTTTGGATTTGAAAAGCGAAAAACACACACCAATGTTACATGACAAGCGCTGTCATAATAAAATACAAAGTTCATGTTATTGTTAAAGCCGCCTACATAGATACCCAAATCGTCCCGAAAGTAAAGAAATCGTTTCGAAAGTGAAAAAATCGTCCCGAAAATAGCGACTTTCAGTACCATTTGTGTTAAGTGGTACTTTCGATTTAATAAATCATATCAAACATTTTATTTTCGAGACGGCTACAGAAAAACAATATTTTACCTAGACGAAACATCTAAATGAAGGCCACACAGTAACTAAATTTTGGCCGGATGAAAATATTAAAAGTTCAAGGCAAGCTTTTGGAAGGATTGTCGACAGAATTAACACCGCCATCTGGAAAGGACATCGACTTATCATAACCCATATTGAAAGTTCTACAGGCTTCGTTAAAGGTGGTCTACTGATGCTCCAATCTAAAAATACAGGAGACTATCATGAAGATATGAATGCCGATGTCTTTGAAGAATAGTTCGAGCCTATGTTGGATCTTATACCAAAAGATGCAATAATTGTATTGGATAATGCAAGTTATCACTCTAGGCGGACAGAAAAATCACCGACAAGTGCGTGGCGTAAAAGTGAAATAACAGAATGGCTAAGTTTAAGACAAATATAATTTCCATTAGATTCCTTAAAAAAAGAACTATTGGCACTAGCCAATTTACATAAAAATGCATTCAAAAAATATGTAGTCGATGAAATACACTCGGGAAAAGAAAAATGACCTTAAATAAACCACCATCATGATGTTACCATGCCACTGCACTGGTTGCAATGTGGGTCAAATCATATTTTGAAAAAGTGACCTCCAATTTATACCTAAAAGTTAATTTCTATATTGTAACTAGATCTTAATGAATTAAAAAAAAAAAGCATTTAATGACCGTCCTCAAGGGTGAATATTCTCTCGAGGACGACTGGAGATGTTCACCAGTTGAAACGTTATGATAAAAATAAATAATGACAATAGAAGTTTAAAACACGTTTATCATTAAATTCAGGAAGTCGTGTAATTTGGCCCTTCGATGAATATACACTGGATGGAGAATAATTTCAAGATATCGACTACAGGCTTATAGGATTAACGCACATCCATCAGCACCTGCTACCCTACATAATCTCTTCTAGGTATGACTAATGCTTTTTGTTTAATATGTTTATTGGTGTTTCAGAGAATTAATAGAAAAAGTGCGTATACAGGGTGTCTGTAAAAGGTCTTTACAAAAACCTACCACATATTCTTCAGACCAAAATTAGCCGATTTAAGGAAACTTACCTTAGTACAAAGTTGCTTAGTTTGGGCGCTAGACGGCGCTGAAGTGACAATTCTTAAATCGTTTTTCTGGATTAATTCAAAAACTGCTCATACTATTTGCCGAAATTTGGTACGTTGGCATAACTTTATGGGGCAAAAAACCCTATGTCACAATTCTGATTAATATCGGTCCATGGGCGTAGAACCTGGGTTTTTCACTAATTGCTTGTTTCAGATTTCTATGCCAATGGAACAAGAGGGGTTTGGGCACAAAATTCAGATGAACCAACTCATTTCCTACAAAAAAGGTACTCTTGATAAGACTCGGTTCCTCTGACGGTTTTCGAGAAATTTGCATTTTATTACTTATTACGTATTAGTTTTTACAAAGAAAGAAAGAAATAACTAAATCATAAACAGAAATAAATAGAAATATCATAAAAATTGCTCAAATTTCATGAATACGTCGAAGAAAATTAAAACATACTATATGCAGAACTTGTTCATCGCCCTTAAGAATATTTATTGCATCGTGAATACGTTGCCATAGTTGTTCTGCGTTATCTGTGTCCTGTAAATCACTTAAGATGCCGCCATAAGAAATAATCCAATGGATTTAAGTTCGGAGATCGTGGTGGCCAATTTACAGGGGCATTACCTCTACCAATCCATTTATTTGGGTACTGCTGATTCAAAAAGTTTCTAACATTTAATGCAAAATGTGGTGGAGCTCCATCGTGCATAAACCACATATCTCTCTGAAGTTGTAAAGATAAATCTTCTAGCAAATCTGGCAGCGTATTTTGTAGATGTTGCAAATAAATTTCCCCGGTTAATCTTTGTGGAATAATGACAGGACCAACAATGTGATTACCAATTATTTCAGCCCACACATTAATTCTAAACTCATTTTGAAAATGTTTTACCTTGATAGCAAGTGGATTTTCATCCGCATAAACATGTTCCTTATTTATTAATTTGTAATCCCTCTTCTTGTGAAACATGCTTCATCGGTAAACAAAATATTGTTGGCAAAGTTGGGATTCTCTTCTCTCTGCCTATGAACAAGCCGACTAAAAACCAGGCGCATTTCAGGATCATTAGGTAAAACATTTTGAACTGGTATGGTATAGCAACTGTTCTTAAAGTACTTCATGAACAATATCTTTGGACACTCCTATTTCCCTACCTAGCCTCCTGGTGCTTATTTCTGGATCTTCTGCAACACGTTCTAAAATATCTTCCTCGAGTTCAGGAACCCTTACAAAACGCTGTCTTCCATTATAAATGGCTTTAGGAGTAAATTGGCCGTTTTCCCGCAGGCGTCTTTCAACAGCAGCAAACGTCGGGTGGCTTGGTATACGACGATTTGGAAACCTTTCGGAGTAGACACCTTTATTGTTCTGTGGAGTAGACTCTGACACATTCTCGACCATTTCCTTGGCAATACCCAAATACCAATATCATATCGGTATATTCGGCATTAGTGTATTGCACCGCCATGATAACTCCCGACAATTAAGGTTTTCTAATGATTAATGCAAGCAGATAAAATGATTGAACGTTAGCAACACTATTAAATGTTACAAATTTGACAATAATCTTAAGTTGTCAGATGAAACTAATAATAACCAACAATAACAATCGTTTGTGAGGTGTAAGGTCGTGTTGTACATACCTGAAAAATACCGTGCGAACAAAAAGCAGATGATAAGAAAACTGTTCAAGAGGTTTTTTGTAGTAAATAAGTTGGTTTAATCTAAATTTTAATCTTAAATCTCTTATCTTCCATTGGCGTAGAAATCAAAAACAGAAAAATTCTATAAAATCCAAGTACTACGTGGTAAAAACTACTACGTATTAAGAAATAAAATGAAAATTTCTCGAAAACCGTCAGAGGAATCGAGTCTTATTAAGAGTACCTTTTTTGTAGCAAATGAGTTGGTTCATCTGAATATTGTGCCCCAACCCCTCTTGTTCCATTGGCATAGAAATCTGAAACAAGCAATTAGTAAAAAACCCAGGTTCTACGCCCATGGACTGATATTAATCAGAATTGTGACATGGGTTTTTTTGCCCCATAAAGCTATGCCAACGTACCAAATTTCGGCAAAATAATATGAGCAGTTTTTGAATTAATCCAGAAAAACGATTTAAAAATTGTCACTTCAGCGCCGTCTAGCGCCCAAACTTAGCAACTTTGTACTAAGGTAAGTTTACTTAAATCGGCTAATTTTGGTCTGAAGAAATAGGTGGTAGGTTTTTGTAAAGACCTTTTACAGACACCCTGTATACATTTTTATAGGATTAGACGAAGAGATTTGCCTGCAGATTTAGATTAATTTAAACACTTTTAATTAAAACCCAAATGGGTACTATTCCAAATTATCTCAAGCTAACCAAAAGTTTATATACTGCACACGAAACTGCATAATTAATAATCAGTATAATTGAAGAAACATCTTTACTCGCTGATATCCTGAAAGTCGTTTTACCATTACTTCATTACGTTTTTTATAATAGGTACTTATATATACCATATTACGTAACGGCAGGGACATCTCTAAAGAAAAAACTGAACTTTCGAAACAATCGAACCAGAGGCTTTGGCCTAGAAAGTGTCCTAGGCTATGATTATATTGATTTTTGTTGACAGAGAGGATGGTCATATATATTTTATCCACGAGATGATGCTGTCGCAAGTAACATAAACTATATCGATGTAACGAGGGTTGTTTGTCTTCGTGGACGTCCATTCACAAGCTTGTCAACGCACCTATCATGATATTTATGATCCCAAACCCTTAGAACTGTTGATGTAAGTGAATAGTAATGTTCACTTTAAAAAAAAGAAGACATTATTATCGCTAGGTACTCTATATAAATATTATGATCATTCACCTACACCACAAGAAGCCTTCTGCTTTCATTCCCTGTTGATATATCAATGTATTCTCTTTTCGACTAATAATTGATCTTGTATACCTACGGATATTAGAAAGAGATCGCAAAAATGATACCTAAAAGTTGTTCATATGAAGTTTTTTTATCAAAATGGTTACAAGAATCACACCCAGAAATATTAATTTATCATTGAGGATATCAGTAAATACAGTATAACTTAACACTAGCGCGGGCACTCTAGTATTCTGGACACTCTTGATATTGAACATAGTTCCTGTCCCTAAAGTGCCAATTCTTGCTCAGTTGTCAGATTACAGACCAGTAAGCATATTACCTACCTTATCCAAAGTCCTTGAACGGGTTGTGGCTGACCAATTAACTTTATTTTTAGATACTTATAATATTCTTCCTCCAATTGAGTCAGGTTTCCAAACAGTACCACAGCACCAAGCACCACCACAACTCTATTGACCAAAACCGTATTAACCGCTGATATTTTCAGAGCTTGGGATAAAGATCAATGTAGCTGCCTTATACTGCTTGACTATAGTAAAGCTTTTGACACAATAAATCATGCTATACTGCAGGCTAAACTTAAGTACTTTAGTATAGGTGAAGTAGCTTTAAAATTCTTCGACAATTATTTCACAAACATATCACAGCGGGTGATAATCAACAACAGTCCTTCTCCTGTTCATAATATTGGCAGACGTGTGGCTCAGGGTAGTGTTCTGGGTCCGAAAAAAAACACAGCTGATGTTGTTCGGTACTTCTAAATCTTCTATACTGGAAAATCCACTCTTTAAAAGCTCTTAAACGGCAGCGACATAGTAACTGTCAATAAATGTAGGAATCTGGGATTGTTGATTGATTCTGAGCTAAGATATTCTGACCATGTTTCATCCTTAATACAGAAAACGTATGGCGAATTGAAACTTTTATACACAGTGTGTAAAAAGTCCCGGACCGGTCAATTATTTAGAAAATGGCACACAATATAAAAAACTTCTGGTATAAAAGTTGTAGGTCTTAAAAAAATCTATAAAACTAGGACACCTGTAATTATACAGGGTACCTCAAACAGTCATGGTAAACAAAACTTTGGTTTATTTAAATGGAATGACCTCTTTTTAATCACGTTTTCTGGTTCCTCTAAACATTCTAAACAACAATTATTAAACATATCATATGGCTAAACCCATTAGTTTAAGAAATAATTTGAATTAAAGGAAATAAATGCAACAGGTAAGATATTACCTACATTTTACAAGCTGGTACTAGAATGTCATGCGTCACTGTCATATTATTTTCTGAAAATGTCTTTCAACGAAAGGGAACGTATAACTTTACTAATGATCAGAGGTTTTGGAGACCGACAAAGATCATTTACCGAAACAAAGCAATTTTTCAATAGGTATAACTTTTCCAAACCGACCTATATCAAAATCTACAGTTGTGAGAACACTTCAAAGATTCGAGGAAACCGAGTGTTGCAGAGATAAAGTTCGTTCCGGAAGACCAAAATCGACAACTAGTGATAAAAAAAATTACAGACATTACTTCATTTTGTTCAGGATCCACATTTGTCGTTGAAAAAAGCTGCTACCCAAGTTGATGTATGTTTTAAATCAGTTAAAATTATTTTAAAAACCAGTAATTTTTACCCCTATAAAATAAATTTAGTCCAGGAATTATCAGAAGACGATTTCGAACGTAGAATGGAATTTTGCGAAGTGATGATGCAAAAACAGGAAGAAGATAACAATTTTTTTAATCCAAAAGTTTTTTCGGATGAGGCGACATTCACGTTAAACGGGAATGTCAATCGACATAATTGTCGTTACTGGGCTGATCAGAACTCACATTGGACGAGAGAAACACACACTCAACACCCCCAGAAAGTAAATGTGTGGACCGGTATTAATGGCAATAGATTAGTGGGACCTTTCTTAATAGAGGGGAATTTGAATGCAGAATATTATCTCCACATGCTGCAAAATCAAATTGTGCCAGCAATAACCAATACAGTAGGACCACTATTACGACATACGTGGTTTCAGCAGGACGGAGCTCCTCTTTATTTTGGGCGAGCTGTAAGAGTTTACTTAAATAATACTTTTCCTAACCGCTGGATAGGGCGAATGGTCCGCTAGGTCGCCAGACTTAACGCCCTTTGATTATTTTCTCTGGGGCCAACTAAAAAATAAAGTGTATGTAACAAAACCTGCAGATCTGAACGAACTGAGAAGAAGAATTATTAAAGAATGTAAATCTATTAACCAAGAAATGTTACAAAACGTCATCGACAAATTTTATAATAACCTAGCCCATTGTCAAACTGTAAGAGGGGACATTTTCAACATTTAATTAAATAACGACTTACTTAAATTTATTCTTGTTCTTGTAAATTTGTTATTAATTTTACTGCTTGTATTTAATTTAATCGTTATTAAATTTTTGACAATACTTGCGTGGTTACATTTAGTAAAATTTGTATGCTCTTTTTTACAGTTTTAACGCAAAACATTCTAGTACCAGCTTGTAAAAATGCGAAATGTAGGTAATATCTTACCTGTTGTATTTATGTCCTTTAACTCAAATAATTTCTTAAACTAATGGGTTTAGCCATATGACATATTTCATAATTGTTGTTTAGAATGTTTAGAGGAATCAGAAAACGTGATTAAAAAGGGGTCATTCCATTTAAATAAACCAAAGTATTGTTTACCATGACTTTTGAGGCACCCTGTATAATTACAGGTGTCCTAGTTTTATAGACTATTTAAGGCCTACAACTTTTATACCGGAAGTTTTTTTTATATTGTGCGCCATTTTCAAAACAATTTACCGGTCCGGGACTTTTTACACACTGTGTATAATAGGGGCATCTTTGATACAGCTACCAAACTTCGTCTCACCTCCCCTTGTTGTGTCTCACCTTGGTTACTACGATATTTGCCTTCCTCACTTCAGAGGGATAGGGATAATTTGCAGAAACTCCAGAATGCTTGTTTAAGATTTAGCTTTTGTGCTCGTAAATTTGACCATATCACTCCCTCGTTGATTGAGTCGGGGTTGCTTTCACTTAAGGAGAAATTCGAATTGCACGTATTAAATCTGGTCTACAAGATTGAGATCAACAAAGTTACCAAATATTTACTAGATAAACTTATTAGACGTTCTGATCTGCATAATCTTTTTACTCGCCAAAGACACACTCACGCATTTTTTCAGCGCTCTTTTAGTTATACCGCTGTTAGCGCGTTCAATTCCTTATGTACATTCTGTATGGGTGTAAGGAAGTTTTTGCTGGCGAGTCGCCGGCGCCGGTCGCGCTGAGAGTAGCACTGCTTCTTTAATACCTTTTATTTTGTTTTTTCTTTTTCTCAATGTAGGTACTGATTATTATCTCTACCTTTACCCATAATTAGTATAGTTCTTCGCAAATTGTATTTATTAATCTCTCTTAAAAAAATATCTGTTATACCTTCATATCTTTAAACTCTTTAACAATTTCTGAGAACCTTCTGTTATTCATTAATTCTTCTATTTTTTCTCTTTTGATTTGTATAATAATATGTATCATCTATTTAGCCATTAGAATTAGTAATCACTTTCTACAGTGTGATTGTATAAGAACAGTTATAGTTGGATACCGCCACCCACTTTCTAACTTTCTATTGTATTTCTCGTATCTAATTAAATAAAGACATTATTATTATTATTATTATTATTATTATTATTATTATTATTATTATTATTATTATTATTATTATATTCGGGCATCTTGAAGATTTTGCCTCTGTAGTCATACGTAAAACAAAACAAAACCAAAATTTTCCGTCCTAACAAGCAGAAATTACTCCCTTTACTTTAAAGTTTCCAACTTATTTGGGTTATATCAATTTTTTTTCTAACCACTAGTGGGCGACAAATTTATTGTAACCTATTTACGTCATAACAACTTGATTGATACTATTTATGTCCTATAAGCTTGGTTTATTCCATTCTAACATTGAAAAAGATTTTTTTCTAACTTATTTAGGCAAATAACATTTTTTAAAAACCATTAGTAGGTCGAAAAATGCATTGAAACCTATCTACGTCCAAAAACTCGGTTTAACCTGTTTTGGTTTTGATAATAATTTTTTTTCCACTTATTTGGTAATATAATTTTTTTATCAGATTGTGTCAATAAATTATGTTTCATAATTTAAACGAAAAGGTAATATTTTCAATAAGGTATTGATTATTGCGCTGGTAGCTAGGCAACACATTACAAGTTTTATTGTTAACTAACAAATATTAAGAGCGACAAATTACCGTGCAAGATGAAATGCATTGTTTTACTATATTTTCACATTATTTTATAACTGACAATCGGATCAAAAACATAATCGGATAAAAAATAACGTATGTCACACGAACGAAAAATGTTTCTCGGACTATGCCGATTATCTCCCGCATTACATCCGAAATACTACATTTCTCGTACTAAAACAATATACCGGGTGATGCATGGCTTAGTTGAACATAGGAAATTCCATGTACATTTTAAGGTGTATTATAATTTTTTGAAGAGACCGATATAACTTATTCAATTAAATGTGATGGCAAAATTACGAAATTTTCATAGTTTAGGTAATACAGCAAACACCAGCAAATTATTATTTGGCATGAACAAAACGAAAAGTAGCGTCAGTGACAATATTTTCATTAAAGGCGCTTTAATTATAGCTAAATATGAGCTATTCCATTAAGGAAAAAATAACTATGATTATGTGGTATTATACAGGAAACAGTTTAAGAACAGTGTCTGAAATGTTTTCAGTTCAATTCCCTAATACGCCTATCACTTCCATTTCATTAATTAAACTTACCTTTAGCAAATTTCACTCCAAAGACACCGTAAGAAAATAACTGTAAATGCTCAAGTCAGAATGTCAATAGAGCTGAAGAAAGAGATAATAGAGATCTTGATATTTTACTGCACGTGGAGGAAAATAAAATGATTAGCACGAGGATTCTTAAGCAAGCCGTAGGAAAACATCAAACCACAGTGTTGTGCATTTTAAAAAAAAACATAAATATTTTCCTTACGCAAGTATGAAAAACATCAAGAGCTACGGCAAGGTGATGAAGAACGGAGAATGGTATTCTGTTTTGAGGTACTTAATGGAAAAGAGCAAATAATAATAGGGATTTTTGAGAAATATTTGTTTTGCTGATTAATGTACATTCACCCTCAACAACGAACCAAATGTTCAAAATTACCGGTATTGGAGCCAAGAAAATGAACATCGTCTTGTTCATACTCGGACGCAATATCCACAAAAAATAAATGTTGGGGCGGGAATTGTAGGACAAAACATTATTAAGCCATTTTTTATGGAAGGCAACCTTACAGCAGAAACCTATTTGGACTTACTACAAAATCGAATGGAACCCGCACTAGGAGAAGAAGAAAATCAGAAGATCTGGTATCAAATGGATGATTGTCCTGCCCATACTTCTCTCGTGGTTAGGGAATACTTGCAAAATATTTTTAACGGAAATATTATTGGCCCACGGCATCTAATCCTTTGGCCAGCCAGGTCTTCTGACCTTTCGCCAAACGACTTCTTTCTGTGGGGTTACTTAAGAAATTTTATTTGTAAAGATGTAAAATTTGAAAATCTAGACTAGCTAAAAAACTGTATTTCATTAGAATGTGATAGAATTTCTCAATATCAACTCAGTAATGTTAGAAATGAATTTTATGATCGGTTAGGATATTGTTTAGCTGTTAATGGAGGGTTGTTCGAACATTTAATTAATTAATTAATGTTTTTGTGTGAATCTGTAGTCTTAGGTATGTTATGTTAAATTAAAGGCTTAGTAAGAAAAACATAATGGTGTCTTTTATTTTGGATGTGTGTTTGTCGGATTGGTGAAACGAAAATGTGTTTTCCTACGAGCGTGCGCAAAGTAGTACTTTGCGCACGCATTTCCGTGTGCAAAGTTACACTTTTCCGCCCTAGTGCGGATAAGATTTTTATCCGAAAAGTAGCACTATTCAAAAATCTCCTTGGCAGGGAATATTTATATTTATTTTAGTAGCTGTAGACAATTTTAGGTATGCAATGTGCGAAGCCGTTGCAAGTGTATTCTCTTTTACCTTTTAATCGTAATTCACGATATTCGTATTTCAGCCTAAAAAGAATAAACGCTGTTAAAATGAGCAGCTCTGACGAGGAGCTACCAGATTCCATTCTAGAGGCCGCAAACTCTGCAAATTTAAATTTATTGCCCGCTAAATCCCAAGAAAAATACGAGAAGCAATATAAACAATTTGAAGACTAGTGCCGCAACAAAGGGACAAATAGTTTTAAGGAGGAGGTCTTCTTAGCGTATTTTGCAGATTTACGAAAATCAGTTCAGCCAAATACTTTATGGAGTAAGTACTCTATGTTAAAAAGTGTCCTTAAAATCAAAATAAACTTGGATTTAATTCAATATTTCTAACATTGTTTCTAAAAAGGCAAAATGTGGGATATCGTCCGAAAAAGGCCAAAATTTTTGACAAAATTGAAGTTTCCAGATTTATGGAAGAA
The DNA here is from genome assembly GCA_963920685.1 of Polydrusus tereticollis. Classification (NCBI taxonomy): domain Eukaryota; kingdom Metazoa; phylum Arthropoda; class Insecta; order Coleoptera; family Curculionidae; genus Polydrusus; species Polydrusus tereticollis. The sequence continues at coordinate 39,667,134 of OY987326.1, read as the reverse complement.
GCCCCTGAACAAATTTACCTTCTAATAAAAGTCGCCACCATTTTTGGGTTGGCCGGTGCTTGCAGGCGCGATGAGCTTTGCAAGATAATGGTTGATCACATAGAGGATAAAGGAAATTTGATAGTCGTGAATATTCCACTCACGTATAAAAAATCCCATAAGGACAGTGGTATTTTCGAAAACTTACAGCGGATATACAAAATCGAAAACACCAAAACAAAAATACCACTTGTCAGTGTCACTTTGTTGACAAATTTCTATTTATTATTTCAAAGTTGACAAAATGAATGTTTTTGGATTCGTGAAATATTCCTTTAAATACCATGCGTGCTTTAAAACTAACCGGATAATTTTTAACTTATACGTGTTTTCTTTACAAATTTCACTCGTCCTTCGGACTCGTGAAATTAAAGAAAACACGCATTCGTAAAAAATGATCGGTAATTTTAAAGCACTCGTGGTATTACACCCGAAAATTCCTGACAGTAAAAACGATACTTCAAGAATCTTTGTAGTATCTAATGAACCAAATAAGGGATATTATTTACAACTCTATCATAAATATGCAAATTTGCGAAAACCATCCACTCTGCACAAGCGCTTTTTTGTGCAGTATCGACAAGGAACATGCGGTACTCAATGTATTGGAATAAATTCATTCGGTAAGATGCCTTCGGAAATAGCTGCATATCTACAATTGAAAAAACCAAAGCATTATACAGGACATAGTTTCCGTCGTTCATCGGCTACCATGTTGGCCGATTCTGGAGCAGGAATCACTAATGTCAAGCGACTCGGAGGCTGGAAATCGACGACTGTCGCCGAGAGCTACATTGAAGATTCGACAAATCAAAAAAAGGACATGTCGAATAAAATATTGGCCACGAACAACTGCCCTTCTTCATCAAGCTACATAAATCCTTCCTGAGTTAACACCTTCATCGACCTATTTGAACAACTGTCCTTCCACGCCAAGTCAGTGCTCATCAAGCCATACCATAAACCACCCACTGAATGAACTTACTGCAGCGGCTATCAATTTGCATAATGTCAGCGATTGCTCTTTTGTTATAAATGTTATAAACAAATAATCTAGTTTCCTATTATTATTTTTTATTGTTATGTAATTTTTGAATTTTCTATTATTTTTTTTGTTATGTGATTTTTAGTTGTACTATACCTAGTTCTTTTTTTAAAGTTAAATTAAAAATTATTGAATACATTATCATATTTTTATTTTTGTTGTTATCTTATATGAAGCTCGTAGGAAAAATGTTGTTCCTAACACGTGCCCAAAGTGCTTTTCCGCACGCAAGAATTTATCCGAACTCAGCTACGCGTCGTTCGTCCAACTATACTTGCGTGCGAAAAAGTATCACTTTGCGCACTTGTTAGGAAAATAACTATTTTAATGTGAAATAATATTTATTCGTTATGTCTAGCTTTACGTCAATCTTTGACAATAGCGTCTTAGAAATTATTTGCTGGTGTTTGCTGTATATACTAAACTATGAAAATTTCGTAATTTTGCCATCACATTTAATTGAATAAGTTAAAATTTATTCAAACTTGGCATATGGGTTTTTTATATCGGGCTCTTCAAAAAATTATAATACATTTTTCCTCTAAAATGTACAGGGGAGCCGATATTTACCAACCTTAAAATTTACACGGGATTTCCTATGTTCAACTAAGCCATGCATCACCTGGTATAGGTAGAGACGTCAAAAGAAAAATCTAATACTTGGAAACTATAAAACATCGATAAAAAAAATTCTATAGATTCCGAGTCCAGTTTTTCTCGGAATGTAACTTCTTTAAATAAATTTTAGTCAGAATATATTTTGCCTTTGCTTTTAACACCCGGTATATCGATTTAAATAAGTATACAAAAGGAACATAAAAGCCTCCTCAATATTCATTGTTCAAATTATTTGATATTATTTATAGACAGCACACTTAAGACTAGACCATCGGTAAATGATTTTTACCGACGATAACAAAAACTGATGAATATTGGAAAATAGTTCACAAAACATAGATTAATTATTTATGTCTGCATAACGTCACATTCCAGAAATGAAACCTGACCTCCAAGAAAAATCAATTATCATAGACAATTTTTACGGGGCCAGTTTTAAAGTAGATATATTAAACAAAAAATTATTATCTCAAATGTAAAATAAGATTCCTCTATAAATATAGTTTTAAACAATTTAACAAGATTTCATTCTTATCACAGAGGAGCGAGCAATTCCACGCAAACAGGAAATCTTAAAGTTAAATACAAATTATCTAACATGCAAAGAAACAATTATATATATACAGGGTTCCCCATAATAGACTACCCATTTTAATATTTGAATTAAAAATTTTTTAGTTAACAAAAGAAACTTTTATTTTACTAAATTACAGCTAACTCTTTGAGATTTATGATAACTTATAAATATTTGGCTAATTTAATTCTAACTTTTAAAAATAACGTCTTCTAAATGACCTCCACCAACTTCAACACATTTTTCAATATTAGATAAAAAGTGGTTCATTACACGGCGTAGCAAACCTTCGTCTATTCCTTCAACTTCTTCACGAATTTTGACTTTCAGTTCCTCGATTGTACCTGGACTACTCGCAAACACTTCGGCTTTTAAATATCCCCACAGGAAAAAATCGGGTGCCGTTAAGTCGGGGGACCTCGAAGGCCAAGGCAAATCTCCGAATCGAGAAATGAGTCGGCCATTAAACATTTCTCGCAGGACCCTCATTGAGTTTCTGGCGGTATGAGCTGTTGCCCCATCTTGTTGGAATAGTAAGGCATTGTTTAGTAATTATCGTCTATTTAATTCTTGAATGAGAAATGTCTCTAGCATATTAACGTAGCGCTCGGATGTTACTGTTACAGCATGGTTATTTTCATCCTCAAAAAAATAAGGGCCAATAATACCAAAAGATCCTACTCCACACCACACAACAACTTTTGGATTATGGAGGTTCTGTGTAAAGATTTCACGAGGATTTTCATTTGACCAGTATTTAAAATTCTGTTTATTGACCATGCCGTTCAAATAAAAATTTGCTTCGTCGGTCATTAGGAGACTGTGAATTGCTCCTTGATGTAAATCCAAAAATTCTTGACAAAATGCTAACCTTGCTTTTTTATCTTGATTGCTAAGGTGCTGTGCCATTTGGTATTTATAGGGATGAAATTTTAAATCCCTTTGAAGAATTCGATCTAAGCTTCCCTTCGATATTCCTAGGATAAGGATTTGTCGATTAACAGACCTTTTAGGACTTCTCGTAAACGCAATTCTAACTCGTTTAATATTTTCTGGTGTACGAACTGTTCTTCGGCGTCCAGGCTTCTTCAAATTTTGTACAGAATCATTTTCACGCCAATTTGGCGCGTGACCCCTATTGTTGTTATTAAACTGACGCTGGAATGCACGCCTAACTTCTTCTATCAAATTGCTTCTTATGTAAGTTTCTACACAAAACACACGTTGTTGGACTGAGTAATCCATGAAAGTTCAAACGGATGTTGAAATAATGTCTCAAAGCAAAAAAATTAAATAATTATTGATGAAAACTAACAAACTTCTCGTAGAAAAATGACGTTCCACGAAATTATTAATTTAAAATTTATTTGTGACAGGCGCCTACTTGATTAATAATTTACTTAAACCCCAAAGACTACAGAAGATAATCCCATAGAGAACAACCTATTTAGTTATCTCGTAGGGAATTTATTAATAATATAAAATGGGTAGTCTATTATGGGGATCCCTGTATATATTTGACAGTAACAAAGACAAATTAAATTCTTGCAAACAAGACAACAACAGTACAGTAATCCATTCTTAAATTAAACAAAGACTTCTCCAAAATAACGAGTGATTATTAATTATTTTGCTCAAGGGCGGCTGTGACCCAGTATACATAGTGTAGCAGTAGCGCGTAGATTAAATCATAGGGCGAATTTGCAAGAAAGCAGCGTTGTCACGTTGAAAACCTAAAATAATGTTTTTTGACGGTATGTAATATAAAATCCTGAGCTATCTTACTTTGAAAGCCTACTTTATATGGCCGCCTCCTACTTCTAGACACCTTCTGATGTCTCTTCTTACCCTCAGAGACACATTAACCAATACGTTCGGAGAATTATTAATTTCGGCAATTTTTTCTGAAATCCTTCGTTTAAGATCATTTATATCCTCAATTGGTGTTCGATAAATGGAGTTTTTTATAAAAGGCCACAAGAAGAAATCGCAGGGTGTTAAATCGCAGGAACGAGGTGGCCATATTTGTTGCGTATTTCGGCTTATAACTCTGTTTTCAAAAAATTCACTTAAAAAATTTAAATTTTCTCTGGTTACATGAGGTGTAGCGCCATCTTGTTGGAAGTAACCTTCCCGCAATTCATCATCGTGAAGCTCATTAATAAATGTTGTCAGAATTTCGATCCGATATCTCTCAGCTGTAATTGTGCCATCAAAGTAAATTGGGCCTACTATTCTTCTAGAACTAATTGCTGTCCAACTTTTTGAGGATGAAGAGGTCTTTCTACAAAAACATGCGGATTTTGCGTATTCCACATTCGCATATTTTGTGAATTAAATAAATAAGATAAATAAAAATAAGCCTCATCGGTAAAAAATCTTTTTTCAAAAGCACCACTATTTTCTTCTTGAAAATTGTTTAAAAACCATTCACAAAAATTAAGTCTTTGGGGAACGTCATTGGGAAGGAGTTCATGAATAGCCGTAACACGATAAGGGTATAGATGCAGATCCTTTTTCAAAAGTGTTTGACATGTACTGTAGCATAAATCCGTTTGCTGAATTTGTTCAGATAAATGCCTAATAGAAGTTGAAGGATTATTTTCCATAATTTGTCGCGCTTCTTCAATAACCTCATTCGTTCGTTTCGTTGGTCTTTCAGCCCCTTTTTTATGTTGAACAGAACCAGTCTGACGAAATTTATCAATTAGGTATTGTGACCCAGTACGAAAATTATGAAAGGTCACCGCAACATCAGGAAACTCGGTTCGAAATTCATCAAAGCAGTCATGCATAGAGTAATTCCACACACCGCCTATTTTGTTTCCATTTCTAAAAAAACTTTCAACAATAAAAATTTTTTGTGCTTCACTAAACATTTTTACTGTAGAACTTTCAATCCGGCAACAAAGCTTCACCAAAACTTGATACGCTGAAAAATAAAAAAAAAATAAAAAATTAAATCATATCCTGCAAATAGCACTTTATAATAGTCAAAAGACGACTCCCCGGAGAAATATTAGTTAAAGCAATAGTAACCTACCTTCAAATAACTGCAAAAATTACAAAATTTCTCCAATTTTTAAACTTTACAAATACACAAATTCAAATAAGACGTAAATGTCATAAAACAATCATGTCATCTTATCTACGCAGTACGGCCATGATGCTTTTAAAATGCATGGCCTCCCTTGAGCAAAATAATTAAAAATCACTCGTTTCTCGTCATTTACTGCAACTCGGAAGTAGTCTTTTGTCTGCAACGCTATATAAATCAACTTCAGAGATTTCTGTATTCACAATTGCAGATTGTATGATACTCTTGAGTTCTTGAATGTATTTTTACGTCAGGATTTTATCCTTTGACATCTGTTATTCATTGTGTACTGTTTAGGTATTGTCGATTATAAAAATTTTGATATCGGCTCTTGCCTTAAATAATTTTGGTTCGTGCGTTTTCTTTTAAAAGTTTTTGTCTGCAAAGTTTTGGCGCCTTTTTCTATTATATTTCGTATAGTGCCTTTCTACTATGGATTTGGATTGGGACCAACAGGGAGCCAGTCTTTTGGTAGTTTGTATGTCGTGTCTTGTCTAGATCTCGTATGTGAATCTGTGATTAGTGAGTTTGTTGATACGTCTGTGCGTCGGTAATAGTCTATTAATAATTTTCTAGAAAATCTCGTTTATCGTCTGCATTTCAAAGTCACGGTAAAGTACTCTGTTGGATGTATATCTAGGTACGTCCGCGATAGTTTTTAACGCATTACCTGGAAATTATTAAGCTCCGTTCTGCTTATGTTGCACCACGAAGGTGCACCATAAGTGAGAACCAGCCTGACCAATACCTTGTAGAGGTTGACCTTAGTCTTATTTGAAAGTCTACTCCGCCTGTGAAGCAGTGGGTAGATAGAGCCTAATTGACGCAATGCAAGCTTTACTCTATTAATTGAATTGAGCCTCCAGTTAAGCCTTCGGTCAAATATAAGTCCCAGGTATTTCACCTCCTGGCACCAGTTCACTTGACGTATGATACTCCTTTTTTAAGGTGTTTAATAAAAAATTTTATGATTATAGATTGTTTTTCACAACCTTTGTTTTTATGATCCACTTTTTGAAAAATTGTCGCTTATTAAGATTCCACCAGTGCCGGCTTCTCAGAGCGGCAGGGTCGGAAGTTCTAACCCAGTGTCAAACAGACACAACAGACAGTACCTATAGTATATTATTTATCTACATCAATCTGCATTTTAATGACTTTTAGACTGCCAGCGAATAACCGCTCCACCTTTAAATCACCCCGGACGTCATATCGCGAACTAAAGGCACCATAAAATAAATTGTTTTACTTTTCAAGTAACCCTGGCTGGAATCGGCATGCCTACCCTGTCGTAAAAATATCAGTAATGAAGACTAAGAATTTTAAGCTTGAAGATAGGCAACCAAATATACACCATGTATCGAATTAAAATCCAGGGTCCGACAAAGTCATACCTGCTGCTAAATTTAAAGTGAGGTTATGGTTGTACCTAATACAATATCAATAGGAAAGATTTTGTATTATTATTGAAAGAAAAGAACTAAATTAGTGTAAAATAAGTGACAGTAAGTGTTATCTGTTGAAAAACAAAACTCTCGCTTTGGTTTTTTTTAAGACCTTTTTTAGGACCTCAGGTTCAGCAAAACTGAGGGTAACGCACGCAACGACATGGAAAATCAAGTTGAAACTGAGGTAAAAAGTGATCTTGTTCAATATATTTTTAAGTTTAAAATGTGCATTTTCGTCTCTTTCATTCGATGAACAAATTAAAATTAAACCAAAATAAAACCGTTTTGTTGGCCATCCGTTTAGTTTTTAAATCAAAATCCGTGGTGCGAAGCTGGCTACGACAATTTAAAAGAGTGTTTCGGGCTCTCCAAAAGCTAAAACTTGATTTAATTGGTAAACAAAACGTTTATATCAATCTAGTGTAGCTCCATTAGAATGTGTTAAACACAACGAAATTGTTAAAAACAAACACTCTGTTTTGCGCCGATTAATTGACATCGTGATTTTTGTGAGTTATCAAGAATTTTAGCGTTGAGTGGTCACGATGAATCTGAAGAATCTTTCAACCAATGCCGTTATAGGGAATTAATTAAGCTATTCTAAAAATAATTACTGTAAATAAATTGATCGAAAGTATTACTTTCATTTTAGGCACAACCATGGAAAATTTTCTATTGAAAGTGATAAAACCACAGATATTTCGTGTCGATTACAATTATCCATCAGTATAAAATATGCGTTAAATGAGGAGGATTTTGAGAGATTTTTAGGGTTAACTGATGTAAGTAAAAGTCACAAAGTGGAGTATATTATTAAATGTTGTACAAGAAAAATTAAATCTTAATTCAGGAAATAAAATACTTTAAGTCTTCCTCCACAAAATAGATGTGACGTTTCAACACTCTTTCCCTCCTTGATGTGAAAGTTTCTTCGCTTCAAAACTTCAAGTAGTTATGCGCATTCATTTGGGGTAACGAACTTCATTATATGAACTCGATATTGTATCCCCTGATGATGGATGTTTAAACTACTTTTTCAATTTCAAATCTTAATTCGATCTAAACCATTGTTTCTCAGGCACACTGTCACAAACAAAGAATAAATTTAGTATTGCAGGATAGATACCACCTGTAAAAATAATAAGGAATGTCGAATTTGATTCGCTAATTTTTATGTCCCCAAAACGTACGAATATCGTTTATAAAATAACTGAAGGAAGATTGCCCAAAGTAAGCCAAACGTCATGGGGGTCATGACCAAAAAAATGTGATACAACATAATATCATTATCACGAATAAAGAATATTTCATTTACATTTTCTCAAACCTACCTTTTTGCGTATAAGTAAAAAAATGCACGTGAAATTAAATCATTTATCATACATCTGTTCAATGCAAATATTAGAATGGTAGACAAAAACGAAGTTTAGGCGCGCCACTCTAAATACTGAAAATAGCGCGTGGAATCTTAATAGCGACAATTTTTTAAAATGTGGATCATAATATCAGAAGTTGTGAAAATCTTTAATAATAAAAAAATGTATTATTAAACACCTTAAAAAAGAGTATCATACAATCTGCAATTGTGAATACTAAAATCTGAATAGATTGAAAAATTACTATTAGTAAAAACTTTTACAATGACCCGGTAAAAATATTTTTTTTTAACCAAGCAATTAGGTATGTTGTTCCACTTAATACAGTTGTTACAAACCACAGATGGCATGCGTGACATGCACCCAGACGTTCAGTTGTTTAATAGACAACCACCGATGTAGATCATAACAGGAGTCCCGCGCTATTCAGAGTCGAAACTCCGATTGATTGTCACCATGACAACAAAGTTGCATGTAATGTGACGAATAAACAAACCTATTTATTTTATATTCTACTATTTAATGATAAAACATTCTGTGATTTTTTGAGGGGACCCGGGGACCAAGTATCGACAAGTCAGTCAACATCCTTTGGGCCTACCGATAAGTTGCACGCGCTGGACTGTTTCCGAATTACTAATAATATTCATAAATGATAATGGTTTTAAATCAAAATTATTTTATGTTTGTTTTGGTCAACTTAACGTATACGAAGAGCTAAATAAAATTATTTTTTCGATATCTAAATTTAAAAAAGTGTAACGGTGCCGTACTCGCTACGTGTGGTGTCCAGAGCCCAGTTGGTAAATATGTTTATATATAGTAAAGTTTACATTATATCGTTGATCTTCTGACTGCCATAAACCCCTAATTATCCCTCTGGCCATAAAATGCCCCAAATTTACATCTTTTCTGGCAAAGCCGGAGTACAAATAACCTGCATCTAGGGTTGAAAAAAAACATGTTTATTTTAAAAAAAACTTAAAAACATGTTTTTTTTGTTTAAAACTGTTTTTTTTTGTTTTAAACTGTTTTAAACTGTTCAAGAAAAAACATGTTTAAAACACATCTAAAATTTATTTAAGGTTTGAATAAAAAAATCCATCTAGTAAGACCCGTTCTTTTAAAAATAACAGAACAACAAATCGAATTAAATGTTGAAAATGTGTGCCATTTATGGCTTGACAATATCCAACGCAATCAATAACTTTTTGCACGTTTTCAACCAATTCCGGAGTTATGGCAAGCATTTCCCTTCAGATCATCTCTTTCAACTCCTGCAAATTGTTTGACCGGTCAACACACACTTTCGATTTGAGGTAACCACACGAAAAGAAGTTCAGCGGAGTTGGGCCTGGCGATCTAGCAGTCCATTCGATAGGTCCTCTCCTTCCGATTGGGAAAGGGTTCATCTAAACATGTACGCACAGTGGCAGCATAGTGCGGAGGAGTACCATCTTGCTGGAACATCAGTTCTTCGTCGGGGGAGTCTGGGTTCAATGGATTCGGAAATAAAAGTCACTAATGCTGGAATTAATCAAGTTGGAGAAATTCGAGATATATTTGTCCAGTTAAAGAAAAATGGATCAATTACTCCTCCGCGCACTACTTCACACCACACATTTGTTTTTTGAGGGTACTGGCTGTGAACCTCCATCATCCAATGCGGATTTTCTGTTGCCCAACAACGACAATTTTTTCTGTCCACATTACCAATCAAGGAGAATGTTTCATCGGAAAAAATAATATTTTTTACTAAATTATTATCTTCACTCAGCTTCAGCTTCATCTGCAGGACTCAAACGCCTTTTCTCTACATTTGGCATAATTCATAGTAAGCTTCGAAATCGATTAGGAACAGAAAATGCCGCGAAACTTGTAACCATATTTAAGCAGCTTAATTCAAACCAAGAGTAGAGTTTAGTAGAATGACTAGGAGACTTTTGGTTTAGTTTTTAGTTTGTTTGTCTTTGTTACTTTTATAAGGCGCTTTTATATGTTTACACTTTTTATTTGCTTATGTTATTGGAACCCGGTACACAGACTGTAGGTAGGTATATAAACTAAGACCTAGAGCTAGTCTTAAACGTGTTTTTATAATTATGTACTTTTAATATTAAACGTTAGATATAAATATTGCTATTTTTGTTTTTAATTTAATATTTTTTGTTTTAACAGTTTTATGTGATTTTCAGTAAAGCTTGACAAAAAAAACAACTTAAAAAAAAAACACTGTTTTAAACATGTTTTAAACAGTTTTAAACAAATCTGTTTAAAACATTTGTTTTAAACATAACAACTCTGCCTGCATCCCTAATTAATATATCATTTTAAGTATGCTCCATTCCACAATAATTCGTTGATTTCCCGACCGGAATAAAATTTAAACCCAGCCATAAATAAGTGCCTTTTGAAAGGGTACAGGTCCTGATTACCTACTAATTTCAATAGTTTAGGTTAGTTATTTTTAACAAAACAACAAATATAAAATAATAGGTAAGTGTTTTTATTTTAATCATGTAATTAAATAGCTATTAATATTTATACAAAACTACTAATCTACAATATTATCTATGCCTAAACTAATTATTAAGGGCCTTACGTTACTATTAATTATTGTATTATATTGGTATATTAGGTAGGTTAATGGCAAATTGCAGGTGTTCAATATAAAGCAGAGTCTTTTCATCTTAGTTCATCAGTCGTTTGGTGTTTGTCAATCTGTGCGTTAAAGGTATTTTCGTGTGTATTATCGAGCATCCAAAATATGTCAGATCTGTGTGAAACTTCAGATAATATTGCTTCCGGAAGTTATGGTGTAACGAAGAAAAAACATTTATCATTTGATGCCCAGAACATCATAAAGAACGTTTACTGTACCCTTCTAGAAAAAGGGTATGACCGGAGTGCAAGTTTTAGTGAAACGAGTATTTTGACCAACGTTGCATTAACGACAGTAAAAGATATAATGACCAAACCCATCCATCCAATAATTAATAGTAACGTAAGGCCCTTAATAATTAGTTTAGGCATAGATGAAGACGATAGTGATAGTGAAACAGAGCTAAATATAGAGTAGGTTAAGTTAAATATTGTATTATTATAATATTGTAGATTAGTATTTTTGTATAAATATGAATAGCTATTTAATTACATGATTAAAATAAAGATACTTACCTAATATTTTATATTTGTTGTTTTGCTGAAAATAGCTAACCTAAACTATTGAAATTAGTAGGTAATCAGGACCTGTACCCTTTCAAAAGGTCCGGTGCCTACACAATAGATATTTGTCAGGCAACTTATTTATGGTTGGGATTACGACTGAGGGTTGTCATTTAAATTTTATTGCGGTCGAGAAATCAACGAATAATTGTGGAATGGAGCATAGGTATAAATACCTAATATATAAATAGCAAATTGATTTTTGTTAATTATAGTTGCAATTGGTTTTCCGACGAGTGAATTTTGTTATATTAGTGTTTGGTTTACCGGCGTGTGATATTTCTTGTTATATTAGTGTTAGAATGTGGAGCCCATTGGCTTTTGCTGAGAGTGGGGCATCTTGTAATGTCACTTTCAGAAAAAGGCATTTATTTCTCGACGCTAAAGAAATAATTTAAAATGTGTACTAATATTTGATGAAAAGATATTTTAATTCAAGTGATGCTTTAGCCGAGACGTCTGCTTTAACAAGTACTTCTTTATCTTCGGTAAACGATTTAGTACTGAAACCATTGATATAGACAATATCAATGACTGAAACCCATCATTCCCAGAAAGAAGCGAAGTGACTGTGGCACGGAAAATGGGCATACAGTGTTGCGTCTTCTTTATTCTGTATTTAATCCAATCGAACTAATATGGCACCAAGTAAAATCAAATATTAGAGGGAATAATATTTCCCCCACATTAAATATATCTCTTAGATGCAGATAGTAATAGTAATAGTAATAGTAATAGTAATAGTAATACACAGAACTAAATTAAGAGTAACGCAGAATTAAGTTGCCAAAAACCCCGCTCGTATGATGCACTCTTTCAGGAAATTGTATGGCGTAAACCCTGGAAGCGACTGTCTCATTTCGCATGCATTCGAAATAAACGCCTATCATATCGAATGCCTCGTCATTTGTATACCGCATATTAATAAAAAAAGTTTTCCTGGACACAATAAAAACCAACGATCTCAGTGAAAAATTAACTTATTAGATATTTTGACAGCAAGTCATTTTAACATAATATATTTGTTTTATTTTTCACAGCCTACTCTTAATTTAAATGGTACAGGTTGCTAGACAACGCCCTTAAAACGGAAGAATACGTTATATTAGTTTATTTTGGTCAATAACTCCGATTCTATAAAAGATAAAAATATGAAGTTTTTACAAAAATGTTAGGAATTTAATTCTCTATCAGATCCTGTTAAAACATGCCTATCATTGTATTTAACTTTGTTGCGAAAAAGCCTAATATTCGCTTATATTTCAGTTAACGCCATCTAGCGGCGAAGGCAAAATTCAAGGATATAATAACAAAAGTGCAAGTTGTAGATAAAATACTCCTCTCTTAAATGATACCATGTTTGTTAAAATCGGGTATGCCAAATGGGAGTAATCGCAGTTTATGTAAAAAAACATTTGAATTCCCCCCACCACTTTATTTTACTAGATATAAAAATTTGTGCATAATAAAAATTATAACGAAATATGTAAGGATTAAAACTAAGATGTTTTCGGTACCTCTTTTTAGTCAAAACACGAAGATAATCTTAATATTTGCCCTGGTCATGACTGTGACGCCCCCTTGCGGACATTTTACAAACTCGAAAACAATTTCCAACATTTTCTCTTGGGCACTTTTACTAAAAAATATTTTGCCTGAAAGCTCTACGACTGCCAGATTTTGAGATATAGCCGGCGATCATTCTTAGTTGTTCACCCGGTTACAGGGTGAGTCAACAATAGAGTAAAGTTCATTATCTCGTTTGTTTTGGGAATTACCAAAACACGTTAATTGCAAAACTTTTAGAGAATGTTAAGGTACACAGTTTAAAATTATTTTTAAGTATACAGGGTGGTTCAAAAAAGCGTGGCGTATATAACATAAGTTTTTCTAAATGGAACACCCTATTTTTTAAATTTATTTTTAATGAAATTCTATAACTCTTTTTGTTAATACCTAAACCTGGAAGTTGTTATAATATTTTACTTTTTCTAGAAAAATATTAGTTTTTACTCTTATAAAAATTGTCAGTTCTGCCATTGTTTCTGAAGGTGGAATATTCATTTTGGTACAAACGTTCTATTGGGATGACAAAAAAAAAACATGTAACGAAATTTGAGTTAGATGCTACAGGGCGTTCAAAATAAATTTATATTTTTTTATAGGGGCTACTTCCCGAGGACATGGAAAAAAGCCTAGGTAATATTAATACCCAAGCCTACTCAGGATTTAACATTAGCTGCCAGCTATAGACCTATCAGTCTTTTGTCGTGTTTAGGCAAACTAGTTGAAAAACTTATACTGTATCGAATCAACGATTTTGTACACGACAACGACGTTTTACCACCAGAGCAGTTCGGGTTTAGAACTGCTCATTGCACGGTGCGCCAGACGAATAGACTGGCATCTAATGTCCTGAAAGACTTTGATGGACGCTTTTCAACGGGGGCGATCTTTTTCGATGTTTCAAAAGCTTTCGACAAAGTCTGGCACAACGGACTTATAATAAAGTTAATAAGATTAGGTATGCCAAATTACATGATCAAGCTCGTCGTATCTTTTCTCGAGGACAGAACATACGCGGTGTCGTCAGAAAACGCCACATCAAGTGTTAGGAACATCAGGGCCGGAGTACCGCAGGGGTCCCCCCTTGCGCCGGTACTATATAATGTCTATACGAGTAATATACCTAAACACCCTCAAACGAAATTATATTTGTTTGCTGATGATACCGCGATAACTGCCACCTCGAGACAGCTGTGGTTAGTGATCTCACGTTTGCAACGCCATATAAATCTTCTTCAAAAATGGCTTAATGACTGGAAAATTCGCCTGAATGAGGATAAGACACAGGCCATTTTTTTCTCAAAGTCAAGACTACCGGAAAGCAAAGTCAAAGTCAATAACAAACAAGATACCGTGGAAAAACACGGTTAAATACTTGGGGCTTGTCTTTGATAAAAAGATAGCCTGGAACGCAAATGCGGATTACCATTTGGCGTGCGCACAAAGACAACTTTGCGCGCTTTACCCACTTATTAACCGCCAAAGTGCGTTAGACAATAGAACAAAGACGAATATTTACAAAGTATTATTACGGCCAGTACTGACTTATGGTATACCATAAATAAGACAAAGTACAAAAAACTTCAAATCTTTCAAAACAAAATACTACGAATCATTACAAATGCACCTAGACACACACCTACAAGAGTACTACACAACGACATGCACATGGAGACATTAGACGAATTTCTTGACAAAATAATTACAAAATATTACGCACGGACGGACGTTTCGAACAATGTACTTATTACTCAGTCACACACTCACGCACCACACCAAGCTACATATAGACTTCCACGCGACTGGCTCCCACCTTAAGAAAAGCAAGCTGCACTAGAAAATTATAAAAATATCATTAGGAAAATAAGAAAAGCATTACCATATTAGCATACAATCAACAAAGCAGCAAAAACAATGAAATTGTCAGCACCCAAACCCACCCAAGAAGTTGTTCTGAACAGAAGTACGATAAAGAAGAGGAGTAAAAGATAAAGATCTAACTCAATGTCCAAATTTAAGCCAATAACTTAAGAATCTACCATTACTATGTATTAATAAGAAGAAAAAACATTAATTATTAAGAGTGTTTACAGAGGTAATAAAATAATAAGTGTGAATGTTGGTACTATAAAATTATTAAGTACAGATTAAGTAAAGGAGAAGAACTTATGTCGATTTGGTCATTTAACATAATATTTGAGTTTTTAAATTTATCTATTTCTAGGGATTCTAATAAGATAGATTTTTGATTTTGTTTTCAACATGTAATATTTTGCTTATCTAATAAATTTTGCAAAGGTTGAGTCCGTATTATTATTGACAAAAAAGTATTTTATATTTTTTTATAATAAGTTCAAAAATGTCATTTTTCAAAAGTCGATATCTCGAAAACTATTAAGTTTAGTAAATAATAATTTAATAAGTTTAAAAACAAATAAATAGTTCCCTACATGTTTCAAACGCTTAAGCGTTCATCCTCAGGGGATAAACGCTTAAGCGTTCATCCTCAGGGGATACTAACATCGAGTTGAGTGAAACTGTTAATGTAAATTGTCTAAAATTAATAAGTACAACTTAACAGGAAGAGGAATGGACAATTAATTGAAGACCTAATGTACTAACTAGTCATATTAACATATTAATTGTATTACAATTCAAAGATAAATGGAGTTTTAATTATAAATGTAAAAAACTTTAATTAATGAAGAAACATTCTGGATGAAAGATAATAAATTGAGTTATAACATTATTGGAGGAGAAAAGGCTTTTTATTTATAAAAGTTTCGTAGACTTTTTATATGAAGATTAAGAAATATAAATTTTTAATTGTTGAAATTATAATATTTATTTAACAGCCATCACACTATATGTAATCGGATCGCGAAATGCACTCGTGTATGGATAAGGGTTTCCATTTAAAAAAATTCAAAATGGCGTCATATCTGTCAAATTTTTGAACCTATATGTATATTTTCTGACATTAAATTTGGCTTCCTTGCGGAAAATCATTGAGAAATGGGTAATTTGTTTTTTATTATAGTCAGCAGAAAAATCATCAATCGCGTGAAACACTTCAAAAAAATGCCCCTGTACATTGCGCATGCGAATTGACCATTTAAGGATGACGTCGCTGGGGGGCAAATTTGACAAATTTAGGTTAAAGTTTATGTCAAAGCCATGAAATTACCATTACATATTTGACAACGGCCATATTTGCTGGGGTGCAAAGTGACAAGTTTGGGTTATACTTCTTGTCAAAATCATATGTTCTAAAATGGTCTATAATTTTTGAACTGGTTCAGAATTGCAACCGCGAACAAAGCACACACCTGACGACCATTTCAACTAATTAAATGAAAAGAGGCGGCCCACATTGGCCGCATTTATCAGAACATTGTCACAGATTTACCCATAATTCTTTTGAATGAAATATAATGATCCAGTTCATCAGAACGTAGCGCTACTTCATACGCATTGGTTTTTATTCCCACTTGTTGAGCGTTATATTCTGATGAACGCGACCATTTTACAATCCGTTGCAATTTTAACAAGTTACTTTGTTTTTCTAGCAAAAAGTCATTCTACATCAATCACAATGACAATGATCATGTCATATTGACAAAAATGCCCATATACAAGATTTTTACATAGGAAACTCGCAACCGTAAAAAAACGATAGATACAGTATGGCACAAGTTAAAGATAAAATGTCTGAGATCGATGACCATATCATGAGAAGATTTGATATTCAAAAAAGACTGGGAAAAGGCGCATATGGAATAGTATGGAAGGCCGTCGATAGGAAAACCAAGGAAGTTGTGGCTGTGAAGAAGATTTTCGATGCTTTCAGAAATCAAACTGATGCCCAGAGGACATTTAGGGAGATCATGTTTTTGCAATCGTTTAAAAGCCATCCAAATATTGTTAAACTACACAGCATTCACAGGTAAAATAATTAAATTATCATTGTTATTCTCGTAATATAATCTAGAAAAGTATAATAATGTGCTAAAGGCGACTCCCTTTGATCATACAGTCAACTATACTTTTAGGTTTAGAAGAAAAAAACTCTTAAGGATAGACCAACTTATGTTATAGTTATTTTGGACATCCTATAACTAATTAATGCTATTTAATATTATTGTGAATCAATTATATAATTAATCTTTTTCAGAAATTTAATAATCTATCATCAAGAAAGTAGCGTTTATTGAATACTTGCAACTTTTTATAGAAATATTCTTAAATATTCATAATTTTAAATACTTTTAAATAAATAAGATTTGCCCCTAACAAGCACGTCTTCTGGGGAAATTATGAATAAGTTAATTGAAAAATAACATATTAACGGGTTTATCATATTGTAACTGTTTGAAATAAACTTATTATTATTATTATTATTATTAGATATATTCTATTGAAGCCAAAGAACAATTCATCCCCAAAATAAAGGCCTAATTCAAATATTAGTTTTAATTAAATTTAAAATTATGTATAAGTTCGAATTATTTGATTTTTTTTCATCTAACAAATTTGCCGCTCTTTCTGTAAGGTAAAAGTTTTTAATTATTAATAATTCTTAAATTAAATTTGAAGAACAGTATTAAGTCTACATGGTTCCTGCTCAACAAAACTGTAAATAGCTCTCCTATAAAATTTACAATTTCCTACTTCCCTGAGATACACACGTAGAACTTGCAAGGCAATTAGGGTTTACACGTAATTTAGTATTTTATAGACCAATGGCATATAACTTCTACATAAAGTCTGCTAAATAATTTGAAAAAAAAACCGTTAAATAGCATCAGATCTATATCAGACAAAAATATAGAAATAAATTATGTATATGGGTTACATGATGGGTTGCCTATAGGGGACTGCTTCTTGGAGATATCAAGACTACATCTAACCCTTTTTAGTCATTTTGACAGCTTAATAACAAAAATACATTTCTGTTAAGAAGGCAAGTTAGTACCTAGTAAAATTTTCAAATTTTTGACTGAATCCCGTATGTTCTTTTGACAAATGCTAAGGATATGTTTCTAGCAATATTATAAAGCATCGTATAAAGTATAAACATACTGGTGAAAACTAGGATTTTCCTATAACTTTGAATGTAAAATATTCAAACTTTTGAATGAACCCCGTAGCCTCTGTTTTTCGACGAATCCTATACACATGTCATATCTATGGAAGCACCTGACAAAGTTTAAGCAAATATCGTCTTTTAGTTTTCTAAATGAAATCAAAATTAATAAAAGGCGATACGGTACACTCCATGCATATATACATATATATTTATTACTTTTACACAAACTGATATTAATATGCAGCACTTCGTGCTGACTGTCAATTCCCCAAAGAGTGGAAAGAAGCCACTGTAATCATGATCCCCAAGCCCGGAAAATACCACACTTTTCCCCAAAATTATCGCCCCATCTCCCTCCTCAACTCCATGGCAAAAATTATGGAAATTATCATTCTAGAACGCCTAAAGGAAAAAAAAACAGCCGAACTGGAAGTACTTCCAGGCGAACAGTTCGGCTTTCGCGAAAATCTAAATACCGAACTCCAAGCCCTTAGGCTCACTGAGTAGGGATTTAACTGGAATCAGAACGTCGGTATATTCCTCTTCGATATTGAAAAAGCCTTTGACACCGTCTGGCACGATGGGCTGATTCACAAGATGACAGCCCTTGGTTATCCCTTCAATCTCGTCCGTCTAATACAATCCTATAAGCAAGCGCAAAATTCGCGTCCGCATAGGCCACTCCCTCTCAACCTCCCGAACTCTAGAATCCGGCGTTCCTCAAAGCGCAGCCCTCTCCCACATATTTTCAACATTTACATCCACGACATTCCCAAAGCCCCCGACAACACCCTAGCCCTCTATGCTGATGATACCGGTCACTGAGTCCACGCATAGTCACGCGAAAACTGCAAAAAGCAGCAAACGAATTTTCCAGTTACTGTATAAACTGGAAACTTTGTCTAAACCCCGATAAAACCCAAACCATCCAGTTTGCTCGTAGAAGGCAGCCACCCTTTGACGTGATCAACCTGGATGGACGCGACACAGTGAAATACCTCGGTATCACCCTCGACAAAACCCTCCATTGGCGCCCCCATATTCAGAACACCGCCAACAAAGCTAGGCTCTTCTATAGCCAATTATACCCACTGCTCAATCGACGCACCGCCCTCCGTCATAAAAACAAACTCCTCCTCATCAACTCAATCAATATGAAATCAACTCAATAGGCCCAACCAACCTCATCCGTCTCCAATCCCTTGAAAATCGTTACATTCGCACAGTCATGGACATCTCATGCTTCATCCGTAACGTAGATCTACACCGAGATATCAAACATACCCCCCTCACCCAATACCTACGTGAAAGAGGAACTAAAATCCTCACCGCCACCCTCACTTACCCCCCCCCCCCCCTTTAGATATTTCTCCCAAAACCTTTCCAAAAACCCACATACCCGACTCCATGTGAGCAGCTCCTGAACTCCTTCAAGGTGGGCTCACAAGAAAAAAATTACCGTCAATTTCCTAGCAGAATCGAATGCATTTAACTGCACCTTGCTGTCCTATTTTCAACTTTATTAGCGAGATATCTGCTTTCCCGTGCTAGATTCTGCCAAAGAGGATAGGACAAAATTCTGCTGAGACGCACTTAACTTACCTTTGCCAAAATACGACGGGCAAGACATTGTTGCAATGGAAACGTTAACTAGGTCGTGGCGCATCAGCGATGCACAACAGTATTTAATTAGTTTAAAAGTCTTCGAAGAACCGAACAGGAGATAGAAGATAAGAATAAGTAAAGGGCAGGCGGTAGGTAATATGTCACCTCAACTCTCTCCTTTGGTCAAAGAACATATCGCTATATATGATGCGGTGCTCAAGAGCATTGTACTCTATGGTTGTGAATCCTGGCAAATGACCAAGGGCTTAGAACAAAAACTTCTGGCACTCGAAATGGACTACTGACGTAGATCGACCGGATTTTCAAGAATGGATAGTCAGAAATGGATTAATAAGGGAAATAGACCTCAGCAAAAAAAGAAGAAGAGGAATGCTACAAGCAACCTGGATCGACGGCATTCAGAGGGCCATGTAGGAAAGAAACCTAAGACCCGGAGACTGGCTATCGGCTATAGATAGAAGAGGATGGAAGCTAGGAACCGGTAGGCGTAGGACGCTATAAAACCGGATATGGATAGATAGTTGAAAGTCGTGTGTGTAGCATATTTAACGGTAGTACATATAATAGCCACTGGCAAGAATAATACGCAATGAAAACGTGTTTTTTTAGCAACTGTAGCGATGTTCACATGTGCATGTGGTCTACTTGCATGCAAATATTAACTGTCTCATTAAAAGTTAGAAGGCATATCCAATCATGCAAATCAACACTTGCGCGCAAGTTATACCGTGCCCAGCTTCATCAAACATTCAATGGCGATAGTAAATCCATGCAGTATGATTGAACGTTAATGCGAAATTAATAAATAGAAAGCGTAGTAGCTTTAATAAATTATTAAATTTTATGACGTGGCCCATTTATTGATATTAAAAGTCTTACTAGGTCGTTTAAACTAAAACAAATACATTAGGCCAAGGTAAAAAGCACACCCATTTATTATTTACCTCATTCAATTCTTTTGATAAACGACTTCGCTGAAATTCAAGGATTTACCTGAAAACGTGGGAACTTTTGTGTAAACACAAATTTGACTTACGTCAGATACAGTTTTAATTATTTAGGCCTAATACCGAAAACTCTAATCTAACCGAATCTGAACTATTATACTTCTATACACAATATACAGGTTTCTTTGGTTTTTATTATCTACCTACGAGTATTAGGGCTACCTTGTATTAGAAAAAGGACAATGCAAACACTAAAGCTGTTATAGTTGCAAAACAAAGGCAACATTAAAGGGCTACTCGCCCCCCGAATCTATTATTACGTTTTTTTCGAATCCTTAATTAGGTAGATATTTCGTTTAATTTACCAATATGAAAATTGATATACATACTTTTTATTCTAGAGCTTCAAACAATAGAGATATTTACCTTGGTTTTGAATACATGGAGACCGACCTGCATAACGTCATTAAAAGAGGCAATATTTTAAAGGACGTTCATAAACGGTACATTATGTACCAGTTACTGAAGGCCATAAAATACATACATTCTGGAAATGTCATTCACAGAGACTTGAAACCAAGTAACGTGTTACTGGACAGTTTATGTAGGTGAGTTTGTTAATTTTACTTACTATTTCGGTTGATACGGTGAAGCCAAATGCTCATCTTTATTCTTCATCAGTGCCTCTTTTCAACCTTCGAATTAAAACGTCTTCTTGTTTTGGTTCATATGCTGATTTTGCCATTTTAGTGAAAAAAGGCCAGGTCCTACTACAAAAAGTACATTATATTCACATTTTATATATTTTCCTTTTTAAACGGAAGATGAAACCAAACGGCTCCATCTCGTGACAGTCGTGATGCTGGTAAGAAACACCTTTACTCAAGCATATTTGCGCCCTCTGACACAGAAGTCCACGCTAGGCAAAGCTTAGCCCCACCTGGGCGTCGGCGTCGGTTTAATAACATAAACCAATTAAAGTAATTCCCAACATATTTTGTTTGGCTTAATGACTGCAATAAAACCTCTCATAAACTCGGCTTTCGCAGAGACGTATTAACCCACATTTATCTTTAATGACAGGTTATAATAACAATAGATAGGTACATTACTTGATTTGTTATCAAAATTAATAAACTGTCTAATTAGGGTTTTCTAGAAACAACCTAATAATTGGGATATTTCTCAAAACTTTTTAGTTACAGGTACCTGTTTATATAGCTTATATAAATAGTAAACATAATATTCGAAATAGATTAGTACCTATCTATTTTACTTTGAAACAGTGTGCAACAAGTTAATATTAAAAGTATGTGGAGACCTTGGGAATCTTCAGCTAATGCGATATTTAGCTACCCTAAACATTCCAGGAAGCATTTATCTTCTGACGCCAAAGTGGTCGAAAAAAATGTATGTAAATCGTTATTAAAGAGCGGCCACCCTAAAGTAATTGCCATTAAAAATACCAGTGAAATGACGAAAGTTCCATTATCGACGGTACGAGATATTATGCTAAAAGGACATTTTAAAAGAAAAGTTCGCAAAGACACCGGAAAAATGAAGTGCGTAGAATCGTAGATGATTGTGACAAAGATGTTATTCGCAGAAAAATATACCAAATGTATCGAGAAAATGTTGTGGCCACGTTAGATTCTTTAAAAACACGGGTTAACAACTGATGATACGACGATATCATATAGCAGGACAAGTATTCACCGCGCTTTGCAAGAGATGGGATTTAAGTATAAAACAATAAACAAGAGACAAATTATTATGGAGTCCGAAAGATTAAGAAAATTAAGTTTTCTGTACCTTAGGGAAATAAAAAAGTTTAGATCCGAAAAACGTTCAATAGTTTATCTGGATGAAACGTGGTTTGACACTCATGAGACTGTCAAAAATGGATGGGTTGATTTAACTGAAAAATGCCAAAAATAAAGCCCCTTGAAATAAAGGAAAACGAATAACAATAATTCATGCAGGTTGGGAGAATGGATGGATCTCTAATTGTTTATTACTGTCGGCAAAAAATATAAAGGATTCAAGTCTGGACTATCATGAAGATACCAACGCCGCTCTTTTTGAAAGCTGGTTTAAAGACAGTTTGCTTTTAAATGTACCAGAACACAGTGTTATTGTGATGAACAATGCAAGCTACCACAGCCGGCAACTGGAAAAAGTACCGAATGCATCCAGCACAAAATCCGCAATAAAGGAGTCATGTTAAAAAATGACTTGTACTTTGAGGAAACGCATCGTAAAAAACAGCTGTTAGAAGTGTTAAAGGCATTTAGTATTAAAAAAGAGTATGTGTGTGATAAAATGGCGGAAGAAATGGGTTACACTGTGTTGCGACTGCCACCCTATTATTGCATTTTTAACCCTATTGAACACACGTGGCATCAAATTAAATCGAAAATGAGAACTGAAAATAGCCCACCTACCCTTAGTTAGAGCTAATAAAGATAGTTTTCGGTGAAATTCCAGATGAAAATTGGAAAAATTCGGTTAACCATGTCTTAGAAATTGAAGACTCTTATAAATATAACTACACAACAAAACGAAATACATCCTCTTATTAGAAATGTGGATGATAGTGAATAATAGTGACAGCGAGACTGAATTAGGAATAGATTAAAACGTTTTATAATTACAATTAAATCTTCTGTGTATATATGTAAATATATAAGTAGGTATATTACTTAATTGTTATTATTACTTTTACCTAAATACGTGCGAAAAGTTGCCCTTTTCCGCACGCAAACTTTTCACACTTGTCTTGTACTTATAATAAATTAATATACATATAATACAACTAATGGCAAAAATAAACATAATAAAGATTGCTACTATAAGGTATTACTATGGCTTTTCATTTAACTACAAAATCCGTTCCTGTGCAAAGCAGTACCCCTTATTTCATTTCAATTCAGTAATATAAACAGTGATGCCAGCTGGGGCCAGGTAGATTTCGCTGGTTGGCACGCTCATCGACAGTTTTATATGGGTAATTTTACCAAGAAATTCTTTAAAAACGTAGGTTTGGCAATCAAACAGGTAACGGGGTTTCTTTGGGTGTTTACAATATAATAGTACTATTATTGCAGTTATCAGGTCAAACGAAATATGTTCGGATGGACTTTAGAAAAGTACATTTCGCCTGCTAGATGATACAATAATAAACTAAAGGTAAGATATCGCTAAGATATGACTAAAAGACATTGTTTCGTAACGACTGGTATACAATATTTTTTCTACGGGCGTTTTATAATAAAAAACATTTATTTCATACTGTATTGTAAAACACACCTATACATATTTGAATTTAGTCCAGAAAATAAGGCTTTACAGCAATAAGTCCGGTAAAAATTTTTTACTGGACTAGTCCTGTAAAACTTCTTTACCGGACTGAAATTTGTAAGTTTTAGTTTAATCAATGTCAAACACCCAATGTTTCCACCAGTAAATATAAGCACTTTTCAAATATACGACGCAGAATAAAACTTCATTATAATTTTAAAACATAATTATTATTTTCAACAGAACAGTATGAAATAAAATATTGTACGTCATTCGTCCGGCAAATCCTTTACAGTATTCGTTTCAAAATTCCAGACTCGGCTCCTTCGTCGCCTCGTCTCGAAACATTTCACTCATACTGTAAAAGTTGATTTACCGGACTTATAACGCTATTACATTATTTTACCAAACATTTTATTACACCTTTCATGTCAAAAAAATTGATACTTGTCAAAAAAAAATTCGAAATAATTTTTTTGTTAAAAACTGAAGCAAATATTAAGTAAAAAATGAGTGATTTAGAAGACTCAGACATTAAAAATGCCGCAAATGAAGCAATGGTGATCTTTGTTCCCCAAAAATCAAGGAGTTTATATAAGGGCACATACGAAAAATTCAAAAACTGGTGTGAAGAAAAAAGGTAAAAAACTTATCAGAAAGTCGTTTTGGCATATTTTTCACGATTAGGTAATATTCCAGTTTATCGGCTTATGCGAAAAATGGCGTAAAATGAAAAACGTTTCTTGCAATATGTAGCACGTACTTTCTAAACGACAAATCCGCGAGCGGAAAACCATTTTTTTAATTTGAAATATAAAAAAAATGTGAAAATAGTCGACCGAAAAGCACAGTGAGAGTGACAAGTGAGGTTATGTTTCTCTAGCTGTTAGTCACTCGACAAAAATTGTAATAATTATAGACTTATATTGGTTAAACAGGCGCTAACACGGCATCTAATCCACCTTTTTGGTTCCAATTCGGTATATGCTACATAAATCAACAAGAGTTTTTCATTTTTTTTTCATTTTTGTCACAAGCGGGTACCCTATTTTTACGTTTTTTTTTATATTTGCAATTAAAGAAATGGTTTTCCGCTCGCGGATTTGTCGTTTAGAAAGTACGTGCTACATATTGCAAGAAACGCTTTTCATTTTACGCCATTTTTCGCATAAGTCGATAAACTGGAGTGGTACCAAAATAACCATTCCAAACACTAAAACAAATGTTACAAGAAGCTTTGTAATTAGCGAAGGCTCTATATCTTCTTGAATATTGTCCGAAAGTACGAATTACGTCCAGCACACATAACCCATGAAAGATTTTTCATCACGTACAGAAACTCCAATTGTTCCAGACTTCCAGTGGGCATTAATACCATTGGCCACTGCTTTCGAAGATCTTCAGCAACTTTTTTAGCGGACCCTGGAGCGGATATATTGATGCTAAAGCGACATGAAGGTTGGCGGTCAAATGCCGTGGCTGAGGGGTATATAGACGATGCTTTAGAAAACAAAAGAAAAATTTCCGAAAAAATTCTTGGTGAAAAATCTTTGAACGCTAACAACAAACGTGTTAAATCTAATGAATTAGAATGTTCTATACCAGCTCTACTAGTGGCATGGGTTTAATTGATGTTGCTGTTGCAGATTCATTTCCTATTTCTAGTTCAAATTCCTCATTTATTTTACAAAGAGAAATATCTCAACGTACCTACTGTTTTAGGTTACCCGAGTATTTGATCATAGCGTAAATAGATCGGTCACGAAAAGTTATGTTACTGTGAGAAAAATTAGGATTTTTAGCTTAAAAGGCCCTTTTATTAAAGGGGTGAGATACTTAAAAGACAAAATCGATGAAGGCAATGTAGGAACCCCCGTATTTCCGAAACGGCTGAAAATAAATATCAACAACTACAGACTTTCGAAATCGGATCGCAAAATGCAATTCACTTGTGTGGCTATTTATGAGGTCATTTAAAAAAATCAAAATGGCGTCGTATCTGTCAAATTTGTGAACCTATATAATTTTTGATATTAAATTTGGTTTCCTTGGGGAAAATCATTGAGAAATATGTAATTTGTTTTTTATTATAGTCGGCAGGAAAATCGCGAATCGGGTGAGACACTTAAAAAAAATGTCGCTGTACTTTACTTTACTTTTGGTTTCATTTGAATTTTTTATAACTACCTTTGAACTTTTTCTGAATCAAAATACCGGAAACAAATAGCATTGTTAATATTTAGATACTCTATTGTGTACGACCAATGTTATTTCAATAGATCCAGTTTGCTTTTAGATGCAAAATAGCAGATTTCGGACTGGCCAGGTCGTTAACTCAAGGATCTGAAGGCACTTTGAGCGATAGTGATCCAACACTGACTGATTACGTAGCAACTAGATGGTACAGAGCACCCGAAATCCTTATAGCCAATAGAAGGTAAAGATTAACAAAAAAATGATCAAAATATAATAATAACATATATATTAGAGGTGTGACAATATAACTTTCACGGTTAAAAATAACCGGTTATTGAGAAATAACTGGCGCTGCCGGTGATCCAATATTGTCTGAAGCAGTTACCACTTACCAGTTATTGGCGTTGTTGCATCGAGCCGAGAGCGCGCCGCGCCGGTGACACGTTGCCTGCGTGGTATTTATTACACCGTATACAGTTCTTTTAAATAACTGGTAGATAAATAACCGCTAATATATTTCACTGATATTTCGGTATTTTCTGATATTTTGATATTATGTTATAGGTTATTTCATATCGCCGTGTGCGGCATGTGTTCGGAGTTATTTTAAACGATGACAATATCGATATACTTTAATCGCGCGAATTCGCGCCATCAAGTATTTGAACTTTCTGATCACATATTATTAAAATATCGACATATCTGTGGTTCAGGACGGTAGTGTTTAGGGTTTAGAAATTTTGTAATTCCCCTACGATCGCCCGGATCGACGCCTGTTGCATGATGTTGCTTGTTTTGTTGTAAAGTGTGGCGTTGTTTATTGTTTGTTTTTGTGTTTAATCTTTAAATTTAAAGAAAGGAGATAAATTATAGAATATAGATCGAGATAGAGCATTAGGTAGGTATGTAATATCAAAGAAAATGATAATAATATAAATATGTAAACATTTAAAACAGGGTTGAGATGATTAAAATCAATTGATTAAAATCACGATTAAAATCATGATTTTAATCAGTATGATTTTTTTTAAATCATGATTAATTTAAAAAAAAATTTTAACACTTAAGATATATTTGTTTAAAATAAGTGATTTAAAACGTTGTATCAAATCACAAAATTATTTTTTTATTCTCTTTATTTTTCTGTTTATTTTATACCTAGTAATAATATTTTCATACAATATTTAAATAATAGAAAAAAATTGTTTATTCGACAATCAACACCTTGAAACTAAATTTATTGAAAATAACTGGTAACTGTTTAAAATAACAGTTAATCTAAAATAACAGTCACCGGTATACCGGTGATTTCAAAATAACTTATAAGCCCACCTCTAATAACGAGTGATTTTTAATTATTTTGCTCAAGGGAGGCCATGCATTTTAAAAGCATCATGGCCGTACTGCGTAGATAAGATGACATGATTGTTTTATGACATTTACGTCTTATTTGATTTGTGTATTTGTAAAGTTTAAAAATTGGAGAAATTTTGTAATTTTTGCAGTTATTTGAAGGTAGGTTACTATTGCTTTAACTAATATTTCTCCGGGGAGTCGTCTTTTGACTATTATAAAGTGCTATTTGCAGGATATGATTTTATTTTTTATTTATTTTTTTATTTTTCAGCGTATCAAGTTTTGGTGAAGCTTTGTTGCCGGATTGAAAGTTCTACAGTAAAAATGTTTAGTGAAGCACAAAAAATTTTTATTGTTGAAAGTTTTTTTAGAAATGGAAACAAAATAGGCGGTGTGTGGAATTACTCTATGCATGACTGCTTTGATGAATTTCGAACCGAGTTTCCTGATGTTGCGGTGACCTTTCATAATTTTCGTACTGGGTCACAATACCTAATTGATAAATTTCGTCAGACTGGTTCTGTTCAACATAAAAAAGGGGCTGGAAGACCAACGAAACGATCGAATGAGGTTATTGAAGAAGCGCGACAAATTATGGAAAATAATTCTCCAAACGTATTGGTTAATATTAATGTGTCTCTGAGGGTAAGAAGAAACATCAGAAGGTGTCTAGAAGTAGGAGGCGGCTATATAAAGTAGGCTTTCAAAGTAAGATAGCTCAGGATTTTATATTGCATACCGTCAAAAAACATTATTTTAGGTTTTCAACGTGACAACGCTGCTTTCTTGCAAATTCGCCCTATGATTTAATCTACGCGCTACTGCTACACTATGTATACTGGGTCACAGCCGCCCTTGAGCAAAATAATTAATAATCACTCGTTATATTATAACCAATATATTGCTAATACCGTATTACAGAAATGTCCCCAGCATGCGGCGTTTTCTGGAACTGTTGGGCCTGCGCAGTTCGCGCGTACGTCACGTCCAGCTTTAAAATTATTTAACTTAATGTGTTGGAATAGGTATTGATTTATAAAAAAAAACAACTATAGTAAATCTTGGTATAATATGTAATATAAGAAGATGTAAGGCATCAATTTTCTCGAAGAAGCAATACACTGCAAAAAAGTATGAAAATTTCAGGACTTGCGTATTTTAGGGCGTCAATACAGAAATTGAAATTTCAAATTACAATTTAGTTTCTGGCATAGTTCCGTAAGTAATATTGGTTGCTCTTAATACCATAACAGGTGCCGTTTGTCGCCTGGTCTCCTTCTATCATTTTCTATACAACATACGACAAAAGTTGCAAAAAAATTACTTTTTTTTTTAAGATGAAAAGTAAGTCAGAACGGAGGTTTTAAATGTTTATAGTAGACTTGATTAACATGTACATTTGTCTTGCTTTGACACTTTGTAGGGGGGGAAATAAATATGTTATAATATAATTGTGAAAAGCCTTAATGCAGCGAAAAATAAAAACTATAAAACAGTGAAACAAATAATAATTATGCTGTTAACATATTTATTTATATTATAAAACCATAGTTAAGGTTTTAGTAGAAAAAATGTTAATGTTCAGCATACTAAAAAAAAAACGAAAGAGGGGTAGTAAAAGTAGTATTTGAATGTATTATTTAAACAAAAATAAAGGTTTTCACGTTAAAATATGGAGGTAACAGTAAAATAGCAACCGTATTGACGAAACACATAATATTAATGCATAATAAGATTTATACTGTAAATTATTTTGTTAGTGTGCCAAGAAGAGAAAAGCATTTTTAAAATATGTATATCACTACTAGACATTCAATAACCAATGTGCGCCGTGAATAAGGATGGTATCCATATATTGGCACTGGAAAGTAAATAGGCAACCATGACAGTAATTATTGTAGTATTACAAACTAATAGCGGAATTTTTTATTCAAAATACACTGAAAAACTACACTGATAAAAAAGTTATGGCCATTCTAAACCATAAGAAGTGCATTGTGAAGCGCCCTCTAATGGCCACAGTGAAAAGGTGTCCGTATTCGGGTTTCGCATCCCAAAAAACCCCCAGGTACCAAGTTTTAAAGTAATACGTTAAAAAATGTTCATTAATTTTAAAAAATTCGATTTTTATTTTTTAACTTTACCACCCTGTATCTTGGAAACGGAGCAATTTCGGACTAACGTAAGTTGCTTTAAATCGCCTTATTTTGGCCTCAGGAATATGTGCTCAGATTTTGTATGCTTCATTCCACAATAATTCGTTGATTTCCTGACCGCAATAAAATTTAAACCCAGCCATAAATAAGTGCCTTTTGAAAGGGTACAGGTCCTGATTACCTACTAATTTCAATAGTTTAGGTTAGCTATTTTCAATAAAACAACAAATATAAAATAATAGGTAAGTATCTTTATTTTAATCATGTAATTAAATAGCTATTAATATAAATACAAAAATACTAATCTACAATATTATAATATCATCTATGCCTAAACTAATTATTAAGGGCCTTACGTTACTATTAATTATGTTATTATATTGGTATTTTAGGTAGGTTAATGGCAAATTGCAGGTGTTCAATATAAAGCAGAGTCTTTTCATCTTAGTTCATCAATCGTTTGGTGTTTGTCAAGCTGTGCGTTAAAGGTATTTTCGTGTGTGTTATTGGGCATCCAAAATATGTCAGATCTGTGTGAAACTTCAGATAATATTGCTTCCGGAAGTTATTTTGTAATGAAGAAAAAACATTTATCACAACCCCTACACTAAGTAGTTCTGTTATAGAATTAATTAAAAAATGTGTAAATAATATCCCAGTAGAAAGTTGGAAAAATTCTGTGAGACACGTGATCCAAGTCGAAGATTCCTATAACATAATTAATAGTAACGTAAGGCCCTTAATAATTAGTTTAGGCATAGATGAAGACGATAGTGATAGTAAAACAGAGTTAAATATAGAGTAGGTTAAGTTAAATATTGTATTATTATAATATTGTTGATTAGTATTTTTGTATAAATATTAATAGCTATTTAATTACATGATTAAAATAAAGATACTTACCTATTATTTTATATTTGTTGTTTTGTTGAAAATAGCTAACCTAAACTATTGAAATTAGTAGGACCTGTACCCTTTCAAAAGGTCCGGTTCCTAGACACTAGATATTTGTCAGGCAACTGATTTATGGTTGGGATTAGGACTGAGGGTTCTCATTTAAATTTTATTGCCGTCGAGAAATCAACGAATTATTGTGGAATGAAGCATACAGACCTTTTAGAGACACCTTTGTATAACTAAAAATTACTTAAAATAACACTAAGAAATTTCACAATAAACACGCCAAATACTGTGTAAATGAAGAATTAAGTGACAACCGGCTCTGGACAATATAAACGTTAAATATCAAAAAATCGTAGAAATCCGACGTAGGTACTGTGCATGAGCCACAGTTCCGAAAAATCACGCATGCCGGGGACATTTTTAGATCGGTCGGTAATTAGCTTTGGTTTTCTACTGGTGGGAGTTCAGTGGTACCTACTCTAATAAATATTTTTTAGGTATACCAAGGGTATTGATATGTGGAGTCTAGGTTGCATACTAGCTGAAATGTCCATGGGAAAACCGATTTTCCCCGGAACATCCACTGTTAATCAAGTGGAAAAAATAATGGCCACTATTCCTACACCAACACCAGAAGGTAAACATTATTGATACTGCAACAAAAAACATTCTTACTAAAAAATCGTTTTTCGGATTTTACACTGTAACACTTATACACTGCGTCCATAAAGTCTTGCACAAATTCATTTAAAATTCAGGGGCTTACTTTTTTTAAAAACGCTCGGACACGTCAATTAGTACTTTTATTTGCGCATTTTTTAACGTAAAATGTTTTTATACAGGGTGTCGCACGTATGAGGTATGAGGTCATCAAGGATTTTTTTTAATGGAACACCCTGTATATTATATCAATTTTGAATTCTATGATAAACACTTAACACCTCTGGAAATCACGGTTTCCAAAATATTGACGTTTGAAAATTTATTTTAAACACATTTATTGATGACCTCATACCTCATACGTGCGACACCCTGTATAAAAACATTTTACGTTAAAAAATGCGCAAACAAAAGTACTAATTGACGTGTCCGAGCGTTTTTAAAAAGTAAATACCTGAATTTTAAATGAATTTGTGCAAGACTTTATGGACGCACTGTATACCCCTGTATACAGGGTGTTCCTTAATGACATGCTAATATTTAAGTAGGCGATTCCTCGATACATTATAAGAAAAAAACTTTATATGAACGTATGTCCTAAACGTCTTAACTTTTGAGATACAGGGTGTTAAAGTTTTCAAAAATATAATCTATTTTTTAATAATAACTGTGATACTATTATAATATCTTTATGAAATTTGGTACACATCTTCTATGCATTAAGGAGCATTTTCTGATGTACAAACAATTTTATTATTTTTACCAGTGGCGTCTGTCCGGGTTTTGCATTTAATAGTTTTGGAGAAAATAATGGTACGCCACTGCTTTCTTCTTAAATAAAAATTATTTTTAAAATCTCCATTCATTTCTGAGCAAATTTGATCTCCTGGTTTTCTTTCGCCTGACGCATGGTTTAGGGGGCTATTTAGACAATTAAAATCTAGTTATCCTGGAATAAATTTTGTTTTTGCAAACGTCGATGTCACGCATAGTCACATAGCTGTTGACAAGCACGTATCCAGGGGGGGGGGGCCGAAATTTGAAAATAATGATTTAAGTTTTAATGTGATTCGCTTTGCTCTGAATTAATTAAAATAAGTCCACATTTTTTAATGATTTTCGTCCTTGAGCCCCCTCCGAAACGAATTTCTGGATACGGGCCTGGCTGTTGACTTAAAGTAAGTTATTGGTGTTCAAAACCATTTAAGCGCGTCATTTCTATGATTTTTAGTGTGTCATCGAAGTTATTTTATTTTTTCGCTGTTTTTTCGGTTATCAGTAAATATGATAAATTATACGAATGCGGAAATGGCGGCAATGCATTACGCATATGGCCTTGCAGATGGTAATGCATCAGAAGGTAAGCTCATTTATCAGGAAAGACATCCTAATCGTGCCTTGCCAGATAGCCGATTCTTTTCGAATATTCATCGCCGACTTAGCGAAACTGGTAGTTTCAATAAAGGTACTTCGGAAGGTAGACCTTGAACTATCAGAACACCCGAAATTGAGAAAGCGGTGCTGCAAGAAATCGACGAACATCCTGAGACAAGTACGAGGAAGATCGCTAAAGCTCTAAATATTTGTCACCGAATTGTTTGGCGTATTTTGGTTGATTTTCTGTTATATCCATACCATATTCTAAAAGTGCAGGCCTTACTCCCCAGGGATTTTCCACAGCGTGTGAACTTCTGTCAGTGGTATCTTCAGAGTATTAGACTAAATCCGCAGTTCGAGTCACAAATTTTGTTCACAGACGAAGCAAATTTTTCTCGGAATGCTATTCAAAATTTCCATAACAATCATGTATGGACGGAAGAAAACCCCCATGCCATAACCGAAACCCATTTTCAGCATCAATTTTCGGTTAATATATGGGTAGGAATTATTGGTAATCATCTAACATGCCCATTTTTTCTACCAGGACGCCTTGATGGACGGTCTTATTTGTATTTTCTTGAAGAACTACCTGAGTTGCTTAAAGACGTGCCAATTGCGTTAAGAAATCGAATGTGGCACATGCACGATGGGGCTCCTGCTCATTTCAGTGTAATTGTCCGAAATCATTTAGATATAGTTTATCCTGATCGCTGGATAGTTTGCGGAGGACCTCAGCAATGGCCAGCAAGATCCC
Source organism: Polydrusus tereticollis (assembly GCA_963920685.1). Lineage (NCBI taxonomy): Eukaryota > Metazoa > Arthropoda > Insecta > Coleoptera > Curculionidae > Polydrusus > Polydrusus tereticollis. The sequence continues at coordinate 39,633,779 of OY987326.1, read as the reverse complement.
CCGATCTCAATAGTTTGGATTACTTTTTATGGGGGCACCTTAAAACTCTAGTGTGTAAAACTCCCGTTAACACTTTAGAAGATTTAAGAGAGCGAATAGTTGCCTCGTGTGAAACTATACGGAATACGCCGGGAATATTTGAACGAGTGCGCAATTCCATGCGTAGACGGTCGGAAGCATGCCTATTAACAATTTTTATAATCATTGTTATTATTGTCAATAATTAATAATTAATAAATTTAGGCCGTTTATGTGAACTTATTTTCAAAACCTTAAATTAAACTCTTTATTTGCAAGCTGAATTCCACGCTGAAATTCTAATGTGGTAATTATTGCCTCTTGAAAGTTTTTTTTCCTAAAGTGAAATCAGTTACTTATTACTGAATTAATTAACAATTAATATTAAACAAACTCAATAGCGTAAAAAAGGAAAAAAAAACGATTTCAGCACAACAGTCACCGCTTCAGATTTTCAGCGATTTGACCCTGAAGTAAAACGACCCTGAAGTCTGACTCCAAAGTATATTTTTTTAAGCGAAAACCATGCGTCGGACGAAAGAAAATCAAGAGATTAAATTTGTTCAGAAATGAATGAAGATTTTTAAAATAATTTTTATTTAAGAAGAAAGCAGTGGCGTACCAGTATTTTCTCCAAAACTATTAAATGCATTACCCGTACAGACGCCACTGGTAAAAATAATAAAATTGTTTGTACATCAGAAAATGCTCCTTAATGCATAGAAGATGAGTACCAAATTTCATAAAGATAATATAATAGTATCACAGTTATTATTAAAAAATAAATTATTTTTTTGAAAACTTTAACACCCTGTATCTCAAAAGTTAAGACGTTTAGGACATACGTTCATATGAAGTTTTTTTTCTTAAAATGTATCGAGGAATCACCTCCTTAAATATTAGCATGTGATTAAGGAACACCCTGTATAACTCTTATCAAAATCTTTTCAGATATAAGTCAAGTCTGCATCTCAGGAGTAGGTTCTTCTATGATCAAAAATGCTTCATCAGTTACAAAAATTCCCTTACAAACCATGGTTAGTTCCATCGTGCCAGCGGACGCCATAAATTTAATAAACCAGCTCCTCCTTTTTAACCCACATAAAAGGCTTAAAGCAGAAGGGGCCTTAGAACACGAATACGTATCCAAATTTCACGATTCGGATCAAGAAATCATGATGCATTCGAACGTTATAATTCCATTAAACGACGACGTAAGACTTGCAGTGGATGAATACAGAAACAAACTTTACGAGCTTATGTCGTCACATAGTCACAAACCGTGTCCAAAAACATCCCCGGTCAAACAAAAAGTTGTTGTACCTGAGGTATATTCACGAGTGTCAAAAAATGCAGAAAAGTACATTAGATCTCACGTTAATTTAAAAAATAAAACACAAGTGATGTCGCATTCCGAATCGACTATAAATCGACGAAAACCTGCCAGCTGGATACAAGTAGCTCAAATGAATAAGTCTGACTCCAAAGTACCAGTAGCCAAGCACATTATTATGGAGAAGGGGAATGTGCTTAAAGCTGGTGGAGACTGTAAAGTGCACATGAAGTCCAACACGGAGGTTCCTAAGAGACGAATAACTCCCCCAAAGCACAATTTGTATCAGTCTTTTAATAGTTTTAATAAATCACATGGCATAATTACTCAAAGTGCTTTGATGGAATTGAGAGCAGCAGGGTTACGATAACTAAAACAGTATTATCATAACGTTTTATATAACACATTTTATATTTTACGACAGTGTTTTTATACATATACACACAATTATGTACGGTGTTCTTAAAAAAATAAATGTATTACCAACTTTTAGGGTATATTCTTTAATCAAACCTTCGCGACAACGCAAACTTCCTCCTTTAGAGAAATATACAGGGTTGTGATAAAAACGGATCAGCCCAAAGAGTGTATTTATGTTGAAGCTGCGAAACCAGCGTCAATGCATACAATCGATCATTTTCATATAACGTCACAGGGTCGGCGGCCATTTTGCTTGGAGGACAAGCAAAGTAAATAAACGCACGTGTTCTTTAGTTTGCCTTGAAATTTGAGATCTCCGTTCGTTCTGGTAATAATTAAAGTGCCCTAAATAAAATGTCGTACTTTTGTTTAGTGGTAAATTGTGGGATGAGGGGAAATAGGGACATTGTACGAACATTTGGAATTCCTGCAATTTTTTAAAACGCCGGAGAAAACTTTAATCGACTGTTACAAGAACGGCGTGAAATGTGGATACGAGCTTTAAAAAGAGGACCTTTAAATGACAACCAATTAAAGGATGGAAGAATTTGCTTCAGACATTTTACAAGTGGTAATATTTGATTTTTGGTATACCTAATAAAATGATCTGATCGATGTAAACATTTCTAGGAGCTCCAGCAGAATTCGCAAACAAAGATCACACTGACTGGAGCCCTAATTAGAATATGGGGTACTTTAATCCAAAGGAAAAAACTCAGACCTAAGTTAATAGACATGAGAGAGTTCAGAAATGCAAACGAGCAAAGAATGAGGTAGGTGTATGGTGTAATATTGTAAATAGTAGGTAGTAGTAAGATTGATTGTATTATGACGCAGACATAGTGTTGATTAAGGTTGAAGTTTTTTTTTTATTAAGTAATGTATTCTTGTACATAGAACAACATATTGAAGCACCTGAAGAAGATACTTTAAGAAGTAGTAGAGAGGAAGAAAATGTTGAAATTAATGAAAACTGTTCACATGTTGCCACAGAGACTGAATTAAGTATTAATGATTTATGCAAACTTTTCGAAGACTGTACTAATAGTAATGTTAGAACAGGGGCGTGCGGTCCATGGAAGCGATGAAAGCACTGCTTCCCCTACCGCTTTCATAAGACAAAACAAATTTTATATTAATCTATACCTATCCATACAATTAAAATACCCAAGTATTTATTTCTATCTAATTTCCAAACCAAATCCGGCCCTGTATGCATCCCTGACCAACGCAATATTAAATTTATCGAAGTGATCTCAATACGTGTATACTACACTGTATATACGCGTATACGAGTAATAATAATATGGTCTGCCGTGCCAAGGGTAAATCGTTGGATCTCGGTATTTCCTTCGCTAAAACGCGACGCCGGGAAGGAAACCGGCAAAATGTTTAGTTGGGAAGAGCACACTCACCCGAAAGTGCAGTCGCCCGAATCAGTCGGTGGCCCGAATGACTGTTCGTCGTCACTCGGAAAGTGCAGTCACCCGACTTATTGAAGAGAGATAAAGCCATGCCTATTTTTGATGTGTAACAGAAATAGAAGGTTTGACATGTAACAATGTACGATGTACCGCGCTTAGACCATAACCTAATAATTGTCAAAACAAACAGATTTTCCAAAAAGTGTTGTTTTTGAATTGTTTCACTACGTGATATACGCCTATTACGTTGCTCAATCACGAAACATCCCAAAATTGGAAAAATATTTCCACCAAGAACCAGGTTCCGACGTTGGAAGAAAAAGTAGAAATTGGGGCCCTAATAACAGTAATCGAACCCTATAAACCATATCGTACCAGTGCCTCCAAGTCGTGCCAGTTTAAAGCAAGTGTGTGTGTGTGTGCTTCAGCAGACCAGCTTTAAGAAGTTGATAGAAAACTGAACTATAACGACCTCCTACTAGTCATAAACAGCATCTGCAGCAGCAAATAAGGATCTGAGACACGCAAGAACATCTTGGAGTAGTGCTTGCAACCTAGGTATATCAGGTAATAAAATATATGCTATATCCATTTAAAAGTCTTGCAGCTACTCAATTTGTCATTTTTCCTCTCGTTGTAGATTCATTGTCTGCTTTTTGGAACTAACTTTGTGACTAGACTGATAAGAGCACCAATCCACAAAAGTGTTGGCAGTATTATACAGTGTTTCTGCAGTGTGTTCCCCAATCTATGCTGATAACCACCACAGCAAGAATTTTAAGGTAAACATATTACACCTACCAATATATGTTAAGCTTGATATTAAAAGCCTGCCACTCAGTGCCACCAGTGTATATTTATACTTATATTTCTTTGCTTAGTGTTAATACCTAATAGGTCTATTCTTTTAGGATGTGCATTTAATCTGCCCAGACCAATTCCATGTACACACAGATCAATTGAAGCTAGTGAAATACCTACAGTGTTTCTGCAGTGTGTCCCCTTTCTATATTGATAACCACCATAACAAGAAGTTTAAGGTAACCATTACCATACAGTACATGTAATTTCATAATATATTTACATGATTTTTATTGTTTAAGGTACCATAGGACACAACTCGAACACTTTACGAGCACCTGTTTGGAACTTCTCATTATGTAAGGTCCGGAGCAGTTTAAACTAACCAGTAGCAGAATACTGATTGAGTAGAGCAGCGAGAAACAGGCCTGATAAGCATTGAAACACAAATTTGAAACATTTCCTTGTAAGTTAATATGTCAATAAAACAGGCAAAGCTTTATTCGAGTTTTATTATAATGCATTTGTACCTTCAAGACACAATTGCTGTCATGTCAGGTCATGTCATTTAGTCCTGTATTATATTATGTATGTTTTGTTGATTACTAAGCGCTATGCTATAGAGATGGTACAGTAATAAATTCTGGATTTTAATAACTACTAGTGATGCACAAAACTTGTATTACATATGAATACTAAACCGTTTTAATACTTATTCTTGTTCTAGATAATGAAACTAAAAAAATTGGGTGCCAATGATTTTTCAGATTTCCTTAAGAGAATGCTTAAAAAATTAATGACCAATGATGTCATGCAATCGTACAGCCTTTCCGGCCACAAAGGCAAAAAGAAATTTAATTGAACTAAAATTTTTGCAGCAATTAAAAGTAAAGTAAAGTATACCTATTATTCCATAAGTTATTTTTTATCTAAATAATTAAACAAAACCAATCACTTATTAGTAACCCTTTAATTTGTTTCTCTCCTTGTAGAAGCTGTGCAATCACAATTTGTAGACGTAACAGAAAAGCAAATTGAGCTGAAAACCAGCATCTTTTTATCAAAAGCAAAGGAACGAATAGGCAGCCCAACGAAGAAGAACGAAGATACTGAATAAGGGTTAATAAAAGAAAAATACTTGAAAGACAATATTTTTGCAGAAAAATAAATATATACAGGGTCTTAATTAAGTATATAGACAAACTTTAAGAGGTAAAGCCTTATATGATTTTAATACAAGAAGTTTATATAAATGTATATCCTAAAATGGTTTTCTATATACAGGGTGCTAAAGTTTTAATTTTTTTGTTGCTGTTTTAATATTTTTTTTGACAGTTTTAAGGATAATTAATCAAATTTTGCACAAATAATACTTTTACAGTACCTATAAAACACCGTTATTAACATTGCAAATAATCTATATCAGGGTCCTCTTTGTTTTCATAGCCCCTCTACACACCTCCCCCCCCCCCCCATCAATGGTACTTATTGAATTATTTTAGATGTTCAGAACGTTGTATTATAGGTACTGTGGTAAATGGATCATTTGTGCAAAATTTAAATTAATTACCCCTAAAACGGTCAAAGAAATATATAAAACAACAAAAAAATAAAAACTTGAGCACCCTGTATATCGAAAACCAAGCAATATAGGATATACATTTATATGAACCCCTTGTCTTAAATTCATACAAATAATTGCGTCTTAAAGTTTGTATACATACTTAATTAGCACCATGTATAGTATAGTATATGAATTCCTTTTTTATTCCTCTGCAGAATCCCCGTTTATGCATAGATTATTCCTTAATAATATTCTTAGAATAAGTGGAATAATACTACTACAGATATTCAGGGATGAATTGAAGAATAATCTAGAATATTAAAGAATTATTCTATTAGAATATTCTATGATTAGAAAAAAATATTCCCAATTGGCTAGATCTAAGAATATTCGACAAAGAATGTATGTATATATATACAGTGCGTCCATAAAGTCTTGCACAAATTCATTTAAAATTCAGGTATTTACTTTTTAAAAACGCTCGGACACGTCAATTTAGTACTTTTGTTTGCGCATTTTTTAACGTAAAATGTTTTTATACAGGGTGTCGCACGTATGAGGTATGAAGTCATCAATAAATGTGCTTAAAATAAATTTTCAAACGTCAATATTTCGGAAACCGTGATTTCCAGAGGTGTTAAGTGTTCATCATAGAATTCAAAATTGATATAATATACAGGGTGTTCCATTAAAAAAAATCCTTGATGACCTCATACCTCATTCGTGCGACACCCTGTATAAAAACATTTTACGTTAAAAAATGCGCAAACAAAAGTACTAATTGACGTGTCCGAGCGTTTTTAAAAAAAGTAAGCCCCTGAATTTTAAATGAATTTGTGCAAGACTATGGACGCAGTGTATAGAATGTTCAAAGCTTAATTGAATATTCCAATTAGGATATTCGAAGAATTTTCTGAGAATATTGGTTGCTATCTGGGTCAATGCTTTCTAAAACCTTAAAAAAAAGAAACCAATTATTTGTTCTTCAAACAAGAATGTACTTAGGTAGTTATTGTTTATATGAATTAAAAAATTTATTATCTGTAGGTACTTACATCTTTTAAATTATATATTATGTGTTTGTGCTTTATTTTCATCGTTATAAGTTTTGTTAAATTTATTATGTCCATTAGGATTGTGTAATAATAAAGGATAATGTTATTATTTATTTTATTATTTCTGTTTTTTTTCCTTTATACCCATTAAACTTCTATTTTCAATACTACACGAACTTACTACGAAAATTACTTAACATTTTTGGAAATTATATCACAAACTATATTTGGAAGGGAAATGTCGATGGAAGAAGTCATTAACCTCAATATACAGGGTGTTAATTAAGTATGTAACCAACCTTCAGGAGGTGATTCACCACCAATTTGTATTATTAAATGTCTAGGTATATAAACATATATGTCCGGAACCTTATTTTCAAATATTTCATTTTAAAAATACTGGACATTACTGAACGAAATACTTAACTTAAAGTAGGTAAATTATAAATACTGATTTATGGAACGCCGTTTTACTACATATTTATTCTTTAATTTGTGTGTATTATGTGTAACATTATAGGTACACAATATTTCTTTTAAAAACAATTGCAATGTTTCTTGAATATCCTTTGCATTATTAGAGTGTTTGTTTTACAAATTTTGCAAATATAAAATGTTTGTTGAATAAAATTGATTCATTTATAAAATAATGTTTCTTTCAAACATATAAATAAAACAAATTAAAATGGATGTCTTAACATTTTTACCAAATCTATTAAGCAACGTTTTAAATTATTAAGCATAAAAATGGAAAACACTTGGATTCAAATAATAAAGCAATTACTCAGCATTGGTAAATTATATTGGAAATACAAATTATCAACAATCATCAACGTTTCAAACTGATATGTTTTTCCATCAATTTATTTGCTATTTAAAGTATGTACATTTAATTATAAATAAATATAAAATTTATTATGACCTCACAAAATGGGCTAACCAGTCTGACCGGACCAAACCAATCACATAACCAACTTGAAATGAAGTCGCCCAACCAGCAAGTAGGTACGAACACAGTATACGGAACTATATTTCCGTATACTGTGGTACGAATAAAAGTTTTCTCACGTATACCTTCTGATAAAATTCTCTTTACGTATCCCCAGCGCCGAGCAATTCCGAGACGCAGTCGGACGACTACACTTTCGGGTGAATTGGCGAGTCGGGCGAATGAACTTTCGGGTGACTGAAGCCATCTCGTTTAGTTTCCACGTGTTTGGAGATGGCTTCAGTCACCCGAAAGTTCATTCGCCCGACTCGCCAATTCACCCGAAAGTGTAGTCGTCCGACTGCGTCTCGGAATTGCTCGGCGCTGGGGATACGTAAAGAGAATTTTATCAGAAGGTATACGTGAGAAAACTTTTATTCGTACCACAGTATACGGAAATATAGTTCCGTATACTGTGTTCGTACCTACTTGCTGGTTGGGCGACTTCATTTCAAGTTGGTTATGTGATTGGTTTGGTCCGGTCAGACTGGTTAGCCCATTTTGTGAGGTCATAATAAATTTTATATTTATTTATAATTAAATGTACATACTTTAAATAGCAAATAAATTGATGGAAAAACATATCAGTTTGAAACGTTGATGATTGTTGATAATTTGTATTTCCAATATAATTTACCAATGCTGAGTAATTACTTTATTATTTGAATCCAAGTGTTTTCCATTTTTATGCTTAATAATTTAAAACGTTGCTTAATAGATTTGGTAAAAATGTTAAGACATCCATTTTAATTTGTTTTATTTATATGTTTGAAAGAAACATTATTTTATAAATGAATCAATTTTATTCAACAAACATTTTATATTTGCAAAATTTGTAAAACAAACACTCTAATAATGCAAAGGATATTCAAGAAACATTGCAATTGTTTTTAAAAGAAATATTGTGTACCTATAATGTTACACATAATACACACAAATTAAAGAATAAATATGTAGTAAAACGGCGTTCCATAAATCAGTATTTATAATTTACCTACTTTAAGTTAAGTATTTCGTTCAGTAATGTCCAGTATTTTTAAAATGAAATATTTGAAAATAAGGTTCCGGACATATATGTTTATATACCTAGACATTTAATAATACAAATTGGTGGTGAATCACCTCCTGAAGGTTGGTTACATACTTAATTAACACCCTGTATATTGAGGTTAATGACTTCTTCCATCGACATTTCCCTTCCAAATATAGTTTGTGATATAATTTCCAAAAATGTTAAGTAATTTTCGTAGTAAGTTCGTGTAGTATTGAAAATAGAAGTTTAATGGGTATAAAGGAAAAAAAACAGAAATAATAAAATAAATAATAACATTATCCTTTATTATTACACAATCCTAATGGACATAATAAATTTAACAAAACTTATAACGATAAAAATAAAGCACAAACACATAATATATAATTTAAAAGATGTAAGTACCTACAGATAATAAATTTTTTAATTCATATAAACAATAACTACCTAAGTACATTCTTGTTTGAAGAACAAATAATTGGTCTCTTTTTTTTAAGGTTTTAGAAAGCATTGACCCAGATAGCAACCAATATTCTCAGAAAATTCTTCGAATATCCTAATTGGAATATTCAATTAAGCTTTGAACATTCTATACACTGCGTCCATAAAGTCTTGCACAAATTCATTTAAAATTCAGGGGCTTACTTTTTTTAAAAACGCTCGGACACGTCAATTAGTACTTTTGTTTGCGCATTTTTTAACGTAAAATGTTTTTATACAGGGTGTCGCACGTATGAGGTATGAGGTCATCAAGGATTTTTTTTAATGGAACACCCTGTATATTATATCAATTTTGAATTCTATGATGAACACTTAACACCTCTGGAAATCACGGTTTCCGAAATATAGACGTTTGAAAATTTATTTTAAGCACATTTATTGATGACTTCATACCTCATACGTGCGACACCCTGTATAAAAACATTTTACGTTAAAAAATGCGCAAACAAAAGTACTAATTGACGTGTCCGAGCGTTTTTAAAAAGTAAATACCTGAATTTTAAATGAATTTGTGCAAGACTTTATGGACGCACTGTATATATATACATACATTCTTTGTCGAATATTCTTAGATCTAGCCAATTGGGAATATTTTTTTCTAATCATAGAATATTCTAATAGAATAATTCTTTAATATTCTAGATTATTCTTCAATTCATCCCTGAATATCTGTAGTAGTATTATTCCACTTATTCTAAGAATATTATTAAGGAATAATCTATGCATAAACGGGGATTCTGCAGAGGAATAAAAAAGGAATTCATATACTATACTATACATGGTGCTAATTAAGTATGTATACAAACTTTAAGACGCAATTATTTGTATGAATTTAAGACAAGGGGTTCATATAAATGTATATCCTATATTGCTTGGTTTTCGATATACAGGGTGCTCAAGTTTTTATTTTTTTGTTGTTTTATATATTTCTTTGACCGTTTTAGGGGTAATTAATTTAAATTTTGCACAAATGATCCATTTACCACAGTACCTATAATACAACGTTCTGAACATCTAAAATAATTCAATAAGCACCATTGATGGGGGGGGGGGGGGGGAGGTGTGTAGAGGGGCTATGAAAACAAAGAGGACCCTGATATAGATTATTTGCAATGTTAATAACGGTGTTTTATAGGTACTGTAAAAGTATTATTTGTGCAAAACTTGATTAATTATCCCTAAAACTGTCAAAAAAAATATTAAAACAGCAACAAAAAAATTAAAACTTTAGCACCCTGTATATAGAAAACCATTTTAGGATATACATTTATATAAACTTCTTGTATTAAAATCATATAAGGCTTTACCTCTTAAAGTTTGTCTATATACTTAATTAAGACCCTGTATATATTTATTTTTCTGCAAAAATATTGTCTTTCAAGTATTTTTCTTTTATTAACCCTTATTCAGTATCTTCCTTCTTCTTCGTTGGGCTGCCTATTCGTTCCTTTACTTTTGATAAAAAGATGCTGGTTTTCAGCTCAATTTGCTTTTCTGTTACGTCTACAAATTGTGATTGCACAGCTTCTACAAGGAGAGAAACAAATTAAAGGGTTACTAATAAGTGATTGGTTTTGTTTAATTATTTAGATAAAAAATAACTTATGGAATAATAGGTATACTTTACTTTACTTTTAATTGCTGCAAAAATTTTTGTTCAATTAAATTTCTTTTTGCCTTTGTGGCCGGAAAGGCTGTACGATTGCATGACATCATTGGTCATTAATTTTTTAAGCATTCTCTTAAGGAAATCTGAAAAATCATTGCCACCCAATTTTTTTAGTTTCATTATCTAGAACAAGAATAAGTATTAAAACGGTTTAGTATTCATATGTAATACAAGTTTTGTGCATCACTAGTAGTTATTAAAATCCAGAATTTATTACTGTACCATCTCTATAGCATAGCGCTTAGTAATCAACAAAACATACATAATATAATACAGGACTAAATGACATGACCTGACATGACAGCAATTGTGTCTTGAAGGTACAAATGCATTATAATAAAACTCGAATAAAGCTTTGCCTGTTTTATTGACATATTAACTTACAAGGAAATGTTTCAAATTTGTATTCCAATGCTTATCAGGCCTGTTTCTCGCTGCTCTACTCAATCAGTATTCTGCTACTGGTTAGTTTAAACTGCTCCGGACCTTACATAATGAGAAGTTCCAAACAGGTGCTCGTAAAGTGTTCGAGTTGTGTCCTATGGTACCTTAAACAATAAAAATCATGTAAATATATTATGAAATTACATGTACTGTATGGTAATGGTTACCTTAAACTTCTTGTTATGGTGGTTATCAATATAGAAAGGGGGCACACCGAGGGATACACTGCAGAAACACTGTAGGTATTTCACTAGCTTCAATTGATCTGTGTGTACATGGAATTGGTCTGGGCAGATTAAATGCACATCCTAAAAGAATAGACCTATTAGGTATTAACACTAAGCAAAGAAATATAAGTATAAATATACACTGGTGGCACTGAGTGGCAGGCTTTTAATATCAAGCTTAACATATATTGGTAGGTGTAATATGTTTACCTTAAAATTCTTGCTGTGGTGGTTATCAGCATAGATTGGGGAACACACTGCAGAAACACTGTATAATACTGCCAACACTTTTGTGGATTGGTGCTCTTATCAGTCTAGTCACAAAGTTAGTTCCAAAAAGCAGACAATGAATCTACAATGAGAGGAAAAATGACAAATTGAGTAGCTGCAAGACTTTTAAATGGATATAGCATATATTTTATTACCTGATATACCTAGGTTGCAAGCACTACTCCAAGATGTTCTTGCGTGTCTCAGATCCTTATTTGCTGCTGCAGATGCTGTTTATGACTAGTAGGAGGTCGTTATAGTTCAGTTTTCTATCAACTTCTTAAAGCTGGTCTGCTGAAGCACACACACACACACTTATTGCTTTAAACTGGCACGACTTGGAGGCACTGGTACGATATGGTTTATAGGGTTCGATTACTGTTATTAGGGCCCCAATTTCTACTTTTTCTTCCAACGTCGGAACCTGGTTCTTGGTGGAAATATTTTTCCAATTTTGGGATGTTTCGTGATTGAGCAACGTAATAGGCGTATATCACGTAGTGCGGCTGCTGTCCGTATGGAGTTTTGGATAGCGAAACAATTCAAAAACAACACTTTTTGGAAAATCTGTTTGTTTTGACAATTATTAGGTTATGGTCTAAGCGCGGTACATCGTACATTGTTACATGTCAAACCTTCTATTTCTGTTACACATCAAAAATAGGCATGGCTTTATCTCTCTTCAATAAGTCGGGTGACTGCACTTTCCGAGTGACGACGAACAGTCATTCGGGCGACTGCACTTTCGGGTGAGTGTGCTCTTCCCCGTGTTTGTAGTCGGCGGTTTACGATTGTCTGTCGCGATTTTTCGCCAGGAAACGCGCTATACGGTAGAGGATCTGTCTGACATTTGAGTGTAGTCTTACTTCTTGATTTATTTTGTCATGGGGCATGGAGCAACCAATTGCCGGCCCATCGAGTTCGGGAAATGTAAAGACGTGTATCTGTTCTGTATGCAAGTTATTGGAAAAAGGATTTTCAACGCTTTCCTTTGATGAAAAAAGGAATATTATTGCAACAGGTAGGCCTACACCAGATTGTAATTTAAAGACAGAAGTGATCGAAGGCGGCTAAAAAATTTACAAGGCATTTTAATAAAGAATATTACGATAAATATAAATGGCTTACTGCATGCAGCACCTTATTAAAATTGTTTTGTTGGCCTTGTTTACTCTTCGTTAATACGAGCGCTAGTGAGAAAAGTCCTTGGAACTCTTGTGGTTTTTCGGACCTAAACAATTTTCATAAAAACCTCAAATTTAAAAAAAAATCTGGCGGTGCCTACATCCCTTTTTTTACCTGAAACACGAAAGACCACGTCGTGATATCCAAACTATAAGCTCTAAAATGATACCATCTATCAGGTGCCGTGATATATATATATATATATATTATAAATTCAGTTTCTTTGTTCATAAACAATGTAAATTTACCACATAATAATTACACACCCAGTATCCGTTTAAAATTAAATCAAACTGTGAATTCAAAGTAAAAATGTATAGATAGTTTTCTGATGTATTAGTTTCTGTTATGAAATTTTGTTAACTTGTTTTTAACGACTCTTAGGCAGGGTTGGGTCACTAAAGAATTGGTGTTCGACGAGCAAATTATACGTAAAAATTAATAAAAAAACATAGGTAGCCATTTAGAAAATAGAAGAAATATTAAAAAATCATAGTAGGTACATCTCACATTTTCGACAGTACCTACATGACAGTATTCTACCTGTATTTAAACGTCGAAAAATTGCCAATATTTGGGCGTGGTCCTCAAAAAATTTTTCGGCGACTTGCCTCCGGCGGTGCTTCCCCTTTTTCAGAACTCACCGCACGCCCCTGTGTTAGAATATATAGTTAATTGGAGAAGCGGTTGAAAGAATGTGAAATAAAATAAATAAAAACTATCTACTTCTTGTTATTTGTTAATTATTCATGAATGCTTCTGTCTCTAAGATAATATAGGATCTACCAATGAGGCAGTACAAGGAAAGAGTGAAACATTTTCTGGCATCGAAAGCTTTCTACTTGTCTCGACAAATTTTTGCCCTATGAGAACTTGATTTTATATACCTAACATTTTAATTTGAAAACATGAAACTGTGAGTTTATTCCCAAATGAAACGGTTAAGGTGGTTTACCAAGTCCATCATTGCTACTTCTGGTAAAGACATTAAATTTCCAAAATCAGTCTCTCCAAGCAGATAAGGATCAATGCACCAATAATTTTAAGTTTTGCATCGTAGCTACATTTAACATCACACTTAAGAGTCTTAAATATTCACTTCTTTCCATGTTTTGAAATTTTAAATTTAGAATGTACACAAAAGCTTGAAGCACACACTAGGAAGTTCAAATAAGTATTACGATAGGAATACAGTTGGAACATGAAAAAGTATTTAAGTCCAGGTAGGTATAGATAGTTCCTAGAAATGGTCACAAATGAATCCTAAAATTACTTGGAAACCTATGACCAAAAGAGTCTAATAAGTCATTAGCGTAAACTCCATACTCCATAAACGGTATTATCTGGGTGAGCTTCTTATCTGCTTCTATTCTATTAATCTAATATACTAAACATTTTTTTTTATAAGTATACTACAGTTCTTGAGCATAAATTTGTCTTCAATTTTAATTGTTTTGTAACTTTGCGACTAAATTTATTTATTTTTGTGTGCATTTTCTTTCGTCTTTTACATGATAATTAACAATTTTTTAATATAACTTGTAAAGTATTTTAACTAAGACTAAATGTCCTTTACAGCTCTGAAGATGGTACAGACTGAGTATCGAAACGTTGGCTGTTGATTCTGATTTAATATACTTTCCACAAAAGTTGAAAACCTACTTTATTTACAAAATTATTTTGATATGACTTGCTCGTTTTGCAATCTGTTAAAACTTTACATGCAAAAATAAAATATGCATTTCAGATTCTGGTGGCAGAGCTGATTATATAAATCACCAAGCTGAGTACCTACATGTGCCAAAGATATATTTGATTAGTTAAGGAATAACCGCCGTATGTTAAAAATAGGGGAAAATAGAACTTTTACAGGCTGTAAAATATTGAGGTTTCGATTTATTGTTACATAATTACTTATTACATTTTCATTATTATGCATTATTACATATTATCTTTATCTTAACACGTAGAAATGGTAAAAATCGTCTCTCGAAGGTTTGTAATCGAATGCATAAAAAAAAATTTCAAATAATATAAAAATAAATTTTTGTAGAACATAAATCTGCGATTCCCATAAACTGGTAATTAAATAATATTACGTTCTTTATATTTTTCGAAAAAGTAGGAAGGCAAACGATATATAAATAAATATATTAAGATAGAACTAATAGCTAACCTAACAAATTCATTACAGGTAGATAATGGCTTAAAGCATTGTATTTAAAACAACTTTGAAAAAGGCTTGTCGTGAAATTTTGCAGTTAAAATATTTTTCTACGAGCGTGCGTAAAGTTATTTGCCGCGCTGACAGTAGTGCTAAAAGTTTTTTCACAGGACTAGTTACTAGAAAAATGTCCATTGCTAGGTAACTAATACTAGTGTCTTCTAGTAAGAATTTATATGAGGACACTTGTGAAGATATTCAATTGCCTCTATTCCCACGATGCCAAAATGTTGGTTTAGTGGAATATCTTCACCACGACCTCGTGTAAATGGTCCATTAGACATACCCAGCCAGCCTGATTAGAAAAATTTGTTTTTCTTCAAACGTCATATAAGTGATAACTTATGTGACGTTTCTCAATGACATTAAATGTCATTTATATGACTAGGAGTATAAGTACTTATACTCCTAGGCGTATAAATACATTATAGTAGGTACTATAAATTTTTTTTTTTCGTTTGTTGTATTTTTCAATGTTCACATTATGCTTCAAATTTAACACGGACCTTATCATTGAATAATGAGCCCACAAACTAGAACTCTTCATTTTCAGTGCCATTTCGTTAAAATATGCCAATAAAACGTTCTCAGAGTATTGCATTACTTTTTTTCCAGTGCAACATTTGTTGAACTTGACAAAGGCAGCTTCATATACTGCACCAGATTTCGTCGGCAGCAAGTTTTAAATAGCTATTCTAGCTGCCTCTACTATCTCGGGAGGATCATCAGGCACTTCTAAACTCATTTTCTGTAGATTTATTCGGTCTCGACTGACGCGACACCGAATTTGAAATATTTGTTTTGATAGATGCCAAACAAGTACGTATCCATGATAACGATACCAAAAAGGGAATATACAGTGAAATAAGTTAAAAATTCAATCTTGTTATCTTCATTAAAAAATTCGTTTTCTTTTATTGTTTTATCTCGAATAATATGATGCACGTTTGAAGAAAAAATAGTATATGATATTCGGAGAATGAGTTACTTTATGTGTTTCGCATTCAGCACATAAAGTATCTCTTATTCTCCTAATATCATAATGTACTATTTTCTACTACTATCTTGAGAAATCGCCATTATTTACTTCATAATATCTCTAATAAGAAGTAAAAATTTTTTTACCTAGGGAAATAACGATAATAAATAATCACCTACCTAAGAGAAAACTTTCTGCGTAATGAAGTTAAGTTACACTTGATTTTAGCATTTTTACTCACCGTGCCTAACCATTTTAAATAAAGAAATTCGGGACAATAATATCAAATTTTTAATAAAACAGGAATTTTTCTCATAAATTGGAAGATACTTCAAAAGAAAACTGTCATATTCAAATATTCAGAAATGGCAATACGACCACAAATTTTCTACATCTTGACATTTAAAATCGCATTTCTATATTTTTATTTTTCCCAGGCTACTTGATTCGCGAAATATTTTAAAAATTAGGCAGGAAAGATCTAAACGAATTAAATATGTAATATTTTAGTGTTAGTGGAAAAAACTCTATTATACTGGGCATTTCAGAAGTACGGTGCGTAACTTAGGGGGGTGATTCCTTATGATATTATAAGTGAAAAAGTTCATATAAACATGTATCCGGAGTTGCCCCGTTCTTGTTATACAGTTTTTGAAAAAAAATCGGTTTTTCATAATTGTTTTAAATATTCGTTTCCCGATTATATTAAAATTTGGTACCGTTATTCATAATCATATTTAAAAAAATAATTTTATTTTTAATTTAAATGTTTTAATTAACTTTGAAATACAAAGTGGTTCTTATATTTTCTCTCGAAAACGAAGCAAGATGCGAAAACAATTCAGGGAACAAAAAAGTTGTATTAGTAGTTGGTAAATCCGAAAGAAAATCAAAATTGGAAAAGTCAATGGCGTAAATTTTTTTTCTCAATAATATTCGTCAAGGTGCTTCCCGGGACGCCACTGGACTTAATAAATTTAATCTAGTTAAGGCTAATTAAGCCCCTTATCATTATGAATAACGGTACCGAATTTCAATAAAATCGGGAAAAGGATATTTAACACCCTGTAAATCAAAAACGGGGCAACTCTGGACACATGTTCTTATGGACATTTAGAATATCATAATCACCCCCTTAAGGTATATTATGGTCCGCACTAAAAAATGTCTTAAAGTAATCTGCAAATCCGGAAGACGTAATTTCATTATTAAAGTAATAGTTTGGTGATTTAAACCGATTCCTACCTGATTCAAAATGAGTGGGTTAATCCCATAAAACAAATTATGTTCTAAAGACTGTATGTATAGCGTATAGCCACTCTAGTTAGTTTTAAGCTTAGTAATTATTCTTACTTCGGTGTAATACAGCGTTTGTTTAATCGTGTGTGACTCATGGAAAATATGTGCGAGCCCAATGTATCTCAGGAGATAACCCCGTCGAAAAGCAGAAAACACTTTTCTGTGGAAACTAAGGCAGTTATAAACAATGTTTATTCAACCCTCACTAAACGTGCGGTCAGCAAGCAAGCAGTGTTAGAAGAAACGGCCACATTAACAAAAATTCCAACTGTATGGAAAATTTCTTGGGTAGCCATATTAGATAGGTTTATAACGATTCCTGCCTTTTCTTGTAAACAATAAGAAGCTCGGTTAACGCTCAGGGAGAGGGGCAATTTCACCCATTGCCACTATTTACAAGATTAAAAGAACGTTAAAAATTCAAGACAAGCATGAATCGCTTTTTTCGCTAGCGCAACGGATTTTTCCATTGTGAAAGAACAAGACCAGGTTGCTGTCCAGTTCAATTTAGCCAGGGCCCTATGATAGGCTGTTTTTAAATTCCAATTATGATTTATTATCCAAGATAAATCTTATTGACAAAGCTGGATTTATAATAATATTCCAAAGAATACTAGCAACAAATTTTATGAAATTTATGCATTATTTAAGCGCAATAGCAATATACAAAAATGAAAAAGCAACACCAAATTGTGCCAATAATAAATTCGTATGTTTATTTAAAATAAAATAAGAGTAATTTACAAAAATGAAATACACATGGACAAAAGCTAATTTATGTAAATAAAACAATGCAGTCTTCCTCCTGTCCTGTTTTATTTACATTACTTTGACTCCACTGAAAGTATGGATTATTTAGCTAATTTAATAATTATCATCCATGGAAAATGATTAAACATTTTTTGCTTTTATAGATAATTCTTTTTGTCTTGTTAATGTTTAAAGATCTAGACTCCCGTCTTGTAGCGGAGTAAACTTTTCTTTATTTTTAAAATAAGAGTTAGAGTTTCAAATATAAGCAGAGATAAAGTTAAAATATTATTAAAATTCTTTGCAAAAGTTCCTATTATGTATGTTATTACAGAGAGAGTGAAGTGTCCTTTTTTTGTTAAACAAATAAAACATTTAAAAGACCATGACTACGTTCTCCTCAAAAAGCAATGCCATACAGGAGACAAGATCAGTGCAAAGTGAACACCCTTAGTTAGTAGTTGTTTTGTCCCCTTGGTAACGGTTCTAACCGCAACAGACTTGTTTTTAGGTAATTATCATTTAGTATTACCAATGCTATCACTTAATATAATTAAATGTGTACTTTTTTATAATTGTTTTGTTATTTGACTGAGTCGATTCACCCTTTCCTAGCCAAAATCCTAGCTAGACCTTCCAACTTCCTCAGATATAAATCTATAGTAATAGTAAATAACTAAGGTCAAGGTTATTAACTTAACTAAAAGTCAAAGTAATTACTATATAACGTTTTATTAATCTAGTATCGAGGTAACATCGATAAACTCTTTAATCTAGTAAGCAAATTTGGCACAGACAAACGTAATATTCTTTTTATATTTTAATATAATTAATTGGTTTCGTCAATTTATTTATAATTTGTACAGGTATATGTATAAGATGGACAGAATAAGTACACAGTTTACAAAATGGTTGAAGCAAAAAAGCTTATGAATTACTTATTACTTAAGTCACAAAATACAAAATTGAATTAGATATTAAGACAAACAAATGTTAATTACTTTTAATCAAATACCATAAGTATTTTATCATGGAAATTTCATCTTATTTGGGTCAGGATACTCTGGATTTTCAATACATCCTTTTCCATACTTAAATTCCAAAAAGTCCCTTATATTATTAGGGCTGGGGACACTGCGACCAACAAAATCTATGCTAGCCATTGGATGCAAATATGATTCAGCAAATTCCATATTCTTGTGGCTTGTAAACCAAGAATCTTTTAGCATGGTGCCATTTTTAGAGTAAAAGGGATACAGATTAACATGGATATTATTAACCTTGCTATAGCTTACTTTGAATAGGTTGCCTTCAGTTCCTTTTTCCCATAGAAAGCCTTGTTTATCAGCAACAGGCTTACTTTGAGCCTTTTTTAGCCAGTTACATCTACTAATATCCTCTCGAATAAACCCAATGTCAACATCATGATCCCACGGTAAAATATCACCACTTCTCATGGCACCTAATAGACTACCAGCTTCCAGCCAGTAACGTATTCCAGCTTCATCTAAAACAGAAAACACATGACGGGCAGTTTTTCGCAAATTCGACATGCAACATGGAGGGGTCCACTTCTTCTCATACAAGTAAGATGGCATAGAATTGAAAACTGTTCCAAAACATTTTGGGCTATCCTTGGTACAACCATACCATTCTGTCACACCAGTTTCATGAATAACTTGTTTTATTTTAAATATGTGATAGAAATCCTTTAGATGGTCTTGATCAGACTGTCTTTTCTTCCATTGACTGTGGTGAGATTTCAGGATTGGTTTGCCCTCATGTAAAAAGTTTACTTTAAGGATTTTCACCTAAAAACATCTTAAATGGCTCAAACAAACAGTCAGATCTTACAATTTGGAACTTACCTTAATGCCATGCACAGATGTCTGAACATACAAGGAGTGGGGAAATGGCAGAAGCAAAGGGTCAGATACTGTATCTAAAATATCTTTTTTCATCATTATCAAATGCTTTCCAGTGACTTCGTCACATTCATAGGCCTTTGTTAGGCTATACCTTATTGTCCATTCTCGTTGATTAACAATAAGCCTTAAACACTTTAGGTCTTTAGAATGGCTACCTATTGGCACAGCAACAATACTGTTGGGATGTCTTCTTAATTCATCAACCATCATTTGAAGAGGTTGTTGGGATGTTATTCTACTAGAGTCAGGTACAAATACTACATACTTGGTTCTTATTTGAGTAAGAAGACTCTCTCTACGTATCAAACTTGGGGATAAGTTGAATAATTTAATATTTGCTTTGGAATTATTTGTTAAGGTTAAATTTAACGGGGGATATGGCACTTCGTTGTACAAAATCAACAACATAATATTTGGAAACATGTTAATATAGGACTGTGCCGTCAATGTAACATCGTTATCATAACATTCAAATTGCCTTAATATTATAGTGACAACGTCGTTAAGCAAAAATTTAGGCGCTTTCGTAGACAGTTTGGTAATCTGAGGAGTTTTATTAAACATGTTCTTCGCAAAATTTAAATGAAAATAAAATATAAACCAAATGCAACACAAAAGCACCAAACATAAAAAAATTCTACTATGTTTAAATCGCATACTCTAAGTAATTTAACTAAATCATAAAACAAAACTTACAGCAAAAAATACCAACTTAAAGTAACATCATAGAATAGCCACCAACTGTTTGCCATAATTATTAAATTATTTAAAAATTTTATTTTACAACTGCAAAAAAATAATTTTTGCCCCCATAAGATAAACGCTTGTTTATTTGACCTACTGGTGTCAATTGTCAACTGTCATTTGCTAAAAGCTAAGGTTGCCGATACTTTACTTCCTTGTTTTCTGTGGTAACGCCTATATAAATATTTAATTTTCACCAAAAATCCAATATTTAGATGTATCTTCTTCGTATCAAATCCAAAATTACTATCGAATTGGCTCGGCTTTACCTCAAGCCCTATTTTGTGCTATTTTTAAATTTGCAATGTCAAAAATCCTAGAAAGTATATTAAAGAGTAGCTTCGGCATCCTTGCATATCCCCTCCAGTTTTGCCGCAACGTTTGACAAACAATTTCGATTTTGAAAATAGCGGCAGAGAAGCGCGCCGAATGTTGAGTTGTTAACTTGCTGCTGGTTGCATTGTCAAAATGGCTACCAGCGACAGCAAAGCTCCGCTGCGAACAGTAAAAAGAGTTCAATTTGGTATAATTAGCCCTGATGAAATTGTAAGTAAAATGTGCCTAGATCCCTTACCTTTTCTTTCTGCATTTCACCTCAGTCGAGAAACAACGTACATATGTAAAATGCTTTATCAGCTCTTGAATACATGTAAGAATAAGCTAGTGCGAAAATGTACTTGAAAGAATCAATTTGTAAGATGTGTTTCTAACGTTGCTCTATTTTAACAATCCCGTCTTATTTGTTTTTACGCCATACCTTATGCCCAAACATTGTTCTTGCCCTACTTGCCCATTATTTCTCAAATGGCGTAATAGTTTTTTTTTTATATGATCTAGGTACCTACACGCAGTCTGCAGTATCCCTGGATGGGGTACCACAGCGTAAAGGTTCTTATTATGTTTTTTTTTGAGAAAGTTACTTCAATTCATAGCTTTAAAAATTGGACGTCTTATTTGTATTTAATGCAATGTCAATATTATTTATATTATATACTACCGGTTAATTGAGCCACAGCCCCCGTTATTCCTTCATCCGTTTGTATAGGCGGCAGAGTCACTTTGTCATTGTTACTGAACAAAATCCATGCCCCCTCTCCATTGGATTTCCAAACTCTGCCATGACTGATCTGCATGTGATCTAACGCGCGTTATCTCGAATACAACATAGAAAAAAGAAACAAAAAATGGAATACAAAAGCAGAAAGCCGATCAGACAACTACAGCGGCGGCAAAATTGAAAATATGGGGGTAGTGGATCTACGGTTTATTTATTCTACCGTGTCTTAGGTATCTATATTTTTGCGACAGGTAAAACGTTTTTTTTTTCGTATACGATAATAAGAGCGGAGGAAGCTGATGAACAGCTTTACCTTTAAACGTACTGTATCTTTACAAGTGGTGTACCGTTTTGTGAGGGTTTCAAAGAATAATTTAGTTATTAAAGTTAAGTGAAGTAAAGTACTACTTTTAGCCATAATTGAATTGTATTTCAAAACTAATAACAGTAATCAATCTTTTGGTAAAAACACCTAACTACTCGCGGTATAAAGAAGTCAATAAAAAAGAATCCTTGTATATTGTATAGGTATATTTTTTTCATTTTCACAAGAGGGAACCGAAAAGAGGAAATGTGAAGAAATCTTTGAATATTATGTAGTATAATTTGAAATATCCTAAAATTCAGGTATAGGTAAAAGAAGCCCTATAACCCATAACTAATTTATTTTATTACACTTTCACTGTTTCTTCAGAATTGTCTCATGTTCTGTAATACACGCTAAGGTTTAAAATTAGAATTCAGTGGGCAAACAACATATATATTGAGCATGATGCCAATTTTTTTAAGTATTTACAAATATTAATGTTTGGCTATGTGCCACCCTGTTAAAAATATCGGTTTTGTGCATGCAATTTAGGTTTGTTTATAGACATAGGGATTTAAATGAATGAAGCTATTTTGTGTGTGAACTAATATCTGCCGCGTCCATAGATTCTAGAAATTTTATAGTCTCCAGCTACATCTTCATATCTTATATCTTGGGTGGTATTTATTTAAATCAAGAATATCAAAATTACAGTTTGTTCAATTATTTCAATTGAAGAATTATGCTATACTCCAAGTCCAAAATTGCTGGCAGTGACTCATCACGAGCATATAGAGAGCTCCGGGTTGTGCGACGTCAGGGGTATAAATTCCAGCGGCGTGTGAATTTCAAAAAATAATAAATGATGAAATTTCGTCGGAACGTCATATACTTAATTTTTATAAATTAAAGTTATTTTATTATCCCTGATCCTATAAAGACGACCTTTTCCACTAGGATTTTTTGTCCTTGCGAAAATCCATCGGTAAATGCCTGCCTTATACTTTGATCGACTAGATCTTGCCATACCTTCTCAACTATGTGCCCTTCATTGAGCCATCTTTTGTCGGTGTAATGCGATTTTTTCCTATTTTCCCGAAACTTCCGTACTTTAGAAACACTTCGTAATATTTTAGGTAAAGATGTGTCCTTAATTTCAGCCATGTTTTTTTTTTATTGTGGATATTTCATTTAGGCAAAAAATCCACAGATTTTCCAACGAATGGTGTATTTTGTGGCATCATCCAGGATTATTTTGTTCCGTCCTCTTGTCTGGACTCCTCGACTATTCTCTTTTTCGTCATTTCTTGAGGAAGGCCTTTCAAATCCCTGAACACTGCACGAGGAAAGTGTCGTTAAAGTGGCACACATTTCTGCAGCATCCAGTGTGGTTAGTTCGGGATTTCGTTCTCGAATTCCATGGCATACGTTTTTAACTATTATTCATTCTTTTAATGTTAATTGAATTTTTTTTTGTAGGCGGGCAACTAGTTGAGGGTTCGTTAATATTCATAGTTTACTTAATTAAAAGCAGTTATAATAACACTAAATAAAGTTTTATAACTATATTTTAATATTTTTACACAAAACAATATCTATGTGAACGACCCGCACCTATTCTACAAAAACGGAAAAAAAATCACAAAATCTGTCGATAAATTAGTAATAAAACACAAATTAATCAAGCAGTGCGAAAACCCTGCCGGCAGGCTTATTTTCAAATCTTTGAAGTTGTGAACTCGATCTTCACTCGGTGTTGCCACATTTATTTTCTCGACGATCATAATCTCAGTATCGTAATCGCCATGCTATTTTAAATACAATTAGGTAATGGCTCTTGTATCACAAGTTCACTGTGTTTGTAGCGGCGAAGATTACTATATGCATAAGAAACATTTACTTGTAAAATATTTTTATTCTGCCGCTTCATAGATTTGGTAATTGGTATTAAATGAGCCACTGATAGAATTTGTGGACTTTGGGTATAGTTTATTGACGATATGAAGATAAAAGCGACATCTCATGGCGTTTTAACTTACCACGACCCGGCACTTGTATAACTTCAGAAGTCAAAAAGGAAACACTCACATCCACCAAAGACCCGTTCACAACTGCGAGTCGATGCCAGACAGCATCAAAAGCTGATCAGTAACTGTTTTGCAATCAAGACCCAATAATTAAGAAGTTTAAAAGTTATAGTCACTACCCATCAACAGAGCCATCCTCAGGCGCGTTTCGCCGTATCACGGCCCGTCAGTAAGGCTAGGGTCTGACAAAAGGAAAGGAGAAATGTAGTGCGTTAGAATGGCACGACTGTGCTGTTAATGCACTTCAACGTCTGCTTTAATGTGATATGATTATTATTGATTGATGGCCATTTAAAGGGGCCCTTAAAATCGATACGTTGCTAAGAGCGGATGTGCAGAATGTTTTTTTTTGCTGTTTTAATTCAATAAAAATGAAGTATATTTTGTTTCAGCGGCGTATGTCAGTTACCGAAGGCGGTATTCGCTTTCCTGAAACGATGGAAGCGGGACGTCCTAAATTGGGAGGCCTCATGGATCCACGACAAGGCGTCATCGACAGACATTCTAGATGTCAGACATGTGCTGGGAACATGACTGAATGTCCTGGACACTTTGGACACATTGATCTGGCCAAACCCGTATTTCACGTCGGATTTGTCACTAAAATCATCAAAATATTACGATGTGTTTGTTTTTATTGTAGTAAGCTTTTAGTTAATCCTACTAATCCAAAAATTAAGGAAGTTATAATAAAAACAAAGGGGCAGCCCAGAAGAAGGCTGGCTCATGTATATGATTTATGCAAAGGCAAGAATATTTGCGAGGGTGGAGATGAAATGGACATTGGCAAAGAGGGAGAGGAACCGATTATAAGTAAAAAAGCAAGCCATGGGGGTTGCGGTCGTTACCAGCCAAATATTAGACGCACTGGATTAGACCTTTTAGCAGAATGGAAGCATGTTAATGAAGATTCCCAAGAAAAGAAAATTTGCCTGACAGCTGAAAGAGTATGGGAAATTTTCAAACACATAACAGACGAAGAATGTTTTATCCTTGGAATGGACTCCAAATTTGCGCGCCCCGACTGGATGATAGTTACTGTATTACCTGTTCCACCTCTTCCAGTTAGGCCAGCCGTTGTTATGCACGGATCAGCTAGAAACCAAGATGATTTAACCCATAAACTAGCTGATATAATTAAGTCAAACAATGAGCTACAGAAAAATGAAGCTGCGGGAGCGGCAGCCCATATTGTAACTGAAAACACTAAAATGCTTCAGTTTCATGTTGCTACTTTGATAGATAATGATATGCCTGGTATGCCCAGAGCCATGCAAAAGTCAGGAAAACCGCTAAAAGCCCTTAAAGCCCGTTTAAAAGGTAAAGAGGGACGAATCCGAGGTAATTTAATGGGTAAACGTGTGGATTTTTCTGCACGAACTGTCATTACTCCTGATCCAAATCTGCGGATAGATCAAGTAGGTGTCCCAAGAAGTATTGCACAAAACATGACTTTTCCAGAAATTGTCACACCTTTTAACTTTGATAAAATGTTAGAATTGGTCCAGAGAGGGAATTCACAATATCCTGGTGCTAAGTATATCATAAGGGATAATGGAGAGAGAATCGATTTAAGGTATCATCCAAAACCCTCAGATCTACACCTCCAGTGTGGCTATAAAGTAGAACGGCATATTCGAGATGGTGATTTGGTTATATTTAATCGACAGCCGACTTTACACAAAATGAGTATGATGGGGCACAGAGTTAAAGTGTTGCCGTGGTCGACTTTTCGCATGAATTTATCTTGTACATCACCCTACAATGCTGATTTTGATGGAGACGAAATGAACTTGCATGTGCCTCAAAGCATGGAAACCAGGGCTGAGGTAGAAAATTTACATATTACTCCGCGTCAAATTATTACCCCACAGGCTAACAAACCTGTCATGGGGATTGTGCAAGATACCCTTACCGCTATTCGAAAAATGACCAAAAGAGATGTGTTTATAAATAAAGAACAAATGATGACTTTACTCATGTTTTTGCCTATTTGGGATGGTAAGATGCCCAGACCTGCTATATTAAAACCGAAACCCTTATGGACTGGGAAACAGATATTTTCTCTCATTATACCTGGAAATGTCAACATGATGCGGACACATTCGACACATCCTGATAATGAAGATGAAGGACCTTACAAGTGGATTTCGCCTGGTGATACCAAAGTAATGGTAGAACATGGGGAACTTATCATGGGAATTTTATGTAAGAAAACTTTAGGAACATCAGCTGGTTCTCTTCTACACATTTGTTTTTTGGAGTTGGGCCATGAAGTATGCGGACGATTTTACGGTAATATTCAAACTGTAGTCAACAACTGGCTATTATACGAGGGTCACAGTATTGGTATTGGAGACACCATTGCTGATCCTCAAACCTACTTGGAAATTCAAAAAGCAATCAAAAAAGCCAAAGAAGATGTAATAGAAGTGATTCAAAAAGCACACAATATGGAGTTGGAACCTACTCCTGGTAACACCCTAAGACAGACTTTTGAAAACCAAGTAAACAGGATTTTGAACGATGCTCGTGATAAGACCGGAGGTTCCGCTAAAAAATCTCTTACCGAATATAATAATCTAAAAGCGATGGTAGTGTCTGGTGCAAAAGGATCTAACATTAATATTTCTCAAGTTATTGCTTGTGTAGGACAGCAGAACGTCGAGGGTAAACGTATACCCTTTGGCTTTAGGAAACGAACTCTTCCACACTTTATTAAAGATGATTACGGTCCTGAATCCAGAGGATTCGTCGAGAACTCGTACCTTGCTGGTCTCACCCCTTCAGAGTTCTACTTCCACGCCATGGGAGGTCGAGAGGGTCTCATTGATACCGCTGTAAAAACAGCTGAGACTGGCTACATCCAGCGTCGTCTCATAAAAGCTATGGAGTCTGTCATGGTAAATTACGATGGTACTGTAAGAAATTCTGTCGGGCAGCTTATCCAGCTACGTTACGGAGAAGATGGGCTTTGTGGAGAAATGGTAGAGTTTCAATATTTACCTACAATAAAACTAAGCAACAAAACATTTGAGAAGAAGTTTAGATTTGATCCCAGCAATGAACGTTATTTAAGAAGAATATTTAATGAGGATGTAATCAAACAACTTATGGGGTCAGGAGAAGTTATTTCGGAGCTAGAAAGGGAATGGGATCGACTTCAGAAAGACAGAGAGGCGCTTAGGCAAATATTTCCTAGTGGCGATGCCAAGGTTGTATTGCCCTGTAACTTACAAAGGATGATCTGGAATGTGCAAAAGATTTTTCATATTAATAAGAGATCTCCGACAGATTTGTCTCCATTGCGAGTAAGTATTTAGTATTTTAAGAATTGGTATTTTGATTTTTGAGATTTAAAATTGTAGGTTTCTTGACAATGTGTAATAATACTGTTTACAGGTTATTCGCGGTGTAAGAGATCTCTTAGAAAAGTGTGTTATAGTAGCTGGTGAAGATAGGCTTTCAAGACAAGCTAATGAAAATGCTACTTTACTGTTCCAATGTTTGGTGAGATCAACATTATGTACTAAAGCTGTATCAGAAGAATTTCGTCTTAGTACTGAAGCTTTTGAATGGTTAATTGGTGAAATTGAAACTAGATTCCAGCAGGCCCAAGTTAATCCAGGTATATAATCTGCAGTTCATTTCAGGAAAACGTTCAATTATTTAATTTTTAGGTGAGATGGTGGGTGCGCTGGCCGCTCAATCACTGGGCGAACCTGCAACACAAATGACACTTAACACCTTTCATTTTGCTGGGGTGTCTTCCAAGAATGTAACTTTAGGTGTGCCCCGTCTCAAAGAAATTATTAACATATCTAAAAAACCCAAGGCACCGTCCCTAACAGTATTTTTAACTGGTGCTGCGGCTAGAGATGCAGAAAAAGCCAAGGTAGGTTGAATAATTCACAGTTTAAAACAAAACTTCGTTATAATTTTATTTTAGAATGTACTCTGCCGACTGGAACATACAACTCTAAGAAAAGTCACCGCGAACACGGCCATTTACTATGATCCAGATCCGCAAAATACGGTTATTCCCGAGGATCAGGAATTCGTAAACGTCTATTATGAAATGCCCGATTTCGACCCCACTAGAATTTCTCCATGGCTTCTGCGTATCGAGTTGGACAGGAAAAGAATGACTGACAAAAAATTAACCATGGAGCAGATAGCGGAAAAAATAAATGCTGGTGAGCAGTGACGCTTTTGTTTTAGTGTTTTATAAAACTAACAAATTACATTATTTAAAATCTATTAAAACTAGTATTTCTAGGCCACTAACTTTTCTTATAAATAAAATTTTTAAAACAAGTATATATCCTGAAGCTTTCAAAATTGGTGTAATAAAACCTATTTTTAAAAATGGAGATTCAAGTAAAATTAGTAATTATAGGCCTATAACATTAATATCTTCATTAGCTAAAGTTTTTGAAAGAATTTTAAAAATACGAATTGATAATTATTTAGAAGAAATAAATTTTATTTCTAAAAACAATTTGGGTTTCAAAAAATAAACCGACGCAAGATGCTATTTGCTATCTAACAGAACAAATAAATGTATAATGCATTAGATAATAAAACACCTTGTATTTGTATTTTTCTGGATTTAGCAAAAGCCTTTAATACGGTTAGCCATAATTTACTATCTAAAAAGACTTGAAAAAGTAGTCCATTCTTTCAGTGGAGTTGATAAAAAGAATTGAAAATATTGGATTTAGAGGAAAGCAATTAGAATTAATTAAAAACTATCTTAAAGATGGACCAACTTATTAAAATAAATAAAGAAGACAGCTATCCAATAGTATTTAAATATGGTGTTCCTCAAGGAACAATTTTAGGACCATTATTTCTTAATATTTATATTAATGATTTATTTAGTATAAATTGCGATGGGAAAATTCATAGTTTTGCAAATGATACTGTTATTTTTTATAGTTATACAAATAAGAAAATTAACAAAGACTTTGATATTATAAAAAATTGATTTGATAATAATTTATTAACAATCAATTTTAATAAAACAAATTATCTTCCTTCCTAAATGTTGTACCACAAAATATGAATACCATCAATATTACCGATGACATTCAAATTTTAAAAGTTAATCATGTAAAATATTTAGGAATCATTTTTGACAGTAGATTAAATTGGAATTTTCAAGTAGAATATTTGATTAAAAAATTAAGAAGAATATTACCAGTTTTTAAAAGCAATAAAAAATTTCTGGATATAAAACATCTAGAGATATCATATTATGCATTAGTCAAAACTCATTTCAATTACGGAATTTTAGGTTGGGGAAGAATAAACGGAACTTGGTTAAAAAATTTAGAAGTATTACAAAAAAGATTTTTGAAAATTATATTTAATAAGGACTATCTTTATCCTTCAAAAGAATTATATTCAGAAACAAAAAAGATGAACGTTAGTCAAATTTTCATTTATAATATTTTAATATATATTTTTAAAAATAAAAACCCTATACAATTTAAAGACCATAACCATAATACACGTTATAAAAATTAAATATCCATAAAACCTAAAATAAATAGGGGTCCGTAGGACAAAAAACTTTTAAATATTTGTGCTTTTATTTAAATGATTATTTACCAACAAATATTAAAAAAAATATTTCATTAAAAAAATATAAAATTGAAATAAAAACATTAATATTGGAAACAGACGCCTTAAAAATATTTTTGGAAATGCTATAACTAATTAATGCTATTTAATATTATTGTAAAAATCAAATATATAATTAATCTTTTTCAGAAATTTAATAATTTATCATCAAGAAAGTAGCGTTTATTGAATACTTGCAACTTTTTATAGAAATATTCATAATTTTAAATACTTTTAAATAAATAAGATTTGTCCCTAACAAGCACGTCTTCTGGGGAATTTATTAATAAGTTTATTGAAAAATAATATATATTAACATGTTTATATAGTGTCACTATTTGAAATAAACTTATTATTATTTAGGGTTTGGTGATGATTTAAACTGTATCTTCAATGATGACAATGCTGAAAAGTTGGTACTTCGTATTCGTATAATGAATAGCGACGATGGAAAGTTTGGAGATGGAGGCGATGAAGACGTAGATAAAATGGATGACGATATGTTCTTGAGGTGTATTGAGGCGAACATGCTCAGCGACATGACACTTCAAGGCATTGAAGCAATTTCAAAGGTGGGCCAGTTTGACGGAAGGTCAAGAGTGACGTGTCGTTTTTAGTATGTGCAACATCATATTTTTGTCTTCTTTGAATTCCAGGTGTATATGCATCTTCCGCAAACTGACTCTAAGAAAAGAACAATTATTACAGAAACTGGCGAATTTAAATCCATTGCGGAATGGTTATTGGAAACTGATGGAACTAGCATGATGAAAGTACTATCTGAAAGGGATGTAGACCCAGTCAGGACCTTTTCTAATGATATTTGTGAAATTTTCTCGGTAACTACTCCATCACCACCAATCACTAACCTAAGTAACTTAACAAATAATAATCATTTTTAGGTACTAGGTATAGAGGCTGTTCGTAAATCAGTAGAAAAAGAAATGAATGCAGTACTTCAGTTCTACGGTCTTTACGTGAACTATAGACACTTGGCTTTACTTTGTGACGTAATGACAGCTAAAGGTCATCTGATGGCCATAACTCGACATGGTATTAATAGGCAGGACACCGGCGCCCTGATGAGGTGTTCTTTTGAAGAAACGGTGGACGTTTTGATGGACGCGGCTTCGCATGCTGAGGTCGATCCTATGAGAGGTAAATATATTTAATGTCCTTGACTTGAATATATAATGTTTCTTTATGTAATTAGGTGTCTCTGAAAATATCATTATGGGGCAAATGCCCAGAATGGGCACGGGATGTTTTGATCTCCTATTAGACGCTGAGAAATGTAAATTGGGCATTCATATACCCCAGGCGCAAGGAGGCGATCTTATGTCGTCCGGAATGTTCTTTGGTGTAGCTGCCACGCCCAGTATGAGTCCCGGTGGCGCTTTGACTCCCTGGACTCAAGGCGCTACGCCTTTTATAGGAAGCGCATGGTCTCCTCATAGTAAGTGTAACAGAAAAATATTCTTACACAGTGATTTAATATCACGGACTTTAATTTTCAGATTTACTAGGAAGTGGAATGACACCCGGTGGACCTGCTTTCTCTCCATCAGCTTCCTCGGACATATCCGGAATGTCGCCGGCATCCGGTATGTCTCCAGCGGGAATGTCTCCTGGGCCCGGAATGTCACCAGGATACGGAGCTTGGTCGCCGACACCACAATCGCCAGCTATGTCGCCGTACATGGCATCGCCAGCATCCCTCCATGCTGTTTCTCCGTCATACAGCCCTTCAAGCCCAGCCTTCCAACCGACGTCACCGTCTATGACGCCAGTATCGCCGGGATATTCGCCGAGCTCTCCTGGGTATTCGCCTACGAGTCCGAATTATAGTCCCACTAGTCCAAGTTATTCACCGACAAGTCCTAGTTATTCACCGACTTCGCCGTCTTACAGTCCAACTTCTCCGAGTTATTCGCCTACTAGTCCAAGTTATTCTCCAACAAGTCCTAGTTACTCACCAACTAGTCCTAGTTACTCGCCAACTAGTCCTAGTTACTCGCCTACTTCGCCTAGTTATTCCCCTACTTCACCAAGTTACAGCCCGACATCTCCTAGCTATTCTCCTACTTCTCCATCGTACAGTCCGACGTCTCCAAGTTATTCGCCGACCAGCCCAAGTTATTCACCTACAAGTCCTAGTTATTCGCCTACGTCGCCAAATTACAGTCCCACATCTCCGAGCTATTCCCCAACCTCTCCGAGTTATTCACCGTCTTCTCCAAGATATACTCCCGCTTCTCCTAGTTATTCACCAACTTCTCCAAGTTATTCTCCTTCATCCCCACAGTATTCGCCTGCATCTCCGAGTTATTCACCGTCATCTCCAAAGTATTCACCAACGTCCCCTAGCTATTCTCCGACATCGCCGTCATTTGTTGGAGGTAGTCCGCAATATTCACCCACCTCGCCGAGCTATTCGCCGACGTCACCTAGTTATTCCCCGGCTAGTCCACAGCATACACCCACCAGCACAAGATATTCACCTACTTCTCCTCAGTATTCGCCACAGAGTACTAAATATTCACCTACGTCACCTACTTATACTCCTACTAGTCCCAGTTATTCGCCAGCTTCGCCTACATATTCACCTCAACCTCCAAGGTACTCCCCATCTTCACCTAGTTATTCACCCAGTCGGGACGAGTAATCTTTTCTTTCTAACTATAAAATGTCAAGTATCTACACTGAGAGTCGCTAAATTTTAGCTAGGTAACCCTATGCACTAGTACATATACACTATGCGCCAAATTAAGGTGGATCTTTTTTAAAACTTTAATATCTTTTTTATTTTGAAGTGTAGAAGTATTTTGTTGTTACATTATATCACAGAAGAGATAACGTACCTTTTCTGTGATTATCATATGTATAGAAAAAGTGGATAAAAAGAAAGCACTTGATGATATCTCGTGTTTGCGCTTTCAAATTGAGGTTTGTTTTATTCGTTATGCAATATTTTTAGTTAAAGAAAATTAATTTTCATATCAGAGTTTTGACGAAAAGAAAAAGTTGAGGAAACGACTGAGTAACTGTCATGTGATAGCTGCTGTGATTGGATGTATTTACTTAGATAAGAAGAACGCATAATGATTGAAATAAAGGGCCAGGTGAGCTGTTATAAAATAGCAGGATATGTTCAAATTTTGTTTGCCGCGAATTTACTTATTGCCATATTAATTAACATTATTAATTAGTTGAAGACATAAGTGGATAAAGGTGCCATGTGAAGTTTGAAAAGCTTTGCGTTAGGTAATTTTGGGATATTTTATTTTTTGCGTACTCAAATAATGAAGAAAAGCGCGAATAACTTAAAAATAGATTTTTGTGTACATAACGTTTTTATCCATTAAATCTAAACTCAATATCTGATCAAATCTTAGCAAACAACTTACAGTTTCATCACTCCTACGCTCCGATGTAGTGAATAATAAAGATATAAAGACCACATTTGTCTTGAATAGATAGTAGATAACTTCGGCAATGGCCTAGTTTGTTGCAGGTCTACATGCGTCAATAAGGTGTTCGGCTTTGAGAGCATACCCAAATTGCAAGTAATACAAAAAAAAAAGTTGTAGGGTGTACCAAAGGGTACAACGTAAAAATATTTTACAGTATACCAAGTGTCCCACAAAAGTTATTAAATAAGTACTACATAGATGTGTTTCTAAATAAAACGCCCTGTATATATTTTCGCCATTTGATTTAGTAAAGAAGGATCTTTTTATCTGTATTTTATTTTTTAGATTTGCTTACGGCGCTGCCAAGTATTTTTTTCTGATGTTTAACGAATTTTAATTGTTTAAAAAATCATCATTATCTATGTGGTCAACTAAGGTAAACAATATTTATAGCATAAGTACTTTAAGATACGTGGTACATATCCATAGTGCTATTTTTAAGATTATTGTACACGGTGTTCGTGCCGACTCTATAAATTCTACTAATTTATTTAAATCTGTAGACATTTCAATTTTTTTTAATGCATCACCCTGTATTTTTTTGAACTGATCAAGTTTATATTTTAAATCCCTACATTTTTTATTAAACATGTCATTATGCTTTTTTTTTTAATTTTAATTGGCATTTGGCTGAAAAGCCATACAGCCAGTCTCACAGTAAAATTTTTTAATATTTCAAATAATTCAATTAATAAAAGCCGTATTACAGTCGGCAGCGAATTGCAGCAATACTTTGACCTTGCAACTCTATTGCTGCAATTCAATTGCAGGACTGTAATACATCGTGCAAGTCGTGGTGCAAGTCCATGTTTTTAAAATTGCAATATGAGTACCAACCTCTAGAACTTTATGCGAAACGGCAAACTCAACAGGCGCGTCCTTCCTAGGGACTTTCGGCTCTGTCGTTAACCAAGAAAGTCACTAGAAAACCACCAGAATTGCAAACGCACTTGCAACAAAAATCGATCCCGACCGATCTTTTGGCAATAGCAATAGAATTGCCAAATCCGATCAACTGTTTTCAACTGCGCATGCTTATAAGCAAGAGAATTGCGACTTGCCGACTGTAATAAAAAATTAATATTGAGAAAGTAAAAACACATAAACAAGGACACACGCTTCACGCCACTGGGGTCTGTCAGGGCGACTTTTGTTTTAAAAGACAAACAAGAGGGCCGTTCAAAAAGGGGAGAAACACATAAGGAGAAGTCATGGATAGCAATTCTAATGTTTTAACCTTATAATTCTATTTTAACTTTATGTAAGTACTCAACAAGAACCTTATATACTTTCCTATTTTGTAAGGACAAAAGGTAAAGGATATTAAAGGGACATTCAATTTTACACACCTGTATTAGGTAGTTGTAAAGTATGCTGATATAAGCAGAATATTTTCTGCATTCGAAAAAGATATGTTCTAGATCGCATCTAACTTGGCACAAGTCACATTTATCACAGGGTAAAATACGGATCTTATATAGATGTGGGTAATGTCATTATGCTAGTCTTATACTTTTTGAAATACTTTAAATTTATCCTAAAGTACGCAAAATACCTGCGTAAAGAAAAAAACGTAAAAACAGACGTAAATAATCCAAAAGATAAATCGTACAAAAATATTTTTTTATATCCCTTGTAATTTGGGTGCTATCGAAGACGAACGTCGTATTGCCCCACATCTTTAAAATGTGTCTCATCAAACCATAACCTACTTATGTCTTCAATTGACTTTTATCAAATGTTAGGATTACGTGACATTAGTGAGAAACTGTGTTATTGGATTATTAGGAATCTTAGTTCTTAAAGAAAAAGACATATTTATATTTAGTTTATAAGTTTTGTTAATGTTTGATATTTACGAATTATATTTGTTAATTTATATATATTTTAGTACAAACTTTGTACTTCTTAAAGTATTCTTGAATAAAGCGTATAAAGACTATATTTGTTTTTTTAATATTCTTAGAAAAAGAGACATGAAACAAATGTGTTTTTATATCAAAATGCTTTATTTTTCAAAAGTACTGGTTAAAGTTACAACGCGTTAAATTATTTATAATAAGTCTTATTGAAAGAGACAAAGAAACACTAACGTTATAAATCTTGTTATTACTGGTGCTGATATTCCAAAGGATACCTTGCCCCAGGCAAACAATACATTGGTATAACTAAAAACTAAGCTAATCTTGTAACAATTGAAATTCTTTAGCTTATCATATAAAAATGTAATATAAAACACTTAACTAATGAAACAGGAAATTCTTTACAGCGGTTCCCAACCTGTGGTACATGGAATTATTCCCGGTGGTGCCCTAAACAAGACAAAATAAACACCAAAAACAGACAAAATCATACAAAAAAAAATCCGCGAAATATCTTGAAGAAAAAACGAAAGATGCCAACATTGGCACCACTGAGTGGTAAAAATTTAAATGGCAATTTTTATGATTACCCGAAATTACCTAGAATTGTGGTACCTAAAATTCAGAAACGTTTTTGGTGGTACATCATTGGGAGCTGCTGCTTTAGATTCTCATATAAAATTAAATATAAAAAAGTTAAGTAATGTAACAAGAAATAATCCGACTTCTAAATAACCAAAACTAGGTTTCGTAGCCAGTGAGATCCATTGTTAATACTTGGCTAATAAGGCACTCACCAGGCTAAAAATAACATTCATGTATTTAAATATTCGAAATTACACGTGTAAAATAGCTAAAGTAAGTATACACATAATATTTCGCGCGATAGACAGACGCAGCTCTCTATCTGTTCGCTGACGACACCAGGTTGTAACGCCATGTAACTCGGCTGGACGGATAGCTTTCGGCTTGGAGGATTCGCCCGAATCCCGCCAAGACAAAGGTCATCTTTTCACCAATATTAATTGAATTTTTCTCAAAAATTATAACAGACGTATCGACAAGCCCACACGCGAGACCAGACACGACATACAAACTTCCGAAAAATTACCATCTATATATTGGTCAAATTCCATAGCAGAGAAACACTAATAAACAGTTGAGAGGCACTAATACCTATAAGTTGTAATGCAAAAAACCAAGTCAAACTAACGTACCAAAAAACTCTTCAAAGATTTATATACACGAAGCACTACATTCTAGGCAATAGCCGATTGTAAATTTCTCTTAAGCGAAAAGATGTAAAAATCAAACGTAAAAGTAAAAAAGTAAAAGTAAGTTACTACATGAACAGATACGAAGAAAAGCAACACACAGGGTGTCCCACTCAACGCAGACTTCTATAGCATCTAAACTACTCAACTTTTTAATATTTTTCAAAAACAGGGTCATAGGGAGACATTAGGCCTACAGTTTAAAATTATTTTGAAATATACCGGATGTCAAAAAAAAAGATCCATATCAAAGTTATATTTTTTAAATGGAACACCCTATATCTTACAATATTTCTGAATTCTACAAAAAATAACAATTATTTTTTAACAAGTGCATTATGAGTCGAAACTTAATAGTTTCCGAGATGTCGACTTTTGAAAAATGACATTTTTAAACTTTGACAGCTTCTAGCTTTTTAACGGTATGTCTTAGAGCAAAACGGCTCACATGTCCCTATCTTACTTCCTTATTATCTTCCTAAAAATACAAATTTCCGGTTAAACCGGAAGTATCATATTTCCGGCTATCGAGTCATATCCGGTTTAACAAAAGTTTACACTTATAATGCACTTACTAAAAAATAATTGTTATTTTATGTAGAATCCAGAAATATTGTAAGATATAGGGTGTACCATTTAAAAAAATATAATTTTGCTATGGATCTTTTTTTTGAGACATCCGGTATAATTCAAAATAATTTTAAACTGTAGGCCTAATGTCTCCCTATGACTGTTTTTGAAAAATATTAAAAAGTTGAGTAGTTTAGATGCTATAAAATCCTGCGTTGAAAGTGGGCCACCCAGTATAATACCTAGCACCTACACTACCTTCAAAAACAATGGGTTTTGTTTGCCAGTATGGTTATTACGAGTTCTGTGGTTATTACCATGGGTCTATACGACAGAAGTACCTATATTTAGTTGCTTGAGTTAGTAACTCGCTTTAGCTACTTTACACGTGTAAATTCGCCTTTACATTTAGTAAAAAATCAGAATAAAATGTTTATAAAGCGACTTAAAATGACATAAAACAATTAAAAGACGTATTAATTGGGTAAAAAAATATCCTGCTTTTTTAGGAATATGGACAGAAATTTTCGTCAACTAGTTTTACAAAATTAAAAAAAAAAGTGCTCTTAGAATATAGAAAGAAAATTGACAGTATGCATCCCTACAGATTTACTTACAGAGTATATTTGCAACATGAAACACTTACCTGTGGACAAATACCAACCAGGGCATCAGCGTGAGAATAGAACTCTTCTTTTAGCGATATAACAATAATCTGCAACGACTCGGTTTTTTCACAAATGAACTTGGCGACTTTTCCAATGTTTGTGTTATCCAAGGCTGCGTCCACCTCATCGAGCACGAAAAACGGCGCCGGCTGATAACTGTGGATGGCAAATAAGAGGGCGAGGGCGGCTACCGTTTTTTCTCCTCCGGAAAGATTGGACATCGGTTGGAATCTTTTTCCCGGAGCTACACAATTGTAGTTTATACCGTCGAGGTAGGATTCCTCGGGATTTTCAGCACCTAAAAGTTTATAAAATCAGTTAAATCTCGATTTTTCTTAAAAATTGTTTGGTTGCACGTTTTTGAATTCATTGCAACACCTCCATTTTTTTCACAGTAACATAATCTGTCGGATTTGACTATAGCGTAGATAGCTTGCTCACGGGAAATTATGTTACTGCGAAAAAAATTAAGGTGATCAGTTTAGAAGGTCTATTTATTAAAGGGGTAAGACACTTAAAAGACAAAATCGATGGAGGCAAATTAGGAACCCCCGTATTTCCGAAATGGCTGAAAATAAATATCAACAACTATATGGTTTCAGAATCGGATCGCCAAATGCAATTCAATCGTGTGGTTATTTATGTGGGTTGCCATTTAAAATAATTCAAAATGGCGTCGCATCTGTCAAATTTGTAATTCTATGTATTTTTTGACATTAAATTCGGCTTCCTTATCGAAAATCATTGAGAAAAATGTAATTTGTTTTTTATTATAGTCAGCAGGAAAATCGCCCATCGGGTGAGATACTTAAAAAAATGTCCCTGTACAGGGGAGCCAATATTTAGCCACCTCAAACTTTACATTATATTCCCTGTGGTAAACTAAGCCATGCATCACCCGGTATAATTATTTCAATCGTCAAGAGAGCCCCGTATACAATGGCATAATCTTTGCCAATTTAAGCTGGTTTGGGAAATTACCAAATTTCAATGAATTGTTAATTATATAATTAAGGAGAGCAACGGTTTCCATAATTGATAGTTTTACAATACTGGTTGGAGTTTGATCTTGTTCACTACTGTATTTATTCTTTAACCCATTCGCCAAATCCAACAGTTCCCACTTTGCAGATACGACGATTGGTTATTATCTGGTATTATTACAATTACAATTAAATGGTATAACTGATTTCTCATTTATCATTACTGACAGTATAATACTAATTAAGTAATTATTAAAATAACTTACTAATTTTTGAGAGTTTTCATTAAGAGTTATTTTCTTTTGTTTTGTCACTTATCTCGTTGTAAATAGACAACCTAAATCAGCACCTTGTAGAATTAGGGCGGCCATTTTCTTTAATGTAAAATAAAAATCGAGTGCGAACTTCAACTTACCTAAAAATGCTTGTGCGGCTTGATTTTGTGACAACGACTTGTAAATTGCATCGATCTCGTTCGCTACATGATCGAAGCACGCCGTAAATTTCTCGTATCTCAAATGCTTGACTTTTTCAAACGCCGCTTTAGCATTCTTATTCTGCCTTCTGAGATTTTCGAACTCTTCGTTGTTCAACTGAAGTTTGCCTTGAGCGAGCTCTAGTTTATCCAGGGCTTTCATGTTCGGCGTATGAATTTTCTGCAAAGTATCTTGTAGCGAGTATATGTCCTTGTTTAGCTTGCTTTCACTGTTCTTAATTTCATCCTTTTCTTGGAGGTCCTTTAGATTATCTGATAGCCTGTCATAGTCAATTTGTATTCTGAAAAGTTTTAAACAAAACAACGTTATAGCCGGTTTTCGTGTTTCTAAAACTATTGATTGAAAATATTAGCTTTTCCTTACGCTAGTAGACAAATTTGGAATTCCTGAACCTAAAACTGAATTACATACCTGGCCTCCGTCTCGTACATTGTGATGGTATCATTTGACGATGAGTTTGAAGGATCTGCAGCAACAATATCTTCCATACGTCCAACCAACATTGGGATTGCAATAGCATCCATCTAAATATGGTTAAGATGTTAATGGTTCTATTAGACTCTGGTCCCCGTGGTATTTTATTTATCTCGATTTTGGATTTCGAAAGATGATTTGCAAATAGGTGTTACTACTGTTGTAAACGCATCATGTATATAATTGGGAATTCAAAATTAGTACTAACTAAGACTTTAGAAATGAATTTACCTTACAATGCAGCAGTATGGCATGTCGATCTCCCTTCAACCTTTCTATTTTTGACTCAATTAAGACAATAGCATTTTGAATAGTCTGGACACCTTTAGCAACGGTACCGAGTTCTCTTCTGGCCTTACCTATATGATAAAATAGAACACATCAATGCATACAGGGCAAATGAACCAAAATGCTAATTTCAAGAACACTGCGTTTTTTGAATAGGATAGAATATTTATTTCCAAATGTTATAAACAGTATAACAGGCTCATCAGTGTAAAGAGAACCAAACAGTTTAACAAACCAATTTAAAATTTACAATCCAAAATCTACAAAAAATACAGTTTAAGACTGACTAAATACAATGAGACATTTATAATAATAATAATAATAATAATATATTGTCTTTATTGAGAACGTAAAATCAAAAGCAAGAAAAGAAAATTACAATTCCCAAAAGGCGAAGTCTAGCTAACGGAATTGTCATTTAAACTGTACACTGTCCTATTTTGGTTTAAAACAGTCCATAAACTTTATGAGACTGTAGGGTTCTATTTTGAATAGTAGATTAAACACTTCATTCTTAAACTTGCACTCTGATCTTATAGTTCGAATGATTTTTGGCATAACATTGGATACTTTGATACCTTGGTGATCTTTTGTACAAAGGTGTATACTGTATATGCTGTGGAAATTAAAATTATTGCGTGCTTTATTTCTTGTTTGTACTTGTGGTTGTATCTATCCTCTCTAAAATAGGTCTGTTAAGTCGTATTCATTTTGATCACTTTAGATCGATTCCGGATTGATTTAGCTATAAGCTGACGTGAACTGATTTGAACCAGCTGCAAAGAAGGATCACGTGGATCGATTCAGGTTTAGTTGAATGTTTTGCTGTTGAGCTAGGAGAGATAAAAATTTTAATTTTGGATATTTTTTTAAAAACAACATAAATGCGAAACACTGCTACATACATGTATATGGCGTAGACTTAAGAAAGCAACAGTTTCTACAAGAATTCCGAAATTTCATTTTGAACATGACTCTAAAAATTATTTTCTGTGCTACAGAAACTCTACACATTAGAATAATAGGCCGTTTCTATAGTATTCAAAAAAACATTATTTTCTCTCAGAATTCGAATTAGCTTTGTTTGTTCTGTGTCAGCAAGCGAATTCAAATCCAAATTTTAATGTAGGGTGTAATTACTGAATCAATATGTTTGATTTTTTAAGTAGCTTTTTAAGACTTGGATTTATTTTATTATTTAATTTTTAATTTTTACTGTAAGTGTGTAGTTTACGTTATCACATAAAATAAAAAAATTGCACTATTTATGCTGAAATGCTTTATTTCACCTGGAGTAATTATCAGGGTGTTCTATTCGCGAATTATGCGTCTGAAGTATAATTAGATGCGTGTTTTCTATATTTAGTTAAAGGTGATAATTTATTAACCATTCCTGTAGGGAGAGATGGTTTAGTTCATCCTCAGCGGATTTATAGCATTTGCTTGTGATCTAACCACCCCAATCACTAAATTGTTAAAAGGAAGAAAACTGCTATGCTACCAATTTGAAGAACTGGTGCAAGAAATTATGCTAAAAACTACCCGTCTATATTAGCTTAAATGGATAGAATACAGGTGGATGCCGTGTACTCCGACTTCAGTAAGACCTTTAATAGAATTATTTATATTCTGCTTTCTCGTTTGACTGAGGTTGGTGTGGCCGGTGGAATCCTATCTTAAAAACAGGTTTCAATTTGTTAGAATTCAAGGTTTTAACTGAAATTCATATATTGCTACCTCTGGAGTCCCTCAGGGGTCTCAATTGGGTCTATTACATAATTTACATAAACAACATTTCCTCTTGCTCTCATCCCTGTAGATTTCTTTTATATGCCGACGTTATTTATTTATTTAGTACACTACCCAGACAGTAACTTCCAATTACAGGGTAGCAACATACAAAAAACAGAAATAACATTATTCAAATAATACACAATGAAATTCGAACCAAACTAAACCTAACCTAATCTATACTAGCCTAACTAAGCAGTAGGTGATAAGATACAATGACTTATAAATAAAAAATATACAGTCCATTAACCAACAGTTAAATAAACTTTTTTCAATTGTTGTATAGTACAGAGAAGTATGTCAATATGGTGCTTATATTTTTCATAATCATTGCACATGACATAGAGCGGTGAATACAATAATAAATTTGTTCGAGGAACAGGTAAATAAAAAAAGGAATGATTAATGAGAGCCTGCAGGAATGGCACTCGAAACCTAACTCTAGGCAATATTTCTGGACAGTCCAATTTACCGTTTAACATCTTATACAAGAACAAAACTGCAGCAAATTCTCTACGTTTCACTAAACTGGGTATGTTAAATCTGCTTAACATAACATCATTCGGAAAGCCAATCTCCGGATAGGTACCATCCGACTTAAACCAAAGGTATTTAAACAAAACGTCTCTGGATTCTTTTAATCGCGTTAGAATGAACTTCATAAGCAGGGTACCAAATAAGTGACCCATATTCCAGCTTACATCGCACGAATGCATTAAACAATACAATCAGAGTATTCATGTTAACAAAATCCGTAGAGTTTCGCAAGATAAAGCCC
This sequence comes from Polydrusus tereticollis, assembly GCA_963920685.1. Classification (NCBI taxonomy): domain Eukaryota; kingdom Metazoa; phylum Arthropoda; class Insecta; order Coleoptera; family Curculionidae; genus Polydrusus; species Polydrusus tereticollis. The sequence goes on along the minus strand of OY987326.1, from coordinate 39,591,186 downwards.
AAATTTCTGTAAGAGCTTAAAATTAGCTCATTGATGTGATTGACAAAAGATAACTTTGCATCAAAAGTAATACCCAGATCTTTAAATTGAGAACACCTGTAACAAAACAGTCCGATTTATACTGTATGCAAAGTAAGTTGGGGTAGTTCTACGAGTAAATGATAAGGCAAAACATTTGTTTATATTAAGGTGTAAATTGTTTGAATTGTTTGAATCGCACCATCGACCCAATGAGACAATATATTCTTGAAGGTAAATGCAATCACTCAGCGAATCAACTTTACAAAATATTTTTAAGTCATCGGCATAAAGAAGTGAATCAGGAATAATTTTTAATTTGACATGACTAAAGATAATTTCATGCAATAGTCTCAAAAACTTTAGAAATTTTGTTTAATATTACTACAGGTCTGTAATTTTCAACCATACATTTATCTCCCTTCTTAAATACGGGACATATTCTGGATTTTTTCAAGCTTTTTGGAAAGGATAAAGACTTTAAAGACAAATTAAAAAGATCAGTAAGTGGCTTCGCAAAAACCGCCGCACAGTCCCTAATGAAGAAAGCTGGAATACCATACGAAAATATTTAACCAAATCAGAGTAAAGATGACTGTTACAGAGTAATCTCAATGGTAGGCTCAAAAGTCTGTTATCGGGGTTTTCAAAAATATTTGAGTTAGTAATGAGCACAAGACTCATAACATTCCTAAATCATTGTAATTTATTTAGTAAGTGTCAACATGGATATTTAAAAGGAAAATCAACTTAAACAGACATATTCGGTTTTGTTTGCGGTAATGCGGTTTTAAAACATCTGGAGAACGGCGAATTGGCCCTTGGGATGCTTCTAGACGTATCTAAGGCCTATGATTGTCTGGATAGGGAACTGCTTTTGCATAAGTTGCAAAAGTATGGAATAGTGGGAAATGTAAAATTAAGGCTAATATCATATTCAAATAACAGAAAACAAATTGTAACTGTAGCAAAAGAAGGAAAAAACCTGCAACAAAGAAAGCTACAGCTTTTAATCATCTTGCTTTCTTCTAAACAAATCATAGGCATGAAATTAGCAAGTACCAACCCTTAATTGCCTCTTTTTGTCAGGTGTGAGAAATTAAAGCGGAACAAAGAACCTTTTCCCAGGTAACCAAAAGTTTAGGTACGGGCGAGGAATTTTGGGGTTTATTCGACATTCGACTTAGAATATTTGGTGCAAAATGTTTAACGCTGAGACACGGAAAATTATTTTAAAGGTTTTGGAGTATTTTCAAAATGAAAAAGGAAATAGCCTTCAGCCAATTTCAGCTGTGAAATGCACTTCAGCGGCCTGTAAGATAAGTAAGAAAACTGTAGCCAGGATCTAAAAGGAATATACAACAGCAACCTCTCCCAGGGTAAGTGGTTTAAAATTTATTCACATATGAATACAGGGTGTCCCACAGTGGATGGCGTATTAGACGTTTATAGACCAAAAAATTATGCGATTTTTATATTATATAATATATAAGGATTGTAATTTATTATAAGTATTTATATTCAATTATAAAGTAATAAAAGAACATGTAGTGCTAATATTCAATTTCCTTTTTAGGCTAATAGAGAAAAGCGTGCCCCAAAAACAAGGGATTTAACTGTAGGAAAACTCAAATAAGGAACCTAGTTTACAATATGATTGCCACGCATAAGTATGTCACACGGCAAATGCTAAAAGAGGAATTGCATGCCAAACAAATTATTGACCTAAGCAACTCCACATTAGGTTATTTGTTAAAGCATTTGGGATTTAAATTTAAAAGGGACAGTGGCAGGCACTACATTATGGAGAAACCGGATATTGTTTCAAAACGTATAAAATTTTTGAGACAATATACAGAAAACTTGTTATCAGAAACTCCGTTAGATGTGGTTTGAAGAGAGAAAAAAGGATATTTCAAAATAATAGCGACATTACAACATGGCGTGATGACAACATCAAATCAGTTTTAAATAAAAAACAATCAGACGGCAAAAGATATATAGTTTTGCATGCTGGCACCAAAGATGGCTTTATAGATGGGGCAGACTTAGTTTTTTCTACAAAAAATAAAAGCGCTGACTATCATGACAACATGAACTCTACATTGTTTGAAAAATTACTGGCAGAACAGATTTTACCTCGGCTCGAAAAACCCTCGCTTCTTGTAATGGACAATACAAAGTACCATTCACGGTTCAGCGAAAATGTGCCAAATGCAGAAAAGCTGATATCATTTCTTGGCTACAAAGCAAAAACATCAATTTTATGGAAAACGCACTCAAACCCGAATTGCTACAAACAGTAAAACAATACAAATTAGGATATGCCGTGGATGAATTAATTTGTACTATGGGTCATCAAGTTTTGAGATTGCCGCCCTACCACTGCATTTACAACGCTATTGAATTAATTTGGGCCCAAAGCAAAACATTTTTTAATAAACAAATTAATGGAAAAGACAGGAAAGATGAAAATGCCGTTTTGGATGTTTGGAAAGAGGCATTACAAACTATTACCCCCGAAAATTGGTCTGATTGTGTTTGCCATACAACTAATATTATAAGGGATTATTGGCAAAAAGAACACATTCTGGATGATCAGGTTAAGCCATTGATAATTCATGTGTCAGATTCTGGTTCAGATTCTGAAAGTGACATTTCTTTATCTTCAGAGTCAGATTAACTTTTTTGTATGTAGTTGTATGTTTATTTCTTTATAAAAATGTTATAAATATAAAATATATTTTTGTATTGTTTTTTTTCCTTTTTATTATATTTATATTTAAAAAGTATTAATTAATGTATTTTTTAATGTTGTACATAATTTCAGATTTGCTTCCCCCCCCCAGCATTCACCACAGATATCAATCAGTTTATAAAAGGATACAAAATACACCCTCATATTACAGTATGCCTCTCTTCCTCAGGTACACGCTTGGGTACCTGGTAAAAGATAAAACACTAAGACTTATGTGATTTATTATTTTACTCTGTTTGAAGGGCGTCAACTGGATATTTCCTTTAATTTATTCTTGCTTTTGATTTGTATGAAAACAAAGAATACTCTGTAGCGTTCTTTGTTGCATGTTTTATTAGGGTTTCGGTCTTTTTAAATAATCTCTACTATAGATATGATATTGAATTCATCTAATCAACACATTGTAAAGTATGCGGACCATATAAATTTAATTATTAGAAGTAAATATTTGCAAGAAAAGCATAATAAATAATGCATCATTTTTAGGCATTCAGATAGAGAAACATCTTGATTGGTCATGTCACATAAATAAATTACTGAAACAGCTAAACTCAATTTGTTACGGAATTAGACTCGTTAGCAAGTATATGAATGAAAACTGGCTTAAAATTTTGTATTAGGCAAATTTTGAATCAGTCCTTAGATATGGTATCATATTTTGGGAAGGGACAGCATCATCCAGCGTATTTTTGTGGTTCAAAATTATTTAACACGCTCCAAGATAACTTAAAATGTATCAATTCAGAGAAAAAGTTTAGAAGTAAAATTAGAAAGTTGCTAATAGAACCCTATAGTTTAAGAAATTTTTGTCCAGATTGGTAAAGCTGTTTTTTTTTTCTTACGTAATTTCATTTTGTGTTTACATGATTAGAAATAAACCCAACTAGCATCAAAGTCACAGAAACTGTTGCTTATTGTCACTGCTACTATCTTTAGGTAAAATATTGGTAATTGACACCAAATAACTTACTATAAAGTTTAAACTTTTACTAAGGCAGAAAAATTAATGAATTTTACGTAACAATTACCTGATATACTGACTATAAGGTGTCATTACTTTGTGGTAAATTTCAGGGTTGCTGAAACCGTAGTGCGACAACGTTAACCTACTTATATAACACCAAAACTTTAAAGTAGAAAATATTTGTGGCCGTAACGACAAAACGGTAACTTTTAAGTAGGCCTGACTACAAACCGCATTTGAAAGTAGCTACAACTACAAAGGGACAATAAAAATATCACACAGTTCGCAACTTCTAAGTAGTATTTTAAGGTGACTGTTTAGTAGGCGTTTCCACGTTATCTCACTTGTCAGTAATTTTGACCTTTTAAACTACGAAAAAATTACGGTGCAGTCATGGTTACAAGACAAAATTACTTTAAAGTAATTTCTACAATAAATCTCAGCGTGAATTTCCTTAATTTTGTAAGCTTTTTCTCAGTATCTGTATCCAAACATTGTGTCAGTTGCTTTTCTATCTTTAGCGAATCTTCAAAACTCATTATATTTGAGCATTTTTAAATGCAGCTAAAACTTTTCCAGTTCTCTTCGGGAACACTGGTGGCATCTTGCCTAAGAATTTCCCTCTAAGAGTGTGTAAGATGTTCTGACCAGAGAAGTCTTTTATTTTTTTCCCGCTGGTGTGGAACTGCGGTAAAATATACCCCTCGCTTCTCTTTTGTTACAACAATTTTTAAAAAATCAATATTTTCTACATGCCCATCAAACAAAACGCATAAATAAGTTCTACAGTTGAAATAAAATAATTTAGTTTTAGGTTAAAGTCACAGGAGTGTAATAAAGTTACAAGCGGGCGTTTAAAGTAGCAAAAATAACTAGGCGGTTCCAAAACTAAGGAATTAATACCATAGAGATTACTTTAACGTTCCAAACAGGAACTTTCATGAAACCGATGGAACTACGGCGTACAAAAGTGACTAGTTAGTTCTGAAAAGCACTTTAAGGACAATTTCTGGGTAACGCCGTCGTGTTTGTTACTACGAAGTAACGAAAAATCTAAGGTTTTAAGTAACAAATTCTACCTTTAAGTGAAATAAACTTTGCTGTGATATATTTTTTAAACCCGCTACTTATACATAAGTAAATTCTACTTTAATGCATCAGAGGTAACTCTAACGTGGCGTTGAATAAGATACACCATTTTTAATAGAAAAATGGCGGCGTCATTTTTGGAAAAATCCTAACTTTTGTTACAAAACATTCGCCCTAGCTATTATTAACTTTTTAGAGTAACAAAGTTTCCTTTTTTTTTATTATTTCTTATTATTAGGGATGTTATAAAACTGCTATATCCTTTAAATATACATTTTTTAAATTCTAATATTTTTCCGATGTTCTCTGTTTTTCCTCAAAAGGCTTGATTTTGAGAGCGAGTTGTTATTTTTAGATCTAACATCCTTATTTTTCACAAAAAAATTTCATGCGTTTGGGTTTTACCACCTTGTATAAAGTCTAAAGTCTAAAATATTCATATTATATTATTATGTAGGTACCTATATTTATAATGTATTAGGTAAATAAAATATAAATTGACATGTTGTGAAGTTAATAAGGTTATTTGGATAGACGGAAACATAATATACATGATTTTATTTAATAGAAAGACATCAAAATATTTTCAAGGCACCGCACGATGGGAAAGTCCCATTTTGGTTGGAATTACCACACATTTAAGGTTTTGGAACGTTCTCGGAACAGTGGCGGAACGTAAATATTACAGTTCCGGGGACGATGTAGGTACGTAAATGTTACCGCACAATCATTCCCCATTTTGATAACAACGTCACAGAATTAATTCTTGTTAATTCTGTGACAACGTGGTGAAGAAACGGTGCCTAAACGGTTCCCGACACCAGTAACAGCAACCTTAAAGTTCTTAGTGTAGTGAAGATTACGTAGCGGCGACCAAAATTGCTAGTTGGGAAGGTTATTATTATTATTATTATTATTATTATTATTATTATTATTATTATTATTATTATTATTATTATTATTATTATTATTATTATTATTATTATTATTATTATTATTATTATTATTATTATTACAAACCTATGTAAATAAGAGATAATCCTATATAAATGATGCATGCACTCTTACAGGATTGAATTGTGTCATCAAAAAATATGTAATATATCTTTAGTAACTTTATAGACAAGTAGGTTCATCTATGGTAACTTCTAATTCGATGGAATGATATGATGTAGGTATTGATCTCAATGATAATAAATATTAATATATCTTACAATTTCAAAAAACTACGGGATTTGCAAACTTACCAAGTTCTTCCTCCATCTTTTCACCCTCCTTCTTCTTTGACGTTATATGGGCTTTGCGTACGTCTAAGTTCTTCAGATCTTTATCCATCTCGTCTCTCTGTTTAGCCTCCTGTTTCTTAGCGGTTGCGAGTTTTTCCTTTTCGTCGTTCACGGTCTGTTCCCATCGGCTGACGTTGCTTTGGGTATCGCGACTCCGTTCAAACTCCAGATTGTTCGTTATACGATTTCTTTGCATTTGGAATTCGAGACGTTTCTGTTTCCGATTCAGTTTCCGTTCCTCTTGGGCGCGAAGTTCACGATCTTCGTATTGTCTGATGTTTCTCACACCTTAAAATGTGAAGACAGTAAGTAGAAATTATTATAATCAATATTTATGTGTGCTATAATATATTATTTATCGCCCTATTAAAGAAAATTCACTGCCTTGGATAAAATATTAAAAAGTTTTGGCTCAAGCACCAACTTGTTTTGAGCAAGGATAAAGTCTTCTGAGAAACCATAAACAAGAAGTAATTTATTTAATGCATACATGTTCAGAAAATACTGTGCTGTAAGCATAGGACAATTCCAAAACATGTTTTATTGATATCAGATGGAAATAAACTATTTCTACTTGTTCATACCAATTTCACTGCAAAAATCTGAGAAAACGTCGTCTTCTATAGTATTAATCTTAAGCTTAATTTCATCAATTTGCTGTTCACGACTGTGCATGTCCTTTTCGATAGCTTCTATCTCGGGCCCATATCTCTTTATTTCCTCCACCAAGTTAACAATTTCACCTTCAACAGAACCCATTTGAATTTCCTACAAATAACATATATATACAGGTGTACACACGAGTCTGTGGCTACGACGTATCGGTAAGAGGAAGCACAATCTTTTAAAACATGGCGCAGCCATGGGCGTGCTACACCGAGATGTTTTAAATGCATTAAAAATAGGAAATTATATTTCGGCATAAAAGAAAACATTCATGATATATTCAGTGAATGATTTTTTAGTTTTGAGCATATCAATGTCAAAAGACGCATGAATTAAAGTTTTGCAACATGGCGCAGACGTATTTGTAAAAACTGAATAACTTATTTCGCCCAATCCATCACTACCTCACTGACATACAAAAACATCGGTCAATTGTTTTTGCGAGCGACATGCGAGCCGTGTCAACCAATTGAATTAACAATTCCATTTAATGGTGCACTATGTCGCCATATTTCCATGCCATTTCAATATCAAAATACTCCCCCCCTAATAAGAGGCTCACATCTGCTTCACGATAAAAATATAAGCAAATAAATGGAAAAGAACATTAAACAAGCTTCTAAATTTTTAAATAAAGATCCAAGAAAAATTATGTCAAGAAAACAGAGCCCAAAGACAAAATGAATACAACACAAAAAACAAAAAATGCATGAAATAAAAATAAGATTTAGCAAACAACAACAAAAACCTTCCAGAATAGTAGAATATCAGCAATACACAATTTTAAAAGAAGTAAAAGCTCATGAGCTAGCTTAAGAGAACTACCAGTATAACTTCGGAATATCAAAATAAATAGGATAAGAAATTTTGAATTTTGAAATTATATTAGAATATTGTTAGTTTCCGTTTCCGGCGCTTTACCCACTTCGGCCACCGAGGCGGTCCTGTACCCGGAAAAAAACAATTTTTCAAATAGTAAAAAGTGTGTTTTTGTAAACATTCTTGACGTATCTAATTGAATGTTTCAACATTGTAAAAGCCGAGCGTCCACACAGTGTTTCATTTAATCATCTCCATAGTGACTGTAGGGCCGTTTTTTTAGGTGTTACACAACAGGAATCTGTACTGGGTCCGTTGCTTTTTTTGTTGTTATGTAAATGACCTTCCAAATCTGGATATATCCGGAAGACTTACTATGTTCGACGACGATACAACAATTTTGTGCCATAATAAGAAAGCTGAACAAATTAAAGAAAACACAGTTTAAAATTAAGGAAGGATGTGATTCAATTCAATTCAATTCAATTTATTTCAACAGTACATGGTATCCTTAAATATAATATGTAATTATCAACCTGTATGTATATTTAAAAGTACAAATAGACACCTAGGTTCAAAACACCTGTATGTGTCAATAGTAAATCAGCAACTTAATTCTATCAATAACTTTATATAAACTTAACGAATTCTGTTTTATAATTCAACGCACATGCACAAGCGTACCAATCGTCATTGGAGATCGAGCCAATTAAAACATTACTGCAAAATTTACCATATTTCTATATACATATTGATTGCACTTTTTACTAAAGGTTTTCCTATTTTTAACTGATTTTATATTGTCCGGTAATAAGTTAAACGATTGTGGCGCTAACTAATCCATGAACTTTTTATTTGCAGTTGTTAAATTTTTAGGCACTTTTAGTTTGTTGTTTGTTTTGCTTCTTGTTTCAATGCTGTGATCTACATAGTTCACTTTGGACTTAGACCGATATACAAAATTACATATAGAGTTAATATATTATAGTGTTCTGATATTTACAGTTTCTTTTGAGAACAACAAATCTGTTGAAAATCTTTTATTTTTTTTTTTTAATATAATGTTCAGAATGTTCCTTTGAGATATATTTAATTTATTAATTCCTGAGCCGTAGGCACCACCTCACACAATTATCCCGTAACGCAATAGCGACTCCACAAAAGCTTTATAAACCATCCCCAATGTTTTTCTGTTTAGTGGAACTAAGATGTGTTGGTGTGTATTTTTTATTAAATTTGCTGTGATATGATCAAAACCAGGAGAGCTATTGCTCTTCAGAGATGATATGTGTCCAATTAGTTCATTGACGCTTACTGGATATAGATACATGGATTCTGAGAGTCTGGTTTTTATTTGACACGGTTTGTTAGGTGCAGGAATTTCTTTTTCCATTTCAATTCCAATATTGATAGAGTAATTATTAATGTAATTGCTCATTTCATAATCATTTACAAAAGTTAGGCCCTTATTGTCATTTAAAATTTCAATTTTATTAGCTTTTTTTGTGGCATTTTCACACGTGGCGTCTTTTATGATTTCATACATTTTTTTAATATTGTTTTTATTTTTTTGTCATTTGATCTTGATAGTAGTCACTTTTTTGTTTAGAAATTAGTTTTTTTAGCTTATTGTTCCTATATTCTTATGTAAGATGATTACCTGGTTCGAAATTAGCACACAGGTTTTGGATAACGAAAATGACGTATATTCATTACGGTATTAGTACAATAGTAGCAAAATGTTCAAATTATCAAATCATCATCTCTTAACTTATATTCTTTTAAAATCTAGTTCATCAAAATATATATATGTTTGGGTAACCTTAAACTATGGTACGGTTTGTTATATGTTATATGTTTATGTTTATCAATTACAAGCAAAGCTGGCACCTTACGTTCATGGTTGTAACCTTGTCAATCTAAACCAATGTTTAATAATATAAACTAATTTAATAAAATAGGTAAAATACTGTAAAATACTAACTGTCTTAATTTTACCTTATACTATACCTTACTTACACTACACCTTATACTACACCTCCGGCCGGCAGAAAAAAAAAATCGAATGCTAATGCTGAATTTTTTTTTTGAAATAATCAACCAATCTATATCAATCAAAATATTTCTTAACTCTATTCTTATGAACTAAAACTTGCTTATTCTCTATATCTAACAAAATATTTGGAGACTGTTCACTTATCACTGTAAAGGGTCCATTGTATAAAGCGTCCATTTTTGTTCCCGAATTATTTTTCAAAAGCACTTTATCACCACTCTTATAATTAACTATGCTACTTTTCCTATCATATACAGTCTTTCTTTTACCTTTTGACGTCATTAAGTTACTTTTTGCATCAGCACATGCTTGCTGGAGCCTATACTTTAACTCTAAAGGATAACTATCAAAATTGTACAGAGGGTCAACTTCTCGTAACAAATTCGAAGGTAAATTAGCCGTTTTGCCAAATACTAACTCATACGGGGTATACCGAGTTTCAGTATGAACACTAGTGTTATAGGAAAAACACCAAAAAGGTATCCAACTACTCCAATTAGTTGGGTTTTTCGCTATTTGCATGTCGGCAGTAAATGAAAATCATTAAGCACTATTTGCTTTGTCTCACGATCGTATACTTTTTGCACGTCTTTAATAACACATATTTTTATACCGGTTTCATTTATCAACTTTTTATATTTTAATAATTCTCTTAAGAATTGAGCGCTCTTTCCGTCTTTAATTACTATTAATTCGCGGATATTATATTTATCACATATAGCTTTCAGTATCCTCAACGATCCACTTAAGGGTAACGCCGATCGGATGTTCTGAAATTTAAATTCCGCTTCGTCGGAACTCAGGTTTCTCAACGATGCCTTCCTGGTCAACGTCGATCGAAAATCCTGGCCCATATAAATGACGTTTTTATTTTTGAAATAGACGAAATTTTCTATATTACAATCGTAATTTTCATTTTTACATAATTCAATAAACTTCGCGTTTGACACTGGACAGAGTTCACACGATTCTTTAGGCCGTTTCAGTACTTCTGTTACTCCCGGGTGATCAATCCGTTCGTAAGTACCCGAACTACAACCTACGTCATCTGTTTTGTCTGTCTGTCGCTTCGCGGCTGCTCTAGTCGTAGCAAATAAAGATTCATTATTATTTTTATTACTTAAGCTTTTAAGCTCTTCATTATTTATTTCTATTCTCGAAAGCGCGTCCGCTATGACGTTTTCTTTCCCTTTAACATGTTTAATATCAAAATCGTATTCTTCCAAAACTAATCGAAATTTAGTGAGTCTACTAGAAGGGTTAGTCATACCAAAAAGTGAAATAAGAGGTTTACAGTCGGTTTCAAGTGAAAATTTTCGTCCATACAAATAAGGTCTGAAATGCTTAACTGCCCATACTACTGCTAAAAGTTCCTTTTCTACTGTACAATAATTACGTTCTGCTTTATTTAAAGACCTACTGGCATAAGCAACTGGCTTATCGTCCATATTTGACAAAACTGCTCCGATTGCACCCCCCTGATGCATCGGTTTTTAAAATGAAAATATTATCTTTATCAAAATTAGGATATTGTAAGATTGGAGGGCTTATAAGTGCGGTTTTTAATTTTTCGAAAGATTTTTGACACTCATTTGTCCAACAAAATTTTACTTTTTTTCTGGTTAAATTATTTAATGGAATTGAAATTTTTGCAAAATTTGGAATAAATCTTCTATAATAGTTTGCAAATGCAACAAATCGTTTAGTCTCATTTGCATCCTTGGGTACGGGATAACTCTGAAGGACCTTTATTTTATCCCTATCAGGAAAAACACCTTTCTCCGAAATCACATGCCCAAGATACAAAATTTCTTTTTTCAAAAATTCACACTTGTTTGGATTTAATTTCAAATTTACGTCTCTAAGCCTCTGAAAAATTTTCACTAGATTTTGGTTATGATTCCTTAAACTGTTTCCAAAAACAATTAAATCATCAAGATAAACGAAACAACTGTCATAATTTAACCCTGTCATTGCAATAGTCATTATTCTAGAAAAAGCACTTGGACTAATTTTTAAACCCATCGGAAGTCGTGTCATTTGGTACTGTCCTTTTTCGGTCGTAAATGCTGTATACGGTCGACTAGACTCTTCCAAAGGCACTTGGTAGTATCCTTGGGACAGGTCTAAATGCGAGAAATACATAGCTCCAGATAATGAATCTAAAATTTCAGTAATAGATGGCAATGGAAACTTTTCGTCGTCTCGTAACTTTTTATTGAGCAAACGAAAATCAATTACAACTCTAAAGCGTTTAATGCCTGTTTGGTCGGCTTTTTTAGGTACAACTAACAATGGTGCGGACCATTCACTTTTAGCCTTTTCAATGATTCCTTGTTTTTCCATCATTTCGATTTGCTTATGTATTTCTGCCTTTTGTGCGTGAGGAAGTCTGTATGGTTTTACGTATGACGGTGACGCGTCAGGCTTAAGTCGTAATGTCTGTTTGTAGATGTTAGTCGTAGTAAGAGGATCGTTATCTAAATGAAAAATATCCGAATACTTAGCGCAAATTTTTTGTATTGAAAAGTTTTCTTCCTTATTTAAATGCTTAGTATTAATTAATTTCAACAATTTGTCAACTCGCCCTACTGAATTATTCTCCGTTTCTAAAAAACAACATGTTTCGTAATCGCTAAAATTTACAAGCTTTGGATAAAAATTTGTCAATGAAATTTCCATGTCACGGGTATTTAAAATTTTTATTGGAATCATATTGCTTTGTGGTCGTACTAAAGTACTGGCTATATATATACCGTCTCCGATTTCTTCTGGTAATACAATACAGTCCTCATTTTTATTCACTTTGCAAAATTTAATTACCTCGCATCTAGCTGGTATTTTAAAATAAGATTTTTCTTTTGAAAACATTGGTACCGAGATATTTTTATTTTTTAGAAAAAATGAAAAATTAAAATTTTCGTAATTTATAGTGGCATTATATTTTTGGAAAAAATCAGAGCCTAAGACTCCGTTTATTTTATTCTCAAAACTGTCTATTAGGTGAAATTTATGATTTAAATTAATTACATTGTTATTGTTATTGTTATTAATATTAAATTTCAAGTTCGCAACGCCATGAGACAGTGTGGAGCCGGTAACTCCATTAATTTTTATTTTAGTTGCTGTGTTTACATATTCGTGTTTATCAACACAGGTTTTAAATATTACACTAATTGAAGCACCTGTATCTATTAATAAATTTAATTTGGTACCTTTATACTTGACTTGAATAAAATTGAGACCATTTAAATTAAAAATAAAAAATTCATTATTAGACTCGAAAAAACTGATTTTCTAATGTTTCGCTTGATTGATTAGACTCGCTAGTACTTTCGTCCCTAATGCAATATGACCTATTATTATTATTATTACCACGAAAACCTCTTCCGCGATTTGGGAAACCCCTAAAATTCGGTGACCTATTTTGAAACCTGTAATTGTTGTTATTACTGTTATACCTGTTATTCCCTGCGGGACCTGAAAAATTCCGACCACGAGACCTATTATTTGAAAAAGAACTGAAATTTGCTCGATTATTTCGACCTCTGAAGACCCTATTATTCGCGTGCCTATTTTGGATATGAAAAACCCGATGAGAGCCTGTGTCACTTTTTCCAAGCTCCTCATCCTTTGCTGCCCTTATCGCATCACTTAATCGGTCGTAATTACGTGCTTTAACAATAGTGCGCATGTCGCTACTCTGCAACCCATTGGCAAATACGTTTATAGCAAGCTTCTCGTTTACGGAAGTTAACACCCGTACAGCTTCGTCATTCCCGTCGGACTGTGCGATAGTAAGGTCCAGGAGTAGATCTTCAATAGTTCTACCGAACTCCTCGATTGATTTACCCCCTTGCTTAGCACCGTTCAATCTGGCGGACAATGCTCCCGCTGACTTTTTGGTGAGAAAAAGAGCTTTAATATCAGTAATAAGGGCTTCATTCGTTGCGTATGTGCTCTGCAACCTTATTTTTGCATTACCCGATAATCTTGCCTTAAGGACATAATTCGTTAAACTCTTTTTCCCTGCCTCGTCAAGCAATGCGTCATATAACTCGATGCCGTCAATTAACTCTTTTGTCGTTTTCTCAGTGCCGTCCATGCGCGGCAACAGAGACGCGGCCGTTTTCAAATCAAATTTTTCACTCATGTTTCTAGCTTCAACAAAACAATCAGAATCGGGATTTTTTGCTACAGATTCTGTTTCTTTCGTATCGGCGGTTTTTAGCCTATCCTGTAAAACTTCATTAATAGCTTCAAAATATTTATCTAACTGTGTGGCATAATCTTTGACTTGGGCTATTAATACGGTTTTAGTGGGGACGGGGGCCCTATTAAATTCATTTTTTAAATTGCTAAACTCACTTACAAGTGTCTCTAGTTTTCCTAAGTTGCTTACGGTGACAGTCCTAGAGCTGCGCCTTTCGATGGAGTCCTTTTTCAGATTCCTATACAGTACCCTTGCCTCTTCTAACAAGTACTGGAACTCCTTGATGCCCATGAACTAATCCCACGTTGCGTACGAGCGGCTTTTGCCTCACCTTCCATTAAGGCCTCACAAGTACGTTCTGCTTGGCTGTTGCTCGACTTGGGACTGCTACTACGCATATGCAAATGCGGTCAAAATGAAATGGAGTGACTTTTCTTCTTCTTTAGGCTTATCTGCGGGGTTTATAAGAACTTAGATTGCTTCAGGATCCCTAGGTGCTGTCCTCAGGTACATACTCCTTGATAAATCCTTCTTCAGTGTTCTGCGGTACATCTGTTTGAGCTTCAACACCAACAACAGGACGACTGCTCCAGTTAGGATATACAACAGTATGCGAATGTCCAAGGGTGCCTGGATCGCCTCTTGTTCCACAATGAAATTCGAATTAACGACACCAGAGTCTGTTATTTCTGCGTGTTTTGAATTTGTTGTCCCCATCTGCACTTGTTTCACTTGTTTGCTTTCACTTAGGTAGTCACTTTATATTTACCAAGGGCTTAACTTAAGCCCGCTGGCAGGATCGCCATGTAAGATGATTACCTGGTTCGAAATTAGCACACAGGTTTTGGATAACGAAAATGACGTATATTCATTACGGTATTAGTCCAATAGTAGCAAAATGTTCAAATTATCAAATCATCATCTCTTAACTTATATTCTTTTAAAATCTAGTTCATCAAAATATATATATGTTTGGGTAACCTTAAACTATGGTACGGTTTGTTATATGTTATATGTTTATGTTTATCAATTACAAGCAAAGCTGGCACCTTACGTTCATGGTTGTAACCTTGTCAATCTAAACCAATGTTTAATAATATAAACTAATTTAATAAAATAGGTAAAATACTGTAAAATACTAACTGTCTTAATTTTACCTTATACTATACCTTACTTACACTACACCTTATACTACACTTAATATTCGTGTTCTAATTCCACACTAGTTATTTATTAATTTTCTTTTTAATTTGTCTCTATGTTTAATTCATTTAGTCTAAATATTACTCAGACAGATGTGATTATTATGGGTTAAATTATTAATGTTATGGTTAACACAAAAACCATGAGTAACTCGGAACTTGCAAGTTTCTTGGATTAAAGTAGAGTAGAGCTTTATTTGCATAGATTGTTCACATAATTGAGCAAATAGTGTCAACAGCACATTGACAGTAAATTCAAATTTAATTGTCATGTTTTTATCATCAGCACAAAAATTGCCAAAGGGATGATATGCTCTAAAAGTGGTTTCCCGATTCCCGGGACATGTTTATTGGGTATAACATATTTTGCACAAGTTGAATCCACCTTAAATTACGGGGTGTGCTACTGGGGTTCATGCTCAGATTACATATTTAATATGGTATTATCTAGTGCATCCATAAAGCCCCCCCCCCCCCTGCTAACTCGAGATTAGCTTAGGATATATTATTCAAATTCGGTAACTGTAAATGATAAGTGAAATGCATACTTTTGAACAAAAACTTGTTATTCTTTTATTGAAGATGGCCGAGATCCGCCATCTTGGTATACTTCCTTAAATGGAATGGGGGGCCGAGTGATACCTCATTTCAAAGGCCTTTTTACATTAATTTCAGCCGTTTCAAAATTCCAAACATCAAACTAAATACTCAATTTTTGTATTTTTTTTTCTTTTCCTCACTTATACACTAGTTTCTTTATCTATTATCTGTTTTTGTTAATTTGTTTATTTTTATCTTTATTTTTTACTTTTGCTTCCAAGGGCAATTACCCTTTTTTGGAAAAATGTTAGAATTATAGGTATTATAATTAATAATACATTATAGTAATATCGTATTTTTTAATATTTTAAAATGACAAGACAAAATTTTAAATAATTAGTTAAACTCACAGTGGCTTCCATGTCTCCTTTGGCATATCTCAACCTTGTGTCCAAACCACGAATCTGGGATTTAACTGTGTTCACTTCAGATTCCTTTCGGGAGTTTTTCATCGCCTCCCTTAGTTCTCCAGTTAATTTCACCTACAATAACACAGAAAACAGTAAAATAATAAGAAAATATGCTTCAAATTCAAATATACTTTACAGTTGAAATAATGTTGAGATTCTCATTAACAAAGTTAGCAAAGTTAATCTAATTTATCAATTATTCTTACGCGCGTTAAGAATACATGTAAAATAATATTCCTAAATGTAAAAACAATTTCCACAATGTAAACACATACTATTAATACACAAAACAAGTCAACAAGGTGTCACAGGTTGGAACTTAATTATATACCAGAACATGTTTTGGGAAGACTTAAAAAAGATAAAATTTGAAATCAAATCAAATGTGTTTATTGTCATTTTTTGCCAATAGGCTTTAGACATTACAGCGATACAAAATAAATAAAATAACAGTAACACATTAATTCCAATACACACTAAGAGAAAAGGACAGAGAGAAGAATAAATATAAATAAAAATAAATAGGTAAATAGACAATGTATTCGAACGAAAAAACAATACTTATAAAATTGCAGGTACCATCAACAAATCCGATTATGGTTGAAAAAAGTCTTTAACTCTCGCACGCTATAAAATATATTATCCTTCAAGGTTCTCTTTAGTTTTCTCTTGAACAGATTTATGCTTTGATTTTTTAATTCTGTAGGTAACAGGCTATATAGTTGCATTCCTTCGTAAAAAGGGCTGTTTAAAAATTTAGTCGAATCCGGAAAATTAGGCCTTAGCAGATCTTTTCGTACACTATATGAAGTAAATTTTCGTTTGTTCTTGTGTATACAGTATGTCCACGGATAGACATCCCCATAGGACTAATGTACCAAAAATTTCGTTTTTCGACAAAAAGTCATTCTTGATAAAAAGTTCTGCATCTCGAAGAAATGTAGCCTACGAGGAGATTTTTTGATTTTTTTATACAGGGTACCCAAAAAATAAAAAAACATGAAATACCATCAAGAATAAATTAACTTTACTTATCGTTTTAAAGTAAAATCGCAAATAAAAAAAGGTTTTAAATCATATTCAATTCTGAGTTGGGGATTTTCTCTACTCCAGCATCATATTAATACGTGTATTATTTTTACTGAACAATCTCTAGTTTTACCTTTTTTACCTATCCCACCTAATGCAGGTATCCTATAAAAATCTGATAAAACGTCATGATATTATTGTAATGTTATGAAGTTGTCAAAAATTTCATTTTAAAATATTAAAAGAAATATGCTGTCCGTTGAACAAAAAATATTTTTGGTCCAGTGTTATGGTACCGGTGTAAACTCTTACAATTATGTACAAGAAAGGTTTTTAGAAAAGTTTCCTGGAGTTTATGTTTCGACGTATGCAATTAGACAATTAATCAAGAAATTCAAACACACGGGGTCGGTGGAAAACTTAAAAAGGAAGAAGAAACTGTTTGATGAGGATGATGCAGCTACCGTTGTGGTCTTACAATCTGTTGAGGAGAACCCACTTGTCTCACTAAGGAAACGAGCTCAACATTTGCTTATTGTCCAAAAAAGTCAAATTCAAATAATTTTAAAACAAAATAAGTTTCACCCATTCAAACCGCATTTTAATCATGCTTTAGAAGATGGAGACCATGCGAAACGACTGGATTTTTGTTTATGGGTAGGGGACAAAATTTTAAATGAAAATAACCAATTTCACAAACTTATTTTATTCACTGATGAATCGACTTTTTCAACAAATGGTACAGTGGCTTCCCAGCACGTACGATACTGGAGCACAGAAAATCCCCAATTTAGAATTCCTGCCCATCGCCAATATTTTAAAAAAGTTAATGTATGGTGTGGAATTTCGTATTTTGGAATAATAGGTCCGTTTTTTTTTTAGAACACGTGCAATAGGAATTCATACATGGAAATGCTACAAACCTTTTTTTCGGATAAGTTAGATGAGCT
The DNA here is from genome assembly GCA_963920685.1 of Polydrusus tereticollis. NCBI lineage: Eukaryota > Metazoa > Arthropoda > Insecta > Coleoptera > Curculionidae > Polydrusus > Polydrusus tereticollis. The sequence continues at coordinate 39,573,126 of OY987326.1, read as the reverse complement.
GCCATTGCAGTACAGGGGACAAATGTACTTTCAGCAAGATGGGTGCCCAGCGCATTGTGCACGCGAAGTTACAGAGTGGCTTAACATGAAATTTGGAAATCGATGGATTGGCCGGTACGGTCCAGTTATGTGGCCTGCAAGGAGTCCTGACCTCACGATTTCAGACGCGTACCTTTGGGGCCGTTTAAAGCAATTAACTTTTCAGCAACCCATTGAATGTAATGTTGATATTTTGAAACAGAGGATTTTACAGTCAGTACAAATGATTTCCCTCGAGGAGGTAAGAAGAAGTTATGATCACATTAGAAGGCAATTTGAACAATGCGTCGAAAACGGGGGAGGCGTATTTGAATAAATAATAGTTCTTGCTTTGCAATGCAGTTCTTTTTGTTGTGCAATGTTTTTGTTTAATACGTTTATTATGTAAGCACTGAATATGATTTAAAACCTTTTTTTATTTGCGATTTTACTTTAAAACGATAAGTAAAGTTACCCTGTATAAAAAAATCAAAAAATCTCCTCGTAGGCTACATTTCTTCGAGATGCAGAACTTTTTATCAAGAATGACTTTTTGTCGAAAAACGAAATTTTTGGTCCATTATTCCTATGGGGATGTCTATCCGTGGACATACTGTAGACAACAAAGTTCGGTAAACATAACATGATGAAAGTGTCATTAACCCAGTCCTCTTAAAAACATCACAAGATGCCTGTGGATGCATTCTATTCATTATCCTTAGGCTCATTTTCCGAGTTCTAAAAACGACTCTGATTCCCCCAAAATTCAATTGCATACACCATCTTACAGTGAAAGTAACCGTAATAGGCACATTTCAAGACTTTGTCTGACACCACGTCATGCAATATTCTATGAGAAAAACAAATTGAATTAAATTTCAAACTAAGATTTGACAGGTGTGTTTCAAATCTAAGATTAGTATCAATTATTGTTAGCCCCAAAATTTTAATTTCATTAATTCTGTTAATTACTTGGTCCCCTACTTCCATACTAGGCATAATCGCATTAGGCATGTTTCTGTTTCCAAACAGTAATATATTTGTCTTTCCTGTATTAAGCTTCAACCTGTTTGCATCAAACCAATCTACAAGCTCTTTGTTAGTTTGTTTTGTTTTATCCTCCAACGTGTCAAGTCTTTGGTCACTTACAATACATGTGGTATCATCAGCATACATAACTATTTTATTTGATACGTGATTTGGGAGGTCGTTAATAAACAGGCTAAATAGCAGAGGACCCAGAACAGAGCCCTGGGGTACTCCCGCCGACACTATTTTTTCCTCAGAGTCAAATGTGTTCATTTTATCCCCGACACTAACAAACATGGTTCTGTTGTGCAAGTAAGATTCAAACCATGACAGCATTCTACCTCTTACACCATAATTCGACATTTTCTCTAGCAAAAATTTTGTGTCACATGATATATAAAATGATTTAGAACTTGCATGGTCTATTACTAAGTAGCTTCTTTATGGATCTTTTAAATGTCTTGTTATCCGGTATCAGTCTGTATGCTACAGGTATATGATTGTAGACTTTAATACTTCAAAAATTAAAGAGTTCTTTGTGAGGGCCGTCCTGGGAACAGGAAGAGGTATATCAGTACTGTTGCGATTGTTATACAGGGTGTCAATTTGAAAACTTTCAATGCAAAATCTCGAATACTACAACGCGATTTGGTATAAATGTTATTTGGGTAGGGGGAACTAGAACTACCATACTTCAGTCAAGGGGTCAGTCAACCCTAGGCACCCCACACTACCACTTCAAATTTCAAATGGCACTACCTCCTTTATTATACCCCAAATGAAAGGTCTCACTGAGCAGTATTTAGCTGCACAAAAAAATCGACAGAAAAGAAAATTTGTAATTTGAATAAAATTGGAAATGAAAAAAATGGAATATTATTTTATTTGATTAAATGCTCAAAATGCATTTCATTTTGTTGTAAACAATAGTAAAACCTATTTTTAAATCAAAATCAGCTGGATATTGCCGGAAATAGGAACTTAGATGAAAATTTGCTACGTTTTCAACAAGATTCAATATTTCAATATTTTTATAAATTACAAAGTTTTGCTTTACTCAAATTGCAAATTTTCTTTTTTATCGATTTTTTTGTGCAGCTAAATACTACTCAGTGAGACCTTTCATTTAAGGTATAACAAAGGGAGTGGTGCCATTTGAAATTTTAAATTTATTGACTTAAATTTGGACATTGAGTAAGATCTTTATCTTTTACTCCTCTTCTTTATCGTACTTCTGTTCAGAACAACTTCTTGGGTGGGTTTGGGTGCTGATAATTGTATTGTTTTTGCTGCTTTGTTGATTGTATGCCAATATAATAATGCTTTTCTTATTTTCCTAATGATATTTTTATAATTTTCTAGTGCAGCTTGTTTTTCTTAAGGTATGAGCCAGTCGCGTAAAAGTCTATATGTAGCTTGGTGTGGTGCGTGAGTGTGCGACTGAGTAATAAGTAAATTGTTCGAAACGTTCGTCCGTGCGTAATATTTTGTAATTATTTTGTCAAGAAATTCGTCTAATGTCTCCATGTGCATGTCATTGTGTAGTACTGTTGTAGGTGTATGTCTAGGTGAATTTGTAATGATTCGTAGTATTTTATTTTGAAAGATTTGAAGTTTTTTGTACTTTGTCTTATTTATGGTACACCATGTTGGTATACCATAAGTCAGTACTGGCCGTAATAATACTTTGTAAATATTCGTCTTTGTCCTATTGTCTAACGCACTTTGGCGGTTAATAAGTGGGTAAAGCGCGCAAAGTTGTCTCTGTGCGCACGCCAAACGGTAATCCGCATTTGCGTTCCAGGCCATCTTTTTATCAAAGACAAGCCCCAAGTATTTAACCGTGTTTTTCCACGGTATCTGTTTGTTATTGACTTTGACTCTGCTTTCCGGTAGTCTTACTCTTGACTTTAAGAAAAAAATGGCCTGTGTCTTATCCTCATTCAGGCGAATTTTCCAGTCACTAAGCCATTTTTGAAGAAGATTTATATGGCGTTGCAAACGTGAGATCACTAACCACGGCTGTCTCGAGGTGACAGTTATCGCGGTATCATCAGCAAACAAATATAATTTCATTTGAGGGTGTTTAGGTTAGACATTATACAGGGTGTCCGGTAACTTATAGGCCATAGAGCAACTGGAGATAGTAGATATAAAAATATGTCTTTTGAGCCAAATTTGCCCAAGTAAAATGTTAGAGGTTAAAGAGATACATATATGTGGGGTCACATGAAGGATTTGGTATATGGTGATGAATCCAATACACGGGAAGAACTTGAACAAAAAATTCAAGAAGCCGCCATTGTTATAGGAGATAATCAAAATATCTTCCTGAATGTGAGACGTCATTTGTTAAAAAGCTTAAGAAAATGTATTGAAGTAAACGGTGGACACTTTCAACATTTACTAAAGTGAATTAAAACAAATTTTTAATAGTTTCCAATATTTTCATTTTGTTTTTTTTTCTGCCTTTTTATCATCAAGTCCTAGAATCTGGGTAACGGCTTGAGATATCGAGATCGACCAAGAGTACCTTTTTTACGTAAAAAGGTAGGTTCTTTTATAGTTTAAAGTATAAATACTAGTAACTGCACGGTTAAAAAAAATATGGATGAATTAGATCAACATGAAGCACGTAGCAAGCGCCCTCTAGGGAGTGTCTTGAAATTAACACCAAATTCGAATTTCTCACTCTCGAAAACCTAGTTATACCGATTTTGAATTCGATATCTTAAACCCTTTCAAAATTATCATCATTTTTCGAAAATTAATTTTCACTTTCAACACCCTGTATCTCTTTAACCTCTAACATTTTACTTGGGCAAATTTGGCTCAAAAGACATATTTTTATATCTACTATCTCCAGTTGCTCTATGGCCCATAAGTTACCGGACACCCTGTATAGTACCGGCGCAAGGGGGGACCCCTGCGGTACTCCGGCCCTGATGTTCCTAACACTTGATGTGGCGTTTTCTGACGACACCGCGTATGTTCTGTCCTCGAGAAAAGATATGATGAGCTTGATCATGTAATTTGGCATACCTAATCTTATTAACTTTATTATAAGTCCGTTGTGCCAGACTTTGTCGAAAGCTTTTGAAACATCGAAAAAGATCGCCCCCGTTGAAAAGCGGCCATTAAAGTTTTTCAAGACGTTAGATGCCAATCTATTCGTCTGGCGCACCGGGCAATGAGTGGTGGTGTGGGGCGCCCAGGGGATGACTGATCCCTTGAAGTATGGTGGTTCTAGTTCCCCCTACCCAAATAACATTTATACCAAATCGCGTTGTACTATTCGAGATTTTGCATTGAAAGTTTTCAAATCAACACCCTGTATATATTGTTAATTGTATAACTTTTGTATTTTTTGTGAGTAAGGCAAACTGCCTTTAATATAAATAGGCCCACAACCGTTAGAATTTTTTCCTTAATGAATAGTGGCTTACAATGACCGCTTGAGTTGGCACTATAAAGGTATCTTAGAGCTCTTTTCTGTATAATTATTATAGACCCTCTTGACTGCAAAAGCCCCAAAAGGCGATCCATACCACAGGTGGCTCTCAAACAAAGAAAAATAAACAGTGCGCTAAATGTGTTCTCCCAGTTCATTTGCGACGACTCTCACCGTAAAACAACCCCCGACGCCAATCTCCCATTCAATGCATTCAATTCAAGAATATGATCCCTAAATTTAATTTTTTTAATCAATTAAAATCCCCAAAACTTTGCAACATTTGCGTTCCTTACAAAATTATTTTCCAAAACTAATTTCCTTTTCACAATTAAATTTCAAATGAAAAAATATATTAAAGAGACAGTACCAAACTAATATAATTTAGAAAATTTAACATGTTATTTAGAAATTTTTTTTACTTTCTCTGTAAAATGTAAACATTAGAATTTTAACTACATATTACTTTTACCATTTAAGGAATTTGTTAAAAATGTATTGTTATTATATAGGTATAGGCCTCATTACCAGATTTATCTGTTTCGAGGTCAGTAATAAATAGATTAGATAATTAATAAATAATAATTAGAACAGGTATAATATTTTTGTGAACAGTATATTTTGGTGTTGGTTATTACAAAATTTTATTGAATGAAACTTAGAATGGCAAGTTTTATCATGAGGCAGCGTAGTGAATTTAGGAATATCGAAGTGCTTAAATCATTATACTTCTGTTTGATAATCTTTACTATTGTAGCATTTGTCTGGTCTATTTATAGGGCCCACATGGCCAGAGTTCAAATATGTACTTTTTAAATTAAAGAATGATTGGTTTTAAATTGTTTCCAATATAGTTGTAAAAGGATATTGTATTATTAGGGACGGTATCTTGTTATCAATTGTAAATTTGAATAGCTACCAACGCGCACGAGGATAATTGTAACCCCAGATGAACATACAATCTCACGTCACTTGTTATGTATGAATAAACAAATACATTTAACTAAATAAATATATCACCTTTTTCGATTTTAGATGGGACATATGCTTCTCATCCCATCGTTTTGCTTTACGCGCTAAATCAACACTGCCACCAGATATAAGACCTGACTTCTGATAATATGTACCGTCAAGAGCAACAGCCTAAAATATCATTAACAACATTATTGATACACAAAAAAGTAAATATTTACAAACTAAAAGTGCACGGATAGTAGAGTTATTCTAACTTACGTCATGTCGTCCGCCCAGCTCAAAAGCTACTTTACTTGCATCCTCAGGAGTGTCACAAACTAATGCGTTATTAGTGGCAAACATGACAGCATTTGCAATGTCCGGAGGATCAAACCGAAGTACATCATATACCAAGTTGACACCCTAAAAAAATATTTTTAATAAAATTTAAAAAAAAAATTGATTTGCTTACTTTTGGTTCAGTTATATTGCGCAATCTCTCCTTGATGGGTTTCGTTTGTAAATATGTCAGCGGTAGGAATGTCTCATGACCTAACATTTGCTCTTTGAGATACTGAATGCACAGGTGTCCAGTATGTTCATTATCCACCACAATGGCTTCCATGTATTTACCCAGTACTTTAGTGATTGCAATATTGTATCTGTTGTGAGTAGGCTGACACATATTGATCATCCTGTCATACTAAAAGACAAAATAAGGTTATTAGGTGGAAGCAAAATTTTTTCAAAATTATCGCAATTAAAGTATAACCCTTTCAATTTTGAAAAATATTATTGTTACAGCATATTTTGCTGGGATACTAAATTGATGTTATGGTGATTTTAGTTTAAAACACCCCGTGGTACAATTAGGCAACTTCTTCTAGGTCTTTTGGACTCTGTTACAAAGCCTGTTTTTTTCTCAACACTTAGTTTATTGATTCTTTCCAATTCTTTGCCAATGCGTGTTCTAACTTATAACTAAGAGATAAAAACTGCTCTAGTTAAATTACGTACCACGCCAGAAAAATTTGCTTTAAATCTGTCAATAATTTCCTCTTTCTTTTTCCGCCTTGAGTCCTCATGCTTGTCTGTTCTTGCATCTCCCAACTGTTCCAAAACATCATCCAATTGTTTTTGCACTTCATGAACTTTATCTTTGGATGAACGGACATCTGACTGAAGATCCTCTAACAACTTTTGTTGGCCATTAAGAGCTTGCTCACTAGTACTAAATAAGAAATTTCCAGTAGAAAAGAAGTATCAAATACAAAAAATGTTTCCAAAAAAATATTTTCCCATATCTTTTACCGCATATGTTCCTTCAGCTTGGGAATTCTCTTCTCCATTCCTTCCTTCTCATGACATTTTTGTAAGTGCTTATTTTCAGCATCAGTTCTTAATCTAGATACATTGTCAAGTCTATCTTGGTCGGACTTCTGTTCTCTGTTGACCGAATCTAACTCTTGCATGTATCTTGCAGATCGCTTAGCAGTTTCTTCTTTTAATCTGTGATATTCACTCACCTGAGCATCTTCCAGATGAACATCTCTTCCCTAAAATATTGTTAGAGATATAAATTGTACTAGTCATATTTTAACAAGTGATATATCATTTATTCTGTCCTACTGACCTGGCTTTGAGATTCGAGAGCAATCAGCTCTTCATATTCAGCTTTGGATTTCTCTACTTCTGCCAATTCTTCTTCTAATTTTCTAATGTCATTCGTATGGGCTTCGTGAGCTTTCTTGGCTTGATCTAAGGTTTTATAAGCACTTTCAATCTACAAAAAATATTAAACCACGAAAATAATGCCATTCTAAATCAAAAAACCTTTGTAATACCCACCTTCTTTTCAACATGAGACACTTTTTCCTTTGACTTGATGAACATTGGTTTCTTCTTGGAGATTTCCACTTCTGCTTCACGAATTTCTTGTTCTATTTTCGCAAGTTCCCTATAAAATAAATTAAACAAGATAACTTTCCCCGTAGTCTGGCTTGCCTCAGAGTTAGTCTCACCTGTTGTATTTGCCATGTTCTTTTTTCTTTTCTTTAAGAACATCCTGCAATTTTTCTTTTTTCTTCTCAATTTTTTCCAATTCTTTCTGCTTGGACCTCAATTCTTGTTCACGAGTTTTCATGGCTCTTTCATTGTAAAAGGCTTTAAATAGCTGATGTTCTACTAATTTCTCATTCTATATAAAAAAAATATTATTAAAATATAAAAACATATCCTATAGATCGAGGAATGCCTGCTTTCTGTGTCACACTTACCAAGTCATCTATTAGGCGTAAGTATTTGTCAGCTTCTTCTTTTTCCATTCTTGCCTCTTTCCGCTCGGCATTAATTCCTTTCTTTTTTTGTAAGGCGAAGGTAATCTCTTCTTGTGCTTTTTGCATTTGCTGTTTAAATCTATCGTATTCTTCTTTAAGAGCACCAGATCTAAATATGATTTCATTATCAAAATACATACCTTAAAAATAAATTTAAATATACAAAACCTACCCACAAATCTCTTCAAAGAGAGCAGTCATTTCTTTGGGGTTTTTCATGGCAATTGATTCTACTGCACCCTGAAATACCAGGAAGTTTTTTGCTTTAACATTAATTTTAATTTTTTCCAGTTCGGCCACATAGTCATTGGCAGTAACAACCTGTAAAAATAAAATTAGCCTAGTAATAATAATTAGAAATCTTATAAGAAAATATCGATGTGCCTACAAATATGTGTAGTGCCTAAATAGTAGGATAATTTATGCATGTGCTAGCTTAAACAGTATTGTACAACTTCAATAATACTGTTCTGAGAAGCCAAACTTACAATTCCATTGATCTTATATTCGGATAATGAGCCTTGAATTGACCTTTGAAAAACCAGTTCTATTTCAGGAGTTTCTCCAAGCGTAAAAACAGCAGTTACAGAAGCGCTAAAATAAAAAAAAACAAAATTTTAAAGAATATCCGCCCTTTTCAAGATATACTAACCTTTTAGATACAGGTTTGCCGATGGCTGCCCCATGTATTAAATCACTTAAACGTTTGACTCTCAAACTTTTAGTTTTTTCTCCCATGACAAAACTGATAGCATCCATAAAATTGGACTTTCCTAATAAGAAATGTATTATTAGCAATAGTGCTTTAAAAAAAAAATGTACAGGGTTATCCAACCAAGACTGGACAAGGCGATTTTTTGACTTTTCCTGTACTTTTATAAAAAAACTGAAATAGCCATCTTAAGTCATTTTCTCCCGCGAATTCGAATATCTTCAGCAAAAAACAATTGAACATCAAACAAAAGTACTAGGGGTCACTTTGATATTTTTTTAAATGTGATGCCGTATTTTTAATGAGCTTATCCGATTTCTCATATAAATTTTGATCTAAAATGTTGGATTTTTAATTCAAAAACGCCTTTTTTCTTCAGTTTTAAATTCGGAAAATGTTCGTCTACCGTAAGATTAATACCTGATAGATGGATACCCGTTTCACCTGTTCACCCTTTAACCTGCTTTAAAGCGTCCGTCAGTTAGACAAAATAATCAAGTTTCAAATTTCTATATATTTTTCACGAATTAATTACAAATTTAGTAGTGTTTGCAAATCTATTATTGCTTACGTATAAAAAAAGTATGACATATTAGAAAAAAACTATAAACTAAAGTGAATAACTTTAATCTCAATAATATAATTGTTCTATGTGTCCTCCATTATTTTTAAAACATGACCGATGCCCCCTTTTCAATCTCTCCAAAGAATCTCTTATAATATTTTGGTCCTGGTTAAGTCTATTAATTTCATTTATAATTTTTTGCTGAATGTCCTCCAGACTTCTGTTGGGTCGTTGATAAACTACATTTTTTAAATGACCCCATAAAAATGTATCCATTGGCGTGATATCGGGGCTCTTTGGTGGCCAATGAATTGTTCCGTTACGGCCAATCCACTGATTGTAACGCTCGTTTAGGTATGTTACCACTTCTCGAACTGCATGAGGCGGAGCACCATCCTGCTGCCAAATGATATTGTTGTAGGCTTGCAATGGCAACCTTTCCAAGAAATCCTCGATATCGTTATGAAGAAAATGGAGGTATCTTTGGCCTGTTAAAGAGCCACGATAAAATAGTGGTCCAATAATTCGATTTTCTAACATCCCACACCAAACATTAAGTGAGCTCCAACCTTGAAACTTTATCATTTCATATCTATGAGGGTTAACTGCTGCCCAGTATCTTGTATTTTTCCGATTGTATACCCCCGATGTTGTAAATGACGCTTCGTCACTCCATAGAATTTTGTTATATAAATTATAATCTTCGTCTTGCTCTCTCATCAGCATTGAAGCAACAAATCGAAATCGCAGTTCTTTTTGAAGCTGTGTTAAGTATTGAACGGGAAGGATGCAATATGGTTTTAGACCACATTTTTTTAAAGTTCTGTGAACTGTTCCATAGCTTACTCTCCGGAGCCCTGGACCATACCTTACTTCTCGTACCGCTTGCGGAATAGAACTCTTCGGATTTATAGTAAAATATTGAACAATAGCTCGATCCCTTATATTCCGTCTTTTCATCTTTCTTGGCTTATCTTTCAATGTCTTACTTTCTTCAAATAGGGTCTTAATTCTAAGAATTGTATCCACTGAAATGTGTCTCTGGAAACTCTCAAAAAATGTTCTTTGTGTTTGTCGAGCATTCTCTCCACTTTTGTAATATAATTTTATTACATTTAGCCGTTCTTCTAAAGAATATTTCATTATTTGTAATTAATTCGTGAAAAATATATAGAAATTTGAAACTTGATTATTTTGTCTAACTGACGGACGCTTTAAAGCAGGTTAAAGGGTGAACAGGTGAAACGGGTATCCATCTATCAGGTATTAATCTTACGGTAGACGAACATTTTCCGAATTTAAAACTGAAGAAAAAAGGCGTTTTTGAATTAAAAATCCAACATTTTAGATCAAAATTTATATGAGAAATCGGATAAGCTCATTAAAAATACGGCATCCCATTTAAAAAAATATCAAAGTGACCCCTAGTACTTTTGTTTGATGTTCAATTGTTTTTTGCTGAAGATATTCGAATTCGCGGGAGAAAATGACTTAAGATGGCTATTTCAGTTTTTTTATAAAAGTACAGGAAAAGTCAAAAAATCGCCTTGTCTAGTCTTGGTTGGATAACCCTGTACAGAAATCCTAATTTGTTAGACTAAATCACCACTGAAAACATTACACTCGACATAACAGCTATTTACCTCAGAATATTTAAAAAATTTCAAAATCTAGATTCAAAATATAATAATAATAAGTTTATTTCAAATAGTTACAATATAATAAACATGTTAATATGTTAGTTTTCAATAAACTTATTCATAAATTCCCCAGAAGACGTGCTTGTTAGGGGCAAATCTTATTTATTTAAAAGTATTTAAAATTGTGAATATTTAAGAATATTTCTATAAAAAGTATTCAATAAACGCTACTTTCTTGATTGAATTTCCAAAAATATTTTTAAAGAGTCTGTTTCCAATATTAATGTTTTTATTTCAATTTTATATTTTTTTAATGAAATAATTTTTTTAATATTTGTTGGTAAATTATCATTTAAATAAAAGCATAAATATTTAAAAGTTTTTGTCCTACAGACTTATTTATTTTAGGTTTTATGGATATCTCATTTTTATAACGTGTATTATGGTTATGGTCTTTAAATTGTATAAGGTTTTTATTTTTAAAAATATATATATATATATATAGAAATAATTAAACATAAAGATCCAAATAGAAAAATTATTATGAAATAAACGTTTCCTAAGATATTTAGAGCACTTTTCCTTTAGAAAATGATGCCTTTATGAAACCCATCATATTAATATGCCACCTATAATAAATATCCCTTTTTTTAAATAATTTTTGCCAAATGCTAAATATGGTCTATGGCCGCACCGCTGAATCTGAATGCCTAGCTACACCCATTCTATATCAGCTGTTGCGAAGGTCATATACAGGGTGTTAATTAAGTACGTAGACAAACTTTAAGGGATAATTCCTTGTATAATTTTAAGATAAAAAGTTCATATAAACGTATATCCTAAAATGTTTGGTTTTCGATATACAGGGTGCTAAAGTTTTAATTTTTTTTTGGTTTTCTTAATATTCCTTTGGAATTTTTAGGAATGATTAATTCAAATTTTGTACAAATAATAGATTAACCAGTATCTACGAACTAACATTATTAATATTTAAATTAATCTACAGTGTCCTCGTTTTTTTGTGGTCATGACCCCTTTACGCCCGTCCAATTTACTTAATACGACGTCACTGACTAATTTTAAGAACAAAATCTAATTTGTCATTTTATTCTTTAACATTTACCTATCTTGAAGTTTTTTACTATCTCTTACGGCTTAGAAGATATTTTGAGAAAAATAAAATAATGCATTGGTAATATTGGATTATTTAATAAGTATTGTTTCGTCCATGATACAACGTTATTTGATACATTTTAAAACCAAAATTATGGTAAACTAAATTAAAACTTAAGCTAAGAAATAAACTTAACCTAAAGCAACTGCTGGAAATGGCCCCCTCCGACTTCAACACATGCATTGGTGCGCTTCACCATCGACTGGCGGACCCTCTCGAAAATACCAGACTGATGTATCCTGTTTCTTAGATCCCCTTCGTTCAGAACTGGAGTTGTGTATACTAGCGATTTTAGGTGCCCCCAAAGAAATAAATCTATTGGATTTAGATCGGGCGACCTGGGTGGCCAAGGTTGAGGTCCTGCACGCCCGATCCATCGATCGGCATAATTTTCATCTAAATACTGTCGTGCAGCTAAACTAAAGTGTGGAGGAGCACCATCATGCATAAGCCAAATTCGAGCTCTTTCTCCTATTGGGACATCTTCTAATAGTTCGGGTAAAACATACTCCAGAAATTGCCGATAATTGTCGCCATTAAGTCTGGGAGGCAGAAAATATGGCCCAATAAGGAAATTGCCAACAATTCCAACCCAAACATTTAGTGAAAATTGTTCTTGAAAATTATTTTCAACTATAGCGTGTGGGTTATCTTCTGCCCAAATGTGATTATTGTGAAAATTTATTATGGCGTTTCGGGCAAAACATGCCTCATCCGTAAACAATACCTTCGATAAAAACCTCACATTTCTCACTAGCTTATTTTGTATCCAAGTACAAAAGGCTACTCTCTGGGGAAAATCTCGCGGTAAAAGGGCTTGCACACGCTGTATGTGATATGGATAAAGTTGCTGTTCCTGTAAAATTTGCCATACCAAAACATGTGTAATATTTAACTCAGCGGCAATTTTTCGTGTACTTGTTGCAGGATTTTCTCCTATAATATTAAGAACAGCTTCCTCTATTTGAACTGTTCTTACTGTTCTGGGTCTTCCTACAAGGGCATTTGATCTTCTAAAACTACCTGTCTCACTAAGTCTGGAGTGAATATTAGTAAAAGTTTGTTTGTTAGGCACACGACTTTCAGGAAATCTTTCTTGAGACATTAGTCTTGCTGCACGAGCGCTACCATTAGCCATTCCATACACAAAATGCATAAAATATGTGCCATTTCAGCGTTTGTAAATTCAACCATTTTAACAAAAACAAAACTGAAAAATCTCTTACTTAAGTTGACAAAGTGCAAAAATAAAAATTTGTAGCAAGTTTTGATAACTAAACTGTCATAATTGTTGATTTTATTATTTTTATTGTTTGTCAAAGCCGACTTTGTTATTTTTGGCTTAAGGACGCTGCCAACTTACCATTTGCAAATTATCCAATATTACCAATGCATTATTTTATTTTTCTCAAAATATCTTCTAAGCCGTAAAGAGATAGTAAAAAAACTTCAAGATAGGTAAATGTTATAGAATAAAATGACAAATTAGATTTTGTTCTTAAAATTAGTCAGTGACGTCGTATTAAGTAAATTGGACGGGCGTAAAGGGGCCATGACCACAAAAAAACGAGGACCCTGTGGATTAATTTAAATATTAATAATGTCAGTTCGTAGATACTGGCAAATCTATTATTTGTGCAAAATTTGAATTAATTATTCCTAAAAATTCCAAAGGAATATTAAGAAAACCAAAAAAAAATTAAAACTTTAGCACCCTGTATATCGAAAACCAAACATTTTAGGATATACGTTTATATGAACTTTTTATCTTAAAATTATACAAGGAATTATCCCTTAAAGTTTGTCTACGTACTTAATTAACATCCTGTATAATAAAAAATATTATGGGCCCAGGATGAAACCTCGAGGTACCCCAACAATCTGTTTTGCCCACTTCACCTCACCCCAGAGTGAGGAGTGGGAACAAACTAACATCTGCCCATGAGGCCAAGGCTGTTTGACGAAAATTGATAATATGGCTGTAATCTCATGATTACAGAGTCGGTTAAGTAGAGTAGCCATTTGGCTACACTTCTTCATTTTTTGTAAAATTTAGTTAGTTAAATAAATAAGGTCTTTTCCTTAAATCGCAAAACACTACTGTACCTACTGTATTGGAATTTATTAAATGCTTCCAAGACACAGGCTAAACAAGTTATGACTTTCAAAAACGTTTAAAATTTGTTTTCTACTGTACTATTTCTGATAACATTAGCAACAGGATATTGGGCGAGACGAGTGCTTCCTCAATATAGATGGAAAAATATTTCATGCCGTTCATACAATACTGCTGGGTTACCACCATTAAATTTCGTGGACACCACCTTTTACTGAAGTTGGTAGGCCAGTATAATAAATGCACAATATTGCTCTATAAAAAAAGCAACAATATCTCGAACAATATATTAAGAAATAATTAATATAGGATCCGCCTGCCCTGTCGTTTTATTTCGTTTAAATTTAACAAGTTAAAAAAATAACAGCATCTACTAACCTGAGCCATTGGGGCCAATGACGGCATTAAACGGCTTCAGGGGCCCAATAATATGGCGCCCCTTGTAGGACTTGAAGTTTTCAACTTCGATGTGTTCTAATCTCGGAGACATCTCTCAAAATTCACAGTTAACAAGCAATAATTAGCGAAAGAGACCACCTAAAACACAAAACTGAACGACGCGGCGTTATTTTACCACAGAACTCAAAATTTTACCGCCACAAAAAAAAAAGTTTGTTTATGGTCGTTGTGAAACTTACCTTTCGGTCGGGTTGCATAAGCTATAAGGTGCAAATTAAAATTATGCAGGGTTGCCAGCTTTTAGTAAATTTATATAAAAATTGGTTTTTAAAAATTTTTTTTTTTTTGCTTTTGTAATACGTTTAATAAAAAAAATCCGTTTTTAGACTTTATCATATGGACAGAAAAAAAAATGTCGAAGGAACGGGCTGAGTAATAAGATCTAACCAGAGGTTTCGGTTAACTTCAATCCTAGGTTTATGCCCAGTGCACAGCAGCTTTTGTGATAGCAGCTGTCACATATCACAAGTCAAGTGGTTAATCAGCCCTATGATTAAACACACAAGTTAACTCTAGACGCTAACTTCAAAATTACCTGTTTTTCAACCACAGTGAAAAGATGACAAGTAGGCTTATTTCGGTTGTTGTCATGGAAACGCTACGTTAAAAGTATTGCTGTGGTTAAAAGTTAACTTGTGTGTTTGATCATAGAGCTAAATATCCAGAACTTAGTCTTCATTGATATCCAGCATAATTACTCATTACTGTCATGTGATTTATAGCTGCTGTGATTGGATGTATGTAGAAAATCCGTGATATAGATCCAAAAACATAAAAATTAAAAGTTTGAAATCCCCACCTATGACCTATTCATGCTATGCATATAGCTCTGCTAGGAATACTACGGTCGGCACGAACCAGTGGCGTAGCCACAGGGGGGCGACTGCCCCCCGCCCCCCTTTACTACTTAAAAAATAATTTTTAAAAAACAAGATCGGTCTTATTTTATTTTTAGTAAAAAAGAGCGATGGGAATAAACTTAATAAAACCGGTTATGAGAGCGTCCCATCACATTAAATTTATTTGTTTTTATATAGCGGATTTTAACTTCATTTGGAGCCAGACCCCTGTTGCCTATATAGGGAGCATGAAGAAGGTGAATTCTTACGAAATTTGGGCGTGATCCCAAAATTTTTTTGCCTGCGGTGCTTTAGCTCCGCGATCTGCGCCCCTCCGATAGTCCCCCCCCCCCCCCCCCCCCGCCTCAAAATGCTGGCTACGCCACTACCACCGTAGTTTTTCGGTGGTAGTGTACTGGCACGAACTGCTGCATTTTAGTATTAGTTTGTGTAGAAGTAATAAACCTTTAGTATAAATTCAAGAACTAGAAAAACAATGTGAATAGAAGCAAATTTTAAGAAAAATTTAAAAGTTAAAAGAACAACTATAGAGAGGTTAGGTAATCATTTAATTTTTCTTATCTTATTACCAAATGGTTCTATTTGGAATATTAACTAAGTTCTTGAATTTAAGTGGCGGCGTGTTGTTCCATTGAACAGTTATAATTCTTTTTCTATGACAAATTAGTGTTATTTTCACCTCTGCATGCTCCCGAAAAATTAGGAGCTACTTACCGGACACCCTGTATAATTTTTCTTATTATCCATGTTACTTTAAAAAACTGTTTACACAATAGTTAATAAAAAAAATTTTAATGTAAAATAATAATACCACAATTAAAAATAGCTCTCTTGTAGTCTGATGATGGTTTAAATTAAAATAAACCGAAAGGTCACGAAAAACAGATATTGTTTTTCTATTCCGAAATTGACCGAAAACCCAGGAAATTAAACTAAAAAAATTAAAAAAAGATGTAAACCGATTTAAAAGCACAGTGTTTGGAACAAATGCATTAATTTTATTAATTATTTCAAGAATTTAGACGCATTAACTAAATAATATATGGATTAAAAAAAAAATGCTTTTTATAGGAATATGAAGAGAAGACGAGGGCTATAATAAATTATTAGGATTAGGCGATATTAGTGAAAAACTGTGTTACGGTTTATTAAGAATCCTAGTTCTTAAAGATAAATACATATTATTATATATTTAAAATGTTTTGTTAATGTTTGGTTTTTAAGTTATCTTTGTTGCTTCGTTCATATTTTAAAAGGAATAAACATACATATATTTTTTAATATTCCTAGTATGGCAACAACAGTCCACATTATTAAAGAAAGGATGACTGAAAGAAATGTATTTTTACAAAATTATTTATTTCTGAAGAGTACTTCTTACAGTTACATAATATAGGATTTTATTCAATAATAATTGAAAGACTAAAGAACAACGTTCATAAGTAGCGACACACGAAGACTCCAGAGCGCAGGATTGATGTGCGCCGTTCAAAACTCGCGCGCCGAAGTGCTGATTAGTGGAGTGTCACGTCGAAAACAAACTCTCAGATTTCTAAAATATTACACCCTACTTCAAACTTGCCCGATTTGGGACACTTGTCCGTTTGTGGAGCCTGGAGCATGCCCTTCCAGTCTTTCGCTTCGGAACACCGCATGCTTACGCGCGCTTCGAAGCCTTCGTGTGTGGCTGGATAATTCATCGATATTTCTAATTTTGTTATTTGTGTGCCAATATAAAGATCGGTATCTCCAAACAATACTTAGTCTGAAATTCAAACTTGAATGGTACAAAAGTGTCACCCGCTTACGCCACGGATTTATCGCTATCCTGAGCGACACGAGACAGGATCATGTTACAGTCAAAGTGAAATGAGAGAGTTCAAACGGGTGACGCTCCTGTGCTATTCTAGTTTGAATTTTAGTCTACATCTGTTGAACCCCAAAAATAATACAATTATATAAATATACATATACTAAGGCTATAGGTATTATGCGTAACACTAGGTAACAGCGGAAATTATTTATCATATAAAATCTAATACCTATAAGAAAATAAAGTAAGAAAACAAGAAATTATCTGATACAGTCGGCACAGTGGATCTTTGCCGGTGCATCATGGATCAACGAGCAGGATAACGTGATTTACAACTCCCCGTCTCTATTTATTATAGCCTTAAAAGTGAATAAAACACAATAAAGTCGGCTTCCACTTAACTAGGCGCGTTATGAATTCATCATAGAGAAACTTATGTAGTGTTGTCTTGCTCAAACCAAGGTTAAAACGGCATTATAAAAATATCCGTAGGTACCACTCCAGTTTATCGGCTTATGCGAAAAATGGCGTAAAATGAAAAAAGTTTCTTGCAATATGTAGCACGTACTTTCTAAACGACAAATCCGCGAGCGGACAACCATTTTTTTAATTGCAAATATAAAAAAAATGTGAAAATAGGGTACCCGCTTGTGACAAAAATGAAAAAAAAATGAAAAACTCTTGTTGATTTATGTAGCATATACCGAATTGGAACCAAAAAGGTGGATTAGATGCCGTGTTAGCGCCTGTTTAACCAATATAAGTCTATAATTATTACAATTTTTGTCGAGGGACTAGGAACAGCTAGAGAAACATAACCTCACTTGGACGTAGTTATGCAGAAACCTACCAACCCACAAAAACATTAATCTGAGAAAATCGATGTTAAAGATTTTAAGATAAATTTGTTATTAAATCGGTACCAAAGCAAAATTTGATATCCAGCTTTTGGTATATTATAATGGGCATTCGCATGCTTTCCGAGAATGAAAACAATTTGGTGACTAATTTTTTTAAATCGACTGAATTTTGTGGGTTGGTAATTTTCTGCAAACTTAAAACTGTCATTTATTTAATTAAAACATTGCATATAATGAAAAATTAACTTTATTCTTGGGATGATATTCTTCTGCGTATTGCGCATGTATTTATGCAGAATGCTACCAACCCACTTGTGCATATAACGGTTTGACGTTTGGTGAAAATCTCCTTTTTGCAGTAACCTACCAACCCACTTGGTTGTTTTAAATATTATAGATATAGCTACCAAGTGGGTTGATATTCTTCTGCGTATGTTAACTAATCGAATAAGATATAAATGGATTGATAGGTAACCCAGCTGTTCATTATCGGGACCTTGAATTAGATGGTAGGTTTCTGTAAATCACAGAATACAGTAAGAAAAAGTTCGTTATGTGCTTAACTCATTTTTGGCGAAGTTGTGGGTTGGTAGGTTTCTGCATAACTACGTCCACTTGTCACTCTCACTGTGCTTTTCGGTCGACTATTTTCACATTTTTTTTATATTTCCAATTAAAAAAATGGTTTTCCGCTCGCGGATTTGTCGTTCAGAAAGTACGTGCTACATATTGCAAGAAACGTTTTTCATTTTACGCCATTTTTCGCATAAGCCGATAAACTGGAAAATTACCTATCCGTAATATAAACGCGATAAACTTACCTATTGGTTATTTATGAATCGGAGAGAGAAGCACATCTAACTTTCAGTAATTATCAAAATGTGTTGAAGAGCACTCCTGTATTACATAATGTCGTGAATAAGCTCCCTAGTTTTGACAAATGTGACATATATTAAAAATATTGTGACATAAAATGACGAATATAAATCGGTTTGCAGGTTTTTTGCATCCCCAGGCGAAAGAAATGGTTCTCAATTTAATCGATTATTTTAAAAATGAACAGGGGAAGGCTACTGAAACCGGCCAGTTATTAAATCCCAAGTATATTAAAGAGAAAGTCTCGGAAGCACTAAAACTAAGTTTAAGATCAATACAGAGGATTGTTCATGAAAGTAGTAGAAATATACAACGCAACGACGATCAAGGAAAACGAAGAGTGAAACTTTACAGGAAGGTAAAAAAATGGATGTAAGGAATGTTATATGCGACTTATATGCATCACAAGTTGATATGACGCTTTCAGTTGTGAAATATGCTTTGAAGGATCGAGGTATTTTAGAAATAGGTCTCAGGTCATTGTCAGCGCTAATAAAAAACTTGGGATTTCGTTATAGAAAGGACTGCAACAGAAAATATTTGTGCGAAGATTGCGAAGAATTGCAAGCGAACGAGTCAAATTTTTTTAGATGAAACTTGGGTATTTTCGAATGGAAGTGGGTCTAAATCATGGCAAGACGAGTCAGTGAAATCAGTAAAACGAAAAAGAGGTTGTAGTTCGGGAAAACGTTACATTATATTAAATGCTGGCAACCTTTTATCTGTTTTGTGATGCTGGCTAATCTACCGGTTTTATAAAGGAAGCGAGTTTAATTTTTTCCTCTAAATCAGAAAGCGCCGACTACCACGATAACATGAATTGTGAGCTTTTTGAAAACTGGGCTAGAGAAAAGCTGATACCAAATTTGGATGAACCATCCCTAATTGTAATTGGTTTATATATATTTTAAAACATTTTGGAAACCTCTAATTCTACTGATTTGATTCAAAGATCATAATATGCGCCTAGTTAAGTGGAAGCCAACTTTAATGCGTCTCCGGGCTTGCGCAATACGTCTCGAATTCAAAGTAACGTGCTAGACAGAGACAAAAGATATTTGGAAAGTTGTCCATTGATGTCAAAATCATCGTTTCGATATGTCAACTTTAATTTGTTTTAAACGTTTTTGTGCCTTGAATTTACATTTAATCTCATAAATTGTTCTTTTTAGAGCCATTTTTATTGTACTTCTGTTGACGGTAAGTAATTATGGATATTTGTTATTAATATTATTAAGTTCGAACGCTAGCCACAAAAATTTTGACGTTTATGAACTTGACTTTGTTCTGACTTTTTGAATCTCGTAATTTTGATTTGATTCATATGGTTTTAGTCACGTGGAAGCAGTGACGCACAAGCAAAGAACGAGTGCCTAGTAACTACCTAGTAACTTCTAAATAACCAATACAAAACTAGATTTCATAGCCAGTGAGATCCATTGTTAATACTTGGCTAATGAGGCAGTCACCAGGCTAAAAATAAAAATGCATGTGTTTATAAAGGGGAATTTACACGTGTAAAGTATCTAATAAAATGTTGCTAAATTAAGGAGCAAAACAAAAATTGTATAGTGTTTAGAATGGTCTACACATCTTTTAGTACAGTTGTTCGAATTTATTTATTTATTTATTTATTTAATTTATTACAAACTCTACAGATTTTACAATCCAATTACAGAGTAGGAATACCAATTTGGTACTAGATTCACTAAGAGTGTTGTAATGCCGTATAATTGTAATTATTTCAATCCATCAAATACCAACATTTTTTTTTTAATTCATTCAGAGTTACATTGAATTTAGATCTTTAAACATTATATTAATAGGAGAGTTAATAAAATTTTTTGTGCGTGCAGCTTCTATATAAAATGTTAAAGGTTTTCTTGTAGTATAATATGGAACATTGAAGTTTATTTGTGATAAAATGACGGGGTCATAAATTCCGTTATTTAACAATTTGTACATGTATATTGTAAAAATAAATGATCTCCGTTTTTCCAAATCTGTCAAATTATAATTCTGTCTTAATTCCACTTTGGGGATTGTTATATCATATACTCTAGTTTCTTTATAATTAAGGTAGCTGAGAAATTTATTTTGTATTCGTTCCACGCTATATTTATGAATTTCGTATTTTGGACTCCAGACAGTTGAGGCATACTCTAAAATACTTCTAACGTATAAAACGTACAGTAGTTTTATGCATTCTAGATTTCTAAACGGTCTGCAATTTCTAACAATAAATCCGTATATCTGAGAAGCTTTGCTGGTTATATTAGAGATATGAAATTTAAACGTCAGTTTGGAGTCAAATGTGACCCCGAGGTCCCGTATGCTTTCAACTCGCGTCAAAGCCCTTTCATTCATTGTATATTCAAAACTAATTGGAGTTCTCTTTCTATGCTAGCTTAGTATATAGCATTTATTTATATTAAATTTAAGACCATTTACCTGTGAACATTCCACCAATCTATTTAAATTTTCCTGTACTATTAAGCAATCATCGATATTTCTAATTTTTGAATATAATTTGAGATCGTCGGCACAACCCAAAACGACATTCACAATATCATTTATAAATAAGAGAAACAGCAAAGGCCCCATATTGGAGCTCTGCGGTGTCCCTGAGCTAGCTTTGAAGAAAGAGGAGCTATGACCTTTTTTTATAACTTTTTGCCGTCTATTGTCAAGGTAAGACATAAAAAAATCTACCAGATTAGGGTGGAAACCAAACTCATAACGCAGTTTCTCTATAAGGATGCTATGTGATATCTTGTCGAATGCTTTTGCAAAGTCCGTATATAAGTATTACGTCAATAGTGGATCTTTTTTCCATAAAACCGTGTTGAAGTATTAAGACTCTTCTAAAAACAGATCTGTACATATATTTATAGATTATAGATTCGAATATTTTTGCTAATACAGATAGCATGGCTATGGGTCTATATAGTCTTTAATATTTGTTTTGTCTCCACTTTTAAAGACGGGACAAGTTTTTACTTATTTCCAGTAAATCGGTATTTTCCTGTAACCTTTAACAAGTGACACAAAAAAATGGCAGAAAAAAAACGCCAACAAACTTTATGTTTTAGAGTTGAAAAAATACTCCATACTTTCAGTGGAGTCAATGTATTATAAATAAAACAATGCAGTCTTCTTCCTCCACAGTTTAATAGTTGAAATAAAATTAAAAGTTCCCGACATGTTTCGAGCACTAAAGTATTCTTCTTCAGGGGATACTAAAACGACAGTACAAATTTTAGAATGAAAATGAATATAAATAAAGATTAAGAAGGACCTACCCACTCGAAAAAACTCGATATTGGGTAAGTCCTTGTTAATCTTTAATTTATATTCATTTTCATTCTAAAATTTGTACTGTCCTTTTAGTATCCCCTGAAGATGATTACTTAAGTGCTCGAAACATGTCGGGAACTTAGAATTCTATTTAAACTATTAAATTGTGCAGGAAGTCTGCATTGTTTTATCTATATTTATGTTTTAGGCCTGGAATTTAATAAAGAAATCAATTTCCAAGCTAGGTTTCGATTTTGCACTATCTTTTAAATACTATAAAAATTGTTCAGATTACCGTCCTGATAAAAAAAGTTTTTTTTTAGATAATATAATAACAATATAAACAATAAAAATATAATAATATAGCTTAATCAAAGTGCTTGCAGTGGAGTCGATATAATTAAATAAAATACAGTCGGTCTACCTCCACATAATCTATTTGGAAAATTAGTCGATTATTTAATGGTTCCCAACATGTTTCGGACACAGAAATGCCCATCATCAGAGATACAACGATCGATCAGAGTAGCTCTATTCAGCAAAAACGATGTTCGTAAAGAAGGAATTTATGCTGAATCGTGACAAGGGTTGGAATGAGTCAATAATATAAAGCCGTGCCTAATAGAAACTAGTGACTTAAAATAATGAAGAACTAGAGCAAAAAATTTTTTAAAATTGTAAGAGGAAAAAAAGTGTTTCAGTTGATTGAGAAGTTAGAAAGTTTGACATTGTATGAACTTGACAGGTGAGAAATAGAAATAGACATATTGTGGAGAGAAGAGGTAGAATGGGGTAATTGTAGCATTGTTATATAAATCTGTAATGTGATTTTTAAATATTGAAACTTGTAGGAGAATGCCCATATTTGCAACATAAAACACTTACCTGTGGACAAATACCAACCAGGGCATCAGCGTGAGAATAGAACTCTTCTTTTAGCGATATAACAATAATCTGCAAGGACTCGGTTTTTTCACAAATAAACTTGGCGACTTTGCCAATGTTTGTGTTATCCAAGGCTGCGTCCACCTCATCGAGCACGAAAAACGGCGCCGGCTGATAACTGTGGATGGCAAATAAGAGGGCGAGGGCGGCTACCGTTTTTTCTCCTCCGGAAAGATTGGACATCGGTTGGAATCTTTTTCCCGGAGCCACACAATTGTAGTTTATGCCGTCGAGGTAGGGTTCCTCGGGATTTTCGGCACCTAAAAGTGTATAAAATCGGTTAATAAATCTCGATTTTTCTTGCAAATTGTTTGCTTGTACGTTTTTAAATTGCTGGCTTAAAATGCAGGATGAGTTTGCTTTGTTTATTTTAAGACTAAAAGTTCGTATACATATAAATGTTGTTAAATTGCTTTATTCTTTGAAAATCAGGGTGCTGAAGTTTTAGATTTTTTAATTTCGGTGGCTGTTATTGAGATATTGTTTGCAATTTTTCTTAGTTTTGGTTTGCTTTTAGTGTACCTCTATTATTTTTGTGCCTCTTCACTGTTTTTGCGGCTGTATAGGGAGCCAGCCTTTTTGAAGTTCCTATGTAGCGTACAAGTAATATATGTTGTAAAACAGCTTAGCTCCAGCTTGCAAATTCAAGGCATTAAAGTTTTAGTTTCTTTATTAAATTTCTGTGGCCTTTCTCGAAATATTGGATTCAAATTATGTATGAATAATAATAATAATAATAATACCAAATGCCTTTTTTATTGTAACGATGCGACTACAAACCGCGAACTTAAAGCTAAGCTTCCTCACTTAAACACTATATAATATTATTATGTATAATTACACAGTAATTAAAAATCCCTATAATGTGTACGAAAACACGAGGAAATTAAACTCTATAATTGCCACTAACTAATGTTACAGTATTCGATAATGTGTAGGTACTATAATTTAAGAAGAGAAGAAAAAAAAAAGAAAAGAAAACAAAAAATTCATTTTTTAAACATTATAAAAACTATGAAAACATAATCAACCTGATTTCCTTTTTTTAACAGCAATTATTGAAGAATAATCCAGATCAAATTAAACGACAAATGTTATACAAAATTTTGTATTATTCCTTTATCTACCAGCTTGAATATGATGTCAGTAAAAAAATGAATGATATTTATACCTTCAATTTTGGGCTATAAATTGAGCTTTTTGGTTCAATGTGAGTGAAATCAGGGCTGTCGAGAAAAATTCTGGGTCCACTCCATCCCTTTAGTAATTAAAATAAATATTTAGTTTATTTAGCACTTGGCTACTGCAGACATTTACATTTCAACAAAAACAAATATTCACAATATACATTATTTGTACGTAGGTACCACTTTTTATCTGTATCTTATCATACTTTGAAAAACCAATTTAACGCCTTTATGTATCCTTCAAATAGTGTAGTTTAATTTTCTTAAGAAATACTTTTAAGTTTTTTATTGACTTCAGCTCAGTGGGTAGAGCATTAAAAAGTCGCAGGCCGTTTCCAAATACATGTTTTTGCATATAAGAATTTCGCTCAAATGGAATACTAAAATTATCCTTAGAGCGGATATCGTAATAATGTTTTTCAGATCTTGGGATCAAGTAATTTTTTAGATACGGTGGCATTAAATTATTTTTTACTTTAAATATTATCATTATATTTGACACTTCAATACTCTGCTCTATATTAAGCCAATTTAAAGTATTTAACATTAGTTTAATGGGGGTATACTTGTTACATCCTAAGATAATTCGCATTGCTTTATTTTGCAATAGCTGTAAACGATTTATTTCTTCTTTATTACAGGCCATTAATAAAGAATTACAATAAGTAAAGTGTGGATAAATAATTGTATTATAAATTAACAATTTAGACCAATGACTTAAATTTTCTGATATCCTATGAAAAAATCCTATTTTTTTACCAATTTTTTTACATATAAACTCGATATGAGCTGAAAAGACCAACTGAGGATCAAGAATTACCCCTAAGTATTTTATTTGATTTACCATGTCAAGTGTATCATTATTAATGAGAATACTATAATTTTTATCTATAAAAGACTTACAATGAAGCTTGCTACCCAGAACCATATATTTCGTTTTTTCCGAATTCAACTTTAATTTGTTTACGCACAGCCAGTTATATAACAAGGATAGTTCTGAGTTGATATCATTTACAATTTGGTCATAGTCCTTTCCTGTAGTTGAGAGAAGCGTGTCGTCCGCAAATAAGTTTAAATAAGATTTTTTTAAAATTTTGTGAAGGTCATTAATATAAATGATAAATAGAAGTGGGCCTAACACGCTTCCCTGGGGGACACCGATATCATTCCTAGCCGGACCCGAGATTTTATCGTTCACTTTTGTCTTATGGTATCTCTCGCTAAGATAGTCTTTAAGCCACTGAATTGCGTATGACGTCACTCCGTAGCTCAAGAGCTTTTTAATTAGATCATCTCGGTTGATCGTTTCGAACGCACGTTTGAGGTCTATGAAAACACTTACTGTAACATTCCCGTCACTAATGTCTTTACGCCATTTGGTGCAAACATACTGCAGTGAAGACTCACACGAGTGTTTCTCCCGAAATCCGGACTGGCCCGAGAAGATAAAGCTCTGTCCTTCAAAGTATGTACGCAACTGTCTACACACAACTATTTCCAGAATTTTATCGACAACTGGCAGCAGATTAATTGGCCGAAATTCTTCAGGTTTTATTGGGTCTTGCGTTTTAGGTATTGGTACTATTACACTTACTTTAGCATCTCTTGGGACTCGTCCAGATGACAGTGAGGTGTTTATCAAGTGAAGCAATGGATATCCCACCTGATCGAAGACATTTTTTAGAAGCTTAATATTGCATACATCATCAGCTGTCGATTTGTTTTTTAATTGCATAACAATTTTTCTCAGCCAAGATAAATTTATGGAATCAAACCTGTCAAGGTTTACCCCAAGGGGGAGATAATTTTCGGTGTCAAATTTTGGTGGTTGAATCGGGATACTTTGTGCTATTTCTATAATACTGTCTGCATAGAAGTTGTTAAAGTTATCTTCTAACTTGCCCATATTCTGTGGAAACTTAACGTTTTCGAAAACACTCCCCTGGTTTTTATTGCTGCCCACCAAGTCCTTTAAAGTTCGCCACATTTTTTTACTGTTTCCTTTACACCTATCTATATTTTCTTCGTAAAATGCATTTTTTTCACTTCTAATGACTCCAACCACATTGTTACGTTTACTTTTGTAGTCCCTCCAATCACTTTCAGATTTTGTTAATTTAAATTTTTTATATGCATTATCTCTTTCATTTTGTGCAATTTTAATTTTGTTAGTCATCCAAGGGGTTGTGCACATGTTTATGTTTTTTATCGGTGCTACACTATCAACTGTTTCAACAATGTTATTTAAAAAATCTGCATACAATTTATCTACATTTGTGCTGGTATAGTTCCAATTTTTTTCTATTAGTTTAATTTTAATTTGGTTCATGTTTTGCTCGTTTAGATTCCGAATCCTTTTATTTTCAAGTTTTTTTGGACAGTTTTCTTGTTTAAGGAAAGATCCAATAGTCCTGTGATCTGAAATTTGTGGAAAAACTCCTGATGCCTCTTTTAAATTGTAATCATTAGTAAATATGAGATCTATTAGTGAAGTACTATCCATGGTCACACGTGTATCACTCTGAACTATCTGTCTAAAACCAGCATCGTTACTTATCGCTTCCAATCTTCTTTTATTAGCGCTATCGGAATGCCAGTTTATGTTAAAATCTCCGGCAAAAACACAGCTACATGAAGTCACAGTAGTATCGTTGATTATATCTTCCATAAATTTTAAAAATACGTCTGCAGCACTATTCGGCGAACGATATAAGGCCCCCACAACAATATCCTGATGGATCAGCTTTATTTTTACAAGTATAGCCCAATAAGCTCCAACGTTTGCTACACACCTTACAACAGTTGTAGGTATATGGTCTTTCACATAAATTATGACACCACCAGTATGACGACTATGCGAAAAACACACAAAATGTTTGTAGCCATGAACCGAGATCTCGTTATTCTGAAACACCTCTGTGATATGGGTTTCCGTCAGGCATACTACCAAAGGATCCTTTCTATGTAACAAGTTGCTAATCTCTACCATTCTATTGCTTAAGCCCGCTATATTTAAACATAACAACAGTGATTCGCCTCCTGCGATTTTTAGTTGCTAATCGTATCTAATTTTTTGTTTGGCTTTGTCTACCTCTCGTTGATAACATCTACATTTACGGTCAAATACAGTGTGGTGATAATCGATGTCCAGAATTTTTAAAACATCTTTGGCATATTTACAATTCGTGCAGGTTTTTGCTAGGGTCGTGCAGTTTTTGGAATCATGCTCGCCGCTGCAATTAGGGCAAACATAACTTGCATTAACACAGTTGCTAGCGGTATGCCCATACTTACAGCATTTAAAGCATCTAAGCACGCTTACAAATTCGTAGACCGGAAAGCTCTCCCATCCAAAAGAAATTCTTTTTTGATCCATTAAAAACTTATAGGCCTGTGTGCATGTCTCCAGTATAACGTTGTACAATATTTTTCCCTTTGGTAAATATTTTTTAATAAAAACTATTTCTATTCCATCAATTGATTGCAGTTTGTCCTTTACTTTAGTTATGAATGACTCTGTATTCACCAAATATATTTGAGGCACTCCAATGATAACAACTTTGGGTTTTCTAATTTCTGGTATTTTTATTTCGTATTTATCATCTAAAGTGGCCGTGACAGCCTGCTGAAGTTTTTGTAGCGATTCCTGGGTATCGCATTCAATTCGAATACTGCCCTGAGCGGCCTGTGCGATTTTGTTTATATTAACGCCTATCTTTGTTGGATCGATATTTTTTGTTATACAGTTTTTTGTTGTTTCACTACTTTGCGAGCTATCTTTTGGTTTAATAATTAATGGCGGGTTTTTATTTTTCACCACGTCACTCCAACTTTTATTGTTAAGAACACCATTAGATTGTACCATTTTTAAACACTCCGTGGTTTTTTTCAAAATCTCATCGCTTTTTTGTTCAATTGTGGTAAATCTTGAACTCATTTTTATGCACTCCATTACTACTGGTAAACAGTTATCACACAAAAACCACAAATTCTTGCAATCAGCCACGGACTTGCTAATGTTGTCTTTCATCTTAACGCACATCGTATGATAAGCTTTTTCACAATAATTGCACTTTATTTGTCTACTATTTACGACGAAATTATCAGAGCAAGTCGGACACGTGTGGTCGCCAGCCATACTGCACTACTGGTGGTGATTAGGGACTTGTTTAAGAATGCAATCAACAAGCACAACTATGTGACTAAGAATAATAATAATAATAAGTTTATTTCAAATAGTTACAATATAATAAACATGATAATATGTTATTTTTCAATAAACTTATTAATAAATTCCCCAGAAGACGGGCTTGTTAGGGACAAATCATATTTATTTAAAAGTATTTAAAATTATGAATATTTAAGAATATTTCTATAAAAGTTGCAAGTATTCAATAAACGCTACTTTCTTGATGATAAATTATTAAATTTCTGAGAAAGATTAAATATATAATTGATTCATAATAATATTAAATAGCATTAATTAGTTATAGCATTTCCAGAAATATTTTTAAAGCGTCTGTTTCCAATATTAATGTTTTTATTTAAATTTTATATTTAATGAAATAATTTTTTGAATAAAGCAGATCAACTTACAGAAAAATGTAACTTCACCTATATTCAGAAAAATGTATACTACTCTCGGTCATAAAAATATTAAACAGTTTCCCAGAGAGGGTAAGAAATCTGGCTTATAGTCGAGGCAAGACGGTAGTATTTCAATACTTAATTAAAAAGGCATATTACTCTGTGCAGAGTTTTTTTAAAGACTCGACAGGTCTGATTTGCTTTACCTCGGGTTATGTTTTTGTGTTTTTATTTTTTTTATGTTTGTTTTTTGTTCGTATTGGCTGATGTTTGTGATATAAGAAAGTGTGATATCTGCTACAAGTATAATTTTTTAAAAAAAAAATTATTACTAGGATATTACTGAATATCATCAGATAAGTGTAATTGAACATGTAAGATGTGTTAACTACAGATAAGAAGGGTTATCTTATCAAGTCAAAGCTGTTCAATCATATAAATGATATACCGCTAGGGCTATTATATTATAAGGAGAGGATGTTTGTTTATTTGTTTATCTACTGATTATAGGTTAAGGTTGTATAAATGTTTCAGCATTAATTTCTTTCTTTCTTCTACTTCTTTTCTCTTTTAAATAATTTAAAATCAAATTAAATATGTAAGTTATTTAATTTTTTACACCTACTTTTTATTGTAAGTACCATTAATTGTCTCGAATTATCTTACACTGTTCTATGCCAATTGATTTTTTTTTGAACGAGTAAATAAACACATACAATACAAATACATAATAGTAATAGAAATAACGGGGTACTTGTTACGTAAATAACATGAAATTTTATAGGTAGAAAACTTTTTTATTTATTAAAAAGAATAAAATATGTTATGCATATATTTTCTATTTACGATATTAAGCAAAATATTGATTTATCCTAAAATAATCAAAAAAATACCATTATGGAACCAAAAAAAAAAAGGTTATGCTATTACGTATTAAATAATATCATATAAAAATCAGAGGTGAAATCTAGGCCACTCCAGAAACTCCAGACTCGGAAGAAATCACCTCCTTTTTCTTCCCTCTCCTCAGCCCTGAATGAAATTGCGTAGAACTGTCTTAGTTTAAAGACCGATAAAACAAAACAAACAACCCCAATGTTTTGTGGATGAGCATAAGAAAGTTTTCTAAAAATGTTATAATATACAGGATCCCTAGTGGCAGACTATGTATCATACTAAATATTTTTAAATTGCCCATGGCACCTTTACCTACCACTTTGACCCCTTATGGAATAAGGACGGAGTTAAATAGTTTTTTCCGTATGTAAAATAAAAATTGAGTGCGGACTTCAACTTACCTAAAAATGCTTGTGCGGATTGATTTTGTGCCAACGACTTGTAAATTGCATCGATTTCGTTCGCTACATGATCGAAGCACGCCGTAAATTTCTCGTATCTTAAATGCTTGATTTTTTCAAAAGCCGCTTTGGCCTTTTTATTCTGCTTCCTGAGATTTTCGAACTCTTCGTTGTTCGACTGAAGTTTGCCTTGAGCTAACTCTAACTTCTCCAGGGCTTTCATGTTGGGTGCTTGAATTTTCTGCAATGTATCTTGTAATGAGTTTATAGCCTTATTTAGCTTGTTTTCCCTCTTTTTAATTTCATCCCTTTCTTCAAGGTCCTTTAGATCATCTGATAGCATGCCGTAGTCGATTTGTATTCTGAAAAATTTGAAGTTTTTTAGCCGTTTTTTCTAAAAATATTAGTCGAAAACGTTAGCTTTTCCTTGTTAATAGAAAATTTTAGAATTCTTGAACCTAAATCTAAATACATACCTGGCCTCCCTCTCGTACATTGTGATAGTATCATTTGACGATGAGTTTGAAGGATCTGCAGCAACAATATCTTCCATATTTCCAACCAACATTGGGATTGCAATATCATCCATCTAAATATGGTTAAAATTATATTGCTTTTATTAAATTTATGCGAGTTTAGGGTAAAAGATAAAACTCTGATCCCCATGGTATTTTCTTTGTGCCAATTTTAGTTTTAAAAAGACAATTTGCAAATGAACAGACCATTAAGGGTGATTGTTAGACTTACAGTTTTGTCAGAACTCTTACAAACTTTTTTTTCAAATGGACTATATTTTTTATTTTCAAAAGGACATTTTTGCTAGCTATACTTTAACTAAAAATTGGCAATGTATTTACCTTACAATGCAGCAGTATGGCATGTCGATCTCCTTTCAAACTTTCTATTTTTGACTCAATTGAGACAATAGCCTTTTGAATAGCCTGGACATCTTTAGCAACGGTACCGACTTCCCTTCTGGCCTTACCTATATAATACAATAGTTAAAATTTGTAACAGCATAGAATATTTTATTTTATTTTATTTGTATTTAAAAGGCTTGCGTTACTGGAAGAAACTTTTCCAATACGTTAACATGTGGCTCGTATTTGGGGAAAGCAAGGGTTTTATTGTATTTTAAAAGAAAAACCTAAAATCAAAATCAGTTTTAAATTTAAAAGAAAATATTGTCTATAGATACTTAAAACATAAATTTGCTCGAGACAGAACCGTTCTTAGAAAGCACCCTTACCGTCTAGGGTTCAGTTTAGTTTATGAAGTTCGAGAACACATGGGTTTTATTACATGCAATGGTTCTCGAAAACAAAGAATGCGCGGGAATTGAATCATATAGTTTAATATAAAAAGAAAGATAGATAAAGCTGCGATATTGAGACAAACCGGTATCTGCCCTACACACGTTGTACAAAAGTTTTAGATCTGTTTATTTTTTTCCTACCAAAAACCTGAAAAACACAAGAAAGAAGCAAAAACGACTTTGTAGGTTTTTTTCTTATACATTTCTAACTCTTTTTAGGTATAATTAGACTAGGACTTTGTTGTTTTGTATAAATTTTAAGTCATTTTCTATGACGTGACGGACGCGGGTAATACTACGTGTGCCTGCTGACCAGCTGACCAGAGGAGCAAAGGATCCTTCCCCCAGCTACAACTGACTGTTAGATTCAGACGAGGTTCAGGTGGGTAAGTGCATCTGAATAGGTATTAACAATATTAATTAATGGCTACATCCGACGATATCAGAACTTCGAGAGACGTCTAGATACTATCTGATCTTCCAGATTTTTCAAGAGTGCTTTTGCCCCGATTTAGATCATAGGATAGATAGGGAAACGTCTCCATTAAATTGTGCGGAATGATACTGACTGGTCTCCACGCTACCACGTTCTTTAAACCAAGTCTATCACCAACACGTCATTCTGTCACACACCATACAATTGAATACATCAATAGATAAAGGGCACACACATGTACAGTCGTGTTTAATGAGGTATGGGACTGCCATTGTGATGTGTTGGTAATCAGGGATGATATTAAATTTTGAGTGATAATAATAGTTATTTATGGATTAAGGGAATTTCTAAGGGTGTTAATTACCGAGGGACGGCAATTGCTCGAGGTTATTAACACCTAATAATTCTCGTGGTACATAGATCATTTTATTCTGTAATTAATTTCCTATAATTTGTTCAAGTTTAAAGGGAATAAATCTGTGTATTTATTAGTATTTCGGTAATTTGTATTAGCGTTGCTGAAGGCTTGGTTTGTTGCCAAGCTACTATTGTTGAGTTCTTAATTCCCTTTAGTAATATCCAAAGATAGTTATAATTTGTTTATGGTAAGCGTAACCAAGGCAATATAATAAAATGTTTTTAAATAAGATTTTCTCGTGTTTAACTATTTTGTTTTGTGTTTCAAATATTTACTATTTTAAATTAAAGTTAGATAATAGTTATTAAGTGTTATATTGTAGGACATGATGAACCTTAAATAATTCCTAATAATCTATTTTGAATAAAATCGAGTTTGATCCATTCAATTCAATTTAAGATTTGCAGAGAACTGATCGCATTTAAAGTAGACGAATTTCATATATGAGTTCAAGCGTTCAGGGTAGTATCATCGGGAAACTGTAGATTATAGTTATATATTATGTTGCAGCAACGTGGAAAAGACCACAGAAGATATTGCAAGAAACCCACAATATTAGAGTAAAAGACTCACGACAACTGAGCTGAAAGAAAATAAAAAATATAGAAATGTTACATGCACCCTCACAGGATTAAAGAATCTTTACATTTGCTTATCTATTTTTTTTACCAAAATTAATAACTCTTATATAGTTAATCATCAATTAAAACAATATGTAGACTCCTTAGCCTAATTTAAATTCAATGGGTTGAAAGATATGATGTTGGTACTATATGATCTTAATGATAATAAATAATAATATATATCTTACAATCTTAAAAATTACACTATTTGCAAACTTACCAAGTTCTTCCTCCATCTCTTCAACCTCCTTCTTCTTCGACATTTTCTGGGCTTTGTGTTCGTCCAAGTTCTTCAGTTCTTTATCGATTTCGTCTCTCTGTTTAGCCTCTTGCTTCTTGGCGGTTTCGAGTTTTTCCTCTTCGTCGTTCACGGTCCGTTCCCATCGGCTGACGTTGCTTTGAGTATCGCGACTCCGTTCAAACTCTAGATTGCTCGTTATACGATTTATTTGCATTTGGAATTCAAGACGTTTCTGTTTCCTTTCCTCTTGGGCGCGAAGCTCACGATCTTCGTATTGCCTGATGTTTCTCACACCTTAAAAGTAGAAATGATGATAATCAATATTTATGTGTGCTCACAAAAATTTCGCAATAAATGGAATACTTATATGATTTATTGCTTTAATAAAGAAAAGGCACTCATGACTGATGCAATATTAAAAGGTTTTGGATCAAGTACCACCTTTTTTGAAATGAAATCTTTTAAGAAATAATAAAAAAACAGTCTTTTATTAATTGCAATTTTTGGCCCACTGTGCGCAGGTTGTGCATAGATATACATACCAATTTCACTGCAAAAATCTGAGAATACGTCGTCTTCTACAGTATTCATCCTAAGCTTGATTTCCTCAATTTGCTGTTCACGACTATGCATGCCCTTTTCAATAGCTTCTATCTCGGGCCCATATCTCTTCATTTCCTCCACTAAGTTAACAATTTCACTTTCAACAGAATCAATTTGTTTTTTCTACAAAAAACATACGTACAAATAAACTACACCAGGAAAAGGCAGAAGCCGGACAGGACAATATTTTAAAATATTCAATCTAAATTTTGTCATTTAAAGGCAATAACACTTCGGGCGATTGCCCTGTGGACATTATTGTCTGTATTAGACAAACATGACAATAACCAAAAATATAGGATAAAAAGAAACATAAGCACATGCATAAGCTTTAGCTAGAAATTCAAACTGATCCTTCTTAATTTTTTTATGGCATTGTAGAGAACTAAATCTCAACTTCAGTCAACTTTTAACTTTTAACAAAATATACATGAGTTTGTCTGTTTTTAAAATATTCTCGAAATAAGGCAAAGGCACATTAAATAAAAGCAATATGAATTTAACTCAGTTTAGCTGGCTCAAACTACCAAGAAAATCAGTTGAAATAGAGGTCTAAGTACCGCTTCAGATGAGACATAGGATACGCGCAACATCAATTTTCCTTTCACACTAAGCGGTACCAAAATGGATACGCAGCAGAGTACATTGCGCGTTGTTGCCATTGCTGCATATCACCCTACTAAAAAACGATCAACAAAATATGCGTCTTTTCAATTAAAACATCCCAAATATTCCTATTGCTTTAAATTTCACTAATTAATAGTTCTATAGCAACTACATCCATGTTGACCACTTGCTGGTCGTGAATCAGTGGCTTTATCATAAATAGGCAAGACCAGTTTGGATGCTACAATTTCAAAAAGGCAAATTTTAATACCCTTTACGGTGAACTACTTGATGTCGACTGGCGAGAGCTGGATAAGTATATGGATACAGACAAGTGATGTGAGAGACTATATGAAATATTATATAATGTATTTGATAAGTCAGTACCACTGTTTAAAATTTATCGCTTGTATATTCTGAATGCAGAAAGAAATATTAAGGATGATTCCAGGAACTTCTGGAGGAACATTCAGAACACTTGTGCTACCCAAAGACATTTAGTTATAATGCCTTTGGTGCTACCCCTGGGGAAATGTCATACTATAAATGTCTTGGCAGTTCCATTATGTAAAATATTGAACCTTTCATTAACTAATAACGATGTTCCAAAGGATAGAAAGTATCTAAGATATGTCCAGTATTTAAAAATGGCAACATAGGACAAGTTGAAAACTATAGGCCCGTTTCGCTTATTTGTGGTTTTTCACAAATTTACGAAATAAATCTTAAATCTCTTATCAGTTCGTCAGCTCGATTTCTGGGGGGTCGGTCAACGACCACCAACTGGGTTGCTTTTCCAATTTTGCATCTGAAGTAGTTGATTCTAGAGGCCAGCTTGATGTGGTCTTTACCGACTTTACAAAGGCCATTTTACAAGAGTTTGACCTGACCGAAAATTTTACAAATTTCTTTGCAACATATTTAGAAAACAGAACTTAGTATGTACAGCTTAATGGGTTTAAATCGCAGCTGTTTGGATGTACTTCAGGGGTTTCTTAGGGGCAAAACCTGGGACCACTTTTATTTTTTATATTCATAAACGATATTTAAAATGTAATTGATGTGGAGTACCAAATATTTGCTGATGATCTGAAAATGTATGTTTCAGTTAGGTCTTACTCTAACTGCGAAAAACTGCAGAATAATGTCAATGCGATTCATAACTGGTGTGCCCGTAATGGACCCTAACTCAATGCTAAAAAATGATCCATATTGACGATTAGTCAAGTCAGAAAGTGAAAAGAGTGGAGAATGTCAAAGACTTAAGCGTCATTGTTGACTCAAAGCTATGCAAATGCTTGATTTTATTATTCGAAATTGTCTCTCCTTTAGAGATATAGAAAAATTTAAGATTTTATATGTTACTTTGGTAAGAAGCAGGTTGAGTATGAGCCCCTTATATTAACAATAAATATATGATAGCTGTTGAACACGTTCCTGAAATAATTGACATTTTATGACGGATCGGGTGTACCCACAAACCGGTATAGATTTTAATGTTCTTTTGGCTAGGTTTGGTTTGGAAAAACTTAGAGATATTCAAAAGATATTGTTCTTGCATAAACTTGTTAATGGTAGTCTCTTCTGTCCTTACTTGCCGATTTACTTACTTACTGCGTAATATTTTGAAATTGAATTGTTTTATATGGAGTTCTTTATACAACTGTCATGCTCAGCGCTTAGAAAGTATACAAAATAAGTTTGTTAAATTTTTATCGTATAAATTACGGTTTCCGTACCATGGTCTTCTACATGTTACGCGCCTTCAATTGGCAGGCTTGGAAAGATATGAGCGCCGTAGAAAGAATGCATGTGCCTTGTTTTTATATAAACTAATTCATGGTAAAATAGTATGTGAACAACTTTTGTCTATGGTACGTTTTCGAATACCACAGAGGTCTACAAGGTCAAGACACCTTTTCTATAGCTTTTACTACAGAACAAACTATGGAGCACAGGGTTTTTCAACAACGCTAATGAGCATTTACAATGGGTACTTTGGCGACAGATATAATAATATATAGGTTACCGATGATATCATTCATGCATCTGATATTAGTAAGTGCACCTGCTTATTGCTTCTTGATTACAGTAAAGCCTTCGACTACTACTGTCAAATTTTTAAGAAACTACCTTTGGAGGCGACGTCAGAGAGTAACAATTAACAAGAATTTTTCTGATATGTTAAACATGAGTTCTGGGGTGCCCCAAGGCAGTATTTTGGGCCCCTTGTTGTTTTCGCTGTAAACGGCAGATTTTGGAGGCTATTTAAAACATTCATATTCGCATCAGTACGCTGACGACTTTCAACTATATATTATAGCGTTGGTTCTGGTGATGTTGAGGTGGCTAATACTAATATTAATCAAGATCTTAAAATGCTATGAAATATCTCTTGCCCACAGTCTCTCATTAAATCAAACTAAAACACAGCTTCTCCTATTTGGTAACAATACTAATGATATCTCTGGGAACCTCAATATCAATATAAATGGTGTTCAGCTCGCTGCCTCTGAATCATGCAAGAACTTAGGTATTTACTTCGATTCTAGATTGAGATTTAGGCCGCATGTGTCATTCTTACTACAAAAGAGCTATGGCAAATTAAAAACATTGTACATGTTTAAGAACAGTTGCTTAAGATTTTGTTATGGGCTTAGAAAGTTTGATCGTGTCACCCAGCCCTTCTCGGTTTCTAATTGATTAAGGTTAGAGCAGAGGTTTCAGTTGCATTTATTTACTTTACTGTTTAAGGTACAAAAATTTCAGCAGCCTGAATATCTTCACGAAGCCTTGTTTCAGCGATCATTTACCTACAACTCCGTGAAATATTTTAATCCCGTTCCAACTAATGTAAAAAGCTGCTCAACAGTTAATACATTCAAAAACCAACTTAAAACTTATATTCGATCAATAGAACAAATTTAACTTTACTTTTTCTATTCTGTATCTATCTTTTAACACCAAACCAAGCACAGTGGTCGCTATGATTGACGCTTTTGTTTTTTTATTCTTATATGAATTATATTTTAAAGGATTTATAATAATTATTTGATTGTGTATATTACACAAGGGTAAACTTATATATGTTTCCCTGTATTTTTAATTTTTGTATTATTTTTTCATTCTTAATATATTTCTTGCACTGAATGGTTAGATGAGTAGCTCTGCTAGATCTCGCCACTCTAGTCAAATATTATATTTGTATATTTGTTGAATATTTTAAATAAAGGCTATTTATTATTATTATTATTTAGACATAGTCTTTAAGAGTAAAATTAAAGAGATTCTGTTTTGAACTGATGTTATGGCGTTATAATATATTAGTGTATGTATTGGCTGTCGTGTACTGTTAGTGGTTAATTAATTTTTTTTTTCTACTATTTGGAGTTTTGTTCTCTGTAAATGCATGTACTGAATAAATAAATAAAATACTAGTCAGGTGAATTAAAATTTAATGTGCCAAGAATTGCTAATAGGCATACCGAGTATTTCACATATCAGCAGCAAACATTACACATGTACTAAATGTAGATTTAATATATTGCCAACAGAGTTCTACGCTTAGCGCGTTTTCTATGCCTCATCTGAAACCGGACTAATCATTTTGAGAAGGGACAAAGTTTTTAATATTTAAGAGGTAAATAGACAAAATTCCGTATAAATCAGTAATACTCACAGTGGCTTCCATGTCTCCTTTGGCATATCTCAACCTTGTGTCCAAACCACGAATCTGCGATTCAACTGTGTTCACTTCAGATTCTTTTCGGGACTTTTTCATCGCCTCCCTTAGTTCTTCAGTCAATTTTTCCTGCAATAAGACAGAACACAGCAAATTAGCAAGAGAAATATCAATATTTTTGAATTAGTTATTAGAAAATATTATCACCTTTTGTGATTTTAGCTGGGACATATGTTTCTCATCCCATCGTTTGGCTTTACGGGCTAAATCAACACTGCCACCAGATATAAGACCTGACTTCTGATAATATGTACCATCAAGAGCAACAGCCTAAAACAACATTAACAACGTTATCGTATGTACCAAAAAGAAAAAGCATCTTAAAAGTGCATGGAGAGTAGAGATATGTTAACTTACGTCGTATCTTCCACCCAGCTCATAAGCTACTTTACTGGCATCCTCAGGAGATTCGCAAACTAATGCGTTATTAGTAGCAAACTTAACAGCATTTGCAATGTCTGGAGGATCAAACTGAAGTACATCATATACCAACTTAACACCCTGAAAAAATATTTTTAATAACATCAAAATATTCTTTATAATTGTAAGCTATCACTCGATGTGAGCGGCTCAATGACATCTTATGCTGATGATACAGTGCTGGTTTTTAGTGGTGACACCTGGATAGAGGTGGGAGACAAATATATTTTCTACATTTCAAAAATCATGTTTAGAATATATAGACTATATCCTACGAATTTATTATTTTCGGATGACATCTGTAATGTTTGGGCTCTCTACATGGTCAGTGTATATTCATAGGAATAAATCTTGGGAAAATACTGTAAATCACCGTTATTTTACAGATGCTAGAATGAATAATGATGCCATTATCGGAGTAAACAATAATAATACTAATCTGAAAAGTGTGGGTTATGTGGGTCTTAAAATATACAAAATGCTTCCGGGAACATCAAGAACTCTAAAGAACATATTCAAATTTAAAAACGAATGTAGAAAATGTGTTACAAGAGAATATAAAAATGTCAAAAATATCTTTAAATAAGATTATTCATTCTTATCACCTTGCTCAATATAAGCTTTATTCCAAAGTACATGATCGGAACTTTAATAAACACTATATCTTAAGTAGGCACTTAATTATTTGGTAGATCTTTTTTTTCTGGTGCATACAAGTAATTCTATCACTGAGGCACCATTACAATATAGCATGTGGAGTTCATTTTATACCCAAGTGTTACCAAAATTTATTATTGTAATTTGTAATATGTAATAAATAAGTAAATTGAATCAAAAAAATATGTTCTGATTTGCTTACCTTTGGCTCAGTTATATTACGTAATCTGTCCTTGACGGGTTTTGTTTGCAAATATGTCAGTGGCAGGAATGTCTCAGGATCTAACATTTGCTCTTTGAGATACTTAATGCACTGGCGTCCGGTATGTTCATTGTCCACCACAATGGCTTCCATGTATTTACCCAGTACTTTCGTGATTGCAACATTGTATCTTTTGTGAATAGGCTGACACATGTTAATCATTCTGTCATACTGCAGAGGAAATTACGATATTAGAAAGCAGCAAAAAAATGTTGTACATACACTCAGAACCCGTGGCAATCCAAAATATTTGTAATTTACCACAATTCTTCTTTGGCAAAAAATTCGTTAAAATCATCACATACCCTTTCAATTTTGAAAAATATTATTGTGGCAAGTTTATTATACTGGGATACTAAATTGATGTTCTCGTGATCTTAGTTCAAAACACCCTATGGTATAATTAGGGCGGAACAGGACATTTGGGTTGAAGAGGAAAGAAAAATCCAAAATTCTTCACAAATATTTAATATCTTGCTCTACGCCTTTCGGTTTCTTAAACCATTTTCAAGAGCTGTCTAAAAAGTTCATTTATATAATAATCTCAACTCAAAATCAAAATTACTATAGGTATTACTCTGCCGTCAATAATGAAAACGCCGTATCTACAGAAATGACATTTCGAGAAATTTGATATTTTGTATTTTATGATACGCCATCGACATTTTAAATAATTTTATTTCCGTTTTTCAATATGAGTTAAGTAAAAGAAACGAAATATGTTAGTCTTTGTGTAAGATAATAATCTTTTTTTTGTAAACGTGAATTTGTATATACGGCAAAATCAAGTTAATATTTTAGTGATTTTTATTAGATAAATATACTGTATCGGTAAATACGGTATTTTCATCTAACAATATTACTATATTTACTAACTTGTTTAATGCCGCATATTAAAAAATTAATTAGGTATAGGGAAAATACAATCTTTTAGGATAAAAAAAGAGTGATGCATATAAATAATACTTTATGCAAAGGAAAAAAGTTACATTTTAAGACAAATATGATGATAACATAAAAACAAAACACTACTCATTGTCGGAATAATCCTAACTTGTAGTAACTGTAGTCTGGGAAACAGGTAAATCCCTCCAAAATTGTAATCTATTTGCTGGAATTATCTCCGCTAGTTTACTTAAAATGTTTTCCTTTCTTTCTTTTAATACGCCACGTGGTGTCTGAACGGGCATTGGAGAAGGTATGCCGCCCTTACAAGCTTTCGCCGTTAGAAAATTTAGTATTATGAAGTCACTGTTGAAGTTTTATTTGAAGTATATTTCAACGTGCGTTCACCTCTCGTGAAGGTGACCTGAACAATCGATTGCAGATATGGTCGAGGAGATGTTTTACCTAATTTATACTGTGACGTAAAATCGGTCCACAACTTGCGTTTTGAACACAGTCAACAAAGTCTTGGAAGTCATACACTTTACCTTTCTTTTTTAATGAATGTTCCACTTGGTGATGGAATTAGTCGGCACTCATGAACGTATGCCCAGGTTCAAAGTATTTTAGGTTTATTTTTTGTGCGGCAACATCATTCGAGTTTATCATATAAACGAAGAAACAAAACAATCCCCAATTTTTGTTCTGTGCGCTGCAATTATCTAGCCAGAATGTAATATGAACATCTCTATTTAATAGTAGAAACCTGTGAAAAGCACATGTAATGTCGGATTTAGATCGCCCAGCTACTGCCTCATGCCACAGGACAGCACATGGCTTATTCTTTCGGTCTTTCTGACCAACTGGTACAAAAGACTCGTTAAAAGCAACAATTCTTGGTGTAAAAATGACCTCCTTAAACATATCAACCCGTGGCAGCATGATCACCTAAAAAAAACGGAAGAAATTAGTTTGATTCATAAAAACACGGAAGCTCTTTGTCATACCTTTTGAAGGTCAGCTGATACAATCAAATGATTCGAGTCACTGTCAGATTCGTCATCTTGCTGGTAAGAAGCCCTCGATAGTTGTGCCCTTTAGATATGGGTATTCCATTTTTTGCAAATATCGCATTCATCCAGAAGATTTTCCTTACTATGTCCTATTTGTTTGCAATGCAATTCAAAAACTACACAGGACCAACCTTCCTCATGCCCAAGTTTAACGAAAGATATGTTTTCCTCTGCCACTGCCTGACGATAAATTTGGTATGAGACTTTCAAATCAGGATGATTTTCTTCAAAATGTTTATGCATATAGGATATGTTGATATCAGATGGAAGATAGCGTCTGTTTGGGGCATGTGCTCTTCGATAATGAGAAATAGTTGGCCCAAAGGAATTTATGTGTTCAACAATAATTGTACGATCAATTTTCTTATTTGGGGTAATAACCCTTGTTCTACTTTTAGGTTTATAAATAGCAGCTCCCTCATTTTCAGATGAAATTATTGACCTCAAGAACCTATCGTCGTGTGAGTCGTATCCTAATGTACTTAAAAAATATAATTTGCACACTCGATGGGACTCACCAGTATCATCTTTTAAAAAATAGTTAAATGATGTTGATTTTCGTAATGATTCGGCAGATACAACCACAGTTCTTCTCTTTATAGGAACTCGCTTCACATGATTTAAGAGAAAATTTTTTTGAGCCTCTTTTATTGATTCCCAATATTGTTTATTGATAGCATTTCTCTGTTCTTCGTCAAACTTTGAGCTGCATTTTAGGAAACATTGGGGAGAGCAGCAAGGTTTAACTTCATGTTTTAAGATTTTTTTCATTTTCTTTGTTGCTATGCGTGCAGATAAGGGAGTCAAATTTTTGTCGTTTTCTCACAGTTCCTCTTTTTGTAAGTTTTTTCGAAACTTCCGATATGGTTAAGTCTATTAATTGTTCTATTAGTGGGGAGACAATAAGCAATGAATTATCTTCTTGGGAATCTTCTTGAGATAAGCTTATATTATCTTGTGAAGTAACAGCTTGAGAATTTTGGAGTTTATCTTGGGAACTGCCTTGAATAGCTATTGTATTTTCGGCTTGGGAAGCGACTAGAAGTCCATTATTTGCCTGTAAAGGCAAGCTTAGACTTTTAGAATAAGAATGAACTTCAACCTCTACTGCTTGAGTAGTTTTGTGATAAATCTGAATCACTCTCTGATTCAGGTTGGTAATCACTGTCGAAATCATCATAATTTTTTTTTCGTTTTTGCTTGTTTTCGTTGGCAAAGCGGTCTCTTAGGTCTTTATTTAACATAGCCAACATCTTTTTGCCTCTTGATAGATTTTCCATATTGAAACTAAACAACAAGAAAACAATCTAAGTTATTATCTACTTTTTATTTAAAAACCATTTATAGGTAGTATACTCGGTAGTATACTTATAATTAATTTATTAGTCGACCAGGATGTGTAATTATTCAGACACCAAAAAAGCTATTGCACAGTAAAAGATGAAGAATTGTAACTTAATATTAAAAGAACTCCAGATGACTTAAATAATTACCTAATAAAAAATATTATTTTTAATCTAATTAAAGATACATAATACGCAATCCATATAATAATAAATATTAAGTACATAGCAAAATGTAACGTCGCTTCAAAACAATTTGTTTTAAAGAAGAATAATTATTGGAATTTTAGAATTTAAATCATATAAAATAATTCTTAATTATACCTACCATAATAATAGTATTATATGTATATAATGGGCATGAAATAACATAATTACTTACCCAACTTTAAAAACACTTCTAAAACACCACTCACATGTCCCTTCAAACAAAGGCACGGTTTAATTATAATGTTTAGACCTCGGTATAGACAAGTTACAACCTGATAGGAAAATAAAATTACGCCAATTTTATTCGTCCAGACTGCCCAAAAAAACCGTTAAAACAGCTGATTTGTCACTTACGGCAAAATAACGTGCCATTTTTGAATTTGAATGCTATTCAATGTTTAATATTTTTAGGTCATTTTGCCGTATACGGCAAGATTCTTAGTTGAAATGA
Organism: Polydrusus tereticollis; assembly: GCA_963920685.1. Lineage (NCBI taxonomy): Eukaryota > Metazoa > Arthropoda > Insecta > Coleoptera > Curculionidae > Polydrusus > Polydrusus tereticollis. The sequence continues at coordinate 39,529,664 of OY987326.1, read as the reverse complement.
ATATAAATGCATTTACGGCATAAAGAGAAACGTTATAATTCTGATTTTAAGTTGGATACGGCGTTCTGGAACAGGGAAATAGGTACAGAATGCAATATTTTATAGAAAAATGCCGTAAACGAAAAATCATAAAATTGTTGGTTACGGCGTTTTCATTATTGACGGCAGTACTTACATAATATAATCACAAACTTTACATTAAGGACACAAACAAGTTCACAATGGCGAACACAGGTTAACTAACTATATAAAATTGATCAACGGGATAAACCCAAAAAACATTTAAAAAAATAAAACAAAATATATCGAACCAGAGTGACATCTAGGTTGCACAAAAGATACGATTATTTAAACAAACATTCACTACTTAAACTCATTCACAATTCTTGCTGCTTCCCTGTAGTGGGCGTTGACAGGATCGTTCAAACACTCAATCTGATTATTAATCTCTAATTTGGCTATTTCTATATTTTCTAAGAAATTCAGCTTATGGCCTTTATTCGCATTATGTAGCATTTTAAAGTTGTATTTAGTATTAAAAGTATGTAAATTTTCTCTTAAATGTAGGCCAAAAGCTGATCTTTTGTCATTAGGCGATTTCTGAGAGTTTAAATGTTCTTTTATTCTAATATTAAAACTACGTTCTGTCTGACCAGCATATTTAGCTGTGCATGAGTTACAGGACAACAAATATATCCCACTTTTGTCAAGCACGTTAATTGAATCCTTTACTCTCGAGAATAAGCTACGTAAATTGTTTACTGATTTGTAAGCTATTTTAAAGCTGTCTAATAATGTACGGAGGGGTATAATGTCCCTTTTGAATAAATGTCTAGGTTTAGATTTTTTTAGATTTAATGACAAGTTTTTTAAAATGAAAAATGAACCAATGGGTGGTTCAGGTCTTTCTCCCTTTTTGGCTGAAATTTTTATGGGTAATTTTGAAAATAAGTTGTTTAATTCAAATTTTTACCTTCTAGATAAAATTTTATTATGGCGCAGATATGTTGATGATACTTTTATTGTCTGGACAGGAACAGGGAATGAATTGGAAATTCTTTTTAATTTTTTAAATTCTTAAAACAGCCACATCAAATTTACAAAAGAAATAGAATCTGAATGTTCTCTGAATTTTTTAGATTTAACAATAAAGAGGGTGAATAACTTTTTTGAGTATGCTATTTATCGGAAAAACACACATACAGACAATGTTATACCAGCTGACTCAATCATTGTTTAGCTCATAAAATGGCAGCGTTTAACTCTTTGATCCATCGTTTGTTCACCATCCCACTCTTACCTTTGGAATTTGAGAGGGAAAAGAACATCATCTTTCAAATTGCTTATAACAACGGATACAAGATATCATTAATCAATAATTTAATAAGAAAAAAAATTAATGGCATGCTTAGGAAGGTATTGACTGACCCCTTGGATAAGACCATAACATCTTTTCAACCTCCTAGGTATATAAGACTAACTTTTTTAGGCTATGTTTCTCTGGGGGTGGGTAATGTATTGAAGTCCTTAAACAACAATTTTAAAATAGCTTACAAATCAGTAAACAATTTACGTAGCTTATTCTTGAGAGTAAAGGATTCAATTAACGTGCTTGACAAAAGTGGGGTATATTTGTTGTCCTGTAACTCATACTGATGCACAGCTAAATATGCTGGTCAGACAGGACGTAGTTTCAATATTAGAATAAAAGAACATTTAAACTCTCAGAAATCGCCTAATAACAAGAGATCAGCTTTTGGCATTTTTAAGCACATTTAAGAGAGAATTTACATAATTTTAATACTAAATACAACTTTAAAATGCTACATAATGCGAATAAATGCCATAAGCTGATTTTTTAGAAAATATAGAAACAGCCAAATTAGAGATTAATAATCAGATTGAGTGTTTGAACGATCCTGTCAACGCCCACTACAGGGAAGCAGCGAGAATTGTGAATGAGTTTAAGTAGTGAATGTTTGTTTAAACCAAGCCTGGATGTCACTCTGGTTCGGTACATTTTGTTTTATTTTTTTAAATGTTTTTTGGGTTTATCCCGTTGATCAATTTTATATGGTTAGTTAACCTGTGCTTGCCAATTGTGAACCTGTTTGTGTCCTTAATGTAAAGTTTGTGATTATATTATGTAAGTAATACCTAATAATTTTGATTTTCAATTGATATTATTATATAAAAGAACTTTTTAGACAGCTCTTAAAAATGGTTTAAGAAATCGAAACGCGTAGAGCAAGATATTAAATATTTGTGAAGACTTTTGGATTCTTCTTTCCTCTTCAATATGAATAATCTTCACCCCGGAGATATCTATGATTCAATTAGGACATTTGGGTGTTGGCCGCTTTGGCGCCGGACTTTTTTAAAAAAATAATAATGACCTATATTTTAGTAGGCAAGCCTAATGCAAAATAACTAGCCTATTAAGATAAATATACTATAAATTGACTAATCTAACCTTAATTCTACAAATATCAAAATAAAGAACAAAAAAACAATAATAGCTCATCACGCCGCTATTTTAGGTTCTGAAGAATGTCCCAACCTCTCGTTTAAAAAACATAAAAATGCATGTTTCTGAACCCACACGAATAACACAGCAGTCGGGTACTCTCATAGATTACATCTGTACAAATTTTGATCTTGACTTGAATTGTGACACTATCTTAAGGGCTTTCTGCCCATGAGACTGTATTGGTCCGTTTTCCTTGTCTGAGACGCCGGCGTTCTAAAAGGTCAACAATGGGTAGAATATTCAGTTCAAAAAATGTTTGAAGATTCCAAGAGCAGTGCATAATAACCTCTTGGGAAAACATTCTTCAATCTCCAGATCCTTTAACAGCCTTCATGTAAATATCAACCGTGTATTTAATAAATGTTTTCCTTCAAAAAGGTTAAAAGTTAAAAAGAAAAAAACCTTGGATTAGCAAGGGTACTAAAATCTCCGCTACAAATCCAAAAAGCAATGATCCATAGTTAACAGCTTAAGAGGAAAAAATGACTCTGTACATTTCGCTGTAACTTTGGAGCCAGATACAATAAACCAATTTTATTACTCCATAGCAGGTAAGTTGACATCAAACTTATCTTGTCAAGTATATCCTCTTGATTGTCTCAGCAACGTATGAGTTTTGGAGGATTTTTGTCTCACATTTATTGATATTGACGAGCTGCGTAGTCTCTAGTCCAATAAAAAACGAGCGTTCCGCTGAAATTGATGGTGGGTCCGTCAGGGTACTGGAATGCGCACCGGAGGGGGCGCTTTGTGCTCTTGTCAATTCTATTAACAATTCCTTCATGCCTAAATGACGCTCTTGTAATAAGATTTTTTAAATCCATTATGGTGGTTAAAGGCTTAGTATGGCAACTAGGTAATATTGAATTAGCTTAAGTCCTTTTCATTGTAAAATGATTCTGTACTGAGCAAATAAATTTTATTTATTTTATTTTGATTCCTTTGCATAAGGGAGTTAATTCTGATGATCCCTCCAACTATCGGCCAACTTCCCCCTTGAGACCAAGGTAATTGAATAGCTTGTAAAGTCGCGACTACTTCATTTCCTCACAACAGATAACCTTACAACTCCTTCCCAGTTTGGTTTTCAAGCATCAAAAAACACAAGCGATGCTATATTTTCACTTTTTGAAAATATCTTTCCCAATCTTAATGAGGACGAGGCTCTTGCGGCGGTGTTTTGCGATTTTTCTAAGGCATTCGACTGTGTTGATCATCGAGTACTGCTGCAGAATCTTCAGCGCTATGGCATTCGTAATAATATCGATGGTCTACTTCATATCTCTCGGGAAGGATGCAGGTCATGTTGGTTGACGAGAAATGTTCTGGTTCATCTGGAGTAGACTTTGGGATGCCTCAGGGTTCAGTGTTGGGGCCAGTATTGTTCTTGTTGTATGTAAACGACCTTGCGAATTTGGATATTTAGGGAAGATTTACACTCTTTGCACTGGAAAAACCAAAAGAACCTTAAAGAATATGGTTGATGGGGACTTAAAAAAAAATGAAAACTTGGTGTGACTCTAACTCTTTGTGTTTTAATGTGAAAAAACTAGTATTTTGATATTCGAAGATGATGTATCACTCTTTATTTGAATTCCATCTGAGATACGGCATTGTGTTCTGGGGCGTTTGTAATCAGCAACTGGTGAATTCTGTATTTGTTATTCAGAAAAGAGACCTTACATTTATGAGTAGAGCAAAATATAGAGATCATTATAAATCAATCTTTATCAGGTTCAGAATATTAACTGTAGTGTGTTTGTTTCTTTTGGAAATGGTTTGCTTGATTCATCGGAAATACTCAATCAAAATAACACTTCATAATGCCTATAATACCAGGCAAAGTTTTGATATCCGTCTTCAGTCTTCCAATCCCCAGATTAACTTTACCCAAGCGCTCTATTATTTATGAAAGCATTAAAATTTACAACCACTTAAATACAAATTGTAGAAAGCTTGAAATTTCATTATCTGGTGCATGCCTGTTGAATATTCTAGGCCCCCCTAGAATATACCATTTTAATGATATAACTCTTAGAGTATATAAGTATTATTTAGTAGCTTTGTCAATAAGAATAAATATTGTATTTTTTTGTGGACAATAAAGCACTTAAAAATAAATCAATTAGGCGATGTACATCCCTTGGTAGATCATTGTACTCTTTAAGACCTTTGAAAAGTAAAGAATTCATAGCTCTCTTAGAATTAGTCCTTTTGATATTAAAATAATTTCTATTTTCAGTAGGATAATTATGCACATCCCAGTTGTGGGCAATAAATCCACCAAGGTAAGATGGGAGGAGACCATTTAACAATTTATATATAAAAACCATGGACAGAAATTTAATTCTCTCCACTACGGACATCCATTCCAGACACAAAAGCGTGCTGTTAATAGGTGCATACCGATACCATGAAAGTAGACTTCTCATTCCTCTATTTTGCAATCTTTGTAAAGATTTACTGTTGTTGTCTAGTACAAATAGAAGGCTAGGGCAATACGTAAAATGTGGTGAATTATTGTGTTGTATACTGTTTTTCTAGAGTTAATTTTTGAGAAAAAGAGAAGTTTTTTTGATATTTTCTTCTGAATGTACATAAAATGACATTCAAAAGTTAAGGAATTTTCAATGAAAAATCCTAAAATATTTTATTTCTTTTACTAATACCAGTTTAGTTCCATAGCCTTTTATATTTACATTGTCTAGCGTAAAAGAACCGTTTTTACCTTTACATTTAATTTTGATTTATTTGTATTCAAGTATTTTTCTATTTTAATAAGTTCGCTATTTATGTTTTGAAAGGCAATCTGTACATTTTTGTGACTAAATGAAAGTAAGGACTCAGCAACAAATAAATTAAGAAAATCAGGCTAATAAAATAGGTAATTTTTTATTTATTGATTTGTAGAGATATAGATTATAAGTAGATATAGCACCAATTCAGCCAATGTAAGTACCCACCTCAATAAAAAAAAAGTATTAATAGCTAGTCCTGGCGCCAAAACGGCAGGCGCATAAATATCCAAATCATGGAACTCCTTTACGGTCTTTTGTACTGTGTTAAAAAGCCTAATTTATTCTCCAACACTTAGTTTGGTTCATTCCGAACAATAATCTTAATCTCCTACAAAAATTCAGAATTTAAGACCAAAATACACAATGTTAAGAATAAATAATGCTTCATAACACTGGCTGACTGGGAAACTTGGCAGGGTGCCAAAAAATACCAAATATCCATCAGTAGTAATTTTTAGTAACTAACTACAGATAAAACTCTTCTAGTTAAATTACTTACCACGCCAGGGTAATTTGCTTTAAATCTGTCAACAATTTCCTGTTTCTTTTTCCGCCTTGAGTCTTCATGCTTGTCTGTTCTTGCATCTCCCAACTGTTCCAAAACATCATCCAATTGTTTTTGCACTTCATGAACTTTATCTTTGGATGAGCCAACATCAGACTGAAGATCCCTTAACAACTTCTGTTGGTCATTAAAAGCTTGCTCACTCGTACTATAATAAGAAATACATCAATACATGTTTCCAGAAAAACATTTTTTCATATTTATTACCGTATATGTTCCTTCAGCTTATGAATTCTCTTCTCCATTTCTTCTTTCTCATGACTTTTTTGTAAATGCTTATTTTCAGCATCAGTTCTTAATCTAGACACATTGTCAAGTCTATCTTGGTCAGACTTCTGTTCTCTGTTTACTGAATCTAACTCTTGCATGTATCTTGCAGATCTCTTGGCAGCTTCTTCTTTTAATCTGTGGTATTCTCTCACCTGAGCATCCTCCAAATGAACATCTCTCCCCTAAAATATTTTTAGAGATATATATTATAATGCTCATATTTTAACAAATTCTATATAATTTGTCTTACTGACCTGGCTTTGAGATTCACCAGCAATCAGTTCTTCATATTCAGCTTTAGATTTCTCTACTTCTGCCAATTCTTCTTCTAGTTTTCTAATGTCATTCATGTGGGCGTCGTGAGCTTTCTTGGCTTGATCTAGAGTTTTATAAGCACTTTCAACCTACAAAAAACATTAAACCATGAAAATAATGCCATTCTAATCAAGAAATCTTTGTACTTGTATCCGTAAATAAAAAATCTATCTATCTATCTATCCACCTTTTTTTGAACATGAGATACTTTTTCCTTTGACTTAATGAACATTGGTTTCTTCTTGGAGATTTCCACTTCTGCTTCACGAATTTCTTGTTCTATTTTCGCCAATTCCCTATAAAATAAATTAAACAAGATCATAACAACTTTCCTCTTAGTCTGGCTTGCTTCAGAGTTAGTCGCACCTGTTATATTTCCCATGCTCTTTTTTCTTTTCTTTAAGAACATCCTCCAATTTTTCTTTTTTCTTCTCAATTTTTTCCAATTCTTTCTGCTTAGACTTCAATTCTTGTTCACGATTTTTCATGGCTCTTTCATTGTGAAAGGCTTTAAATAGCTGATGTTCTACTAATTTATCATTCTATTTAAAAAAGGTATTAAGGTTATAAAAATGCATCCTATAGATTGAGCAATGCCTGCTTTCTGTGTTACACTTACCAAGTCATCTTTTAAGCGTGAATATTTATCAGCTTCTTCTTTTTCCATTCTTGCCTCTTTCCGCTCGGCATTAATCCCTTTCTTTTTCTGCAAGGCAAAGTTAATTTCTTCTTGTGCTTTTTGCATTTGCTGTTTAAATCTATCGTATTCTTCTCTAAGAGCACCAGATCTAAATATGATTTCATTATATATACCTACCTTAAAAATAAATTTAAATATAGCAAAACCTACCCACTAATCTCTTCAAAGAGAGCAGTCATTTCTTTGGGGTTTTTCATGGCAATTGATTCTACTGCACCCTGAAATACAAGGAAGTTTTTGGCTTTAACATTAATTTTAATTTTTTCCAATTCGGCCAGGTAGTCATTGGCAGTAACAATCTGTAAAAACAAAATGAGTTTAGTAATAATTAATATTTATAGTTAGAAATCTTATAAAAAATATAAATGTGCCTACAATATGTGTAGTTACAAAATGGTAGGATAGTTTATTTATGTGCTAGCTTAAACAATATTATACAACTTCAATAATACTGTTCTGAGAAACACAAATTAGTGGATATTTTTATTTACTTTAGGTTTTATTGTATCAAAATATGATAGGCCAAACTTACACTTCCATTTATTTTGTATTCGGAGGATGAGCCTTGAACTGATCTTTGAAAAGCCATTTCCTTTTCAGGAATACCGCCAAGAGTAAAAATAGCAGTTACAGAGGCACTAAAATTGATAAAAAAAAAACAACAATAAAGAAAATAATAACAATAATAAATCTATATTCATTGAAGCTCTTTCCAAGAAATACCAACCTTCTGGACACTGGTTTGCTGATGGCTGCCCCATGTATTAAATCACTTAAACGTTTGACCCTCAGACTTTGGGTTTTTTCTCCCATAACAAAACTGATAGCATCCATAAAATTTGACTTCCCTACAATAAGAAATAGTTGAGGAAATGTTAGAAATACCTAGTTTCTTTAAAATTATGTACAGAAATCAGAAACTTGTTAGCATAAATCAACTAACCTGAAAACAAACAATAAAACTAAACAGGTATTGGTAGGCACTAGTAGGCGGTCAGTAAATGCAAGAGGATGCTTGACAAAAAGTTTCAAGGTACCTAATAGTTATTAATGAATCTTATTTTATTATTTTGCGAGCCGCCTGTCGTACTACTTAGCTTAAAAATTATAAAATACCTATCAGGAACTACAAACCTGATCCATTGGGGCCAATAACAGCATTAAAGGGCTTGAGGGGCCCAATAATATGGCGCCCTTTGTAGGACTTAAAGTTTTCAACTTCGATGTGTTTTAATCTCGGAGACATCTGTAAAAATCCACAGTTTACAAGCAATTAGCGAAATAGACCATCTCAAATAAATATATTTAAAAATAAAAATAATGTAAACACCTTTTCTTTCAAAAACACAACACAAAACAAATATGGCTGACGCTGACACTGACAGGTGCCAGGGCTCCGCGACGTTGCCAAATATACGTACTTGAAAAAGGCGAATTGGAACCAAAAAGGTGGATTAGATGCCGTGTTAGCGCTGTTTAACCAATATAAGTCTATAATTATTATTATTATTAATTATTATCCAACCATTATCATTTATTTCTAATTTAAATTTTGCGGCGCCAACATGAAAGTGACAGGTGGCCGACTCGCGCATGCGCATTTTTAGGAGCCGTGTTCCGGATTTAGCCGCTCCTGGCGTTTACCACACCGGCAAATGGCAAGTTTACAAGCTATAATATGAAGTGCAAAATAAAATAATACAGGGATGCCAGCTTTTAGTAGATCTAATGAACTACCGTTAAGTGAGGGGTGGGAGATGGGAGACACAGAACAATCAGGGTTAGGTGAGAGAAGAGAGCCGGTGTTTTCTTTTAGAAATCATGATACACGTGTTGTTTTTGCTTTTGTAGTTGTTTTGATTAAAGCCTTTAATTAAAACTAAAACCCATAAGCACTCCAGTAGGACAGAAATCACGACCAGCAGAAGTGTATTGTGTATTGGTTATATTTAGTTATTGTTTTAAAATGGGTCGGCGAAAACCTGGGTTTAGAAAGAAGCACTATTTCAGTCATCAAAGAAATCAGGTTAAATTTCAAATAATAATACATGTTTTGTATGTTAAATAATACTTTCCAATATTGCAGGACGGAAATAAATCTCAGCAGCAAGAAGAAAGAAAACCATACAATGACATAATCCGAGAAAATGAAAAATTTGTTAAATATTACGAGGTATGTATTTTGGATCGGTTTAGCTAAGCTAAAGTGAACTGATTCCCGTTCTAATGGAAAATGTAACCAAGACCCAAAAGTGATCAATTCTGGTTCCCTTGAATGTTTTGCTGTTGAGCCTGCAGAGGTTATAATATAAACATTTTGGCATTTTTTAGGAACAGTGCTTGTCCTTGAGTTACTTAATTGATTTTTAAAATCAGATGATTGTGGCTTACCTATGTCTCCAAATTTTTTTTTTATTAAAATATATCTTTGGAAATTAATTGAATGTGTTAGAATTTTGGCAGGACTTCAAACTATACTCACTATTTTTCTAAATTTATTTTTAGACACAGAATGTATGCAAAAGAGAAGAATTTGAAACATTCATAACATGCATGAAAACAGATCTACCCTCAACATTTAGAATTACCGGCTCTAAAGGTGTAGCAAAGAAAATGTTGGAATTGGTTGAGGATCAACTAATAAAGGAGTGTGTTAATCAAGATGCAAATGAAAAGCCACCCAGCATGTTTGCTTTGCCATGGTAAACAATTTTATTAAGTAGATGTGCCCACATCTTTTCATAACTTGATATAATTAATTATTTACTATTTATTAAATGCACTGCTATAATTTTAGGTACCCAGACAAGCTAGCTTGGCAGTTGGAATTGACTAGAAAAGATATTCGAAGGCTAGAAGCATATTATAAACTGCACAACTTTTTAATTTCCGAGACAGAACATGGTACAATTTCTCGACAAGAAACTGTGAGCATGATCCCTCCATTGGTTTTAGATATTGAACCACACCACAAGGTTAGATTTTTCATATTCATAATATGTTAAAAAAACCTTTTTCTTCAATACATTATTTTCATTTCTAGATATTGGATATGTGTGCTGCCCCTGGCTCAAAAACTGCACAGTTACTTGAAATGCTTCATAAAAATGACGATCCCATACCCTCTGGTTATGTTATTGCTAATGACGTTGATAACAAGAGATGTTACATGCTGGTCCATCAAGCAAAAAGGCTCAATTCCCCTTGTGTTGCTGTGATTAATCATGACAGTGCTCTACTACCAAATATGTTTGAGACACTGGCAGATGGATCAACCCAACAGGTAGTAAGTCTTATTAAAAACTATAGGACCATTGATAGCATATTCTAGTCTATATAGTCAATAAAACACAAATGGGTTGCGTTTCTATTCACAAATAATTTTCTTACAGGTCCAGTTTGATCGAATTTTGTGTGATGTGCCTTGTTCTGGTGATGGAACTTTGCGAAAAAATCCAGATATTTGGATGAAGTGGACTCCAGCAAATGGTCTGAATCTTCATGGGTAGGTAATTTCAGTTTACTAGTTAGGTGCATAATATACTCATTACTAGATAGGAGATTAAACAGTCCTAGTTTGTATATTACTGAAAATATAAAAAAAAATTAAAAAAACTAAGGAACAAAATAATATTCCGCTTTATTTTGTAATTGTTTGTAAATGGATGGTACATTTAACATTGTACTTATAGGATTCAATATAGAATCCTAAGAAGATCTGCGGAATTGTTAACTATTGGAGGAAGAATTGTTTATTCGACTTGTTCAGTTAATCCTGTTGAAAATGAGGCTGTCATTCATAGAATGTTAGCAGAAGCTAATGGTGCGTTGGAATTAGTTGATGTCAGCAGCTCTTTGCCTGGATTAAAATATTCACCAGGTATATATAACTATATAACCTTGTAATAAAAGCTTTGGACCAATCATAAACTTTATATTTTTGAGAATGAACGCCTAAGCAAAATTTTCGGAAATATTTCTCCCTTAACTTTTACGAGAAAATGCGAAAAAAATTGAAAACATATTATTATTAAGACATCTTTATTAGACAAAAGACCACAAGGCTATCGACCTAGGTCTTTTAGCCTTTAATTTACATTAAAAATGGTAAATTACAAAAATAATTATTTTTTCTAAGCGTGTAATATTGCGTGTTATGTACAAAAAAAAACTAATTGTTCAGTATCTCAGAAACTGTCCTTTCTGGTGTACTGATTGGAAAAGTTTTATGATATCTTTTAATCTATTATATTGATATTGGGTCCCTTGCTGGTAAATTTTTCAGTTTGTGATGAAATCTCTGGCTGGATAATTGGTTCAGGTTAGTTTTTGCATATAGGCTTCATTAGATGGATTGTGCAGTGGATTAATATCTTTGTACTTTTTCGTAGAAAATGAAATATAAATCAATACTGTAGGTTAGTTAAGGTTAGTTTCATGTCAACTTTTCTCGAATAAACAGTGGTCTTTTTTGCAGATCATGAAATTATCTTCAAAATGATACAATAAATGTATGTGTTAATTATAATATATTATGGAAATCTCCAATACATAAAAATAAATGTTAGTAGGGATGTTAGTTGCACATTTTTCTTGATATCTTTGTCAATAGTGAAATTATTAATGACATTAATACACACTGGCAAAAATATAACAACTATTATTACTGTTAATACTTTATAGTTTAATATTAACAAATATAATATACACGTGCCTTTTATTGTACCATTTTAAAGATAATATCAGGCTGTATAAAAAGGATAATCATTGTTTATTGGCGAACATTAAATTTACAGAATTGGTACAAAGCTATTTTTAGAAGTAGCATCAGCTAGAATTGCAATTTAATATTTAGACACTTTTTCAACATATCTAGTGAAGACGAAATAATGGCGATAAACTGTTTTTTACCTCCCCTCAGTGCATAGATGAACTTTAACCTCCGTAGATTAGGGACTAATTGGCTTACAAATTTCCTTGAGGTCTCCGTTTACAGGTAATCAATCCAATTCCCTACAAACTATCAAAATTGACCGTTCGTTGCAAAAAAATAAACTAATAAATACTTCTTTTCCAAGATGGCGGCTAATTAGCTACTCCTTTTTTTAAAACTTTTTTGGTTTTAACTTTAGGGTACGTGTTCGATTGCAACTCAAATAAAATTGACTGTCCTTCCACTTTTTCCTTGCCAAAGTACATACCTATCGACTATCGACTTGGACAAAAATCTATTCTGTCTATTTGGCTCATTAAGTCATGTTGGAAATAATTATCCATGTGTTAATAATTGGTGATTATTGAAAGGGACTAACTCCATAAAACTAAAATATTCGCTCTCCTCAGGAAAGGAACTAACTCCGGAACTTACTTCCTTTTATTGCTCTACCATATTTATTAGTTACAATTTTAAAGGCTCTGGTTAATGGGAGTCAGTTCCTTTCTTCACCAATCGGTCGACAATGCTGAAAAATGTCACGTCACGTTTAAAACTCAAAATCGTAAATTTGTTGCTTTAGTTCCTTTTAATAGTTACCAATTCAATTGTAAAATTGTTTTTTTGTGGATTACTTTATAGGAATGGAAGAATGGTTGGTTTCCAGCAGATATTTAGAATTTTATAATAATTTTGACGAGGTAGATGAAAAATGGAGAACTACCATTAGGCCACAAATGTTTCCGCCCAGTGCCGAGGACAGAGATAAATACAACTTAAAAAAATGGTTGGTTGTTTTATTTTATTGATTTCTGTTTTCAATGAATTTAATTAAGACATTATAAAAAGTGCCAGTTTAATTTTTTTAAAACATCTTTTTAGCATAAGAATATTACCACACCAACAAAACACTGGAGCGTTTTTTGTTGCTGTGTTGCAAAAAGTGAAACCATTTACTTCCAAGGAGAAGAAAAATGAAGCTGATAGCCAAGAACCACAAAACGAAGATTCTAAAAAACGAGAATTTAATGAAAGGTGAGTCATTGCGCAAGCTCTGCGGAGCTTAAATTGTACTATACGTTAACAGAACCATTTCTTCTAGTGATCGACCGATATGACTTTTTTAGCCGATACCGATAATCGGCCGATACCGATAATGTCTTGGCCGATAACGATATATATCGGCATATCGGCCTTTTTTAATTGATAACATTATTCATGTCTAAAATCTGAATATTCTGTAATATAATTTATAATTCTTTAACGTTCAATTTAAAATCACAAAAATAAAAACAAAAATTGCACTTTGGCAACACAGCAATAGGCGGTAATTTATGTGGCTCAGCGCCAAGTCATTGGTGAATCCCCTTAATTTAAATTTCTCGGTGAATCCCGTGCGTTTATTGCCGTGCATTCAGTATTGCATTCTTAAAGCAGATCGTTTTAAGTTCGATTATTTCTTGGCGTAATTTAGTTAATCTTTAACAAAGACATAATATTAATAGTTAATAATAATCCTATTGGAGTTTGGTGGAGTGCAAAGTAGCGAAATGGATGGAAAAAGTATTTATTGGAAATATTTCATAAAGAATAAATTATCCCCAGCAGATAAGAAATCCACCGCAAAATGTAAATTGTGTGACATAGGTAACCATTTCATTAGGGGGAGTGGGAAAATCGGCTAATACCTCAAACATGAAATACCATTTAGAGAAAAAACATCCTCAAGAATATAAATTGAAAGGGACTGATTCCAGTTCACGTTATAAAAATATTTACCAACAATAGGACCTGCTCATTCAGGATTATATTATTATATAGGATTGAGGGGCAAACCACCCAGGAATTTTTTGCTAAAAATCTAGGGATTTATTTTATTAGGAATTTAGGGAATTTTAAGGGAATTTGTGTAAAAAAATTACTGAAAAAATCTGAAGAATTAAGTAATTTGTTGGAAATTTGGGGAAATTAAAGGAATTTGTGTAGGAGGGGGGACATTTTTCTTTTTCATCACTTTAAATTGTTTCATTAACAATTAACACCTACGATATGATTTTATTTAAAAACAAATTTCCCCGTTTATTTCAACGTTTTGACTTTTGATCACTCTGAGTCTATTTTTTTTAGAAACGGCTGGACCTTCTAGTAGTTCTAGTAGTACTTCTAACTCTAACTCTAAGCTATTGCAAGTCTCACTGGCTGACTCTTTCAAGCAAATGCAAAAGTGGGACATTAATTCATCCAGAGCGAAGGAGTTTCACTACCTTATAGGTGAAATGATATGTTTAGATAATCAGCCATTCAGCATTGTATCAGATGATGGCTTTACTCGGCTACTAAAGAAAGCTATTCCAAATTATGAAATTCCTTCTAACAAATACTTCAGAGAAAAAGTTGTACCAGATATTTACTCAAGATGTAAAGCACAAGTGACTCAAAAAATTTCAAATATGTTGGGAAAAGCATCTTTTACTACAGATATTTGGACGTGCAAATATACAAACAGTTCTTTTTTGTCTCTCACAATCCATTTTTTTGAAAAAACATGTTTAAGTTTAAATCAGAGATCCCATTTTTCACTTGCCTGCAAGAAGTTCCCAGGATCTCATACAGGAGACGCCATAGCTGAAGCATTTAATTCTTTGTTACAAGAATGGAATATAAAAAGGGAACATATTCACTTAGTATTAGCAGACAATGCTGCCAATATGAGGAATGGTTTTGTTAAGGCAAAAGTAAATTATGAAGCATGCTTCATTCATTCTTTACAACTTGTAATACAGGATGCTATACAAAGTCAACGTTCAGTCAGTGATTTAATAGCAAGATCAAGAAAAATCGTTTCGCATTTTAATCACTCTCAAACTGCTTGCGATAAACTAAGTAAACTACAAGAACAACTAAACCTTCCCAAACACAAACTTTTCCAAGATGTACAAACACGTTGGAATTCCTCATTTTATCTACTCTCTCGCCTACTTGAACAAAAACAAGCAGTAAATTTATATATTTTGGATCATGGGACTCTTACAGACTTGACATTTTCCGAATGGGAATTAGTTGGAAGCATTTTAAATTTGTTAAGTTCTTCAGACTGCTGCATATCTGAAGTAATTCCATTTGTTTCGACTATCACTGCCTATCTTAACAAAGAAAACGCTAATTTTGCAGGAGTAGGTACAATGAAAGAAGAATTGAAAAACAGCTTGAATAAACGATTTCAGAATATATTTATAAAAAAACATTATACCATCGCGACTTTCTTGGATCCTCGCTTCAAAGACAATTTTTTTACAAAAGACTGTGATTTTATATGCGAATACATAACTACAAATCTAAAGTCCCAAATAAAAGAAAACAATACATCTGTAGAACATTCCAGTTCCCCTGACATTTCGGATTACATTTAAGACCATACAATAAATGAAACTATAGATTCTATAGAAATTGATAGTAATGACAACGAACCACTTTCTAAGTATGTTCGAACTTCTGAACCTGAGACTAGTCGAACATCTGACCAAAATCTGTTTTGGGAAATCTACGAAGAATTTGCCGGAGAAGGGATGAGCTCCACAAAAACAAAAACCATTCCAACAACATCTTCTTGTGACACAAAATCATCTTCTAGGGCATCCATTTGTGAAGAAGTGAATGCTGAAATTACAGAATATAAGAAACATCCTCTTCTTGAAAGAAAAGCGAATCCCATTTCTTGGTGGCAAGAAAAACGAGAAGTTCTACCATTATTATATAATCAAGCTCTTATATATTTATCTGCACCAGTTGGCAGTGTTGCAAGTGAGCAAATGTTTTCAGAAGCTGGAACCGTAAATTCGGCGAAAAGGAATCGGCTGAATCCAGAAACAACCGAGAAACTAATATTTTTACATGATAATTTGTCTAAACTACATTATTCATATTAAATGCCTATTTCATGTTATATCTACCATAATTTCTTAAGATTAACTTATTTGAAATATTACTTTAAATTTAAATATAAAAAAAATGTTTTAAGCTGCTATGGTTGTTTTTATCATCGGCCGATATAGCCGATATATATTTACATCTATCGGCCGATACCGATAATCGGCTCTCGGCCGATATAGCCGATATATCGGTATCGGTCGATCACTAATTTCTTCACAAAACGTTGCTGCATTTTGCATTAAAATGCAGCAACAAGCGTTATGTCGCTGAATTACTAAAAGTTTAAAAATTAACTATATAATTCATATATTTTTTTCCTGACCGTTAGTTCAACAATTTGATTTTAATTTCTTAGGTTTTCGGTCAATTCCGGAATAGAAAAACAATATTTGTTTTTTGTGACGTTTCAGTTCATTTTAATTTAAAAAAATCTCTCTTAAGTCTGATGATGGTTTAAACTTTAAATTAAAATAAACCAAAACGTCACAAAAAACAAGTATTGTTTTTCTATTTCGGAATTGACCAAAAACCTAAGAAATTAAAATCAAATTAATTATATACTATCTAAAAAAAGGCGTTATTGTGAATTTGCCTACTTTTTTTATTTTTATTATAGAACAACTTAAATCTAATCACAAACTGATACTAAAATTAATTATGGTCACTTAATAGCATAATCTAAAATCTATCCACACAAACTATAATTACAATTTACCTAAAGTCACAGATAAAACCTATTATAAATTGCAACAATCCCGAACTATACAGTGCATCAAAAAACCTAGATAAAAAGAAAGTGAAACTATACAGACTTTCATTCGATTATCATAAATGTAACTAAGTTACTAAAACTTGTACTTTACCAACAAAAAAACTCTGCTCCACGGCCTGCTTCTCTTTATCAGGTGGTTATGTGTGGCATGACATGACAGTCAATGCCAAAAATCTGCTTAAGGTTACGGTCGACTACCTCGAATATCGCATCTACCAGCACTATTGGGTTAGCCGCAATTCAACAATATCTACAGTAGGGGGGGGGGGGGGGGGGACTGGACATTTCAACTTCACATTGGGGTTACAAAAGGGATTATTTTCTTTAAAAACGGTATAAAAAACAAGGAACAACAAACAAACTTCTTCTCTGTTTTATGTTTATGATTATTCAGGATAAAAAGGTGTCCTGCATACATTTTTTTTAGATACCAATATTTTGTATATAGTATAGGCGTAAGGTGCCTTTTTAGCTCTTCACGATACACCCTTTTTATTACTTCGTTAAAACAACCAAAAACTTACCTGGTCGCTTTTTGGAAACTTGTGCATTTTCATACGTTTCCCACTTTGTACTTTACATCCGGAAACGCAACAGTAAAGCACCATTTTAGCAGAATAAACTTAGAGGTCGCGCCGCTTCGTTTAAAAATTTAATCTAAAATGTCAATGTCGCTTGGGTCCGACACGGGAAGATATTTTTATCATGGATCAGCGCATAAGTCATATTTTTATCTTTATGACACCTTAGCTGGTACGGTTGAATGCAGAGAGAGAAAGATACAGAACGTTCACCACGCTCATTCTAAATACATGTTTTGTCGCTACCAACGTTAGAATATGAACAACCTTATAAAACAAAATCCCTACAATAGCGCCATTAGCGTCTGGTTGAAGAACTAAGCGAACGGGGAACGATCTTCACCATTTAAGTTATCATAGCCTGGTACTGTTATTTTACTGTGAAAACCGAAACAATGTGTTGGTTACTATGCCAATGAATAATATACCGGGCTGAAAACTTACATCTTCTAATTGCGTACCGAAAAATCTGTATTTAAATTAAAATTAGCTACTTGGAAATTGGTTTCCGAACACTATAAAAACCCCCTTATTTTTTGATAGGTTACCAGAAAATCAAAGAAAACGTAGACGCAAAGATGTATATAGGGAAGACCCCTACGTATTTTTCAAGGACGATGAGCCAGTTTGGACCGACATTAAGTCCTTTTACAATATTTCTGACAGTTTTGAAGCCAATTGCTTGTTGACGAGATGCCGCGAGGGCAAGAAGAAAAACATATATTTGACGTCCTCGGGAATTCGAAATTTGGTGGTGTCTAATCAGTCTAACATTAAATTTATCAATACCGGGGTTAAGGCTTTTGTCAGATGTGATAACAAAAACATGAGGTGTCCATTTAGGTAAGAAATTTTGAAATAATTATGTTATATTATGAACAATTTTGATGCTCAGGTTAGTTTAGGTTCAGGTTCAATTTTTTAAAAATAACTTAATAAATTATTTCACGCGATCCGGGGGTAAACAAAATCGTTGTACAGAGCATCACACCGTTATGTTACAAGATAGTTTGGGCTACTGCTAATGAATGTCACTTCATT
The DNA here is from genome assembly GCA_963920685.1 of Polydrusus tereticollis. NCBI lineage: Eukaryota > Metazoa > Arthropoda > Insecta > Coleoptera > Curculionidae > Polydrusus > Polydrusus tereticollis. The sequence goes on along the minus strand of OY987326.1, from coordinate 39,511,229 downwards.
TGTAAAAGAAGACACGTTAAAACTGATAGTTGTAACTTCTCTAAAAAAATCACTAAAATCGGACTAAAAATAAAAAAGTTATCAAGCCTAAAACCTATTCAGAATTTTATAATGACCGTTTTCTTCGCACATGAGTATTTTTACGAGAGAACCTCGAGTAGTAGTAGTAAACAATCTTTATTGGTATCAACCAAAAGGCCATTGACCGAAGTCTGTCAGCCCTAGCAAATTCACAATAATTATAGTAACATTAAAACATTTTTGCTTAAAAAGTGATATTATATCAAACCTAATATTCAAAACAAAAAAAATTATATATCCTATAAATATGGCTACGTTTAAAATACATGATTAAAAATTAAATAATATACTTAATATAAAAAAAATAAAAAAAAAATTTAACAGAAAATGTTAAAATAGAGAACCTCGATTAAAAGTTTAAATGCATGTTTGTTATTAAAAACATATTTTTTACTCCCTAAATCTTGTCAATTTTGCGCCCATATATTGGACTTTCTTTTCCATCGTCCTAGCAGAAGCACTTGTTTTAAATTAAATTAAATTAAAATTTTTAAACTAGTATTTAAATATGGTGTTCCTCAAGGGACAATTTTAGGACCATTATTTTGTATTATTAGCAATTAATTTTAATAAAACAAATTCTCTTCCTTTTACTTTAAACCTAAATAATGTACCACAAAATATAAATAGCATCAATATAAGCGATGACATTCAAATTTTAAAAGTTAATCATGTAAAATATTTAGGAATAATTTTTGACGGTAAATTAAATTGGAATTTTCAAGTAGAATATTTGATTAAAAAATTAAGAAGTATATTACCAATTTTTAAAAGCATTAAAAAATTTCTGGATATAAAATTGGTTGAGCTACTTTTTGATAAAACATACAATACAAGTTATAAAAATGAAATATTCATAAAACCTAAAGTAAAATCCGTAGGACAAAAAACTTATAAATATTTATGCTTTTATTTAAATGATTATTTACCAACGAATATTAAAAAAATTATTTCATTAAAAAAATATAAAATTGAAATAAAAACATTAATATTGGAAATAAGCGCTTTAAAAATATTTTTGTAAATGCCGTAACTAATTAATGCTACTTAAAATTACTGTGAATCAATTATATAATTAATTTTTTTCAGAAATTTAATAATTTATCATCAAGAAAGTAGCGTTTATTGAATACTTGCAACTTTTTATAGAAATATTCTGAAATATTCATGATTTTAAATACTTTTAAATAAATAAGATTTGCCACTAAACACGTCTTCTGGGGTATTTATGAATAAGTTTAATGAAAAATAACATATTAACATGTTTATTACTGTAACTATTTGAAATAAACTTATTATTATTATTATTACTTAAACATAGAGGCCAGTTTGACCAAAGGATTTAAAATTTCTTTTAGAATTGCTAATGACGGCTTGGAAAGTATATATCCATATATCGGGGATAGTAGAAAAGTAAATATACCCAAAGACGACCTTATTATTTTGTTAACAAATAACGATCCACAACATTCTCCTCCTATAGTTGGTTTATCAAAATTTGTACAGGATCAAGTTGAAAATTTAAGTAAGTAAAGCTTTAGCGATTGGCCTTAAATAACAACTGACCAATCTTAAATTATTAATTTTAGGTCCAGGAAGTTGTGTATTAATTTACACAGAACAAGTGGAAGATAGTAAGGAACCTTTGGTAATACACATTAGTGGTTGGAGGGGCACAACGTCGTTAAGGTGCTATACCACTCAGCATAGTACAATTCATCTTTTAAGGTTGCTCGGAGGAGATATATCGAAATACGGTAAGTGATTAAGTGACTTTAGAAAAAATATTGGATGATATTACGCTTCTGAAGATTAAATAAAAAGCGACATAGTTGAATCTAGGTATACTTTTTCCAAAGTCAGTTTGATGACATAAAAAAGCTTTTGGCCGGGCTTCAAAGGGACCGGCATCATAATCGGGGTTGTCAGATCTTTTTTAAAAATTCTTTAAGTTTTTATTATTTAAAATGTTCTTTTAGATCAGTATTGATAGTCCGTAACTGTCTTAGAAAGCTAGTTTGCAAATGTATTCATGAATATTATAATAATTTCTTTTGTACTTCAGAAATATTATTTATACAAAAATAATTTAAATCAAACTAAAAAGGAATTTCACTGTTGTTAAACAAAAAAAAAAACAATTAACAAATCCTTATGTTCCTCCTACACTTGCGAAAACTTTGTAGAACTGGCAACACCCTGGCGATCGACTGTCGACGCCCACGCGCAATTTAAAGCACATTTTTTCCGGATGGAAAAATTAATAGATACACATTTATATGCTGTAGACAAGAACAGCAAATAGTTAAAGGTTCTCCCAATTGGGTGATCACTTATCAGCTTTAAAATCACTTGATGTTTGAGGTATGCGATATTGGGAATCGGACAGCGGCGTGACTCGTTAAAACGATTTACTGTGATTTACATATTTCATTTTCTGCTATAACTGTGTGGTTTCAGACAAGCAAGTTTTTACTTGGTACCTATATTTTATTATATCAGTATGGCTTTTTGGCGACAATTTGAAACATAAGGATCAAGGTGAATTATCACAGAAATATAATGAGTCGGTGCCAGAGTCGGCCATCGAAAGCGAAATAAGTCCGGAATTAAGAAAAAAAGATTTACATGTTCAATGTCAACGCATTATTTTAAATATGTAGGCGTGTTTAAAAAAAGGAAATCCGGGAAAAACTGAAAATGCGCTTTGTACAACAATGTACTTGTAATGAATTAACACACCTTGGGTTTTATAGGAATTTATAACGTAATTAATTTGGGGACTGTAACCGGTCATTCCATAAAGCGTAACCCAATAAATCAAAAATTCAAAACGGCTAATAATACTACAAAAGACTTTATTCTGCGAACTATTTACAACTTTTACGAGGATAATATAGTGCCAACTTTAGAACTGGTTCGTGATAAATTGCAAGTTTACCCTGATTATAAGTACTAATCTTTAGAAACATTGCGTGGTGTTTTATTAAAATGTGCGGATCGATACAGCACAAACTTGAAACAAATAAAGTTCATGGTTCTTAAATTAGGCCAACTCAATAAGTGTTGATTACTACAAATATTTCTAAACCAACCATTTTTTTAATTCAACGTTGCGGTACAGGCAAATTCAGTTATTAAAACCTGCACTATGTTGTTGGAGGATACGGGACTAATTTCAATTTTTAAAGGTTAAATACATGGTAAGAATTTCCAGTAGAATCCAGAAATCAAACAAAAATATATTGGGCGTTTCTTTTAAAAAATAATGTTAACGCTTACTGCCGGGAATGTATAGGGGAGGTCCAAATAACCCTAATTTGCCCTAAAAAAATCCTTAAGTGCCGCTTAACATAAAACCATACTACATTATTATGAATTAGTAATGTGTTCAAGGTTGTTAAATTTTATGAATATGTGTCAACTGTTATCAACTTCCCAGCATGGATATTTGAGAGGTAGATCAACCAATACAGCAATATATCAATTTACAAATGCAATATTACATCATTTGGAGAATAAAATTTTAGCCCTGGAAGTTTTCCTAAATTTAAGTAAGGCATATGACTGTGTCAATCATGAATACCTTTTATTAAAACTAGAAAAATACGGTATTAGAGACCGAGCTAATAAATGGATAAAATCGTACCTCTCCAATAGGCTGCAACAAGTTATTGTAAATAGTGGAAAAATAGAAATAAAATCAAATATTTCAGTTACTACCACAGGGATAGCCCAGGGAAGTATTGTTGGTCCCATTTTATTTACAATTTATCTAAATGACCTGAGCATGGCTCTAAGTAACTACTCAATAACAAGCTACGCGGATGACACTAATCTCTTAATTTCAGGGAGAGATCTACTAGAAATAATTGAAAGCACAAAAATTGGTTTCTTTGAAACGAATCATTGGTTCACTATGAACAAACTTAAATATAAATAATTCAAAAACTAATTTAATTTTATTCCGAACCAAGCAATCCCAAATTAATCCAATAGATAAGGTCACCCTTGAAGGTAACGTTATTACTCCAGTAAAGAACACTAAGTTTTTGGGAATACACATAGATGAATTCTTAGATTGGGAAACTCACATAAACAAAACTAGTTTAAAATTAGGAAGTATTGGATATGGAATTAAGGTAGTGGCAAACTACATGAATATTAAAACTTTAAAAATTCTTTAGATTGCTAACTTTCAGTTAATTTTAAGATACGGCGTAATATTTTGGGGGTACAACTCCAACATGCAGTCACTTTTTGTGCTACCACACTCGTTGGGCGAAAATTTTTACAGTGCTAAAAGCTGATTTTTAAAATACTTTGGTCATTCCTCTTTAAAAAAGGTATTTTACATTTGTTTCGATAAAATTAGCCGTTTTCGAAGAAAATCAATTTTTTGTATAACACGTTTTTTAAATAATAAATCAGAATACTACAATAGAACACCAGTCGTTTTTATTGTTATGTAGTAGTAAAGTGGGTTGTTCATGAGACCCTTCGAGAACAACTGCTACATCCTTATCACGTCCAAGAGGTGCATGTCATGTCTCCTACTGATTATCCTGCAAGAGTCAACTACGCAAATTGGTTTTTACAACGATTTAGGCAAAATCATCACTTGACTAGTATTGTTTTGTTCCGAGACGGAGTAACAAGTTGCCATAATTTGTATATCCAGCATGAAGAGAATCCCCATGCAACGCAGACAAAGCACCCCAACAATGGTTCATGGTTAACATGTGGTCGGGGATTATTGGGAATCATCTCATTAGGCCGTTCTTTATTAAAGCAGATTAAATGGTGACATGTATTTGCAATTCTTGCAACAAAACTTAAATGTGCTATTAGAAATTAGAAATCAGATGTGGTATATGCACGACGGTGCACCGCTTCATTTTAGCTATTTAGTGCGTCAGCACGTCGAGATGGGCCTATTTTATGGCCACCGAGGTCGCCCGACATGACTCCATTGGATTTCTTTTCGTGGGGAAATTTAAAGAAGCTTGTATATTCGACGTCAGTTCACACAAGGGAAGATCTGATAGAAAGAATAACACACCATTTCAACGAAATTCGAGACAGTCCTGGAATGTTGTTTCAAGTACAACGAGAAAACATCCGTCGGCTAAGCAAATGTGTAGAGGTACAGGGCGCCAATTTCGAATCTTTTACATTATTAACATTATTGCGTTTAAGTGATTTCCGGAATGGCAACCCTTTTAATGGTTCAGGTTATTCTGAAATGTATCAGAATAAATTCCTGCATCCACACAATTACCGAGTGCTTGTCCATAAGTTAGATGCATGTAATGAGCAATATTGAGATGCAATAATGACAACTTTTATGATTTTAATTATTAGTTATGCTGTTATTCGATTCGTTACTGTGTTTAAATAGCTTATGTTAATAAACTTGATTATTAAATATATAAATAAATATTTCGAAAGTCGATGCTTAAACATGTTATACAAAAAATTTATTTTCTTTGAAAACGGCTAATTTTATCGAAACAAATGTATAGTACCTTTTTAAAGAGGAATTACCAGAGTATTGTAAAAATCAGTTTTCAGCTCTGTAAGATGACACCTGTCATTATTTTGGCCCAACGAGTGTAGTGGCAAGTCCGTTCCTGACTTGTCTGACGATGTAAAGCATCTAATCATAAATCATAAAATATTAAAATTTTTTGTATAGTATCAAATAATTTTAAAATTGATGGGTCCAATACTTTTACAGTATAGTGTTAATTTTTAGATGTAAGTAAATTTAAAAAAACGGAAGAAGAAGAAGATAAGCCCGAGGAAGCTCAGAAGGAGGCTGTAGCTACTCAGTCGGAAACACCAAATGAGGATGAAACAAAGGAGTAAATAAAAAACAGGTCCGTAAAAATTATTATTATTATTATTATTATTTGTAGAGTAGTAAAATAGGATTTATTAAAGTTAAAAGTGCAATACTTAAATCAAGACATTGTATTATAGGTATAAGTAACGTAAAATATTAATGAGCTGAAAACTAAGGTACATCGAATCTCATTAAATTAATTGAACATCAATATTCCTGGATTAGCTCAAACAAATTAAACGGTGTGTGGATCGCTAACAATTCACCGCCAATTTAATTCACCGCAATTAAAATTGTCATATAATTTAACTCACCATAAAATTACAGGTTATTTCTGGTTAATTCTCTTTGATGATGAACCCTTATTTCTTTAATTTCTTTCGTTAACTTTCTCGGTAAGTATACGTGATTTGAATCATCAAAACTCCCACATAAGGCCTCAATAGACTTTTTATCAGTTTTGTCTGCCCGGGTTAAAATGTACTGGTAAGAACGACACACATGCACGTGTTCGTTTTATCCAGTTTTTCAACATGAATTCCACGATCACGTTACCACTACAGTGGGGGCAGCATTAGCTGTAAAAGTACGAACTTACGAAACGTTCAGAATGAGCTAATGAGTGGTTGCTTAACCCAAGACAATTTTCTCACGTAAAACTATTAAATTAGTTTTTTTTTAACTTGTTAATCGTTTTTGAACTAACAATATTTGACCCAAAACAGTACCAACAAATCAAACTAGCTACTTAATCAAAGCGCGCCTAAAACAACAATTTTTCTCATAAAGACGACATGTCAGGGAAGAAAGCATTTTTGATTCCGCATCTTACTATTGTGGTGCTAAGCGCACAAGGTTGAAACAGTTTTGGAACAATATTTCGCTTATTCTGTTTCGAATTTAATTTCTTAGAAATTTAAGAAGTTATTTCCCCACACAAATATGCATAACGTTTCAGAGAAGGCATCGCCACCAATATGATATTAGACAAAATGGATTTAAGCAGTTTTATATGCGAACATCTCATATGCTCATTGGCCCCCATCCAGAGTACTCTGTCTGTCCTCTGGATTGACTTTATTGAAGAGACACTTGACTATTTAGTTATACAGGGTGGCAAAAAAGTCGCGCATAATGTCTGTAACTTTTGAATTACCTCGTATAAAGTCTGTGCTTTTTAAGAAGTCCGATATCGGATTAAATCACCAAGGGATGTTATCGCTTTTAAAACAGTAAGTCGGTTAAGTTACAATATCTTCGCACCTTCGCTATACTTGATCACACCGAACATCCCACTGGTTTACTGTATTCTATTACTGGGCGAAATCAGAGGTTTCAAAACAAAATTATCTTAGAATTACGCGTTGAGCATAAATAATAATTAAATAGATAATTAAATTATTTTGCTATTATTATAGTTAAATCTATATAATAATCGCTATTTTCCAAGAACCAATTAAAATTCTATTCTATTTCTCTATTCTTGAAAAGATAAAGCAGAAAAAACTTTGCGATATTGGAACTAACAGTTTGTCCATCATCTTAAAACATATGGGTTTTAAATATAAAAAAACGAACAACAGAAAACTGCTTTGCGAGCTGTCCAATGTTGTTTCGAAAAGATGGCAATTTTTAAGGGATTATTTAAACAACAAAAAATCGGAATTGTCAAGACAAGTTGTTTTTCTTGACGAAACATGGATGCTGAAATTTTTGAGCATTGGTTCGAGGAAAAACTTTTAAAAAGTTTAGAAAAACCTTCCTTAATTGTTTTAGACAATGCCTCTTACCATACGAGACTCGAAGAGAAATTCCCTACAAGCAGCTGGAAAAAGGAAGAAATAAAAGAGTGGTTGTCAAAGAAAAACATAAACCATGAAAATTTATATTTAAAAAGTGAACTTTTAAGCAAGTGTAAAGAGCAGTCATTTAAAAAAAAGTATGTTGTTGACGAATTAGCCCTCAAATATGGACATCAAGTTTTGAGATTGCCGCCCTACCATTGTCATTACAACGCAATCGAATTGGTATGGGGTATTAGCAAGAACTATTATGACAAACATGCCTGTAAAAATATCGGTAAGCCTAGCGTTATAAAGTTATGGGAGGAGGCGCTTAGCCAAGCGGGCAAAGAAGAATGGCGGAAATGCATTGAACACACAGAAAAAATTATTTTTGAATCTTATAAGACAGAACAGGTTATAGACGAAGTAAGACCGTTAATTATTACGAATGATGATGATGATGACAATGATGTTGATTCTGATGAGTCTGAAAGCATGGGTGAAATTTCAAATGCAGAGGAAGACTACTTTTAGTAGTACCTATCTACAAGTAGGTACGTTCTGTCGCAAAACTACAAAATCGGTTCTTTTTAGAACCAAAACTTTATAAAAAAGAATTCGTAAAACTAATTTGTCTGAATACTACAAAAGCTAAAAAATTATTATTTTTCTTTACCTAAACTAATTTTTTATTTACTTTAAATTATTTTATTTAGAAAATGTAATTCATCAACATCCAAAACGACCACCATTTTCTGTTAAGCAGAGCGCCAGTCGATCCCTGAACCCGTCTACAACGTTTAAAAGAGGTCTTCTGGAATGGCCCGAATTTCAGCACTAATTCTGACTTTTAAAGATTCTAAGTCATTTGGACGGGTAACGTAGACTTTGTCCTTTAAGTGTCCACACAGAAAGAAGTCGAGCGGGGTTAAGTCCGGAGATCGCGCTGGTCAGTCAATAACACCTCTTCTGCCTATCCAACGTCCTGGAAATTGTCCGCTTATGTATTGTCTAACATTTGCCGCATAATGTGCAGGTGCTCCATCTTGCTGGAACCATGCCTGTTCGTTTATGCCATTATTTACACCTGGTAAAACCATTCTGCAAGAACGAATTTAAGATTCCTGAGGAGGTCCAGATATTTTTCGCCATTCAAATTACCATCTATGAAAAAAGGACTCACAATATATCTACTAACTATATCCGCCGAAACATTAACTTTTTCGGGCCTCTGAGTATGACCTTCCTGGAACCAGTGAGTATTCTCAGCAGATCAATAACGATAATTATGTCAATGCCATTTAAATGGAAAGTAGCTTCATCCGAGAAAATTATATTTGTTGCGAAGTTATTATCGTTATTGCATCTTTCCATCATCAGCTCACAAAATGCAGCTCTTCTATCAAAATCGTCCTCGTTTAACTCGTGCACCAACTTTATCTTGTAGGGATGCAACTTCTGCTTAAACAAATTTTTCACTAACTGATTAGACACATTAAAATCCACTGCCATTGACCTGGATGATTGTGTTGGATTTTCATTCATTGAGAGCACGATATTCAAAGCTTTGTCTCCCCCGGTTGCTGTTTTAGGCCGACCTGATCTAGCGGCTTCCCTAACACTGCCTGTTTCTCGAAATTTCTTTACAACTCGACACACCGTTGACTGATTTATTGGAGGCCTATTTGGATATAATTCATTGAAAGGTTGACAAACCTGATCTTGCGATCTCTTCATATTTCCTTAACAGCTCATCATTAAAATTTCAACTCGTTGTTTCTCATTCAGATGAACCATAGTGTAAACAAATTAGAAATCAGACAACAGAAAATTAAGCAGGAACTCAAAATTGACACCTCTTAGGTCGCTGTCATGAAAACACCTTGAGTCAACTGGTGGGTATTAGGTAGGAATAATTATAATTAGGACGGTTTTCATTTTTGAGCTGTCATTATCTCGGAGACGCTTGCAGAGGTGAAAATTTGAAATACAAAAAGTTTTCCCAATAGAATCCAAATATGCAATGATATGCAGGGTGTTCCATTTAAAAGAAGTAAGTTAGCCTTTATGGCAACCAAACAAAAAATTGACACATAGTAATAATTATTAAAAAACAACTTAGTAAAATCACAAAAGTCTATAAACATACAAAAAAATGTACAAAAATACATCAATCAAGAAAGAAAGTTGAATGAGTAAAATTGCTTTTTCAACTCGTAATTTCCCACCTCCTTTCTGAAACGTACAGCACTTGTGATATCTTTGATTGACTTTGGGAGCATCTGATATGCTTTTACTGCCCTATAGAATGGTCCATTTTCAAAAAATGTTGAGTTATGTGGGGGTATGGCAAAAGCATATCTGCCTCTTGTGTTCATAGCTGCTTGGGATGCATTGCCCCTGTTACTTAAAAATAATTCCTGGTGTTTTTTCACGAAAATGACAAGAGATTTAAAATAGAGTGCTGGAGCAGTTAAAATTTTAAGTTTTTTAAAATAAGGTTTACTTGACATTCTCGGATGCAATTTCAACATACAACGGATTACTCTCTTTTGAGCTTTCAAGACTTGCCTTACCCCCACAGTCTGTTTCCGGTTGCTTAAACTTAAAATATTAGTGGCAGATGGTCTAGATAAATAAAAAACAGATTTCAGTACCAAAAAGGCAGAGAAACTAATGAAGATTTTAAAAATAAATGTATCAAAAGGATGTTCCATTAAAAACACATTCAGAATCAAACTAAAATAATTTTTATCTGAGTACTGCTTATACTCTATGCAGAAATACTTTAAGTAGTAGTCTTCATCAGAGACGAGTGGACTAATGTATGTTGAGAGGCGTGAAGTGTTTGCGGTGAATCACTGCCTCTTGGTCTGATATTTTATGTTTTTGCGCTTCTTTTTTCGTTTCTTATATACGTTGAGATAAATGTGAGTGCCTACTATCATTAATAAATCAGTAACGGTACTGTAGTATAATTTTGCTAAGCTTTTAGTGCTATTATTTTAATATTTGACGTTGTTTATATTTGCTTTGTAAATCGATGAACGAAAATAAATAAATAACAAAGTTGCTTGTCATACTAAGTACTACTCGTATAAATTGCATTATAAATTCCTGCTACGTTATTTTGCTCAAAATAAACCTCCTTATGATGACTCTGATAAAGATCGTCGTTCTCTTGGGGTGTGGAGATACAAACTGGTCGATCCCGCTACAGGGAAAAACCATCCTGAACTTGCAGCAAGACTAATACATTGGGGGCACATGGGCATATAATTATTGAATTCTTGTAGTTGTTTAAATTATGATCCTATATACATATAAATTTAAGTCGCGTCACTAAACGAATATTCATTTGTATTGGTCACGTGACTTTATAGGTTGCTGTGATTGGTCTTTTGGATATGTCTGATCTTGAAACGAACTCCATACTTTAAATTATAGGGGAGACGATTTCATTTGTCTTTTGAAACCAGAGGATTAATTTGGTACCTGTAATTTTGTGCTGAAATAATTAAAATTATATGATAGGCAAGGAAATTGCCTAGCGGTGAATTGTGAAAAATAAATTGTGAGCGGTGAATTGCGGACGATGAATGTTCCTAGACACGAATCAAATTACTGATTAAATCGATGGCAAATTTATCGCCTCTTAAGCAAGTAAAATTCCAGTTCTAATTGCACAATTCCCATTTTATTAATTTCATAATTTCACAGCCATATTATGACTTCTTTAACATATCCTATAGAGACTATTAAATTTCACTTGCATTTTCGAATTTTAAAATCGGACACACGTAAATAAAATATCCTAAAATGATTTGATTTGGTATTACGAGTATAAATCGTTTTAATTCAACTAAAAAAAATCTTTTTTTTTCTAAATTACAAGTTCAAAGTTACTTATTTCTGGTGTTCTATTTGTACGTCAAAAGTGGACAAATATTACAGTTTACTTTGCAGACTTAAACACTTGTGATATTTGTGCTTTATTTTTAGGAAATTTTAAAACTCTTTGCATATAAACTAGAAAATTCTACAGAGATTATAACTTTAAGAATTTTCCAATGGTATTTGAAATTTTTTAGTGTGGCTTAGTGCTTTAGGATAAAAGTAAAAACATTATTTCTGATAGAAATGATTAGACCTGTATTGTAACTTGCTTAGTGTTTAAACATTTTACTCTACTATTGTGTGGACAAAGATTTGCGCCCATAAAGTGAATTTTCCAACAAGTTTCTGTGCTTTCCAAATTTTCATGGCAAAGGGGACATCTTATATATGCCTCAGGCAATTCTAAAAATCAGGAAATTATATTTCTTAAACAAAAATTACATTTATTTACTCACCATTACATTGAGTCAGATGTATTTGATATTTCTCCTTGTTCACAGCTTCAGAACATTGCGAACATTGCATAAACTTTTCGTTCTGTTCGCATTCCATCAGCAAATGTTCTGTCAAAGTAGCAACCTCTACAACTTGACTACAAAACCTGCATCTAACCAGCATGGGGCAAGATCTCCAATAATGCGAATTCATCGAGTTACTGACTAGGAGAATGGTCTTTTCTGGTTGATTGCAAAAAATGCAATGCCTATAATAAAATATCATTTAAATCAGGTAAACGTATTCTTATATTGAAAAACGCACCTACGCGTTCAAAACTGTTAAATATGATTTAATAAATAATTTTATAAATTTCATTTTTAAAGTTAGATATTATAGAAGTTTATGAACACTGCCTTTGTCTTATATATTCCGTCTTTCCAAACTTATGTTGCGGCAAACTACGAACACCCCTTTTACTTGACTAACCTAGTTACGCCTAAACAAACTTAATTTTTGACAAAGGACATACAGTTTTATACAGTGTCGGCGAAAAAGAAAGTCGACACCATATGGTAGTTTTTTTAAAATTGTAGAATACTTGAAAAACGGTTTTTAGTGGGGCAGGTAGTCAAATATGGAGTAAATAACGTTATTACTTTCAGGTATATTCTAATCATTTTATTGTGGTTGTCGTATAACCGCAAGTCCGTGATTCTACGTCTTTGCGCAATACCGCTCTTCATTTTAGGCTGTGTTGGCTCAAATTTTGATTACTCTCTGTGGGTTTTGAGATTGACGGAAAACCGTCATCTGTGTCATTCAGTGAAATCAGACTCTGCACACTGGTCACAGACTATAGCCTTTGTGAAGTTTTACAAATGTGAAAAAGTACCTTATATAAAATTAAATTTTAGGTAGGTACCGAAGGAAATTTCTCACTTCATCTTAAGCTCTGATATTGTCATGTAATATTAATTGAAGTAGAATTTTTGAAGTATAATCTTATTACAATAAAAAAAAAATTAAATAACCCTGCCAAAATTAACGCAAATGGTTTGGCTCCCTCTGTCATGGACAGGCTTACAAACTACATTGTTAATAATTACAATGTAATAATACACAAAATATTGTGAGTGTCTGGAGGCGTTCACCACTGGCATGTTTGGTCACTTAGGGCTCCGTTATATATGGGGAAACATATTAATAACGATTATTATTTTTCAAGTCTCGGCTTTACGAAATCTGGCAACTTCTAAAGCGTTGCAACACCAACATCTTGCTTTCACGTCACAAAAAATTTTAAAACGTCGTAATATGCAACACTATAAAACCAATTTATCGTGTACAGTTCTAATTTATACCAGAATATTATAAATAGTTATTTATGGTACTAGTGTGTTATGTTGAAAATAAGTCACTCGAGAAAGATTTATACCACTCGGCCTGACGGACTCTCAAGTGACTTAGGAAACATAACACACGAGTGGCATACAATGTTTTATCCAACAAGTGGAAGAAATCGTTTTTTTATGAGATAATAATTAATAAGTTTCGTGATCAAATCAAAGCAACTTGCGTCTCAGTACCCTATAAATGTCAGAATGACTTGACAGTGACTTTTTTACATTTTGGTCAAAGTTGGTTGATTGTTTGGTTGCCACGGGCATGATAGCAAATGTTTAAATAAATTTTGACACTTGTCAGTTTTCCCTGCAGAAAAGGGAAGCTTTTTTGAAGAAAAAAACCTATAGAAAATGGAGGAAACCGATGAAAATGACGTTCCTGAGGATATCCTTACGGAAGCGGAAGAAGCAGCGATGCAGATTTTGCCAGAAAAGTCCCGAGATGCTTACGACAAGGAGTTCAAAATGTTTGAGTCTTGGATAAATTCACGGAAGATAAAAGGTGTCGATGAAAATGTTCCATTGGCTTATTTTTTACATTTGCAAAAAAAAATTAGCCCCATCGTCGCTATGGACCAAATACTCGATGCTTCGCTCGACTATTCACCTGTATAAAAAAAAAGACATTTCAAAATATGGCAAACTAACGAGCTTTTTGAAAAGCAAATCACAGGGATACAAACCAACTTCGGCGACTCTTTTGGCCAATGCAGGGGCTAACATGACTACTTTGAAGCGTCACGGAGGATGGAAGTCCTCGACGGTAGCAGAAGGATACTTAGAAGAATCGGTGCATAACAAAATACAAATTGCAGAAAAAATACAAGGTTCTAATATGTCGGCGTCTTCTAGCACTATCAGCAGCTGTACCGATATTGAAGCGTCTGGTTCCAATAAACCAACGAATTTTACAATGACTTCAAATTCGAATAAACCGTTAGCGTTTTCCTTTAATTTCAATATCAATGTGAATTCTGCTTGTAATAGTAATAAATAAATAGAATACTACTTTAAATATGAACGTGAGTTATAATCCATATTTCACTAGTGAGTTATGGATTATAACTCACTAGTGTGTCATTTGGTAGTTTACTTGTCTAAAATGACATTGATAATGACAGTCATAACTGTCATGTTTTGGATAAACGATTTTATTTGACATACGATGGTTGTATTATATTGCGCCATGTTTAAGTAATGGTTTGTTGGATTCGCGACTGCCGTCATCATGTAAAATTAAGTCGGAGACGTAAAAATGTAGTCCTAACGTTATTTTATTAGTTTTGGAAGACTATGCTCTAACGTTATTCTTAAATAAAATAATAACTCAATAGTATAAATAAATAATTAAAAAAAAATTATATATATTTTTTCAATTTTAAAGCAAATGTGGCCAAAACTAACGCGCATCTTTTTTGTGCCACCAACATATACATAGTTTATCAATAAAATTTCCGGCTCAATAAAGGTTCAGTTATTAACGCCGATCCGAAATTGTTAAAATGATAAAGGTAATCAATCATTTTTCACGAACGGGCGCCATTAAGTTTAGGCTGATCAATTTTTAGATAAGTAAAAACATACCTTTTAAAATAATTTGGTTCTAAAATTCTACACTAAAAAATTAAATATCTCTTTAAATTGCTATATTATCAGACTGCATTATACAATAACTATACCGGGTGTTGCATCGTCGAGCGGGACATAGGAAATCCCATGTAATTTTAAATGGGGTCAATTATTGGCTTCCCTAATTATTTTAGAGAAAAATTCTATTTAGGTTTATTAAAGAGCACTAAAACCCACATTCAAAAGAATAACTTTAGATATTTTTGATGAGCCCGTTTACGGGTTATCGCCGATTTCTTTTTAACTATTTCTCTTTTTAACTATTTCTCCTTTTTATGGCCCCGTATTTGCGGGCACCAGTCAAGGTGAAAGATGACTGTCAAATAAAGTTGTCATTTTGAGGAATATTTGAACATCTTCTTAAATCCTAAAGTTCTAACAATTTAATAGTACCTACCTATTAATTAGTAAAATATTGAAACATGTAAAATGTCATAATTTACCTTGTAATTGGATACTTTATTTTAGTTTTATTCAGGTTAATTTGTACTCATAAATACACCTTTAATATTTTCGATGTACGAGTTTTTATAACAATAAAGCACACATTTCAAAATGACAACTTTATTTGACAGTCATCTTTTACCTTAACTGGTGCCCGCAAATACGGGGCCATAAAAAGGAGAAATAGTTAAAAAGAAATCGGCGATAACCCGTAAACGGACTCATCAAAAATATCTAAAGTTATTCTTTTGAATGTGGGTTTTAGTGCTCTTTAATAAACCTAAATAGAATTTTTCTCTAAAATAATTAGGGAAGCCAATAATTGACCCCATTTAAAATTACATGGGATTTCCTATGTCCCGCTCGACGATGCAACACCCGGTATAATATTTATGTAAGACTTTTAAAGTGTCAATAAAATATTGCTGCATTAAATTGCTTTAAAAGTGTGGTATGCTCCATTCCACAATTATTCGTTGATTTTTCGACTGCAATAAAATTTAAATCACAACCCTCAGTCGTAATCCCAACCATAAATAAGCTGCCTGATAAATATCTATTGTGCCTACACAACCGGACCTTTTGAAAGGGTACAGGTCCTGATTACCTACTAATTTCAATAGTTTAGGTTAGCTATTTTCAACAAAACAACAAATATAAAATAATAGGTAAGTATCTTTATTTTAATCATGTAATTAAATACCTATTAATATTTATACAAAAATACTAATCTACAATATTATAATAATACAATATTTAACTTAACCTACTCTATATTTAGCTCTGTTTCTGTATGACTATCGTCTTCATCTATGCCTAAACTAATTATTAAGGGCCTTACGTTACTATTAATTATTGGATGGATGGGTTTGGTCATTATATCTTTTACTGTCGTTAATGCAACTTTGGTCAAAATACTCGTTTCACTAAAACTTGCACTCCGGTCATACCCTTTTTCTAAAAGGGTACAGTAAACGTTCTTTATGATGTTTTTGGCATCAAGTGATAAATGTTTTTTCTTCGTTACACCATAACTTCCGGAAGCAATATTATCTGGAGTTTCACACAGATCTGACATATTTTGGATGCTCGATAACACACACGAAAATACCTTTAACGCACAGCTTGACAAACACCAAACGACTGATTAACTAAGATGCTTTATATTGAACACCTGCAATTTGCCATTAACCTACCTAATATACCAATATAATAACATAATTAATAGTAACGTAAGGCCCTTAATAATTAGTTTAGGCATAGATGATATTATAATATTGTAGATTAGTATTTTTGTATAATTATTAATAGCTATTTAATTACATGATTAAAATAAAGATACTTACCTATTATTTTATATTGTTGTTTTGTTGAAAATAGCTAACCTAAAGTATTGAAATTAGTAGGTAATCAGGACCTGTACCCTTTCAGAAGGCACTTATTTATGGCTGGGTTTTAATTTTTATTGCGGTCGAGAAATCAACGAATAATTGTGGAATGGAGCATACACAACTTCTATAGAACTCTTATAGTATCAAAATGTTTTATAAAAGTGGGCCCTTTCATGTAGGATCTAAGGCCGGAAACCGTTTTTTAAAAATTCTACCAATACAATAAATTCCCATATGGTTCAGACTTTTTCGCATACACTGTATATGACTTGCCTTTCGACATCGCCCTTTTGCGAATTGTTACTTGGACTCGATACGCCACTGGCTGAGCTTGAACTTTGCCTATCAGCGTCAATTTTATGATGCCCATTAGTTTGACCAATATTTCCTCCACTTAAACTTTTAGATAATGAATAATTATTTTTGTTGCCAGCTTCGTGATTGATCAAATTGCTAGCTATATGTTGGATATTTCCAGAACTTATACATTTACTAATTTCGTTTTTGATCTCTTTCGGTTCGGGACTAAAACATTCACCATTCGTGTTACCAGTGCATTGTTGAATAAGGCGATTTCTTTCAAGCAATTCCCTTTTTCTCTAAAATAACGATTTTATTTTAAAATTTAAATGTTTGCTAAAATTATTACAACCCTTAGTTACACAGTAGACTAGATATTTTTGTTTAAATACCTGCATATCTATACTATCAAATTCATGAAACAACTGCCGGTACAACAGATTTCTTCTTGTTATGTCATCATCGGGTGGCAACTGTTTCCGCACCATACGAGGATTTACCTTATAAACTAGTACTAAAATTCTTTCAGACACCTTTCTTACTGCTTCTGCAGGGTGGTGTAAGCCACTGGCTCCAAATTCAGATAGAGTCCTACATGTTAGACCACTGAAACAGTTCATATAAAATAAATATGTAACTAAATAAAATGTGTTAGACCGCGTTTCCACAGGCGAGAAAACTTCAGAAAAAGTTACTTGCAACACCGTTTACACTAGCGTGTAAATTCCTGCAATATCGCCAGAAATAATTGTTTCGCGAGAGACTGAGACAAGGTATTTATTGGTGGTTTCCGGGGTTTGCAGGTATATTGTAAGGGGAAAACCGATTCAAATTATGCCAACCAATTAATAAAATATAATCACCAATTTAATGAAAATTTCAAAGTATTACATACAGAAAAGAAAGGTTTAAAATTAATCTTTCTTATTAGTCTTTAGAAATAAACAAACTTAAAAATTCCTAACATTTACTTAATGATCAAACCAACTAAAGGACAACCTAACATCCACAAAATCCAAATTGCAACATATAATATTAGAACCATGAGAACAGAGGATCATCTGGAAGAATTGGAACAAGAACTAGAAGCTATCAAGTGGGATATTATAGGCCTTTGCGAAACTAGACTTCAGGGAGAGAAAAAGATCACCCTGAAATCGGGACATACTCTATATCAGAATAACACAAATGAAAATTATAGTCAGGGAGGAGTGGCCTTCATGGTCAACAGAAAAATAGAACACCAAATAATTAAATATTCAGCAATATCTGAAAGAGTGATATACCTAGTCTTGAAATTGAATAAACGATACAATATCCAGGTGATACATTGCTATGCACCAACTTCCACCGCGGGCGAGGAACTGGTGGAAAAGCTATATGAGGATATAACGCATGCTAGGAACTTGGAAAAATCCCATTATGTCATCATCACAGGAGACTTTAATGCTAAAGTAGGGAAGAGAAAATTGGGTGATTTAGACTACATAGGAAAATTCGGGCTAGGATATAGAAACAACAGAGGGGAGACACTAACTAACTTCATAAATTCCGAAAAACTGTTCTGCTTGAATACGTTCTATAAAAAACAAACGCAAAGGAAGTGGACGTGGTGTAGCCCAGATGGTCAGTTTAAAAATGAGTTAGACTATATCCTCTCAAATAACAGAACAATATGCAAAGACGTTTCTGTATTAAACCAATTCAACACAGGTAGTGACCATAGGCTGGTTCGTGCCAGTATACACATCAATACAAAGATAGAAAGAAAAAAACTATTAATGAAGAACTCCTTTCCAACAGCAGAAAATAAGGATAAGTATTAGGAGGAACTAGCACGGAAGTTTACAGTAAATTCACTAGAACACAAGAATATAGATGAATTGGCCGAAAAAAATAACTAAGGACATACAGATAGCCACAAAGAAAATATGTAGTAGAGTAAAAAACCAAAAAGAAACTAGACTAAGGCCACAGACGATAGAACTAATGGAAGAACGGAGAAGGACCGAAAGAGACCATCCTGATTATAGAGCCCTAAATGTATCAGTTAAGAAAAATATAAGGAAAGATCTAAGAGAATACAGAACGAAACAGATATTGGAAACTATAGAGAACAACAAAAATATGAAAGTTCTGAAAGCAAATAAATCCATTGGAAGACAAAAAATCATGAAAATAAAGAACGAACGAGGAGTATTACTGTCGCACAAGGAGGAAATTGCAAAGGAAATTCAAGAATTTTATGGAAAACTCTACCAGTCCACCATTCCAAACCCCAGAAATTACTCCAAACACATCATAAATATAGGATCAGAAGATCTTCCCGAAATAATACCATCTGAAATCAAAGTCGCCCTTAAGCAAATGAAAAACAGGAAAGCCCCCGGAGAAGACAGAATTACTGCGGAAATGCTAAAAATGGGAGGAAGCAAATTGGAGGAGACGATAAGGCTATTGCTAAATAAATGCCTATTGGAAGGAAAAATACCCAAACTTTGGAAAAACGCGGAAGTCATTCTACTCCATAAAAAAGGGGACATCGCAAATATTGAAAATTATAGACCCATAAGCTTGCTGTCCCACATTTACAAGTTACAAGTCGAGACATGGGCTTTCCTAACAGCTCTGGAAGACGCCAGAATTGATTCCAGATATTCAGCCCTCATCAAGGACATTTACGACGAAGCTACTTTCCACATAAAGATTGACGAAGATCAAATAACCGAAAAGATAAAGCTTGGCAAGGGAGTGAGACAGGGCGATACAATCTCGCCCAAGTTATTCACTTTGTCCTTAGAAAGTGTCTTCAAAAAATTAGACTGGGACGGAAAGGGTCTAAAAATCGATGGATCGTACCTTAGCCACTTAAGATTTGCGGATGATATAGTATTGATAAGCACAGACATCCAAGAACTAAAATCAATGCTGCAAGACCTAAATGGAAAATCAAAAGAAATAGGGTTGAAAATGAATCTTGACAAAACTAAAATAATTAGCAACAGCCAAGAAGATACTGCTATAGAGAACATCATCATAGAAAAAGTAGAAAAATATATATATTTGGGACATATAATTAAGAACGAAAAGGAAAATCAAACCTTCGAAATTAAGAGAAGGATACAGCAAACATGGGCGGCATTTGGCAAACTTAGCTTCATCTTTAAGGATAAAAACGTTCCAATATATTTGAAACGCAAAACGTATGACAGCTGCATATTACCAGTAGCAACTTATGGACTGGAAACCATGGCAATGACAAAAAAGGTAGCAGAACAACTGAGGGTAACTCAACGAGCCATGGAAAGGATTATGCTGGGCGTAAGATTGATTGACAAAATCCCCAACACTGAAATACGTCGGAGAACCAGAGTAACCGACATCATGGACAGAATAGCGAGGCTCAGATGGCAGTGGGTGGCACACATAGCAAGGCAAAATACAGAAAAATGGTCATACAGGGTAACATTTTGGAGACCCCGAGAAACGAAAAGAAGCGTAGGAAGACCCAGAAAGAGATGGATAGATGATATCGTAACCATAGCGGGAAAACAGTGGATGAGAACAGCCAGAAATAAAAAAGCATGGAAGCAACTAGAAGAGGCCTATATCCAACACTGGATGAATGATGGCTGAAAGAAGAAGAAGAAGACTTAATGATCAGATAGACCTTAATAACTCACCCTTATTAAATATGTTTTAAATATTTGTACCCACAATAAACCTCATCATTATTTGTTATAATAACACATTTTCAAATCAAGACCGTAATCTGTATACTGTATATTTTTAGGAAAACAAGATAGTGTCAAGATTTTACATATAAAAAGGTCCACAAGCCTCTATTGATTTACATTTGTTTGATAAAGCTACAATGTAGCGAAACATGTCACATTAATATAAAATCATATTAATAAATACTGGAGAAAAGTATGTAAATAGTATTTTACATTATTTCCTAAAAACATCCTAATATTGTTAGGGATTATTTATTGTCATTTAATATTACCTGCTTAACAAACTGTATTTATATCGGGTTGTAATACGTACTTCTGTTTTAGTTTGTCGAAAGATTTCAGCATTTTCAGTGTGAAACTAGTGATTTCAAATTTGTGTTCAAAATGTCTAAAGTGGCGAAAACGTCTTTGTGGATTAAAAATTTCCCAGAGTTAGAGTTTAGTGGAGAAAAAGTCTTCTGTAAAGCTTGTGCAAGAATTATTGTTTGTGAAAAGAAGTTCCAAATCGATCAACATTCGAAAACACCGCTGCATAAATCAAAGTTACAAAAAATTAAATCTGAGCCAGTTCAGCTGAACAGTAAAAACACATTTCAAAATGTTGGAGAAAAATCGAGATCTAAAAAGGAAATTTTTCAAAAAGACTTATGCAAGGCTTTGGTCGCAGCAAACATACCCTTAAAAAAATTTAAAGGATTTTTGCAAAAATATTGTTAACAAACCATTCCTGACGAATCCACGCTGAGAAAGAAGAATGTCTATTCAGTATACGCGTTTTAGAAGAAATTAGAGCTTCACTGGGCGATACAAATTTTTACATTATTGTTGATGAAAGCACAGATGTTTGTGGCAGATATATCGCACATCTTATGATTGGAGCACTTCAAAAAAAAGCAACAAACCCATATTTAAAAGCTTTTAAGCAGCTAGACAAAACTAATAATGTGACCCGATTTATTCAGCAGTCCCTATCGAGCTTTTTCTTACCAAGTCCAGTCCCAGATAAGAAGTTTTTAGTGCTTTTGTCTGATGCAGCACCGTATATGGTAAAGGTAGGCCAAAACGTAAGAATCTTTTACCCCAATATGGTACATGTGACTTGTCTTTTACATGGAATAAACCGAGTCGCAGAAACCGTCACAACTGAATATCCTTTAGTAAATAAATTAATTTGAAATGTAAAAAAAGTGTTTCTACAAGAACCTATAAGAGTGCAGATGTATGAGGAGAGACTACCAGAAGTTAGTTTACCTCCAGAACCTGTAATTACCCGGTGGGGAACATGTATTGAGGCCGCAATATTCTACGCAGAACATTTCGAAGCCATTAAAGAACTAATTTTGGATTTAGAAGACCATTCGCAGTGTATTGTGCAAAGTAAAGAGTTGTTAACAAGCGCAAGTGTAGTTAAAGATCTTGTTTTTATTAAGGTTAATTTCAGTTTTATACCGGACATAATATCCTCGTTAGAGAGTAGAAATTTTAGTTTAAAGAGACTCAATTAGTGTTGTTGAAACTTTTACCGCTAAATGTAACATTCCCGGTAAAGTAGGAGGTCAAGTAAGGAACAAATTGGATGTAACTGTAAAAAAGAATGAAGGATTTAAATACTTAACTGCAGTAAAAAGCTTTTATGAAGGTAAACCATCCAACGAAGTTGTATCTTGGCCTTATACTTTACTATACAGTATTGTCCGATTACATCAGTAGATGTTGAAAGAAGCTTCTCTTTGTATAAACATATTTTTACTGATAGAAGACAATCCTTTTTAGTTGAAAATTTTGAAAAATATTTAGTAATAAATGCCTTTTATACAATTTCAGGTTAAAACATTGTTTACTTTTATTTTTCTTTGTTTTTTTTTTTCATTTTTTTTTTTCATTTTTTTTTTTAATAAACATCCTTTTTAGAACCCAGTGTGCTTCTTTACCCTATTTTACTATAATAAATTAAGAAATATTGCATACCAGTATGCATATTTGATCAAAAAATGCATATAACTGCATATATTAAAGGCAAATAAGGCATATATACAGGGTGTTTCATTAAGGTCGAAGAGCGGCCATATCTCGGAAACTATTGGGCATAGAAATTCAGGAAAAAAAAATTAATGACTAAAGTGGCCATGAGAAAATCCTGGAAATAATTTTTAAGTTCCGCATTTTGCCGCAAGGGGGCGCAATTGAAAAGTAAATTTTTAAATTTTAGATATCTCTGAAAATTGCACGTTAAGGTATATTTTTGATAACACCATTAAAAAGCTTGGTCAATTTTGCATAATTTTGGTCCCATGCTTATTGGCGTACCGACTTTGGTAAGAGTGGGGGAAGCTGTTGAATGTGTAATCATTTAAATCGCTGTAACTTATAAACCACTTATCCGATTTTAGCAAACTAAAACTTGTTTGGAAGAGAAATGTAAGTACTTTTAACTATCGTCTTGAGTGGTCCATGATACTTCTCAATAAAAATACAAGAGGGCGCAATTTGCAATAATAACACATTTCTTAACTTTATTCATTTATTTCAAATCATACGGTATAATTATGATACCATAATCGAAAAGTAGATGAAATTTGCTACAAAAAATGTCAAAACCGCAGTTCGATATCTCCATCCGTTTCAGAGTTATTGCCAATAGAATAATTTTTAAAACTTTAAATGAAGAAGCGGTTGTTTTCATAGTTTTGTGATCAAGCATTCCATGACAAAAAATATTTTTAAACTTTATGGTTAGGTAGGTTTGTTTCTCATTATTCCAATGGCCCAGAAACCACTCTAGAATTAATGGCAATCATGGAAAACGTGTCATTTAGGCGTAACTCTAACAATATGATGTGTTTTAAAAAATAAATCTAGATAGCTGTGAAATAAAATCTGAAAGTTTCCATGGAGATAAGACAAATAATGCAAATAGTTGTCAACTAGTTTCATTTTGAAAGGTGTTGACAAAAGTTTATCCGTAATTCATCTTAAACTTCTTGATAGAAAATTGTGATACGTACTTTTCAAAAATGGCTTATACCAATGCCGAAGCTTACGATATGCTGGTCGTATATTTTGAATGTTTTCAAAATGCGCCTATAGCGGAACGCGAATATGCTCTCAGATATCCTGAACGAAGGCACTATGGCAGAGCAGTATTTCAGCGACTGGCAATATGCGTAAGGCAAACGGGAAGTGTACGACGCATTTCAGTTGCTTTTAGAAGACGTCCAGTAAGAAATGAAGTCAACATTACAAACGTTCTTGCGTACGTAGAGGCCGATCCGCATTTAAGCATAAGAGCAATTTCTTTAGACCTAGGTATAAGTTGTACTGCAGTGTTCCGAATTCTAAGGGATTTTAAGCTGCATCCCTATCATATAGTTTTACATCAGGCGCTATCAGAAAGTGATTATGACAGACGGCTCGACTATTGCTATTGGCTAAGAGAGATGTGTAACGAGAATCCTCAATTCCTCTCCCACGTGTTATGGACTGATGAAGCCACTTTCAGTAGCTGTGGCAAAGTTAATTTACACAATATGCACTATTGGTCACAGACAAATCCTCACTGGATGCGCAAAGTGGATCACCAAAACAGATGGAGTGTTAACGTGTGGTGCGGAGTATTAGGACACAGAATTATCGGACCGTTTATTTTTAATGATTATCTAAATGGTGAATCTTATTTAAACTTTTTACAAAATGACTTGCCTATCCTTTTAGAAGATGTTCCTATTGGCCTAAGAACATCCATGTGGTATCAACATGATGGATGCCCGGCACACTTTTCGCATATGGTCCGTGATTTTTTAGATATTGGATACCCAAATCGCTGGATTGGAAGGGGTAGTTTGTTTGCTTGGCCACCTAGATCCCCGGATTTGACTGTGTTAGATTTTTACTTGTGGGGGCGAATAAAAGACATTGTATATAAAACGCGACCAACCACACGAGACAACATGATTGAGCGAATTGAAAATGCACTAAATTCGATTTCACGAGCTGAAATTGAAACAGCTGTCTCTAGTTCTAGAAAAAGAATTAATCGTTGTATTTTGCACAACGGAGGTCATTTTGAACATTTATAAAGTCTCTCAATTGTTTTCCTAAGAAGCTTTCCATGAATATTGTTTCCTTCAATAGTTTCCGATAATTATTTCAATACTGTTTTATGGCCCGTTGGCCTTGAAACACGCTCCAAATTTTGTATTTTACATGATTTGGACTAGTCCTAAGCCTAGATAAAGTGTGAAGGAAGGCACGGAGTTTGACATTGGAATAATGAGAAACAAACCTACCTAACCATAAAGTTTAAAAATATTTTTTGTCATGGAATGCTTGATCACAAAACTATGAAAACAACCGCTTCTTCATTTAAAGTTTTAAAAATTATTCTATTGGCAATAACTCTGAAACGGATGGAGATATCGAACTGCGGTTTTGACATTTTTTGTAGCAAATTTCATCTACTTTTCGATTATGGTATCATAATTATACCGTATGATTTGAAATAAATGAATAAAGTTAAGAAATGTGTTATTATTGCAAATTGCGCCCTCTTGTATTTTTATTGAGAAGTATCATGGACCACTCAAGACGATTGTTAAAAGTACTTACATTTCTCTTCCAAACAAGTTTTAGTTTGCTAAAATGATTACACATTCAACAGCTTCCCCCACTCTTACTAAAGTCGGTACGCCAATAAGCATGGGACCAAAATTATGCAAAATTGTCCAAGCTTTTTAATGGTGTTATCAAAAATATACCTTAACGTGCAATTTTCGGAGATATCTAAAATTTAAAAATTTACTTTTCAATTGCGCCCCCTTGCGGCAAAATGCGGAACTTTAAAATTATTTCCAGGATTTTCCCATGGCCACTTTAGTTATAATTTTTTTTTTCCTGAATTTCTATGCCCAATAGTTTCCGAGATATGGCCGCTCTTCGACCTTAATGAAACACCCTGTATGTGCATATTTAGGCGCTTTAAGTGCATATATTCCGCCCTTTATTTATAATCAACGCCAAAAATTACAAAAAGAAAGTAATAAAAATATCTCACAACAAACACTGCTGGCACGAAATATTCGAAACTATATATTGTGCGCGATTTCTACTGCAAGTCGACGCAAAACCTTTAGCGCTCACAAGAACTTGCCCCAAGCATTCCATAAATAATAATGTCGCCATCGAGCTTACTGTGCAATTTACACAGGCAAATTGCTATCCGACAGTTACCAGACACTTATCGCAGAAGTTTTCTCGCCTGTAAAAATGAGGCCTTACAGTGCAATCATCCCATTACCTTTGCTTGTCAGTAGATATTCCGTGATTTAATATAAGTTGCTCGACCATTTCTGCTCTACTTAGCGCTAATCTAGGATGAGTACTGCTACTAACTGGCCTACTCAAATGAACGGGAATTATATGAAGTTCTCTAAAAAAAAGCTGGTGATCATAATATGAATGTTTTCATTGCACCCTCGTAAAATTTAAAAATATGCGAATGAATATAGACTATTTTGATTCTATCTCTATGTGTCATGCAGTCTCTAAACAATACCATTTTTTTTTTCGTTATAAATATGTTAATGTTGCCATCTTTTGTAAAACACTACGATTATGGGATTTTTAAGAACAAAATTTCAAATCCAAAATATAAAAAGAAAATACTATATGAACAGACGATCCTACCTGACACTTTTGACATCCGCCATAGTGAGTATTGTGTGGACAGCCATGTGATGAATTCTAGCACTGGTATCTCCAGATTTCGTGAGTAATTCTGGCAACAACTTATCTACACTTCTAGACACTTCTGCTGGTCCCACCCTGTTAAATCAGAATTGACAGCTTTGTACGTGTTTTACATACAGGTCTGGCAAATGGTTATTGCAATCAACCAGAAAGAAAAGAGAACGTAACCACAATTATAAATTAAATACAATTATCTACGATGGCCATAGATGGTACAACTTATTCATAAATGCTATAAAAATGTGTTAATAAAATCGTTTGTAGATAAGACGACGTGAGGAGCTAGATGGGGCCGGGAGTAGGGATTGCGCTACCTTCACCTTTGAATATGACAATGCTGAACCTAACCTATAACCCAACTTTCTGTTTATTCACTTATAAAAACTAACTACAGGATTATCATGCTCCGATTTGTCACATACTTTACACTTGCTACTCATTTTAATTAGTCTACAGTAAAAATATCACAAAACACTAAAAACACAGCATAATTTCATACAGCCCTGTCAAAGAAACAGTGACGAGAATTAATGAAACAACGTCATGCGGACGGCCACGAAAATGAGGGCGGATCCCTTACTGCTGCGTTGCCATACTGCAAATGTTTTACAAGGATTTAGACAATGTTATAAATTTCCCACATCATGTTATTCATGTTAATACTTTTAACAGCGTAAGTTTGGCAAACCAAGTGGAGGGGCGCAGCTTGCATGTTTATTTACTTTAGACTGAAATGCGTTGATGTCAATACCTCTATTTGTTATTGTTGTATCTATGTTTAGTAGATCATTGGGTAAATAAAAAGAATGGAAATGCCTGGTCTCATCTTAACGCGCGCTATATTACGATCCCAAAATAAATGGCAAAACTGTTCTTATCACCATTGACGGTGTGCGGAGAAAATAATTAACATCGATTCACACACTCTTAACTGGAATAAAAGCATTCAAAACCGCGTGGGAAGATTGTCCATTAATAAGTCGTTACATGTTGCCAGGTTTTAAAATATATCATTTAAATTCTCATAAAATGTACCAAAATCGGCATGTCATTAAGGACCTTTACACCCTACGGTACTTGGTCTACTTAATTTGGCAACGCAGGTAAGAAAAACCCATATCTAAAGGCGCTCGCACGCTTTCTTAGCGCCTCTAACCAACGTTCAGTGTCGTAGACAAGTTTCAATCAAGAGGATATTAGCGATTCAGTTTTAATATTTTGGTGTTATTTTGGTGGTTATTCAAAACAGCAAATATTATAATGCAGGCGAGTTCTTCAAGTGATAGTAACCAACAAGTTACAAAACGACGTCATTTAAAACCTGGGGAGCGTACAATTGTAAAAAATGTGTATGAGGGAATTCTAAGTACACACAGTGGAATATCATTCACTGATGCAGCAGAACTTTGTGCCACATTGACTAAGACATCTTGCCGTACTGTTTATAGAACTATCAAGGACAATAGGAATACTAAAGTGTCCGATCAGAAGGAAACAAGAGGACGGAAAAAGATTTTTATTGATCAGCAAACAAAGTTAGACATTCGTCGGAAAGTGCACGTAACGCCTTTACCAATGGACTGTCCACTGGATTGAAAGCTCCTTCAGGAAAAGGTCGTCGGTTAATTATAACCCACATCGGGAGTGATTCTGGTTTTCTTGAAGGTGGGTTAAACGTGTTTGAATCACGTAAAACCGGTGATTGTCATGAGGATATGAACTCGGGAGTGTTTGAAGATTGGTTTAAATCCATCTTACCGCGTATTGAACGTGGGTCGGTAATCGTGATGGATAATGCACCATACCACAGCCGTCGGGTGAAAGCTTTGCCAACTTCTGCGTGGCGAAAAGGAAAGATTGTTGATTGGCTCGAAGAAAAAAATATTGCATTTGGCGAAAAAATGCTAACAGTGCATGCTCGATCTTGCAAGACTGCACAAAAAGAAAATATACGAAATATGTAGTGGACGAAATGGCTCGTGAACGAGGTGTTACAATATTACGTTTACCGCCTTACCATTATGAACTAAATCCAATCGAGCTTATATGGGCACAGATAAAAGGCGAGGTGGCGCGTAAAAATAAAACTTTTAAATTAAAAGATGTTAAAAAACTGTTAAAAACGGCAATAGCGAATGTACAAGCAGCAGATTGGCATAAGTGCGTATTACATAACGAGGGCGTAGAAAAAAAAATGCGGGACTTAGATGTACGCGTTGAAGTCATAGTAGAACCTATTATTATAAATCCTACAAATGACAGCAGTAGCGACAGTAATGAAATATTTTCATCGTCGGATAGTGAATAATCGCTGTAATGGTAATAATGAATTTAAAATTGTAACGTATTGTCAACGGTAATATACCGATAGAGGAGGCGTCTTATCGGTAATACCGATGTTTTTAACAAGAAATCGATTTTCTGACAAATTTTTACGAAATGTAATTTTTACTTATAATCTGATATGATCCCGAGAGCTTTAGCTCGAGGGTCTTATCTTTGATTATAAGTAAAAATTACATTGAGTGAAAATTTTCTTGGAAAATCGAGTTTCGAGTGAAAAACGAAGGTATGAAGATAAGAAACCGCCTCTAGAGGTGTATTTTATTGGATAATTTACTGAACATAAAAATGAAGGCCGTCTGATAAAGGTAAATATACAAGTTAGAGGTGTTACTAATTTTTTATTTAAGTAAAAAAGCTACAAGCGTCTTTTCGAAAGCGTCTTTTCGAGCTAGCGGTAGTCTTATCGGGTAAGACGACCGTTACCAAGGTGGTTGCTATGAAAATGAGCGTTTTGATTGGTTCAATAAAAGTGAGGTGAATTATCACTATAACACTTTTTAATGCGGGCGTGGAATATAATTTGTCAAATTATTATCAATTAGTGTTCATTAGGTAACGATAGTTAGGAAATTTATAAACATTTATAATTTAAAGAAAAATTTATAATTTAGGTTTAGGTTTTGCCCTTAATTCACTATTATATGTTTCTATTATTATGTAGTATATTAAAAACATTATGAATATAACATACACCGTTGCTTTATTACTCTTCTTGGATTTTATACCTGCGTAATTTAGTTTCTCTAATTACTTCATTAGATCGCCAAATGTAAAAGCTTAATTTATTTTTCGGTTTAATTTATAATATTATATTTATTATAGTAAATGTAGGTAAATATATTATAATAATAAACAAAAAATTCATATATTTTTTGAATTATTATTGTTTAAAATGATACGCCTCTGGAATTGGCGTTCCCCTTACGTCTTGCACACCCCGGTAAAAATGAGTCACTGCCAATTATTTTGGTACCGGAGTATAGAAGTGCCGGCAATCCCGGCCCAACATTAAATGCGATAATACATTTTGTCTTTTTACCTAACTTATAACTGTTGTATTATGTTCTCTTTTCCTTCTTGTTGAGTTGCTTTTGCCAAACCTGTATAATAGCACATCTTAAAGTAAAAAACCTTAGTACAGCATTGATTCGTCAAATTTCAACTTTTGGTTTAGCTAAAATTAATAGGATTTCTTATGTACAGTCAAAATCTTACCTTCCAGGTACAAATTGCACAAAAAACAGTCGAATAACCTCATTTGCCAAATTATAAACTGAAAACACTTTGTCTCTTAAAGCCCTGTGTAAGAGAAATATTGCCGCTCGTGCCGTTTTATTTGCTGTGTGCATTTTAGTATTACCGTACGACAATAACTCTTCTTTTAGACAATTTAACCCATCCTCTTTATCTGTATAATGTTTTGAATAGAATCGTTCCACTAGTTCTGTTCCAAAAACCAGAATTGGTAGACTTGCTTGTTTCTTTTCTCTTTCGGTAAGTTTTGAAGTAGTTTTATACTCAAAATCTACCTGGCACTCTCTTAAAAATTCGTTGGTTTGAGAACTAAAAACGGGTAATATAAATTTTTTTAAACACTAAGTTGTGGCCATTTAATGTTTAACTTACTGTCTTAAAGCTGGCAATGGCTTTTCCTCGTACATTTCATAGGTCGATTTTATAATAGCGCCAGCTGACTTATTTCTTCTCCTGAAGGATCCCCTGTTCAATACAGGGCTCCCAGTACATGGTGACCCTGTCTTGGGACTTTGATGTCTTGCCATATGTAAAGGCGAGGGTTGATTTGTATGCGGTTGATTTGGTGAGCTTGATCTTCTATCAAATTTAATTGCAGTTGGCGATAAAAGATTTTTGTTGTCGGGTTCGTTGTCTGTACATTCGTCGTTTTTTGGACAAACCTATAAATAGTTTAGAATCAGAGTGAACGAACGAAACTGGAGAATTTTTAGAGCAGGATCGCATGCTATCACCGTATCACCGCAGCTGTTTAACATACGATGTGCTGTAACTGTGCTAAAAAAGAAGTCCCAGACCACACCGATATTTAGAGAACGTCACCTATGATTTGAAAAAAAATAAAATAAAGGATTACTTCCTCTGGAGCAATTTGAAAAATAAAGTTAATGTAAGAAAGCCCCAGACAATATTGAAGTACTAAGAATTGCTACAGAATGTCAGCTCATAACTCCGATTATGTTTAATAATGTAATGAATATATTTTATTAATACTTGGCACATTGCCATGCTGTTCTGGGAGACAATTTTTATAATTTAATTCCACAACTACCCACCACACAAGCATCTAATAGAATCTGGAAGGTAAGTAACAGTAAGATTATTAATTGTTTGGTATTTCCATTAGCAATTACGTAAGAAACTTCAGAGAAAAGTACCTTTTAATACGGGAAGTGCCGAAGGTCAGCGGAGAGTATAAAACTTTAAAGGTGCATACACTCGCTATAAAGAAGGAAATAATATTGCGGCAACCGAAAAGTTCTACTGGCACAGAACAATAAATGTATCCAACAATGATTATCCTGTGTAATACAACTGCGAACACTAAAATATTTTGGTAATATATCCAGCAATGATTATCCAGTACAATACAACTGCGAACACTCAAATATATATCCAACAAAGATTATCCAGTGTTATACAACTGTGGTCACTCAAATATTTTGGTAATATATCCAGCAATGATCATCTAGTGTAATACAACTGCCAACGCTCAAATATTTTGGTAATATATCCAGCAATGATTATCCAGTGTAATACAACTGTGAACACTCAGATATTTTGGTAATATATCCAGCAATGATTATCCAATGTAATAGAACTGCAAACACTAAAATATTTTGATAATATATCCAGCAATAAAACTGCGAACACTCAAATATTTTGGTAATATATCCAGCAATGAATATCTAATAATATAATAGAACTGCGAACACTCAAATATTTAGGTAATACATCCAGCAATGATTATCCAGTGCAATACAACTACGAACACTTAAATGTTTTGGTAATATATCCAGCAATGATTATCCAGTGCAATACAACTGCGAACACTCAAATGTTTTGGTAATATATCCAGCAATGATTATCTAGTGTAATACAACTGCTAACACTCAAATGTTTTCGTAACATATCCAGCAATGATTATCCAGTGCAATACAAGTGCGAACACTCAAATGTTTTGGTAATATATCCAGAAATGAATATCTAATATAATAGAACTGCGAACACTCAAATATTTTGGTAATATATCCAGCAATGATTATCCAATGTAATAGAACTGCAAACACTAAAATATTTTGATAATATATCCAGCAATACAACTGCGAACACTAAAATATTTTGGTAATATATCCAGCAATGGTTATCAAGTGTAATACAACGGCCAACACTGAAATATTTTGGTAATATATCCAGCAATGATTATCCCGTGCAATACAACTGCGAACACTAAAATATTTTAATAATATATCCAGCAATACAACTGCGAACACTCAAATATTTTGGTAATATATTCAGCAATGAATATCTAATATAATAGAACTGCGAACACTCAAATATTTGGGTAATACATCCAGCAATGATTATCCAGTGCAATACAACTGCGAACACTCAAATATTTTGGTAATATATCCAGCAATGAATATCTAATATAATAGAACTGCGAACACTCAAATATTTAGGTAATACATCCAGCAATGATTATCCAGTGCAATACAACTGCGAACACTCAAATGTTTTGGTAATATATCCAGCAATGATTCTCCAGTGTAATACAACTGTGAACACTCAAATATACCAAATCCAGCAATAATTATCTAATATAATAAAGCTGCGAAGAAAAAGTTACCAATACAGTGGATAAATCAACTTACTAGTATGACGGGCAAAACTGTGCATGATCTCGTCGACGAAGCTCATGATAGAAAAAACACATTAGAATGAGCTCACAACAGCACGTGCAACATGCCACCTGGGATAAAAAAGACTGAAGAGAGCAATAAGCGGTTTAATAAATTATTACTCTTGTATAGGTAGATTGTTTGTTGTGACAACATATTGATGTATTTATGCATTTACTTGTTACTTACTTGATTCGTTTCCAATAATTCTTCAATGCAAAGTTCCTGAAAAATTTCGTTTCTGAATTGTTCTATCTGTGTTTTTTTGTGTCTAGCTCTCTCGTAATCTTCCAACTCAATTGCATGCCTCTTTTCCAATTCATATTTTCCTAGTTTCTCTCCAGCTACTCTTAGTGTCATCATGGCATGTTTCAATTTTCTTGCATATTCGAATCTTTCATCTAAAAGGAAGAAATCTATAATACAGTGTCATAGACACTCGTATCGATTAGACTATATTGGTGTTTCTAGTTTCGTTTTACTACTGCGTTGTATGTTCTACTGATAGCCTAGATTTTCACGATACCCCTACGGAGGCACTTGATAATGTCGTTGAGTGACAATCGTATTGTCAATTTAGAATCCCACTACAGTAGGATTGCTGTCTCTAGTGAGCCAACAAAATATCCCTGTTCTTTTACTTTAAATGATATGATACTAATACCAGTTAGACTTACTTAAAACAGCCAAATATTTCTTGATTTCCATATCCCGTATGATTTTAGCAATATCAGTTGCAACATACATTTCAAAGGCCAAGTCATCATAGGTTGAACTATACTCAGGATTATTAATAATTTCGTTTAATTTCGCTTTCTGTACATCATCATCATCGATATTTGAACTCGGTTGGAGTTCAAGTTCTGATCCAATTACATTAATAGCTATAAGACTGACCTAGATAATAAATAATTTGGTTGTTTAGAAACAAAATAAACTGTTCCATAAATTAATATTGACACAAAAGGTGCGACTGTTTTTAACCTACCTGATTGTAAGTATTTAAGGAATTTTCGTGATTTTTATGTAAATTTAATTTAACAAAAGATGCTTCTTTGCCAGGCACATTAGCCGACTTCAACTCTCTGCTTTTAAATTCCGTACTTTCGTTGCTGGCTAGCGTTACGTATCCTATGTATAACCAGTTTATGTTTTTTGCGTCAGTTATAATATTCGTGTCTTCATTGCTATAGTAAAGTTCTACTCTTGAGGCTAAAATATGAAGTAACACCGTTTATTGTGAAACCTCTTAAGACATTCAGAATGTTGGTAGCGATAAAACTTACCTATCATAAACTGGTGTGCTAGAATCTGAATTTTATTTAGGACGCATCTCTTTTCCAATTGCACGACAATCTCTTGAGGATACTCACAATTTTTTAGAGATTGCCATCCTTTAACCGTAGGGCCGTGGACATTTAATTCTGAAATTCGGTACTTAGAATCTTCACCTAAAACGATAATAAATAAACACAATAATTCCATACCATTGTAATTTGTAATAATTGAATATGTAGGTATTGTACTTACTAGAAACGCTAATCACAGAAAATTTGATTTTTTTAGGCATCTGTAATGGTTTATAACGAATCAACAAAATTTATGAATTGTATAAACAAAAATTGTTTTTTTATAATGCGGTCACATGGTATTGATTGCGAAAAGCTTACAGCAATCTTATGCCGTACAAAGTGTACAGTGCTTGACAGTACTATTGATTTTATAAATGCCCGTAAGACCCTGTCAGAAAATCGATGGAAGCGTCACGACGCGACGCGACGTCTCATTACACTGCTCAAAATAATGTAGCGCCAGAAACACAATATACAGTGTGTTCACAAGAGGAAAAAACATTTATTATTGGGTTATTTATTAAGAAATTGGGCACGTCGGAAAAGGAGCTTAACATATAAAAATCTGAGATCAGATGTGCAGGGTGTTCATTTTTCGATCGAATTGCACGGTATCTCGTGAACTAGTAAAGATAGAGACTTGCAGTTTTTACAATACTGCGCTACTTTTTTGTGGAACAAAAGATGCCACAAACAGAATTTCCATAGCTTTCTTAATTTTTAAACTACAGGGTGTTTTCGACAATGTTTGCATTTTGACCACCCTCTGTATTTCGGTTACCCTTTATCAAAATTGAGAGCTGTTTCTAAGAGAGTTTTTTAAGTAGAATTCAGTTGAGTGCTTACTTTTTTTCTGGGAGTCTTACTTTTCGAGATTTAAAGCAAACATATGATTTTGGGAATGGGAGACCCTGTATATTTTTCTTTGATTTGATTGGGCTATTATTAAGCTTTTCGAAAATATGTAATAGTTGATAGTTTTGAAATTCGGAAAATTAGGGTAATAGGCTATGAAACCATTGAAACAAGCAAAAGAATATGTCATTACTGCTAAAAATAAGTCGTCACACAGCATTCCCAGTACGTAAAGGGTGCACAATCTTTACCTTGTAGAGTTTCAAATGATATTTATTTAATAATTTTTTAGACAAAATTTTATTACTCCGAGATCTTTTCCTATGACTTTGCAAGAACTTCTAGTGGGTCTACAAAAGCCATAACGGCTTAATAACATCACAATTTATTGACCAATTTAAACCAAATTTGGTATAGTTGTACAGATGATCTGACGCACCGAATGACGATATTGGCGTTGTTGCCAACTTTTTAGTTTGTCTGGAATTCGAACGAATTTTATATTTTTAAATGTAACACCCTGTATATTTTTCCATTTATAGTTTTTACTTTAAATTTGTTACACTTTCGGTATAACATACTTTGTTCCTAATATTAGTAGTTTTCGAAATAACGAGTACAATTTAGAAAAATTATATTTTTTATATTAAATGTTCAAACTGTTTTCCCTGTACAGCTTGACAGTGTGCTAATTGAAAATAAAATTTTTCAATTGTGTTGTAAATCATTTCTAGCGTTAATTAATTCAAATTCGTCCAAAATTCGACGCTGCAAATCGGCCAAATCTTAAGGTTTTGTGGTATAAACTCTGTTCTTTAAGTGTCCCCATAAAAAGTAGTCGTTAGGCGACAAATCAGGGGACCTAGGTGGCCATTCGATTGTAGCCCCTCTACCGATCCATCTATTCGAAAAAGTGTTGTTCAAAAAATCGCGCACGTTTCGACCAAAATGGGGAGGAGCTCCGTCCTGTTGGAAGAATGTACTTGCATAATTTAGACCCATCACATTTCGTATAGTAGGCACTATTTGCGTTTCCAAGAGCTCAAGGTAAAGTTGTGATGTCAAATTTCCATCAATAAAAATTGGACCGATCTTGTGGTTACCCAGAAGCCCAGCCCACACATTCCATTTTTCAGGACGTTGTGTATGACCTTCTCTCATCCAGTGGGGATTTTCATTTGCCCAAAACCTACAGTTGTGTCTATTGACTTTACCATTTAACATAAATGTTGCTTCGTCCGAAAATACTATAAATTTGAAAAACTGCTTATTTTGGTCAAACCTTGACATCATAATATCACAAAATTCAATTCTTCGCTCATAATCATCTTCTGATAACTCTTGAACTACATGTATTTTGAAAGGGTGATATTTATGTTTTATTAAAACATTATGGACGGGTTTAAAGCAGACGTCACTTACTTGAGAAATTTTCCTTAATAAAGAAACAGGGGTTTCAACAACATGTTGTAAAATTTCTAAACTTTTCTCTTCATCTACTATTGCTGGTCGTCGTGATCGTCGCCTATCTCTACAATTTCCAGTTTCCTCGAACCGTCGGACAGTTTTTAGAACAGTTGCTTTGAAATTGGATTTCGGTTTGGAAATGCGTCATTAAGTAGATTTTTAACCTCTTCGTAAGACCTGACTCTATCGCCATATCCTCTCATCATATTAAGAATTGTAATTCTTTCACTTTCAGTTAAAGACATTTTTGCATGTAAAAATGACAGCTTTTACGACTTAATTGAATTAATTTTTAAACTTGAAAATGTTACTTGATTGCTCTGCCTTCTCTGTGTATATCTTATAAAAGTAAGGAATCTTACTCTATAAGTTAGACATTTCAATTACAAGATTGTAAACTTACCTATTTTCATGGCACTCTATGAAGCAAACTAACGTAATTTTCAAAATCTTTATTTTTGCCTATATATTTTGACAAACAGACATGTCCGTACGAATTTTAGCCTCACGGCGAGCGTTAGAGTAGACGACATTATCTTCTCGTAACCCGGATCTTTTGAATTTAATGTAAAGCTTATTTTTCTGTCAAATTAATTTACGAGGCTGAGAATCGAACCATCTTGTATATTTCATCAGTTTTTAGGAACATATAGGTTGATACCTTCAAATAATATATTATAAAACTGCTGCACGGACTGATTTATATCCAATTCAGCAGACAGAAAAGACCAGTCGACTTGGTTGTAATGTTGGTTAAGTTTATGAAAGTTAGCCTATTTATTTTCTAACCTTGAGTCAAGGAATATAGTCATTAGAGGTGCATAGTTCGATAGGTGGATGGAATGTATTAGGGTTAATCCACGGGATGTCACAGGGCATTAAAGATACGTTGTCAGAATCGTCCTCAAATACGAGGTCAAGAATTCTGCCCAAACTATTTCGTAGCAAATTCAAGTTGACGAAGTTCAAGGAAGAACATCCATTCTATCAAAATCTCTGAGCTGTGCGAGGTGAGAAGACCCGGAAAGAGCATAGTGTCTTCGACTATCCACTCAAGGGAAGGCAGATTGAAATCACCGAATATTATAAACTTAGAATCTTCAAACTTGTTTCTGGGAGATTCGCATGTATTACAGAAAGAATGGTAGCTGTCGAGCTTGGAGTTTGGAGGTAGGTACACACATCCCAGAACTATATTTCCGTGTTTGGATCTGATGCATTCGTAGAAAGGATTTATTGGACTGTCGATGGCCACAGCTTTCGAGGTGGCAAATGTTGCTATCAAGACACCCCCTCCGCGTTGACAGTCTAGTTCAGCATAATATCGGCCTCGCCGAAAAACTCAATAATTATCTCCTATAATAATAATAATAATAATAATAATAATAATCTTTATTTCAAATTTGGTTGAAATACAACAAAAAGAAATTACGTCACAAATATACAGTTGTATGGCTACAGCAATAAATTCATTATTCACTATTCAATACCTCATATTTTACATGTTAAAATAGTCATCCATGCCATAAGGTTCTAAGTTAATCAACATTTTTTTAATTTCAGTTTTAAATGCCCTTTGACTTGTTATTCTTTTTATTTGTAAAGGTAACCTATTATAACACTTAATACTCATATATTCTGGGCTTTTTTCACTTAGTTGAAGGCGATGCATGGGATAAGAGAGATACTCAGCTCTAGTATTGTAACTGTGATCACCAAGTTGTTCAAATAACGTTTTATTTCTGTACAAAAACATAAGACATTCAAAAATGTATAGTGCATACACAGTCATTATTCCCATTTGTTTGAATACCGTTCTACATGACTGACTAACCTCCAGTTTTTTAACAATCCGTATAAGACGCTTTTATGCAACAAATGTTGATTGAATGTTTCCATCACTACCCCAAAAAATTATCCCGTATTTTAAAATTGACTCGAAGTTGGCATAATACATTATTTTCAAAGTTTTCTCGTTCATATATTTACCCACCACCCTGATCCCATAGCAGACAGACGACAGTTTTTTTTGTAACTGACTTATATGGACTGACCAGTCTAAATTTTCGTTAATATATAATCCTAGAAACTTTGTATTTTCAGACACAGATACTCTATTACCTATTAAGTCTAAGTAGTTAATATTCTGCATTTTTGATTGTTTTGTTTTAAAAAATATAATATTTGTTTTATCAGTGTTAGGAATTAATTTATTTTCTGTGAACCAATTAGAGACTGAGGTAAGGAGATTTTTACTATCTATTAGGAGTTGACACATAGTTTTATTTCCTATTAGTAGGTTGGTATCATCCGCATAACTAATTATAGTTTGACAGGGTCTGTCTGCTACAGAATAAAGGTCGTTAACAAATATTACAAACATAATAGGTCCGAGTATGCTACCTTGGGCTATTCCATGGTTATTATTTAATATTTTCGATTTATGTAATTGGCCGCTTTTATTTATACCCACTATTTGATTCCTTTCATGAAGATAAGATGTCAGCCACTTCAATGCATGCCCTCTTATCCCATACATTTCCATTTTTTTCACCAATATTTCCCTGTCTAGACAG
This sequence comes from Polydrusus tereticollis, assembly GCA_963920685.1. Lineage (NCBI taxonomy): Eukaryota > Metazoa > Arthropoda > Insecta > Coleoptera > Curculionidae > Polydrusus > Polydrusus tereticollis. Next base: position 39,472,001 of record OY987326.1, on the reverse strand, counting down.
TCGTAGGCTTTAGACAAATCCAGAAATATTCCAAGAGCGACTTCACCACTTTCAAAACATTTCAAAACTGCTTTAACAAATTGATAATGAGCTGTTTGCGTGGATTTTCCTTTTAAGAAGCCGTGCTGGCTACTATTAAACAAGTTACAGTCACTCATGAATCTGATCAACCTCGTAACCTAATAATTTCGCTATTATTATAGTACTTATAGTATTTAGCCCAGGTCTCCGATAAAAGTATTGTTTCATAATTACACGCCAAAGCACTGTTGCGAAATTTTATCAGTTTCGTTCGTAGCCCTCGAACATTTTGGTAATACAGCATTTTGATATCTTTTAAGGCCTAGGCAGGAGCCAGTCTCTTGGGTGTTTGTGGGGTTTGTTAGGAGAGTAGTGAATGTGTAATTAGTTCGTTTTGTGAAATGTCTGTTGTTGAGGAAAGGTTCAGTGATCTAGTTGCATAATTTAATAACAAAAACAAGTATCAATTCAAAGTAAAGAAAGTACGGCAACGTCGCCGTCTACAATCTTTTAATTTATCTTCGGTGCATTGAAACTACAAATTCATATGGAAACAAGTAAAAAAAGTCAGTTAAATTCAGTTAAAGTCTAAAACGTAGTTTCAACCGCCAAGAATAATTTCTGAGAATATTCGCCGAAATAAAGCAAGCAAAAAAGCGAAAAACAAACAAACGAGCGGCCGCCCATGAAACCTAGTGTTGGGGCGTACGTGACTGAAATAAGGGGTTATTGTTAGGCAACTAGATATACTTACATGTTAATTGAAACAGTACGACAGGATGCTACTGTGTGTACGAGAAAGAGGGATGATATTTGGTTTGGTGTTCCGCAGGGATCGATACTAGGACCATTGTTTTTTACTCTGTATACAGCACAACTTATAACGCGAATCAAGCACTGTAGAACCCACTTTTACGCGGATGATACACAGATCTACATTTCGTTTAAACCTAGTGAAATTGTTAATGCCAATAACAAGATCAATGAGGATCTGGGTGTCATTTTACAGGTATCTCAAGCACACTGTTTAAGTATAAACCCCAGTAAATCGCAGGGACTTCTCTTTGGTAGGAAGAAAGATCAATTGTTATGTCAAAAACATGTTAAAATAATTGTAAATAACGATACGCTTAAGTTGGTAAATTCTGCAAGGAATCTGGGCCTAGTACTCGATAATGGTCTTAGATTTTCTGAACATGTTGGTATGTGCATAAAAAGGGCTTTTACAAATCTGAAATTAATATTCAATTATAGAACAATTCTATCTGATAAACTTAAAAAAATGCTATGTGACTCCATAGTTTTATCGCACTTTAATTACGCGGACGTAGTATATGGTCCTTGTCTGCTCAGTGTTGATGCTCGGCGTATCCAATTAATTCAGAATTCTTGCGTGCGTCTGATAGGGGGTATTAGGAAGCGTGAAAGGGGAGTGTCTGCGAAACTAAACGAAATAAAATGGTTACGAATGAACGAAAGAAGAGTCCTACACTCTGTAGTTCTATACAACAGTATAATCTCTAGAAGGTGTCCGGATTACTTATACGAGAACATTAAATTTCGCAGTGACATGCACAATTTGGAACTTCGCCATAAATATACTATAACTACTCCGGCACACACGTCTAGTAATTTTGAGAAATCATTTAGTCATAATGTGGCAAAATTATATAATAAAATACCCCTCCACATAAGGCAACTTACGGGCATAAGATTTAAAATAGGAGTTAAAGAAGTCATAAAACTTATTATCTAGTTTATACTCGTTATTCTGATTGATTTATATAATACCCTAATAGGGTTCAACCTACAGTACAAAATGTTTTTACTTTTTTCTGCTAAATAATGGATGAATAAAAATGTATATATTTTCCTTAGGTTAAGTGAGGAAGCTTGCTTCAACTTCGCCTTTTGTAATTAATTTTTTAAAAATTACAATAAAGACTTTATTTATTTATTTATTTATTTATTTATATATCATAGCGCTGTTTTTCGTGTCGAAGGAGCCGGTTCTTGCGCCGCAGACGAAAATTTTTGGGGTGCCACGCCCTTTTTTGGGTAAATCTTGACAAATTATTACGCATATGAAGTGCATCAATTTAAAATATATTTTTCAATATTTTAATAACAAAAAATTTGAAATTTTTTCCCCATCGGGGATGATATTTCGAATTTCCGGGTCCCTTTCAAAAACTCGGGCCCGGGAGGATTCCCCCACCCCCCTCTCGACGGCCCTGGCTGTAACGGAAAAATGAGAAATGCGGAGCCACGACTAAATTTTGTGAAAATATTAAATTGGTCATATAAAATTTGTTATCTTTAACTGAGCCTATAACACATTGTACTTACCTACACATTTAAAAAAAACCAGTCCTTTATCTTAATTGGAGGACCATTCTCCTGCTTTTTGTTGCAAATACATCAATGACCTCGTCGTAAAAGTTTGTTTCGCGTGCATATTTTTGCACTAATTCTTTTTCGATTGAGATTAATCCTAAAGCAGAAAGTCTCTCTTGCCCGGTAGAATTTCTGATAAAATTTTTAATTCCTTTGAGTGCGGAAAAACTTCGTTCTGTAGAAGCACTTGTGGCTGGGATAGTCATGGCAAGTTCGCATAATTTAATAACCTCAGGGAATGCCTGATATAGTCCACAAACTTTAGAAGATTTCCATAGTTCACTAGCACTATTTTTATTTAGTCCTTCGGAGGTATTGTAGGTTACTGAAAGTTCAGAACGTAGTACAGAAAATTCAAAATAGTCTGAGTAATTATGTTTTAATGATTCAAAAGCCTCTTTAAAACCGTTTTATTTTCAAGAAAATTCGATAATTCAAGAAATTTTAAACTGTTCAAATTTTTAAATCTAGAATCTATGTGGGCTGAGATGTTATCAATGATTTCGAAAAACAGTTTTCGGCATCTGGCTTTTTGGTCTGTTCTTTGTTCTTCAACAACATCAGAACGAATCCTTCTCTTTTGTGGCTCAATATTAATTTCTAAATCTTTCAATTTTGTCCACAGGCTGTCAAACTGTTCTCTTTTGGACAAAACAACATATTTAAATTCTTTAATTTTCTTTATGCAGAAATATATGTCACTTGTTTTGTTTTGTAATACTGCAAATAAACTGTCACTAAATGGAAATATTTCTGAGTAAATAATTAATAAAAGATTAAAGTTAATTTCTGTTTCTAGCATATTTAAGTATCCTCTAGACTAGACTACTCTAGAGCATATTGTAGTCTCGTTGTCCCATTTTTCCTGATTATCCATTATGTTCTTAAAAAAATCGATGAGTGTTTGCCGATATTCAAATACAGTCAGTACTAGCCTGCCATTATAGTTCCATCGAGTGGGAGCTACTTTTGGTAATCTTATATGAACTTCTAAATCTAAAGCGAGCGTTCGTTTTGAAGATTTTGAGAAAAAGGCTGCAAGTCCGCTTAAGGTGGGAAAAAAGATCTTACATTCTTTTATAATGTTAAGCGACTGCTGTAAGACCAAATTTAACCGATGCGCCATACAATGTACAAAAAGTGCACTTGGGTATGTTTCTCTTACTTTTGCCTGTAATCCTCCTAACTCACCTGACATAACTGCAGCTCCATCATAACTTTGAGCTATTAATTTTGAGCCACAGTTAAGATCATCATCAATTATAGTTTGGACGAGATTGTGTAGAGCAACTGCTGTTCTTTGGGCCGAAACATTCACAAATCCTAGAAAATGCTCTTTAATTTCACCATTTTTGGTTAGATAGCGAACGACTTTTGATAACTTGCTTATATTTGCAACATCGGTAGTTTCATCAAGGATGATAGAAATAAAGTTAGTGTCTTCTATTTCAGATTTTATTTTTTTTAATATTACTTCTTCCACGCACAAAATAAGATCATTTTGTATCAAATTAGAAGTTCCCTTAAATCTTGTGGAATTATCCAAATGACATTTTAATGTTTCATCATACTTTGCAATCAAATTTATTAAATCTACGTAATTTCCCTTATTAGAAGAATTTTCAGTTTCACTGTGTCCACGAAAAGCGAGTTCATGTTCGCCGAGAAAACATACGACATACGACATCTATCAACCTTTTAAGTATTTCGCGATTTTTTACTACTTCCTGGTTATGTTTTCCAGAAGCAATTTTTAGTTGGTTGTCTAATGCGTGTTCTATTCTTATATTACCAAAAGTTTTTTCTTTAATAATTGCCTGTAAATGCGACTTACTAGACCCGTGTCTTTTAATAAATTTATGTAGATTATTTAAATCCGAAAATCCATTTTTATTTCACAAATTCTTTTCACTAGAAAATAAGAGGCATGGCCAGCAAAACAGAAGAGACTTATTTTCACAACCAGTTAGCCATTCACAAGTTTTTTATGATTCTTTTTGAAAATGTCTAATATAAAGTTTAGTTTTTTTTGTTAAATTAGGAATAGATGGAGTGGGCCTACCATTGGAAATAATTTGTTTTTTTTCCTCAAAAATATAAGAAGTGGAAAATCCTTTTACCACTATCTGACAATACACTCACACAAAAGTCTATTTTCACTTTCAGCCGAACTTGAACTAGCAACAGGATCCATAATTAAAATAATAATCTGTTTGAAAACAGCGTTCTTTTCCCAATATTAATGCACGGTTTTAAATTTCGCCTACACACGCGCCACTCTAATTTGTTCCATGCAGTAAAACAATATACGGCAATACGCTGCTTTCCAATAGCTTCTCGTTCGCGATCCGCGGCGCGGCGCGAATGGCGCGTCGGTATGTCTCGAAATCAATCGGGCATCACCGTGAAGAATGGAGTTCTCTGATCAGGGTGCTTTATGAAAATGCGGTCGGATTCGCCCGATTTACAAATAAAATTTAGGACAATTTTAAAAATTAATTGTAAGTTCTAGTAGGATTGTATTGGATTATTTCTTTTTGAAGTAAGTCGTTTGGGGGAAGCTGTGCTTCCCTAGCTTCCATGGTAAACACGCCACTGCATCCAAGCCATAAAATAAGTCGGTCAATTCGCGGAGTTAAATCTCGTAATAATGTAATTATTATATTCCGACTACAGTCCCGTTTATCTTTTGTAAAAAGCAGTCGGAAATTCGTGGAATTTATGCGATAAATTCTCGAAGGTGTAAGAATGTAGTATTGTATCCCGATATTATTGTTTGTTATTAGTGATGTAAAATGTATAGCTGATTTAATGAAGTAAGTAGTTACCATACTAAGATGTAACAGTAAAACCGTATTTGCTCTTACGCAGGCCAAATGTGACGATGGGTAACCGAAATAACAGAAGTAAATAAATATGTTTTGTGGTAGAAAAGGCCTGTTATTTCAACTGACATATTTTGAACCATGCAACCTATGAAAATACAGTAAACAATTTCTGTTTGGCCAAAGCAAATAAAGGCAGCGGCCAACATCTGTAATAATCCGTTATTATTCTGTCACAAAATGTTCAGTTAGTATCGGCATTCGTAGGTCATTCTGAATTACGTGGTCCATCGTACTTAATGTTGACCCAAAATCCTGGTTCCAGGAAACCAATCGTTGCAAACTTTGGGTTTAAAAACAGTATGGTGCGTTAATTATTAGTTTATGAGCAATATTCATATTTATGAAATAATAAAATAACTGCCCCTAAGGCTAAAATGATATGGTTATGCATGTGTTTTTTGTAATAAGGTTTTTAAAAGTAATGACATTAGTATCGACTTTGCTTCTAGGTATTTGACGGAAGTAAAATTCTTGTTCGTAAAACACTAAAATCGTTTTATTAAAACAATACTTCTAAATTACATTATAGTTTTCATATTTAATTATAATGGCATCGGTAGGCTTAATTGTTATGATTTAATAATTGGCAGTAAGTAAACATTCAACGCACATTGTTAAATTTGATATTTGAAAGTAATGCCGATAAAGTTCTGTTATAAAAAAGCGCTAATAAAGCTCGTCTTTTTTGTACATACACCGCTTGCAGGATTCGTTTTATTATTTCCTGTGTTATTTGTTATGTGTTTAATTACGTAATACTATTGAAAATTAAGATTTTTATCACAGATAATAGCAGACATAAGTGTAAGTATAGATGCGGTAATTTGTTATTTGTGAATTAGCTGATCGTAAGTCCTGTTATTGGCAAAGTTTCTTTCGTGTTCCTCAAAAGGAAGAGATTCGTATACGTTTTCGTTGGTTTGTTGTTGTTTTCTAGTATTTTTTTTTCGTATATATCTAGAACAAAAAGTTAATAATGTTGATTAATCTAGTTGGTTGCAAATTTAATTCTGCTTACCGATAAAGTAGAAATCCTATTGGCACCAAGAGCAATAACAGCAGTAAAATGTAAAGATGGTTGTAGGAACTGGACTTCTTGGTATCTTCAGGTGGTTCAGGCTCACCAGGTGTCGTTAATTTTTCATAATACACAACTTCATGTTCTTCCCCTCGGTAATTATTGGTAATGATGAAAATAACGCAGTATTTGGTGTTAGGTTTAATTTTTCGCCCTTCATCTAGACCAGTAATTGTTACAGTTTTGGTTTGGTTATCCCCTACCTACAGTTTTTTTTTGTTTATACAGGGCGTTCGGAAATGGTGGCACTTAATTTTAAGGGCAGGACTTAAAATAGGACAAACATTTCATGTAAATATGGGATGGATGCGCAAATACGCCCTTGGGGCGACCTAGGCAAAAAATGTCATAAAAACATGGGCCTTAAGGGAGGCGCATTTGAAGATGACTTTAAAGAAATGGTATTTATCTAATAACTTTTAACTACTTTGAAGCTTTAAAGTTCGCATCATAAATACATTTTTTAAAACTCATATGGAATCACTAGAAAAAAAACGTATTCACTCTTTAGGTATATCACTAGCAATATTAAAATTACTTTTGCGTGGTAAATTTTATGAAGTAAATACGGCTATTTATGGAACAATTACTGCGTCTACTAAAAGAAAAAAATGTTTAAATACATATATCACATCATCACGTAAATAAGATTAAATTAAAACTCGAATTTTATGACTTGACGTCTATCATAAAATTAACCTTTGCCAAATACAAACACCTGTTTTTTCATTGCCCATATTATAAATATAATGGTAGAAGGTATCTGCACCAATTAGGGCTTAGATGGTTGTATGTCATTAATTTTGTATCGAACACATTTACTTGAAGAAATATTTGAATATTTGTCAATAAGAGACTGTAAAGATTTTTCAAAATATTGTTATAATTTTGTCTAATAAATTTTCCCAAAAAGTGCAAATTGGCTGTTTTAGGAACACTATGAGCCAAACAAGACCATAACAAATCAATATAAGAACACACACACACAGTATTTAAAAGAAACCCAATACGTAGTGGGCACCCATCTATACTTACCAGAGATCAATTATGTGATACAGTTTACATACACAACCAGCAAAAAATAATGTCCTTTAAGAAAATATTATAGAAAACACATTATGTTGCTTTACAGACTTTTCATATATTTCAATATCAGTATTTCAAAAACTATATTTAGTAGTTTTTGAAATAATCTGCTTATCAAAAACTTCTGTCTTTCGAAGACGGTTTCATCAATTAGAATAAGTTTTTCAGACTTTTGAAGATTTGTGACATGGTAGCACCAAGAAACATTATTATTTGAGGGTAATAGTCGATACAGATTATAACCCGTGGCGTGCCAACTAGAGGGGTTTGTGTTCACTTTTTAATAACAATCTTTTAGCACGGCAATGTTAAGGAAATTGAAAACCAATATGCGATTCTTTAAACTATTTGGTATAGACAGGGGTTCGCCCTGGCCTCACATAGACACTGTATCATCCACAGTATAAGGTTAATTCATTGTTTTATTATTGCTAGACCAATACCAATTAAACACAACTTATTTTGCTATGTTTTTTATCCTTCCACTTCTTGCCACCCTTCCAATATTACAATTTTTACATGGATAAACACGAATACATCATCTTAACAACCCTAAAGCGCTACACCGAGAGTTTCTACTGTAGATAATGAACCAGAAGTTAAATTAATTACAGCCTCACGCCGTCTGAATATCACAAGCGTTATTTAAAAGACATGTTCTGTATTGAACGGATAGTTCGCGTTTTTACGTGAACTGCAAAACACTAAGGTGCAATTTCGTGCACGTCTCAACCAAACACAAAGAATGCAGTCTATTTAACTCCGAAATTCGCGGTACTTTTACTGTACGTTTAAAGAATGGTAACCTCTGTTACTCGGGCACGCGTCCCCAAAATATCACTTACTTTAACATTAGAAAATCACATTGCCTGACACACATGTCAGATCCAAACACGTTTTATTATTGTCTTAGCCACGTGGAGCACTTACTTGCTTTGAAGTCTTAACAGGATAGTGAGTTGTTTATGACGCTACAGCGGTCAGGTCCACCAATCACATGTGGTCACGTGGACACTCTTGACCAACCAGCGGAGGTCGCGTCCACCCAAGTTAGCAGCCATAAAGCAGTACAGAACCAAATTTACATATTCTCGAAGCCGCAAACCTATTTCAAAGCTACCGTTTAACGGTTTTCGTAGACGTGAATTTGATATTATTTGGTTTAGAATATAGTACGTTTTTATGTTTACAGAAGACTTGATGTTTTCCGAGGATTAGAATACTGCGAGATAAAACACTAATTATTTTTAACCATAGACGATAGGCTAGTCATTTGGCGGTTTTGCCAGTAAAATAGAATAATATCTTGTTCGTACGCTAGAAGACTGAAGGACTCTTGAACATAGGCGGCATTTTTCCTTTATTGCAACGTTCGACGTTGACAGATTAATTTATGTTTATTACTTTAATTATTAGAAACCGTGTTTCCCAAACATTATTTAAGGCGAAAACGGTACTTTTAGCTCGATACTCTAAAGAAATCCTTTTCGAGAACAACCGAAATTAAAAATTTAACACAATTTCAAAAAAGTTTTATAATTATTAACAATGAGTATTTTGAGCATTGGTAGTAATTAGAGTTCAAATTGTTGATATTGTTATTTTAATTGATAATTAACTATAAAAGGTTTTGAAATTGTATTGAATTCTTAATTTTGCTTTTTCTCGGAAAGGATTGATTTTAGAGTATCGAGTTAAGAGTACCCTTTTTGCATAAACTAGTCCAAAGAATCCTCTGGTGATATTAAATTTTTTAAACATTACCCTGGAAAAAAGATTGTCACTAAAATATGAATATACAAGTACCCCTAGTTCGTACGCCAATGGATATAATCTGGATTATATACAGTATGTCCACGGATGGGGTTTACAAGAGGACAAATGGACTAAAAATTGAAAGATACGAAAAAAAGTCACTCTTAATAAACGTTTTTGCTTGTCTAGAAAATACGATTCATCATAAGAAACTTCAATTTTTTTATACAGGGTGGGTAAAAACTGCAAAAATGTTATTTTGCTTAAGAGTAAACATACTTTATTTTGAAAGATACGAAAAAAAATCCACTCTTAATGAATGTGTTGTCTACACAACAAACCGAAGTAGAACAATTCATTAGAAGGTTTACCTATGTAAAAATTATTCCCCAAAAAGTATTCGCTGGCACAGCTCTGACTGGTGAACCTAGTTAAAATAATAATGACACTTAAGGTGATAGGTACTTGTTGTCAATGTCTTTATTTAATGAAGTTATTATTTAAGTAGAAATGCTATCTACTGAACAAAGAGTTTTTATAATACAATGTTATGGGGATGGTCAAGTTTCATACCGCTACGTCATGGAACAATTTACCGAGAAATTTGTAGGAATCCCAATAACTAGGATGACAATCTGCAAGTTAATAAAAAAGTTCCAGAGAACTGGTTCGGTTTTGGATCTCAAAAAAAAAAGAAGAAATACGACCATGATGATGCTGCTACAGTCTTAGTTCTTCAATCTGTTGAAGAAAATCCTATGACGTTCCTTAGAAATCGTGTTACTCAGTTGGAAGTTGTGAAAAAAAGTCAAATTCAGAAGATCCTTAAAGCAAATAAATTGTATCCGTATAAGCCGCACTTTAATGAAAGATTGGAAGAGGGAGATGACGCGAAACGACTTTTTGCTTGTGGATAGGAGGCAAAATTTTAAGTGGAAATGTTGATTTTTATAAATGTATTGTATAATGTTTTCTGATGAAAGTACATTTTCTACCAATGGAACCGTTGCAACCCAGCACGTTAGGTAGGTACTGGTCTTTAGAAAATCCCGAATTCAGAATTATGACGAGAAGACAATATTTCACAAAAGTGGACGTGTGGTGCGCGTAATCCATCCATGGCATCATAGGGCCATATTTTTTTGATAACAAGTGCAATAGATTATCATATTTAGAAATGCTGGATACATTTTTCAATGATGAACTCGAAAATCTACCATTAAATTTTCGACAAAATATGTATTTTCAGCAAGATGGTTGTCCAGTCCATTTCGCTCGTGAGGTTAGAGAATGGCTTGACCGCAGATTTGTTCCAAGGTGGATTGGCAGGAATGGCCCAGTTTTGTGGCCCCCAAGAAGCCCCGACTTAACCTTGGCGGATATGTTTTTATGGGGCCGTTTAAAACAAATTGTTTTTGCTACCGCAGTACCAAATGATATTGAAGTGCTGAAGGGCAGAATTATCGAGGCTGTCCAATTGATATCTCAGGAAGAAATCAGAAATTCTTTCATTTATTTGAGAAAGCAATTAGAAAAATGTGTCGAGTATGGGGATGGAGCTTTTGAATTATGAAATCGTTATCGTATTCTTTTCATGTTAATAAAAATGTTTGTATTATTATTATTATTATAATTACTTCACTAAATAAAGACATTGACAACAAGTATCACCTATTCATTATTCAAGTAAAAACGTTTATTAAGAGTGACTTTTTTTCGTATCTTTCAAACTAAAGTATGTTTACTCTTAAGCAAAATAACATTTTTGCAGTTTTTACCCACCCTGTATAAAAAAATTGAAGTTCCTTATGATGAATCGTATTTTCTAGACAAGCAAAAACGTTTATTAAGAGTGACTTTTTTTCGTATCTTTCAATTTTTAGTCCATTTGTCCTCTTGTAAACCCCATCCGTGGACATACTGTATAATATACCCTCAAATAATAATGTTTCTTAGTAGTAACTTATAGCTTGAAACTCATCTATTTTCTTCAAAGCAGATAAGAGTTATTAAATAAAAACCATTTCTTTACAGTCATCCTTAAAGGCGCCTCCCTTAAAGTGCATTTTTGTGGACCCATGTTTTTATGACATTTTTTGTCTGATTTTGAGTCGACCATGCCTCTAAAGTTAAGTACCACTACTTCCGAATACTCTATATAGTTAGCTACGTCTACCTATACCGTCGCACCTACTACTCTAAAATATATTTTACCTCTAAAACTTGTGAGATCCATGTTACTCCAAAAGGATGACATAAATTATCAGCTAACTTTCTGCTTTTAATATTATCGAGATGAACAGGTACGCTTTGATTAAAGTCTTGAATGGCTACAGTTACTGTGTACGATTGCAGTCTTCTATCTACGTGAGGTAGTTTAAATACTAGGGCCTTATCACCTTTACCCAATAATTTGGGGCTCTGATCAATATGATCTCCCAAATCGGCAGTCTTAACGGTCGTTGATGTAAAGTCACTTTTGTATTTGCCATTAGCCGATTGAATATATAAAATATATTCTGTACTATATGGCACATATTTTACCTAAAATATTTTAATGTGTAGTTATACATACAGGATGTTAATGAATGTGGAGGGAATGATAATGCACGTCAAAATAGAAAAAAATACTCATAAACATGCGATTAAAAATGCTTCATTTTTGATATACAGGGTGTCAAAATTTTAATTTTTTTCTAGTTTTTCTCCCATATTTTCCGAGATAATTATTTCAAATTTGGTACATATAAGTTTTTGGAATCTCTACAATAAAATGTCTAAATTGTCAGAGGCAGTATACAGAGTGTTACATTTTTTGCGCTACCAACACTTCCACTCTCCTGAACTGTTTTTTTTTGGACACCCTGTATCAATACTGATATCATATTTTGTAAAATTTGTAAATAAAAAACCAAACACGTGTAGGTACCAACTTTTATTCGATACTAATGTGTAGCTTTTTTATCCTAATTTTTCAAGATTTCTCGATGTTGTCAGGTCAAAATTTCCCTAAAAAGAGGAAAATATACGCTGCCTTAATTCTGACGTTACACGACAAACTAAAAAAATTATAAGAACTGCTGAAAATGACCGTCTCTTGCTAATATAATAATATATTTCAATAATAATAGGTACATTCTCATTAACAAAGAAAGAAACAAATCAGTAACAAATATATTTCCAGGAAATACAAGCTAATGATTGAGATTTGATATCTCAAACACACAATATAGCTACCACTCTCCTAATACAGCAGACAAATTACGTATAGGTTTCCACTTTCTCTAACAACCCTGGGCAGGCTGTTGAATTCGTTGAACCACTTGACTCAAGTAAGGAGTAAGGAGATTATGTAAAATTTTAAAAATACAATACAATACAATACAATATATTACACACATTATATGTTACAATAGGGCAATACTTGTTAGGAAATCAACAGCAAAATGGAGGCCACTGAATGATGTAGCACTATATCAAAAACAGATAGACACCAAATTGGCACTCACGAACAACGAAGCTGAATTAAACGTAACAACGCTAAATACCAACATTACTGATGCCATAAAAAACGCTAAAACCAAGTGCCAATACAGAAGCCCCCAAAAAACGGACAAACTTAGCGCAAACACGAAGACACTGATGAAGAACAGAAGAGAACTCTCAAATAAATACTCATCAAACAGCGACGAGCTAAGGAGGCTTAACAGAGAAATTTCAAAATCAGTACGAAAAGATGTAAGAAATTACAACACGAGCGAAATTGCCAAGGTTATAGAAGAAAACAAAGGTATGAAATCACTGCGGAAGACCCTCTCAGAGGGAAGAAAAAATATCAGCAAACTGGTAAACACAAGAGGGTACATAACAACCAACAAAACAGAAATATTAAATATCGTTGCGACGTTTTACGCGGAGTTGTATAGCAACCCTAACGATAAACTAGTGAAGGCCGATATACCTAAAATACAAAATCAGGGGTCAGAAGATCTCCCAGAAATCACACTAAACGAATTTCAAGCTGCCTTATCAGAGATGAAGGATAACAAGACCGCAGGCGAAGACGAAATCGAAATAGAAGCAATCAAACAGGGTGGTAGCACTCTACATAAAGCCATCTGTAAACTCTTCAACGCTTGCCTAATAAATAGTACAACGCCTTCTCAGTGGGATCGAGCAACCATAATAATCCTCCACAAAAAGGGTAACATAGAAAAATTGCAGAACTACAGACCTATAAGTCTTCTGTCGCACATGTACAAGCTATTCATGAGAATAATTACAAAGAGGATCACCAACAAGCTAGACCTCTAGCAGCCCTGCGAACAAGCGGGCTTCCGAACAAGATACGGCACTAACGATCACCTACAAGTTATAAAAACCCTCATTGAAAAATGTGTCGAATATAACAAACCCCTTTTCCTTATATTTGTGGACTACGAGAAGGCATTCGACACTATAAGCCAAAGTAAAATGTTACAAGCTCTTACAGAATGCCGAGTCGACTACAGATATACGGCTATCATCAAAAACATATATGAAAAGGCCACAGCCAGAGTCAAAATCCACGAGAACACACAGGATTTCCCTATTGAAAGGGGAGTACGGCAGGGGGATGTACTATCTCCAAAACTATTTACAACCCTCTTGGAGTATATGTTTAAAAAGATAGGTTTCGACGAAATGGGTATAAACATAAATGGCGAAAAATTAAGCCACCTAAGATTTGCTGACGACATCGTCATTATCGCGGACCGCATCGATGAAGCTAAGGAAATGTTGCATAGACTACAACGAACATCGGAAACTGTAGGACTGAAAATAAACTTCAACAAGACCGAATATTTGACAAATCTCGTAGTGAGCGAAGAAATAACAGCAGAAGGAAACCCTATTAAGCAGGCAAGCTCGTATAAATATTTGGGCCACGAGATTTGCATTGGACGGGACAACCAAACTTGTGAGATAAAACGCAGAATCGGCCTAACATGGGCAGCCTTCGGCAAGTTAAAATATATTTGGAAATCAAACATCCCAGTATGTCTAAAGAGAAAGGTTTTTAACCAGTGCGTATTGCCTGTACTCACCTATGGAGCAGAAACTCTCACCCTCACAAAGCAATCCGTGAACAAAATACGCGTCGCCCAAAGAGGGATGGAAAGATCAATGTTGAACCTTTCTCTCAGAGATAGGGTACCAAATGAACAATTGCGGCTGATGTCGGGTATAACTGATGCCATAGAACGTATAGCCATTTTGAAATGGAACTGGGCTGGTCATGTAGCTAGATTTACGGACGGGCGGTGGACCCGAAAGATCTTGGAATGGAGACCGCGGCAGGATGCATATCGTAGTAGGGGACGCCCACCAACAAGATGGTCCGACGATATCAAGAGACTCCGGACAAATTGGATAAGTGCTGCTCAAGAACGGCATGGATGGAATCGATTGCGGGAGGCTTATGTCCAGCAGTGGACGCAGATGAGCTGATTGATGATGATGATGATGATGATGTTACAATTCAATATACAATATATATATGAGTACTACATGAATAAATAATAAGGTCTCCAAGATATTGATACTGCACCTAGGTAACTAAATACCTGCATGTGCAGAGTACTAAAAATACAATACATTTATGAATACAAAAAAGTAACAGAATATGGAAAAAAAAAATAACTCGAGATAGAATGCCCAGTTAAGGGAAATTTTATAGATTAAAATAAACAGAAAAAATGAAAAAAATAAAAATGATAGTTAGCAAAAAATAAAAATAAGAAACAGTAAGATATGGCAGTCCCAATCAAAACATATAAACGACTAAGCAAAGATGCTCTTGAAATCCTCACAATTTGCATAAATGTAATCCCTGCATTCCAAACAAAATCTTTTTAAATTAGTTAAAATCCTTATAGGTGGAGGTAATAAGTTATACAATTTTGGTGCAAGATAAGTTATTGATCTTAATTTTTTTGTTGTAGAAACAATTGGAGTAACTAAGTGGCTATCAACATTTATTCTAGTTTGGTAATGATGGTTTATATACGATTTAAATTTAGCAGATTTGTGGACAAAAATGCAAACAGAGAGACAATACAGTGAACGGACGTCAAAAATATCTCTTGAATAGAGCATAGCAGTCGAAAAACGTTTACTTTTCCTAAAAATTATTTTTAGAATATAATTCTGAACAATGTTAAGAGAGGATAACGTGCACTGATACAGACCACCCCACACAACCACGCCATACCTAAGCAAAGACTCGACAATATACCATGATTAAGAGCTGTTTATCTAAAATTTCTCTAATTGTGTAAAACTTAAATATCAACTTTCTGATGGTCTTTGTTAACCTGAGGATATGTTGATCCCATCTCAAATGCTTGTCAATTACAATTCCTAAATATTTTGTGCTGTCAACTTGGGCCAACCGACTGTCAAAACTATCAATAAAAAGGTTGTCAAACTCAGGACGGTTTTTAGATGTAAGAGAAAATGCAATGTAATTTGTTTTAGAAATATTTAGTGATAATTTAAAAGAATCCAACCAGAGTTTTATTTTATTTATGCCATCAACTGCATAACCCCTCACAGAGTTCCACGTTTCCCCAGTAAAGACAATAGCAGTGTCATCAGCATATGATATAACTGATCCATTCTGCATTGGTATATTAGTCAGTGAATTGATATATGCTATAAAAAGTATAGGCCCCAGTACAGTACCTTGTGGAATGCCTATCTTGATATTAAGGTGGTCACTTACAGTATGTCCCACCATAACTGTCTGTGTTCTGTCACTCAAATAATTACGGAAGACCTCCAGCACAGAACCTCTAACTCCGTAAGATTCCAAGACCTGAAGGAGCAAATCGTGGGGCACCGTGTCAAATGCTTTTGCAAGATCTAGAAAAACAGCGAGACACTTTTTGCTCTTGTCCAGACCGTTTGTGATTTGTTGACATAATTCACAAACCGCGTCCGTTGTACTAATTCCACTCCTAAAGCCAAACTGCCGTTCAGATAATATTTTATTTTGATTAAAAAAGTCCATCAGACGATCCTTCAGGCATTTTTCAAAAATCTTTGAAAAAGTATTAATGATGCTTATGGGGCGGTAGTTGCCAATATTTGAACGGTCCCCAGATTTATGAATGGGTTTAACAATTGCTATTTTAAAGGACTTTGGCACTTTAGCTGTTCGAAAAACTAAATTTATGATGTGGGCAAGTGGAGAGGCAATGTGCAAGTGAAGGTGTTTAACAATTGTAGAGGTAATACCGTCAGCACCAGGAGCACATTTATTTTTTAATGAGGATATTTGTTTTATTATTTCGTTCCTATTTGTTGGTCTCAGGAACATAGAGTATGGTGCTGTTGATTTTATTTGTATTGGGTTTTTGGGTACTTTTATTTCTTTATACATGTTATAGCCAATGTTAACAAAAAACTCATTACAATAATTAGCCATTTGCGAAATGTCATCAAATTTAGTATTATTATGGGATATATTAAGGGTAAGGTCATTATTAACATTTGTTGAGTCCGATGCTTCATTTACAATTTTATAAATTTTTCTAATATCAGTACCACAATTCAAAATTTTAGTTTTGTAAAAATCATGTTTACATTTTTGAATTAATCTGTTTAAGTTGTTACGATATTCTGTAAAGGCTATTTTATTTTCTAACGTGGAATGTAGAAGTAGTTTTTTTTTAAGTTTGTCCCTTTTTTTTATGCTAGTAATTATCCCGTTTGTAATCCAAGGTTTGAGTTTTTTGAATTTATTTTGAGAATATGATTTTTGAGACCTTGCATGAGTTAGGGCATCAGATATTATGTCACTCAGCATTACTAAAGCCGCGTCCGGGTCTTGCATTCTATAAACATCTTCAAAGTTATGATTTTCAATTTGGTTTTTTAATAACACGTAATCAATTTTGGTGACAGTATGCGTATCCGGCTCCTCATCATTTGTTTGCGTTTTGTCAGGAGTGCTTATATTAAACATAGTTGGATAATGGTCAGTAATTGCTGAGTGAATGATAAACGATGAGTACTTAAGATTGGTTCTTGAATTTCTTTTAAAAAATATGTGATCCAAGACAGTGGCAGAGTCGGTTGTAACCCTGGTGGGCGAATTAATAGCAGAAACAAAACCAACATGGTTCAATATTGCATTATAGGTCATGATTTCATTGTTGTTAGCATCAAGCAAGTTAAGATTTATATCCCCCAAAAGAACATCGACCTGACCAGTAAAAGGGTCGGAGAAATAATTTTCAATATCTGAGAGAAAAAGAGGCGTGCTTGCAGACGGCGGTCTATACACACACGACACCCTAACAGAAAGATCGTGTAGACTAATTTCAACATTAGTCAGAGTAACCTTGGACAAGTTGAGCCTTTTGTGCGTTACCGTATGTTTCAAATTGGATTTAATATAGACCACTGTGCCATCATTTTTGTTAAATTCCGCATTATTATAGTACATGGTATATCCATCGATACAGAAATTGTCCCCACAAGAGTCAAGTTGCCAAGTTTCAGTAAGAATAATTATGTCGAAATATTTAAGATTATGTCCCTCGAGAAAGCTCACTAGCTCATTAAAATTTTTTTTAATGCTACGAATATTCATATGAAATGCAGTTAAAAAACCCTAGTTCCCATTTGAATCACCCTGTCCAACGTATCACAGTCAGTAATAGTTTCCTCCCCAATATCATTCACCAGATTGTCCAGGTCCTCCATCAATTGAATTTCTTCAAGGTTATCAGCCATTGTTAACACCGTAATCTATTTTACTCCTTAGGACAGTAAGTAGATATTGATAAGAGGGGCAGTCTGGGTTGCTTGCTCCATGGTCAGTCTTATAGTTTCGTTTATATTTTTGATTAGCTAGTTTGCAGTTTTTACACTGCTTTTGGGTATCCTTATCGCAATCACGCGTGTTGTGGTGACCTGAGCACCTTTCACAGCAGGGTTGGTTTGGACAGGCATCGGATTTATGAAAGGGTTCTTGACATTTAAAGCAGCGAGTCAAACCAACATCCTCATAGATTGAGAATCTCTCCCAGCCAACACACACCTTCCCAACAGCAACAAACTTATGGAACAGCGAAGGAGAACACTCCCCAAATACTGTGTATCGGTTGTTGACCTTTTTAACGTATGTGATTTCAAGTTCATCCTCATCGTTAATGAAATGGTTTTGTTCTCTAATGCATGCTTCTAAGTCCTCCTTGGCTATCTTACCGTCGTATCCTGTTATCTTTATTCTAGGTTTTTTTAGTTTAGGTATTTCTATACTATAGCCATTCAATCTTTTATCCGCCTCCCTCTTTAATGTTTCTATATCTTGCTTGCTCTGACACTTAACAATTAAATGTCCACTTGAAGTGCTGCGAGTGCCTCTAACTGTGATTTTTAGTTCCGAAGGTTTAACATTTTGTTTCAGATCGGCCTCTATCTTTTCGATGGTCTGGTTTTTTTTAGGTTTAATTATCAAGCTAGGTGCGCTATAGGTAGTCAGTTTACTCTGCACAAGTCCAACCGAAGTGGTCAAGGCCTTACTATATGACATACTTGTAGGGTTTGAATTTTGTTGAGCATTCTCTAAGTCTTTAATCTGTCTCTTTAGTAAGGCAATAATCTCATCCTTACCCAATATAATTTCTGTCTTATCCTCAATGGTGTTCCGAAGGAGTGTACAGGTCTCAAAAGACATACATTTCTTGCAGTGAAATATCATAACCCTCGAATTTAGTAACAAGACTTTAACTTCGGAGGAAGTTAAGCCTGCACAGGTTTTACATAGTCCCATACGGCATCCATCGCACTTAAACACATCCCTATTTTTGTCCTTGCATACCTCGCACTCCATGATCCCCGTATACTGCAAAAACAAGCACAACCATTGGCAACACTGTACTGATTAGCACAAATAAAAGTCATTGTTTGGTATTTCAAAGAGACCGCAACTGATTTCCATTCAAGGCACTCCAACATTAGAGATATTGGAGTATAACGATTGCACCGAAATATGATCCTCACATCGCGATTCTGCAGTTTTTGTAATGTGGCTTTGTTATTGCCATCAAGGAGGTAGAGAAGACTAGCACAATAATTAAAATGCGGCTGAATTATTGCTTGATATACAGCAGCCTAGAATTCATGGAGAGGTCAGTCTTGGTCTCTCGAATATCCTAGGAGTATTGCGAATTATTTCACACGTTCTGTGGGGGTATTCCATTTGAAAAAACTGTCACTTGTCAAAAAACGGTCACTTCCGATACTCAGTTGTTTTTGTTCATTTCATTTTCTGTAGGTTCGGTAAAAATGCTATAACTTTGCGCTAATTTAACCATTTCTCTAAAACCAATAATAATGGAGATATCTATTGGGCAAGACATACGCGAACACCCTGTACCAAATATCTCGGAAAATTTGGGAGAAAAATGAAAAGAATTAAAAAAAAATTAAAGCTCTGACACCCTGTATATCAAATATGAAGCCTTTTGTACCGCATATTTATAAGTATTTTTTTTCTTTTTTGACGAACACTATCACTCCCTTAAATATCTACGTGACATTCATTAACACCCTGTATAAGCAAGATTTTTAAGAATTTAATACAAAAAACGTTCGCAACAGAAACGAAACTAAAAAATAATAAAAAAGAGATTAGACCTCTAGAGCGGGGATTAATGGTATTAGATACCGCTTCAGTATTAGCATTCTACAGGGTTTCCATTTCAAAACTACCCGCACAAAATTCGATCTTTCATCGTAATCGTCTTGTTGGGTTCGTATAAAGTCTGTATTTTGTAAGGGACGAACTTTTTCCTTTTTAAAATTTTGTGTACAGAACTAGTAGAAATAGAAAAAGTGGGATCTACAGCTAATTAAATGGGATGCTTCATTCAAAACCCTTGTCTGTAAACTTTTCTTGTTGTATAAAGTACTTATTACATATTTCGTTTGGCTTAATGACTGCAAAAAAACCCCGCATAAACTCGGCTTTCGCTTTCGCAGAGACGTATTAACCCACATTTATTTTTAATGCCACTTTATAATAACAATAGATAGGTGCATTACTTGATTGGTTATCAAAATTAATAAACTGTCTAATTAAGGTTTTCTAGAAACAACTTAATAATCAGGATATTTCTCAAAACTTTTTAGTTACAGGTACCTGTTTATATAGCTTATATAAATAGTAAACATAATATTCGAAATAGATTATTACCTATCTATTTTACTTTGAGACAGTGTGCAACAAGTTAATATTAAAAGTATTGGGAATCTTCAGCTAATGCGATATCCAGCTACCCTAAACATTCCAGGAAGCATTTATCTTCTGACGCCAAAGTGATCATGAAAAATGTATGTGAATCGTTATTAAAGAGCGGCCACCCTAAAGTTATTGCCATTAAAAATACCAGTGAAATGACGAAAGTTCCATTATCGACGGTACGAGATATTATGCTAAAAGGACATTTTAAAAGAAAAGTTCGCAAAGACACCGGAAAATGAAGTGCGCAGATGTTTGTGACAAAGATGTTAGTCGCAGGAAAATATACCAAATGTATCGAGAAAATGTTGTGCCCACATTCTTTAAAAACACGGTTAACAACTGACGAACTGAGAAATTCTTTAAAAACGTAGGTTTGGCAATCGAACAGGTAACGGAGTTTCTTTGGGTGTTTACAATATAATAAAACTATTATTGCAGTTATGAGGTCAAACGAAATATGTTCGGATGAACTTTACAGACCCAGTTTCTTTAAACTTGCGCACCAATTATCTAAATGAATGCCTCTCATTGAATAGCGTTCTACACACACAATGATTTTCAGCCCCGAAAAGGCAGATCATCTGTTCTCTCAACTAGCTAAATTTATTACGTTTTTGAATTTCATACTACCTTAAAATGGCGACGTCGAGCAATATAATTCCCGAAAAAAAATTAAAAATGCAGTGTTTTGTGACTTGTTTACTTTGGTATTACAGATTTTTTTTCGTCGAATTTTATTTCCCTCAAAATCGAGAGATATTTAAGGTGGTTCGTTTTGAAATGAAAAGCCTATATAAATTATACCGGGTGTTGCATCGTCGAGCGGGACATAGGAAATCCCATGTAATTTTAAATGGGGTCAATTATTGGCTTCCCTAATTATTTTAGAGAAAAATTCTATTTAGGTTTATTAAAGAGCACTAAAACCCACATTCAAAAGAATAACTTTAGATATTTTTGATGAGCCCGTTTACGGGTTATCGCCGATTTCTTTTTAACTATTTCTCCTTTTTATGGCCCCGTATTTGCGGGCACCAGTCAAGGTAAAAGATGACTGTCAAATAAATTGTCATTTTGAAATGTGTGCTTTATTGTTATAAAAACTCGTACATCGAAAATATTAGCCATGAATTAAGCTGGATTCATAGTCGCCGTAACGTAAGCCGTAAGACGTAACGTTAAGCAGTAAGGAAAATAAACATATGATTATAAATACATGCATTCATAGTCGCCGTGACGTAAGCCGTAAGCCGTAACACGAAATGGTTTATTTCCATTTCTTACGTCTTACGTCTTACGTTTCGGTCGGGATCGGTCGTACTCGTGCATAACCGGCCATCATTACCAAATTTGACAGTCGACGGGAGGGAGATTTCCTTTGTTTATTTTTGGTGATTTTATTTTATTGCCATTTTGCTTTTTGTCTAGCGAATTTTGCATTTTCCTTGTGTTCTTACAGTTAATATTATATATAAACAACGGTTAAAATGAGTAAGGTAGTTGAAGAACAACTTCTAATAGATATCCTATAACCTACAATTTCGAAATTTCTTACGTCTTAACTTTTGACTATGAATGGTATGTTTTCTCTTACGTCTTAACTCTTACGGCTTACGTCTTACGGCTTACGTTACGGCGACTATGAATCCAGCTTTACACTTCTGAAGAAAAAATATTGATAATTAAATGGTATTATCAAGGAAATAGTTATCAAAATGTGTCAGACATGTTTGCTGCTCTGTATCCGAATAGACCGATACCTGCAAAATCTACAGTCGAAAGGACTATCAAGAAATTTGAGACAAAAGGCACTGTAATAAATAACTGCAGATGTGAAGAAAGGCAGGAACAAAGAAGAGATGCAAGAAATGATAGGGACTTGCAAGTTTTATTGTGCGTGGAAGAAAATGATGGGAAGATCAGCACAAGGAAACTTGAGGATGACATAGGATTAGATCACACCACAGCGTTACGAGCTTTGAAACGACATAAATATTATTCATACAAATATGAAAAGCACCAAGAGCTAAGAGATAGGGAAGAAATACGACGACAGGAGTTTTGTTTTGGTATGATGGAAAGAGCAAACATGGATAGGGAATTTTTAAAAAACATTTGTTTCACTGACGAATGCACATTTACCTTAAACAATGAACCCAATGTTCAAAATTATCGATATTGGAGCAAAGAAAACCAACACAGGTTTGTGGAAACAAGGACGCAATATCCACAAAAAGTTAATGTATGGGCTGGGATTTTCGGAGAAAATATTATCGGGCCATTATTTCTTACGCGAAATTTAAATGCAGAATATTTTTTGGAACTACTTGAAGATCATATTTTACCTACTTTACATGATGCCGCCAGGGAAAATCAGGAAGTTTGTTACCAAATGGATGGCTGCCCGGCACATAGTACCCTGGCTGTCCGGGAATATTTAAACCGTGCTTTTAATGGAAATGTTATTGGCTTAAATCATACAGTAAATTGGCCAGCCAGGTCTCCTGATTTATCGCCAAATGATTTCTTTCTCTGGGGCCATTTAAAAAACAGGATATACAAAGATAAAAAATACCCAAATCTAGACGAGTTAAAAAATGCTATTTCTGCCAAATGCAATAGAATTTCAGTTTACCAACTAGCGAATGTAAGAGGAGAATTTTATGATCGCCTCGGTTATTGTCTAGCAGTTAATGGAGGAATATTTGAACATCTTCTTAAATCCTAGAGTTCTAACAATTTAATAGTACCTACCTATTAATTAGTAAAATATTGAAACATGTAAAATGTCATAATTAACCTTGTAATTGGATACTTTATTTTAGTTTTATTCAGATTAATTTGTACTCATAAATACACCTTTTAATATTTTCGATGTACGAGTTTTTATAACAATAAAGCACACATTTCAAAATGACAACTTTATTTGACAGTCATCTTTTACCTTGACTGGTGCCCGCAAATACGGGGCCATAAAAAGGAGAAATAGTTAAAAAGAAATCGGCGATAACCCGTAAACGGGCTCATCAAAAATATCTAAAGTTATTTTTTTGAATGTGGGTTTTAGTGCTCTTTAATAAACCTAAATAGAATTTTTCTCTAAAATAATTAGGGAAGCCAATAATTGACCCCGTTTAAAATTACATGGGATTTCCTATGTCCCGCTCGACGATGCAACACCCGGTATATACAATGGTGTTCAAATTAAAAGTCTTAATTTTATTATTTACCTGATATGTATATTTAGGCAAGTACGTATCATTAATTATCTTATACACTTCATGCATCGTTTGGTCCTCTTCAGAATTTGATGTATTAAAACGGGTACCATTTAATATAATGTTAAACGAACTAATGGTTGCGTTTGGATTGTACGGATGCAACCAACTGATGTTTAAATGGCAATAGTCAGTTGTTTCTTGGCAATCCACAACTTGATAAGTGATATTTCCTGGGGGCGTTGGAACTAAAAATAAAATTAATAAGAATTGTAGATAGATATTACCATCAATATCGAAGGAGTACGCCTCAATCATTTACGATTTGCTGACGATATTGTTGTCATCAGCAGCATAGCAAGAGAGCTTAAATGATTCAAGAACTACATCAAGCAACAAAATAAATAACGCGCTCCGGTCTAAGCATATTGTTACGAGACTAGAAATCTGTCGCATCAACTAGATTACTTTAAGATTCGCGAAACACGTCGGTAGTATCCCCGAACAAAGTGGAAGGTTCTCGATGTTTGGTAACTCGTATAAATACGACGCATCGCCAGCTACCGGGGCAGTTAAGTTTTAACTACGGACAAGCGAACGTTATACTGATTGAGAACTGTAATCTGTGACGAGTAAATATTTCGTCGTTCGATCTTGGCTTCTACCTACGATGGATAAACCAGTCCCCAGTAAGAAACGTAGTCGTAAGGTTGAAGATGAAAATCGACAGTTTCAAGATATTTAGACCGAAAAATACTTTAAAATTGTCTGTTTAATATGCAAGAGTAGTGTTTCTATCCCGAAGGAATATAATGTGAAAAAGCACTATGAAAGCATCCTACTTTTACCAAATTAACTGGCGAAAATCGAACGCAAAGAATTTCCACTTTACAACGGGAACTAATAGGCCAGCAAGCTATGTTTACAAAACCAATTCAAGATGCTGAAACAGCTACTGAAGTCAGCTTTGAGATATCTCGAATAATAGCGAAAACTTGTCGGCCTTTTAAAGATGGTGAGTTTGTTAAGCAATGTTTAGATATCGCCGCAAAAAAAATTTGTCCGGAAAATGTAAAGAAGTTTGAGAAAATTCAGTTAAATCGGATGACTGTTCAAAGAAGAATTACCGCATTAGCAGCTAATATAGAAGAGCAATTAGCTACGAAATCGAGAAGTTTTGAGTATTTTTCTATAGCACTCGACGAATCTACAGATATAAGTTCCACTGCTCAACTCTTAATATTTTTACGAGGTGTACGCAAAATTTTGAAGTGAGTAAAGAACTGGTATGAGTTCTTTGACAAGTCAAATCAAGGGGAGTGACATGCTCAAAGCTCTTCTGGAAAAATGTTCTATAATGGATTTGGATTTAACGAAAATATCTGGAATTACGACTGACAAA
This sequence comes from Polydrusus tereticollis, assembly GCA_963920685.1. NCBI lineage: Eukaryota > Metazoa > Arthropoda > Insecta > Coleoptera > Curculionidae > Polydrusus > Polydrusus tereticollis. The sequence goes on along the minus strand of OY987326.1, from coordinate 39,446,857 downwards.
GCACCTTCAATGGTTGGAAGTACATCTGGGATAGTAACTATGTTAAAAAAATATTTACAAACTAAAAACATAAATACCAAGGAATTAATGCAGTTTCATTGCATTATACATCAAGAGGCCCTCTGTTCAAAACTATTGGGATTTGAAAATGTGATGAAAGTTGTAGCACCTACTGTAAACTTTATAAAATCACGAGGTTCAATCACCGACAATTCAAACAATTTCTCGAGGATATTGAAAGCGAATATGGTGATCTCCTGTTGTTTTACACTGAAGTAAGGTGGCAAAGTCGTGGGTTGACACTACAGCGGTTTCTTAACTTGATTGAAGAAATCCAATTATTTCTGGCGGAAAAGAAAAACGACGTCCCCGAACTCGACAACCCTGACTGGCTGTATGACTTAGCGTTTCTTGTAGACATCACAAATCACTTAAATGTCTTAAATACGCGACTCCAAGGCAAAGATCAATTTATTGATTTTGCAGTTATACTCTTATGTTTCGTCCTTTCAAGGCAAATTGAGTATTTTCAAGACACAAATCAATTCAGCCAATTACAGCCATTTTCCGAACTACAAAAAAATTATGGAGAAAGTCAATAAAACTGACGTCAATTTCGCTCATGTTGAAAAAATTGATATTTTAATACAAGCTTTTCAAAATTGTTTTGTAGACTTTAAAAAAGTTAAACCTCTATTGGACATTTTCAGCAATCCTTTCAAAATTTCTCCCGAAAATGCGCCGGATCAATAGAGCTGGAATTAATAGACATGCAAAATGATGATAGTTTACGAAACAAATTTAATGAAGGTAATTTACTCAACTTCTACCGTTGTGTTGATAAAAACGCTGATAAAGAGTTGCGAATAAATGCATTGAAATGCGCAAGCTTATTTGGGTCGACGTATATTTGTGAACAAACGTTTTAAAACAACAAATGAAAATTTGGAAGCAATTTTACGTGTGGAGCCAAATATAAAAAAAAAAAACTTGTTAGTTCAATGCAATGTCATGCATGAAAATAATAAAACATGAAATATTACATTGTAATGATTAGATTACCTTACGATTACATAATTACAACAAACATTTTTGAAGGTTCTTTTATTTTTATCATTGTATTTCATACTATTTAAAAATAAAAATTTTTGTGTTAATAAGTATTGTTTGGCTTATATTTTTCCCGAGTGGCCCCTGTTTCCTATAAGTCTGTGCATCCCTGGTGTAGAGTGTAGACGTCCAGAGGAAGACAGAAACAACCAAATATCAGAACCGCATTAAAAAATCTAGGAATCTCCTCGATACTGACTTGGGGAGTCCGAATTATACCAAAACAGTCTCTCCAGGATGAGGCCTCATCGATTAATACTCCCAGGAACTAATTTTTTTCCACTTGTAGGTTACAACACAGGTTTAGGTAATTTTCTTACAAGACAGTCAAACATTTTATTCCCAACCATTTTACTTACTCTCTTCACTATTCGTCGCGAACTCGACAGGAACCGAGCTAAACGTATAAATAATTTTCAACCCCTTCGAAAATAGTCAAATCGAGCAATAACTCGATGAATAATAAAAATATCGAAAATTCTTAAAAGTACAATATTATAGAGATTTCTATTCCCAACTAGTTCACTATCTTCACTTTTCGTTGCGAAATCAACAGGAACCGAGCTACACGTGAAAAACGTTTTCAATCCCTTCGAAAATGGTCAAATCGAGCAATAACTCGATGAATAATAAAAATATCGAAAAATCTTAAAAGTGTACTTTTATTAGAGATTTCTATTCCCAACTAGTTCACTATCTTTAATCTTCGTCGCAAACTAAACAGGAACCCAGGCTACACGTGCAAAGCATTTTCACCCCTTCGAAAATGATCAAATCGAGCAATAACTCGATAAATTACAAAAATATCGAAAATTCTTAAAAAAACAATATTATAGAGAATTTTATTCTCAACTAGTTTACTATCTTCACTTTTCGTCGCGAAATCAACAGGAATGAAGCTACACGTGAAAATCATTTTTAACCCCTTCAAAAATGGTCAACTCGAGTAATAAATGCATAGATCTAACGGGTTGGGGTTGGGAAATTGGCCGAATTCAAGGATTCACCGGTATATTTTAACTATTGTAACACGCAACACATAAACGTAGAAAAAAAAAGGAATACTACATTTTTAATCTAAGTGTTAGACGTTGGATGGGATATGTTAGGTAAAGGTAACATGTTTTTATTTTGCTGAATGTTAAGTTTTTTTAAGGTACTTAGGTACTAGATAAATCATTTGGTTTTAAAGGACATTTACCGTCCTATGGCACCTTATTAAAGGACAAATGACTATTTTTCCAAAAAAAGGACTATCCTTTGCAATAAAGGAAGGTTGACAAGCCTAGTTGTTTCCCCAGGTTACGCTAAACGAGGTCCCTTGTTAACTTTTTGAATATGAAAAAAGCCACGGGTTTCGACGGTTTAAAGAATGCGAAACTTACCCGACAGAGCTTTGGGGAATATAGTAAATTTGTCTTAGGCAATAATCAAAGAAGGCCACATTCCGAGTGCATGGAAACATGCAAAAGTTATCCTTATACACAAGAAAGGTGAGGACCCTAAGGCACCGACAAGCTACAGACCCATCAGTCTGCTGTTTAGCCTGGTTAGAATAATCGAAATAATTATTCTATTTTGTGTTTGGGGAAATTTGCTGCCCGACGAAGAGTTTGGATTCAGATCCGAACATTACACAGTCAGGCAAACAATACGTCTAGCTTTAAACATTTTAAAGGGCTTCAACAGACGAGCTCATACGGGAGCGATTTTCTTTGACGTTAGTAAAGCCTTTGGTAAGGTTTCATACTGAATATGATAATACTGAGCCCGAGCTACCTCATCAAGGCAGTAGGTAGCTTTCTTGAGAATAGAAGTTTTGCAGTCTAGTCAGAGAACGCACTCTTCTTGACGAAAATCATAAGTGCAGGGGTGCAGTAAGGCTCACCTCTCTCCCCGATGCTGTATAATATATATACACATAACATTCCGTGCTATCGACATACTCAACTCTATCTGTTCGCCGACGATACTGCACTTACGACTACCTCTAAGCAACAGTGGCTTGTTGTCACTCGGATGCAGCGCTATATTAATCAGTTCGAAAAATGGCATTCGAATTGGAAGAATCCCGCCAAAACGAAGGTCATTGTCTTTTCAAGAAGTCGAGTACGAATTAGAGGTTGAACTCAGTCAAAAGAATCAAGCTTGCATTGTGGCAATTGGGCTCCATCTAACCCCTGCTTCACAGGCGAAGTAGACTTAGTAATCGTGCCAAAGTTAACCTCTACGCAAGGTCCTGGTCAGGCCGGTTCTGACTTATGGTGCGCCCTCGTGGTGCAACATAAGCAAATCTAAGCTGAATAAGTCCAAGTCATTCAAAACAGGGCTCTGAAACTGATCGCAAATGTCTCCCCTTACACGATGAATCGGATACTTCATCAGGATTTCCGAATTCCGACTCTGGACGAATTTTTCCTCAAAATTATTACAGATATATCAACAAGCCCTGAAATCACCAACTCACATATTTATAAGAGCAAAACGAGACTCGACCTACAAACTCCCGAAAGACTATTTATCCTATTATCAGTCAAATTCAATAGTAGAGATGCACTAAAATACAGGTGAGAGGCACTCAAAGTCTTTGGAGGCACTATACCTATGTTAAGATATAACGTACCTAAGGCGCCATGCTACGACTGCATCACTAATACTTTCAGCCAGATGACAAGACCCACACACTCATCAAGGTAAGAAATGCCAATTTTAAATTGTTCTTAAATGCTAAGGTGTAAAAACTAAACCGTAAGAAATCAATTCAAGAACTAGAGTGGATAGGTCGCGGTGGACCTGTAGGTAATTTTCCGAACACCAAGCATCCATTTTCAATACTATTTCGGTGGATTTTTTTGAAGCAGCTTTCAACCGTAATATACGAGGTGTCATCCACAAATTGAAAGATAAAATCTGCGCTCAATTGACGTAAACCAAAAATAGGAGAGGCCCCAGAATTGACCCTTGAGGGACACCAGAAGTTATGCACCAGATGTTATACACAATACCACATGCATCCATTTTTTTAACAATAAATCATGGTTAATCAAGTCAAATGCTTTTGACAAGTCTAAGTAGATACTACATGCTGTGAAGAAGAATAAATCTTACCTCTTTCAATTGTATACCCTTCTACTTCAGTCTCCCGTCCAAACGTATTAGTGTTACTATTCTTAAGACTGATTTTAAATGAGTAATTCTGATTTGGCATTAGATATTCCAAATTTACACACAGTTTGTCTTTCCACAAAGTGCATCTTTCCAATTTTGAGATAAGGGGTTTACACTTGGCGAAGGAAAGTTTATTACATCGAATCACTTGCACTTCTGTTGGAATTCCTTGTGGATGAGAAGGAAGATCATATCTAAGATATGCAACATTAGGTCCGATGGCATACAAGTCTAAGTTCCTGACAGCCGGAGCCACTGAAAATAAAATGTATCTTGAGTAGAATAAAGTCAAAAACCAAGCAATCAATATATCTCACCTCCAGCTAAGGTGGTAAAGTTATAGGATAATGTTTGCGGATGCATTTCTTTCATAAGTTTCCTGGCATTTCTTGCAGTCAAAACAGTTAATGTATGTGGTGTATACGGCCTCAATCCATCAATTAAATACTGATTTTCAGTTCGATATTCAAGGGTTTTATTAAAACTATATTTTGCATTGGAAATTATTATTGTGTATATGACTCTGCCGCTTCTTGCATTACAAGATGTTTTTTCCCATGAAATATTTACGGCAGTGCTTAGAGGTCGGATATGGATTTTGAAAGGGAGTTCTTCAATAGTTGGTTCCTCTAAAATATAATAAGGTTTAAATTGTAAAAGACTTTTTAAGAGAATTGACAAAATTACCGGTTTCTAGTGTGTTAAAGCGTATAGTTTTGTCCTTTTCGTGCAGAACTGACGACATTGTGATGTTGTACACAGTAAAAGGGACTAAATTACTAATGGTAATTTCATTGTGCTTTGTCGATAGAAATCCACCTGATTTTAGTCTCTTTGAAGTAGCTAGTTCGGATGAGCAAATATCATTTCCCTAAGATACAAATGAGTATGTTTGTTATAGATGGGTATAGTCCGTCTATCTATCTTGCAGACTCATTATAAATGCTAATCCCTTACCGTCATATTAACCTATTGTGTGAGGTGTAAAATTCGGCCACCTGATCTGGGGACTCCAGGTACGGATCTATTTAAAGATTATTATATTATTATATTTTCTCAGTAATCCTCTTAAAATGATTAGGGTAAAATAAAATAGGCTTATTTTAGTTATTTAAATATACTGATTTTTGGTTTTAAAATTCAGTTAGATGTTTGTATTGGTTTAGACAAGAAGTTATTTGTTGCCAATTAAACGTGATATCTAAGAATGTTTCGTCCGTGGGAAGAAACCAGTACGCCGAGTGGAACGAGGGGTCGTGATAAAGACCAATTAAAGCGTGATATTTTATCAGTTGACACAAAAAAAGTAATCTTCAACGTTTACACCACCCTTCTTGAACGTAATTTTTCAGTATTTGGTGCAGTGAAGGAAGCGGCAGCTTTGACATGCAGGTCAGTGAACACAGTGTGGTTTGTTGTAAATAAACCTATAGTGGAGAGAAGAAAGAGGAAAGACTCTTTTACTTTTTAGAAACTGAACGCGACGGATGTCGATATTATTCGTAGAAAAGTATATGCCATGTACAGGGAACAAATAATCCCCACTTTAAAAACCCTATTGCAAAGATTAAAAAAAGATGATATACAGGAATAGAGTGTTATTGTGAGACTCTAAGGAAATGTATTTTAAGAAACGGTTTTTAAATGAAAAAAATTAACAAACGACAAGTAGTTATGGAATCGGCCCGGTTAAAAAGATGGAGTACCTAATTGCAGTTCATGGATATACACACGAAGTTCCAGATAAAGATTGGGTAGATTTATCGAGTCAATGCAGAACTAGAGCTCCATTAAATAAAGGTAAGCGTATAACAGTGTTTCATGCTGGGACAAAAAAAAGGATTTATACCAAACGCATTGGCCTTATCAGCCAAAAATGTAAAGGACTCCCTTGTTGATTATCACGATGATACTACGGCAGAACTATTTGAAGACTGGTTTAAAAACAAATTATTACCAAATATATCACCAAATAGTGTGATAGTGATGGATAATGCGAGCTACCACAGTCGTAGGTTAAATCAAGTTTCTGGTTCCAATAACACAAAAGTTACCATCCAGGACTATATGATAGAAAATAATATGTATTTTGAGGAAAGTTACACAAAAAAGCAATTGCTCGAAATTTTAAAATCATTTTCAATAAAAAAGCAATATTATTGTGGCGGCAGAAATGGGTCATACCGTGTTAAGACATGTCATGTCATTGCATGCTCAACCCAATTGAACATATATGGCACCAGCTGAAAGCATCGGTAAAAAGGAGTAATGTTTCGCCAACCTTAAATTCTTCGGTGACAGCTTTAGTACAGTCAGAGATGCAAAATATCCCAAACAAAAGCTGGGAAAATTGTGTAGCGCATGTTCAAAAAGTAAAAAAATCATACGTAAATATAGATCTGTTGCCCAGAGAAAGAATTATTGTGAACTTATATGACGACAGTGACAGTGAAACTGACTTGGGTTAAAATGTAATAATTATTTTTCTGACACGGTACTTTTTTGTAGGTATATGTATATTTTATTTTAATTATTAACCGTCCTATATGTTATAATTTAAATTGTATTGTATCTAATATGCTGTTATATTATTTTATTATTATTACTTATTATTAAATTATGTTTGTGTTTTCTTTCTAACATAAAAAATCAGTACGACACTTTTGTTGCATACAGGTATGACGATAGTTCATCAGCAACGAGTGCGTCCCTGCTTTCATTCGATCACCCGCTGGGTCTTATCGCCATTGGGGATTAGCATTTATAATGAATTTGTAAGATAGATAGACGGACTATATGATTGATGACACAAGCTTACTTGATAAAATATAAAATAATTAATATAATTATCTGGATCTTCCTGATGCCATGACAGCGTTATGCTAGTGTCATTACTAGTAGTAGTTACAGGTGGAAAATCTGAAAAGTACATGTCTACAATTACTTTTACATCAATGCTTTTAAACACCAGGTTTTGTCACCTTCAATTTGATCATATTCCAGTATTAATGGCCTAAAACTTGGTTTTTTGATAAGTTGACAGGAAATAATTTCCACGCTCACGTCGTCTTCAGCAAAAGTTTCATTGAGTTTTAGGTACGTTACCTTAACCTCTAAAAATAAAACAGTGAAAATACGTGTGTGTTAAAAAACTGCATTTCTAAAGACAAGGTATTTATTTCAAGGCAAGTTTAATTATCGAAAATAATGGGTATAAGTAAAAGTAGGTACCATTTTCATTGCACACTCTGACATCATCATAAGCCCACCAGCCTTGCGTTTGTCCCACTGACTCGTCCACAAATTTTGTTTCCACAAAGATATTTAATCTTCCTAGCAAAACATTTTCTTGTTTAAGTTTTATTTCTATCCATTTGTCGTCCTGTAAAAATCCCAAATTGCATATACAGAGTAGCAAAAAAGTCGCGCATAATGGCTGTAACTTTTGAATTATCTCATATACGAAAAAGTGACCTTTATGAAAGCTGTTCAGTAAATTATTCCCCACATTTCTACCTGCTTAAATTTTTTCTGTCATTTTTGGTTTGGTTGCCATAGAGACTAACTTACTTTTTTTAACACCCTGCATATGATTCTATATTTAGATTCTACTAGGAAAACTTTCCCAATTATAATTATTCCTACCTAATACCCACCAGTTGAGTCAAGGTGTTTTCATGACAGCGACCTAAGAGGTGTCAATTTTAAATTACTGTTTAATTTTCTGTTGTCTGATTTCTAATTTCTTTACACTATGGTTCATCTGAATGAGAAACAACGAGTTGAAATTTTAATAATGAGCGGTTACGAAAATATGAAGAGATCGCAAAATCAGGTTTGTCAACTTTTCAATGAATTATATATCAAAATAGGCCTCCAATAAATCAGTCAACGGTGTGTCGAGTGGTAAAGAAATTTCGAGAAACAGGCAGTGTTAGGGCAGCCGCTAGATCAGGTCAACCTAAAACAGCAACCGGGGAAGAAAAAACTTTGGATATCATGCTCTCAATACATGAAAATCCAACACAATCATCCAGGCCAATGACAATGGATTTTAATGTGTCTCATCAGTCAGTGAAAAATTTGTTTAAGCAGGAGAAGTCGCATCCCTACAAGATAAAGTTGGTGCACGAGTTAAACGAGGACGATTTTGATAGAAGAGCTGAATTTTATATCATATATCATTTTCTCGGACGAAGCTACTTTCCATTTAAATGGCATTGTTAATAAACACAATTATCGTTATTGGTCTGCTGAGAATACTCACTGGTTCCAGGAAGGTCATACTCAGAGGCCCGAAAAAGTTAATGTTTGGGCGGGCATAGTTGGTAGACATATTGTGGGACCTTTTTCATAGATGGTAATTTGAAGGGCGAAAAATATCTGGATCTCCTCAGGAATCACATAATTACTTCTTGCAGAATAGTTTTACCAGGTGTAAATAATGGGATAAACGAACAGGTATGGTTCCAGCAAGATGGAGCACCTGCGCATTATGCGGAAAATGTTAGACAATACATAAGCGAACAATTTCCAGGACGTTGGATAGGCAGAAGAGGTGCTATTGACTGGCCAGCGCGATCCACGGACTTAACCTCGCTCGACTTCTTTTTGTGGGGACACTTAAGGAACAAAGTCTACGCTAAAGACAGAATTAGTGCTGAAATTCGGGCCAATCTAAAGGACTTCCTTTTAAACGTTGTAGACGGGTTCAGGGATCGACTGGCGCTCTGCTTAGCAGAAAATGGTGGTCATTTTGAACACCTGATCCACTAAAAAGATTTCACTTGTTTATTATTTCGATGATTAACTTGTTTAATTTTCTAGGCAATTTATTTTGTTATTAGAAAGTTTGTTACAATTTTAAATAATTAAAAATTTGAAATAGAAAAAATTCAGAGTTTTCCCAGTAGAGTCCAAATATGCAATTATATGCAGGGTGTTCCATTTAAAAGAAGTAAGTTGGTCTCTATGGCAACCAAACCAGAAATGACAGAAAAAAGTCATGCAGGTAGAAACGTGGGGAATAATTTACTGAACAACTTTCATAAAGGTCACTTTTTCGTATACGAGGTAATTCAAAAGTTACAGGCATTATGCGCGACTTTTTTACCACTCTGTATAGTAAATACATTCAAGTTATTATTAAATAACTTTTACACCAATAAGCAGTTCATTACAGGGAATAGAAACAATAAATATAATAGAAAATTTTTAAAAAACGATGTAATAATTAGGTTAATTATTAACTAGTATGTTTCTTAATGCAAGAGAGTAATAAATCATTATTGAACTATAAAACTCAGTGGTCTTCGCCGTATTCCAAGTATTATTTCATATAACATTCGGAGTACTTGAAATGTGTTTGAATATGACTGGAGTCGGACAGTCAACAATATACCGACTTGTGTACGAGGATAAACGCGGCCCCATCAGGCCACCAAAGAGAAGTACAGGAATAAAAGAAACTGTAATAAAAGAGGATGAAAAGCCTGCCATCAAAAGAATCATACACTCGTTTTACTTAAAAAAAAAACCTACCTTGGACAAAATAACGTCTGAAATGAAAAAGGATGATTTCATTCCACCCATGGGTAAGAAGAAACCATGGAAAACTTTGAAGGAAATGATTTTTTGTTATGAAAAAATTCAAAACAGAAAATCATTCTTAATAGAGACGAAATCATCTGCTGGCGACGACGATATTTGAGGGCAGTTAGACAGGGAAAACAGGAATATCTATTATATGGACGAAACTTGATTAAATGAAGGTTATACCATTGGTAAAATATGGCAGGATAAACACATAAAAAGCGCGAGGCAAGCTTTTATGGAAGGATGGTCCACTGGAATAAAAGCACCCTCGGGAAAAGGTAAAAGATTAATAATTACTCACATTGGTAGCAAAAATGGATGTGTGGATAGCGGCTTACTAGCATTTAAATCAAAACGGACTGGAGACTATCATAAAGACATGAACGCTGATGTCTTTGAAGAATACTTCCAACAAATGCTAGATCTTATTCCTCCTGGGTCTGTTATAGTCATGGATAATGCCATCTACCACTCAAGACAATCCGAAAAAATACCAACGTCTTCTTGGAAACAAAATGACATGATTCATTGGCTGACTGTAAATAAGAAGCCATTACATAAAGATATGCTGAAAAAGGAGCTACTGGAGATTGTAAAATTGAATAAACCTTCGCCTTCCGCCATATCACTGTCAATACTTCATAGAATTGGTGTGGGCGCAAGTAAAAGGGTTTGTAGCAAGGCATAACACAACTTTTAAAATGAGAGACGTTGGAAACCTCTTGCAAGAGGGAATAAAGACAGTGGATTGTGAAAAATGGAGTAAGTGGGTCGAACATATGACTGAAATAGAAGAAAGAATGTGGGCAGCTGATAACAAGCTAGAAAACACTGTAGAGCCCCTTATTATCTCTCTGGACCCCAACGACGATAGTTCATCAGACTACTCGATACATGATGACTAAAATTTAAAAATTAAGTTGTTGTATTGTACATAGTAGATTTTTTTTATAAATATTAATATTTATTCCAATTTATCTATTTTCATATTATTCTTACTTCTATATAAGTTTTTTAATCTACTTAATATTAGATAAATTGACATCTCAATTATCTGCCTGTCTCTATAATTTTAATCAAGTACATTTATTATTATACTTTTATTCTAATAAACTACCTGTAGTAACGCCGCTGTTACAATACTTTCATTCACCAAACTCGTCTTTCTTTTGTATGCAAATTTGGGTGACCCTAATTAAGGACCGATTCGCGGGGTGTGTAGGTTTGAAATACGGAATTTTTAAAAACTATCATTGCAATTTACCTGAAACTTACAATGCAACCTTTACATTTTATTGCTCTCTCGCATTAAGCAAGAAAGTATAGTTAGGTATTTAGAACTTTTAATAATAATATCCTTCAAAAATTTGTTTATATTTTTAAGACTTTTTGGAAATGCGTTGTAAATTTTAATTCCAACATGTAAGATTGATCTTTTACGAAAGTTTAATCAAATTTTAATAATGTTAAAGTTATCACAAAGCCTTAAAATGCTGCGAATAATTATAAAACTCCTTGACGAAACACAACACCATAACATTGCCACACATTTGTATATGTTTTCTTTTCTGAAACAATTTGAATGTGTTTTTTTTGCATTGTAGGCCAATGGCATAGTTTTCGCTATTTTTGATGAAATGTTCATTTTCATTATGCAGTATGTCCACAGATGGGGTTTACAAGAGGACAAATGGACTAAAAATTGAAAGATACGAAAAAAAGTCACTCTTAATAAACGTTTTTGCTTGTCTAGAAAATACGATTCATCATAAGAAACTTCAATTTTTTTATACAGGGTGGGTAAAAACTGCAAAAATGTTATTTTGCTTAAGAGTAAACATACTTTATTTTGAAAGATACAAAAAAAAGTCACTCTTAATAAACGTTTTTACTTGAATAATGAATAGGTGATACTTGTTGTCAATGTCTTTATTTAATAAAGTAATTATAATAATAATAATAATACGAACATTTTTATTAACATAAGAAGAATACGATAACGATTTCATAATTCAAAAGCTCCACCCCCATACTCGACACATTTTTCTAATTGCTTTCTCAAATAAGTGAAAGAATTTCTGATTTCTTCCTGAGATATCGATTGGACAGCCTGGATAATTCTGCCCTTCAGCACTTCAATATCATTTGGTACTGCGGTGGCAAAAACAATTTGTTTTAAACGGCCCCATAAAAACATATCCGTCACGGTTAAGTCGGGGCTTCTTGGGGGCCACAAAACTGGGCCATTCCTGCCAATCCACCTTGGACCAAATCTGCGGTCAAGCCATTCTCTAACCTCACGAGCGAAATGGGCTGGACAACCATCTTGCTGAAAATACATATTTTGTCGAAAATTTAATGGTAGATTTTCCAGTTCATCATTGAAAAATGTATCCAACATTTTTAAATATGATAATCTATTGCACGTGTTATCAAAAAAATATGACCCTTTGATGCCATGGATGAATATCGCGTACCACACGTTCACTTTTGTGAAATATTGTCTTCTCGTCATAATTCTGAATTCGGGATTTTCTAAAGACCAGTACCTAACGTGCTGGGTTGCAACGGTTCCATTGGTTGAAAATGTACTTTCATCAGAAAACATTATACAATACATTTATAAAAATCAACATTTCCACTTAAAATTTTGCCTCCTATTCACAAGCAAAAATCAAGTCGTTTCGCGTCATCTCCCTCTTCCAATCTTTGATTAAAGTGCGGTTTATACGGATACAATTTATTTGCTTTAAGGATCTTCTGAATTTAACTTTTTTTCACAACTTCCAACTGAGTAACACGATTTCTAAGGGACGTCATAGGATTTTCTTCAACAGATTGAAGAACTAAGACTGTAGCAGCATCATCATGGTCGTATTTCTTCTTTTTTTTTTTTTTGAGATCCTTAAGCTGGATTTATAAACTCGAAAAGTTGACGAGGTTGAAGTTATGTTCAAGTTGGTGAGGTTCGATATTCGACAGTCCAGAATATGGCATTTATAAAGTCAGTAGCGAAGTTCGAAAAGTTGTTGTTTGATTGGTTGAAATTTTTGTCCAATAGAATGATAAAGTCGGCTTCCACTTAACTAGGCGCGTTATGAATTTATCATAGAGAAACTTATATAGTGTTGTCTTTCTTAAATCAAGGTTAAAACGGCATATTATCAAGATATCCGTAATATAAACGCGATAAACTTATTCGTTATTTATGAATCGGGGAGAGAAGCACATCTAATTTTCAGTAATTATCAAAATGTGTTGAAGAACACTCCCGTATTACATAATGTTGTGAATAAGCTCCCTAGTTTTGACAAATGTGTCATTTATTAAAACTATTGCGACATAAAATGATGAATATAAATCGGTTTGAAGGTTTTGTGCATCCCCAGGCAAAAGAAATGGTTCTCAATTTAATAGATTATTTTAAAAATGAACAGGCTACTGAAACCGGCGAGTTATTAAATCCCAAGTCTATTAAAGAGAAAGTCTCGAAAGCACTAAAACTAAGTTTAAGATCAATACAGAGGATTCTACTGATTTGATTCAGAGATCATCTGCGCCTAGTTAAGTAGAAGCCGACTATAGTATTGTAGATAAATTCATAACTTTGGATTAACTCGAGTAACAATAAATTAGTGTCATCATTCTCTATACTGTCCATTTCTAGTTTTCCAATTTCTGACACAAAACACAATACTAACCTGAACTAACCTAAACAACGAAAAGACATTTAACATTTCGCTGTAACCACATGACTTTGAAATAGCGTCTTTATTGGTCGAAACGAACCTCTCGAACTCCGAACATAAAAATTGGTTATCTCGAACTTCTTCGAAACTTACGAACTTTGCACTAACTGAGTTTATAAATGGAACTGAGTGTTCCCTTTAGTTTAAATTGAACTCTTATTCCCAACGCCAACTGAACCTCAACCTCGCCAACTTTTCGAGTTTATAAATCCAGCTAAAACCGAACCAGTTCTCTGGAACTTTTTTATTAACTTGCAGATTGTCATCCTAGTTATTGGGATTCCTACAAATTTCTCGGTAAATTGTTCCATGACGTAGCGGTATGAAACTTGACCATCCCTATAACATTGTATTATAAAAACTCTTTGTTCAGTAGATAGCATTTCTACTTAAATAATAGCTTCATTAAATAAAGACATTGACAACAAGTACCTATCACCTTAAGTGTCATTATTATTTTAACTAGGTTCACCAGTCAGAGCTGTGCCAGCGAATACTTTTTGGGGAATAATTTTTACATAGGTAAACCTTCTAATGAATTGTTCTACTTCGGTTTGTTGTGTAGACAACACATTCATTAAGAGTGGATTTTTTTTCGTATCTTTCAAAATAAAGTATGTTTACTCTTAAGCAAAATAACATTTTTGCAGTTTTTACCCACCCTGTATAAAAAAATTGAAGTTTCTTATGATGAATCGTATTTTCTAGACAAGCAAAAACGTTTATTAAGAGTGACTTTTTTCGTATCTTTCAAAATAAAGTATGTTTACTCTTAAGCAAAATAACATTTTTGCAGTTTTTACCCACCCTGTATAAAAAAATTGAAGTTTCTGATGATGAATCGTATTTTCTAGACAAGCAAAAACGTTTATTAAGAGTGACTTTTTTTCGTATCTTTCAAAATAAAGTATGTTTACTCTTAAGCAAAATAACATTTTTGCAGTTTTTACCCACCCTGTATAAAAAAATTGAAGTTTCTGATGATGAATCGTATTTTCTAGACAAGCAAAAACGTTTATTAAGAGTGACTTTTTTTCGTATCTTTCAATTTTTAGTCCATTTGTCCTCTTGTAAACCCCATCTGTGGACATGCTGTATACGTGTAATAAAAAGGTGTTCTTTTCAAGAACCGTAACATATCACAGTTGCCATTAGGCTCTGAGTTTGCTGTGTATCATTAGTTAACGTACACAATCAAGAGTTGAAATTTATTTAGTATTATTATTTGTATTTTACCGTGGGTCCAACGTTTTTCATAATTTTTCTATTCGTTCCATTTAAATAGAAAAATGTCATTTCACAGTTGTCACAAGTTGCTACGAAGAGAGATATGCATAAGTCTTTATAGGTAGTCTGTATCAGAGGCCCAAATCGCGTTGTTTGGTTTGTCGTTGTGTACATAAATTGATCTAAAACAATTATTTTAGTAACACGCACTTGTAAAATATTTTTTACATTGTTACGCAACTTTATTTTATACAGGGTGTCCGGTAAGTATATGGCATACTCTCGAAAGCGTATGGGGAGGTCAAAATAACCCTAATTTGTCATAGGAAAAAAAATCCTAGAGTGCCCCTTAACGAAGATACAGAGCCCCAAAGGGGTACCCAGGGACTTACCTTGCGGCAAAATTTTGACAGGTGTGATTTTACAGAGCTGAAAACTGATTTTTGTCATTCCTCTTTTAAAAAGATACTGTGCATTTGTTTCGATAAAATTAGCCGTTTTCGAAGAAAATACATTTTTTGTACACTGTGGCTCAAATTAAAGGAGTACACTTTTTAATTGTGAATATTTTTTTTATTTTGCACTGATTTAATTTATTTTTAGAGTGATGATGAACTGAAATTGTCTCAGTAAAATCTGTAATTTTTATCAAAATATTTTGAACAGGGCCGGATTGACAGTTTTTTTTCAACAAACGTGCGCTTATGTTCGTTGCAAACGGAAACTGATTTATTTAAATTTCAAATGATACGTTTTTTTGGTAGTTTAACTATCGAAAATTCTCCAGTATAGGTCTCATTGTGACAGATTTTAAAATTCAAGAAATACAATTTATTTTGTTCATTGATGTACTAAAACATTGCGGTTATCATTTTGGAAATTTGAAGTCGTTTGAACCATGATCGCAGCATCCATGACCGATATTAAAAATCAGAGTATCCATGACCGCTATTAAAAATCAGAGTATCCATTGCTGTTATTAAAAATCAGAGTATCCATGACTGTTATTAAAATAATAATAGTATATTATTAACCAAGGTTTAGACAGCCATCATTATTGCCCGAGCGGCAAGTTTAAATCACGAGGAGCGGAGCGACGAGGGATTTAAGACGCGAGGGCTATAAGCTGTCTAAACCGTGGTTAATATAATATTTTTTCCACTACTACAAACTTTTATAAGACATTTATCTTTATAGTATTAATAATTATAAAAAATGATAGGTAGGTATAAGTATATTTTTTAATCAAGTTACCTGCGCTTTGGAATTGGCAAAATATTTTGTTGTTTTGTCAGGTGGCTTTGTTAATGTCAATTTTTGTTCATTTATGTCATCAGATTTCACGAGTTTTCCGTTTTTTAAAAAATGAGCGAAGAAAATGTTAGTGATATTATTATGTGTACACCTCCAAAATTAAGAATGGAAGCAGAAAAAATGTTGATTGTATCGATATTTTACAATATCAAGTAATCTAATATGTATTGATAATTATCTGGTTGCCTAACCACATTCATGTTTATGAATTCTTGTTGTAGAATCAAAAAATCAAGTTACCTGCCTTCAAATAGATTCTTGAAGATCGGTCAATAATGGATTTCAATGCCTTATTATTGACCATGGTCAATAATAACTTATAAGGTAGCGAAAAACGATTTCTAACGTTAATAATCGGTCAATAATGGCGATGTTATAGGTTGGTAGTGGAAAAACAATGTTATTTTTGATGTTTTGTACGATTCGTGACTGCTAATCGTACACAATGGCAGTCTTAAGTGAAGAAGATCGAATTCTTATTAAATATTTTCGACAAAAACATAATTACGGTGCAAGAAAATTTGTAAAGGAGTTTCCTGAAAAAAAATTGGTATGTTGGAACAGTTGGGAAGTTTTTAAGACATCTTAGAGAAAATAATGGATCCATAAAAATAAAAGTTGGAAGGGGAAGAAAGAAAACTTCAAGAACTCAAGGAAATATTACCATGGTAAGAAATATTATAGAAAATGTACGACCAGAAGAATCTGTAGGTACCAGAAAAATAGCGAAAAGAACAAGAATTCACCGTTCTACAGTTCAAGAAATTATAAAAATTGATTGCCAACTCAAAGTCTTTAAAAAAGTTTACTGTCAAAAACTTAATGCCAATGTGAAGGAGAAACGATTAGAAAGATGTAATCTATTACTATGAAGATTCCGTTCTCGGGAAAATATCGCAAAGACGTGGTTTTGAGATGAGAAGATGTTTTACTTGAGGCCGCCAAAGAATACACAAAATAATCGGGTATACGCAAATGTGCGAGTAAAGAGGGAAATCCCTTTGGAAAATCTTTTAATCGAGAGAAGTCACTTTTCACCTGGCGTAATGGTCTCTGTGGCAATTTCCAAATTAGGGAAGTCAAGTCTCATTGTTGTAGATGCCGGAGTAAAACTCAACTCGGACGCGTATCAACAACAAATTTTACATCACTTGCTTCCTGAAATTGAAACAATCTGCGACGATTACGTGTTCCAACAGGACGGTGCTCCTTCCCATATCTCTCGGAGTACAAGAATATTTTTGTTTGAGCAATGCCCCGAATACATCGAACCGGAGATGTGGCCACCCAATAGTCCAGACTTAAACCCTATTGACTATTCCATATGGGGAATTTTAGAGGCAAATGTTCACAATGGTCAAAGGTTTAACACCATCGAAGAGCTAAAGGAAAGGTTACAGTTCTGTTGGAATAATTTTAACCAGGACATAATCAATGCAGCTGATTGCAGCTATTGACATATGTGGAAGGCGACTGCAATCGGTGAAAGAAAATCATGGTGGTCATATTCATAATGTTATCCTGTAAGTATTTGGACTACTTTCGATTTTAAGTGATAGTTAGTCTTGTTATCATTAATTGTTAATATTATTAAATTTGTTAACTAAGATTGAACAAAATAAATTCTTGAATTTTAAAATCTTTCACAATGAGACCTATAAGTACTGGAGAATTTTCGATAGTTAAACTACCAAAAAAACGTATCATCTGAAATTTAAATAAATCAGTTTCCGTTTGCAACAAACAAGCGCACCTTTGTTGAAAAGAACCTGTCAATCCGGCCCTGTTCAAAATATTTTGATAAAAATTATACATTTTACTGAGACGATTTCAGTTCATCATCACTCCAAAAATAAATTTAAATCAGTGCAAAATGAAAAAAAAATGTTCACAATTAAAAAGTGTACTCCTTTAATTTGAACCACAGTGTATAACACGTTATTGAAATAATAAATCAGAATACTACAATACAACACCAGTCGTTTTTATTTCGTAAACAGTGCGTAATTGACAACACTCTTCTAAATTGTCTGATTGATTAAGTACATAAGACCTACGTAATGGCAGACTATTCCTATAGTGAAAATGCTAACATGCATCTAATTAATGGACAAACACTCAGAATTTATTCTGATACATTTCCAAATTCCGCACCAATGAACTTTTGAATGAATGAATAATCGTGGCTCAAGAGAAACAGTAGCAAGAGAAACAAACACTAAGTCAGGTCTCAATTCAATAACATTTACTAATAATAACCACGGTTACATGTTTCGCTCTTACAGAGCATCATCAGACCTCAAAATAAATAAACAAAATTAAAAACTTTACTAACAAACTCTAACATGACACCATTAAAATTGTATATTATGTGTATTTAAAAATAAACATTTTCGAATGTAATAAGAGAAAGGTAAAAAGTCAAGTAAAATTAAAAAAATGCTAAAAGTAGCGAATCTTTTGCTAATCCATTTTCGGAAGTTTTTTGTCGCATCGTGGTGGAGAAGGGCATCCAAGAAGAGCAAGGAACCCTTAGTTAGAGGAGGAAGTTCTGGATGAGATTGCTGAAAATCTCTCTAATAGCGTAAAAAAACTGTCGGTCCAAGTTCATGCGATAAAGTGGGTTGTTCATGAGACCCTTCGAGAACAACTGCTACATCCTTATCACATCCAGAAGGTGCATGTCATGTCTATCGCTGATTATCCTGCAAGAGCCAACTACGCAAATTGGTTTTTGCAATGGTTTAGGCACAATCATAATAATTGTACTAGTATTGTCTTTTTCACGGACGAAGTCGGGTTCACCCGAGACGGAGTAATAAATTGCTAGAATCTGGCATTAAGAAAATCCCCATGCAACAGTACAGACAACGCACCAACAAAACTTCATGGTTAACATGTGGGCGGGGATTATTGGGAATCATCTCATTGGACTGTTCTTTATTGAAGGCAGATTAAATGGTGCCATGTATTTGCAATTCTTGCAACAAAACAAACGGTTTATTAGAAAATGTGCCCTTAGGAATTAGAAATCAGATGTGGTATACCGGGTGTTGCATCGTCGAGCGGGACATAGGAAATCCCATGTAATTTTAAATGGGGTCAATTATTGGCTTCCCTAATTATTTTAGAGAAAAATTCTATGTAGGTTTATTAAAGAGCACTAAAACCCACATTCAAAGTAAAGTAAAGTAAAGTAAATTTATTGGTGCTAATACAAAATTTGCTTACACAAGTCAGGTAGTTCATAGTATTACTAACTAATAACCAATAACTCAAACTAAACTATGTCACATAATTATAAAATTCTCTCAAAATTCAGAATACAAATATACATATTATACAAAATATATCACGTGTCCAAAAATAAAAGTGTCATATCTAAATAAAGCCATGGAGATCACAATTATAAAATTCCTGAAGAGAATAGAAACATCTAGAACTCAAAAACTCCTTTGTTTTTCTTTTAAACTCCGTCAGAGGCAAGTCCCTCCACGGACGGGGTAGCCTATTAAAAAGTTTAGGTGCATGGTAATTCATTGCCCATCTAGATCTATTGATTCTATGGAAGGCAACCAGGACATCCTGTTGGTGCCGTGTATTGTGCACAAGAATATCTCCATGAGTGGTGTATTCGTTAAAATTTTTTTTCAAGAATATCAGATTCTCCAAAATATACATGGCAGGGACAGTCAAAACTCCAAGTCGTCTGTATCCCTCTCTACAGTCAGCTCTGTAAGGTAGCTTCAAGATGACTCGGATTGCTTTTCTCTGAAGTGAAAAAATTATTTTTGCCTGTGAAGCATGACCCCAGACAAACAAAGCATAAGACACCCTGGACTGGATCAACGCATGAAAAGCCGTCAGCAGTATAGGACCAGACACTGTGTTAACCAGTTGCCTCAAGACATAAACTCCAGATGAAAGGTTTGACGAGAGAAAATCTATATGTGAAGACCAGGTCAATCTTGGATCTATATGGACACCCAGAAATCTGACCGATGTTGGGTTCTCACTCAAGTCAACCACATTTCTCATGGTAAGTAGATGGATTAAGACTAAAGAATAACTTTAGATATTTTTGATGAGCCCGTTTACGGGTTATCGCCGATTTCTTTTTAACTATTTCTCCTTTTTATGGCCCCGTATTTGCGGGCACCAGTCAAGGTAAAAGATGACTGTCAAATAAAGTTGTCATTTTGAAATGTGTGCTTTATTGTTATAAAAACTCGTACATCGAAAATATTAAAGGTGTATTTATGAGTACAAATTAATCTGAATAAAACTAAAATAAAGTATTATATGACATTTTACATGTTTTAATATTTTACTAATTAATAGGTAGGTACTATTAAATTGTAAGAACTTTAGGATTTAAGAAGATGTTCAAATATTCCTCAAAATGACAACTTTATTTGACAGTCATCTTTTACCTTGACTGGTGCCCGCAAATACGGGGCCATAAAAAGGAGAAATAGTTAAAAAGAAATCGGCGATAACCCGTAAACGGGCTCATCAAAAATATCTAAAGTTATTCTTTTGAATGTGGGTTTTAGTGCTCTTTAATAAACCTAAATAGAATTTTTCTCTAAAATAATTAGGGAAGCCAATAATTGACCCCATTTAAAATTACATGGGATTTCCTATGTCCCGCTCGACGATGCAACACCCGGTATACACGACGGACGACGGTGCACCACCCCATTTTAGCAATTTAATTCGTCAACACTTATCAAATGATTTTGGGAATCGATGGATAGGTCGAGGTGGGCCTATTTTATGGCCACCGAGGTCGCCCGACATGACTCCATTGAATTTCTTTTTATGCGGAAATTTAAAGAGCCTTGTATATGCGACGCCAGTTCATACGAGGAAAGATCTGGTAGAAAGAATAACACGCCATTTTAACGAAATTCGAGACAACCCTGGAAAGTTGTTTTAAGTACAACGAAAAAATATCCGTCGGCTAAGGAAATGTATAGAGGTACAGGGTGCCCATTCCGAAAATCTGCTGAAGTAAACAAGCAGAAGCAAATCTTTCACATTTATAACATTCTTGCGTTTAAGTAATTTCCGAAATGTCAACCTTTTTAATGGTTCCTTTATGCGGCACACTTCGATTTGGAAATGTATCAGAATAAATTCTTGTATCCCATCCGCACAGCTGCCGAGTGCTTGTCCATAAGTTAGATGTACAGGGCGATTGTTTATGTTTTACTAGATGGATATCTCGGTTAATATTAGTTTTACAATTAAGTTTAAATTAGCAATTTTGAAGTATTTTTAAGAGGTATTCAGAATCCGTCATCAGAAAAAACAAAAAAGCACCAGAAACTTAAAATTAACTTAAAATTAATAAAACTAAAAAATCTGGTATTTTTTAAATGAATATTTATTTATTATTTTTAGTCGCGAGATATCGTTCTCCGGAGTTCAAATATATATATAGGTTGTTATGGTTATTTTTGTTAATTTTCGAAAAAAAAAATTTTTTTCTTATAAATCTAAGGCAGCAGTGGAGGGCTATACGACCATGCTGATTTGTTTTTATCAAAGTAGCCATGGATAATTAACAGAGATATTCATCTAGTAAAATATAAACAATCACCCTGTATGTGAGCATTAATGAAATGTAATAATGACAAATGTTATTATTTTATTTCGAATGATTAGTTATGTTGTTATTCGATTAGTTACTGTGTTTAAATAACTTATATTAATAAACTTGAATTCTTAACGTGTTATACGAAAAATGTATTTTCTACGAAAACGGCTAATCTTATCGAAACAAATGTAGAGTACCTTTTTAAAGAGTAATGACCAAAATATTTAAAAAATCACTTTTCAGCTTTGTAAAATGAAAATTTTGGCCCAACGGGGGTGATGGCAAGTCCGTTCCTGACTTCCCTGACGATGTAAAACATCTACTGTATGTATGGTTTTATGAGTCTTTACGGCCTACATGAAATATTAATATCGACTCCCTTTGGGGCTCTGGGGCACTTTAGAAATTTTTTTTCTATGACAAATTAGGGTCCCATATACTTACCGGAAACCTTGTATAACTTGGTACTATTAAAACAAAACTATACACAATACTCCATACAAGACTTACTTTCAACTACTTTCCACAAACTTGGTTCTTTACTGCGCACGAGGAAATACATTGGTTTAAGGGGCTCTAAATCGTGATGTTCAATAACAGTTCTATTAAGATTCTTGTCGACTAGTGTTACGTTTCCATCTTCGTCTACACCAACTTCAAAATTTCGCCATTCATCATTTGAGAGAATGTTGGAGAAAGCCTAAAATATACAGAATGGATTGGCCACAACTACATAGTAATAATTAATCTGCATTGTAGCGCACAAAATATAGCCACTTAATATACCTTATAGTATTCCAGATAAGAATTTTTATAATCTAGATCGGCGGATAACACAGAATATTTATTAAAGAAAATTTCCCTTTGGTCCATGTAAAAGTAATAACAAGGGTAATTATGTGGATTCCATCCATTACAAATGAATAGTTCCACGGCCCCTGATGCTCTGACGGAAAAGCCATTTTTGTGGGCAGTTTCAATATGGAACCGCTGTTCAAATTCTTTGGTCAAATTTGATACCAAAACAGTTGGTAAATCTGGAAAAAATAATTATAAGTTATAAAAGGTAATTTGTTATAACGAAAAATAAATGCACAAAAGTAATCTACTGTATTTTTGTTCGATCAGTAATTTTTAGATATTATAACTGACATAAAAAAGATGGCATATATTGATAGAAAGCCTTTGACTTCATATGAATAGGGGCAATACTCAGCGCATTTACAGATTGAAAAATGGATTCTAAAACTTTTCCAATAAGTAGATTTTTAAGAGAGCTGCAGCACTGCCTAAAATAATTATTATTCTATATTTTAAATTAACATTCTACAATAATAATATGTATTTTTAATATTTCCGTTGGTACGAACTCGTCGGCTATGTTAATTCGCACACCTTGTTATCGCAGTTGAATATACAGGGTCCTGCAACAGTGCGTCGGGCTTTCATAGCTCCTAAACGAATTAAGTTAGAAATTTCATTCATATGCAGGCTTATATACTGTATTATAGAGTGTATTTCAGGAAAATATTCTTGCATATACAGGGTTGCCCAAAAAAGTGTGGTAACATAATGTTGAATTTTTTTAAATGGGACACCCTGTATTTTCTTGCATATTTTGGTTTGTATTATTATCCTTTATAAATATCTATAATTTTATGCAATTCGCTTTGGTAGTTAAGAGCAGTAAATTAAAAACTAAGATAAAAAAATTTAGCAGCTCTGAAGAAAAACCAAAAAAAAAATCTGAAAACAAACAAAGAATTTACGCACAGAATTAAAATGGAAGACATTTTGAACATTTATTGTAGTTCTTCTAGTATTCTTACACAACAGAATTTACGAAATTTGCAATTATTTCGTAAACGGCTGGAAATAACCTTTATGTTTGTATTGCAGAAAATATTTGTTTATGAATTCTACGTTACATTAGTTAAAAATATACTGGGTGTTCCATTTGAAAAATTTGAGAAAAATGAGTTTTTAATGACTCATTTTTGAAACCTTATTTAGAACACCCTGTATAAAATTGATGAAAACTCTTCAATTCATCGTATCTCTGGACGCCTTGTCATTATTTCTGTACAATGCCGTGATTACCAAAAATGTTTTCAGATTTTTTTTTTGTTTTTCTTCAGAGCTGCTAAATTTTTTTATCCTAGTTTTTAATTTACTGCTCTTTAACTACCAAAGCGAATTGCATAAAATTATAGACATTTATAAAGGATAATAATACAAACCAAAATATGCAAGAAAATACAGGGTGCCCCATTTTAAAAAAATTCAACATTATGTTACCTACCACACTTTTTTGGGCAATCCTGTATATGCAAAAATATTTTCCTGAAATACACTCTATAATACAGTATAAGCCCGCATATGAATGAAATTTCTAACTTAATTCGTTTAGGAGCTATGAAAGCCCGACGCACCAAGTTGCAGGACCCTCTATATTATATTATTTTAAAAATTATTTAGGGTGTAGTACTTTGTTTTACCTATACTGTATTGCTCGTCTTATTCTTCTGTATTGCTTAAACGTTATAGTCAGTTTCCTTTGGTTATTATAAAGCTATTAATAATTATAAATATAATAAAAAAATATAAATGTCGACGAGGATATCAAGTTCATCTGAATAACTTTCGTTTGTTTATTATTATTTTTTTTTTATCTTAAATGTTTCACGAAGGTTCAAGCCTAAGTGAAGAACCGTGGGTGTCTGAGAGGTGCAATTTGTTAATACGGGATTTAAAGGACTGAAGGTTGATTAATAAAGGAAAGACACTTGCAGGCTAGAGGTTCTAAAAAGTTACAAAGAGATTCACTAAAATGGTTCAAGAGTTAGTCCAGGATTAAGTTTTATTTTTCCCCGATTTGTTTCTATTTAAAATCAATGTAGAATATGCCGTAATTTGTAAAACCCTGTAGTGTCCACGTGATGCCTGCGTGCGTTTGTTGTGACTGGCTGCCAATGTTAAATGAATAGACTTTAGATCGTTTGCAGCCGAAACTTTAACGTCGTCCCTAAAAAAACAGGGAATTTGGCCTTGAGCTGGCCAATCAGAGTGCCATAATTTCTTGAGATCCGTACTGCACTTGTTCGTGCTGGGTGGATGTATTCTTGAACCAAGATTACTATTTTTAATGGTTTACCATATACAAATGGCTTATCCATATCTGAAAATGTCGATGAAATGCGATTTCTGAGAGACGACCTTATATATAAATCCGGAAAAATAGGGCTCATAAAGACTTAAGAGATTATCACAAATTTCCCAGAACACGCTCTAACAGATCTGTCCATGGAAACAGTGAAAAGTTACATACCTATATTTAACCAAGCGAATTATGATTAATATCTCATTTCGCGATCAAATGAAGAACAGCAAGATAATACGGAAAAAAAAGTCGTCGATGTAGTTGGCCACAAGATAGACGCCAGTGCATATAGGGGTGACTCTTACCTAGTAGATAGTGGGTATAATGACTATATAATGATGATTGTAGTATTCTGGAACTTTTGCCACTCTATCGGTGTAGGAAACGTTTATTAATTTAATTAAAAAGTTCTCACTTTCATACCTTCCCATCTGCTGTCGTCAATAAATTCCTTGGTTTTAGATGACTGTTCATCTATTTGCCAGTCTGTGACGTCCCATTTAATATTGCATTTCTCATTTTTGTGAAACTTGCAATTGTAGTCACTGTCTATGGTTGGTATGTATTTGGTAGCTGAAAAATAGCAAAATTAATTAGTTAAGCAGTCAATCAGCCCTATGATTAAACACACAAGTTAACTTTTAACGTACCGTTTCCATGACAACCGAAAAAAGCCTACTTGTTAGTTTTTCACTGTGGTTGAAAAACAGTTCATTCTGAAGTTACGGTCTAGAGTTAACTTGTTTGTTTGATTATAGGGCTAAGTATCAGTATTTTGGGATTCAGATAGGAAATATAACTACCCTACTAGGTTTAAATCTGACTTACTGCAGTGTGATCGATGACATTTCTCATATGTACAGAAAAATGTGAATTTTTGCATCATCAAAATATATAATAGTTTTCCCAATAGAATAAATTTAAAAATGTAATAAAATCATATCTGTTAACTAAGGATTTCTATTCTCTTGGAGACTCTTTCTCGGATAATGACAGGGACACAATAGGACTGTAGTTCTGTACTGTGCTCAGTTTTTATTTATTTTTTTGGAGTGTTTTGTCGTATGCTAAGTGGTTTCGGGTTTTCATATCGACTTTATTTGGTACATGGTAGGCAAGATAATGTTAGATAACTTGAATGGATGTATTTATAATTTTATTATACAGGGTATCTTTAAAAGGTCCGTACAAAATCTGAGCACATATTCCTGAGGCCAAAATAAGGCGATTTAAAGCAACTTACCTTAGTACGAAATTACTCCGTTTCCGAGATACAGGGTGGTAAAGTTAAAAAATAAAAATCGAATTTTTGAAATTAATGAACATTTTTTAACGTATTACTTTAAAACTTGGTATCCGGGGGTTTTTGGGATGCGAAACCCGAATACGGACACCTTTTCACTGTGGCCATTAGAGGGCGCTTCACAATGCACTTCTGATGGTTTAGAATGGCCATAACTTTTTTATCAGTGTAGTTTTTCCTTTTTTTGTTAATTTTTTAAACATTTTGAAACAAAAAAGGTACTCTTGTGAAAATCCGCTAAAGTAAGCCGTTTTTAAGATATTTCAGTTTTTAGTGTTCGATGCCGCACCGGAATATTTAAGGAAATGGCCGCGAAAGTGTTAGGGTATACAGGGAAAGGTATCCAAATCGGCGCATACCAAACCATCAAACATTTGCTGCTATTGAGAGACGCCTTCGCGAAACCGGTAGCTTCACTCCTTTAACTGCCAATTATGGACGGCAACGTGCAATAAGGACTCCTGAGGTTAAGGAACAAATTTTGGAAAGAATTGCTGAAGATCCAAAATTAAGCACCAGACGCTTAGGTTTAGAGGTAGGAGTATCCAAGGATGTACTTCATAGAACATTAAAAGAACAGCAGCTTCATCCATACCATATCCAAAAGGTACAAGACCTTTTGGCTCCGGATCTCGATCAACGATTGGACTTCTGTCGATTTATTACGGAACAAAGACAACAGGATGTGAATTTTGCTAAGCACATTTTATTTACTGACGAAGCATGTTTTACAAGAAGTGGTGTAACCAACTTACATAACGAACATGTTTATGCTGCTGAAAACCAGCATGCCACAAAAGTAACTCATTATCAACATGAGTTTAGAATTAATGTGTGGGCAGAAATCATTGGCAATTTCATTATTGGTCCTGTCATTTTACCGCCACGACTAAATATTGTGGATTATTTAGAACATTTACAAAATACGCTGCCAGATTCATTAGAAGATTTGCCATTACAACTTCGACGAGATATGTGGTTTATGCATGACGGTGCTTCACCACATTTTAGTTTAAATGTCCGCAATTATTTGCATCGACAGTATCCAAACAGATGGATCGGTAAAGGAAATGACGCTCCTGTAAAGTGGCCGCCACGCTCACTGGATATGACTCCGTTGGATTATTTTTTATGGGGGTCTTTAAAAACGATGGTATACTCCAGACCTATTGATAATAAAGAGGAATTGTGGGGAAAAATTCAAAATGCAGTGAACATATTAAAGAACGATGCGGAATTGATGCAAAGAGTAAATTTAAACTTTTTACGTCGTATTAATCTTTGTACTTATGTTAACGGAGGTCATTTTGAACAATCACTAAAAGGTTATGCTAATTAAATTTACTTTTAAAATAAAATTGTTCCTCATTTAATTTTAAAAAAATTTATACTCAAATAATTATTCCTGCAAAACTTGCTGTAACTAACCCAAGTGAAACATTTTTTCCTGCCGAAAATTTACTAATAGCGCAATCTTTTATTCAAAATAATTAGAATATTCCGGTGCGGCATCGAACACTAAAAAACCGAAATATCTCAAAAACGGCTTACTTTAGCGGATTTTCACAAGAGTACCTTTTTTGTTTCAAAATGTTCAAAACATTAGTTCCTTAACAAAAAAAGGACAAAACTACACCGATAAAAAAGTTATGGCCATTCTAAACCATAAGAAGTGCATTGTGAAGCGCCCTTTAATGGCCACAGTGAAAAGGTGTCCGTATTCAGGTTTCGCATCCCAAAAAACGCCTGGGTATCAAGTTTTAAAGTAATACGTTAAAAAATGCTAATTAATTTTAAAAAATTCGATTTTTATTTTTTAACTTTACCACCCTATATCTCGGAAACGGAGCAATTTTGGACTAAGGTAAGTTGCTTTAAATCTTATTTTAGACTCAAGAATACGTGCTCAGATTTTGTACAGACCTTTTAGAGACACCCTGTATAGATTTTTTTATTATTAATATAGATATGAATACTGACAATATACCATGCCTTCTTGTTCCTTTTTGTAATGCAATAAGGAATTTAAACTATATATAGTCAAAACAAAGCTATGCGTAATTTATGGATATACAGGGTGTTATTTAATAAGTGTCCGATATTTTACAGGACGATTCCTCAGTTATTTATAAGGTAAAAAGTTCATATATGCATGGGTCCGCAAGCCCTTCATTTTGGAGATACAGGGTGTTACAATTTTGAACAGGAACAAAAAATGTGTACGCCACTGCCGTTTTCTCTTTATGTAGGCACTTTATTGGCTAATGCAAAGTACATCTTCATAATTTTTTAATTTCGGCTTTGTTTAGCAGATAAATGCTATTTTATCAAACTCTGATATGGGCATAGCAATATGCAAATAAATGCCATTTATTTCTTTATTATTCTTTTCTCGATAACGATTGCTCGTAGCGATTTCTACCAAGTATGCCTTTTTCATGTAAACATGATAAAGAAAAGTTAGGACTCCTCAAAAGAGTAAAAAGACACGTAGGTGGCGCCCTCTACAAGTTGGGAATCATGCTAACATCAAATTTGAATTTTGCATTTCAAAGAACCTCTAGATGTCAATTTCGTCCAAATATAGACATTATTTCAAAAATTATTTACGAAAAACAAAAATAAAAATAAATTTTTAACACCCTGTATCTCAAAAATGAAAATGATGATTACAATCAAATATTAGATTATTAAATTTAAATTAAATTAAATTTTCAATTTCACTTTACAAGATGTATACAAATTAAATTTAAATTTATTATATTATAATGTAGTGCATGCACTATGGACTTAAGTCTGTGTGTGCAACCAACAAATCACAAATCCAATATAATTATTATTACAAAATCCAAATTACAAAATTATTACAGAGTCCCTATAAGTACTAACCATTTATTTGATTACAAAGTAAATTTAATTCCAGATTAACTTATTCCAACTTATAAAAACTTAACAATGGTCTTAATTATTTGGGTGTTACTTGTTATCCATTTATTTAAGTCTTTTTTAATGTACTGAAATTTTTTTCTTTTGAACTGCTCTGGCAATATGTTCAAGATTTTCGGAGCCACATAGGAAAATGATCTTTGAGTGGCATCAAACCGTGTATTAGGTATCAATAAATTACGATTAGCAATTGCTCTTGTCATTATGTCATGTCTTACGTAACTATGATAAATATTTCTAGTGAGAGCAAATCTTAGAGCATTCTTTATATATAATTGAGTAATCGTAAATACACCACACTGATGAAATAAAAGTTCAGAGGAAAAACGTCTTGGTTTGAAGAAAATTATCTTTAATATATATTTCTGCGCAATACCAACATTATCCAACACATTTTTATGAGCCGAACCCCAACAGATTATCCCGTAGTGAAGACAGGATTCTGCCAATGATTTATATACAGTAATTATAACCTCTTTACTTAAAATATTACGTAACTCATAGAACTTATAAACAAGCTTTCTTAATTTATTTTTCACATATTCTGCATGAGCATTCCATTTCAAAAACTGATCAAAACAAACACCCAAATATTTTATACTTTCCACTGATTCAATTATACCAGCACATGCACAATTCTGAGAAAGGTCACAAATATCAGAATGAACTCTAATTACATTGTTGTTAGGTAGACCAGTTTTATTTATTGAAAAGCACATAAAATTAGTTTTGTTTACATTTAGCGTTAAAAAGTTATAATCCATCCAAATCTTTACATAGTAAGCCGCCCTCTCAGCCTTCTCAAAGACATCCTGCCACGATGATCCCTTAAGTAGCAGAACTGTATCATCAGCGAAACATACAGTTTTAACATTTGGTATTGCATTTGCTAAGCTATTAATATATATAGAAAATAAAATCGGACCAAGCACTGTACCCTGCGGAACACCACACTCTACCCCA
Source organism: Polydrusus tereticollis (assembly GCA_963920685.1). Taxonomy (NCBI): domain Eukaryota; kingdom Metazoa; phylum Arthropoda; class Insecta; order Coleoptera; family Curculionidae; genus Polydrusus; species Polydrusus tereticollis. The sequence goes on along the minus strand of OY987326.1, from coordinate 39,416,717 downwards.
CCAAAGGAACTACACACTGAACCAACTCTTACTTTCTGAGTTCTATTATTTAGATAAGACTGAATCAGTTGAAGAACCTTCCCCCTTATCCCAATCATTTCCAATTTGTGTAATAGAATATGATGATCCACAGTATCGAAGGCCTTTGAGAGGTCGAGAAAAGTGGCTTATAATTAGTATTAAAACAATTTACAATATAATCAGACACTTCATGTAAAGCAGATTCAGTACCCATTCCTTCCCTGAATCCATATTGTGACTCAGATAATAATTTATTTGTGTTGCACAGCCTTTTCTTTAAGCATTTTTCAATGATTTTACAAATGGGGTTAGTAAGAGCAATTGGCCGATAGTTATTAATATTAGCTTGCTGACCCATGTTTATATAAACTTTTCACCTTATAAATAACTGAGGAATCGTCCTGTAAAACATCCGACACTTATTAAATAACACCCTGTATAACAAAAACGAAATTCAGGTTTAAATTGGTGAAAAATATAATGTTGCAACAAATGTATAATATATTGATAAAGTGGATCAGTGTTCTGGATATATAAATCTTTTGTTTTATGAAATGTTATACATTGCCCACAACATGAACATATTCTCTTGGCTGCTTCCCTGCTTGCAAATTTAGCCTTGTGATGTTCAACTTTAGATATCTCATAAGAGTCGATAGTCGATGCTTTATAATGGTTGTGTAAAAGATTGTTTTGAAAATATATCTTGGTTATGGAGCATAAAAATGCTGTTTCGGCTATTTGTACTAGTACTGTAAGTAGATTCTTCAGTGCTGGAGTTCGACATGGAAAATTTCAAGAATCTATATACGCCTGGCGGATGAGAAATTTTTTTTGGGCCTTAAAGAAAATGTTCTGGATATGGTTTGTTTGGTTCTTTTTTAGAAAGCTTCTGTCATTATTGTAAGAGGTAAAATAAACATTCCGAGCAATAACCTCATAAAAAAAATTAATAAAAGAAATAAAAATAGAAAATAAAAACAAACATAAAAATAAAACAATCTAAGAAAAATATACGGAGAGTAAACTTACTATTTTTACTTTAATATTAAATAAAAAAATTTAGCGTCTGTCAGGAAAAGCGCTCGAGATGACACACCTGGAAATAAATAGAAAAGAATACCTGAGTAACCAATTTACAAATTATGAAATTAAAATCATAAGTTTAGAATAATACGGAATTTTGATAATAACATGATTGCCAACACAAACAAGACAGTTAGTGTTATATAAACACATGAACCCTACCAAATCACATATCAAAACAATCTTTCGGGTCCTAGGTATACTTCACCTCTCCAAAAGTACGATATGTCAATCTAGCGTAATCCATAGTTCACATAGATATCTTTAAAACCCAATAAATAAAATTATATACTTTATGATTGTACAAACAACACATTAACCTACAACAAAAGTCAAGCATTTCTCGGGTCGTTGGTATTAAGGGTCAACTCGCAAAATACCTCTCCAAGAACTCAACATTACTAGTCTGGAGTATTATCATGATAACAGTGTATAATATATAGGCCTTCACTAAGATACTAAGCGTCAACTCGCAAAGTATCCACTCCTTTCAACTAGTTTAGTACGAAGGGTCAACTCGCGACGTACTACAGAAATATGTTATTTGTTTTATGTGTTATTTAATATATATAGGTGTAAACCTATTTACCAGTTGAGAGAGTAAAAGAAAAGAAAACAGTTATAATAAACAAATCCAGAATTAAGCACAAATAATATAAATTGGTTACCCCGTGAGATAAACTCACCTAGGCTATTGCTGATCTTATCCTTTAACTTCCACAAAACAGATCACAACACTTTCGTTAGGGTACTTAACACAACTTTGTTCTATTTAATAATGATAACCCTATAAAAGAAACTGGGGACCAACGCAACGTAACTCGAGCTGGTATGAAAAAGACATTATAAGCGATTTTGGCCTTTATTTCCTATTCTACCTACAGCATAAAATAATATAGCCAACACCCGAATGGTTCGTGAAGTCCCAAACAGAATGTTTACAAAATCATATCTGCATCGATATTGGTTTGTTTATATTAACACCATTAATTTCCGGCCCTCTTCTTGTGACCCGTTCTTCGTTAAAGCTTAGATTTTATGATGCGAGTTTAACTTCAATACTGAATAATATTATTTTCGTATTATAAAATTTACTTACCCTGACAGTTCGGCCATCCTGCAAATATCTCGCCCCGAGATATATTAGGCTCTTGTAGAATCACTGTCAGAAGTCAGTACGACTCCGTCCTCTCCACTTTCGTTGTCGGTAGTATCTGAAATACCTCCTGACGGGCACCAGGGACGCATGCGATCGACGGCTACAGTCCTTTCATAGTTCGATGCTTTTCTTGTGCGATAAGATTTTTCCATATCTTTGACAACGTATCGATCGTTTGGTAAAACAGCTTTAACTATCATTGGACCGCTGTAGGGAGCATTCAGTTTTCGACTAGTTCCAGTGGATGTAACTTGTTTTAGAATGACTACTAAATCTCCCTCCTTGTAAATTTTTGGTTTTTTTCTCTTCTTATCAAAATTTTTCTTCTGTCCAACTTGTGCAGCCTTAATTTTATTTGCGGCTTGTTCTCGCTCTCCAATAAGGTCTTCAAATAATGTAGCAATGGTACTGATTTCATCTTTAAGAATGGTATCCAATGAATTACTTCGTGGAGTGAAACCAAAAAGAAGTTGACTAGGTGTTTTGCCAGTACTTTTATTTATCACATTATTTATGGCGAATTGCATTGAACGTATTTTCTCATCCCATAATTCTTCCTCAGCTATTGACGGTAGTAACGCACCAAGAATCGTACTATTTAGACGTTTCACTTGGCCATTTGCCCTGGGAGTAGCTACAGCGTTTAGCACGTGTCGTATGTTGTTTTGATTCGATGATTCGAACTTTGTGGAAGTGAATGAGCTCCCTGGATCAGACACTATGATCTTTGGAACTCCATAGGTAGCGAAAATATTTTTAAAATAGTCGATGACATATTTGGTTTGGGTGCTTTTTGCGGCTCGGAGAAATGCAAATTTGGTAAATGCATCTATTCCGACAATTAAATACTGGTTGCTTCTTTTGGATTTTGGAAAAGGTCCAAGATGATCCACATGGAGAATATTTAATGATACATCTCCTTTCGGTATTGGGTGTAAAAATCCCTCTTTTTTTCCATGGTTTCTTTTATTATATAAACATGGTATACAACAAGATATATAGTGTTCCACATATTTCTTCATACGTGGAAACCAATAATTCTCACACAATCTGTGTAGTTTTCTCTACTCCGAAATGCCCAAAATCGTCATGAGCTGCCTTTAAAATACGTTGTCTCATTCCTCGTGGAACAACCCAAAGTATCCCTCGAGCTGTAATTCTATAAATTCTCCCATCTCGCAAACAATAGTTTTTGTAGACATTCTTTTCAGTGTCCGTCTATGGACTTTTTAAGAGTATCTTGTGAATATCCTTTATCTGTTCGTCAGTTAGTTGTCCTGCCAGAACCCAGTCGGCTTCTTCAATATGCAAAATCACCTCACACTCTTCTTTATTATCTATATTGGCTGTTGGATTGCGACTTAGTGCGTCAACGTGACTCATGCGTTGTCCAGGGCGATATTGGACTTCGAATGTAAATTCTTGAAGCTCAAGCCACCATCTTGCTATTCGCGGTAACAGATGCTTTTTCTTGCATGCAGCTTTAAGGGAATTACAATCTGTGATAACAGTAAAAGAAATCCCAAGTAGATAGCTTCGAAATTTTTTAAGGCTTTCGACAACAGCTAGAATCTCCAATTCAAATGAGTGGTATTTCTGCTCCACATCTGATGTTTGACGACTGTAATACGCTATGGGGTGTAGACGTTCATCTTTCTGCTTTTGAAACAATATTCCAGCCAATTCAATTTGGCTTGCGTCGGTGTGTAGTTCAGTTGCAGCTTCTGGATTAAATATACTTAAGACTGGTCGAGTGACTAGAATCTCTTGTAACTGTCGGAAAGCTTTTTCTTGTTTTTCTCCCCATACCCAAGTCACATTCTTGCGTATTAAAGTTGTTAAAGGCTTTGTAATAATGGCGTAGTCTTTTACAAAATGGCGAAAGTAGCCAGTGAGCCCAATAAACTGTCGTATTTGTTGGATTGTTTTGGGTGTGGGAAACTGTTCGTCTGCTTTGATCTTTTCAAGTCCAGGTTTTACTGTTCCTTGTTCAATTTCGTAACCAAGGTATGTGACGGATGTTTTTAAAAAGTTACATTTTTTAAGATTTAATGTTAAGCCTTCTTGTCTAAGAATTTCTAATGCTTCTTTAAGAACCTGTAAAACATCATCTATCGTTGGTCCAAACAAAAGTACATCATCTAAATAAAGTGCAGAATTTGCCCGTATGGGTCTAAGTATTCGTGTCATTAACCTCTGGAAAACCCTTGGCGCATTGCTTAACCCAAAAGGAACTCTGTTGTATTCGTTTTGTCCTTCCGGTGTGACAAAAGCAGTGTAGTGTTTCGATGTTTCTTCTAGACGTACTTGATGATAGCCTGATTTTAAGTCGAGACTAATAAAGTAATTTCCAGCTTGCAATTTGTCAATCTGGTCATCTATACGTGGTAATGGGTGGCTATCCTTTATACAAAGAGTGTTCAATTTACGATAATCAATGCACAATCTTTGCTCGCCATTTTTTTTTTGACCAAGAGAACGGGTGATGAATACTCTGAATCTGACTCTCGGATAATCTGACTCTCCAACAGTTCATCGACAATCCCTTTAACCAAGTTCTGCTCTGCTCTTTGCATACGATAAGGCCTGTATGAAAATGGTTTGTCTTCACGTAGCCTAATTACCATTTCGGCAGTTTTTGAACATTCAAGTTCTTTAGTTGCTAATGCAAAACAATCTCTATATTCATTTAATATGTTGATTAATTTCTGTTTGTCTTTGGTAGTGACAGTTCCAATCATTATTTCCTCTTCAGGTAAAGGCTCATCAACATCTTCATATATTTTTCTGACAAATTCTTCCGAATCACGCTCTTCTATACACTTAAAAGCTCTAACGACTATCCTATTTTTCCTAAATTCTATGTCCTTATCTGCTAAACTTATACATGGTACTATGGTAGGTTCACCCTTCTTCATTGTTACTACGGTATAGGGAATACAATATTCTTGACCTTCTTGTAGTCGTACACTAGCGGCAATATAAAGGTCACCTTCATATAAATCACTGTAAACGGGTATATTGCCCCAATGATTTGGCAACAATGTAGTGTTCTCTAAAATACGTAGTTCAACCTTACAATTGTTTGGTTCGACTTCTATACTACTAAGTTCTGTCGAATTGTTGTGAAGGAACTTTAACGTAACATCATCCCTAATGATAAGTATATTCGGCATTTCAGTGAAATTTCTACCTAATAAAATTGGTGCTGTCTGTACTGCATTGGGCATCACATAGGCTAATATATTTGCTTCCACTTCATCTACTTTTATTTTAAATGATGTTGTTCCTAATGTAACAGTACGCCCATTTCCATCACCATGCAGAGTGATATTATTGGTAGTGTCCACATTTAAGGTTAGCCTTAAGGCTTCTTGTGATTGAATTGTTGTGCAAGAACTTCCTAAATCTACATATTATGCTAAAGACGGCGTTCCGTTAATAAAAATGTTTTTGTAAAATTTTTGATTTGGCGTATCTGTTAATAGTCAGATGGTTTGCTGAGGTAAAATAAATTAAAGGGGCAGCATTTTTAAAATGTTTGTTATGGCCTTTAAAATGGCTATGTTTGCCTGCTGTCGTTTACGTCCACGCCGAGTACTCATTGTTCACAGTTTCTTAATAAAAATAAAGGAATAATTACAATCGGTTCTATTTAAATGTGTCATCTCGATTAAGAGGGCAAATAATTTAAATTAAATTTGATACCTTTAAATAACTTGAATTTATATATTTATTATTACTATTATTATTGTTTTGTGGTAATCCTTGTGGTAATCCCTGTGGTAATCCCACTTCTGAAAAATTGTAAGAGGTAAAATAAACATTCCGAGCAATAACCTCATAAAAAAAAATTAATAAAAGAAATAAAAATAGAAAATAAAAACAAACATAAAAATAAAACAATCTAAGAAAAATATACGGAGAGTAAACTTACTATTTTTACTTTAATATTAAATAAAAAAATTTAGCGTCTGTCAGGAAAAGCGCTCGAGATGACACACCTGGAAATAAATAGAAAAGAATACCTGAGTAACCAATTTACAAATTATGAAATTAAAATCATAAGTTTAGAATAATACGGAATTTTGATAATAACATGATTGCCAACACAAACAAGACAGTTAGTGTTATATAAACACATGAACCCTACCAAATCACATATCAAAACAATCTTTCGGGTCCTAGGTATACTTCACCTCTCCAAAAGTACGATATGTCAATCTAGCGTAATCCATAGTTCACATAGATATCTTTAAAACCCAATAAATAAAATTATATACTTTATGATTGTACAAACAACACATTAACCTACAACAAAAGTCAAGCATTTCTCGGGTCGTTGGTATTAAGGGTCAACTCGCAAAATACCTCTCCAAGAACTCAACATTACTAGTCTGGAGTATTATCATGATAACAGTGTATAATATATAGGCCTTCACTAAGATACTAAGCGTCAACTCGCAAAGTATCCACTCCTTTCAACTAGTTTAGTACGAAGGGTCAACTCGCGACGTACTACAGAAATATGTTATTTGTTTTATGTGTTATTTAATATATATAGGTGTAAACCTATTTACCAGTTGAGAGAGTAAAAGAAAAGAAAACAGTTATAATAAACAAATCCAGAATTAAGCACAAATAATATAAATTGGTTACCCCGTGAGATAAACTCACCTAGGCTATTGCTGATCTTATCCTTTAACTTCCACAAAACAGATCACAACACTTTCGTTAGGGTACTTAACACAACTTTGTTCTATTTAATAATGATAACCCTATAAAAGAAACTGGGGACCAACGCAACGTAACTCGAGCTGGTATGAAAAAGACATTATAAGCGATTTTGGCCTTTATTTCCTATTCTACCTACAGCATAAAATAATATAGCCAACACCCGAATGGTTCGTGAAGTCCCAAACAGAATGTTTACAAAATCATATCTGCATCGATATTGGTTTGTTTATATTAACACCATTAATTTCCGGCCCTCTTCTTGTGACCCGTTCTTCGTTAAAGCTTAGATTTTATGATGCGAGTTTAACTTCAATACTGAATAATATTATTTTCGTATTATAAAATTTACTTACCCTGACATTATATTTTGGGATTTATAAGAGGTAAAAAAGGCTTTTGATTATAAAGTTAAAAATTAGAACCGAAATCTCCCTATTTGTGTACATATCTGATGTGATAGTTATTTTCGGTATAAAACGATCGTTCTAGTTTTTTTTATCACTAAATAAATATTTGCCTGATTATATAAAACGACATAAAAATAAGTGGAGTGTATTATGAAAGGGAGTATTCATATTTTTTACTTACTCAATACTTCTGTAATTTCCTTTTCGAAAATTTAAAATACAACATTTATTTCAAGGCTGATGAATGTTTCGCATTCTTTTTTTTAAATTGTTTTGTATAAAATTCCTTAATATTCGCTTATCTTTTGTTTTTAATAATTATAGCAGAGACTGAGCGAAGTATGAATATAGAATTATTAATTTTTAATAATAAATTATATGAAAATAGTTGAATATACCCATAGATATATAATAAATGTCTATGAATATACCGCAGGAAGGCTATTTAAAACCACTCGACTTCAATAGTCTGCAAATTTCGATATGAAAATCTAGTCCACGTGCTAGTAGATATTTTAATAGTACTAGGTGTTTGTTCTAAAAATAATGTTTATGCTTTAGGATTTGCTTGATGATTCAAGAACATTAACCCGGCTAAACAATAATTTTAAAATTTTTACATTTAGTGAACAGGGGCCGTCCATTAATCTCGTGACGCTAAAATTCGCTAAATCTGACCCCCCCCCCTAATACTTCCCTAAACGTCATGTGTCGATTGAAGAAACCTCCCCCCTGCGACAAAACGTGACACTTGCCATGACCCCCCCCCCCCCCCCCTCAGAGCATCACGAGATTTATGGACGGCCCCACATAAAAGGAACTGGTTGTGATAAAAGGGATTTTTTAGAAGCGACAAAGGAACCCATGCGGCACAAAAGTGACTTAATCAAAATTACGAGGTTCAAAAAGTCAAAGCTTGGCTGGGTTTGACGTTTCATGCAAAACTAACCTTAATTGTTTTGTTGTGATTCCGTGTTGCTGTGCGTCTATTTTTTAACAAAAACTCAAGAGCATTTCATAAATAGCATTAAAAATTGTTCTACTAAGAGAAACAAAAGTGCACATACATATCTCTATCGACTACATTGTTTACTATTTGTGAAAACTGCCGACGCATTTAGATAGTCGGTGCAAAGAGCTAATAAGCTATTTTCAGGAAGAACTTAACAACATGGCCTATTGTTACCCTTGACAGCAGTACAGATAATTAAATTTAAAGAGTATGTTGAGGTCTAGATATTTTATTTCTACTTTACTAATTTTTAGCGTGTAGCAGCTGCCCTAAATTTGAATATCTCCACTATAAGCGCAATTTCAACAACAGTTAAGGAAAATATAAATGATTAGAATCACCTTAAAACAAACGTTCTAATTCAAAGAAAATTGTAATTGTGTGAAGATTGGATATAAGTTCTATCCGTGACACTATTTATGGAATGTATGAAACAAGCAAGTTGTATTATTTAAAAATTATAATATTTTACATCGGTTATTCATAAGCTGTAACTTTTTTTAGAACATCATGTAACTTTGATAACTTTAAGTTAGAAATTAAAAGACAGACAACTGTTTGATGGTTGTCTTAACTCTTTCAGAAGCCTCTTCAAGAAAATAGGCTTCGGATGGTAAAAAGATGAACTGAGGCGAGGGCTTATGGAACTTCCCCATGTAAGCTTTCAAAAGACTGGTATTTTTGAAAGAATATATTAAAGAAAAAGAAGCATTGTTGCACCAATTCGTTTTCTTGGATGTAACATGGATTTTTCAGAATGGTACCATTGGTCAATCTTGGCAAGATGAACACAAAAGAAGTGTTAGATCTACTAAAGTTGATGGTAAAAGGTATTATGCAGTAAACAAATATATAAACTATGGGAAATTTTTGTATATTTGTCTTGTTTTTATAAAAAAAAAATGTGTAATTCCCTCACTTAGATATTTTGGTTACAAGCTGGCAACTCTGTCGATAACTGACGTCACTCGAAGGGTATGACGTGCATCGGTTTTTGTTTTGCATCAACTATAATCAAAATTACGAGATTCAAAAAGTCAAAGTAAAGTCTAAGTTCATAAACGTCAAAATTTTCGTGGCTATAGCGTTGGGCCTTAATTAATAATAATAACAAATATCCATAATTACTTTCCGCCAACACGAAAATACGATAAAAATGACTCTGAAAAGAACAGTTAATAGGATTCAATTGAATTGTAATGCACAAAAACATTTAAAAACAAATTAAAGTTGAGAGACTTTTAAGGCTATAATAAATAAAGATGAGGAGTTTTAAATCATGTTGTGTCTTGATCGTTTATCCATCACGTACCGGCAAAGATTCACCGTACAGACTGTATATTGATTTTTTATACCCTTATTAATATAAAGCAACAAACAATAGAATTAATTAACTTACTTGTATTGGGTATCCCCGCTCCGACGCTGGGCATTGGATACACCCATCCTATTGCTGCATACCGCTCTAGGTCTTCAGCGATACAACTCGGCTGCAAACGAGTTTTTTCTCGTCGCAGTATATAAGTTAGATTGATGCTGTTCACGTAAAAAAACGAAAGTTCAAACAACACCAGCGCCCAGAAAAACATTTTATTTTTTCCTAAATACCAAATAAATACGCGCACTAGTTTAGCTTCAAGAGCGTCGTTTTCATCTTGTTCTTGTCTTATTGTAATGAATAAACGCAAACGTGCGCTTCTGTCTTGGGTTACAGCACAACAGCACAGCAATAACGATAAAATATGATGAATTAGAGGTTTGTTATCAGAGAAAACCTGTTGACATTATCTGATAGCGCACGATGCAGGTTTTAACACTAAACCTTTGTAATGCATGTAAATAGCTACGAATTTATGAAAGCTGAGCCAATGTAATAAAAATGGTTCATAAAGTATTTTCTGCCCAATAAAATTAATTATAAATAGAACAGTCCTTGAGTGTAAATGGTCATTGCTTTTAAATAAATGGGACGCAAGCCACGGATGAGAACATATCTTATTTATAGACGACCTGTAGAATAGTCAACCTAAAAAACACAAAAGCCAATAAACAAAACAGTGTCGCAATCGTAAACAGAGAGAAAACAATACAAGTTAACTACAGTGTCGTACGACCGATGACCATAGAAAAAAGAAACAATTATGAGACCGTCAACGGCTTCTAACGTGGTACCACAGAAAATTACTTTCTACAGGGTGGCCCATTTGTGTGATACATAGCTTAGTTGAACATTATAAATCCTATGTAAATTTTGAGGTGGCTAAATATTGGCTCCCCTGTACATTTTAGAGAAAAATTGTATTATAATTCTTTGAAGAGGCCGATATAATAATTCCACGTGCCAAGTTTGAATAAATTTTAATAAGCCAATCCTAACCTATTTAATTAAATAATATGATGGTAAAATTACGAAATTTTCATAGTTTAGGTAAATTACCTAAGGTAATACAGCAAATAATTTCTATAACGCTATTGCCAAAAATTGACGTAAAGCTGGACATAACGTAATCTTTTCGCATTAAAAACACATTTTCGTTTCACCAATCCGGCAATCACACGTCCAAAATTAAAGACACCATTATGTTTTTCTTACTAAGCCTTTAATGTAACATAACATACCTAAGACTACAGATTTTCACAAAAACATAAATTAATGAAATGTTCTAACAACCCTCTATTCATTAACAGCTAAATAATATCCTAACCGATCATAAAATTAATTTCTAACATTACTGAGTTTATATTGAGAAATTCTGTCACACTCTAACGAAATACACTTTTTTAGCTGGTCTAGATTTTCAAATTTTACGTATTTATAAATAATATTTGTTAAGTGACCCCACAGAAAGAAGACGTTTTTCGAGGCTGGCTGGCGAAAGGATTAGATGCCGTAGGCCAATAATATTTCCGTTAAAAATATTTTGCAAATATTCCCTAACCATGAGAGAATTATACACAGAACAACCATCCATTTCATACCAGATCTCTTGATTTTCGCGGCGTACAACTTCTTCTAGTGCGGGTTCAATTCGATTTTGTAGTAAGTCCAAATAGGTTACTGCTGTAAGGTTGCCTTCCATAAAAAATGGTCCAATAATGTGATTGTACAAAGCCTGGGTTTTAAAATCCCAGTCTCAGCAACAAAAAGTACTATTTCTCTATAGAGTGATTCACTGATTCTTTTTTCTACTTTCACTCTCAAGAAAACACTTTTCTTCACAAAAGCATTTCTTTATTCTACCAAACTATGCCATTTGAACAGATAATGTCAGGTGTTTACATAAATTGTGAAATCGTACTCTACTTCACGTGACTTATTAACGATTAACTAATCAATGGCCACATTGACTAATCACACTTAAGGGGGTTCGTGTAACCCGCAACAAACTATTATATGTTTACTTTAACAATCTTTGCGAAATGTTGAAAACTCACGACTACTTAGACCCTGATGGCCAGAGAAATCCGTGCAGAGCAGACATTCTGCCACGAAAAGAATCTGTAACTCTACTCACTCTTTGAAAACACTTGGCGCTGATGGCTCGAATATTACGTTGCGATTTCAATCACGGCAGACGTACACCACGGAGTAAATCTTAAAACCTACTGACTCGCTCAAAATGAAAAAAATCGCTTTGTTGATCACTCTTAATTCCCACGCGAAAACCATTTACAACACCGCATCCCCTTAATCACTCTTCATACCGCAACCCAGAACAACTAACCTGTCTAGCACGTACGCAACATCCCCAACAGCCGCCGGCCGCCTTTTGTCATAATTGGAAAAGCCTTGCCGAAAACTTCAATCGAACCGAAGTCATATATTTACTGTTTACCAGCTAGACGCAAGTTGAAGGTGTATAAAAACGTAAACAAGCTGTTTTGTTAAAAAGGGTTTTCTATTGTATTATTTTACCGAAAGGATTATTAAATGCGACGTACATTTACAGTTAAGTTTTTATAATATGTTAAAAGATTAGTTTTATTTATTTCTTTAAAACAGTAGAACATAACCCAAATGCGGCATTGCCGATCATTATTAACTTTTCACTGAAATGCGATTATGGTTTTGGTCTAATTATTAAGCAATATTAGGAGTTTGAATTATGTTAATTTGTCTTGAAATGCATATGCATGTTTCCCCAACAGTGATGTCCTACAATTCCTGCTCAAACATTTATTTTTTGTGGATATTGTGTCCGAGTATGAACAAGACGATGTTTCTTGGCTCCAATACCGGCAATTTTGAATATTTGGTACGTTGTTGAGGGTGCATGTATAGGGTCTTCCAACGAGGACTGAACAGGGGCTCATTTTTGAGCTTCCTTGTATTTAAAGAAAAATCCAAAATAGCCAATCGATGTACTTTTTCCTGCAGAATTCAGAAATGAAAAATTTATTTGAACCAGAAACAAAAGAGTTACGCTATGGATAAGGTGTTTTTTAAATGGAACATAGCTTTTTTTATACGATTTTTGGAACGAGTGATTTTTTTTTGTCCGTTCTGATTAAAATATTTAATATTGTGACAGCTATTTTTATTAAATTTTAATGTTTTATCCAGTATAATTTAACTTTAACCTGTTTGAAACATACACTAGGTAATAAAGGTATAATCACCTTTGAATCCTTCAAAGTCAAAAAATTTGACAAATTTACTATAATATTGCCGAAATGAAATATTCATTAGATGAGAGATTGCAGATTGTTATCTTGTTCTACAAATGCCAAGAAAATGCAAGAGAAGCAAGGAGAAGATTTATTGCAAATTTTCACAGAAATATATCCGTCAATACCACAGACGATAAAGCAAATTATCGTCATTGGTCAATACTATTCTAAGGATAAAGAACCTATTTGAGGAAAATAAAACATTACATGACAGAAAAAGAAATCCAGAAAGGAATAGAAATCGAGACCGTGCCATTGTGAATTATTTTCGACTGAATCCAACCAAATCAATTTCGGACGCAGTTCGGGACGTTCAATACGGCGGCGGTGTAAGATGCAGAAGAGTTACCCAAGGAACTGTTCACAGGACTTTAAGAAATCATAAATTTAAGTCTTATCATATCCTTCCACTTCAACATCTAACACCGGCACAAAAAGAACTTCGCTTCCAATTTGTTTCCCAAATTGTGATTCGGAAAGAAAACGAAGACCCTAATTTATTCAGAAATATCTTATGGACTGACGAAGCCACATTCACAACATCGGGGGTTTTTAATAGACATAATAATCATCACTGGGCCGTTGGAAATCCAAGAAAATTTCAGACAATTAAATTTCAAGGAAGGACTTCAATCCATGTTTGGTGTGGCATAAAAAATAATAGAAATATGGGACCAATATTTTTTAACGGGACTTTAAATGGACAGAGATACTACGAGTTCTTAGAAAACGAAATTGAGAACTTTTTGGAAGATTTACCATTGGAAGAATATCAAAATTTAATTTGGCAACATGATGGGGCCCCTCCGCATGCCGTGCGTGAGGTTACTCAATATTTAAACGGACGCCATGAAGAATGGATTGGTAGAAATGGAACCTATGCTTGGCCACCCAATAGTCCCGATTTGTCAATATTATACACATTTCTTTGGGGCCATTTAAAGAACGTGGTATACAAGCAGCGAAACCACGATATTGAAGAGATCATGCAGAAAATTGTAAATGAAATAAATCGCCTTAACCAGGAAAATCACAGTATAACAGCAAGTTTGGAAAGGCTACAAAGAGGTTATCGCACATGTTTCGAGAACAACGGAGGTCACATTGAACAATTAAATTATTAATGTTTTTTTTTTTAAATTAGTATAGAGTTGGATTTCTTTTTCTGTCATGTAATGTTTTATTTTCCTCAAATAGGTTCTTTATCCTTAGAATAGTATTGACGGATATATTTCTGTGAAAATTTGCAATAAATCTTCTCCTTGCTTCACTTGCATTTTCTTGGCATTTGTAGAACAAGATAACAATCTGCAATCTCTCATCTAATGAATATTTCATTTCGGCAATATTATAGTAAATTTGTCAAATTTTTTGACTTTGAAGGATTCAAAGGTGATTATACCTTTATTACCTAGTGTATGTTTCAAACAGGTTAAAGTTAAATTATACTGGATAAAACATTAAAATTTAATAAAAATAGCTGTCACAATATTAAATATTTTAATCAGAACGGACAAAAAAAAAATCACTCGTTCCAAAAATCGTATAAGAAAAGCTATGTTCCATTTAAAAAACACCTTATCCATAGCGTAACTCTTTTGTTTCTGGTTCAAATAAATTTTTGGTTTCATTTTTGAATTCTGCAGGAAAAAGTACATCGATTGGCTATTTTGGATTTTTCTTTAAATACAAGGAAGCTCAAAAATGAGCCCCTGTTCAGTCCTCGTTGGAAGGCCCTGTACATTCATCGGTAAAATAAATATTTCTAAAAAAATCCCTATTATTATTTGCTCTTTCCATTACCTCAAAACAGAATACCATTCTCCGTTCTTCATCACCTTCATAGCTCCTAATGTTTTTCATACTTATAAGGAAAATATTTATGTTTTTTTAAAGTGCGCAATCATATATCATAGTTACTTTTTCCTTAATGTAATAGCTCATATTTAGCTATAATTAAAGCGGTTTCAATGAAAATGGTGTCACTCACGCAGACTCACGCTACTTTCCGTTTTGTCAATGCCAAAAAAATAATAATTTTCTGGTGTTTGCTGTATTACCTAAACTATGAAAATTTCGTAATTTTGCCATCACATTGAATTGAATAAGTTAGGATTGGCTTATTAAAATTTATTCAAACTTGGCACATGGGTTTATTATATCGGCCTCTTCAAAAAATTATAATACAATTTTTCTCTAAAAGATACAGGGGAGCCAATATTTACCCACCTCAAAATTTACATGGGGTTTCCTATGTTCAACTAAGTCTTGCATCACCCGGTATACTCTACTATATAAGATATCAAACAATTTTTTTTCAAAAGTTGTAGGGTATAAGCAAAAATATATTCTAAAATTATGTTGAAGTATACAGGGTGGTCCAGAAAAGTAGGACAATAAAAGATATATTTTTTTTAAATGGAACACCACTACACAAAACATTTTTAGATTCTACATAAAATTTCTATTATTTTTTAGTAAATAAATTATAAGTCTTAACTTAACAGTTTCCGAGATATCGACTTTAGAAAAATGACATTTTTGAACTTTGTCAGCTTTTAGCTTTCTAACGATACGTTTTAGAGCAAAACGGCTTACATGAACCCCTACCCTACTTTTTTATCATCTTCCCAAAAGTGTCAACTTCCCGTTAAACTGGATGTAACTCGAAAGCCGGATATATAGTATTTCCGATTTAGGAAGATAATAAAAAAGTAAGATAGGGACATGTAAGCCGTTTTGCTCTAAAACGTACCGTTAGAAAGCTAGAAGCTGTCAAAGTTCGATAATTTCATTATTCTAAAGTCGATATATCGGAAACTATTAATTTTATATATATATAATATACTTGCTTATGCCCTACAACTTTTGGAGAAATTTTTAATTTTTTATCTTGTTTAGTAGAGCCTATATCACTTTACTTACTTTGTCACAAAAATGGGCTACCCAGTATGTTGATTCTCCAACTCTCGTATTTTAAAACTTTTAAAATAAAAAATATGTTCGAATGCATAAATTCGAATTAATCCTAATCTGAGATTTTGGCCGGTTGGTGCAAGGGCATATTTATAAAAGTTTGTTTTGTTTCTTTAATTTTTCCGCGTCGTGGTTGGACTTAGGATAATTCAAGATTTTATTTCATCATCAAGAGTAGAATAGTTTAGCATGACCAATAATAAAATTTTCTTTCTGTATGAGTTATAATGGTTTATTTGCTAAATTAGAAGATATAGTCCGCCATACGAGTCTGTGGCTACGACGGCTGGGGAGACAGGGGGGTAAAAGGCATAAAAAAGTCAGGCATAAGCGTGCGGTGCCTCGTTTCATATAATTATTGTATAAGTTAATAAACTAAATTTACTTCCTCTTATTTTAATAATTAAACCACACCACTCTATACTCTCAGTGGCAATAGGTAAAAGAAACGCTGTGGAACACACAATTTTTAGGCATTATTTTATTCCTGTGTCCAAAACAATTATTTCATCGATTAAAATTTATTGGTAAACTTAGCAGACCCGGTACGTTGGTCTTTTTTTTATTCGCATTCCTTCTATAGCCACAGAACCGTAAGGCGGACTATAATATGTAACAATTAAGAAAAATAATAAAAAAAAAACTAGGTAGAATCTCTTTTTTATATGTCTATGGTAGAATCAAAGAAACACGAAATTTTTCATAACAAAAACAAATACCTAGAAAAGGCTTTTTTTTACTTGCTTTTAAAATAACTAATGCTTAGAAATGTTTGTCAGAGAGAGCATTCTGTCAGAGGCTATTAATGGTATCAACGAAAGAAAACAGCATTTTAAATGAAGCAGAGGACGGTCATTAAAATAGTGGAGAATCTCCAACTCAATCTTCTTATTTGTATTTTTTTTGTCATTTTTATTCTGTAGGTCCTTATTACTATCCAATTCAAAAAAAGTATTTTTACCACTACTTGAATGTCTTTGTATTCCTCCTCGCTGGCCCCGAAGTTATTTTCTAAATTAATATCCTGTACTTTTTCAAAAATAAATTTTGTGATACTCTCTGTTAGATACTCTTCTAGGAAGCTTTGGTATGATCCATTCGACAGTAATTCGTTGATTTCTCGACCGCAATAAAATTTAAATGACAACCCTCAGTCGTAATCCCAACTATAAACAAGCTGCCTGACAAACATCTATTGTCTAGGCACCGGACCTTTTGAAAGGGTACAGGTCCTGATTACCTACTAATTTCAATAGTTTAGGTTAGCTATTTTCAACAAAACAACAAATATAAAATAATAGGTAAGTATCTTTATTTTAATCATGTAATTAAATAGCTATTATTATTTATACAAAAATACTAATCTACAATATTATAATAATACAATATTTAACTTAACCAACTCTATATTTAGCTCTGTTTCACTGTCACTATCGTCTTTATCTATGCCTAAACTAGTTATTAAGGGCCTTACGTTACTATTAATTATGTTATAGAAATCTTCGACTTGGATCCCGTGTCTCATAGAACTACTTAGTGTAGGGGATGTGTTTTCTCTTCTAATCATAGTCTTGAACTGGCTCCATATATGTTCTATTGGGTTAAAAATACAGTAATACGGAGGGAGGCGTAAAACTGTGTGACCATTAGAACTTGCGAGACTGTCAGAGATATATTCTTTTTCAGTATTGAATGTTTTTAAAACATTTAAAAGGTCCTTTTTTGTATAGGTTTCCTCGAAATATATATTATTTTCCATCATATAGTTTTGAATTTCCACTTTTGTATTATTTGAATTCGGCACTTTACTTAGTTGGCGACTGTGGTAACTATATAGCGTTGTCCATTACAATAACACTATTTTTGGGCACATTCGGAAGCAGACGATTCTGAAACCAACCTTCAAATAATGTAGCATCCGTATCTTGATGGTAATCCAAAGATGAATTGGCAATTTCCTTCGCAGATAATGATAGAGCGTTCGGAATAAATCCATTTTCTGAACCTGCATGTAATATCGTAATTCTTTGTCCTTTGTTTGAGGGAGCTTTATTTTGACATTTGATTGTTGAATCGCTCCAGCCTTTTTAGGAGTGTTGTGGGTATCAAACCAAGTTTCGTCCAAGTATATAATTGAACGATTTTCTTCCCTATATTGTCTTGATAAGATTCAAATAATCTCTACGCCATACTTGTAAACGCTGCGATTCCATTAGTACTTGTCGTTTGTCAATGATACGATATTTAAAACCCATTGCTTTTACTATTCTCCGAAGGCTTGTCCTGCCACATGAAATGTCGGTTTCGTCTGCTGTAAGTACCTTTTTTTAGCGTATCTATTGTTGGGACTATTTGTTTACTGTACATGTCATAAATTTTCCTCCGAATCAAGTCTTCATCAGCTTCTTCGATGCTTCTCAATTTACCGCTGTCACACCGTTTTTTCCTTGGCTGGATGGGTTTGGTCGCTATATCTTTTGCTGTCGTTTTGGTCAAAATACTCGTTTCACTAAAAGTTGCACTCCGGTCATACCCTTTTTCTAAAAGGGTACAGTAAACGTTCTTTATGATGTTTTTGGCATCAAGTGATAAATGTTTTTTCTTCGTTACACCATAACTTCCGGAAGCAATATTATCTGAAGTTTCACACAGATCTGACATATTTTGGATGCTCGATAACACACACGAAAATACCTTTAACGCACAGCTTGACAAACACCAAACGACTGATGAACTAAGATGAAAAGACTCTGCTTTACATTGAACACCTGCAATTTTCCATTAACCTACTTAATATACCATAGATGATATTATAATATTGTAGCTTAGTATTTTTTGTTGAAAATAGCTAACCTATACTATTGAAATTAGTAGGTAATCAGGACCTGTACCCTTTCAAAAGGCACTTATTTATGGGTGGGTTTGAATTTTATTGCGATCGGGAAATCAACGAATTATTGTGGAATGGAGCATAACAATTATTCCACCGTAGCTTGAATTGGGGCAGCGTGAAAGATGCAATAGTTGCCAGCTTTGCTTCCGACTTTTTATTAAAGACATTTTTATACTTTTTAAGTAATTGAACTATTTGCAAGTAATTCGATTACTTTTTATGTAATTACTGAGTAATTGAATTACCAAATAATTGAATTACCTTAGATTTTTAAAAATCAATCATTTAATCCTAGTAATTGAAAAATAAACTACAATTATTATCATTTCCAAAGAGTAATTAAATTACCGACAGCTTTGTATAGATAATAACCAAGGGCGGTTTTACGGGGGGGGGGGGGGATAGGGTAATTACCCCCCCATGAATTTAGAATTTTAAACAAGCGAAAAGCAAAAAAAATAAAACAGCAGAAAAACTATAGGTACAAGGTACAACTGCTACCATACGTCATGGCTTGTCGCCGATTAAACTTGTTTCATATTATTGCTTGATAGGTGATGTGCAGTGGCGCAATAAATGGGGGGGGACCGGGCTGCAGCCCTTCCCCCCCCCCCCCGAGCAAGCGTAGCTCGGGTCGTCTAACTACCTGTTTAAAAGAAAAATAAACTCATCACTACCTAAGATAGGTAAAATTACACAAAAATTGCAACGAATCTGGCTGCTTTTGGAATTTCCTGTTGTGTTTTTTAATTTTCTTACTTGAAAAAAGGGCGTGGCACCCAAAAATTTTTCGCCTGCGCCGCTATTATCTTTCTAGCCTCACCAAACTTATTTTCTGGTTAGTTCAGATTAGTAAGAGCTTTTCTATTTATTACTGCATGCTTGTTTAAAAAAAAAAAGTTACCTATCTTAATGCATAGGTAATTGATACCATTTTTAAAAAAAATTGGGATTTGAGAATACCCCTCCCCCATGTTGCAAAGCTAAAACCGCCCTTGGATATAATATGGACTAAAAAATATCATTCTAGCCAAACAGGGTCGTATCACCGCCATCTCTAAATAAGTAGAGACAGTTTGACGAATATTCTCGATAATATTTTAATAGAAACAGAGTTCCTAGATAAACCACATATCTTTGTAGTAGGTAGCGAACGTGCTAATGATACGCCTCTGGTAAATTGAACGCGAATTAACACCTTTTATTTGGCTTTGGCACGATAATTATTTTTTTTTTTTGTAATTAACAGCTTGGAAATGGTTCTAATTACCACAACTTCCAGATATCTTTATAACAATAATTGTAGTACTACGTACAATGTTAGGTATAGTATTTTTACTTACATATAAATGATTTCACGACCTGCTGAAGGCACCTATGAAAATGTAAACATTGACAAAATATATAAAACCCGTTACTACTGGGCGTTCCTCGGCCCGTAAAGTCTCTGCAAAGAGGTAGTGTGATGTCATGGCAATAATTTATGCAAGTATGCGGAATGAATTTCGTGCATGCAGTAATTAAATAAATAATAGTTTATTTTCATTAGGGAGTTGATGATCTCATCTTTATGGCAGACGTTATTGTAGAGTAATGCACTTAGAAAAATAAATTTTCGAAGTCATTATACGCTATTAATTATTCACGATGTGCTGGGTTGTGAAATGAGACGCGCGGAAGTGTGGGAGAGGTGGAAAATATTGAAATGCCTAACGCATTCACCATCATTTATTGTTTGTTGTTAGCCATCAAACAACTTGCATTTGAATCGGCGGCCAATCCGCTTTCTAAATTATCAAAGACCCCTAGCATAATTATGTCCTGCTTTGATCTTTTGGAGGAAGTCAAAGTGTCAACACTGGTGCTTTTAGATCTTTGCAAGGAGTATTTTATAGATTTTCTGCAAACATAGGTTGAATTGAGTTATGTAATAGATTCTATTTTAGACACTGTTGTAGAAATAATTATTTTTTAAACAAATCAGAAGGTTGGCTATATGAATTTAAATGGTATTAGGTAATGTAAGAAATGACGCAGCCACGATATTCGATACGTCAACAGGTCTCGTTCAGACCCATAAGGATTAGTGTTACTTAATATATAGCCAGCCCCATTAAGATTATTTTATGTTTACGTTACCACTAAGAGTTATAGATTTTAAGTGTTAATATGGAAACGACGGGAAACGTGTAGTCTTACGTAGCAAACGAAATAAGACGGTTTGTTTTAAGATTATGTACGAACTTTTTACAATAAAAGTAGTTTTTTGGTATTTTTGACGTTTTCTTACAAATCAGAAGTGGGATAGACTGTCCAACGCTCGTGCCATTTTTTTTTCTCTTTCTTTTGCTCTGACAAAATGGGGAAAACAAGCGCGAAGAGACATAAAAGTTCAAAACGAAAACGTGATCGTGTTTCCCATACAAAACGCCAACGTGAGCGGTCGTCAAGTAATACGAGTAGTTCGAGTACTAATAGTGAATGTGATAAGCTCAAAAAACAATTAAAGTCGTTAAAAAAGGAAATTAACGAACTTCGAAATATGCCGTCAACGTCCGTTGCCGCGTTGTATTTAAGTGACGAACAAGCAATTCCAATATTTGACTCGATAAAAAACGATATTATCATCGAAATGTGGGTTGCAAAAGTGGACATTTTAGTTGAACGATATAGGTGGAGTGATGAGTACATTATTAGGATTATAGCAAGTAGGCTTAAGGGACACGCACGCCAGTGGTATTACGAACAAATAAAAAACGAAGTGTCGTGGTGTGAAATGAAACAAGGGATGTTGCAGCATTTCCGTAAGTCTGTTCCATTTTCTAAATTATTAAGAGATGCCTCAAATTATGAAGCAAGACCGGGACAAAATCTGGCGGATTATTGTTTCCAAAAATTAACCAAATTACGGGCTTTAAAAATACAAATTCCTGAAGAATTTCTAATTGACGCTGTAATTGGGGGCATCAGTGATGAAAATATTATTCGGACAATACGCTCAGCTCAAATACGAAACTCTGATAAACTTTACGCCTATTTAAATACTTTAGGTAATATGCCTAGTAGCGAAGCAAAACAATTTATAAAGTCGGCGAGTGTTATTCCCAATTACTCTTCCTCGAGTTCAAAAATGTCATTCAAAAATTACAAACATTAATTTAGTGCAGAACAGTCCCAAAACTCAAGAAGTGAAACATATGTTTATTAAGACGGCTTGTGTTAACGGTTATAAATCTAGTTGCATTATCGACACAGGGAGTGCTAAAACCCTCATAAAAACGTCAGCCGTAAAGAGATTTGGGCTCAATATTAATTTAACCCAAGAAAATATTTTTCGTGGTTTTACAGGAAACACTCTTTTGTCAAATCAGACTGCCCATTTAACCATAAGACTTTCAGAGGTATCAGGTGTCGTAAACGCTATAATTGTTGACGATAACTATTTATCTAAAGAAATATTGATTGGACGTGATTTGATTGAGCAACCTCACATTTTGATGACTAAACGAAATAATAATGTCACATTTAGAAATTTACCAGCATTAAAAGAAATATCCGTTAATGTTGTTGATATTTTTACAAATAATGTGCTAAATATAAACGATCTTTCCTTTGGACCTCTAACAGAAAACGACAAATTTAGGTGCTTGGAATTATTAAACAAATTTGTCGATTGCATATCATTTTCTCTGAAGAGTTTGGGAAAAACGAAGACAGTTTCCATGGAAATTAAGACGACAACTAATGTACCGATAACCTATCACCCTTATCGGTTACCAGAAAAAGAAAAAGAAATTTTGCGAGAAATGATAAATGAATTACTAGAAAGTAATATTATTAGAGAATCCAACTCTCCATATGCAAGTCCAGTCGTATTAATAAAGAAAAAACCCGGCGATTACCGCGCATGCGTAGATTATAGGCGCATTAATGCAATTACCATCAAAAAGAGAAGTGTTCTACCGTTGATTGAGGAGCAAATAGACCGTTTAGGAGGGGGTAATAAATTTTTTACCTCATTAGATCTAGCAAATGGCTTTTATCAAGTACCAATGGCGGAAAATTCCATTGAAAAGACAGCATTTGTTACGCCAGATGGCCATTTTGAATTTTTGAGGATGCCTTTTGGGCTAACAAATGGCCCCGCTGTTTTTCAACAACTTATTAATACGGTATTGGGAAACCTAAAAAATTCAATAGCGTTTCCATACATTGACGACATTATTATTCCGTCATTAACGATTGATGAAGGTTTGGACAGATTGCATCAAGTTTTAACAAAATTTAAAGAACACAATTTAACCTTAAAGATAATTAAATGCTCATTTTTTAAGACTGAAATTACGTACTTGGGACGAGAAATCAACTCTGACGGCGTAAGACCGGGTAAAGAAAAAGTAAAAGCTGTTTTAGATATGTCACCTCCTACTAACGTGAAACAAATAAGGCAGTTTCTAGGATTATGTGGATATTTTAGGAAGTTCATTGCAAATTATGCTACCATTGTAGAGCCTATAACGCGTCTTACAAGAAAAAATGTAAGATGGACATGGGAAAATCCTCAACAAAGAGCATTTCAAGAAATTAAAAATACATTAACGAACGAGCCGATTCTTGCTATATTTGACCACACACTACGCACAGAATTACACACAGATGCGTCTTCCATAGGCGTAGCTGCGATACTCCTTCAATTTAATGCCGAGGGAAAACAACATGTGGTATCGTACTTTAGTAAACAAACATCGCACGATCAAAGACAATATCACGCATATGAGTTAGATAGAAACTATGGCAGTCGTATTAGCTCTACGATATTTTAGAGTGTATTTATTGGGAATACCATTTAAGGTGGTTACTGATTGTAACGCTCTAAGAACAACCCTTTCAAAGAAAGATCTTTTACCTAGAATTGGACGATGGTGGTTGGAAATCCAAGAATTTTCCTTTGAAATTGAATACCGACCAGGATCACGTATGGCACATGTCGACGCCCTAAGCAGGAATCTTGTAAATATGTATGAAACACTGGTTATAGATATCACGGAAGGAGAATGGATAACTGCAGCACAGTTGCAAGACGAACAACTGCAGAGAATCAAAAAAAATGCTGGAAGCACGAAATGTAACGAACGAAATGAAGCAATACTTTCATTGGCTACAACATCTGCCGGTAAAGATATTGACGAATGGGACAATGTGTAAAACAAGTGCAAAGTGCAATAAATACTACTCATAATAAATCAATAAATGCTACGCCCATGGAAGCATTAATCGGTTGTAACTCTAGGCACGCCGCCGATTCTCGTATTGTCAACGAAATCCGAGATGATCTAAATAGAAAGAACCTGCAAGACCTACGTCACAAAATTTCTAACCATATTACTGAAGACCAGAAAAAAACAGAAAGCACGATACGATAAGTCAAGACGAGAGGCCATTAAGTAGAGTAAAGGCGATTTGGTAATGCTCAAAATAACAAGCGAGCCCGCTACAGGGGGAAGTCGCAAACTACTTCCAAAGTTTAAAGGACCGTTCCGAATTACACGAGTTCTGTTCAACGATAGGTATGAAGTTGAAGATTTACGAAGTCTTCGAAAAGTATCACGTACGGTTGTCGCTGCTGACAACATTAAACGCTGGCTCACCTTTCAAGACGATGATGGCTTAAGGCTTGTTAAGATCAAGGGATCTTTAACACACAGAGATCAACGGATCTCTAAACGAAAAGATCAACTGATCTTTACCACGAAGAGGTCAACGGATCTCTGAAACGAAAAGATCAACGGATCTTAAACACAAGGAGATCGACGGATCTCTAAAACGAAAAGATCAACGGATCTTTAACACGAAGAGATCAACGGATCTTTAACACAAAGAGATCAACTTATCTCTAAAAAGAGAAGATCAACGGATCTTTACCACGCAGAGATCAACGGATCTCTTAAACGAAAAGATCAACGGATCTTTAACACGAAGAGATCAACGGATCTCTGAAACGAAAAGATCAACGGATCTTAAACACAAGGAGATCGACGGATCTCTGAAACGAAAAGATCAACGGATCTTAAACACAAGAAGATCGACGGATCTCTAAAACGAAAAGATCAACGGATCTTTAACACGAAGAGATCAACAGATCTCTTAAACGAAAAGATCAACGGATCTTTAACACGAAGCGATTAACGGATCTCTGAAACGAAAAGATTAACGGATCTTAAACAAAAGGAGATCGACGGATCTCTAAAAAGAAAAGATCAGCGGATCTTTAACACGAAGAGATCAACGGATCTCTGAAACGAAAAGATCAACGGATCGTAAACACAAGGAGATCGACGGATCTCTAAAACGAAAAGATCAACGGATCTTTAACACGAAGAGATCAACGGATCTTCAACACGAAGAGATCAACGGATCTCTAAAAAGAAAAGATCAACGGATCTTTAACACGAAGAGATCAACGGATCTCTAAAACGAAAAGATCAACGGATCTTTATTTTTTTTTTCTTTTCAGTTCCTTGTGAAGCCTGAGGACAGGCTTATATATACAGGATGGCCGAGTGTAAGAAATGACGCAGCCACGATATTCGATACGTCAACAGGTCTCGTTCAGACCCATAAGGATTAGTGTTACTTAATATATAGCCAGCCCCATTAAGATTATTTTATGTTTACGTTACCACTAAGAGTTATAGATTTTAAGTGTTAATATGGAAACGACGGGAAACGTGTAGTCTTACGTAGCAAACGAAATAAGACGGTTTGTTTTAAGATTATGTACGAACTTTTTACAATAAAAGTAGTTTTTTGGTATTTTTGACGTTTTCTTACAGTAATATTCGAAAAAAGTCAAATACTTGTAATTTGATATCCCCAGGGAGAACAGTAAGCAAATTTCTAATTCTAATTCTGATTATTTTTTAGCCCAGAATCTAACCCTTCAGAGCCCAAATTAACAATAAGCTTGACCAGGGACATATATAAGGGAGGGCCTACCGGCAGAATTTCCTCATATCTATAAACCCCCCATTGGAAAGCTATAGATACGTCCCTGAGCTTGACTAATAACCAGGGCCGTAACTAGGTATAGGCAGAGTAGGCCCATGCCTATGGGCGCAAGCCTCAAGGGGCGCAAAAATCATAAATAAAATGATTCTGAATAATGATAAATATAAAAATGTTTATTAGAATAGGCAAAAATCTGCCAACAATGGCAACCATAACATATATGGATAAACGCCCTTCCTAAAATCCTTAAGATCGTCGCCAGGCGCATACATGTTACATACATTAGAGTATTAGAGTTAATAAGTCATTACGACCCTATACTTAAGCAGCATATTATAGTCTCCGGAAATTAAAAAAAAAATACTTTTCTCCAAAGATCCAAAACGAACTTATTGCAATAGCTGGTGATGCTGTTAAAAATGAAATTGTCACAAGAATAAAACATGCAAAATATTTTACGGTTATTTTGGATACAATTCCTGATGTATCGAAATCAGAACAATTTTTCTAGTAAGATATGTAGAGAAAAATGCGATAACATGTTCAATTGAGGAACGATTTCTGATGTTTATTGAGGTAAAAGAAAAAACTGGTTATGTATTGGCCAATATCCTTGAAATAGTATTGAAGGAATTAGATCTTAATATTCAAAATATTAGGGGACAGGCCTATGACAATGGCTCTAATATGGCATATCAAGGCGTACAAGCTAGGATATTGCAAGAAAATCCTACTGCAAGATTTGTCCTATGCTCTGCACATAGTTTAAATTTAGTGGCATTACACAGTGCTTCAGTTAGTCCCGAAATGATAATCTTTTTTGGAATTATTCAAAATTTATTTAATTTTTTTGCGCATTCCACGGTACGCTGGAGTAAATTAAAAAATACAATAAATATTACTTTAAAAGGCTTTAGCGATACACCGTGGTCATCCAAAGCATTAGCGTTGAACGCACTTATCACTTAATTTAAATTGGTTTTGGATCTTTTAGAAGAGATGACTGATGTTTCAATATATTCTGGTGAAGCAGTAATTGGGGCAAAAAAATTTCAAAAAAATCTTAAAAATTTCGACTTTGTAATTCTTTTAATGTTTTGAAAAACAAACACCATATTTTTATGATTAATAGTGGTTCTGAAAAATCATAAAGCGCCCCCATGTATGTTTGCCCCTTCCGCCCTGCAAGGCTGGCTACGCCACTGTGTATTAGACACAAAATCTTACAAATAAATTAAAATATAAATCCTTATACATAGTATATCAAGTAAAATCTAATAAAACAAGAACTTTTTGTATTTGGTTAAAATTGCTTCAGATATCTTGCAAAAAGTAAAGAAATAATTACATTTGTCAGCGATATGATATATAAAAAAAATAACATATGTAGGTATACCTACCTAAAACAAAAAATGTTTTACACTTAAAAGCCGCAATACCTAGTAGTTAACTTATATTATATTACACATATACAGGGTTGGGCAAATGTTCCGGAACGGCTTAATTACAAGCGAACGAAAAGTGATATCGAATCGGGGTTTTGGGCAATCTATAGGACAAAAATTTTACTATTTGACTGGTATACCATATGTCAGTAATGTCACCAACTGTCAAGTGTCGACGATATTTTTTTATTTTTTTAAATGGAACACCCTGTATATTATCAGATATTCTAGATCTTCAATAAATTACAAATATTTTTCATATAGCATACCATATGATTAAATTCAACTGTTTCGGAAATACGGGCAAATGAATGTAGTACATTTTATTTAAACAAAACCAAGGTAATAACTTTAAAACACAATAATATAAAATAATGGTTATTTAATTAAATGTTCAAAATGTCGTCCTTCAGCCACCTGACAGTGTCCAATCCTGTCGGAAAATTCAGAACGCACGTTTTGCAAATGTTCACGAGAAATAACATGCACAGCATCTAAAATTCTGTTTTGAAGATCCTCCAAAGTCTTAGGTTGTGTACGATATACGACAGTCTTTAAATGACCCCAGAGGTAGAAATCTAGAGGTGTTAAATCTGGAGATCTAGGAGGCCATTCAATGGACCCTCTCCTACCTATCCACCTTCCAGGAAAAGTTTGATCTAAATAATTTCTGACATGTATACCAAAATGAGCTGGCGCCCCATCTTGCTGAAACCAAATGTCATTCGCTAGTATTTGATCGTTAACCTGATCATGATATAAATTAATCAAATTTGGTATAATTCTATTTCGAAGCAGATCTAAGTAGTAAATAGATGTCAAGTTTCCATCAAGGAAGAAAGGCCCAATAATATGGTTTCCAATTATACCTGCCCACACATTTAATTTTTGGGGGTGTTGCGTACGGTGCTCAATCATCCAATGGGGATTATGGTCTGACCAGTATCGACAGTTGTGCCTATTGACGAAACCATTAAGACAGAATGTAGCCTCGTCAGAAAATAAAATACGACTTACAAAGTTAGGTTGTAGGTCTATGTAGTCCATTATTTCTTGACAAAATTGCATACGCCTATCAGGATCGTCCTCTGATAGTTCTTGAAGCAAGCTGACTTTATAAGGAAACATTTTATTTTTTTTGAGGATTCTTCTAATTGATTTTTCGCTGTTTTCATGTGCAAGAGCAAGCTTTGGAACTGACGTCTGTGGTTCTTCTTGCAGGGCAAGCAAAACATCCAGGGATTTCTCGTCATTTGTAGCAGTTTTCGGACGACCTGTTTTTGGCAAGTTTTTTACCGTACCCGTATGCTCAAAGTTATGGAATATTCTATTAGCAGTTGATTTAGAAATGGGATCTCGAACAGGAAAACTTTGATTGAAAAGGTCGGTTGCTTCTTGAAAAGATCTCCGTCTATCCCCATATCCTATCATCATAAGCAGAGTAATCCGTTCTTGTTCAGTTAGCTGAACCATAGTTTTATCAGTTATATCAGAGGTTTAGTCGATAAATAAAAAACTCGCACAACTCACTTAATACAAATAAATAAAAATTAAATAGGAAATGTGTCAGAGTGACACTTGGGAGTCATGGAAACTAAGACTTTTATTTGGAATGTCATAATAAAAGAAATATGTTGCTTGATTTTTAAACAAAATGTAATATGGGCTTTCTAGATTCATTTGCCCGTATTTCCGAAACAGTTGAATTTAATCATATGGTATGCTATATGAAAAATATTTGTAATTTATTGAAGATCTAGAATATCTGATAATATACAGGGTGTTCCATTTAAAAAAATAAAAAAATATCGTCGACACTTGACAGTTGGTGACATTACTGACATATGGTATACCAGTCAAATAGTAAAATTTTTGTCCTATAGATTGCCCAAAACCCCGATTCGATATCACTTTTCGTTCGCTTGTAATTAAGCCGTTCCGGAACATTTGCCCAACCCTGTATATATGTATGCTATACAATGCTATTCTATATTTAGTTCTGTGTCGCTATCGCTATCATCCAAATTAATTATAATTGGTTTAATTGTGTCTAGAGTAATTTTCAATAGTTATAAAATGACGAACTGAATTTTTCCAACTATGGGGGGGAATATCAGGAACACAGTTTCTTATTAATTCTACCACACTACAACTTAAAGTCGGAGAAATATTTTGTGACCGAACCTTTGATTTTAATTGGTGCCACATTTGCTCTATGGGATTAAAAATACAATAATAGGGAGGGAGCCGTAGCACTGTATGTCCCATTTCCGCTGCCATTGTGTCACAAACATATGTTTTCTTGATAGAAAATGCATTTAAAACTTGTAAAAGTTCATTTTTTGTATATTTCTCTTCGAAATGTATGTTATTCGCCGCCATACAGTTTTGAATTTCTAATTTTGTGTTATTTGAGCCTGGAATCTTCCGTAATTGTCGACTATGATAGCTTGCGTTGTCCATTACTATCACGCTATTCGGAGGAATGTTAGGCAAAAGACAATTCTGGAACCATTCTTCAAACAGCTCTGCCGTCGTATCCTCATGGTAATCTACACAGGAGTCTTTAATGTTTTTCGCAGAAAGCCACAAGGCATTTGGGACCCAACCGTTTTCTGATCCTGCATGTAAGATAGTAATTATTTTCCCTTTATTTGACGGAGCTTCTGTTGTGCACTTGCCGGATGAATCAGACCATCCTTTGGAAGGTGTTTCGTGGGTGTCAAACCACGTCTCGTCGAGGTAAATTATTGGACGATTTTCAGATCGGTATTTTCTTATGGATGTTATATATTCGTAACGCCATTTTCTTAAACGGGCGGATTCTATCAGTACTTGTCTTTTATCAATTTTACGATATCTGAAGCCCATTTCAGGCAAAATTCTCCAAAGACTAGTGATGCTACAGTTTATTTGGGTTTCGTCATTAGTGAGCCGCTGTTTTAGACTCTTTAATGTAGGGACACGTTGCTCTTCGTACATGGTGTAGATTTTTCGTCTTATTATGTCCTTATCGCCTTCATCGATACTTTTCTTAAAACCGGTATCTATACGCTTCTTTCTTAATTTGACGGGATTTACTGCAATTCGTCTTACTGTAGTAAGAGGCACCTTAGTCATATCACTTGTTACACTTGCGGCAGCACTCGCCTCAAGTCCTTGGTCAAGTAAAGAACTATATACATTTTTTACAATGTTTTTAGCATCAAGAGATAAGTGTTTTTTTTTTTCAACGGAACATTAAAAGAACCACTATTAATATTTACCCACGGACGCCACATAATATCTGTTTTTATACGTATAAATTTTTGGTAAATAATTTAAAATTATTGTATCGTAACCGTAGCACAACTTGAATACTTCCTAAGAAACACAAAGACTGAAAGATGTTATCGCAAGCACAAAATAGTTAAATATTACCTGTTATAATTACAAATTATAATCCGACCCTGACCGACAGTTTATTTGCATTTTTATGGCCGAGCTCTTGCAAAACGTCGCAGGTAGTTAAACGGAGTCAACCATTTATTGTGAAAAATTCTTTAGATGTTTTTTTTTCATAAAGCCGCATTACAGTTGACAAGTTTTTCTTTCTGAAGAAGTTTTTTATTGCAGCAATTTTTAATTGCGGCAATGAAAATTGCCAATCGCTTTACAGTGTGCAATTATTTACATTGTCATTAGACATGCTGCCAACAAGTAAAATAAATTGGCAGATAACCTAACTTTTTCGCGTTGTTTTGAGTATGGACGGTTCGTTATTTATGGGAATTAAAATAAATAAACTTCGTGTAAATGGTGAGAATAACAACAAAAACAAACCACAGTATAAAAATGATAGAAATATAGGTCTGAATGGTAGAACCAAAAATACTTATATTTTTTCAGGTTAGTTGCACTGAAATTAACAAATAATTCCCCAAACTTGCGCTTGCAACTGCAATAAAAATAGGTCCAGAGCTATTTCTGGCAATCGCAATAAAAATTGCAACAGCTGATTACTAAACTCGCTTAGCGCATGCTTGCAACAAAAATCCTGCAATTTTTTATTGCAAGGGACCAATAAAACCACAAAGACAAAGCAAAACAATAAAAAATTTGAGGTTAGAAAGTTTATTGACATTTCGCATAAAGTTCTAGAGGTTGATACTCATATTGCAATTTTAAAAACATGGACATGCACCACGACTTGCACGATGTATTACAGTCCTGCAATTGAATTGCAGCAATAGAGTTGCAAGGTCAAAGTATTGCTGCAATTCGTTGCCGACTGTAATACGGCTTTTACTGTAATGCGATCTATAGAATGTAATGTTGGAGCCGCTGTTGTATTTGTACTTTACCCCGTTGTGTATACAATTTTAACGATATAACTCTATAGATTTTATTAGTATTCGTAGCTTTGTCAATAAAAATAAATATTGTATTCTTCCGTGATAAAATAAATAAATAAATAAATATATATAAATATCTAGGAGTTGCGCTATTTGATAGAAATACATGAAAATGGCCAGTAACGTCAGGGAATGGCGGAAATCAGTGATTAACGCCAAAATATACAGGTTACACCCATATATGTATTAGTACTATATGGCTATTACCCTGAAAATCTTGAAGCAACAACAGAGATAGCAGATCCAGGGTCATTTCGACTTGTGCGCATGCGCCGACAGGGTATTGCCAAATATGCTTTTATTTCTTTAGAATAGGGCAGAAGAGTGAGTCTTAGAAAATTAGAGCAATGATAGAATTACCAAAAATCTTGCTAAAGAATTGCAAAATAAGCATTAAGTCCGTACTTCCAAGTGTTTTCAAATTATTTGTTTCCATTTCTAAACTAAAACGCGTCAAATAACAATTTCATATGACTAGAGGGTGACAACGTGACAACGTCTCATTTTTGCTCGACATAACCTCGAAATCTTTAGCAAATGTTAATTTGGTTGACAGCTCGCTTCAGCGAGTAGATTTGTTATTATTAACGGCTTTTGTGTACTGTTTATCTTTACTTTTCTGCAAATTTTGATTGTGTGTGTGAACTGTGACCATTTTGTGACGATGCCGAGGCAAAACGGAATATTTTACATTATTTTAAACAGGCGTAGAAGCTTGAACAAAGATTTATCGTTCTACAGGTATGTACCCAGATCGAATGTTTCTTTCTATTAACTTACTTACGTTAATTTCGTGAGGGAACAATAACTAGGTAGTCCATTTCCTAAAGATTATAATTTCCTTTGCTGCTGTTGATATAATTAGGTACCTAGGTACCTATTTTTACCGAAAATTGCATGTACTCCAAAAAATCCTATTAAAACCTATTATTTTACCTGTTGAACTCTAAAAATGAATGTAAAATATCTAATAAAAGTGTTATTGATATATTTACCTGCGTTTTTTTTCTTTTTTCAGTCGAAATACTATACAAAATCCTAAACAAATCAAGAACTTTAATGTTTGTTTACAAATTTCTGTCCAGTTGTCAAAGTCAAATGTGATAACCTCATTTTTTTCCTGTTAAAACAAACGTCATCTCGCGCATGCGCACTGCGCGAAATGACCCTGGCAAAACAAGGAACCTCGGCTTCACTTCGTTTACATTGGTTAAATGGGCAAGGCGCCATATAGTACTAATACATATATGAATACACCATACGTTAGTAGAAAGAAATAAAATGCATTCTCGCACTGCTATTATAATAATTAGAGTACAGAACTAAAAATTGTGATAAAAGTTAAATACATATCTCATTTTAACGAATCCTATTGGGCTTTCTGGTCCGATGTGAAAGAAACACTACAGAATATTAAAACAATTAATTTATTAGCAAAATGTAATATTATAATACTAATTATAGTACGAAACTAGCGGTGATGGTTAACATTGTATAGTGAAAGGCAAAAATCAAAACTGATTAAATTAAAAAGTAAAAACTCAATTAATAATTACTCATTCTGCATAGCGGCCGCGGCTTCCTGACTGGGCGGTGCGGGCTCTTTATCCTTCTTCTTCGAACCCGACACAATGTCGTCAATGCGCAACAACAAAATAGCAGTTTCGATTGCCGTTTTGTACGTTTGCAGTTTAACGGCAAGTGGTTCCCACAATCCCTTTTCTTTTTGTTCAACTAGCTCTCCACTTTCCCCATCGATACCCCATGTGCATGGGGTATTAGGGTCGGAGTGATTTGCATGCTTAGCTCTGAGAGCAGTCAGTGTTTTTATGGTATTTGCGCCACAGTTTTGTGTTAGAGTACGTGGAATAATTTCTGGAAAGAAAAATTGTGGCAATTGATTTTATGTGCTAGAGAGCTGTTAGCAGTTTTATACATTAGAAATCGTATTCTGCTTTTAAGTTCTTGGAACACAACGGTTATTTACAAGGTATAGGACAATAAGTAGGCCAGCTTTATCGCGAGCCGTTAGGGAAGTCCTGAGGACTACCCTGAAATGTTACATCATATAAAGTTTTTTGGAATCCAACGTGAGTAGGTATTAAAAATTAAGATCATAAATGACATTTGGTAAAATATTTATTATTAAAGTTGAACCTTTCGTCAATTTACTGGTCAATATACAGTGTGTCCAAAAAACTATGCAACATATGGAAAATATCATTTATTGTTTCAAGGCAAGCACCACCAACTTTTATCAAGAAAAAATTTTCTATGAAACCGATAATAAAGAAGTTTTCCCATTGTTGCATACTTTTTTTGGACACACTGTATAAAGTGATGTTACCATTTATACTATTCCTAACCGAGTGAACAACCCCCCCCCCCCCCCCCCGCAAACAAATTCTCAGCTTCCAATTGATTGAGATAGATCAATTTTGTAATATTTCTGAAGACATTTTGGAAGCTGCAGCATTGTCTGTATTAGAAGTTGTACCAGAGAAAACAGAAACGGTACAAAAAAGCGTAATTATTATTAATAGCAATAACCATTAATACTGTAAAATTATGTTTGTTTAAGAAATTTGTGAACTGTTACATTTATTAAAAACACAATTCTAATTTGTTCCCTAGTACACGTTGTAGATTTTAACAAAATTGCAATGTTACTTACCTAATGCATGAGCCAGGGCTCTATATGGCCCATGTGTAGCCTTTTGTAATAATTTCTGAGCAACGGCCATTTCGATAGCTCCGCCTCCAGGAACCAAACGTGGTGACAGAACAATATTTCTCGCCACTTGTAAAGCATCTTGCAAATTTCTTTCTATTTCGTTAAGAATGTCTTTACTAGCACCGCGCAACACAATTGTACATGCCTAGAATTAAAAGGGAAAAGACCATAAACAATCAATATTCTTGCTTTAATAAGAAAGATAATAATACTGTCTTTAGCTAGTGTCAAGTGAACGACATGTCACTTAAGATATGTCCACACCAGAGAAAAACAAAGGAACATTTTGTTGTTGGTTGCCGTGACATGTTTATGGGAACGGAAAACTACCATACACATTCTGTCCACACCAAGGAAACTCATTTTAGTAAGCCTTGCTGATGAGCCGTTATATGGCGAAACGCGTCCAAGGATTGGGTCCGGCAGAAAAAAAAAGGGATTAAACGCCTTTAAGTTTGTTTCAAAATTATTTCGGTATACATAAACTGATGAACTGGTTTTCGGCGCCACCTGTCGACCCGTATTGCGGGCTCCATTGCCGCATGGCTACATTTCACATAGTTCATTTAGTAAGAGTATCATTGTGTTGTTGCAACAAGAAACGTTCTATCTACAATCTATGTCAGTGCAGTGCGACGATAGTTTACAGGCAGCGGTGGCTACAATTAAATTTATTATTTAAAAAAAAAGCAAAAAAGGCTTCCTAAATGTTGGACTAGAGCACGTCTTTTAAAAAGTAAGACACGTGGTGCCAAAGATGATATAATATCAGAATGTAGGATTGATATTAAATTATCTGTTGTCCAGGTACGTTTTAACTTAAACCACTGTCATGACACAAAAATTTGCGGAAATGGTAACAACGTGTCCATACTGATGAAAATATCAATAATCAACACAATGTTCAGTTATGTGTTGGTTTTGGTGTGGACGAACATAAACAAATAAGGTTGCTTCATGTCACTAGACCAAAAAGCTTGTTTTTTATCAATGTTTAATCAGTAATACAATTTCAGAAGAAGTACTATATTATCCTAAAAATAAATGGTTCTATATTTAGACACATTTTCAGAGTACTTGGACGGAGTAACTTGTAAAACAAATAAAATGCTAGGTTTTAACAAAAGTCTTAAGACTTTAAAAATTCCACTGCCATAAAACCTATATGTTTAATTGTAAGGTCTCTACTTCAATGTTTAAACTATCAGGTTCACATGAACAGAGCAGATTTATTAAATTTGTGAGGCATTTTACTTTTAAGTCGGGGTTGATTTAGCTGATGGCCAAGCTATTGCCTATCTAGACCTTAAACAGGATTTCAACAATATAAATACATGCTGTGTCACTTGAACTAAACCTTTTAATTGAATTAATTAATCCAATTAAGGTTTCAGCCAAAATGGAAATTGTAGGACGATTTAGCTAAGTTTATACTGTACTTCTTCCTTGTACATGCTGTTAACATAATAAAGGCAAAATAGGCTCTTCTGTTATCTCATTGTATGCTCATTTCTCAATTAATTCTCTTTTAATGAAGTAAGAAGATATATTTAGCCTGTTTTATCAATATTATAACCTACTTTAATCACGATTCTGTTTGCTGATCACATAAAGCTGTTTAGTCTCAGGACCCAATGATTCTAATAATATTGCCATCTGTGCAAATGAGATGCTACTAAACACTAACAACTGTGGGTCATTAGATTTAGCAGACTGAAGGGTATGGTTCCCTCCCAGTATTACATACATAACTAGGAGACAAGACAGACACAACTTAATTCCAAGCTACCAACTGGCGTCTTGAAATATGTAAACTGACCTGGGCTGTTTGGCAATTCACGTTTATAATAAACTGCCTGAAATTAAAGAGCTCAAGACTTCTTATATAATTACAAGGAATATCTACAAGTATAATTTGAATGTGTAATGTAATAGTGAAAATGTTTGTCTGCTTCAATGTTATAATTATGTACACTTTTATTGATTGTAATTGTTTTACATTCTGTGAAATTAATATGTTGTAACATTTTAAATTTTTAATTTTACGTTCATTTATGTTCATCGGTAAACAGAAAGAAACATGGTGAAAGCAAGTTACCTAAATAATTGATAAACAGGCTAAATAGCAGAGGTCCCAAATCTTGGGATACTCCAGAGGATACATTAAATTGTGAAGGCAATGAACCATCAACCTTCACCTGCTGCCTTCTGTCAGATAGGTATGATTTTACTCAGGTGAACAATAACAAATGTTTGTTACTGACTTACCTTGGGATTTTTGCATTTGGTAACATAACAGAAGTATTCATCGCCCAACTTTTTGATTTCAAAGAGACCAGCTCCAGTACCAATGTCAGATTCTTGCAATTCTTCCGTCCTGTTTACAATGGTGGCGCCGCAAGCACGCGCAATTCTGTTATTGTCAGACTTTCGCACTCTACGAACTGCAGTAATACCTAAAGATTTATATTTATATTATATTATAGATATTTTATAATATTTATTCAAAATTAAATTGTTCATTCTGCTTCTTGTATTTAGGCAAGGCTATTCAACATTTATAGTAAAGGGAAAAGGGGAAAGAAAGTCAAAAAGTCTTTCTCCACTAATTTAATAGTGAGCTATTAAAGGCTCAATTTTAAAATTAAATTGTCTCTACATGTTTCGAAGGTAGTAACCTTCATCTTCAGGAGACCAAAGTAGTGCTGCAGTTATTATTAGCAGTAGAGAGAAAACTGTTGGTGGAAAATGACGTTGATGAGTTTTTTTTATTTAAAAATATTTTGACAAGATATATAAAATTGAATGTAATCAGCATACTAAAATTGTAAATGAAAGTGGAATGTTATATTTAATTCAAAGTTTCTGAAAAGACACTGTCAATTTGTGGTCGAATTTAAAAAGGGAAGATATTCGTTATTTGAAAATCATAAGTCAGGATATATAAAAAGGATCTTTTGGACATTCTAGGTCATGTTAGAGAAAGATTTTTGTTAGCGTTTTATGAGAAATTATAATGTTGAAATTTCATTTGTAAAATTAGTTATTGGAGACCTAAGGTCCCGTCAACCTGCATCATGTTCGTCCCATTATGTAGGGAAAACAATTGAATTTGATTTAAAATAAAATTATTAAAAAAACAGATCTTATATTTTATATACCCTTAAAGACTAAAATAGGGAGACAAACAGTTAAAAAAAAAAAATTATAGTAAAAC
Organism: Polydrusus tereticollis; assembly: GCA_963920685.1. NCBI lineage: Eukaryota > Metazoa > Arthropoda > Insecta > Coleoptera > Curculionidae > Polydrusus > Polydrusus tereticollis. The sequence goes on along the minus strand of OY987326.1, from coordinate 39,378,957 downwards.
AATGTTAAAAAATATGGCTGTACCTGCTTTAAGTAAGAAGTGTTGTGCTAAATCAGCTACGCCCTTTTCTGTGAAAATCAAGTCTGGTTTAAGAGCTATAATTTCATCACATTGCTTTTTAACGTGTTCCTCTTCAAGTTCCAGCATTCTAGTAAAGTCCTACAAGCAAAATCGATTTGGTTCATTATTAAATGTAAAATGTACCCATCATGCATCCTAACAATTTCAAGAGTTTAAATTTAATCAATTATTAAGCTTTGTTAATTTTTTTTTATGTCATTTACTTACACCCTGAGCAGTAATTTCAACATTTGTCTGAGATTCTCCTTTCTTGTATTCAAGAGAACAGTCCAGTAATACAATTCTTGGATTCTAAAAAAAAATCAAGCTGATGATTGCGGATCTTTAAATATAATCAATATTTCACCTACCTCAATGTACCTCTTCATTTTGGGATGGGTTACATCCTTGTTGAGCATAACCCCACTCAAGATTTCAGAGTCCTCAATAGAACCTCCTGGGATTTTTTCTACTTTAGCATATCTCTTAATATCCACTTCAGTTCTGCCATTCTCCTCCAACATTACTGTTTGAACCGCTTCCAGGGCTATATTTACAGCTAAATCAGACCATTTACTGATAAACTTAGTTCCAATACAGCCCTTAACCTGAAAAGGAAATTAATACTGTGACTATTGGAAAAACACACATACATACACAAATATACCCATAAACTCAATACTTATTATAATTAGGGATCGACCGATATGATTTTTTGTGACCGATACCGATATATGCATAGCCGATATCGGCCGATACCGATATATCGGCTGTATTTTCTATTATGGATATTTTGCTATATAAATTAGCTACAATTAATGTCCGTCTTGTTCAACTGCCCGCTCAAGTAAAACCACACAGCTAAAGATATTTGAATCCTTTGAAAACATGCAGTTATGGGACATCAATAGTACTAAATCTAAAGACATTCACTATTCTATCGGAGAATTATTAGCTATAAGTATACAACCCTTCAGTATTCTGAATGATGTTGGCTTTAAACAGCGTTTAAAAAAATTGGATCCTTGTTACAATATGCTTCTGATAAATATTTTAGAGAAAATATACTTCCTGATATTTACCAAAAATGTTCTTCAGCAATTAGTTAAAAATAATAAAAATTATCATCATCCCTTTCCTTAGAAGAAAAAATTAAAGTTTCTGTAACTACAGATTTATGGACCTGCAAACACAATAACAATTCATTTATGTGTTCTACTGCTCATTGGATGGATTTTAAATCGACTGAAAGATGTTCATTTGAACTGCATGGCCTGCAAACATTTTCCAGGAACACACATACAGCTTTGAATATTGCCCAGATGTTAAATGATTTACTGAAGAGATGGAAGTTAGTTCATAGTCAGGTTCTTTTGGTTTTGGCTGACAATTCCGCCAACATAAAAAAGGGCATCGACGAAGTTAAACTAAAACACCTTGTTTTATACATCTTTACAATTAGCCATACAAGACTCGATAGAAAGTCAACGATCAATCATGGATTTATTGGCAAAAGCAAGGCGTATAGTAACTTATTTTAGTCACTCCTCTTTGGCTTGTGATTGACTGAAGAATATTCAAAAGACTCTTAATATGGCGAGAAAATCTTTGGTTCAGGATGTACCTACATGATGGAACTCAAGTTTTTATATGTTGGAACGTTTGGTAGAAAAAAAAAGGCTTTAAATATATTTATAATGGATGATTTAGCTTTAAAAGATAAGGAACTAGCATATCACCAGTGGGAACTAGCAAAAAAATTTATGAAACTTATTAGAACCCTTTGAAGAGATTACCAACATTTTTAGTAAGAACAGTGCATCTATATCGGAAATAATATCATTACTTAAGACACTTTTGATTTATCTCGGCAAAGCTGAAGGAGCCGATTTTTCTGGAGTGCAGACTACTAAAATTGAGCTCAAAAATTCTTTATTTATTTATTTTACTTTATAAATTTATGTTTTAATTTCTTTAAAAAATATATCGGCCGATGCCGATATACTCTTGGCCGATACCGATATCGGCAAGAAGGCCGATATACCGATATCGGTCGATCCCTAATTATAATGTAAGATTTATTAGTTTTTGGGTAGACTTTATAATCCAGGGCAGGTCTCTGCCAACCAACCGTCATGTTTGTTTACATATAAGAAACAAATATGACCTTCCAGAAACAGTAAATAGCTAAACGGACATACATGTTTATCTGTCAGGGAGGCCTAGATATTCAATGCATTTTCTTTTTTTTATATAATAATTGTTAATTTTTAAAAAAAATTGGCAGAAAAACTGTCACACTTCTGTGAACCAGGCACTCTCAGTCAAGGACAGTAAACTTTATGCAAAATAATCGTCATATTAGGAATTTACAAAAAAAAATTGATTTAGAAAAATGATCCTGTAGTTTTGCTAACATCAGACAACTTTCCACAGAAAAAAACACATAATTTTGTATGTATAGCAAATCATACAATTAACAATCCTCATCTTTATTAACTATGTACAGAAAACATGAATACTACTAAAAAAATTATGACTGGTCAAAAAATGTAAAAAGGAATCCTAACCCATAAAATAATGCCTTTTAAACAGAATTTTATATTCTTTGCTTACTTTGTATAAAAAATATAAACAATTTTAGGTATTGAAAGATGTTTGCAAAATTTGACATTCCTATTAAAGGGTCTAAACCTCATTCTGATCAGACTTTTAAATATAACTTTAGTTGGAGAATAGATTAATTCAAGTTACTGTAAGGCAAATGGGAAACAGAGAGGTGGAAAGCTGGTTGCCACATTATATGACAGCAGATGTCCAAGTGCCTTTTATTGCACTAAAAAAAAATTAAAACAGAAGAATGAGAAATATGTATGAATTTTAAAAATATATATCAGTACTCTATGGTTGAGGGTTTTAATTAGTAGGTTTATGTAGGTATTTGGTACAAAAATGGGTTTAGATTATCAGCCTTTTTACTTGTGGAAAAATATTTGTAAGTAACTTGTTATACAGGGCTTTTATTTCAAAACTAGCCACCCGGAATAACTTTTAAAATACTTGAAGAAGAATTTAACAAAAAAATATGTATACTTGGATTTACTGGGGGACATGTTTTACATGTATTTGCGACTCTGTAGTTTCGACCCATAGCGAGGGGCGAAAGGCACATAAAACATTTCAAGTGGTAAGGGGTATTGAGTGATAGTTCACTTGAAAGCCCTTTTCATTAGCAGTCTTTTGGTGCTTCATTTTTTAAAAGCGGATTATTTGTTTCCAAGTTATGCCCTTTTAAAATTTAAAAAGTTAACCTTGATATTTTAGTAAAATTTAATACATATTGGTGCCCAACATTTTTGTCTGGATACCTTTGATTAAACACCCGGGCTGTTCTATGTGCACAGCGCTGTTCTTCCCCGTAAATTAAAATTAGTTCAATTCTCTCTTGTAACAAGTAAACCATTGTCGTCCAATTCGATGGTCAATACACAACGAAATCAAGTTCAAAACTAAATCGTTTTAAAATGTTGCAAAACAACAAAACACCTTTAATTTTTTTACGTATTTATCTGAATGTTTACATTTAAGGAATTTGCTGCTTTTTTAACAACTTATAAAAGTAGAAAATTTAGCTTTTTTAGGTTCTAAGAGTATAATTTGGAAAAAAAAAATTCTGATTGAAAAACGGATAATCACTCAATACCTCTTTCTATTTGAAATTTTAATGTGATTCCCATCCCCCATTAGGGGTGGCTCAGAACTTCAGAAACGGTTTTAAGTGGGCATTTTTTGAAGTAAGTAGGTAAGCACGAGTTCATTCTAAAGCTAATATTAAATTAAACTAAATTCACTAAAATGTCGAATTTTTATTTTTAAACTTTAAAGGGGCATAACTTGGAAACAAATAATCCGCTTTTAAAAAATGAAGCACCAAAAGACTCGTAATGAAAAAGGCTTTCAGTGAACTATCACTCAATAACCCTTACCATTTGAAATTTTTTATGTGCCTTTCGCCCCTCGCTAGGGGTCGAAACTACAGAGTCGCAAATACATGTAAAACATGTCCCCCAGTAAATCTAAGTTGACATGTTTTTTTGTTAAATTCTTCTTCAAGTATTTTAAAAGTTATTCCCGGTGGCTAGTTTTGAAATGAAAGCCCTGTATGAAGAACTTAATTAGGTAGTATAACTAGAACTAGAGGTCAAAGAACTCTGTTATAAAGGCATGGGTATGGGTCAAGTAATAAATGTGATTATTTGATTAAAAGACTTACAACATTGCCGAGGGCAGCTTTGTCATTTTTATCAATTGGGACACTAAGGGGACCTTCTATATAAGTGATAATGTCTTCTAAGGCTTGCCTGTATTGTCTGATTATAACAGTAGGGTGAATTTGCTGACCCAAAAACGGTTCTGCAGCTGCGAGCATTTCTCCAGCCAATACAATAACAGATGTAGTTCCATCACCGACCTAAAAGTTAAAGATTTCACAATCACTATGTTTAATCCACAGTAAATGGTTTGTTCACAAAAAAATTCCAAATCTCAGGTCTTACTTCTTCATCTTGTGTTCTTGCAATTTCAATCATGCTTTTAGCGGCAGGGTGTTGGACAGTAATTTCACGCAAAATTGCATTTCCATCATTAGTCATAACAATGCCACCCATAGGGTCCATTAGCATTTTTAACATAGCTTGTGGACCAAGGCATGTTCGAATAACATCAGCAATTTGCTAAAACAATAACTTAAACGTGCCAAATTCCAAAACCTAGCGTTTTTCAGTTCTTTAATTACCTATAATAATACGTGAAAATACTAAACACGTGCAAAACTTACCTTTCCGGCATTTATGTTCTCCAGCTGAACTTTCCGCCCAGATTCCCGTTTAGTATTCTGACCTAAAAAAGATTAGCATGGTGTAAACATTAAGATGAAATATAAAACTGTTGATTTGCTTACTTAAAACTAAAATTGGGGCACGTCCACCGCCAAACATTTTAAAAATATTCGGATAAAACACGGGTTCAATGAAAATTCAACTTCAGAAAATGTGAGGAGAGAAATGACAATTGACAACTAATCATGACAATGGAGTAGAGGTGTGTCGTTCACGAACGATTCGTTCAAAACGAACGAATCACTTCACGACTCGAAAGAATTAATTCATCGTCCCTAAAAGATTCGATTCTTTTTTGATTCACCAAGTCAGGAATAATTTAAAGAATTGATGAATCAAAGTCGCATTTCGTTCACTTTACCCGAAACTCGAAAAAGCGATTCACCAGTTCAGTAATTCACTCGTTCGCAAGTCCGCAGTTCGAACGATCGAGCTTGAGAGTGGGCCTGACGGCCGTCGCTCGGCGATGCGGGATGCCGTCTTCCATTTTCATGATGTAGAGAAAGACAGCAGTTTAATTAGATACGCAAAGTACAGTAGAAGGAAAAGAGATAAATGTATGGGATGAAATATTTGATTTGTTTGGTATTTATTTGATTATTTTTTTATAGTGTAACTGTACAAATGGTTGAACAAATTTTAATAAACAAGAAAACAAGAGAAGAATATTATTTTTGGATAGGAATCTATTTATTATTCATTGAAGACATTTCAAGAACGTAAACATTGGGCTCTACATTTGGGTATTTTGTTACCACTTATGGTAACAATCTTCATAACAAACGACTGACTGTTATTTAAACAAACATCGATTTAGCATTTTCGCGTAATTATTTAAAAGTAGGTAAGTGAATCATTTAAGAACGAATCTTACTGAACGAATCTTTTTAACTGAATGAATCAAATGAATTGAGTCACCAAAAAGAATCGAACTTCCCACCTCTACAATGGAGGGAGGATACCGGATACCGTTCGATATATAGCTCACAAATGTAAACCGCGTACAAACAGAACAATAAAGGTTAGCGTACAAAAAGAGGAATTGTGGTTAAGACTTAAGAGGCTGGAAACAGCCCTGACCTCACAAGGGACGTGTTTATGTCAATTTATGATACAAGGCAAACCAACGACTTATACAAATACATATAATAGTATATTAAAGTACATGTTTTATAAAGCATCATCTTATAGCACGCGTCCATGTTAAAAAACGAGCCGCTTGCGGCGAGTTTTTTAACGGGACAAGTGCTCTAACTGCTTTATAAAACACGTACTTTATACTATTTTTTCTATTTTGTATTTTTTTCAATAAGAAAATACATATTTAAAAAGAAAATCAACCCTTCAAATTTTGTAAATTTGTGTGTCTAAATTCTATGTTGGTAATACTCTAAATTTCTTTTTATCATAGTAGCCTTGACAATAAATAATATTTTCTTTGTGTCATTGTCACGAAATTTGTGATTTAATATTTCATAGAGTTGTTCATAATTATAATTAAAAAAATATGGAGCATGATAATCTAAGTTTAACTCCCCCTGAGTTAAGGGATATTGCTAATAAAACGATAAATCAACTTTTACCAGAGAAATCCCGAAAACTTTCTTTTCTCATGGATAACAATAACAGGAAACGTCAGACGTCAACAGAATAAAACATTTAAATATAACCAATGCCAACTTTTAAAAAATAAAATTCGGAGTTCGAAATGGATATTATATTTCGAACTCGCTAGCGCGTTCGAAATATCTATTTTTCGAGACAAAATTAGAAAAATTGTATTAATCATACAACTTATTTTCGGAGACACGAATACTTTAACGATAATAAAGAACAGTCAAACAATTTATTAGGTAAAGTCTGTGCGTTTTAAGAAGTCCGATATCGGATTAAATCACCAATGGATGTTATCGCTTTTAAAACAGTAAGTCGGTTAAGTTACAATATCTTCGCACCTTCGCTATACTTGATCACACCGAACATCCCACTGGTTTACTGTATTCGATTACTGAGCGAAATAGAATACAGTAAACCAGTGGGATGTTCGGTGTGATCAAGTATAGCGAAGGTGCGAAGATATTGTAACTTAACCGACTTACTGTTTTAAAAGCGATAACATCCCTTGGTGATTTAATCCGATATCGGACTTCTTAAAACGCACAGACTTTAAACAGAAAGTTAGACAGAACCATAGAATAGGGACTTTCTATTTGTTCGTCTAAGATAGGGACATACCTACCTCATACCATAGACCAACCTACTCATACTCAATCACAGAACTCAAAAATTTATACTCAATGCTCTCCCGACCTTTCGGTGGTAGCGCCCGAACCCCGAACCCACACACTCTGCTTAAAAGTCGGTGTGAGTAGAGCACGCTGCTCGGAGACTTCCGAGCGTCAACCCAAACGCATTCCTTGAATCAGTTGAATCAGCTGTTTGTTGTTTGTCAGGGTGACAGTGACAGTTAAGGGGTTTTATAAATTATTTAATTTTTTCTCTGTTCTCTTAATATTTTCTATACACAAGAAAATTAAAATATTATAAGGATGGGAGAATGTCTTGGAAACATAAATTTGCCTCCTTGCATTTGGTTTGAAGGTGATAAAAAGAATGCGTATGCCTCAATATTGGCTGGTCTTCTGGTAAGATATTTTTTACACTAATCATTTTGATTTAGGTGCAAACTATCTTTCTAGTTTTTTGTTATCGAAATAACTGTATTATGATAACAATATCTAAAAAAGAAGAAGGTAAAACAAGTACCTTAAATATTATATTATTATCTTCTAGTTCTTTACGGGCTGGTGGATTGTCATAGACTCTGCAACTGTAAATCCTGGACAAATATCAGCAGGGTACTGGATGTGTGGCATTGCAGGAACATTGTCGCTCATTATGGTAAACTCTGTGTCAAATTCTCAGGTAAAGCACAAATCCTCTAATGCATACATTCACCAATAAAAATAATTGATTAAATTGCAGATGAGAGGAGATGCCTATGAGGGAGGATGTATGGGAACCAGAGGTGCTAGAATTTGGATTTTCTTGGGCTTTGTTATGGGTTTTGCAGCTGTAATTGCTTCATGCACTATTTTGTTCACAGTGTACATAAATCGAGGTTAGTATGGAATATTTGCATAAGAAGTGACAAATGCTTTATATGTCTTGTGGAAATAGATAGGTACACTTAAAATATCTTCTTTCTAAAAATGTCATATTTGTTATGATGATGATCTTTTGGTATTTCAGAATTAAAATCTCCAGGAGTTGCACTGTTCTTACAAAATGCCCTCATTTGTATTGCTTCAGTCATTTACAAATTTGGAAGATCTGAGGATGTGTGGGGTTAATCATACTGTGTAATATTATGATAGTATTTTTCATGTAAACTAAGCTTTAATCAAGTTAAGTCGATTTTATGTTTAATTATGCATCAATGAATTATTTTTATAAACGAACTAAACTTTTTGTGATATAATATGACTTTCTTTTTAAATCTAGATGTGGAATAAATATCATTTTTGGGAACCATATTTATTGGAATTATATTGTCTTCTGGTAAATTTTTTTTTTTTTTTTTTATTTTCTTTATTTCTGACCCTTAAACAGTACATAGATACTGGCACCAGGGCCTATAAAACTTATGATTTACCTAAATAAATAATTTTTGTTTAATTTAAAACTAAAATGTTTGGGTTTCTAAGTGATGACTTTGACAAACATTTTAATTAAGTTAATTGGTTAATATTGTCCAAAGCATTTTATCAAACTGCCTCATAAATTGTTACTGTTAAAAACTATATTCTGGAAATAAGTGCAGAGTCAAAATATTAAATTTTGAGGCACATGATTTTTTTAAGGACTGTTGGGGGATGCCGAGAAAACTCTTTTCTAAGGTTGCAAGGGCTTCTTGCCTTTCAGCATCCAGCCCGCTGAAATAACCTCAATTCAAAACAAGGGATTCAGACCCCTTGTGTGGCGCCAAGGTCAGTGTTTTTAAGGGTGAGTCCAGTTTTTTGCAAATAACGCGGTTCTTTTTTATTTTAGGACGAGAAATGAAGAAATATTTTTGGGAACAAATAAGATCTCTATAATTTTTCACATAATATAACACATTTCAATATTTTTATTATTTATGGAGTTATTGCTGAATTTAACAATTTTCAGAAGGGTTGAAAATTATTTTCGCGTGGTTTGCTCGTTTTCCATCATTCCAAAATTCCAATTGTAAAAGTAGGTATTATTATATAGTTAATCATGCCCCTTCTGGACAGTAGTTCCGATTTTGATATTATAAAGTAGTTAGAACTTTAAAAACCTTTAATTTGGTATCTAAATGCTATTTTTCGTGGGGCTAATTGATTACGTTTCCAAGCGCGTCAAAGTGTACCATCGATAAGTTAGTATAGAAAGTAGTCATATCTCAAAAAATATTGTTCCTAGAGTTTCAGGGAAAAAATTATTGGTAAGCTGGGAAAGAGAAGATTCAAATTATTTAAAAAAATTTTGTACTGTTTTGATAACCGGAATGGAAGGCTTATCCATTTTAAGGCAGTTTGGCCTTAATTTTTTTTTCTTATCTCCAATAATAAGGGTCAAGGAAGCTGGCGAACTAAGTACTTATCTTTATAAATATCGTATCTTTCATACCTTTTAGCTTATTTTATTCAACTTAGGCTCAATTTCGCATGCTTATTTAAAAACTTATTTTGATGATGATTGCTAGTTTGTATCTTGTAAATGGTCTGTGTACCTACTTTTGTATAATAGTTTCGACAAATATAAAGATAAGAGCTTCATTCTGGCGAAAACTGCGTTTTAATATCTTTATCGTTTTCGAGTTAATTCCAAGCAACCCCATTTTTCCACAAAAAATTAATGTAAGTTATTTAACGCGTGTTTGTTATGCGTATTACAGTCTCAAGGAAGGCTTAGTAGGCAATGACTTACTTTTAAGATCTTTATTGACACAATAATATACAGCATCACTATAACACCGCCTTTAACAACTCTTATTTGTATTAAAACTATATTATGTAGCATTAACAACAGTAAAGGTAATTATGGAATTATAACTTATTTTAACAAAAAAAAAATTTTGAGAGTAATATAGAGTAAGTACATAATGCTTTGCAAGAATAAAGTTTACTAAGTAGATAAATAATTAATTAGATACTACATAATAAATTTCATATTCAAAGTCAAACAGTTTGTCCTCGGTGAAGGTTTAACAAGTGTTCAATGATTGTGGATTGAGGGTGGCGGTATTTTTGATTGTCCCTTTGTTCTTGTGTCCGCGTGTGGCATAGTCTTTGTACCATAGTGAGATTATGTAAATTGGCTGCAAATTTGCTGATAAGGTTATTAATTCTTGTTGTAATTGGTTCAATCTTAGTTGCTTCATACAACAGTACATTGGGCGGATTATGTAAGGAGTTGTCAGGATGTCGGATTTTTGTTATTATGCGTAGGGATGATGTTTCTGCTACTTCAAGATTTTTTTTAGCCGTTTTTTTTTATGTTTAACATTAGGTACTGGGTGGGCATATTCTAGTAGGGGCTGCGCAGATAGATTTATATATTTTGCTAGCTGTGTATGTTGAAATACCCCCATCTTTGTATGTGAGACTTTGAAAATGTTTGGCTCTTGCGATTGTCTTCTTTTTTAAGTCTTTGGTATGGTAGTTGAAGTTCAGTTTCTGATCCAGTGTTACTCCAAGATATTTAATGGATGGTTTTGGAGAAACTTCATTTGGCCCAATTCTTATTTTAGGAGATGTATGTTTAACATTATGATTAAAGATCATCAATTGGGATTTTGTAGGATTAGGTTGTAGTCTCCACATATTGAACCATGTAGTTGAACGGTTCATAAGGTCTTAAAGTGTTGCCATTGTCGTGAGTAAAGTAGAACCATGTGAAATAAGGGCAGTGTCGTCAGCATATTAGATAACATAAGCCTTGCTGTCAATATTTGGTTGTATGTAGGAATATATGTCATGGCAGAATATATTATATAATAATGGAGAGAGTGGAGAACCTTGGGGTACCCCCTGTTGTGGAATTATGGGGTTGGACAGTGTATCATTTATTTTGATTTGAATTGTGCGTTCTTCTTGAAAGCTTTTGGCTATTCTAACTAATGATGGGTTACAGTTGAGTTGAGTCATTTTAAATAAAAGTCCCTTATGCCATACTGAATCAAAAGCCTTGTTAATGTCTAAACATAAGATTGTACTGTGTTGGCTAATTAGTCTTGCGTTCTCCACGTTAGATGTCATTATGGTTATCGGATGTGTTGTAGAACATTTCTGTTTGAACCCAAACTGATAACAAGGTATAGACGCCCCAATGTTGTTTATTCGATTTTTGATAATGTGTTCCAAATTTTTTCCCAGCACTGGCAGAAGCGTGATTGGCCTGTAGTTACGTGGTGATTAATGGTCACTGTTCGGTTTTGGAATTGTTATTGTGATACCCTGTTTCCATTCAAGAAGGAAGTAGCCTTTGTTAATGTAGTATTCATAAATATGAATTATATGCTTGTGAATATTTATATTAAGCTTCCTTACTATATTCTTGGTAACCGGGTCTACTCCAGGTGCTGTATTTTTTTCCCAATTGATAATTGGCAAAAACTGCGTTTTAATATCTTTATCGTTTTCGAGTTAATTCCAAGCAACCCTATTTTTCCACAAAAAATTAATGTTACAGTTATTTAACGCGTGTTTGTTATGCGTATTACGGTCTCAAGGAAGGTTTAGTAGGCAATGAATACTCCTAAAAACGAAATTTGGATATAATTCCAAGGAGTAACCCAATGAATGTTATTCTTTGATAATTTCTTAAATAAGAAATCCTATAGGTGTGAAAACGCTAACACATTTATTTGCCCTTGGCCACTTCCCGGTCATACACAGCCTCCATATTTTATAGGAGCCAGAGGATATTTAATCACTTGCCTCCAGACGTAAGACTGCTAGCCAATTAAGAACTATTCCGAAATAGATTAAAAAGCTGTGAGACCTTATGATATATTTAGGTTTTTTTTTATGACAATGGTCTATTAATCACATTTAATTGATTTTGCCTGTCTGATCATTGGAGGCTGTTGTTTAAGTAATTCACATTCTTATTCTTATTAGTTTATTTGTATTTTGTTCTATTATCTTAATGCTAGGTACTATAGGTACAGTGCTTTCATTTTAATTTGTCCCACTTTTACATGTTGTAAAATACTTATTTTTTGAGCTAGGTCGACTAAAAAAATAAATTGTAGGGTATTGCCTATGCTGCAAGCACGAATCCAGTGGGGGGGCGGGCGGCCCGGGCCCCCTCCCCCGAAATTTGAAAATTTTTTGTTTATTGTACACCTTGTACTGCATCTTTTTATTGCACTATAAATAATAATGGATTAAACGTCACATAATGATTTAAGTTTTAATGTGTGATTCGCTTTGCTCTGAATTAATTATTTTTGATTTTCGTCCTTGAACCCCCCCCCCCCCCCCCCGAAACGAATTTCTGGTTACGGGCCTGACTATGCTGTTATTAATTATGTAACTTACCCCTTATATATTGTTAAGTATTTAAAAATACATTCTTTTTCTGAATATGAATATATGCCACACATTTCCTTTCTTTTTTTATTAGTTTAGCCTAAATTAATATAAGTATAAAATTGGATTATTATTTAGTTTTATACTTTTGAGGCATTTACTAGATAGATTAAAGATTTTGTGGTTTGTAAACTCACAGTTATTTAACATTTCAGTCAATTACTCAAACCTAGGAACAACAAATTTATTTAAAAATAAAATAAATCAAATCAGAAAATTTAAGATTAAGTGCATTGAAAATGAAGGACACGTGGAACAGCATTTATAAAAGAAAAAAAATATTTTTAATTTTTTAAATTGTTTGCTATTTGTTTTATTTATTTGATTTATATTATTTTTAAATAAATTTGTCGTTCCTAGGTTGGAGTAATTAACTAAAATGTTTTAAGTTTACGAATCACAAAATCTTCCATATATCTAATAAATGCCTCAAAAGTATAATTATGAAAATTATGACAATAATTAGTTATTGGAGACAAAATTAATAATCCAATTTTAATGATATTAATTTAGGCTAAACCTATAAAAAGAAAGGGCATGTATGTGTATGCGTATTCAGAAAAAAGTATTTTTAAATATTTTTAATTTTTCAATTAATTACAAATCATCATAATATCATAGGAAATATTAGCGGGCGATAAAGTTCATAATGCCAGGTGATTTTCGTAATGCCCGGTAGTTATTATTAAAGAAAATATTAAACAAAACTTGTATTTATTTTTAACAATTTTTTTACATAATATTCTGTTTTTCCTATGCTAATTGTACAATTTTTTAATTTTCCTGAGAAAGAAGCTGGACCAGCTATGAAAGTTTGCGACTCGATTGCTGAGTTTCTCGATGTGCATGCGGATTCCTGCTCCACGTCATGGTGTATTTTTACCCACAGACATAGCTATGCATTTACCATTTCGGTATGTAAGGAAAAATCTGCGTTCCTTAATTCCTTTGACCTTAATGCAAGTCACTGTCTAACCAATTTTAAGGCATCTATTTGGTCTCCTTCGATTATAGTAAAACTTTTTGGCGTAGCAATTTTAGTTTCTGGTACCTTATTGACAAGCATAACAGGCCCCTTACCCTCAATATCATCAATGGTCATTTTTACCGTCTCATCCCGTCTTAGGCTGCCAAAAACTTCCATTATGAGTACCACTTTATGCAGCAGGAAGGTATCATTCGGCGCATTTTTGATAAAAGTTAAAACTTGTTCACTTTCCAAAATTTATACCTTCTTTTTAGGAAGATATCCCTTTGATTTAACTTTTAAAAATGCTATTTATTAACAATATCTTCAAATATTAATGTTTTCCTTTACTATAAGTTCAGACTTCACCTGGGGATATTTTGTCTAAAGGCTATTTGGGGTATATTTCTCCGACTAAAATAAAGTAAAAATAATTAAAAATTGTTATTACTAATGAGCAAGAGGGTTACATACCAATTCCTGAAAGTAAGCCATTATTACTGTTTCAGTAATCACCATAATTTGGTTTTTACTTTCCATTGTAGAAGATTTTCATACTCCTTGTCGTACAGGGCTTAGACTTTGCCGGTAATAAGTTTTTCTTAGCTTTTTCAGCATTTTCTAAAATATTTTGTAGAATTTCCATATTTTCATTCATAAAACGTAAAAGCACCGTAAAAGACGCTTAAAATAAACAACTCTTAGCAACGGTCAAACTTATTCTATGACAACCGATCAAAGCTCACTAAATACTAAAAATTGGCGAAAATAGTTAAAAAAAGTGCAGGAGTTAGATTTTAAAATTAATGAAAAATAAAGTATTGTATACACCACAGGCGACTATAATGCCTATCGGGGCATTTTAGTCTACTTAACGCCCTTGGTACATAAATAACTATAATAATATTCCATTTAAAATGAGTAAGTTATGTCAATAATTTTGACATTTTATAAAATTTGACTTAACGACAAAACTACGCAAAATCTACAATTTAAGCTGGATTTATAAACTCTCGCCAGCGCTCGTCTTAAACATGCATAGTGGGCATTTATAAACTTGGCGTTCGCGTTCGCAGTGTTGACAAACAAAAACATAATCTGACAGTTCTGACATTTTTAGTTTGTACTCTTGGTGGTGTTTTTTTCTAGCTAGTTATTAGAACAAAAAGAAAGAGTTAAATAAATGGATTTAGCAAGGCAGAAGAAGTTACTTGGTCTCTTAGGGGTAGTAAAATTAAAATGACGATTGGCTGTTGACAGTTGCCAACGATGACTTGACAGAACTGCTAAAATCCCATTGGTTATGACGCGGCGCTACGGATTTTCTATGAACGCCGGCGCTGGAAAGATAAAGATGGTTTATGTTGAACGCCAGCCGGCACCAGCGCGAACGCCGACGAAGTTTATAAATCACTCTATATATTACGATTCACTTGTTTAACTCCCAGCGCCCACGCCAGCGCGAGCGCCGACGCCGGCTTCGAGTTTATAAATCCATCTTTATTTTTTAAGTCGACCTTCTAGGTCAAGAAATAAGTATTTTACAGCCATGTAAAAGCGGGACAAATTAAAATGAAAGCACTGTACAGTGTTGCTAATAGAAACGAGTACTAGTTTTTGTGATAATAATGCATTGTTGACTTTGAATTTAAGCATTTCTCGACAACCCCAAACTGTCCTTAATAAATTATGCACCTGCCTGTAAAATTCTAAGGTTCCTGGAGTATAAACTTTTATATAATGACTGATAGATGTTTTAAGGGCTGTTCTACATTTGAACTTTCTTAAACTACAATTGGAGTTCTATTAGAAAATCGCAGTTGAACCAAACAAAAGTTTTATTTTAAACAAATTTATTTAACAAATTGAAGTTGTTTAACAATTAAAAAAAATAACAATTTATAGACATATGTAGATACCTTAAAAACAGATATTTACAGAAAACAAATTAATATACAATTCTATTTTATGTTTACACTTCTTTTAGGGCAAAACTTAAACTAACATAAAATGTACATAATATACAAAATATCGAAATAGATTTAATCATATAAGTATGTTCTAAAATCTATAAAGGGTCCCGCAAAAAAAAAATTACCTTAAATCGGTTTTAAACCTTCCATAAACAAAACCTTTTATAAATAATCAGAAAGGATTGCAGCTAAATATAAATTAAATTTTATAGCTTGTGTTTCTGTCTTCCAGTATTTTCTATCCTATTTAATTATTATACTCCAGGCTCCCACCTTACAAGAACCTACCTCACAATACTACAAAATTCTTCTGAGTGAATTCAATACATAGGGAATTACGAATCGGTGGCAAACTTTTTATAGAACCCGTTATTTTATTTTTTTTATTATGTCATTAACTCCAGGGAACAACGATTTGCTTTTTATGTGTCTTTAATATTTGAAAGTCTATGGCTCTTTACATGATAGATGTGCCACTTTAAAAATATAACAAATTATGGCAAATTCAGTTTTTAGAGAAATCATAAATTAAATTCACTGAACATTTATGTGTATTCTTGTAAAGTAGGGTTTTGAAGGGTGGAGCTTTCCAGATTTTCAACTAAAAAAAAAGTGTACTGAAACGTATACTTCAATATAGATACAGTGATCACGTAAACGTTGGAAACGCAGGTATTTAATCCTTAAAAAAGCTTGAACAGGTCAGGTTTTTCAACTCTATATAAAATTTTCATCATATTTCATACCCTCCAAAATTTAAAGCCGAATAATTTGCGGAAATTCCAATAATAGATCCTGACAGTTTATACATATTACTTTACTCAAATTAGGCATTGGGCGGCCGAATTTGATCCAGGTACATTATGGCCATCTCTAAGGGCGATTTTTTGAGTATAGCGTAATGCGCGTTGCCCCAGAGCGCTCCTAGTGGGAATTGCACCCCTAACGTGCCAAAAAACACCCTTTTTAGTAAATAATTGTCTAGGCACTCGCGAGTGGTATTTTTGCAGATGTAAGTGTAGGAGGGTGTACGGGGATGTGCCTTAAGTGATTTGGCAAGAGTTACAACCCCCAGAGAATCAAAAAAATAAGGGTTTCTCTGTTTTTTTTTAATAGAATTAGTTTGAGGAAGTTGGCGGGAGGTGAATTAGTCATCATCCCCCTAAAGGGTATGAAAACTACCTCACAGGGAAAAAAATTCTTCAAAAAACACTAGGAATCAGGCGATAGTGGTTTGTAGGGATCAAACTGAAAGTGTTTAGCTTATTTCACTATTTTTTCGTTTTCCCGAGTAAATAAAGTCTATTATTGAATTATTTAATTTTTTTTCACGCTTCGAAACCTTTCTCACCTAATACTTCGTGTTTCTTTAAACGAAAAAATTACACCTCCTTATAGGATTATGACCATTTTAACCCCTGTTAAGTCCCCCAAGCTCATTTTTATAAAAACAGCGAGAAACATTTTTCACCCATAGAGGTTGCAACTCTTGTCAAACCACTAAGGGAACATCCCCGTACAGCCTCCCACACTTACATCTGCAACAAAAACACACCCGCTAGGGTCTGGACAATAGTCTATCTGGATGAAATTTGGCTACTACCCTGCATAATTTGACTGGAGAACATTAGTTCTGCAAGAATTTGAAGATCGTCTCAGATACTTCTATTACTTCACATCCATTAAGTCCGTTAATTTAGATTAGGGGCAGGGACATATGATCAAAACTTTAGGTAAAATTAAAAAATAAATAAAAAACCAGGATTTCCATAAAAATCATGGCTTTTTGAGTCACTTTGTACATGTACAGGGTGATTGTTTATATTTTACTAGATGGATATCTCGGTTAATATTGGTCTTACAAGTAAGTTTTAATTAGCAATTTTGAAGTATTTTTAACTGGTGTTCAGAATCCGTATCAGAAAAAACAAAAAAGCATCAGAAACTTAAAATTTTTAAGTTACCTGGTGTTTTTTGAATGAAACACCCTCCTGTATTTTATATTTTTAGTCGCTAGATATCGTTCTCCTGAGTTCAAATATATGTATTAAGGTTATTTTTAAATCAACACTTGACGCGTCAAGAATATGGACGAATTTATCGTTACAGAAGAACTCCTAGTAAGAAAACATTTGTTAACTTATATAAGCGTTTTAGAAATACCTGTTCGTTGAAGCGAAAACCCAAAATGGTTTGACTAATATGAAAATCAAGAATTAGATATACATACTTCTATATTTTCAAGATAATATATTTAAGATATCGTTTGTGTAAAATTATAAATAGGGGCCATTTTGAACAATTACTTTAATGTGTAGTTAATAATTTAATTAGACTGAATTTCTTTGTTTTACTATCCATGGCTACTTTGATTAAAACAAATCAGCATGGTCGTATAGCCCTGCACTGATGCCTTAGATTTATACGAAAAATAATTTTTTTTTCGAAAATTAACAAAAATAACCATAATAACCTATACAGGGTGTTACAAATTGGACATACAAGCATTGGAATCTCGGAAACCATACGAGTTAGAGAAACGGTTAAATGGGGGCAAAGTTGTGCAATTCGGTGCTGATTAAAATGCCGCTTTAAAAGTTTTAAAATTCCGGATACTTGCCAGGACCGGATTGACGATTGTGAAATATGAATTAAAAAAAAAATAAGCAAGGGCAATTTATTATTATGAGAAAGTAATACTGCCATTACATTTTGAGGGTAGGAGGGTTTAAAAGTCGGTAAAAAAAATTCAGGTCCGTATTTGAAAAAATAAAGTTGATCTTGGCCGCTCGAAGACGAAACGTCGGATCTTTAGTTTAATAGCGTCATATTGTAGAGGAGAAAAAGTTGCAATGACAAAGTATCATTTATTTTTAAATAGCAATTCAAATGAGCTCAAGAAAAAATAAAAACGATTTTGCAAAATTTCGGTTTGTTTCGAATAATATCGGAAGTATTCGGAATTCTAAAACTTTTAAAGCGGCATTTTAATCAGAGATTCCAATGCTCGAATGTCGAATTTGTAACACCCTGTATATATTTGAACTCCGAAGAACGATATCTCGCGACTAAAAATATAAAATACAGGGTGTTTCATCTAAAAAATATCAGGTAACTTAAAGATTTTAAGTTTTTGATGTTTTTTTCTGATAACGGATTCTGAATACCCGTTAAAAATACTTCAAAATTGCTAATTTAAACTTATTTGTAAGACTAATATTAACCAAGATATCCATCTAGTAAAACATAAACAATCACCCTGTACACTTATAATTTTAAACGACTTCATCCCATCGTTGACGTGCTCACTCCTACAGCTTTTAGTAAAAGCAATAAAATGAACGGGTTTCTTCTTACAAACACACAAAACGTAAAAGTTAAATACACACATATAAAATGCAAATATGTTTGGATGATGTAACATCAAATAAAAGTGTTAATTACGGATGGGTATTTTCTGTGTATCAGCCATGTATGATTAATAACCAATTTTAAAGCCACCACAGAGTTGTTTCCTCAAAAACTATATCGTTAAAGACCCTTTATAAGTTATTGTATATTAAAACAGTACGTTCCCTAAAAATTAGGTCCTCAATGAATAAAACTTAACTACTATGAATGCCTAATATTATACACAAAAGTTTATCACATTATCACAATAACAAATTTGACACGATAGAATATATAATATTTTAAACTTTAGTTTTCTAGTGCAAGAGCCAGGTATACCTACAGAATAAAGTAATTTATCAATCTCTAGGATTATGTGGTTATGTCTTTCATTGATACTAAAAATAAAGAACCTATAAAATTCTAGCCCTTGCCTTAGTAGACTTAAATAATAGTTGTTGTATAAAATGTAAAATTTCTTAATATAGGTTCTGTCTGTCAGTCTTAATACATAGAAAAAAAGTAGCAGGTTTTAATTATAAATATTTAAGTTAACTATCTGCGTCTATAGTTGTCCCAGGTTCTACATCACTGGGTACCGCTTGCAGTTTAGCAGGATCATTGATAAAAACCTTTTTGGCTAAAGTCTGGAAAAGATAAAGATGCAATTAATCTCTTTTATAATTATATCATACGTTAGACGTGGAAAGCACTGTTTAAATAACCCCTAATCACTATGTTATAAGCGGTGTTAACTCCGCACTATACAGGGTGTCCGGTAAGTATATGCCGCTACACTCTCAGGAGCGTATAGTATACAGGGTGTACCGAATTAAGTGCGCACCATTGCTAACTTTTTTATTATTGGAGATACAAAGTCGGTTAAATTAGCAAAGTAGTAGCATTTTTTCTCTTAATTAAAATGGCGAAAGCAGAAAAACAATTGAACATAACGTTTTTGAATAAATGGGGAAAATGTATTTTTTTTAAATGGCACACCCTGTATATTTTTTACCGAAACGTTTGCAAATCGTATACGGAATAAAAAAGTTCACATGCAATATTGGCCTAAAATTGAAAAAACATCAACACAGCCATGGAAATAAAAAATGGTTTGCCTTTGACGTTTTCATCGAGACTACCATGAAAACAAAAACGAATTAACTAAAGTGTCCTCGTTTTGGGTAGCCATTATTGTTAACGAAGCCAAATTTTTGCAGTTTTGCGTTAAGTTATCTAGTTTTTGCTTTTAAATATTACAAAATGGCGTCCACGCATTTAGAACATTGCGATATGTTAGAAGCGTATCTTGGTTGCAGAAAAAATAGTGTACTAGCACTCGAGCAATACGGTCAAATGTATCCTGAACGTGAACAACCAGACGGAAGGTATTTTCTAAGGCCGAATAGAAAATTTAGAAGTAACGAAAGAGTTTTTATAAAGACAAGGACTAAAAAACAGTTTATAATAAGTGAACAAGTAGAAGTAAATGTATTGGCATATTTTGAAGCGCACAAAAATAATTCAACTAGACATTTGGTAAGTGACAGTGGTTTCAGTTTATTTACAATTTGGAGATTTTAAAAAAATATAAGTACCGACCAGTGCAAACATTATTACCTGGTGACACTGAAAGAAGACCCATTTTTTGCCAATGGTTACAAGATATGTGTAGGCAAAATCCTAACTTTCTAAAGAAAATTTTATGGAGCGGTGAAGCGAACTTTTCAAATAGGGGTTGCACTATTGGTCCAGTGCACTAGTGGTCTAGAACAAATTTGTTTATTGTTGTTCCCAGAAATCCGCAAGTAAGATTTAGCATTAATGTTTGGTGTGGTCTCATAGGCAGCCAAATTATTGGGCCAATTTTTTATGAAGGTACTCTGACCGGCAGGGGATACGTTAATATGTTGTCAGAATTACTAGAAGAGCATTTAGATGATGTGAGGGGATGAGTGATGAGGACCGTAACCAAACTTATTTTCAACAAGATGGAGCTCCTCTTCACCAGTTTCACGAAGTGAGAATTTTGTTAGAAAGGCTTTTCAGAGATAGGTGGATGGCAACAAATGGTCCGATACGTTGGCCCCCAAGGTTTCCTGACGTAACTCCATTAGACTTTTACTTCTGGGGGTATGTCAAGGACGAAGTCTTTAAAACAAGATATGCGAATCTGGTCGAACTCCAAGACAACATTAGACGCATTATAGCATCCATAGATGGCAGAACAGTTTTAAAAGCTACAAAACGTGTATTAAAGAATGCCCGCAAATGTATTGAACAAAACGGTGATGTGTTTAAACATTTAATATAGTTTTGTTTTTATTTCTTCCGCTAAAAATAAAATCGAGTTTTAATTTCTGAAATAAATAAATAAATTCGTTATTGTTTTCATGGTAGTCTCGATGAAAACGTCAAAGGCAAACCATTTTTTATTTCCATGGCTGTGTTAATCTTTTTTCAATTTTAGGCCAATATTGCATATGAACTTTTTTATTGCGTATACGATTTGCAAACGTTTCGGTAAAAAATATACAGGGTGTGCCATTTAAAAAAAAATACATTTTTCTCATTTACTCAGAAACGTTATGTCCATTTGTTTTTCTGCCATCGCCATTTTAATTAACAGAGAAAATGCTACCACTTTGCTAATTTAACCGACTTTGTATCTCCAATAATAAAAAAGTTAGCAATGGTGCGCACTTAATTTGGTACACCCTGTATAAAGTAGCCATAATTTGTCATAGAAAAAAAATTCCTAAAATGCCTCTTAACGGAGATACAGAGCCCCAAAGGGGTACTCAGCGACTTACCTTTTCGGCTCTTAACTTTTGAACTGAAATTTTAAGATTTTAAAGAGGAATGACCAGAGTTTTTAAAAAATCAGTTTTCAGCTCTGTAACATGGCACCTGTCAAATTGGAAATTTTTTTCTACGACAAATTAGGGTTATTTTGACCTCCCCTATACGCTATCGAGTGTGCCATATACTTACCCGACACCCTGTATACCCTTAGGGTGGTTGTAAGGATAGGATCGGAGCGATTTTTTTTAAATTTTAATTCTAAATGTATGGAGACCCGTCACCAACCTGACATCGTCGGGGAGCCTGTTGTAGACCTGGCAACAGAAGTACAAGGGACTTCCCGTACAGGCTAAGTTTAAAGCCAGGCACCCAGATGCCAGAGACGCTGCTCCTCGTTTCGTGTGTGTGGGTTTTCATTATAGTTGGCAATTTCTCGGGATTTTGACGAACGAAACCCGCTGCTTCAAGCAACAGAATACAGGGTAACTTAAGAATGTTGTTAGATTAGGTTATGTTACGTCAAACAGTAAACAACGGCGAAAAGTATTCCATTCTGAATCTGTTAATATTTTGGTCATCTCTGGATTTTAATTCAAAAGAATATATAGAAAAGTTCCTGGAAGGTCCATTTTACAAAATCATATATGTATATATTTTTGTGCTATATTGGATGAATTGGTGCAAATTTTTAATCTATATTTTTTCTGTCGCATACTGTATGCAATGGCCAATTGTGCTAAATGTAAGAGCGATGAAAACATTTTAAGCTGTGATAGTTGTCAGAGCATATTGTGTGAAAAGTGCTCTGGCCTTTCTACCTCGGAATTGAGGTGTATTCCCTTAAAAAAGAGAAGGCTGCTGTATTTGTGTGATGATTGCCAGCAAGGTTTTAAGCTACTCCCGAGTGTTTTACAAATACTAAATCTAATTGAGAAGCAACTGCAAGAGTCTGTTAAACAAATGCAAAATATGAATAAAGGCGCAAATGAGCAGAATGAAGCTGCCCGGAATGGAGAAGGTGGAGAACCGGCATTTCATATGGAGAAGGCCATATCTGAGTGGGAAGATCGCAAGAAGCGAAATAATAATGTTATTGTAATGAATGTCAATGAATCAACAAAGCAGAATAAGGTGGAGAGAACTCAGGATGAGACTGAGAGGGTTCAGAGACTCTTTACAGAGTTGCAACTTGCTGATAATAATTTTAAGGTTTTTAGAATTGGGAAATTTGTTCCAAATAAAGTGAGGCTGCTTAAGGTAATATTTGATAATGAAAGTGATGCCAGGCATGTTATTTATAACCGTAATAAGATACCTGGGAACGTAAAGGTATTTCGTGATCAAACAAAGGCACAGAGAGACTACTACAAGTGTATCAAAGAAAAATTAAAAGAGTTTACTGATAAGGGTGATACAACTAAAACAATCAAGTATATTAATTCAATTCCTACCATAGTCACTGTAAAAAACTAGTCGAGCCTAATTTACATGTACAGTTTAATGCTTCTTTGCCAAATTTTGATCAGGACATTATTTATACGAATGTTTCTAGTTTTTTGGCACATCGTAATGTAATATTATTGCAGATTGTTTGCCACCAACCATATGTTATTGTTCTCAGTGAAACTTGTGTCACAAAAGATATAGATGATGTTGAACTTCACATCAATAGGTACCAATTGTTTAGATGTGATAGTACAAGTCGTTTTACTAGTGGAGTTTTATGTTTTGTTAGAGAGGATGTTGAGGTTAAATCGAGTAAAATTTGTACAGTGGATATGTTGTTCTGGTCTTTGTTTTTACAGATTAAAATTGATAATAATATATGGAATGTCGGAGGTATATATAGGTCACCTAGCTCGAGTAAACCTGTTTTTATAGAAGCATTTGAGGATATATTAGACAAGTATTTTGCAAATGGTAGGAAGTGTATGTTGATAGGTGATTTTAACTTCAATTTTCTTGGTACTGACTTTTATGAAATTAAGTTGAGGAACTTGTTTATTATGTATGGTCTTGATCAGATTGTTGAGGATTGTACTAGATGTTTTAATAATGCTAACACACTAATTGATTATGTTGTTACAAATTATGATAATGCACAAGCAAAAGTAAGTGATCCTGAGGTGTCTGAGCATTGTTTGATAGCGGTCAATGTATTTAATGGATTTACGAGATTGCCTGAAAAGTTAATTACTTTTAGAAAATTCACTGAACAGTCGTATTATGATATAAACATGCACTTGTTGACTTCTCAATGGAATAATGATAATGTTAATGTAGATTTTTTGTTGGGCCAAATTTTAGATAATGTCTCTAGAATTGTCAGCATAGTTGTACCCGAAAGAACTATTGCAGTGAAAAGCAATATGGTGCATTACTATGATGATGATTTGAAAGCAAAAAGGCAAGAGCGTAATATTGCATTTAATGATTATAAGAGATGTGAAATCCACTTGAAGGATGAGAAATGGAATTATTATAAGATTGTTAGGAATCAATATGTAATTCTTCTTAGAACAAAGGAAAGATATTTTTTTGAACAACAAATAGATAACAATAAGAGTAACAGTAGAGAAATGTGGAAATGTCTTAAGAATTTAGTTAAACCTAGTCATGAACCTGTTAAATCTATTCAATTTGTAAGAGACAATCACACTATGGTCCTGAATGAGGAGTTGGAAATTGCTGCGAATTTTAATTCTTATTTCATTGATAGTATTAATGATATTACGTCTCATTTCAACAATTCGCAGCACTGGTTTGATGATAGCTTTCCCGAGATTTTAAGCAGCTTTCTTGAATTTAAACCTATTACAATTAATGAATTGAAGAATATTATCTTTTCGCTTAGTAAAAACAATAAGTCTGAGGTATTAAATAGCAACCTTTTAAAGAATAGTTTTGATGTTATGGGTTTCTCGATATTGAATTTTATTAATACATCGCTTAAAACTGGAATATTTCCTGATCAATTTAAGGTTTCCACTGTTGTTCCTGTACCTAAGACCAATTCAAACAAGGCTGAGAATTTTCGCCCCTTGAATATGTTGCCTACCCTTGAAAAGGTATTGGAGTTGGCGGTTCATAGATCCTGTCATTCAGCGCAATGCCTATTTTGCGCATGCAGAAAACATTCTTTTGGCTACGGTAACAGATCCAAGAGAACAAATAAGGGAACCGGGATTGCGAAGGATACTAAAAACAAGAAAGATAGCACCACAAAAAAGTCAATTAAGTGTTAGAACTTGAGATGATTTATTGGCAAAGCAAAAGGATAACTGAACCAGCGGCGTTTCGTAATAATACAAACGCAGATCTTAAAAAAGCGATTCGGGTCAAACGAATGTTTGAGATCTCTAAATTTCCTTGCAACATACAAGCTGTGGAAATACAAGCTTGTAACTAAGGCTTTTGCATCGGTAAGTGGACGAGATGGCTCTATAAAAGCAAAACTCAAGCTGCAAAACTTTTTAAATCAAAACTAAATATAAATTTCAAGAGTAAATAATAATTTTTTAAGGTCGTTAAAAAGTCCTAGCATAGGTTGGGAGGTAGGAGGTAGGGCTGGGATGTGGAGGAGCTCGATAAGAAGTCACCTCCATGTGCATAAACAAAGACTAGTAGCGCGACACTCTCGAGTCCGGCTCTTGATCAACTTTATTCATGATTTTGCCGACAAATTCTGAGAATCCGAGTTGCCATGTATGGTGTCCACTTGGTGAGCTCTAGGTTACTCTGTTTTTATCTCTATTCTATAGTTATGAGGTCTAAATGAGTCTAATTGCCAGTGCTATTCAAATTATTTCCCTTTCTAATATCATTCTTACCTTTAAACTCTCTAAACATTGGTCCCCATCACTAGTGTTAATTTCAGTCAATAAACTGTTGGATCTCTCCAGCTCCGCGTACAATCCGAACGGAATTTTAGCCAGACATTCCAACTTCATAATGTGCATTTTGGATCGTAAGTGTTTGGCTAGATGTCCGTGTATCCGGAAAGCTATATTACAATCCGAACACTTAAACGGTCGCGGCTCTGAGGAGGATTGTGCTGGTGATGATGATAACTAGAAAAAATATAATTAATATTAAAGTGCACTCACGGATGAACATATCTCATAACAAAAAAATTTGACATTTGTTTAATGTACAAACTTGTTGCCGTAAATTGAAGTATCACCTCTGAAAATGGATATAAAAAGATAAAACTATAATTTTGTTTACACGTGTAAGGTAGGAAAGCGAGTTACTAAATCAAGTTGTGACGTGTTTAGGATCTGTTGGGCAAACATGCACATGCATTTTAAGACTTATTAACATAATTCAAACTCCTGATATTGCTTAATAATTAGACCAAAACCATAATCGCATTTCAGTGAAAAGTTATTAATGATCGGCAACGCCGCATTTGGGTCATGTTTTACTGTACTAAAGAAATAAATAAAACTCATCTTTTAACATATTATACAAACTTAACTGCGAATTTACGTCGAATTTAATAATCCTCTCGGTTAAATAATACAATAGAAAAACCCTTAATAACAAAACAGCTTGTTTACGTTTTTATAGACCTTTAACTTGCGTTTAGCCAACAAGCGGTACATATATGACCATTCGGTTCGATTGAAGAGCGGTAAAGATTAGTGTTCGGCGAGGCTTTTCCAATTATGACAAACGGCGACCGTTAAAGACGTTGCATATGTGTTAGAAAAGCGAGTCAGTAGGTTTTAGACTTCTCTCCGTGGCGGAACGTCTTCTCCTCACGGATTTCTCAGGCCAGTAGCGCTTAGTGTTTTTAAACAGTAAGTCGAGTTACAGATTCTTTTCGTGGCGGAACGTCTTCTCCCCACGGATTTCTCGGGCCATCAGCGCCCAAGTAGTCGTGAGTTGTTAACCTTTTGCAAAAATTGTTGAAGTAAAAGTTGCGGATTACATGAACCCCCTTAAGTGTGATTAGTGAATGTGGCCATTGATTAGTTAATCAATAATAAATCATGTGAAGTAGTAGTATGATTTCACAAATTATGTAAACACCTCACATTATCTGTTCCAATGGCATAGTTTGGTAGAATAAAGAAATGCTTTTGTGAAGAAAAGTGTTTTCTTGAGAGTGAAAGTAGAAAAAAGAATCAGTGAATCACCCTATGGAAAAATAGTATTCTTTGTTGCTGAGAGTGGGATTTTAAAACCCAGGCTCTGTACAGGCTCACTAATAACGATTATTAGGAATTAATATAATTTGACTTATTAAATAAAACAATGACCAAAACTTACCTTACTATAATGACTAGCGCTTCTCTCGTGTTTTTGCAAATGCCCTTTAGTACGGAAACTTACAGAACAAGAATCACAGCGGAACGGCCTTTCTAGGTAATGAATATTCATGTGGAGCCTAAAATATAACGTTTGTTGTTGAAATTCCAAAACAAATTGAAATTGCAGATCACAAACAGAAGTTACCCTAAATATTTCAGTATAAAAGTCTTCGTGTATAATGATGTTCTTTGTTGAAAGGGTAGATAGTCTAAAAAGGGCTAACAAATACTTGCCAACGTTTCGCTTTAATAGTTTAAAGCTTCTTTAGGGCTAAAATAATGACATCTAAAATCACAAACTTCTGCAAGTGGCAGAATAGTTAAAAAAATTGTAACAACCACATAGAAAAAGAAAACAAACCGAAATAGGAACAAATCAACACTACAATTAACATGAAATATAGAATTAAAAAAAAAATTATACTAAAGATCACAAGAAGATTGATAAAATTGTAACAACCACTTTTTATTACGTACATGTTCAGAATGGCTACGTATTAGAAAGCAAAAAGAACAAAACAACGCACCAAATATCAACTTTAATGCACTAAAACTCTTACCTTGCATTTAAAAAAAGGGGATGAGCCAATTTGACTTAAAAATCCCATTTATCGGGATGGAACAAAAAGATAAGGGTCAGTGTAATTTTCCAAAAACATAATACTTTTAAAATACAAAAACAATCACAAAACAAACACACTCAATGCCCACCAGGAACTGACTGTAGTGAAGCAAGTGTTGATTTGTTCCTATTTCGGTTTGTTTTCTCTCCATGTGGTTGTTACAATTTTTTTTAACCATTCTGTCCCTTGGAGTAGTTTGTGATTTGTTATTATTTTAACCCTAAAGAAGCTTCACGCCCTTAAAGCGAAACGTTGGCAAGCATTTGTTAGCCCTCTTTGATTGTCCTCTTCCGACTAGCTACCCTTTCAACTAAATATTTCAATGTGCTTTGCATCTGAGGCCGTACTGCTTAGCGTTAGAGCTTAATACCTGTTGGGTGTCAGTAAATACCAGCATTATCAATCAATCAGTTATTCAGTCATCTTTAACAGAGTCGTTACAAATAATTTGATTTATCGCTAGTTTATTCAATTTCTTAAATGATCCACGCAATGGGTTTTACAGAACAGCACAAAAAATTCATGGTTGAAGAGTATTTTCGAAACGGGGTTAGAGTAAATGGTGAGTGGCAATACAACCACCATTTTCGCGAAAATTTTCCAAAAGTCGCTTTTACTGATGGGGCTTTTTATTATTACCTGAGAAGAATCGTGGCTCTGTTTAGGGAAACAGTTTTTTTACAACACAAACAAGGAGCTGGAAGACCATCTGTAAGAACAGAAGAACTTGTTGCAAACGTTTGTGAAATAATGCAAAATACGCCAAAAAAATGTGTAAGACGCCTGTCAACATCAAAATCGACAAGTCCATCAAAAGTACATTTCAGTATTGGTGCAAGAATATTTCGGGAGACGGGGTTAGTAGCTAACAAAAAACGTAAAGTGGAAAATCCAGTAGTAAATGAAGCTACAGAGGTGGCGATTTTAGGGCATGTTGTTCAAGATCCCACGCTGAGTACAAGAAAGCTGGCGACAACATCTGGTATTAAAAGAAGCAGCATTCAAACGATATTAGAAAAACACAAGTTTCATCCTTACAAAATACACCTGGTACAAGAACTTAACGAAGACGATTTTTATAGGCGATTGCATTTTGTGAAATTATGAGTGAACGGGCAATAAATGATCAAAACTTTCTTTTCAACGTATGTTTTTCTGACGAATGCTCTTTTTTCCTAGTGAATTGTCACAACTGTCGTTATTGGTCTGGAAAAACTGAATGTTTGGGCTGGCATTTTTGGTAACCGTATAATAGGCCCCTTTTTTTACCTGGCAATTTAACAGGCGAGATGTATCTGGAATTATTACAAAACGCCATTTATCCAGCGTTAGTAGAAATGATTGAGAATAACGATCAGTACATGGAAAACCACTTAATATTCCAGCAAGACGGTGCGCCACCCCACTTTGCACTCACTGTTCGTCACTATTTGGACCAAACGTTTCCAGGACAACGGATTGGAAGGAGAGGAAGTATTGAGTGGCCCCCACGTTCTCCGGATTTAAGCCCGTTGAGTTTTTTTTTTATGGGGCCACTTAAAAACTAAAATTTATGCCACCCAGCCAACATCTTTGGAACACCTACAACAACGGATAATTTATGAATGTCGCCAAATCACCCCACAGATGCTTCAAAATGTACCAGAGCATTGTCAACAAAATCTTCACTATTGCATGGAGGCCCAGGGGCAGCATTTCCAGCATTTACCGGACTGACTTGTAAGAATTTCTTTCGTAATAAAAAAGGTAAAAACAACCTGTTTTTGTAATTTTGGTGAGCCACTGTTCAGGTTAGGTAGATAGTAGCGATGTTACACTATGGGGTTATACTCTACATAAAAAATACCTTTAAAACAAAGTATCACTCGACTCCCCATTCTATTTAAGATTCTGGGGGTAGTTGTCCGCTAGGGGTTTGACTTTCAAGGGGCGAAAATGCCAAAAAATGTTTTGTTTCATTTTCAAATGGCCACCTTGTATATATAATTACATATTTAGTATTGTAAGCTCAAGCCTCAGTACCAGATTTCTCATAACAGATCATAAATAAATGAATAAAAAAATAGGGCAGGACCAACAAGAACTAAAAGGAGTAACACTAGATACTAAGATGTCGAGAATAAAAATGCTAAAAGTTAATAATGAATCAGACTGCAAAAATGCATTATTTTGAAAATTAAGCAAAATGAATTGAAATTTGTTAAAAAATTATTGTTGTCCCTGTGTGAGTATTTAGGTAAATTATGTAAACTGTTAACTGTTTACTTACCTTAATTGAAACGGTTTATTGAAACTCTTTGAACATATGGTACAACTCCTATTTCCTTCTGGCTTCACTATCAAGTCATTCACCACATCCTTATTATTAACAGAAATAAAACTACTAGAGTCCCTACTACCATCCACATTCTCATTCTGCGTTGCCAACTTTAAATACTCAGAAGCCACACTTTTTGCCAACGTATTCTTCTCCAACTTTACTTGCTTAGTGGCTACATCGGCCAACGTTTCCATTGCACTGTTGTCATATAGTTTTGGAGTATCACTGCTGCTTGTATTATGCATTTCGGAGTCTGGATGATCGTAAATGTCCTGATTTATGGGTTTAAGCAATAAAACTGGCCCTGTAGGTTTGTTTGTAATGTTTCTACTTAATTCAATATTTCTATAATTGTTTTCTTCAATATTTTTTTGGTCTTCGTTTATAACGAAAGTATTGGGGCTCTTCGGAGAATGATTCCTGACGTTCGAGAACATATCCTGATTTCCTTTCATTTCATAGTACTGCTTGTTATTGACAATTAACCGCTGCTCAGAAAAAGAAGGTTTCTCTCGTTTCTCACTAGATGCAATGGACAAATCCATGACCTCATCATTCCTATGCACTTTGTTTTTGTAATTATTTTCTATAACAGAGATCTTTCTCTTTCGTTCCACTGGACTCTCTTGCACTAAAACATCGTTTACTTTTACCGTAGGAACCGGACTAGGCAAATAATTTACACTGTCCGCACTACTTCGTGAAACGTTTTCCTGATAAACACTTCTATGAGACTCCTGAACCACCGGCGAAGGTTCTCGAGGTTTCTGATGCAGCGCGTATTTTTGAATAACATGAAATTGTTTAATGCTTTTCGGTTCCGACTGAACAGGGTCCGTTTTTTCCGGAGAAAACCCTGTTTTTGACTCTTCTATTGGACTTTGCAACCTCTCAGTACCACTGGTGTATGGGTAAGTTAGCGGCCTGGTAGTACTTGTTTTACCTAAGTAAGCAGATAAACTCTTATCTCCTTTCGACTTTTCTTCATCCACATCGGTTGACGGAATATTGTCAGCCATCTGCTTGCTCGGTTTATAGTTTAAATTATCTAAAAATTTATTTTTAGCATAGTTTGTCTTGGACACATGAGCAATTTCCTCAGAAGTCATAAACTGGTCGCTGGTTGAAGCAGGACTACCAGTTCTAATGATTCCAGAAGGGCTTAGTATTTGAGCTACTGAAGAAGAGACTGTAGTAGTTTTTTGTGATAATGAGAGGAGGCCATATGCTGCTTCATGTTCTTGCTGACGCGTCATTGATTCATCTACAATAGAAAATTATTATTTTAATGACAATTTTAATGTGTCCCAAATACTTAAACAAGACACTAAAGAAATTAGGATAAAGAATATATATTACCACTGCTATCCATGCCACTGTCATCAGTATCAGAGTCTGAACTCTGAGATATGCTTAAATGTGTCGATGAACTAGATCCACTGTTTGTAGCAGTGTAGTTTTTGGTGTGAGATTTACTCTTCATGTGCTTTGTCAAATTTCCTTTTGTTTTGAAACTAAAATGAAAAAAGTTAGTGTTCAAATGACTTTAGTCACTGATTATTAAGACTAATATTAATACTTTAATAAATATAATATTTTCAGGGTACTTTAATTAAGCTTAAATACATTTAACGTAAAGTAAAATACACAATCTGCTCCACTAGTTTAATGTAAAATTGTCAAACCATACATGTTTCGGAGGCATAAACCTCCATCATCAGTGGGAATAATTAAGTTAAGTTGAAGAGAAAAGGACCAGAAACATTGTGAGAACTAGTGTCGCCGAAAAAACTTCATCATTTTGTATTAAGTATAGTTATGAAAATAAAATGGAAAATAGAAAAAGTTGTTATTATTTAAAAAAATATATAAAAAATTTAAAATTTTTAATTAATTATTAATTCTGTCCCGTCCCACAGACTGCCCTTAACTGCAGAAAGCAGTGTGGGTAAGCCTGTTAACATTTTTAATCACTTGCCACATAGAATAAGATAAATTTCATCAAATCATTTAAAAATTTATTTTTAACGTATAATTTTTACAACTTACAAGAATTTTTCTCAACCATTTTTTAGCCTTGGGCTGTTTTTAAGATAATGTGCGCTTCAGTGTTCGTCCTTCTTTGTTTTTCCCGATTTTTACACTATTATTTTAGCATTAGTTTATTAGGCTTTTTAACTGACGAAATGTATGTCACAAAATGTGATCTGTAAATGAACATTTGAATAAATAAATAAATTATCGACTGGTATTCAATATGGATGCCGACTTTGGGGTTGAGTTAGCTGCCTGCGTGGAATATATCTTATTTATTTTACACATTTATCATTTTTGTAGCTAGGTACTTATGTCAATATTTTCACTTTTATTTTTATAGTGTAACAAATTGATTATTTGAGCAATACCTATAATAATTAAATAATCTCTTACCTAAAATTACAATGACTACAGGTATATGGCCGATCATTTGAATGGGTCCTAATGTGCTTTTTAAGCATCGAAGGCTTCTTACAACGTATGCCACATTGATCACATACATATCGTCCCCTTCCTAAAATATAAATACATTTTTTTAAATAGTTTTACATACAAAATTCACACCGTTATATTTTAGGCATTGTAAATAATAACTAGAAATGAAACAAGACATTGCCTTTCATACTGCCTTCGGTTATAAGACCATGATCAGGGGTGATATAATGTATTATAATTGAAATATAAGGTTAAATCTGGATTTTGCCATTGTAATGATGAAATAAAAAACACTGTTGCTTTAATTGCATTTATGGAAAACCAGATTTTTGGTAATGAATAGATAGAATTTTATTTAGAAACTGTGTTGTTAGTCATATTTATATTAAATCAGATGGTGTATGTGTTGCATGCTAAATCAAATACTACCTGAAGGCAAGTATGAGTAATTAATTCCAAATTATTCTACAAACATTACTATGAACTATACATAGGCAGGTTGACATCAGAAAAATATGTCGCAAATGAAAATACCGTCCAAATTAAGTAAGAGCGCCAAGTTTTTTTTAATAAAAAACGGTATATGCTGGTTCATCTTCTTAGGGTGCTGTCCCCTATCGGTTAACAATCATCATAGCTATTATATTTATATATATTCAGGTTAGATTCCTCAGTCACGATATCCTTCGTCTTCCTCTTGATCTTTATGCACAATCTTGCCTTGTATCGTCAGTTGTAATAAGCTGTACTTTTCGCCTCTCATCATGTGCCCAAAATACCCTAGTTTTATTAGCGACAGAAGCAACTCGCGCTCCATTCCGGGCATAAAAATCGAAAAAGACGGAACCATCAGTTTCAGAGTGAGATTGTAATTCAAGGAAAACTGTCTCTGTGACCCGAGGATCTTGAAAATATGGTTGAAAAAGATTGATCGAGATAAAGTTATGTCCACGAATACCAATACTTAGGGACTTTTATAGCTAGCAATAATAACCAAACTGTTGAAACCAATAGCCGGATTGAGATGAAACATGTGAAATTCTCGAATGCTGGCTCTAGCTTGACCTAAGACCAAAAACCCTTATTCAAGAATGTTAAAATTAGCTTTTTATAACTAAATTCGATACAGTCACTGAATGGTTTTCACAAAATGCGTAAACAGTAGCCGTTAGAAAATTTACAGCGGTTTGGCAGAAGTCTGCGACATTTACTTACATAGTTTCATAGTTTTATGTACAAACTAATAAGTTAATTTTTAGAAACGGTAGTCTTACCTCGTCCTCTAATGTATGGAGAGTCTTCGTTGCTTTCCAACGCTCCCAAAATGCTTGGTTTGTAGTTTTCATCAATCTTTTCATTTTTACTAGGCAACTCAGAAACTACGAACTAAAAATAAAGTGTTATTTTAGAAGAAAAACTAGCTAAATTGTGATATTAGTTTTTGCCTCATTTATACAGGGTGTTAATGGATGTCACGTTCATTGACCACTTGTAGTTAACTCTATTTGGCCAAATTTGTGGCATAACTCCCTTGACTTCCACGGCGACGATATTTAAGTAACAGTGCTCGTCAAAATAGAAAAAAAAATACTCATAAATATGCGGTCAAAAAGGCTTAATTTTTGATATACAGGGTGTCAAAACTTTTTCTCGTTTTCTCCCATATTTTCCGAGATAATTATTTCAAATTTGGTACAATTATTAGTTTTTGGAATCTCTACAATAAAATGTATAAATTGTCAGAGGCAGTATTAGGATTGTGCCTGGTCAATTGACCGCGGATTTTGACTGGAGAGATTTTGACCAGGTCAATGAGGATGAAATGGGCGATTCAGATTCTGAAGAACATGAAGACAATGGCGAGGGTGGGTTCAGTGACGAGGATAATGTGCCCTTATCTACAATGGCCAACGCTGCCAGCAGCCATGATGCATTAGTATTGTTAGATTAATATTATACTGCTATAGGGTAAGTGCATCAGTAATGGACATACCGCTAGTAATGGTCACCTTACGTCAATTATCCCTATTATCTCGTCCTTCTTTTGAGTTTCACCAATTGTTTTTACGTTACACTGTAACGTATACAACCCAAAATACAATGCTGACATTAGCACCATCCAACGGCATTTCCTCCCTGTATCACACGTCATCAACTTTGAGCGCGTTGTAAATCAGTCGGTTTTGAACTGACAACGAGTTGTGCGCATTTTGACTGAAATTAGTGTTGTCAAGTCACTGTTTAAGTTTTGATATTTTTTTTTGTTTTCCTAGATCTTTAAAAGGCAAGTAATTTGTATTTTTTAATCAATTTTGTTAAAAAAACAACCGTGGAAGTTTTTGATTAAGGGTGACCATTACTGAGGAAAGATTTCTCCAGAAATTCATAAATGGACACGGTAAGTGTCCATTACTAAATGACGACATTATTTATTAATGTTCACCTTTATATTCGGTCTATATAGGTAGCGCTTTTTTCTTTATTACCCGTTGTCACTTATTATTTTGGACATGGATTCCCAGAAAGGGAAAAAAAGACCTTTTTTTAAATGGCAACAAGATAAAATAAACCTTGCTATAGACGCAGTAAGAAATCAAGGAATCAGTAAAAAATCGGCAGCTAAAAAGTTTGGTGTTCCTAGAACCACTTTAAAGAGAAGACTTAAAAAAAAAAGCGATTCCGAGTCTTCTGATGCCGATGATGATGATGTACCTTATTGTAATGAAGATCTGGATATGAGTGATGTTGAAAATGATATAATCAAGAATATACATGATGGGAATTTTGTGGTTGTTAGATACAATGGAAATCTTTATCCAGGTAACCTAAGTTATGGCTAATTCTCGATTCAAAAATTGGTTTGATAATTTTTATTTTTCTTTAAGTTGTGTGTGTGTAGGTGTCAGTGAGTGGATTATGTTTTAATGATCACACTATCAGAAACAGCAACCATTTGTTAAAAACAAAAGGAGACATTATTCTGTACCAGAACTCTCTAGTTTTATTTAAAGCACATTGTTATACCTATAGTTTTTTAACAAAAATTACTCTCTTGTACTTGATTACCTACTCTTTAAATATTTCCCACTGCGTTTATTTTTAATAATTGTAGACTTAAGTATTATTTAGCTGAATAACGGGTAAATAAAACTATTGTTGCTAAAGTGTACATTACTAAATTTTTGAGTGTTCAAAACTAGGGTCTCCGTGACCATTACTGGCGATTTTGACATTAGCATACTGGAAAATATTTTTTGGAAAAAGTAATTTCTTTTTGAATATTTACTTGAATGTTTCCAAAAGTAGGTATATAAATTTCAAAGTATCTGTGCGAAAGAAAAATAAATCAAAGTCAAATACTTCGTTAGATCTAACATGAATAGTTCAGAATTTTCTCTTCGGTGTCCATTACTGGTGCAGTTACCCTACATAATATTTGTCTGAGTTTTGTACCTCATAATGGTTTCTTTACTTTTTGTTAGCTGTTTTTCAATAAATGCACGTTTCTATGTAATTACTTATGCCTTAATTTTTTTTGGACCAAACTGAGGAATTTGACCGATGCTTAGTCAATTGACCAGAAAAGATTTTGATCGGTCAAAATCGACATAAATCGGAAATTTGGAAAATATGGTTTTAATCTGCTATTGATTAAAACCATATTTTCCAATAGCAATGAAAAAGGTGTAAAATTTTATTTTTCAGATTTTGAAATGATTTTCACGTGGAGTAATTACCACCTGTCTATTGTTTAGGCTTGACATACACAATAGATCTTCCGCCGGCCCTAGAATTAATTGCAATTGTTTATTGGAGACTGTGAATTAGTATATAGAACGACAGATAGAACGGATAGCCTCTATGTCTGTGTAAAGAAGAAAAGTTGAACTTCGCGAAGGTATAGCAGGCCAAAACTTGCTCCTAGGTACCCTCCCAAGAACATTTTTGGATTTAAGAAAGTATTAAGTATTAAAAGTAGCTATACAGGGTGTTTCAATGTTACACCGATAAATTGAAACAGGTGATTCCTTGACAAAAAATAATGAAAAAGGTTCCCATTAATGAAGGACCAGAAACCCCTCGCATGTAAGATGCAGGGTGTTAAACTTTGTACTGTGTAAACTAATGTACAAATTTCTTTTTAATTGACCAGATTAAAAATGTAGCCTTGCCTTAAATCATATTTTACCAAATATCAGCCGATCCGTATAAGATATCAAAATAGTGCAAGAAATAAAAAAGGTAAATGATAAACCAAAAAAGTTGTTTTTATATGAAAGGATAGTCAGTGTCGTGTCAAAAAAAAGTTGGGGGGGGGGGGGTCGCAGTGGTCGCGCCGCCCAAAAAAAATAACACCCTGTAGATAGTTTTAAATGTCAATAGGTTAATTCTTTAGATACTTTAATATGTAACAAAAGCACTCGTAAAATAAATAGGAAAAACCGAAAAAAAATTAAAAGTTAACACCCTATATCTTAGAAACGAGGGGTTTCTGGACCTCCATTAATGGGACCTTTTTCATTATTTTTTGTCAAGAAATCACCTGTTTTAATTTGTCGGTATAGTATTAAAACACCCTGTAGAGTCAAATATAAATTTTTATGACAATGCTTCTTAGTTTGTCTTAAGCCTTAAAGGTTTCTTAGAAAAGGCATTCAAAAATCCGTTGCTTGAATCCTCTATAAATCCCAATGCCTTGGTTCCATTTGCATTTAAAATGGTGTCAGAAAAAGTATTTTTGAAACTAAAACATATTATTATGGATGTCAAGGAGTTAAATAAAACTGACATTGTAACATAAAATATTGACGTTTAATATATTGAATGGCGCACCATGATCTGATTTTTTTAACTTAAAAAAATTTTTGTTCCAAGAAAAACATAGGCAACGAAAGTTACTTTGCTGTAGAAACTAAGGCCCCAAAAACACAAAATATAAATGTAAATTTTACGTTTGAAGTAACGAGTGATTTTTAACTATTTTGCTCAAGGGAGGCCATGCATTTTAAAAGCATCATGGCCGTACTGCGTAGATAAGATGACATGATTGTTTTATGACATTTACGTCTTATTTGAATTTGTGTATTTGTAAAGTTTAAAAATTGGAGAAATTTTGTAATTTTTGCAGTTATTTGAAGGTAGGTTACTATTACTAACCTGAACTAATATTTCTCCGGGGAGTCGTCTTTTGACTATTATAAAGTGCTATTTGCAGGATATGATTTTATTTTTTATTTTTTTTTTATTTTTCAGCGTATCAAGTTTTGGTGAAGCTTTGTTGCCGGATTGAAAGTTCTACAGTAAAAATGTTTAGTGAAGCACAAAAAATTTTTATTGTTGAAAGTTTTTTTAGAAATGGAAACAAAATAGGCGGTGTGTGGAATTACTCTATGCATGACTGATTGGATGAATCTCGAACCGAGTTTCCTGATGTTGCGGTGACCTTTCATAATTTTCGTACTGGGTCACAATACCTAATTGATAAATTTCGTCAGACTGGTTCTGTTCAACATAAAAAAGGGGCTGGAAGACCAACGAAACGATCGAATGAGGTTATTGAAGAAGCGCGACAAATTATGGAAAATAATCCTTCAACTTCTATTAGGCATTTATCTCAACAAATTCAGCAAACGGATTTATGCTACAGTACATGTCAAACACTTTTGAAAAAGGATCTGCATCTATACCCTTATCGTGTTACGGCTATTCATGAACTCCTTCCCAATGACGTTCCCCAAAGACTTAATTTTTGTGAATGGTTTTTAAACAATTTTCAAGAAGAAAATAGTGGTGCTTTTGAAAAAACATTTTTTACCGATGAGGCTTATTTTTATTTATCAGGCTATGTTAATTCACAAAATATGCGAATGTGGAATACGCAAAATCCGCATGTTTTTGTAGAAAGACCTCTTCATCCTCAAAAAGTTGGTGTGTGGGCAGCAATTAGTTCTAGAAGAATAGTAGGCCCAATTTACTTTGATGGCACAATTACAGCTGAGAGATATCGGATCGAAATTCTGACAACATTTATTAATGAGCTTCACGATGATGAATTGCGGGAAGGTTACTTCCAACAAGATGGCGCTACACCTCATGTAACCAGAGAAAATTTAAATTTTTTAAGTGAATTTTTTGAAAACAGAGTTATAAGCCGAAATACGCAACAAATATGGCCACCTCGTTCCTGCGATTTAACACCCTGCGATTTCTTCTTGTGGCCTTTTATAAAAAACTCCATTTATCGAACACCAATTGAGGATATAAATGATCTTAAACGAAGGATTTCAGAAAAAAATGCCGAAATTAATAATTCTCCAAACGTATTGGTTAATGTGTCTCTGAGGGTAAGAAGAAACATCAGAAGGTGTCTAGAAGTAGGAGGCGGCCATATAAAGTAGGCTTTCAAAGTAAGATAGCTCAGGATTTTATATTACATACCGTCAAAAAACAATATTTTAGGTTTTCAACGTGACAACGCTGCTTTCTTGCAAATTCGCCCTATGATTTAATCTACGCGCTACTGCTACACTATGTATACTGGGTCACAGCCGCCCTTGAGCAAAATAATTAATAATCACTCGTTATTTTGGGTCTAAATACACAGGAAACATCTTTAAAAGAGTATAAACAAAATAAAAAAATGGCCGGTGTAGTTTTTCTGCAACAAATATGGAGGAATTGGTATAAAACTTATTGCAAATTTATAGAATTAGGCATAACGCCAATATACTTTATTTTAGGTCATATTGCATTTACAAACCTATTATGTCTAAAAAAAATGGAAACTACTTAAGATTTTTTAGTGATATTTAGTACATAGCGACACGGGCACTGACTTCGATATTTTTGAGGAAACAAATGGTTTTTTCCCGAATAAAAAATATTTTTGAATTCACCGTTCAATTTTAAACATAAGAGCTTCCCTGAGTTGTTTTTCTGCGATGCGCCGTTTTTAAGTAAAGAAATGCCGAGGGAGAAACCACCTTAGAATTTTGGTGTACAAGCTGATAGAATTTTTAGAATTTTTTAGAATTTATTAGCATTTTTTAGAATTATCAGAATTTTTTAGAATTTTTTTAGTATTTTTTAGAATTATCAAAATTTTTTAGAATTTTTTTAGTATTTTTTAGAATTTAATTAGAATTTTTTTGAATTTATTTAGAATTGTTTACTTATGCGCAAGCTCAAAAGCATGCACAATCTATAAAAATTTCTCCCCTCTACTGCTTTCTACATCGGCATATTTGTTTATTTGAGCAGTAGCTAGCGAAACGCACGCTGCGATTACGATTTCAGGTTTACGAATGTTGATGAACTAAATGGTCTCTGGATATTACTAAAATGTTGTTTTTTTTCCGATAAAACCGGAAAAAACAATACAATTTTTATCGCAATAAGAAAGGGCTACAGACATTAGAAAAAATATACGTGCCAACGATTTAGTACTTGTGCAAGAAAGAAAACCTTTCATATGACAATATTGGCTTAAATATTATCCAGATCAAAAAGTGGATATAACTGATCGCATCCTTTATGTACCCAATTTTATCTAAGAGTAAGCTTACCAAATAATCTAGTAAGACTCCTTAAAAAATCATCACATATTTGATTACTCTATGAGGGAAAAGAAAGGGTAAACACAGGTCGGATAAATACAGGGTGTTTCAGAAGTACGGTACGTAACTTAAGGAGATGATTCTTTATGATATTCTAAGAGAAAAAGTTCATATGAGCATATGTCCGGAGTTGTCCCGTCTTTGATATACAGGGTGTTAAAATTAAAAAAAAAATCATTTTCTTATAATTTTTTTGAATATCCTTTTCGCTATTTTATTGAAATTTGGTACCGTTGTTCATAATGATAAGGGGCTTAATTAGCCCTAACTAAATTAAATATATTAAGTTCAGTGGCGTCCCGGGGAGCACCTTAACGAATATTGTTGACAAAAAATGTACGCCACTGACTTTTTCCTAATTTTGATATTTTCTCTCGAATTCACCAACTAATAATACAACTTCTTTGCTCCCTGAATTATTTTCGTATTTTGCTTCGTATTCGAAAGAAAAAATAAAACCTACCTATGTATTTTAAAGTTAATTAAAACATCTGAACTAAAAATAAAATAATTTTTTAAAAAAATTATATAAAAAAAACGCAGTTTAAACAGTTAATCAAAGCAAATGTTGTAAATGGTCACTTTCTGATGAAACGCACGATTGCAATCGTCTCACCATTGATTCTCTTAGAAGTTCAAAAATGCCTGCATTATTTCGTATCGCATCGCAACTTGGTGTCTTGTATACACACGAGACTTTAAGTGACCCCATAAAGAATAGTCTAGAGGATTCAAGTCGGGACTGCGAGCTGGCCAATCTTGGGGACCAGCGCGTCTAATCCAGCAATTAGGAAAAGTCTTGTCGATGCATTGACGAGCAACTAGACTAAAATGAGCTGGGGTGCCGTCGTGCATGAGCCACATATTAGTTCTTCTTTGTAGATCGAGGTGATAAAAAGTATGGTCCAATAAGATAGTCGCCAATGATCCCTGCCCATACATTTACCGAAAATTGTTGCTGAAAACGACCTTCTCTAATTTTATGAGGATTACCGTCCGCCCAGAAATGTTCGTTATGAAAATCCATAATGGCTTCTCTTGAAAAAGAGGCTGGTAAGTAAATAAAATGTTCAGTAAAAAAGTGTTGTTATGTGCTACTGTATACAGCACCTACTGAAATCAAACCTTGGCTTAAAATCACGGAGAAGCAGAGCTTGCACACGTTGAATATGGTATAGGTATAGTTGATAAAGATGCAAAACCCTCCAAACAGTTAATGCACTTGTTTTAAGTTGCACTGCTACCTTCCTGGCACTTGTTAAAGGAAGGAACGAAGTATAGCCTCTTCTAACTCGGGCGTGATTATTGGTGCAGGTCTGTCAGGAAGTTCCGTACTACGTTTAAAACTCCCAGTTTCACTTGATCTGTCTAAATGCTTTGGCACATGACACATTTTTTTGAAAAAACACCCTGTATCACTCTGGGCACATGTTCGTATGAACTTTTTCTTTTAAAATATGATAATGAATCACCTCCTTAAGTTATATACCGTACTTCTGAAACACCCTGCATATTTTTGACACATTATAAACGTAAAAATGATACAGAAGATAAAAATGCAGATAAAAAATTAGTTAGTTAAGAGTGTTCTAGAATGTCCGAAAAATAATCAGAATTTTTTTATAAACTTTCAGAATTTTTTAGAATTTTTGGTGTACAAAATTGGATAGGTGGTTTCCCCCTCGAGAAATACCAACCGTTGCATTGTCCCAAAAAATCAATCTAATTATTGAAGAATACAATTTTGCAATAAATGCAGTTGCCATGGAATATGTCACTTGCTTTTTACATCTGACATTTTCTAGTAAGTCTCTGTCGTTCAAGTTTGTGCGTTGTAAATTATCTACTTCATTTTATTTTTACCATGTTGTTAAAAATGGTGAATTATTCAAATGCAGAAATAGCGAAATGCATTACGTGCATGGCCTCGCCGACGGTAATGGAGAGCAAGCCAGACGTATTTATCACCTGAGATATCCCAATCGTGCTTTGCCAAATATTCGAATATTTCCTAATATTCATCGTCGTCTTGGTGAAACTGGTAGTGTCCGAAGAGGTACATCTGAAGGTAGACCTCTAAGTATGAGAACACCTGAAATTAAGGAAGCGGTGCTGCAATAAATCGAAGAACATCCTGAAACGAGTACGAGGAAGATTGCTAGAAATTTGAATATTTGCCATCAAATTTTAAGAGTACAGGCATTACTTCCCAGTGGTATCTTCAGAATATTGCACAAAATCCGGACGAAGCTAATTTTTCAAGAAATTCCGTTCAGAATTTCCACAACAATCATTTGTGGGCGGAAGAAAATCCCTATGCCGTAACCGAAACCAATTTCCAACACCAATTTTCGGTTAACGTATGGTCAGGAATTATTGGTAACCACTTTATTGACCCATTCTTCTTGCTGAGACGACTTGACGGACAATCGTACCTCAATTTCCTTCAAGAACAACTGCCTTTGCTACTTGTGGATGTTCCGATAGCAATAAGAAACCATATATGGTACAACCACGATGGTGCACCAGCACATTTCAGTGTAGTGGTTTGCAATTATTTACAAACTGTAAATCGTTGGATTGGCAGCGGTGGGCCTCAAGAATGGCCACCAAGGTCACCCGACCTGAACAGCTTAGATTTCTTTTTGTGGGGCCATCATAAGACCCTAGTGTATACAAGTCCCATTAACAATGTAGAGGAATTAATAGTTGCAGTATATGATAGAATACGAAATACTCCGGGGATATTTCAACGAGTGCGCAATTCCAAGAGAAGGAGGGCGGAAGGATGCATATTAGGTGCATTTTAAACAATTTTTGTAATAATCGCTCCATGTTAGTTGTAATGTTATGTCAAAGTTGTATGTTCTTAGTTGTTCGTTACACACAGATACCAACCCGTAATGTGTTTGATTTTTCCTATTAAATTGATAATAATAACTTATTCGTTACTCAAAAACGGCGTATCGCAGGAAAACAACTCAGGAGATCTCTTATGTTTCAAATTGAAAGGTGAATTAAAAAAATATTTTTTATTTGGGAAAAACCATTGCCACGCCACCGTTGAAGCTTAAAATATGCACCTTTATTAACTGACACTACGTACTCAATATCACTGAAATATGTCAAGTAGTTTCTAAAATATTTTTTAATTTCCATTTTCCCCAAAACTTTAAAAAATTTTGATCATAGCCTGGGTAGCCTCCTTTAAAGCTATATACACTTAATAAAATACAGCTTTAAAATGGATTTATCATACCTACTTAAAGCTGTATGCCTCCTTTTTAGCCGCGTTAAAGCCTTTTAGACCTAAAGTCCCTGATAAAGCTATTAAGGTTTAATTATCCTCTCTCCTAAAGTTGTTTTAAGAACAATCAGTATTAGATAGTAAATTGGTTTTATCTTTTGGTTGTTACAGGGCTGTTACAATTTGTTTTAGAGCCTAACAGCTTTAAAACTAAAAGTTTTATTTTTCGCCATTATGAAACCGATATAAAACCAGCACAAAACCAAACAAAATTTAAAATGTTACTTGAGGCTCGTTGGTTCCGTTACAAGTAATTTTATAGATTAGATCAATTAAAAATACTTACTTTATAACTAGAGTGAATGATTAAGTTGGCCGATGTCGTTCCAGCAGTTGAATATCGCTGATTCCT
Organism: Polydrusus tereticollis; assembly: GCA_963920685.1. Taxonomy (NCBI): domain Eukaryota; kingdom Metazoa; phylum Arthropoda; class Insecta; order Coleoptera; family Curculionidae; genus Polydrusus; species Polydrusus tereticollis. The sequence goes on along the minus strand of OY987326.1, from coordinate 39,335,234 downwards.
CTGTCTCGAATCGTATGCGCTGACATACATCTTGTCGACTTTAGTGTCTTGCTGTCTCCATTCCGAGTACATACTAAGCTTCTTAAAGTGTGGCACATAAAATGGCTGAGTTTTATTCAAGGTACAATACACTGGTTTAGTAGAACTTTTTAAACCCAAGTAACTGAAATAGTTTCCATTGAATAAGTGTTGTGCGTACTTCTTAGCGACACGTGGCGTGTCAGGACTTATGAGGATTTGATTAAAGATCGTTGGTGTCAAGCCGTGGTGTTGCTTTAAGGAAGCTGTCGTAGGTTTCAGAGCTAAACTGTTTGGTCGGGCGAAATTCTTTGGTTCATTAAGAGGCTTTAGATCCCTTAAAGGCGACTTTTTCTCCAGAGCTTTAGTTGGTGATTTTGTTTCAGCTAACTTCGGGCTGATAGCCAATTTAGTCTCAGAACTTTCTGGCATAACGACTTGAGCTTTATCTGTGAGGCTCTCAATAGAAAGAATATTCGTTTGAACGACTTTTGTACTTAATTTTGATGAGCTAATGCTCTCTGCATCCTGCAATTTTCCAAAAACTAAGGGAGGCTGCATTGGGGATGTTGGTTCCTTAGGAGTTTTACCAACGGTCACAATATTACTACTATACATTACATCTATTGACCCTTCTGCAGCTACTGGGCCAGGTATACCAGGAACATATCGCACCACCTTGCCATTCACAAATAAATTCATAGGATTATAAAGGTTGCTTGCTGGAGGGGATGTATCAACGGTTTTTTGAGTGACACTTTTTTTAATCGGTTGAAACAAACTTTTACTGCCGCCTTCCGATGGAGACGACAATATTACCCTTTCGTCAAAATCCTGACGCATCTTGGGATTTAGCAAAGGAGAGTTTGAGCTGAAGCCCTCACTCCTCTTAGTCGGTTGAAACAGTCTGTCACTTTCCGATGTGGATGAAGGTATAACTTTACCAACTAAATCCTGATTGCTGCTATAGGAAAATGCACCATAAGGAACCATTCCAGCAATATGTATGGTGGGCTGCTTGAGGTTGGGGGTCAGAAGTTTTACAGCATTCTGGCTAAAGTCTGCGATATTTGTATACTTATGTGAAGGACTAAGAAGTTCGTTTCTTGAGATAATATTGTTGCTTAAGGTCGGCCTCATAACAAGATCTGTATCATTAGGTCGTTGGTCATAGTTAAAATGTGTTTTGTTAATGTTAGTCATATCAATATTTGGTGAAACTGATGTATTTTCATAAACCCTTATTACGTCCCTGAACACCCTAGGTTCTTCTTTGTTAGGTTTATTTGTAAGCACAGTCCCTCCGGATTGCAAACTAGATTTGAGAACTCGATTTTCGCTTAATTTGCCACCATACTCTGCGTAATTGTTTTCAGACTCTCGTTTATCGCCTTTGTTTTCGATTCTATAGCTCTTGCTATCCCCGGCACTGTTGTGAATTTTGACTTCACCTCCAAACAATTTAATTGGTGTCTTTTTTTCTTCCTTAAAGTGCAAAGGAGATAGCACGTAATTAGGGGACAATTCATTTGGACTAATATTAGGCAGATTAACAGTGTCAAAAGAAAATGATTTATTTTTGTCACTTTCAACCAACCGGGTTTTTCCTAGAAACGGCCCTGGAGAATTTAGAGGAAAAATTGTATTCTGAAACTGTGGTATGCTATCAAACGCATTTTTGTTTTTTGTAAGTATTGACGCTACATTTACGGAACTGCTTCTGGTGTATTTAGCTTCCGAGGGTTTCCCTTTACAACTTCTAAGTTTGTGTAGTTCCAATTCGGTGACAGTTTGGAATATCATCTTGCAATATGGACATTGCATGTCCGAATACAGATTCTTCAGCAGTAACTCCTTTATTATACTTTTTTGTACGACAGGTTCAGCTATTTCACTCATGCATCTTTTTCTGTTCTTGGTTAAATTTAACGGCTCATCGGACTTCAGTTCTGCACTATAAGTTGGACTAAACGAAAATTCCGTTCTGTGAAACCTCTGTACATACTCGTTATTATTTACACTATCTACAATATCATCACTATGTCGCTTTTTTATTAAATATGGACCACTTGAGTTGACGATCGAGTTATTTTTGCTAATTATTTCGTTTATATGATGCGAAAGATCCGTACCACTAAAAGATCTATCATCTTCTATATTATTATCCCTAGCTACATACTCATTTATCTGCTGCGCGGTGTGGAATCTTGGCTTATAGGGTTTATTTTTTAAATCGCGCGAGGAACCTTCATAAGCTTCTTCGTTATTCGATCCGTAGTTTTGCGTTTGCGTAGCGTTATCCGTATAACTTTGCTTCGACATATCTGTATCGCTAGTCCCTTCTTGCACTTTGTTTCCCATGACCCTATTGGCATGTGTTCTCGACCGACAATGCTTATATAAATTAGATCGTGTCTTAAAACTAAATCCGCAACTCGTACACGGATATGGTCTCTCATTGGTATGCGCCCGAATATGTTTCTGCAAAACACTCGGCTTCGAACAGACTAGGTTACAATATTTGCAAACATATTTCCCACTGGGGTTCTTCTCAGGCGTAGGTGGGGCTTCCTCGTTTTTATACTCATGTTTGCTATCGTATTCTTCTCGACTAGAATATTCTTCCTGAGGAGGTGGTGTTATAATTTCTCGTTCGCTACTAAGATGATTTTGATTATAATACAAATAATCATCTACATTGGAAGACGTCGTAACACTATTAAATTTGGTCGTTTCGGCGGTTCTAAAGGTTCTATCAAAACTAGCTGCTGTACACAAATGATCATCGTTACTTTGGTTGTTTGAAGCTACAGTTGATATGCACGGGTTAAAAGACTGTATGTTCCCACTACAATTTTCAATTGATATGGAAGACGTTGAAACTTCACAAGCGTTTACCACGGGTTTCAGATTGTTGTGATTTGTACTTTGATTTGGCACATTTACTTTATTGTCTCTTATTTGATTACTGAATTCGTTGACGACAGGCGTTTTTTCCTCACTCGGCTCCAAGACTCTAGAAGAATTCTTGTTTTCCTTGTCATGTTGTTGGGGCTTCGGTTCGATACTTAGTTGTTTTTTGAATTTCTTATGCAGATAATTATCTATATTTCTGTCCATAGCGTTGTATAACCTGAAAAAAAAAATCTCTTTATACTTTAGACTACTTTTTCAATTTCTCTTTATACTTGTTTGTATAGGGGCATTTTATTAAGTGTCTTACCCAATTGTCGATTTTCCTGCGGATTATAATAAAAATGAATTTCCGCAAGGAAGTCAAATTTAAAGTAAGAAAAATATAGGTTCACAAATTTGACAGATACGCCATTTTGATTTTTTTTTAATGGCAAAAAGTGACAGATACGACGCCATTTCGAATAATTTTAAATAGCAACCCTTATCAAGAACCACAGGAATGAATTGAATTTCGCGATCCGATTTCAACAACATTTAGTTGTTGATATTTTTTCCAGCCGTTTCGGAAATACGGGCTTCCTAAATTGCCTTCATCGATATTGCCCTTTAAGTGTCATATTTTATTATGGTCAGCAGGAAAATCGCCAATCGGGTGAGACACTTAAAAAAATGTCCCTGTACATTACTTCGGAAATTTAGTTCAAGCAGTTTTTACGCAATATTATGCAGTTGTTTGAAATTGTGCAACTGCATGAAATTTAAAAATTGTTAACAATTTGTTATTTCCTTCGAAACCTTAAAAAAACACAGATCGTGAGCTAACCTCCCACACAGCACACTTCTTCTCAGAAATATCTCTGATGTATTTCAAATGTCTCAAAAATATAACCTTTTATACCAATACTTCTGAAATATTTTACGAAATAAATATGAAATTTCACATGTTATATTTCATCGAGAATATTTCAGATTCATTACATCCATTCAACATCAATGACAGTTGACACACCCTGCCTTTGACACTTGACGGACCAGATGCAGAAAAACCAACCTGTTTCCCTCCTCACGGGTTCCCCTTATTTTATGTTTTGTTTGTGTAACGTTCAATTAACAATTATACTGAATTATTATGGATAATGAAACTGAGGTAAGTCTTTATTTTAATAATAATTGTAAGTTAGGTTCATTCTATGATTTTCCCCGCTTTAGTTTGTTTATTAAACTTGAGTTGTTGCTGTTGTGAATTAGAATATTGAACAGTAAAGGCACAAAAGAAGAATGAGAAATTAATTACAAGAACATTAATAGAATAATAAAAGATGTAGTAAGGCAGATCCTCCGGAACAGAACTAGAGGAACAAAAAATTGTTGCACTGTGGCTGTCGCAGTGCAAACTTCGTTTGTCCCGTGAAATGTAAGATATACAGTTGATAACAAATTTTGACTAAACTTTCCTGTCTTTATGGAATGGAATATGTATTTTTAATCGTGTTTATTATCAAACATTGATATACGCAGCTTCCTTGATATATTAGGGATTGGTATTTTCTACCAGGGACCTATAATATAAAGGTATATTTGTAAAACTTTTCGCCACCGTTCTTAGAGTATTTAAAAAAGACGAACTGCACCGTTGTATATTCGCGAGAGTAGGCAATCCAAACCAGGTTATGTTTGCCTGCCACGGTCATATTGGAGTCAGTGCTTCCAATATGACCGTCGACGGCAAACGTCAGAAAAACTAACCTTTATTTTTTTGTGAACATCAGTGTCAGTTTAAACAGCGATTTTTGGTTTTGTGTGTTTTATTAACTTATTGTTATTATATTTAATAACACTTAAAGTTGATGATGTTATTGGAGATGTTAACCATAGACATCGTAACTATTAGACCGAACAATAACAAATAAACGTGTTGTCATCATTGTATTCCAGTGTAAAGTAAATCAACATTCAAGCTGCTCCCCTCCACTTGGTTTGACAGACTTAGGCCACAGAAAACGTAGTTTTCTGGGCTTAAGTATTAACTTCTATGATTTACTAGAATAACATGATGTGGGAAATATATAACATTACCTAAAACCTTGTAAAAAATCTGTAGTATGGCAACGCAGCAAAAAAGAATTTGCCCAGATCCCATCATTTTCGTGGCCATCCGCATCGATTCGGCAATACTCGGCATCGCGGATGTTCCATTTCACTTGTGACAACGTTTTTCTGTGGGTTTTCCTGGAGTTTTGTCAACCTAACCTTTATTGTTCTGTGGTTTTGTCGCATGCATATGGAAAGGCAGCGTAATCCCCAATCCCGACCCCACCTAGCTCCTCACAGCGCCTCGCCACCAAACGATTTTGGCATCACAATTTTATAGCATTTATGAATGGCGTGTCGTATCTATAGTTACGATGCCTATGGTTTTAAGCCTAAAAGATTTAATATTAAAATAATAATATATATTTGAAGACGAGACTTAAATTTAATATCGATACTTGTACTAATTCTGCACAAATTTAAAAATTCAAGCCTATTTAAATTTATACATGCCGAAAAATCTTGCACGTCGGTGGAGAAGAAGGTTTTGATTAATTTATTACTTCGCAGCATTTGAAGATAGACTATAGGCATTTATTTAGAATAAGATGAGCTTATTCACTTCAATTTGAAACTCCTTTGTGAATTTGCTTGTTTGTACACGTACACACCTATAGATGGATATCAGATTTTTGTTCACAAATGTCAATGTTCAACTATGGTAAAGGTGTATGCGCGCCGAATAAAGTAGGTATAGAAAAAAATTGTTCGGAAAAAAAGACTTGCGTCAGCACATATGTTTAAATTGTACTAACATTATTAGCATACTTTTTTCTGTGCTGGCCAACATAAATATGAATCATTAAAGCTTGAACTAGTGATAAGCGGCGATAAGAAACAATGTAAATAAAATAGCATATAAATAAATTTATCGAGTATCCAGTGATAAATATTGCCTTACATCACAAAATAATTTTTGACTGTTTTGGAACGTATTAAGTACGACCTAAAAACAAAAACGTAACGTAAAAACTACTCAGGCTCCTTATAATAATAAATAGTGATTATTTAGTGTTAATGTCAACCTTGCAGAATGACACGAAAGCTGGATGCAGAACTTAGATAGATATTTAACCATTGTTTCTTATCGGTTTCATATACGCATTTAAATCACAAGTAACTTATGATTCCTAGATATCTAACTAACTAGTAACAAAGATAAATTTTAATTGGATAATTTGGTTGTTCTGTTGTTGACAAATGTATGAAAATCATGAACTAATCAAAACAGGGATTATGGAATTAATCTGATTAGAGCTTCACATGTGTGCGACCATCGTACAGGGTCCATTACATAGAACATAACTGTCTTTACTTTACTAGCTGATCGTGATATAGTTAGTTAGAAACATTAAGTCGAATGCATCCACCCATTTAGACGAATCGACGAATCTCGCCTATTCTTGCTCGACGCGGCGGCTGTGATCTTTCTATAGTAGAGATTATTTAAAAAGACCGAACCCCCAATAAAACGTGCAACAAAGAACGCTACAGGATATTCTTTGTTTTCATACAAATCAAAAGCAAGAATAAATTAAAGGGAATATCCAGTTGAGGCCCTTCAAAAAGAGTAAAATAATAAATCACATAAGTCTTAGTGTTCTATCTTTTACCAGGTACCCAAGCGTCTACGTGAGGAAGAGAGGCATAATGTAATATGAGGGTGTATTTTGTATCCTTTGATTGATATCTGTGGTGAATGTTGGTGGGATACTGGGTCAGATCCGGAATGTATTATTTCAGAAAAGTTAAGTAAAAATTAAAAATGAAACCAGTATTATTGAAATTACGTTTTATTGTACATATAATTTATAATGAGCTAATTTATTAATAATTGTAATATTTTATATTTTTGTTTTTTATAGTTTTTATGTTTTTTTTTCAGTGGCGGCTTTAGGATTTGGTCTTTGGGGTCTCATTTTTAAATTTAAGGCCCAAATGCTTTAACAAATGACGTTTGGCATGCAATTCCTCTTTTAGCTTTTGCCGTGTGACATACTTATGCGTGGCAATCATATTGTAAACTATGTTTCTTATTTGAGTTTTCCTTGCCTCAGTTAAATCCCTTGTTTTTGGGGCACACTTTTCTCTATTAGCCTAAAATGGGAATTAAATATTATGACTACATGTTCTTTTATTACTTTATAATTAAATATAAATACTTATAATAAATTACAATCCTTATATATTATATAATATAAAATCGCATAATATCTTGGTCCATAAACGTCTAATACGCCATCCACTGTGGGACACCCTGTATTCTTATGTCAATACATTTCAAACCACTTACCCTGGGAGAGGTTCCTGTTGTATATTCCTTTCGGATCCTGGCTGCAGTTTTCTCACTAATCTTAAAAGCTGCTGAAGTACATTTCACAGCTGAAATTGGCTGAAGGCTATTTTCTTTTTCATTTTAAAAAAACTCCAAATCGTTTAAAATAATTTTTCGTGTCTCAGCGTTAAACATTTTGCACCAAATATTTTAAGTCGAATGTCGAATAAACCACAAAATTCCTCGCCCGTACCTGAATTTTTGGGTACTTGGGAAAAGGTTCTTTGTTCCGCTTTAATTTCTCACACCTGAGAAAGAGAGGCAATTAAGGGTTGGTACTTGCTAATTTCATGCCTATGATTTGTTTCGAAGAAAAAAAGATGATTAAAAGCTGTAGCTTTCTTTGTTGCAGGTTTTATTGCCCTTTCGGTATTTTTAAATAAACTCTACTGTAGTAACAATATTTCACATTTAAGTTCCTAGGAGCCAAATAAAAAGATGTAACCATAGCAACGTATCAAAGGAGAAATGCTATTGGCCATAATTTCAATTAAGTCATTTAGCATTTTTTTTCTGAAAGATTTTGTAATTTTAGTGCGTGTTGCACAACATTTTCATTTTCTGACGCTTCTATAGCAATTAAAATAATTTACGAACATCGACTCGCGGAAACCGCTCTATGATGTCACTATCTCCTATAGCAAGTCGGTCGCGCCAACAACTCCTACAATACAAGGACAAAGTGCTCAAGCGAATATTGCTAGTCCTTTTAGCGGAATGTCAGATTTTCCATAATTCCTAGTTAGGTAGGATGCGCTTTGTAATAAGTTTTCTCTACGTAATTTGTTTATAACTACGATAACTTAGATTGACACAGGTCCAATATATTTTGAAGTTAAATTAAAGAGTATCAATATAAATTTGAAAATTTAGAAAACGTGAGTAGTTAGGCGAAACGTTAAAGGCCGAACTGGCAACTTCGCAACATCTGCCAATATTACTTTCCCCTGCAAATCGACAGATTTTTTTAAAATTTAGTTAAGTTACATAACTGATGACATTTTTAAAGGTTAAAGACTTTGTCCATATGGTCCAACAACGGTATAATCGTTTTTTTTCTTTATTGCCACGTTTGAAGAAAAAAATTATATATCACTCTGAGTAAACGACTCCTTACTCCCTCGCTCAGTGCGCAGTCTCGGCAGACGCCTCGGCGGCGCAAGCTTAAAACTCAACAAATAATGTTCGCTTTAATAGTCCTAGTAATTTAATCTACTAATTCACGTTCATAACAAATGGGACAAGGAATGTACACTACACCATACAGTTACGATGTACACATCACACTCGAATTTAGCACTATTATAGGTAAATATTTTTGTGACCTTTAACCTCATTTAAATATTCTGTGTGCCAGTAACATATGAATCAGTTACTCGTTCACAACATTCAAAAAAGCGAAGTTTTATGCGATTTGCTAGATACATAATATGTTAATGTTGTATACCCACTGACGCTTTAAACTTGCAAGTAAAAAACTAAGAGCAAGTTGGCAGCAGTGCTGAAGGCAAAAGGTGGATTCATAGTTTCCGTAACGTAAGCCGTAAGACGTAACGTTAAGACGTAAGAAAAATAAACATGTGATTATAAATGCATGCATTCATAGTCGCCGTAACGTAAGACGTAAGCCGTAAGCCGTAACAAGAAATGGTTTATTTTCATTTCTTAACTCTTACGTCTTACGTATTCGGTCGGGATCGGCCGTACTCGTGCATAACCGGCGTGATATTTCAAAATTTGACAGTCGACCGCAGGCGGGAGATTGTTTTGTTGATTTCATTTTCACAAAATTTTGTAGCGTCCGTTCGTATTTCAATATTCCTTTTTATTAATAATAATACTATATACATACAACAAATCTGTAATAAAAAGCGACAAAATAAATTCGGTTCAAAATCAAAACAATGGAATTATTTGACAAATATCATAACCTACAATTTCGCAATTTCTTACGTCTTAACTTGAACTCTGAATGGGTATGTTTTCTCTTACGTCTTATCGACTACGGCTTACGTCTTACGGCTTACGTTACGGCAACTATGAATCCACCTTAACCCATCATTCTTGAAGGTACCAACAAGGGAATAACATACACATACCCAACAAATTATAGGCTCTTGTTGCTGGGGTTCAACGTTTTTAAATAATTTTATTCCATTTGAAAGGTGGACGTCTCAAAATTATAACAATAACATTTTTTAGGGCTTGAACTGAGAAAATTATCTCCAAGTCTTGGGACGAAATCCACTGCACATGCCGGTAAAGGTACCCCCGGATTTTAACGATCGTTCATCTGCAATTCCGAGAAAAGGTAGCAAGCGGTACCTGACGATTCCAAGAAAATACGACCAATCTATTTGTGGTACCCAGAAAAACAGATGAAGGAAGTACGCGGAGATAAGGGGAAGGCCTACCGGGGGAAGTCTGTTTATATTTTGATTTAGTGGGTATAGTAAAGTTTGTGTTGTACCGTTGATTCTTTGACTGCCATGAAACCCTAATAATATAGAAATAGCAAATTGATTTTTACTAATTTTAGTTCCAATTAGTTTTCCGACTAGTGAATTTTGTTATATTAGTGTTTGGTTTACCGGCGGTTGATATTTTTTTGTTGTATTGGTGTTAGAATGTGGCATCCATGGGCCTGTGCTGAGAATGGGGCATCTTGTAGGTAGTTTCACTTTCAGAAAAAAGCATTTATCTGCCGATGCTAAAGAAATAATTAAAAATGTGTATCAACCTTTGCTGAAAAGAGATTTTAATTTAAGTGATGATTTAGCCGAGACGTCTGCTTTAACCAGTACTTCCTTATCTTCGGTAAAGGATATAGTACTGAAACCTATCATTCCCAGAAAGAAGCGAAGTGACTGCGGCACATTTAGAAGTATTGACAAGAATGATTTGGATTTATTAAGAAGGAAAATTTATCAAATGTATTAAGAACAATATGTACCTACCCTGGTGTCCCTAAAAAAGAAGCTTACCAACGACGAAACAAACATTTCTTGAGCATTTTAATAGGAAGAAAACTCTTGCTTAAATTGGGTTTTAAATATCACACAATTGATAAAAGACAAACTTTAATGGAACCTCAACGTTTAGGAAAATGGCGTCATAAACATTTAACGGCTATTAAATAATATAGAGCAGAAAACCGACCGATTATCTACATTGACAAAACATGGTTCGATACACATGACACTGCAAGAGGAGGATGGAACGATTTTTCAAAAAAATGTGAAATCAAGGCTCTTTCAAAAAAAGGCAAAAGAATAACAATAATACACGCAAGTTCACAAAATGGATACTTTCAGCTAAAAGCATAGCAGATTCTTCTCTAGATTACCACCAATATACTGACGCACAACTTTCTGAATGGTTTGAACATCGACTTCACGACTTCTTACAAATATACCCCAAAATGGCGTTATGGTATGGTAAGGGACAATGCTAGTTATCATAGTTGTCAAGTAAAAATGTTTCCTACTTCTAACAGTACAAAAGCAGAAATCCAAAATTTCATAATAAATAGTAATATATATTTTGAAGAAACTTACAAAAATAATAGATGAAAAGAGAAAAAACAAAAAAGAATAACGAAATATAGGTAAAAAAAACAAAGTAAAGCACACAGAAAATTAAAATATATCAACAATATTGTCAACTAGGAACTCAGATATCTGGTAATAGGCTTTTAGTATAAGAAAATTATGCATTTTGGTTTTAAATTTCTTTATCTCTGGGTTTCTTATGCATACTGGCAATTTATTATAAAATTTAGGACCATAAAAGTTTACCCCATTCATTGATTTATTCAATCTTAAGTAAGTCAAGTCAATATCATTCCTGTGGCGAAATTCCTTTAAATTGCAGACTTGTGCTGGCTGGGGATTTTAACGTGAATTTTACTGACAGACGATCCTTAAATAGTCTTTTGATGGAGAGCATTCTTGATTCTTATGGCTTAAAGATGCACGTCGACTGTCCGACTCGTGTAACTAAGAATTCTTCCACAACGATTGACTACATATGCTCGAATTTTCAGAATGCTTCCTGTTCGGTTTTGAATGCGGGATTGTCCGACCATGAAGCGGTAAGCTGTTCCTTTGTTTGCGCTACGAACGGAGCCGGGTCCCGCCGGCGGCGTCGGGGCCGGATTTTCAATGCGGCGAGCTTTAGGGTGTTTCATGGGATGAGTCTTGGTGTCAACTGGCTCTTGCGGAAATTAAAAACAAAAAATCCAGTAGGGACGACGGAATATCAGCAGAGGTTCTTTTGAGGTTACCGGTTGCTGCTCTCAGAGCTCTTGCAGTTGCGATTGAGCACTCATGGTCTAGCGGGGTGTTTCCGTTGTGTTTAAAGACGGCAATTGTCATTCCGCTACACAAGGGAGGGGATCCAAATATGCCATCTAATTTTCGCCCAATCTCTCTTTTGTCTACGTTGTCAAAGGTTTTTGAGAAGGTGATCAGGAAGAGGATGTGGAGTTACCTCGACTTGCATGGGCTGATTGATGGTGACCAGTTTGGGTTTCGGAGTTCTGTGGGGACTCATGATGCCATATTCAGTTTCCTGGATAGAGTTTATTCTGGCCTGAACCGAGGAGAGGCTGTGGCAGCGGTGTTCTGTGATTTGTCAAAGGCATTTGACTGCGTTGATCATAGAATACTGCTGCTGAAGCTGGAGCGATACGGGTTTAGGGGCTCTTCCCTCTTTTGGTTTGCATCTTATTTGGAAGGCCGCAAGCAGTCTGTGCTCGTCGGGGATACCAGATCGACGGCTTTAGATATTAAATGCGGTGTTCCACAGGGGTCTGTACTGGGGCCGCTACTCTTCCTCATTTATATTAATGATTTAGTACGTGTTAGAATATCAGGAAAATTTACCCTTTTTGCTGACGATACTTCCATCGTGTGGAGCGATGGATCGGTGATTCATCTGAGAGAGCGGATGGCTGTAGATCTGGTGGAGGTGAAACACTGGTGCGATGCAAACAGGTTGTGCTTTAACACGGAGAAGACTCATGCAATGGGTTTCAGATGTGATTTGGGGGAGATTCAGTTGGGCATGATACCTGTTCAGGGTGGACATGTGTGCAGGTTTCTTGGTGTCACTGTTGATGACAGCCTTCGTTTTGAGGATCATGTGTATGGACTTGCCGGGAAGCTCTCTTCTGCATGCTTTGCGGTGAGGGCCGCCGCTAAAGAACTGGGTTCTGAGACGGCTCGCACTGTCTATTTTGCCCTATTCGAGTCACAGCTTAGGTATGGGATTCCTTTTTGGGGTGCGGGTGCTCACTATCTAACTAATGCCTTATTTATTATTCAGAAAAGGGCAGTGCGTTTTATTGCGGGGATCAGTCAGAGAGAAACATGTAGACCCTGCTTCCTCTCTCAAAGGATAATGACCCTTACCTCTTTGTTTATACTTGAGACAGCCGCCCTTATCTATAAGAATCGTAGAGCATTTCTGGGCCCCACCCCCCACTATGAGACTCGCCGGGCTCTTGACCTTCCTCTTCCACTGCCCATTACATCAAGGGCTTTCACCCAGAGATCTCTAATTTACCAAGGAAGGAAAATCTTTAACAACTTACCTTTGAATATTAGGACTGTTTCCTCGGTGCGGCTTTTTCGAAGGTCTCTTACAGCACTGCTGCTGGAGAGAGCATATTATTCTTTGGACGAATTTTTCGAGTGACGACTAGACAGTGCGCCTCCGGGTGTTTGGAGTATGGTTTTTCGGCTACCTTTATGTATTGCATCCTTACCTCTCGCTTATGATTAGGTACGCTTAATGATTATGCACATTATATATACACATTTTTGACTTGAAATTTGATTTCTAATAGTTTTCTATGTTTGTCATTAAGTTCTCTGTTCCCTTTTATGTTTTTTATTGTTTATTTACTTTGCTTTGTTGTTTAGTTTCTTTTACCTACTTTAGATTTTAATATTATTTGTATGTTTTTAATTCAAATGTATATTTTTTTAATATTTAAGTCTTATTTATTAACAATGCTTTGTCACATAAAACTTTGTTTTTTTTTTGACAATAAAGTATTTTTGAAATTGAAAAATTGAAATAAGATAATCATGAGTATTTGAATGACTTATATTTTTGTATATTGGTTTTTGTATAAATAAGACATTCAAGGATGAAAAGGGAGGGTAGCGTCAGTATTTTATTTTTAACAAATAACGGTTTACAGTGAGCTCTGCTATATGCGCCCGACAGGGTCCGAACGGCTGCTTTTTGTATTCTAAAAATTGGAAGTTGATTTCCACAGTGACCCCAAATCAAAATGCCATACAGTAAATGTGTGTGAAAAAAAGCGAAGTATGCCATGCGAACCATCTCCAGAGAAACAGTTTTTTTTCAACTGTCTTAGCATAAATAACCCGGTTGAGAGTTTTTTTAAAAGATGGTCAATGTGGGATGACCAAGTCAGCTTGAAGTCTATGTAAAAGCCCAAAAGCTTTACTGGACCCAAATCTTCTATGTCAGGTTTAAGGGAAACAGTTAAATATTGCGTTTTATTTTTATTTAATTCTAATTTATTACTCGAGAACCATTTTTCTGCTGAACCCAGCAAGTCGCGCGTTGCCAAATTAAGCAAAGTTTGATTGTCGGATATGGAAATAAGGGTTGTGTCGTCAGCAAAAAGGCACGCTTTTCCATCCAGGATATTATAGGGTAGATCATTAGCGTAAATGGTAAATAGAACCGGTCCCAATATAGAGCCCTGTGGTATACCATACTGCATTTGTTCTTGTGATGACTCATTACCATTAATTTCAACAAACTGAGTGCGTCCCGACAGATAGGACTGAATTACGGATGGAGCCTTGTCTGAGATGTGATAGTGTTTTAGTTTTTGCAAAAGAAAATCATGAACAACACAATCAAAAGCCTTGCTCAAGTCACATAAAGTGACTGAAGCAAGTTTACCCTCATCAAGGGCAGTGGTTAGAGTGTCAATTACATCAATCATGGCCAAAGTTGTTGACGAACCAGGACGAAAGCCGTATTGGTATTTGGTATATAAACCATTTTGAATAAAATATGAGAGTAATCTCCTTTTTATAGCTGATTCGATTATTTTTGATATAATAGGCGTGAGTGAAATAGGTCGGTAATTGGAAATATCATCCAGAGGGGCTTTTTTGTGAACTGGTATGACTTTTCAGCATTTGACTGTATTGGGAAAACATCCACTCTCAAAGCAGAGATTGGTGATATAAACAAGGGGCTCCAAAATAGGTTCCAATACAAATTTTATTAAAGAATTACTAAGATCAAACATATCTCTAGCAGACGAATTTTTTAGTTCATAAACAATATCCACAATTTCTTCCTGACTGACAAGATGGAACAGCTTTAGATTTATTTCATTATCGACATGAATGCATTGGACGTATTCGTGGGGTAATATATTTGAAGGGGGGCAGCTATCAACAATTTGGTGGGCGATGTTTGAGAAGTAGTTGTTAAAATCTTCGGGTGAAAGAGAGCTCACCTTATTCTCGCTATTTGATTGACAATTTTGCCGTATCATCTGCCATGCGGTCTTGTTTCTGTTATTACTATTGGCAAGAAAGTGACTGTTTGCGTCAATTTTAGCTAATTAGATTTGCTTTCTATATACTTTTCGGGCATTCTTTATATCATCTTTTAATCCGTGATGACCGGACATTTTATCGAGTTCTATAAGACAGTTGGAAAAACTATTTTCAAGCCGACCCTGCACCTATTTATTGCGATTTGAAGATGTAAGGACGTACACAACGGGGTTAATCAGGTAGTTCAACGCTAAAAGGCCTGGCACAACGTAACAGGATTAACCTGGAATGGGTACCCGGCCACCACGGTATAGAGGGAAATGAAGAACCACAATCCACTGAGATAGATAGATAGGTAGTTCATTTATTGCAGTAAATGTCAACGATATAATGTAAACTCTACTATACCGGGTGATGCATGGCTTAGTTGAACCTAGGAAATCCCATGTAAATTTTGAGGTGGCGAAATATTGGCTCCCGTGTACATTTTAGAGAAAAATTGTATTATAATTTCATTTCTTGAAGAGGCCAATATAATAAACCCATGTGCCAAGTTTGAATAAATTTTAATAAGCCAATCCTAACTTATTCAATTAAATGTGATGGCAAAATTACGAAATTTTCATAGTGCCTTTTTCCATCGGCTGTCGTGTGAAACGAATTTACTTGCTTACTTGTCAAATGTTCAATTATTTGCATATTCGTCAAGTACACGAGTCGTCTGAGCCTGGCTTTAGACTTTACACCAATTAAAAATGTAAGACTAGAAGTAATAAATATAAATTAATTAACAGGATAAGGTAGTTGTGGCATATTGTGTTTTATTTTTTACAGTAGTTATATAATAATATTGTTATTACAGGCTCGACTCAAACACCTAAACACACATTATTTACATATTATGCAATTTAATCGTAACATGTTCTTGTACAGGGTTTTCAGAGATATTTTTGGTCATATCTACAAGGCTCCCTATAAGAGATACAAGAAAACTTTAAATGTATAAGTTGTGGGGTTTTATCTGAACCGCCAGAAAATTTGTGTGACGTTCTTAAAGCCAAGAAAAATTTAAAAATTGTTTTTTTTTTAATGAAACACCCTGTATATTTTTTATTTTTCTGAAAGATCTTTCATTCCTGATTCCAAAAATATATAGTTTGTCTATATTTGCAACTAACCTGAACCGTCATTAAATTATTTTCGATTCGTTATTTTAAGCGGCACCATACAGTAATAAAAATTATGAGTAGAGTGCCTTGGAAATAATAATTATTGCCCGACAGTGTTTAGTTTTTAATAGGGAACAGTCTATTTAAAAATAAGACTAAAAAGGTTATAAACATTCTGTATCAAAAATATAAATCAACCATTGTAGTCTTTCAAACAAAATACAAACAAATAAATACATAAACTAAATTAACTAATAGCTGTAATATACGGGTGTATTTTACTGGTTCTCAATATAACCTCCTCCATTTCTGATACATTTCTGAATATTTGTCCTCAATTTGCTATTAATTGTATCTACTATAAAATTCGGATGATCCCTAGTTAAAACTCGGATTTCATCACGAATTCTATCTTCGAGAATTTGGATACTTCGCGTCCTATTATTATAAATGCGATTTTTTAAATAGCCCCACAAAAATATGTCCAGGGGTGAAAGGTCGGGGCTGTTGGCTGGCCATGGAATAAGACCCCTTCTTCCTATCCATAAATTGTATCTGTCATTAAGGTAATTGGTGACAGGTATGACATTATGGGCCGGTGCGCCATCTTGCTGCCAAATTAGGCTATTATAATCATAAATGGGAAGTTCCTCTAAAAGATGTTCTATATCATTTTCCAGGAAATGAAGATACCGTGCACCTGTTAAGCTACCTCGGAAAATGATTGGACCAATAATTCTGCCAGCAAACAGACCGCACCAAACATTTACGCTACTGCGACCTTGAATTTTTACTTCTTGGATTTTGTGCGGATTTGTTGACGACCAAAAGTGTTTATTTTTGCGATTAAACATTCCACTTGTGGTAAATGTGGCTTCGTCCGTAAAAATTATTTTATTTAGAAAATCTGCATTTTCATCTAGTCTTCTAGTAATATTGACACAAAATTCTAATCTCTGCTGGATATTATTTTCAGTTAGCCCTTGGACTGGCAAAAACTTAAAAGGATGATATTTGTTCTTTTTTAAAATCTCATGAATTTTCCCCCATGATTTATTAAAATAAATTGCAGCATCAGGAATGGACCGTTCAGGCATTTCTATAAAAAATCCCATGATTTATTAAAATAAATTGCAGCATCAGGAATGGACCGTTCAGGCATTTCTATAAAAAATAACCAAAGTATTTTACCCATAAAAAAAGGAATTTAAAATTTACCTTCAAAAAAGAGTAAGACATCTAAATCTTCTTCAAAATTTCTTGTAAATGTCCTTTTCTTACGTTCGAGACTGTGTCTCAACTCAAATTGCCGCACTACGTATCTTATTGTGTCAACGCATGGCGTGGGTCTTCCTGGATAGGTAATACGGTATTGGCGTTGAGTTCTTGGTCCATTATTAGCATGCTTATAGAATAAACGGATCATAAAGTCTGTGCGTTTTAAGAAGTCCGATATCGGATTAAATCACCAAGGGATGTTATCGCTTTTAAAACAGTAAGTCGGTTAAGTTACACAATCTTCGCACCTTCGCTATACTTGATCACACCGAAAATCCCACTGGTTTACTGTATTCTATTACTGGGAGAAATCAGAGGTTTCAAAACAAAATTATCTTAGAATTACGCGTTGAGCATAAATAATAATTAAATAGATAATTAAATTATTTTGCTATTATTATAGTTAAATCTATATAATAATCGCTATTTTCCAAGAACCAATTAAAATTTGCTCAAGTGCGGGATGGTTAAATATGTTAAAGATTTTGTCAGGTATATACTTTTCCGATAATGACATTATTTTGGGATTATTATAATTAAATCTTCATAATAATTACTATTTTCCAAGAAATAATTAAAATTTGCTGAAGTGCGGGATGGTATGTTCTACTTTATTTTAAATAAGTAGTTGTGCTTTTCACTTTTAGTTTGTTTCTCATTGTGTGTGAATTAAAATCAGTTATTAAGCAAAGTTATGGAAAATGTTCAGCAAGGTGGCACATCGCCTAGAAGGCATTTATCTCCAGGTGAACGCCGTTTGGTATTACAAGTGGAACGTTATTTTACTTTAGAAAAAGATAACTTAGTAGTACCTATCTACAAGTAGGTACGTTCTGTCGCAAGACTACAAAATTGGTTCTTTTTAGAACCAAAACTTTATAAAAAAGAATTCGTAAAACTAATTTGTCTGAATACTACAAAAGCTAAAAAATTATTATTTTTCTTTACCTAAACTAATTTTTTATTTACTTTAAATTATTTTATTTAGAAAATGTAATTCATCAACATCCAAAATTACCTTCAATATAATTTATTGTTTGAGAGCCACCGACATAATGCTCAAGAGGTTTTATGGCTTAGCGGACTTCTTAAAACGCACAGACTTTATCTGATTTTTCTTCAGTGGAATAACCCATTTTAAAAAATACGCGAATGTTTTTTCCTCTATACTATAGATTCTTACATTGACAGTAGTTCCTTATTGAAAACTAAATTGTGCCATACAATTGTTTTCCAAGGCACTCTACTCATAATAATTTTTATCGTATGGTGCTGCTTACAATAACGAATCGAATATAATTTAATGACGGTTCATGCAAATATAGACAAACTATATATTTTTGGAATCAGGAAAGAAAGATCTTTCAGAAAAATAGAAAATATACAGAGTGTTTCATTAACAAAAACAATTTTTAAATTTTTATTAGCTTTTAGAACGTCACTTGTCTATTTTTTTTTTTAATTTTCTGGCGGTTCAGATGAAACCCCACAACTTCTATATTTAAAATTTTTTTGCATCTCTTATAGGGAACCCTGTAGATAGGACCGAAAATATCTCTGAAAACCCTGTACATTAATTAGGTTTTTTAAAAAACAACGTAAAGCCTGTCCAGAGATATAAAAAAGTTACACTTTGCCTTTGAATGGGATTATCCAAGGGTGGCCATAAACAAACAATGAATGAATAAATAAATGCAGGTAAATTATGGCCCGTACTTAAAAATGTCTTGAAGTAAACTGCAAATCCGGAAGACGTAATTTCATTATTAAAGTAATAGTTTCGTGATTTTAAACCGATTTTTACCTGATTCAAAATAAAAGGGTTAATCCCATAAAACAAATTACGTTCTAAAGACTGTACATATAGCCACTATAGTTAGTTTTAAGCTTAGGAATTATTCTTACTTCGTGTGTAATACAGCGTTTGTTTAATCGTGTGTGAGTCATGGAAAATATGTGCGAGCCCAATGTATCTCAGGAGATAACCCCGTCGAAAAGCAGAAAACAATTTTCTGTGGAAACTAAGGAAGTTATAAACAATTTTTATTCAACTTTTCAACAATTATTGAAGGTGAGGTCAGCAAGCAAGCAGCGTTAGAAGAAACGGCCACATTAACAAAAATTCCAACATCAACTGTATGGAAAATTGTGAATAATCCTATTTTAGCGAGGAAAAAAAGAACCGATACTGGCAATTTCTCGAAGGTAGATGGAAGTGACCAAGATATAATACGACGTAAAATTTACAAGTCATACAAGGAACAAAGCGTGCCTACATTAGATAATATAACTAAGAGGCTTGAAAAGGATGAAACCGGCGTTAAATGTGGCAGAACAACGTTATGGAAGTATATCAAACACATGGGTTTTAGATTTAAAAAAATTAACAAACGACAAGTCAAGACGGATGAATTCCAAATGGACTTTCTCTGTCTGCAAAAAACAATAAAGATTCTTCTCTGGATTACCACGAGGACACCACTGCTGATTTATTTGAAGATTGGTTTAAAAACAAGCTAATTACAAATATACCTCCGAGTAGCGTAATTGTAATGGACAATGCAAGCTACCATAGTAGGCAGTTGACCAAGACTCCCTCCTCAAATGGCACAAAAGCAACAATCCAAAACTACATGTATGATAATGACATTTATTTTCAGGAAGATTACACCAAAAGGCAATTACTTGAGGTTTTACAAAGTTTAAAACTACAAAAGGAATACTTCTGTGATAATTATGCAAAAAATTTAGGGCATACAGTTTTAAGGCTTCCACCATACCATTGTATATTTAATCCCATCGAACATGTTTGGCACCAACTGAAATCTGCCATTCGTCGTAACACTATTTGCCCTACTATTAACTCCAGTGTACTTGAGCTTATAGAAACTGAAGTTTTTAACATTCCTTCACAAAGTTGGGCAAATTCTGTTACACATGTTGAAAAAGTGGAAAAATCGTACATCCATATAAACAATATAGCAAAAATAATAATTAGAACAGATGATGATAAAAATAGTGATATTGATATATTAAGTGAATAACTATTATAAGTACCGAATAATTTGTATATCTTTTGTAATCATAAATATAATTTTTAATAATAAAATAACTTGTAATTTTACATTCAAACAAAAATAAAATATTATTTAATGTCTTACTTTTTTTTATTACAAACCATGATTAAATTCTAAGCAAAATACGGACTTGTTCGGCCATATTTCAATTTTACCGCTGGCCCGGGTCTTTCCTAATAGGGATATCTCGGAACAGACTTTACCTGATGTTATACTAGACCCATTTGTTGCCAGGTTTTTAATAGACAAGTTGAAAAAGTATGTTAAAAATTAGATCTATCCTGTGTTTCCTATTGCCTGACAGCAAGCAACCCCCACTATAAATGCAAAATTCAAATTTTGGGTTACAGTGTGACCATATTATTTTTAGACTGGAAGTATATCTTGCAGTAACAATACAGGTAGTTTTAACATTGTACAGAGACAAACCTGTAATTTTATCCTTCACAATAGGGTCGGAAAATTATAACAGAGCAAGCCGTGAATACCATAAGAATGGGTCTGTGTATGTCATATCCACCGCTTTTCATCGTCGTATTATTTCATAAAAAGGGTCTATGTGTAAACCCCGATACTATCATAAAGGGTATAAGTGCCCAAAATGACGACAAGTCACCATTGATGCCAAAAGGTGGCTCTGGGTCTAAACGCCAGACATTATTGTGAGGAAAAATTAAAGCTGCGTACGTGAATAAACTGCAGTGAGTATATTATATTAAACCGCATGGTACCACGTCAGACTCTCTCGATCAGGGACTTTAAGTGACCGCCAACCGCAAGATATACACAAAAAGATACTGGAAATTATCATAGCGGTTATTTAACGATTCCTGGAATTATTTACATTTCACTTGATTATTATGTTCCGAGAAATCATCCAGAATTTTGATTTTCACTAAAAGTCGGCACAGGAAATAAACAGTATTCTTCGAGTTGCTTTAAATATGGGAGATTCAATATTTTTGACTGATCATTTTGGATCGATTTAGCTAAGCTAAATATAATGATTTTTGTCCGATTTAAAAAATTTTACTTCCCCTCAATTACCCTAAAAGTGATTTTACATGAAAAAAATTTACAGTCCTTTACAAAGATGCAACCGGGGAGGACATTGAAAATGCCGAAGCAGAGTGCAACGCTTGTGACTATTGTGAGATTTGAGATCTGCGAAAACTCATAGATTTGAATGTAATATTTAGGTAGTTGATATAAGTTTTATTGATTCATAATATAAAAAATAGTAAAATAAAGGTTATAAACTTTAACGCGCCTCTAAGGTATGGTTTCGCTGGAGCAGTCATCGGCCGCGGCTGGCATTAGCGATTGGTAGCTTGATACTGGTTTAATGCGATTTGTATGTACAATGTACACGGTTTCACTGCCGCAGCTCGGCGACACAGCGTTCGCTGTCGATTGCAGAGGCTGCGTTCGGACTGCTAGAGAGACCAGTCCAGCCGCGATCGCTCAGCAGAATGCCACCGTTTTCGGCAATTGCTGACGAGTGTTTGATAGAGGAGGTGCAAAAGTACCCCCCTTTATACAACTATGAGAACGAAAATTACAAAAATGTTGTAATGAAAGAAAATGCATGGAAAAAAGTGGCAGCAAGTGTAGGGAAGAACGGTAAAGTGTACAAAACCATTCTGTTTATTTTTCAGCATTACATTACAAAGCTTATAATTATACCATATTCAAATCCAAGATGCATACGAAGGAAACATTGATCAGTACTTAATGACAACCGTAACTCTATTTCGACTGGTCAATCGGCAATAAAACTAAAAGGCCCTGGGCGACAGGGTTGTATTCAGTTTACCGGTGATTTTCGCATTATTGCATTGTATCGTTTGGTGTTATTGTTTGTTATCGATATTTTGATATAAATATTTGTGTTTTTGACCGTTATATTTGAATGTATACAGGGTGTTTCAGAAGTACTAACCTGAACTAACCTAAATGTGTCCGGAGTTGCCCCGTGTTTGATGTACAGGGTGTTAAAGTTTTTTTTTAAAAAATCGTTTTTTCATTATTTTTGTAAATATCCTTTTCCCGATTTTATTGAAATTTGGGACCGTCATTCATAATGATAAGGGGCTTAATTAGCCCTAACTAGATTAAATTTATTAAGTCCAGTGGCGTATCGGGGAACACTTCAACGGATATTATTGACAAAAAAATGTACGCCACTGACTTTTTTCTAATTTTGATATTTTTTTCGGATATACCAACTAATGATACAATTTTAAAATGTTTTGATTCTTTGACGTCTTAACCAAATTGATTTGTTTACTTAATATGCTGCAGCTTTGATTTAAATATGGTATGGTATAAATTCAAGTGTTAATATGACGTTTGTCAAAATGGAGGAATTTGGGCGAACATCTCCTCTTCGTCTTCTTCCTTCAACAACAGCATACAATGGCATGCAACTAGTGTTATCGGCGTTCATTATAAATCATAGATAAGCGCTTTCACTACGAAATACGAATATAATCTGAAGCGCGCTGCATACTCAAGCCGCGCCAGCCAAACCACCCTGTGGCGACGGCCGATTGATACGCTCCATCGCGAACGCCAGCCGCACCCGCTGACTGCTCCAGCGAAACCATACGTTTACTCTCGACATGGTCTGATCCCGTCGTCCCTTCTCCCTTCCCCATCATCATCGGGCCACCGGCTCGCTTGTGGATCATTTTAATTCGGTGTGACGTATGGGACAAATGCAAATTTCGTTGAATTCCGTACCCATACTAACGTGTCCGTGCGATAATATAAACATTTTCAATGTTAAAAAGTTGCTTCAGTCAAATCAGTTTGCATGGTCATTCCTCTTTAAAAAAGGTACTCTGCATTTGTTTCGATAAAATTAGCCGTTTTTAAAGAAAATACATTTTTTGCATGACACGTTATTGAAATAATAAATCAGAATACTACAATAAAACACCAGTCGTTTTTATTTCGTGTTATTGACAACACTTTTCTAAATTGCCTGATTGATTGAGCACATAAGACTTAAGTAATGGAGGATTATTCCTATAGTGAATATGAATGACATGCCTCTAATTTATATACAAGCACTCGGCGATTGTGTGGAGGCGAGAAGAATTTATTCTGATACATATATACAAGTGATTTAAAAAAAATGCTTAAATTAATCCTTGGCTAATCCATTTTAGAAAGTTTTTTTCCGCGTCATTGTGGAGAAGGATCTCCAAGAAGAGCAAGGAACCCTCAGTTAGAGGAGGAAATTCTGGATGAGATTGACGACAATCCCTCTAATAGTGTATGAAAACTGTCGGCCCAAGTTCCTGCGACCAATTGGGTTGTTCAGACCCTTCGACAACTGCTACATCCTTATCACGTCCAGAAGGATGTCTTCCGTTGATTATCCTGCAAGAGTCAACCACGCAAATTGGTGTTTCCAACGATTTAGGCAAAATCATAATTTTAGTAGTATTGTTTTGTCCACGGACGAAGCCGGTTTCACCCGAGACGGACTAATAAGTTGCCATAATTTGCATATCTGGCATGAAGAAAGTCCCATGCCACAATACAGACAAAGCACCAACAAAGGTTCATGGTTACTATGTGGGCGGGGATAATTGGGAATCATCTTATTGGATTAGAAATCTGATGTGGTATATGCACGCCGGTGCACCGCCCCATTTTAGCAATTTAGTTCATCAGCACTTATTAAATACTTTTGGTAATTGATGGATAATATCTTACGGCCAGTTCACACCAGGGAAGAAAAAAAAACACGCTATTTCAACGAAATTCCAGACAATCTGGAATGTTGGGGCTCTGTATCTTTGTTAAGGGACCCTTTCGGAATTTTTTTCTATCACAAATTAGGGTTATTTCGACCTCCGCTATACTGTTATCAATGTACAGAGTGTTAAACGATGACCTGTGAAGATGGTTTTCGGTTAAAAATAAAAACCGTGACATTTCTTATTTTGAAGTATGACAATTATTATTTGTGGCAAGAATATATATTTGATTTAATAATGTATTTCAAGAATAAAGGTGTGCTTAGAGTTGCCGTAACGTAAGACGTTAGACGTAATCGATTGCCGATAACACGTAAGACTTAAGCGATAAGGACGTACCGATTCATAGTTTCAAATAGCTAAAGAACCTTGTCACGAATTTGTAGGTTATGTCTGACATTTGGTAAAACAATTTGTTGGGTGATTCAACTACATATGGATTATGTTGAAACATAATTATAGTTACAGCAATATTGTGTTGTTCTTTACTAGCAAAAAAGCAATTAATAGTATATTACGTTACAAGACCGGAAAGTACTATTTTACAGGACGAAGCAGGCAATTTCCAGGGCGAGCCGCCAGGCGAGTCCTGGAAGCCTGCGAGTCCTGTAAACGTACTTTCCGGTTGTGTAACGTACAATATTTTTTTTTAAATCGACGCAAGACCAGTGGCGTACAAGAAAATTTAGATAATGGCTTACTACATTAATATAGTTTTAAACAGATTGAAAACTCTATAGTCAGGAATTTTTTTTATTTATAATAGTTATAATAAATATTATTTGATAATAGGTACTTAATAAATAATTAAAATTAGAATTATTCTAATAATTAATAATATCTATTTTTGAACTGTTATGTTAAAAGTACAATTTTGTACGTTATTAAATTGTAGACTTGATGGAAAATTTTTTGATACTTCTTTATGGGTTGTTTGTGATGTAATATGTACTTTTGACCCTCCTGCTTCATTTTTTGATACATCTTTATGGGTTGTTTGTGATGTAATATGTACTTTTGACCCTCCTGCTTCCTGAATTTTGCTGGCTATGTCAATCTTATTTTGTAGAGACTGTTCAATATAGCCTTCGGCAACTTGTGATGACTTCCAGCCGCCGTGTCGTTTTAAATTAAGGATGTCGCCTCCACCTTCCACTAACAATGTGGCCGAACTACGTCGGAAACAGTGCCCTGTAAATTGCTCTGGGTTTGATAATCCCAAATAGGATGCTATTTTTGATGGCGCTTTTCCTACAGAATGCAAACCTACTGGTTGAATAGAGCACTTTCCTTTATTGTAAAAAATAAATAACCTTCGATGTGGGACATTGGATGGACGTAAAGAAACATATGTTCTATATACATTTAAGTTTTGTTCGTCAACAACTATAAATGACCTGGGATGATTTGTCTTTGTATTTGGAATTTTTATCACCAGCATCGATTGATTATCTTCAACATCGTCAATTGTCATATTAACTAATTCTTCACGGCGACAGGCCCCAGCCGATCCCAATATTAGTAAAAGCTAAAAAAAAATAAGAAATAATTAAAATAAATAGCCGTTTTTAATAATTATTGTTAAAAAATATAAGGAGAGAAGAAAATGAAAAAAATACATATTTAAGTCCTACTTACTTTGATTAAAAGATATTCATTATCAGGAGCTTCCAGCAGGAATTTGTCAATATCTACTCTGGTTAGTACCCTCGATTTCTTGGGTATGTATCCAACCGACTTCCTTTTGATAAATGCTATAAGTTTATAATATCTGCTTATATCCAAATTTTCTTTTAAATTTAACATCAATTTAATCATCGAGTACACACTCCACAATGTAGATGAATTTAATTTTTCGGATTTTTCAGCAAAATAGGCTAACAAAACATCCTCAGAAATATTTCTGACATTTTTTTCTTTACACCAACATTTGAAAACGGCAAACGTTTTTTCATACTTGTCCCTGGACTTATGCGGCAACAAATCGTGAGTAGCTCTAGCAGCCGCTTCAGTTATTTCAAGAGGAATTTCACCTTCATCCACATTCATTTCCATAATATAATCTAACTTTTAAACACAATTTTTAATAAGCAGTATCAAATTTGACAGTTCGTTGCCATGAAACGCCATGAAAGAAACAATCAAGTCAAAGCCTACTTATTATGGGTTTGGTTCGTTTTCTCAAATATTGATCGGAATGTAAAAAAAGGGCCCGGTAAAGTAAAAAGAGGGACCGGTAAAGTACTTTACCGGTCCCTCTTTTATGACTTTCTGGTCTAGACCGATAAAATGACATTTTCCGGTTAAAAAATTGAGTAGAAAGTGGTTGCTTTCCGGTCGATTTAAAAAAAATAAAAGAACATCCCATATTTTTGGATGTAATTATAACGGAGTTGTAAAAGTACGATCGATTTCGACCGAAGCCGTAACGTAAGAAATGAAATAAAACCATTTCTGACTGCTTAGGGCTATCATTGAAAACATTTTTTTTTAATTTATTGTATATTTGTAAGAACTTTATTTTTTCTGTAGAATTAGACCAACATAAAGTAAGATATCTTGGATCGATTCAAATTCAGTTGAATATTTTGCTATTGAGTAAGTGCACAGACAGAGGTTATAATAATATAAATTGAATATTTTTTTAGAGATACAATTATTTATTGTTTAGCCTTCAATCTCCAATCCGAATTTTATTATTCAAGATGGCGGATGAAGCAAAGCCCCCGCCCCCACTTAAGGATTACTTTGCAAACAATACCCTCTCATAACCCAAAAAAAAATAAATACTACTAAACACCTTATAATCAGTTCCAAATAGGAAACCTTTATAGAAATGATAATGAAATCCCATTTCTAGGTAATCAAATCAAATGACGGCGAACCAAACAATTCCAAGAATCGCCAAGTTCTAGGATATACTCAATTTATAAAAGTTAAATGGAATATTTGCACCATTTTTTTTATCAATATAATATATTTTGTGTTCATATTATGTAGGTATGTATTGTATACAGAGTGGCAAAAAAGTCGCGCATAAGGACTTTTAAAAAATTTACCATTCAACAAAATAAAAACACGTTACCTTTACCTAACATATCCCATCTATCATCTAACGCTTAGATTAAAAATGTAGTATTTCTCTTTATTTCTACATTTATGTGTTGTGTGTTGGCAATAGTTAAAATGCATCTGTAAATCCCCGAATTCGGCCAATTCCCCAATGCCAACTCCAACCCCAACCAGTTAGACCAGCATGCATTTATTTCTCGATTTGACCATTTTTGAAGGGGTTGAAAATACTCTTCACGTGTAGCTCAGTTCCTGTTGATTTTACAACAAGAGATGAAGAGAGTGATATGGTTGGGAATAAAATTCTTTATAATATTGTGCTCTTAAGAATTTTCAATATTTTTATTATTTATCGAGTTATTGCTCGATTTGATCATTTTCGTCCCCAACCAGCTAACCTGTTAGATTGGCATGCATGCAATTTTTCAGAGACCAGAAACCTGTCCTGTAATTTTATGTTCGAAAGTTAGCAGCCCCACTCCTGATGCCTTTAAAACTATGAAGCCAAATTAGGAATTAAACAATAGAAAATATAGATTTGTAGGCACCTACTTAGCAAGTAAATGACAGTTACTCAAGATGAGAATATTGCTCGGAAAAGTCTCATAATTTATAAAAAAATTTACAAGGAATGAATGAATACCTTCGGAAATAAGAAACTGAAAATAACGCGTAAAACCACAGTTCTAAAATACATGAATAATTGTTTTATGGAAATGTATCTATGTTGTTCAGATACGCATTCTTAGAGGTCACTTACAAAATCTGGTTGTGGATAGGTCAGATCTCGAGTCAACCGTAATGGATATATTTTTGCAACTGTATTTTCAAAATAATTTACATTCCCATTTTACAAAGAGTAATTCAGGTTCTCCTAGTGTTTCCGGGGATTGTCTGGTTTAAACTTATACAGAGTGGCAAAAAAGTCGCGCATAATGCCTGTAACTTTTGAATTACCTCGTATACGAGTAAGTGACCTTTATGAAAGTTGGTCAGTAAATTATTCCGCACATTTCTACCTGCATGAATTTTTTTTGTTATTTCTGGTTTAGTTGCCATAGAGACTAACTTACTTTCTTTAAATGGAACACCCTGCATATGATTGCATATTTGGATTCTACTGGGAAAACTCTGAATTTTTTGTATTTCAAATTTTTATTTATTTAAAATTGTAACAAACTTTATAATAACAAAATAAATAGCCTAGAAAATTGAACAACTTAACATCGGAATAATAAACAAGTGGAACCTTTTCAGTGAATCAGGTGTTCGAAATGACCACCATTTTCTGCTAAGCAGAGCGCAAGTCGATCCCTGAACCCGTCTACAACGTTTAAAAGGAAGTCCTCTGGAATGGACCGAATTTCAGCACTAATTCTGACTTTTAAAGATTCTAAGTCATTTGAACGGTTAACGTAGACTTTGTTCTTTAAGTGTCCCCACAAAGAAAAGTCGAGCTGGGTTAAGTCCGGGGATCGCACTGGCCAGTGAATAGCACCTCTTCTGCCTATCCAACGCCCTGGAAATGGTTCGCTATTTTTCGCCATTCAAATTAATATCTATAAAAAAAGGTCCCACAATATGTCTACCAACTATGCCCGCCCGAACATAAACTTTTTCGGGCCTCTGAGTATGACCTTCCCGGAACCAGCGAGTATTCTTAGCAGACCAATAACGATAATTGTGTCTATTAACAATGCCATTTAAAGGGAAAGTAGCTTCATCCGAGAAAATTATATTTGTTGCAAAGTTATTATCGATATTGCATCTTTCCATCATCAGCCCACAATATTTAGCTCTCCTATCAAAATCGTCCTCGTTTAACTCGTGCACCAACTTTATCTTGCAGGGATGCAACTTCTCCTGCTTAAACAAATGTTTCACTGACTGATGAGACACATTAAAATCCATTGCTATTATTGGCCTGTATACTCGATGATTGTGTTGGATTTTCATGTATTGAGAGCATGATATCCAAAATTTGTCTCCCCCCGTTGCTGTTTTAGGTCGACCTGATCTAGCGACTTCCCTAACACTGCTCGTTTCTCGAAATTTCTTTACCACTCAACACACCGTTGACTGATTTATTGGACGCCTATTTGGATATAATTCATTGAAAAGTTGACAAACCTGATCTTGCGATCTCTTCATATTTCCGCAACCGCTCATTATTAAAATTTCAACTCGTTGTTTCTTATTTAGATGAACCATAGTGTAAACAAATTAGAAATCAAACAACAGAAAATTAAACAGGAACTCAGAATTGACACCTCTTAGGTCGCTGTCATGAAAACACCTTGACTCAATTGGTGGGTATTAGGTAGTAATAATTATAATTAGGAAGTTTTTCATTTTTGAGCTGTCATTATCTCGGAAACACTTGCAGATAGGTGAAAATTTGAAATACAAAAAATTCAGAGATTTCTCAGTAGAATCCAAGTATGCAATCATATGCAGGTGTTCTGTATAAAAAAGGAAGTTAAAATCGTTTGGTTTTAAAGTCCTTTGACACCTTATTAAAGAACAAAGAACTCTATTTCGTAATAAAGGACTGTCCTTCGAAATAAAGGACTGTCCTTTAAAATAAAGGACTGTCCTTTGAAATAAAGGACTGTCCTTTGAAATAAAGGACTGTCCTTTGAAATAAAGGACGGTTGGCAAGCCTAATCAAGAGCTTAAATTACTTTGCTGTTCAACCATTGAGCAAATTAAATATTAATAGAGCAGGGGTATCTGTTTCTATCGTCAGCCATTTGAGCCATTAATTTCATGGCTGTATCAATCGATGAAAACACAACACAAACCCTTCTTAAGCCCAAATTTTCTTTCTGACGCATGTCTCACCTGTCACTGATTTTTGCTTGTTCAGTTTTCATTATCAAACAAACAAAAATTCCGGTAAAAGTATTTACAGCAACAAAAAATACAAAACTTTACAATAAAATTGTTACCTTTTGAACTCGAACTGAACGAGTTATTACGTCAATTTAAATTAGAAATCATTAACATTATCGTAAAACCCGTTGAATATGCACTCGCGGTCGTGATGTTAATTATTAAAACAAGGGATTCCTTAATAGTAGGTACATGACTTTTACTTTTTAATCATCAAAACAAAACAAACAAATTAATTATATTATAGTTTTCTTCTCGTGAAAAGACTTTGGATAACGTTGATGGTATGTATACCAGTAATAAGGTATTAATAGAGGTCACTCTTAAACACAATTTGGAGGAATGTATTTACATACGTGCTTTTATGTCAATTTAAATGTACGAAAAAATCATCTTTAAAAAATGCCTGAGCGTTAACCGTTAAATTCCTAAAAATATATTTGGCACACAAAATCTGTACGTTATGCTTCCAGCAAGATACCCATAGAATAAATGTTGGCAAATCTCCCACATATTTCCAGAAATTTATTGATATTCGTAGTGAGCTTCATTTCGGATAATTTCTTTATTTATTCGCCAAAATATCGTCTCATAATTATATTCATTTACGGGAGGTTGTTGTCGAGTTGTCATAGTCGTCATCCTTTTCATATAACAACAGATTGCGTACTGGCGAAAACCAAAACTAGTACATAGGTCTTTTACAAAATTAAAATCATGGATTAAAATAAATATTTGAAACTGAAAATCAAGATTATATACTTGCTACTGAACCAATGCCGACAATTAAAACTTGAAAATACATTTCTTTTAACAATTTACAAGTAAACTTAAGGAAATTAAAGAAAATCAGATGTAAACTAATGTAAACAGAACGTTCTAAACTCACAAAATAACTAACTCGAGTGAAATACCAAAATAGATATTGACCCAACAGAAATTCCCCCGATTAGTATTCAACGCCCAAGGATTCCCCACAGTTGCCCGCTTTCCGGCTGCATAGATCTTGTCTATGTTTTTAAAGGTCTAGCTAGGATATTGAAATTAAAATCAACATATTAGAATGTCTATTATTAAAATCAAGCAATTTTTGAATTAAGATAATTTACTGCTGTTACGAATCTAAACCAATATAGATGTTAAAGTCAAGTACTATTAAAGACAATAGAGAAGTTTCTTATTTGTCTGAATAATTGCTGAATTCTTTTATTCATCAATTTTACTGATAGCGAAGTGACGTTAGGGTTCAAATCGAGTAAAAAGAGGCCATGTCGTCATCAATTGACTTAAGTTCATGTCTGGTGTCGCTCGAGATGGATAATTCGTGACGTACCTAAGCTGATGACGAGGTGGCTTCTTCTTCTTACTTAACGCGGATTCTACGTCTCCGAACTGAACTTCATCTATTTGCCGACGACACGTCTATAACTGTTATCTCTAAGCAGCCATGGTTGGTAGTCTCGCGGCTTCTTCAGATTTGGCTAGATAAATACTGATGGACACAGCCAGTCATAAAAAGGTCTATCATAAATGTCGCTTACATCAAACGGGCCAGCGGGGGTGAGGGGTATTTGCTGCGCCTTCTAATTAGAAGCTGGACATAAACTGTGTGATGAGACAAACGTTTGAAATTAATAGGTTGCTCAAAGAGTGAGACAAATAGCAAAAGTCAGCACACTATTGGCTTACATCAAGGTTAAATGTATAAAGCGTTGTTGCCACAAATTCAAATGTTTCACGAGGTTTGGGAAACAACTTTTTAAAAGAACGAATAAATCAATGTACCTACCAATTCATAGAAGACTAATCAATGCATTGTTGCTATTTACCAAAATCTACTCAATTAAAGAAGAGTCATCGCCATTCGCTTATTACATTTTGCATGAGAGTAAGGTGTTACTTGACTTACTGACGACACGCCAAATATAAACAAACAATGTGCATCTGTGTTAAGTCCTTGGTTTAAATTATGCTAAACCGCAAGCCATCGTCTTCTCGAAGTCGAAAGTGAAATTTCCAACAACCAGAGTGGTAGCAAATATTTTAAATTGTCACGAAATACTATAGATAAACTCATAACTAACTTTCACAGAACGAACTGATCACTCAAACACACATACACGCAACACCACATACAAGCATACAACGTCCGAAAGATAACATCAGCCCAACATGCCTCTACGACCTATTACAAGCTCCAGAAACTCTCCAACATACGAACTGTCCAGATTTCTGCTTCCAATACTACAGCCGCTCCAAGGACATAGCACATCGTTTGTAAAAAATTCGCAACACTTCGTTGAAATAATAAGTGGAAAGGAAATACAACCAGAGGATCGATTAGTCAGTTTCGATGTCGAGTCTTTATACAAATGTCCCAGCGAAGGATACACTTCAAGTCATCAGTAGGAAACTTGGAGAACAGAAAGAAAATTCACACTGGTCAATACCTTAATTACGCCTCAAACCACTTAAATACCACAAAACATGGGATAGTCAAAACACTTGTTGACAGAGCATTTACCACCATATGTCAAAGGAATCTCCGAGAAAATTCGAAGATTAGGACAGCAATACTAAATTCGAACAGTATTCAGCTCCAAAGATTCCTTAAAAAGCCACCTGATGAAGACAAACCCAACCAGCCAAAGGGACACGAAGAACTGCGTATATAGAATACCTTGCGAGTGCGGACAATCCTATGTTGGTGAAACCCTACGCCCCCCTTGAAACAATACACAAAGAACACCGAGACCACACAAAGAAGGGAGAAACAAACAGATCCGGTGCGGCAGAACATGCTTGGACACACGGCCACCACTTGCAATGGTCAGAGGCAAAAATAATACTCAAAGAAGAACACTGGCGAAAGAGGAAATTCAAAGAAGCGGCCGTCATAATTCAGAGTCCAGACTGCTTTAGTAAGCCCTCTTTAGACATAAGAAATATTTGGAAACCCTTGTTAAGTAGATGTAAGCTTAGTTTAGGACCACACAGTAACGCATGACTGCACCTATCTCGGTCATGCGCTGCTAACCAGGAGGTAGTATAAATACCCTTGTAGTTTCGTAGCTTGTTCACTATTCACCTGAAGACGACTGGAGATACTCACCATTTGAAACGTTGTGATAGAAATAAATAATGATAATGGAAGTCCAAAACACATCTATCATTCACAACAACAAAATGAATGAATGATGAAAAACAATAAAGCAACGACATTACAAACAAGTACAAACGGGAAACAGTAAAACCACAAAACAAAACGGAATAATTCTGTAAAATTTGGTAAAACCATAGAAAAATGAAGAAATCAAAATCAACAAAGCTGTTTTTTTTCAACCAACCCTAAAGCAGAAAAATCCACAAGCAACTCAATCAAAAAAAGAAATAATAGACACCAATCTAACTTGATAAAATACCTTTGATATCCTTTTCAAATAGTTGCCAAATGTCAAAAAGGGTAACTCTAATCGTACCTCGCTCTTGAAATCGTAAATAGCTGCATTTGCCAAATCATAGACCAATCTAGCCAAATGCAAATGACAACAAAATAAGAGATTTACATTGGCCGTTACCTATTTTCTTATAAGTCTCAGTAAAAATATAATTCTTTCTACATATACCATGACTTTGGTTTAATTCTTATTCGAATTTTTATGATATGAACAACACCTAACTTGAATGCAAATTTGTTTCCTACTTTCTCTGATACATTTACAGCTTCACGATTCATATTTCGTTCCTTGTTTACGTTTTCTTGTCAGTCGTCATTGAATAGCTAGCATATACTATTATTATAAAATATGTACACTGTATTAATTGAATTTGTATTATCTTACTGTCTTGTAAATTAAAATGTAGGATACACTAATTAAATATATGGCTACACTTAAATACATAAGCATGGTGATGATTAGTACAAATTAAAAAAAAAATAATTTACATACGACGTAAAATACAGAATAATCCTCCCATGTTGAAATAAGTGACTTAGTAAACTATATTTTTGTGGTTCATTGCTGTTTATAGTACAGTCTGTTTCAGTCAAAATGATCTAACAGACCTTAGTCTTGTCAATATTCTAGTCAGTCAGCGGATTTTCATCGTGCACGTCTCGTCATCCGTTGCTGCCTTGGAAACTGATCAACCTAGTGAATACAGGGGATTGTCTACTGTTGGGTTGGCGTATACTGTATTTTATTAATATTAATAAAGTGAGCCGCACATGCAAATTGGAAGAAAATAAATAACAGTCGACTAGAAGCTAAGTCATAAAAACGTTAAATGCGTAAAGTAAAAGGATGCTCAAGGTGACAGCAATTACTGTGAAGATGAGATTTGCTTGTTTGATTAAATGCAAAAGGTAAATGGATGCGAACATGTTAAGAGAAAATGTCGACCAGTGGATTGTTTCTGATGACTAGGAGCAAGAGCTTTCCTTAGAGGAACTACCTGCCTGTAAACAAACCAAATAGGTAGACCAGCTTGAGAAAGAAGACAATATAGAGGTTGTTGTTAAACACCACAACCAAGAAGGTTTTGCTGGTTTATAACAAACCTTGAGGTATGTGGAGCAGCAACTTTAATACTTCAATTTGTATCTGTTCGCTGCTTGCAAAATTAATTTTTAATCCGAGCTTTTGCGACACATAATTCAGCTTTGGGCATCTTCCTGGCATTTCCTAAGTTATGTGATATAATGAGAGTGCCCTCGGTAAAACGAATCTATCAACGGCTATTCATTTTCGCTACAATTGTAATATTCTGAAACTAATCCCTGTCTAACTCCACTTTTAATTTGTATTGTTAGGTGTTGTAAAATGTAGATTTACTGCTGGTGGTGGCAATAGACAAAAGTTATACAGGGTGTCTCAAAAAGCTCTGTACAAAATGCTAGCAGATATTCCTAAGGCTAAAATATGACGATTTAGCCCATCAACTCTATGCCCCATAGAGTAACTTATAAGTCAAATGTCTTTGGGCTCATATAGGCTACGTAAACTTGAAAAGTATCCTGTGTATGCAGGGAAAAACAATTCAAGGTTCTTCCGCGTAATGTTTGTGATATTTCTGTTAAAAACAATGTTAAACAGGTATTAGTAAATAAGGCCTACTATTTCCGTTGCTAAATATTTGTCAAAGCCACTCTAAATTTATATGCAAGTATGCATGTATATTGAAATTTACTACATGTACAACCTCTATGCTTTTGCATAGGTGTTATTATATTTATTCTTGTGGCTTAAGTATTAAATAAATTAATAATATTAAGTAGTACATAGTAAGAAGTTTATCTGTAAACATCGCTGTGCATTAGAAATTGCCCAAGAAAGACTGTTGAAAATCGACTATTAATCGTTTAACTTGTATAGACTATATCGCATTTCGTCCTAAACTGGGATAAACTTTTGAAACAAAATGTTCTCCTTGTGTGATAATTATATAATATAATGTGACGTCCGACCTCTATGAGATTTTTGCGTTTTAAAATCCCGATAACCTTCAGCAGTTAAAACTAAGGTTGGTAAATAAGACCGTATTTAATATAAGTTCTGTAGTTGTGTTCCCTAAGCAGTGCTTCAACTGACACGATCTGAAAGATTGAAAAAAATCGCGCTAAAATATTTATTTATTTTGTGAGCAATTCATAGCGAATGAGAAACCGCAATTATCTGCATTTTAGTTGGTATTGCGAAATAATTTCCAGTAATAATTTTAAATCTTATTAATACAATAATTATTATTGATCCAGTTGGATGATCGCATAACAAATTATACCACAGGGGTTATCAGAACGCAATCTGGTGGGGTAGATATTAGAATCAACTTCCTCAAAATGGTTACTATAAACAATGATAATCGTGCTACACAGAACTGTAATCCTAACGCTATTTATAGAAACTGAGAAAGTTTAAAATGAAATTCGGGGTCCCTACTTAATCTTATTAATGGGCATTATCATTGTATACAGAGTGTTTACTAAATACATGCACGTCAAAACTTCAAGGGGTAATTTTTGTCCTTCAACGATGAAAAGCCGCTTTGTTTCAAAGATACAGGGCGACAAAACAATATTAATATTTTCAAATTATTAATATATTATGTAGGTTTAAATAAAACTACAGTAGTTATTGGTAGACTGCCCGAGGCCTAGAGGGTACAAAAAGTGCCCAGAAAAACGTTCTTGGCTATTAATTGCAACAGATTAGTGATATCGATGGATTTCATAAGACAGACATTGATTGCGTTTTTAGTAATCGGAACGTGGTTAAAGACGAAACGTATTTTTGGAGAATTCTTGTAGCTACAATGTAGGACCAGTCCTATTGCATTTGCGACCAAATTATCAATGTCCTATTAACTGTAACTACAAGCAGCGCCCGCTCTAGCGTTTAAGTCGTCCCGGACAAAAAGCGAATTGCCGCCCAGTGAACATATACTTTTTAAAAATACGGGGTGACCATAGATGGGGTTATCTATCCCACAATTAATTGAACCTAATTTTTAAACCTTCTGCATAAAATTTTAACCCACATAAAGATTCTATAAAAAAAAATCAAGATTTGAAATGTGCCTTTACAGCAAAGAAGTAACCCAAGAGTCAAAAAATAATGAAGAAATTCGCGAAGGTCGTCGTGACGACCAAAACAAATTTAGCGCACGTTCCATTTTTCCGTGAACACAAGATTGCAACCCAAGAAGAGCCAACAAACGAGAAGCGACAAAATCCCGAGTTTAGCATTGATTAAATGGGGACCAAATTATATGTCCTTCACCTTAAAAGTTTGACAGTTGTCCGGGTTATTACACTAAAAGAAGCACTAAAACGATGAAGACAATGCTTTACACTGAAATAAAAAATGTGGGTACCTAGTAAGAAGTAATTTTTTCATAATTATCTTCTGTGTTTCATGTAATTGGCTTTCCAGCAAATTTCGTGAAATCAAAAAAAAATTAAATAAAATAAAAATATTATTGAAATGTTTTATTAGTTGTGCGTTACTTACTGATAGTACATTTTAGAAAGGAAATTAAATAGTATATTACATACCAAGAGTGGTAAGAAGCCTATTACACACGATTTCGAAAATTACGGTACGAGCGTTAGCGAAAATTGCCCTTGTTAATGCAGACATTATAATATTACGTAACTGGTCTTACGCACAGCTTGCATGGCTTCTTACAATATAGTGTGTGTAATTAAAGTTTTACGGATAAAGTATACAGTGCGTAAGTAGGTTCTTACTAATACAGAAGTAGAAAAACAGTATTTTCTTATGTATCTCTTTATTTCTTTTTAAATATTTAACAGCAGTTTTGTTACTGTTTCTTACATTTTTAATCAATAATCCTAAAACTAAAATAAACAATGTTATATCTAGGTCTATTGGTCCTTAAATTTAGGTAACAAATAAGGGTCATAATTTAAAAGGTTTATTGTGATATTTTTATAATTATAAATTTCTGGATTACTATTAGGCACTGCGTAAAATTTAAGTAAATGTTTGCCAAATTTTGAGTTTTGGTTATATTAGACATGATATAATATAACAAAGTGCTATTTTAATTTGCCTTTAACATTATTTTTTAGCTTTCTGATCCATTATGCGGCTTTTTAATTTGATATGTATGCACAGGTATAAATTATTTCTTAGCCCACTCCCATAAGGCTAAAAACCATTTTCTTTTTGGAAAGAGTATGTTGGATATTTTTTACAGGTAAATCTGCTATTTTTCAATTCTTTGATAGGTACATGGACAATAATTATAGGTACTTAGAATTTAAACGGTAGGTAGATAATAATATAATTTTTTTTGAATAAGTTGGTACAATGGTTTTTATTAACATTTCAATTGTCAAAAACTTCACGACGGTAGAAGCCAACACAAATCGCGACGAACTTCATGACGATCGTCGTGAAGAAAATTCAGATGTAAAACCGTCAAGGGGCTAACTACTAAATTTGGATGGGTTTTTTCAATCTGTTTATGTTGGCTTGTTTCGAGACGTAATTTTTGGTTTTAATTCGATTTAGGTGAAGTAGGTACTTTTTGGATATGTTATATAGACAAACAATGTTTTTTAGTCCTTATACAATAAGGTACCTGCTGACGTAAGGAATGATATAATTTGTATCAAATACTTGAATAAAGATTTGAACTTGAATATTATTAAAACTGGAAGTTGTGTGGCTGTAATCACCTAGGACATTGTTAATTTGGGCCAAATAGTTTTATTTAGACTACATTCTCAAATCAATCAATATTTTTCTCGCCTTCAACCTTTAATCTTCGAAATAAACCGGGGGTAATACACTCCTGAAATTACCAAAGTACCTAATCGCCCCTTGGATATTTGCTGTATGATTATATAGTAAACACCCTGTATATTGTATGTATAGGAAAGATAGGGTAAAACTTGAAAAACAATAACATTCAAAACATTTTTAAAGTTTAATAAACAAGTTTTTAAATTTGTAAAAATAAATGCCATAATAGTCAGTAAACAAAAAACAGTTGGGTTGGGTTAATTCTACTTATTACCATAAGCACACATAGGAAAACGCAAAGTTTTACTTGGAATTGTACCGCAATTCAAGGACCTTTTGAGTCATAATTATAATAAATTTCTACCTACCTATTTAATAGGTAAACGATATAATAAATTTAGACAGCTGTGTCTGGATGTCGCGTCGTCAATATTAAAACACTTTCCCAAACCAATTATTTATTGTCCGGTCCTTCTATAAGACTGTAGCTATCAGTATTATGAGGAATTTAGATTAAAAAAACGAACTAAGATTACATCCATATATCAACAAGAGATTCATTAGATCTAAGTTAAAAAGTAAACATTTAATGCGATAACAAAACAAAAAAATGGTTTCAGATATTTGACAGTTCCAGAAAAAATACTATTTTCGTTAAAAATAATCAATGCGTTTAGATAATAGAGTAGAAGTGTTGGCATCGACTTGTTTGAAAACGTCACTATGGAGTTGTTTGCAACATGTGGAGGTTGAAGGAATCTGTGCGGGGAAAGAGGGGCAGAGCCCGTTCGACTCGAGACAGACAGTGTATGACGCCAAAGTGATAGTCTCACTGGCGCCAGTGTACAATACCGTGCAAAAATATTGTCCAAGGCCTCATTTTCTAGGACTAATTTAGTCTAATTTCGCTTTGAACTACTGACTGCTAAATATGTAAGTTACGTACGCAAAAAGCGGACTTACCTTATCTGTAGGAAGCGATATTCTCGCCCACGTCCGTGGAGCACAACTAAATGTTTACATTATGTAAAATGATTGGCACTTTAGGTATTTAAACTTATATTAACGCGTCAAATGAAATACCCGTTTAACCAGCAAATATCCAAATAAATGATTGAAATGCACTTTCTACGAAAATAAACAGTTGGCACCTCGTTTTTTGATGTGAATTTATTCACATAATATACGGTTGTACTTGTGTTTTACACTTATCTACAATTTTAAAACTAAGTGAAGATAATCTAAAGATACTGCGTGTACAACAGACACTAAATATGATATGAAGGGTCACAAGGCGCCATGTTTACTCGGTTCACTTGTCTCTATTCCACAAATACGATGTGCTATGACTGATTCACTTCTCGCTCTCGCCCGATACTCCGAACGGCAGCGATCCGGAATAATTTGTTCTCTCTCGAGCTGGAATCGCCGTCACCCCCGTCCCGCCCAGTAACGTCAACCATTCACTACCTCTTTCCTCGAATCTCAAACCTGTTCGGCAGCTGTCTTTGTCTTTCTTTGGATTCACCTCGTGCGTTGCCTCGGGTTGTTTTGTTCTCTTTTTAAACACGGATCAGCTCTCTCTTTTTTTTTTCGCCAAACAAAACATTCGATACGGTGCAAAGTCTAGTACAACAGTCAACAAATAAAATATTCATTATATGTTAAAGGTACTTAGCAGTAATTGAAATGTCTGTTTTTACTTGACTAGGGCAGCTTTTGTAAGTGACAAGTAATATTGGAAATGATATATCGAAGCAGAGGAAAAAATATAACTACATAGATTGGAGAATATGTGCGACAAGACAACAAAGTATTTAACAGTGCTGACGTACTTTAATGGTTTGGAATAAAAATTATCGTACTGTTTAGCAGCCCATCATATCTAAAATTAGAGTTGGTTGTCCAAGTAGTAGTTACAATACAAAAAACTATTCCGAGAACTGTCTGTTTTCATTGGAATCGCCCACCGTTTTCCTTCTCTGTTTATATTTATTCTCCCAGCGGCGTCCGCTACTACAGCAAGCTTATTTTTGGCACGACATTGGGATCGTTTTCCACTAAGGGAAGCTAACTATAAACGATGGTTTTGGTCTAAAAATAAATATCAATTTTACAATCTCTTAACCAGGGTTGAAATAAGTTAAAATCACTATTTTTTTGAAAATTCCGGCTTATTTTAATTAATTTTTTTCCTATAACAGTGCTTCTGTTTTCAACAGGTTTTTAAATATTTGCTTAGAATTCTTCTAATTTTAATGCATTTACTGTCGAATATCGCCAATAAAACATTGAAACGAAAAAATCAGTAATATGTCAACTCTACATATATTGTCACTCATGATGTACATTTATTGTGAAAAATTTTTGATATAAATCCTTGCCAACCTGACCTTAAACCTTTTAACCACCAAACCTAACCTATGAAGAGCCGTATAATAGTTATCAGGCTTGTTCCCACCCGACCAAAACCGTACTAGGACCGTTTCCGAACGATCACTCAATTAATTTATCACTGCAACAATCGAGTGTAAAATTCAAAATTTTTATTGACAGGCTGGAAATGATCGTTCGAGAACGGTAATAGATACAGTTTTTGGACGTGTTAAGCAAACCTACATAATCCAAGATTTTAACCAAAAGGACACTCCGAAGCATATAGGATTTTAAAGACTGCATATTTTAATAATAATTGTAATAAATAAAATAAACAGAACAAAAAATACTTACCATATCAACAGTCCGGTATATGGTAGTAAAATGCTCAACAGCAAACGCTACTATTTGATCACTCCAGAACAATCTAACCTTGTCTAGTCAGTCAGCCACAATCATCAGGATTCAAATTACATATCTACAAAATATATTGTAGGCTATAAAGAAATATTCAGTTAATAAAGAACACATTATAACGACCCAAAACGGCCAGGAAAACAAACTAAAAAATGATTTAAACATTCTGTCCAAATGGTCTCATATCAACGGGCTTCCTTGCTTCCAAGTGCTATATTATTATAGTTTCATATATTACATACATTTTTTAACAATTTGTATCAATATGATACAAATGCTGAATCTTTGTCTAAAATAAAAACTTAGGACTCTTAGGAGTGTATTTCGATAGTGAACTAAACTTTAGGAAGTCAATACAGCGTTTAAACAGCTTGTTTTTTTTTGCGTCACAGTAAAGCATCAGATTTAGGATATGGCAACTAGTGTAGGTTGCTTTATTTTTGCATACAACTAGCTTACACTGACAAAAATGGATTTACCGATGTCGTTGGTTGCAGAATTAGAGCTACTTTAACGCACGTTTCTATGTTGTTCAAACTGAGCTGAGAGAAAACGAATTATCACAAATCATTTAAAAACGCTACAATAACTCAGCTTCTCTTTGTTCGCCTCAACACACAAATATCAACATTTTAAACACATTTGAGATTACCACAATCCTTCATTTTGTAACCATTTTATGAGTTACCTGAACTCAGTTTTTGGATTGGGAAAACTTACTAACTGATTTGGCTCGGTAACTTCATCCCATTGTTATTAGTATTTTGTGCACGTCGCGTCGTCATGGACCACATAACTGGACTTGCTATCCGCGCAACCGTTGATCGGAGGGATCTTTATTTTATTTTTGTTCATAGTTTGTTCTCATACAGGTGCGTGAAAATGATAATAATCCAATTTTAGTGTTGGAATATATTTAAAGTGCCAAACCTTATTGTGCCTAGCTTCGTTCATAGAGTAGTTCTTTTGCACTTGACGTTTATCATATGTTGTTAGATATGTCAGTTAACTTAGCATGTGTTTTCTGTAACAAGTGTTTGTTAATTAAAGTACATATTATTAAATATTCCTTGTGTTTCTTGGCTCTATTAAGATTCCCTGCCAACATTTAGGACAGATTAAATCTATAGTCGTTAAGTAAGCTAGAACAACTGAAAGGTTTTGATAGCTCGAATCATGAGTTAATCTAGCCCGAGTAGTAACGCATTACAACTCCCATATTGGTCTCTGGCAGCTTAAACAATAAATTGCTGCAGCCCACGTCGCATGTGTTCGTCAAACCCAGTTAGGATTAGCTAAGCTAGCTAGCTAAAACAACCCATCTTCAGGGCTATTATAACTCATGAACAGTGATTTGATGCAATTTCTTCGATTTAGTTGCCGTAACTTAGAGGTCTGAGCTGTCCCCTATTAGCAACACGCGTCGGTCTAGGATAACTCATATTTAAGTTATGTCAACTCGATATTTCGCTCAGTGTATATGCCACACAAGCTACTTTTGCAGCGTTATGACAGCTGGCGTTTTTGCCAGCGTCCAAAACGCTTCAACACTTTTACCACACACAAGCGTCCAAGTAATTCCCGATTCATTGACGGTATAATATTGAAAATGTCGCTTAAGTAAAAAGAATTAACAATAAGCGCATTAGTTACTATTGATGAAAACTGAAAGTCCAAAAAGCGTGGGTGAAAGAGTTGCTGAAAAATTTAAACATTAATTATCCCATATAAATTTCTTGAAAGAACTAAAACATCCAGCTATCCAGACTATAGCAATGATACACTCAAATTATTATTACATAAAGTCACACCACTATTTTTTACTTAAATAACTGACTAAAAGCAGAAATAGATTCTTCAGATTGTCCAAATCTCCAGTTTTCCGCCATTTCTGCACACACACTTTTCTAATTGATCGCCGAAATCAAACAAGTTTAATCTCAGCGTCCGAAGCTCCAAGTCGCCCAGCGGGTCGTTAGCGCTGCACAAAATACTCACAGGATGTTGTCTTGCGACTTTTGTGTTTTGGACGCTGGCGATAACGCCAGCTGCCAAAACGTCGCAAAAGTAGCTTGTGTGGGCCGCAGTACATAATGTTACGAACTTATCTTTCTTTGCATCAAATATACTTTCGTTTTTAGTCTTTAATATACCATACCCCATCACCTAACAAGAAACTACGATTTTTTCAGAACCCACTTTCATAGATAAAATAGTACAATATTTAGGATTTAAATTTTTCTCTATCCACCAGTCGTTGAAAAAAGTGCCAAATCCTTGCTATATCAAAAGGAACCAGCATTTATATCATCAATATATGATATAAATTGGTCTACCAAGTTGTTAAAATACATTCCTAAAGAATTTGTTTTCATGTAAAGTTCATCCGAGCATATTTCGTTTAACCTAATAACTGCAATTTATTATATTATTTATTATAACAACCAAAGAAACCCCGTCACCTGTTCGATTGCCAAACCTACGTTTTTAAAGAATTTCTTGATAAAATTACCCATATAAAACTGTCAATGAGCGTGCCAACCAGCGAAATCTACCTGGCCCCAGCTGGCATCACTGTTTATATTACTAAAATTAAATGAAATAAGGGCTACTGCTTTGCACAGGAACGGATGTTGTAGTTGAATGAAAAGCCATAGTATAGTAATACCTTATAGCAGCAATGTTTAATAATATGTTTATTTTTACGATTACTTGTATTATATGTATATTAATTTATTATAAGTACAAAACAAGTGTGAAAAGTTTGCGTGCGGAAAGGGCAACTTTTCGCACGCATTTTGGTAAAAGTAATAATAACAATTAATATACCTACTTAAAAATATATTTACATATATACACAGAAGGTTTAATTGTAATTATAAAACGTTTTAATCTATTCCTAATTCAGTCTCGCTATCACTATCACCCACATTTATAATCAGAGGATGTATATCGTTTTGTTGTGTAGTTATACAAGAGTCTTCAATTTTTAAGACATGGTTTGGCGTCAGAATATAAATGCTTCCTGGAATGTTTAGGGTAGCTGGATATCGCATTGGCTGAAGATTCCCAAGGTCTCCGCATACTTTTAATATTAACTTGTTGCACACTGTTTCAAAGTAAAATAGATAGGTACTAATATATTTTGAATATTATGTTTACTATTTATATAAGCTATATAAACAGGTACCTGTAACTAAAAAGTTTTGAGAAATATCCTAATAATTAAGTTGTTTCTAGAAAACCTTAATTAGACAGTTTATTAATTTTGATAACAAATCGAGTAATGTACCTATCTATTATTATTATAAACTGGCATTAAAAAAAAATGTGGGTTAATACGTCTCTGCGAATGCCGAGTTTATGAGGGGTTTTATTGCAGTCATTAAGCCAAATGAAATATGTTGGGAAGTACTTTACCCATTTTGTGTTTCTTAATTGGAGTAGTACAGAGTTGTGGTGTCTCCCATGTTATGGCTACTCAGTTGAGAAGATGGCTTTAATATCAGTTGTGTATTGACCAATGGCATGGCGTCGTTCACCTACTCGTGGGGTATTTTATATCGACTTGTCTCTAGTTTACATGAATTGGTAATGTTTGAAAAATATGGTTATAAAT
This sequence comes from Polydrusus tereticollis, assembly GCA_963920685.1. NCBI lineage: Eukaryota > Metazoa > Arthropoda > Insecta > Coleoptera > Curculionidae > Polydrusus > Polydrusus tereticollis. The sequence goes on along the minus strand of OY987326.1, from coordinate 39,290,363 downwards.
TGATTGAAATTTTTGACTTTTGTTAGCCTATTTTTAAGGAAATATTACGATAATTCGAATAAACGAACTATTTTTGTGTAAATAGTAATATCATTACTATTAAAAAAAATATTTCCAATGATATTGTGTATTTTTAGTTGTAGAAAACATCGGTGGATTTATAACGTTACGCCACTGATTTGCGTTCTCGCCTTTGAAAACGCAGAATACCTTACCTCCGCACCCCTCCGCCGTCCTCTACCCACAGCAGCGGCATTACAACAGGCTTATGACCGGTGGAATGGAATCATAATGGAATCTCCTCGGTGGCGGCGGGTCGAAGAGTTGCAATCATCCTTGTTTTGGGTAACAGGTTTTTAAATCTCCTTGCTGTCGGATTCTCCGTTGTTTTGAATCATCCGTCTCTTTCTTTTGCTCGTGTCCTTTTGAAGCGCTTTATCGTTTGCTAATGCCTGCGGAATGTTTACTACTGGGGAAATAATAAAGTATTTGCAATAAACTGACTGTGATTATTTAGATATAGGTACCTACATAAGTATTATGGATATGATTTAAGTAATACATAGTCTACCGCGTAGCGGCACCTTTTCATTTTTTATGTTATAGGAAATTCAGAATGCCCAGTGCCCATCAATCATAAAGTTAGATCATTCCGCTCACTGGTGGCATACTCACAACTTAACATCACAGAGGATAATTTTAACCTGAATTAATATTTTGTTATCTAACAGTGTTAGGTATGCAATATACGAGAAATTTTGGGTTGTAGTTCAGTGCTCGTCATTGTCAACTAGCACAAATTCATGTTTTTGTCTACTAAATTGATTGCGTTAGATCACATTACGTTTTTTTATGACTGACAAGATGAGGTGAGAAGATTAACTTTATTTCTTGGGTGGGCCAGAAGGATTCTGGAAGTGTGGCACCTCCCCACCGCCCTTGCTGCGCCTATGGGTCCAGGTAGCAGTGGTAGTAGTAGTAGTAGTAATAGGTGAGGGGAGGCACATGACCCTGACCCTGGCAAGTAGACCAAGGGATTAGACTGTTTTTGTCTACTTTTGGGTCTTCCCTCGTCCACTCAACAACCCAGGCCTTTGTCAAACCTGCCTGATTCTCATGAAGTCGTTCTTGGCGAGGCGAGGGTCCCGACTTCCTCCGGTGGAAGCATCTCTGTCCCAAAGAAAGAAAGCCGGTAACAATGACCATTTCATCATTCAATTTTATTGTTCAATATCTACGCCACTGGGCTGTTTTAGCATAGAGGCCAGAGAACAAAGTTGCTCCCACATAGGTATGCATGTTCATAACACTATACTAGACAAAACCTTTAAGGTTTGATATGGTCAAAGATTAGGAGTAATTCTTGCTATGGATTTAAAATCTACTTTAGTAAACTATATTGAGTTTAGCAACTTTCTTTACAGGTTAAGTCTGCGGGCTTTTGTAAATGTACCACTATTGAAAAAAACCAAGTGTAACAAGTATAAAAAAAATGTATTTATAAATAGTGTCATTTGAACATAATGTAAAGCGCCATCTCGGAAAATCTATGCAAACTAACTTATTTGTGCCCATCTTGTTGCAAGGTATAAAGCAATAAGCATACATTTTAAAAAAAAATTAATTATAATGTAATTGTGTCACTATTAATTACCACCAGCGAGTGATTTAATAATATAACTAAGAACAGTGTAAGTTTTATTCCTTGACAAAATTTCATAAAATATCACTTAGTGATGTGTAGTCAGACTATCAAATTATTAGAATATAGGGGTGGAATTACTTATGGCGAAGCATATTATCCAGATTAATAGTATATTATATACCTAGGTTGAGAAGTGAGCTGTTATATAGCAAGTGCTTTTATATCCTGAGGTGCGAAGTTCCGAAGGATATGAATACAAAAAAGTATAAATTTCCACAGCAAAGGTAACATGTTTTGAGGTTTTTTTTATTAGTTTAAGAGCTAGAGTATAGATATAATTTTGTTGTACCAGTTTCTTTTATCGCAATGGTACATATTTAAATTCCCAAACATTTTCAGGCTTCTCAAAAGCCTATTAACTAATCAGCCATTAGGTTTAGGCCTGTAAGGGTTGTAGCTCACCAATAACACATTTAAAACTCACCAGATATTTTTTACCAGAATTAAAAAGCAACAGTGTAAAACATAATATTGCTAACTGGACTTAACACTTCCAAGAAAGTGTACACATTTTTTCTACTCTAGATGCTTGTCTATAATAAAAGGGTGTAGACTGTGCAGAGAGCATGCATAGAGTTCCTATATGTACCTACCATTACACTTCATTTAAAACTATCTGCCTATTCTCATTTTTTACATCATTTTCTTTGATTGTTTGATCATGTTCTTAACAATCTAAAATTTAGAAATTTTGTAAACAAATACTGGAAAATCAACTTCTTTACTTAGTCAAAGAGTTTTTTAAGCTCGAGCTAATGTTATTTTGTGTAATACTTACCAGTTTGGTAATTTTTAATTCCCTGTTTATTAGGTGAAAAGCCATAAATAGACAATCCGGAATCCGACATAGGAAATTAACGGAAATGGCTGCAAGCACAGAACTCAAAAAGTAGAGTGTAAGGTGTAAGCATTCGTTGGTGTAAACTGTAAGTTCAAACCCCATATTCGGAATTTGGAAATCAGTGAAAGAACAGAAAAATAAAGGTTAGGTTTCCGGAAACAAACAAGCTTTAAAACAGACGACTATGACGACCACAAAAAGCACAGAACTCGAAAATTTTACAAAAAGCCCGGGAACTTGACTGTCACCAAGAGGAATGTACTAAAAATTACGCTATTGTACTGAATCGGCGGGAGAAGGCAAATAAAAATGATTTTCATTAGATAAATACTATTTTAGACTCCATTGAAGTTCAGTTTATTAGAAAGCCTAACAACTAATAACAGTAATTAATGATTAAATATCAATTATCCATATTAATATTAATTAATTATTGCATGAGGAATGCCTTTGATCCGTAGAAAGGTATAATCGCGATTATAAGAATTGGTCTGAATCTTAATGCGATTTGGCAGATATGTGAACCTGCCCTAAAACTCTTGTGAACAAGTGTTCATAGAAGCAGAACGTCGACTTAGTCGACTTATAACTTCAGACTCTTTCTTACAAGTTTTTCAGTTGCGTTTCTTAAGTTATATTGAGAGATCCGTGGTTGTACGTATTAATAGGCAGTTATATACTTTCTTAGCTTCGCTAACTTCAAGAGAAAGAATAGGATGACTGAAGTCGCCTGCCCGTTTTGTATCTTTGTATAAGGTATACATTCCTTAGTGAAACCTTAAAAATTATCTGTTTTGTGCTTAAAAAGTTCTTTGCTTTAGTGAGTGGTGAGAGGCATACAGAATGATTGTCTTCCATTAAGTCCAGGAAAAGTCATAAAGTAAGTTGTTAAGTTCTTTGTTATAAAGCCTGTAATCATTGTTTTTGAGTTCTGCACTTCAATCACCCAGAAGAAATTTTTCTGAGTAATCACTGGAAGATATCTTTCGGAAGACAATTTAGTAAGAACTATATGTAAGTATAAACTATGCAAATAAAATATAGGTACAAATTACAAATATAAAAATTTTATTAAAAATATTTACAAATACAAAAAAATCAAAAAAAATTGTTCTTAATTAACCTGATTTCGTTTATTATTATTCATACCAGGACATAAATCTGTTGGCTGCTTTCTTCCAGTTTTCTAAATTTAATAGAATTGTCCTTCTTTTTTCCTTATTTTCTGTAGGATCAAAAACGTCGTATGTTTTATTTAGAAGTGATATATCTTTGGCTGTCCAAAACCCTTAAATTAAAATATTAAGTTTAAGGTAAACCCAATTGTGTGAGACATATAAGATCTGTGTAAATAATTAGAATGTGTGTCTAGATTCAGAGTAATTTTGTTTCAGAAGAGATCTATCTCTAATTTTGAAGAAAAGTTTTACCAAATCATCCAATTCTTTATTGATTGTTATGATACATATGCTTTATACTACTTACCACATGATAATCCAGCAACGTAAGCAACACCCATTGTTGACATTTCAGATGGCATCCGTTTTATTGTTAAGTTGGTCAAGTCAGCAAGCAGCTGACAAACAAAATCGTTTTTTGACACTCCTCCATCCACACTACAAGAAGTTAAGGACATTTTAGAGTAAGTAGTAAAGAGTATATTGAGGTTCTCTATAAAATTAGGGGTGATATTTAATATTCCCCTATAATAGGTAATTACCTTAAACAGACAATAGTCCTAGCACCTTCTTTTTGCATTAGATTATAGGCCAAGGTGGTCCTGTACACAATGCTTTCTAATACTGCTCTAACCATGTGCTTTTTACCCGTATTTGGTTTGATACCAATAAAACCACTGGTAGCTGTTTCATTATTAATAGGAGGCTGAAAAAAATAGTAACAATACACATTATTCGGATATAAAAAACACATCAAATTATGATTTTCAAAACTGTTTGCTTTTCATTGAGATTAACTCATTTCAATGAAAAATCTTTGACAAGAGTAATTTGACATATAAAATCAACAACACGCGGTGTGATGGTAAGAGTAAAAAAAAACCTAGGTAAATAACTTTTATGATTGAAAGCTACTCTAGAAATAGTCGAAGGGTTGATGGCCAGAGGGTTTATTCCTCTTTTACCTCCTCTAAAGTTTATTCAGCATTGGATGTCATTCAGGATTTTCAAACAGAATTTCTACAAAATAATGGTCGACCAGTTTCGCTAAGTTTTGACTGGGTCTAGGCCTGTAGCTTTGTTTGGAGAAACAGGAAGTGTAAATAGACAGGAAGGCAGTGGGAGACCCAAAGTTCGCTGTGCACAAAAAGTAGAAGAATGACAAATTGTTAAGGAACACCCACAGCCCCTATTCGGCGTTTAACCCAGTCAGTAAATGTATGCTATGGAACCGGCAATACAATCCTGAAATGTGACCTGCATATGCACGCTTATCGCCTAAGCTCAGTCCAAGAATTATTGTTACCAAACGAATCAATCCGCAGCGACAATAATAATTGTCAAGAATGGTTAATGGGTAATTTCATAGACATCGTAACTATGCCTATGGGTAATTTGCATAAAAATGAAAACGTCTTTAAAAAAAAAACCTTTTTCACTGAGAAGGCATGGTTTTACCTCTGGTTATTTAAATTCTATGAGAATGTGGAATTCTGAAAATCCACATTTCTTTATAGAGAAGTCTCTGCAGGTGGCGCATGGGCAACGAATCGATCCGCAGCGACAATAATAATTGTCAAGAATGGTTAATGGGTAATATCATAGACATCGTAACTATGCCTATGGGTAATTTGCATAAAAATGAAAACGTCTTTAAAAAAAAAACCTTTTTCACTGAGAAGGCATGGTTTTACCTCTGGTTATTTAAATTCTATGAGAATGTGGAATTCTGAAAATCCACATTTCTTTATAGAGAAGTCTCTGCAGGTGGCGCATGGGCAGTCATATCGAAAGGAGGGATAATTGTACCGATAGAGTTTCTCAATTCAGCGTGATACCGTTATGAAATTTTAGAAAAATAAGAACTGGTGGAGAAGGATGATAGTATTGTAACAGTGTTGGTGGACCTTAAGGGAGCTTGTAAAACCAAATTATGCTAATAAACAATACATTTACGGAATTAGGGAAGGGCATATAAATGGTTTGACAAAAGTTAGTGATACCATCTCTAAAAGAGACATTTATTTCGGTGTACAACAGGGCACAGTTTTGGGACCATTATTGTTTATTATTTATATAAATAACAGTAAATTGTTTTGATGGTAATGGTAATACAATGTTAAACTTGTTTGCAGATTATACGTGTACTTCTGTAAATAATGAAAATACAATGGCTAAATAAGCTAGGGAGTGAAAAAAGGTAGAGGCATGGATATTTTTACATACATTATTAGTAAATACTAAGATAACGAATTTTATAATTTTCAACTATAGAATAAATAGTAGATACGTTTGAAATTGTTTGATGAAGAATTACAAAATGTTAGTGAGTTTAAATATTTAGGAATAATGATTGAAAACAAATTAAATTTTAAAAGCCACATGAACTATGTGAGTAAGAAAATAAACAAGCAATTAGGTAATTTTTAGAAGAATGTGTCAGTTATTGTCGCTGGAATCGCGGATAACAGACTATAACTTGTTCACACTTTGAGTGTTGTCCAACAATAATATTATATGTAAACAAGAATGACAAAATATTACAAAATAGGACCAATAATTTTGTGAGTAAACAGACACAAGAATATCCGATATGTTGTCTAGGTTGAATTTGTTATTTATTTTTAAGATAGGTAGTTTCATGGCAGAGGTGGGTAACAATTTGAAATGAAATTATTTCAAATAGCTATGCAAAATAGAAAATGGCATTTCTATTTTCTATCTTAAATACTTTCGAAAAAGTATTTTCTATTTTATATTTGAAATAGAATAAATGAACAATTTTCTATTTAAAATAGTTATAGGTAACCCGATTTTACCTGATTAACGAACGAGATTCAATGGATGAACTGCAAGCGTTAAAATATTTACAAAATGAAAGCACCAATTTGATAATTTTGTATCAATATCCTGATATAAAAAAAATTTTTATAAAATACAATACGCCATTACCTTCATCAGCACCAGTGGAAATACTCTTTTCTTATGCAGGTATGAAATTGTTTACGATCAAAGTTTTTGGAGCTTATACTGTGCAATGTCACCAAATATAGCTATGTCAAGATATCTGATTGTTCATACTTTATTATTGCCTAATAAGGAATGGTTAGGTAAATAACGTTTTTTATTGTTTCTGGTATGATTATGAGACCCAAACGAAAATCAATGACGGATGAAAGCTTTAAAAATTATTGATAGTTAAAGCTATCAATGTTTTTCGAAACATAGCAAGCGGTGGTACTTTCGGTGTTACGTAATATGTAAAGTATGTACCCTACGTTAATAAAGAGAAAGCATTTTCCATAGAAACTTATTTAAAATGCCTATTTTCTATTTTATATTTTAAATGAAAATTTAAAAACCATTTTCTATTTTTTATCTTAAATGGCTTTTGAGGCATCTATTTTGTATTTTCATTTTAAATGCATTTTTAAACCCATTTTACCCACCTCTGTTTCATGGTATGTTGCCTGATTACATGATTAAAAAAATGGAATTGGTTAATGGCATACATAGATAATATAATACAAGAATATCAGCAAACATTCATATTTTAATGATAAAACGAAAAGAGTGAAACGCAAAACTCATTGTTTTTGAGGACCTGATTGAGTATAAGAGGTCTACTATTATATGTTAGGGCGGCTGCTGGTAGTGTTTACGAGAGTTTAGAAGATTTGTTATATGATTTGTTAAAGGAAGCTATTGATTGATATATTTAAGAAGATATTTTTATTTTTTACATTTAATTCCACAAGTAATGCTGGTTTAACATTTTTGGAGTTCTCCGTTTATTTCTTCATGTATTAATTTACGTAATGAAACGTGTTCTAATTTTCGTGCATTTATCGATATTTTAGCGCTATCAGCTGCTATCGTTGTCTCCATAACCCAATTTTCTTGTTTTAAAAGAAAATACTGTTTTTCATTGCGTTTTTGCCAAGGTTTTTCGATTATTAAATAATAAATACTATAAGATATACATTTGATTAAAACCTGTCAAGTTTCTCAAGTTTTTAAGTTTGGCAGCACTGAAATGTTTAGGCATATCTTGTCAAGAGATCCACAAATGAAAAACAGCTGATTTCGTGTAGAAATGCACTTATAAAATACAGGAAGCAATACACGGAAAATTACACAACAGTAAAACCAGCATAACAACAGAGAGAGTTCAATTTTTATTTTAGGATTTATACTTACTCCCAAGCCACTAAATGCAGGAATAAAATAAACACCTCCGTTATCTTTTACGTTTCTTGCAATGTCACTTGATTCAGAAGAATTTGAAATTAATCCTAAAAAGTAGATCATGATAAAGTTGTATCAAAAACAAAATACAAAAGTCATTAGGCATTACGGGAAAATATTGGATTATACAATGTGTTCCCGGATGGGGTACCTCACGCTAATAAACTTGAGAAAAAGTCGCCTTTAATAAAAAGTCTTGCTTATCTTCAGCAGTATAAAGTATGCAGTGTGTTCAAAACTTTAAGAAATATAAAATTTATCTTAAGGTACTTATTTCTAAGTTTCTTTGAAATAATGTATACCTATAATAAAGTTGTTATAAATTAACACCCAACCCATTTTTGGGTTTTAAATGTTGAAATTTTACAATGGCACAAAGTTTTATGGCAATAGCTATTATTCCCGTCGACTTAACACAAGTGTTGTGTTAAGTCGTTGATTATTCCTGTAAACTAAAAAAAAAACACATTTTTTGAATACAGTAGAGTCTCGATAACGTGAACTAATTAGGGATGACTGTGTTCATGTTTTCGAGGAGTTCATGTAACTGGATAAAATTAATCTCATGATAAACTAACTTAAAACGTATATGTACTTTGAACATATATTATATTGGAAAATCAAACATCGGACAATAGTTGGGCTTTTTTTCCAAAGTCAAATAATTTACTTTCTTAGTAGACATCGTGCTTGTTGCGTGTTGATCGGCGAATAAACACTGAATAAGACGCAAATTTCATATCTCTTCCAAACATGTACAAACAAAATATAATTGGCGGCCTTATGCAAAAGCACTTAAGTTGCCGGGAATGCCGCTTAATACCGCCGTAAAACGGTATAAATATTTTTTTTGTTCACGTTATAGAGGCGAGATATTTTTGGCGTTCACGTTTTAAAATAGGCTGAATACCAATTTGGCTGTTCACGTTTAGGGATGTTCACGTTATGGGACGTTCACGTTATCGAGACTCTACTGTATTTTTCAAAATTCCAGCTTTTCCAATTTTATCTTTTCGTAGGTATAGATTATCATTGAAATCATTGTGGTTGTAAAATAGGTTTTCTTATAAACTCTAAATTCGTATTTAGGCTGTGTTTTTAATTGAAACAAGTTTAATACATTTTTTCAAAAAACTTAAAACTAAGAATATGCACTTACTTTATTTAAAATTAATGGGAAATAATAAATAAAATTAATATACCGGGTGATGCATGGCTTAGTTAAACATAGGAAATCCCATGTAAATTTTGAGGTGGCTAAAAATTGGCTCCCCTGTACATTTTAGAGAAAAATTGTATTATACTTTTTTGAAGAGGCCGATATAATAAACTCATGTGCCAAGTTTAAATAAATTTTAATAAGCCAATCTTAACCTATTCAATTAAATGTGATGGCAAAATTACGAAATTTTTATAGTTTAGGTAATACAGCAAGCACCAGCAAATTTATTTGGCATTAATAAAACGAAAAGTAGCGTCAGTGACAACATTTTCATTGAAGGCCCTTTAATTATAGCTAAATATGAGCTATTCCATTAAGGAAAAAGTAACTATGATTAAGTGGTATTATACAGGAAACAGTTTAAGAGCAGTGTCTGAAATGTTTTTAGTTTAATTTCCTGATAAGCCTATCTCTTCCATTTCATTAATTAAACTTATCATTAGTAAATTTGAGTCCAAAGACACTGTATTAAATAACTGTAAATGCTTAACTCAGAATGTCAATAGAGCTGAAGAAAGGGATAATAGAGATCTTGATATTTTACTGCACGTGGAGGAAAATAAAATAATTAGCACGAGGATTCCTGGACAAGCCGTAGGAAAATATCAAACCACAGTGTTGCGCACTTTAAAAAAACATTAATATTTTCCTTGCAAGTATGAAAAACTGAGCTACGGCAAGGTGATGATGAAGAACGGAGAATGGTATTCTGTTTTGAGGTAATGGAAGGAGCAAATAATAATAGGGATTTTTTGAGAAATATTTGTTGTACCGATGAATGCACATTTACTCTCAACAACGAACCAAATGTTCAAAATGACCGGTATTGGAGCTAAGAAAATGAACATCGTCTTGTTCATACTCGGACGCAATATCCACAAAAAATAAATGTTTGGGTGGGAATTGTAGGACATCATATTATTGGACCATTTTTTATGGAAGGCAACCTCACAGCAGTAACCTATTTGGACTTACTACAAAATCGAATTGAACCCGCACTAGAAGAAGTTGTACGCGAAAATCAGGAGATCTGGTATCAAATGGATGATTGTCCTGCCCATAATTCTCTCGTGGATAGGGAATACTTGCAAAATACATTTAACGGAAATATTATTGGTCCACGGCATCTAATCCTTTGGCCAGTCAGGTCTCCTGACCTTTCGCCAAACGACTTCTTTGTGTGTGGGGGGGGGAGGGGGTCACTTAAAAAATTTTATTTATAAAGATATAAAATTTGAAAATCTAGACTAGCTAAAAATCTGTATTTCGTTAGAATGTGACAGAATTTCTCATTATCAACTCAGTAATGTTAGAAATGAATTTTATGATCGGTTAGGATATTGTTTAGGTGTTAGTGGAGGAGGATTGATTGAACATTATATGAATTAATGTGTTTGTGAAAATCTGTAGTTTTAGGTATTAAATTAAAGGCTTAGTAAGAAAAACATAATGGTGTCTTTTATTTTGGATGTGTGATTGCCGGATTGGTGAAACGAAAATGTGTTTTTAATGTGAAATCATCTTTATTCGTAGTGTCCAAGCTTTACGTCAATTCTTGACAATAGCGTGATAGAAATTATTTGCTGGTGTTTGCTGTATTACGTAAACTATGAAGATTTCGTAATTTTGTCATCACATTTAATTGAACAAGCTAGGATTGACTTATTAAAATTTATTCAAACTTGGCACATGGGTTTATTATATAGGCCTCTTCAAAAAATAATAATAAAATTTTTCTTTCAAATGTACAAGGAAGCCAAGCTCTTACATGGGATTTCCTATGTTCAACTAAGCCATGCATTACCTGGTATAACTTTCTCTATCAAAAATGCCCTTGGATTTTTGGTCTAGCACTTATAACGGCTTCCCAATAAATTTTTAAAGTAGCGTTGGTTAAAATTGGCTACGCCGCCATTTATCCTTATGTGCCATGCGCTCGCCGATTACGTCACTAAAGTCTGAGGTTTGTTCGAACGAATACTCGCTGTTATCATATGCCTATAAAACAATTAATCAGTGATAAACCTTTTAGTTTTATTTTATTTCAATATATTCAGTTATACCCTCTAAACTCTAAACAATATCCGTAAGGTAAATAAAACAGACATACAATTTTTACTTGCAAGGAAGGGTACATTTAGTTTTCGGCGATTTTAAAAATTTGAAACAATCAAAGGTGTTGATGGATGACAATTTTAGAACTTTGACAATTTGAAAGTTGAACAAACCTCCGACTTTAATGACGTTATAGCGTCGTGCGAGAAATATGAGGGCGTGGTATGTTTTAACCAACTTTAGAAATTTATTGTGAAAAGGAATAAATATTGTAGGTGCTTATTTAATATTTCTAAATGGTTTTAATACCCTGCATACTTTCTCGTGACTTTAATCACTGAACTTCTAAAGACCTTTTCTCAAAAAAATCAAAAATAAGAAAGTTTTAAAAAAAAAGTCACCCATTTTGACTTTAGCTTACCTTAACCCAGGGTTCACATGAAAAACCGGAAACCCTATTTTTTAAACATACCAGTAATGAAAATAGTTTTGATTTCGCTAACCCTGACTTAATTTAATATTATAATAATTTCTAATTGTAGGAAAGAAACCACGACACGTATTGAAGGCATAATATAACAAAATAGTTACCTGTTTTCAGCATCCATTCTACAAGAGATCCAGCATCAGCACATGGAACTTCTGATAAATACACTAATTCATTTCCAATTCTCCAACCTACTAATGGATACATGCCATTTAAACTTCCTTGAACGGAGGTGCCTGTATTAACGTCAATAAATGCTCCTGTTCCCAGGGTCAACTTCATATCATTTTCTTTAAAATTACATGTACCATACATGGAGGCAGACTGATCAGCCATCTAAAAAAAGGTATGTTAATTTTGTTTTGTTAAATATTATGATAGTAGGTAATCTAGTAATCTACTATGTTCGAGCGTGTTGCAGTATAAAACTTTGTGCCATTGTGAAGTCTCAATGTTTTTTTTAGGAATACCCATCACCACCTTCATTTTTCATTCATATGCGTGAGCGGTAAAAAGTGTAATTCATTTTTAGATATTTTTCAATTTTTTTTTATCATCCTGTACAACACTTTATGTCAAGATTAGATATGAGTTTTTTGCTAGTTTATTTTGGTGGTTATCCAGTCTATCCACATAGTTTAAATAATATTTTTTAATCTCTTCCATGACTGAAGGGACTTGCAAGTCGCGTGGAGTATCTTTTTGGAAGAAACCAATTCACTATCAAACGAAGTAAGTACCTGAGATTGAAACTGCTCGATTACCTCGCAATATTAGAGTTTGTCGCAGACCACCAGAGCTTCACTCTATTTGCTCCAAATGATATTTAATATAGCATTGTAGGCCAAAATTTTGATTATCCAATATTCGACGGAATCTATCTATCATCTAACGCGTAGATTAAAAATGTAGTATTCCTTTTTATTTCTACGTTTATGTGTTGCGTGTCGGCAATAGTTAAAATGTACCTGCAAATCCCCGAATTCGGCCAATTCCCCAATGCCAACTCCAACTCCAGTCCGTTAGATTGGCGTGCATTTATTGCTCGAATTTGACCACCTTTTCGCAGGGGTTGAAAATGCTTTTTACGTGTAGCTCGGTTCCTGTTGATTTCGCGACGAATAGTGAAGATAGTAAATTGGCTGGGAATAAAATTCTATATAATATTGTTCTTTTAAGAATTTTCTATATTTTATTATTAATCCAGAATTTTATTCGTAATCATTTTTCTATCTTCACTTTTCGTCGCGAAATCAACAGGAACGAACTACTCGTGAAAAGCATTTTCAACCCCTTCGAAAATGGTCAGATCGAGCAATAACTGGGTTAATAATAAAAATATCGAAAATTCTTAAAACAACAATATTATAGAGAATTTTATTCTTAACCATTTTTCTATCTTCACTTTTCGTCACGAAATCAACAGGAACGAACTACACGTGAAAAGCATTTTCAACCCCTTCGAAAATGGTCAGATCGAGCAATAACTGGGTTAATAATAAAAATATCGAAAATTCTTAAAAGAAGAATATTATAGAGAATTTTATTCCTAACCATTTTTCTATCTTCACTTTTCGTCACGAAATCAACAGGAACGAACTACACGTGAAAAGCATTTTCAACCCCTTCGAAAATGGTCAGATCGAGCAATAACTGGGTTAATAATAAAAATATCGAAAATTCTTAAAAGAAGAATATTATAGAGAATTTTATTCCTAACCATTTTTCTATCTTCACTTTTCGTCACGATATCAACAGGAACGAACTACACGTGAAAAACATTTTCAAGCCCCTTGAAAATGGTAAAATCGTGCAACAACTCGATAAATAATAAAAATATCGAAAATTCTTGAAACTACAATATTATAGAGAATTTTATTCCCAACCAATTTACTATCTTCACTTTTCATCGCGAAATCAACAGGAACCGAGTTACACGTGAAAAGCATTTTCAACCCCTTCGAAACTAGTCAAATTGAGCAATAACTCGATAAATATTAAAACTATCGAAAATTCTTAAAAGAACAATATTATGGAGAATTTTATTCCTCACCATTTTTCTATCTTCACTTTTCGTCGCGAAAAAAACAGGAACGAACTACACGTGAAAAGCATTTTCAAGCCCCCTTGAAAATGGTAAAATCGAGCAATAACTCGATGAGTAATAAAAGTATCGAAAATTCTTAAAAGAACAATATTATAGAGAATTTTATTGCCAACCAATTTACTATCTTCACTTTTCATCGCGAAATCATCAGGAACCGAGCTACACATGAAAAGCATTTTCAACCCCTTTGAAAATGGTCAAATCGTGCAACAACTCGATAAATAATAAAAATATCGAAAATTTTTAAAAGAACAATATTATGGAGAATTTTATTCCTAACCATTTTTCTATCTTCACTTTTCGTCGCGAAATCAACAGGAACGAACTACACGTGAAAAGCATTTTCAAGCCCCTTGAAAATGGTAAAATCGAGCAATACTTAACTCGATAAGTAATAAAAGTATCGAAAATTCTTAAAAGAACAATATTATAGAGAATTTTATTCCCAACCAATTTACTATCTTCACTTTTCATCGCGAAATCATCAGGAACCGAGCTACACATGAAAAGCATTTTCAACCCCTTTGAAAATGGTCAAATCGTGCAACAACTCGATAAATAATAAAAATATCGAAAATTTTTAAAAGAACAATATTATAGAGAATTTTATTCCTAACCATTTTTCTATCTTCACTTTTCGTCACGATATCAACAGGAACGAACTACACGTGAAAAACATTTTCAAGCCCCTTGAAAATGGTAAAATCGTGCAACAACTCGATAAATAATAAAAATATCGAAAATTCTTGAAACTACAATATTATAGAGAATTTTATTCCCAACCAATTTACTATCTTCACTTTTCATCGCGAAATCAACAGGAACCGAGTTACACGTGAAAAGCATTTTCAACCCCTTCGAAACTAGTCAAATTGAGCAATAACTCGATAAATATTAAAAATATCGAAAATTCTTAAAAGAACAATATTATGGAGAATTTTATTCCTAACCATTTTTCTATCTTCACTTTTCGTCGCGAAAAAAACAGGAACGAACTACACGTGAAAAGCATTTTCAAGCCCCCTTGAAAATGGTAAAATCGAGCAATAACTCGATGAGTAATAAAAGTATCGAAAATTCTTAAAAGAACAATATTATAGAGAATTTTATTCCCAACCAATTTACTATCTTCACTTTTCATCGCGAAATCATCAGGAACCGAGCTACACATGAAAAGCATTTTCAACCCCTTTGAAAATGGTCAAATCGTGCAACAACTCAATAAATAATAAAAATATCGAAAATTTTTAAAAGAACAATATTATAGAGAATTTTATTCCTAACCATTTTTCTATCTTCACTTTTCGTCACGATATCAACAGGAACGAACTACACGTGAAAAATATTTTCAAGCCCCTTGAAAATGGTAAAATCGTGCAACAACTCGATAAATAATAAAAATATCGAAAATTCTTGAAACTACAATATTATAGAGAATTTTATTCCCAACCAATTTACTATCTTCACTTTTCATCGCGAAATCAACAGGAACCGAGTTACACGTGAAAAGCATTTTCAACCCCTTCGAAACTAGTCAAATTGAGCAATAACTCGATAAATAATAAAAATATCGAAAATTCTTAAAAGAACAATATTATGGAGAATTTTATTCCTAACCATTTTTCTATGTTCACTTTTCGTCGCGAAATCAACTGGAACGAACTACACCTGAAAAGCATTTTCAAGCCCCTTGAAAATGGTAAAATCGAGCAATAACTCGATGAGTAATAAAAGTATCGAAAATTCTGAAAAGAACAATATTATAGAGAATTTTATTCCCAACCAATTTACTACCCTTCACTTTTCATCGCGAAATCAACAGGAACCGAGTTACACGTGAAAAGCATTTTCAACCCCTTCGAAACTAGTCAAATTGAGCAAAAATTCGATAAATAATAAAAATATCGAAAATTCTTAAAAGAACAATATTATAGAGAATTTTATTCCTAACCATTTTTCTATCTTCACTTTTCGTCGCGAAATCAACAGGAACGAACTACACGTGAAAAGCATTTTCAAGCCCCTTGAAAATGGTAAAATCGTGCAACAACTCGATAAATAATAAAAATATCGAAAATTTTTGAAACTACAATATTACCTATAGAGAATTTTATTCCCAACCAGTTTACTATCTTCAATTTTCGTCCCGAGATCACCAGGAACCAAGTTACACGTGAAAAGCATTTTCAACCCCTTCCGAAAGTAGTCAAATTGAGCAATGACTCGATAAATAATAAAAATATCGAAAATTTTTAAAAGTACAATATTATAAAGAATTTTATTTCCAACCATTTTACTATCTGCACTTTTCGTCACGAAATCAACAGGAATCGAGCTACACGTGAAAAGCACTTTCAACCCCTTCGAAAATAGTCAAATTGAACAATCACTCGATAAATAATAAAAATATCGAAAGTTCTTAAAAGAACAATATTATAGAGAAATCTATTCTCAACCAATCTACTATCTTCACTTTTCGTCGCGAAATCACCAGGAACCGAGTTACACGTGAAAAGCATTTTCAACCCCTTCGAAAGTAGTCAAATTACATTACTAACTCTATTTATTCTAACATTACTTGACGTGAAGTTCACCTGTATTGTTTGGCCAATATACGGTCCATTGTCTTTAAGTTTTACTGTTTAATTTGCATTACTTACCACAGCACCAATCTTTATTGGTACTCCAAAAATATCGGACAGAGTCTCCCCAAATTCATAATCATTATCTACAACAGGTGGCAATATATTTACGGGAATGTTTATGTATTTTGGAATGAAACTCCAACAAAGGGAAAAAGGGTCGTACATTCCGGTTGCACTAGCATTTGAGATGTCACTGACGTATGTTTTCCCCCCTGTGAGTTTATACACCAGCCACGTTTCCAGAGTCCCAAACATTAAGTTTTTTTCTGAAAGAGCTCTTTGTATGTCCTGGTTATTTTGAAGAAGCCATAAAAGACGGATGGTGATCTGAAAGTATACTATTCTACTGTTTACTGCACCATGACTTACCTTTTGTTCAGTATTTATTTATACATATACTTACATGATTGCTTGCAAATTTTAATCTACTAACCATACCAAATTTGATGTTCCTTGTAAATATATAAGCCAAGTAAGTTCCTAGATGAAGTGCCTAAAAGGTAACTGATAATTGCACTGATGCCAAATCTCTATTATAAAAAGGCCGTGCTTTTAAAATTCTGACAACACTGCTTTATATTTCCACAGAGTAACCTCATTTTTACTTACCCAAATTTTCCATGATTTGTTCACCTCTTTTATCAGTTCCGATGCTCTAAGGTCTTTCCATGTAATAAAGTTATGAAAGGGCTTTCCATCATTTTTTCGCCACGTAATAAAGGTGGCTCTTTGGGTTGATATTCCCAGTGATTTAATCTCACTTACATTTACATTTGCCTCTAAAAATATTACCTATATTTTACATACTTGTCATATTAACTTATAAATTATTTTTGTCATTTGCGATGGTGGTTTTTCAAAATATAAAAAAAAACTTCAGCCGAAATTCAAAAAGAAGCGTGTTCATTTATTTATGGTATGTACATGTCTGTTATGTTATAATATATATAAGTCCCGGTGAGGAATGTTTAGCCCTCAAGGCCGTAGGCCGAGATGGCTAATTCCCGAGTGACTTATATGACCTAACACACGAGTGCCATACAAAATTTTATCCAACACTTGATATTATTAAAAATAGAAAATTATATTGTCTCAATGTAAACTGGGAAACCCTGTATTATATTTTAATTGACATATTTTTGAATGACAAATTTGACACGTAAAAGTAGGCTAGTGTGATTATTGTTGTTATGAAATTGATTAATAACAAAAATTTGAAGAGAGTAATCAAATTATTATTTTTTACCTCTTATTGCATTTTTTAAAACATTTGTAATATCAGTCCATAATTCGTCTGGATTTATTTCTACGGAATTAGTATCTGGATAGTGTAGTTTTATCTGAAGCAAAAGAAAACAATTTAAAGAACTTACTGGATAATATTTTAAAACAGGATACAAATTATCGGTTGTCTTGGAATAAATTTCTAAACTATGAAGTGAAACATAAATACATTTTATATTTTGATATCATGACTTTGTGAAGGTCAGGAGATAAAGGTGATAAAGGTAAACCAAAAGATTTTTTATGCTTTAGAAAATTAAATTTCTATATGCGAAATATTTTCAATTTAAAAATATATTATAAATATAAAATATTGTTTTATAGGTGAAACAAGTGAATACTACTGCGAAAATATAAAGAGCCCACAAGGTACAGTACGTTCAAACAGAATATTTGACAATACTGTTTATGTTTAAGACTATATACTAAAATATACATATTTAGTGGCGATTTTTACGCCAGAGCAGGGGTGGGGGACATGAACTAACCTCTTATATATTTTTTGTGGGACATAACCAAAGTCAAAATAATTATATAGTATACTTGCTGTTTTAAAACACTAAGTAATTATCTGCTGTTTTATTTAAATAAACACTAAACAGGTTATAAATAATATACAAGTTATTAAAATGTGTGTACTTATTTTAGTACTTAGATCAATTTTAACTTGAAAAGTTAATATAAACATATATCTTAAAATGCTTGGGTTCCGATATACAGGGGTGGTTTCTATTTTTTTACGATTTTTAGCAATAGTTTCGGGAAACAGTTTAAACTACATTTTTGCATAGAATATTATGGTATAAAAACACACATTTTGACTTAAATTTTTTGTTTTAGCTATTGATTTTTTCGGAATAGCAATATTACTATTAATTGTCGTTCAATGCGTCTATAAAATTGTATTTATCTTACAGATATATGTTAAGCCACGGAAATTTTCAGGACATTATTTCTAACAGAAAATATATTAATTTTATCCGAGAAAAATTAAAATTGTAGCATTTTAGGATATAATGCTATGTTTATATGAACTTTCGGACTATCACAATGGTCTAAGATTTACCTGTTAAAATAAGTACCTACATAATATTAAGTAACGCCCTGCATATTATCCCTAGCTAGTTCAAAGAATCTACATAGGTATTTACCCTATCAAAGGCACTTCCTATACAGTTAGCTTGCTGATTAATGATTTGACATCGAACAGTGGTGGTGCCAATGTCAAGAGCTGCGATGTACCCCAAAGAATCGCCTGACATTCTTTTAAATTATTTTGATGCAGTCATCTACAGAGATCTTTAATTGACCTAAAATATTATAAAAATAAGTAACTTTAACGAGCGATATTTATTATTTGGTTGCTTTTGTTAACGCTTTCATTTTGGTAAACTTTAGCGAACTTGACAACATCGCTTTATATCTTGCATGTAGGTTAAATAAATCAAGAACTTTTATCAATTAATTAGTTATTTTGTGTAGCTAAAAGATTCAGTTCTATTGATTACAATAAAATATGTAATTTAAATAACCTACCTGCAATTATTACAATCTTGCGTAGTCAGTCAGGCACATCCGTATGTACCGAAATAATAAACCTTTTAATTAAATTCAATGTAATAACACAATTTCACTTTTCCCCGCCAGTATTATTAGTATTACTACTGAACAGAACCGGAATTTCAAGAATTTTTGTTATCAGAATGTTTATTTGCTCTTTTTGTATACTTTTCGGTAATTTGTTTGCATTTTATAAATTCAAAATTATAGGTTGTCCAAATTTTAAATTGACGATATAAAAATAGGGTCCGAGGGACGTTTTAACATAAGCATTTCGTTTCTGGTTCAAATAACCGAAACTTCCTTGGGAAAACTCGGCTATGTAATGGAAAAAATGTTAATATAATTTAAGTTTTTTAGAAAGTAATAATAATAATAATAATAATAATAGTCTTTATTAAGAATATAAATTAAAAATAATTGCAATTCTTAGAGGGCGAAGTCTAGCTGATAAGCCTCAGCTACTCAACATTAACCCTTTTTTCAAACAAAATTAATCTAGTTATAGTGTAATCTGACAATATATATATATATATATATATAGCGTAGCAAAATTGTGAGTTTTTAATGAATATGCATTGTTGGCATACATAATGGGCACTACAGAAAGTTTTAGTAACAAAAAAAATAAATAAATAAATAAAATTTTCGCACGAGATGAAATACTGACACTGACAATTATAGCAAATCGTGCAAACTATCCCTTAGCGTTAGGATTCGCCTGCTTCTCCAGCAGTGACTTTCTAATTATGTTGCGAAATAACATTAAAGAGGGGCAGACAAAGTAATTATTGAAGTTGTTAAAACACTTTACGGCGTTATAGGTAAAACCACGCTGAAAAATAGTTTTTTTTGTGTTGGGGCATCGTAAGTGTGTTTAACCTAACTGAAACACTGTGCATGTCGTTTCGAAAAACTAAGTTAGATCTTAAGTACATAGGGGTTGACGTTGTTAATAATTTAAATACAAATGTTAATAATAACAGTTGAAATATATTCTCCATGTTCAACCAATTGAGTTCACATATTTTTAGGGAAGTGTGGTCATATTTTTTTAAGTTAAATATAAACCTGCAGCAATTATTCAGTAATATCGATCTAAAAGTCTAAAAGTATCCCTTAGTGTTATTTTATTTGTTGATGCTTTATATCAAATACACTTTTCGAAATCGAAGATATCCCAAGGGCGGATCCAGACAAAATCCTTAAATTATATGCCTCATTCCCCTCAACACCCTGTAAGTGTTTACGTTTTTAAATACTTACTGCGGTTCTGCATCAATGTGTAGACAGGGTGTTACTTAATGATAGGTCGTAATTCCAAGGGCGCCTTCCTGAACCAAATTCAAGTAGAAAAGTTCATATAAACATGTGTCCTAATAAGTCTGATTTTCAAGATACAGGGTGTCAAATTAAAAAAAAATCGGTATTTTATTAATATCTCAAAGATCCTTTTGCCGATTTTGGTCAAATTTGGCAGTGTTGTTCGTTATGGTAAGACGCTAAGTTAGCACTGACTAGATGATAATTATGAGTTCCAGTGGCGTCCCGGGAATAATATTGACAAAAAAATTGTACGCCACTGACTTGTTTAAAAATTTTATATTGTTTTCGAGTTAAGCAGCTAAAAATACAACTTTTTTGTCTCCTGATATTTTTTCGTATCTTATTTCGTTTTCGAGAAAAAAAAGAAAACCCACTTCAATGCATGTCGAAAAATTGATAAATAAAATCAAGTTAACTTTGATCGTTGATACAAAAAAATATCAAGAGACAAAAAAGTTGTATTTTTAGCTGCTTAACCCGAAAAGAATGTAAAATTTTTAAACAAGTTAGTGGCGTACATTTTTTTTTTGTCAATAATATTCGTGGGACTGCCCCCCGGGACACCACTGGAACTCATTATTATCATCTAGTTAGTGTTAACTTAGCGTCTTATCACAACGAACAACACTGCTAAATTTTACCAAAGTCAGAAAAAGGATCTTTGAGATATTCATAAAAAATCGATTTTTTCTTTAAACTTTGACACCCTGTATCTTGAAAACCAGACTTTTTAGGACACATGTTTATATGAACTTTTCTACTTGAATTTGGTTCAGGAATGCGCCCTTCGAATTACTTCCTATCATTAAGTAACACCCTGTATAATCTCTTTTATAAGTACCGGGTGTCCCATTAAGAATGACTGTCGGCCGTATCTCAGGAAGTGTTAGTCGTATGGCTTGCGAAAAAAAAAATATATTAGGTAAAGTGGTCATGAGAAATTGCTGGAAATTATTTTCAAGTTTCTCAGACTGGCGCTAGAGAGCGCAACAGTAACGGTAAATATGAGTCACGAAGTTTCCTCAAAAGTCGCCTAGTTATCATCATCATCATAGTCACAATGTCTTAGCAGACATGTTGTGAACTCGTAAAATGAAATGTTCTAAGTCAGAGCTGGAGGGTTGCCGAAACGAAGGTTGTCAATTGCTCTAGAAATTGTATTTCGCCATCTTTCACGATTATTTGTCAATTCGGTCGCTCTTGTGACGCTAGTATTTAGCAATTGTTTTGTCGCATCCACCCAGCGTGTAGGAGAACGGCCACGACGCCGTCCTCCCGGAGCATGACCCTGGACAACAAGTTTTTCCATATTATCACTTCTATGGATATGGCCGAAGAACGTCAGGATACGCGTCAAGACAGTGGAAGATAGTCGCTTTGGATTTCCGAGTTCACTCAATATAGAAACATTAGTTCGGTGGGCTGTATAAGGAACTCCAAGCCCACATTTCGAAAGCATCTATGCGGTGGCGGTCTGCCTTTCTCACAGTCCAAGTTTCAGAGCCATACATAAATATGGAAAAGACAAGAGACTGAACCAGCGACATTTTGGTGGCTTTGGTGACATTATTATCACGCCATATTCTAGTCAGTTTAGTCATAGCTGACCGTGCTTGTTGAATGCGCCGTCGGATTTCAACCTCACCTAGTTAAGGTTTCCCGAAAATAACATTTTTGTATATTTCGAAGATTTATTAATTAAATTCACCTACAGAACGTGTTCGTCACTTTTCAAATAAAGTGGTGGGGGAAGGTTGAACATTATTTGTAATAAATGCTGATAACTCCGGTCTGGCTTAACATAATTTAGTAAACTTAGTTTTGTTAAAAATGACTTTTCTCACTCTATACCTATATCATCTTATGAACTATGGCAATATGTGTTTTCACAAACATTGCGCGTTTTTTCCATAATTGTAAATATAATAGTATATTCAATTTTACCTGATTATAAGGATGATTAAAAGTCTAAGAAGTCAGCGGAAACCGCAATTTAATATCTATTTTCAATCCGGAGATATCAACAACAATAATCATAATTACGGAACATTATGATTTTATTTTCAAGTTGCCATTGTAAAGGTTTTTTTAAGAGTCAAAGAGGCTTTGGAAAAACAAAATATGAAGGTACGTATGTTTCAAGCAAATGTGGCGCCCTAAATGTTCAAATTGTCGCCCATCGTTCTGTATACACGACCCCAATCTCTCCCTGGTTGATAATACTGCAGTTTCCACCTCTGCCATAGGGATACGGCGGCTGCTGTCCATTATCCTTTCTATCATGTTTTCCCTTGTGGTGGGTCTGGTAACGAAAACAAGATCCATCTAGGCATGTTAAGTCAGGTGATCTAAATTAGAAATTAGCACTTTCATTAACAGTATCACAATATATCCTATAATATTACCTGGCAGGCCACAGAAATATACTCTCTCTTCCTATCCACCTTGCAGGAAATGTGTCGTCAAGAAATTGACGAACGTTTGCCGCAAAATGTGCAGGACATCCACCGTGTTGGAAAACCATAGTTCTGCGAATATCCAAGGGCACATCTTCGAGAAAAATTGGGAGTTCGTAATTTAAAAAATGTAAATATCTTTGCCCAGTAAGCGACTCATTAAATACAAACGGTCCAATTATTCTGCCACCCAAAATGCCGCACCAGACATTGACACTCCATCTTCCTTGATGCTGCACCTCCCGCATCCAATGGGGATTATCCCGCGACCAGTAATGCATATTATGGGGGTTTACTCCTCCATTACTATGGAAAGTAGCTTCATCAGTCCAAAAAATTCTGGAGCGGAGATTTCTATCATAATCTTGCGGGATCAAAGCCTGGTGGAGCACAATATAGTAGGGATGTAGCCTAAAGAAAAACAAAATACTTATTACATTGACTTGAAAACTATTAAGAGAAATATTGGCATTATTCTAAACTATTTAAGAGTTATAACATATACACTGCGTCCATAAAGTCTTGCACAAATTCATTTAAAATTCAGGGGCTTACTTTTTTTAAAAACGCTCGGACACGTCAATTAGTACTTTTGTTTGCGCATTTTTTAACGTAAAATGTTTTTATACAGGGTGTCGCACGTATGAGGTATGAGGTCATCAAGGATTTTTTTTAATGGAACACCCTGTATATTATATCAATTTTGAATTCTATGATGAACACTTAACACCTCTGGAAATCACGGTTTCCGAAATATTGACGTTTGAAAATTTATTTTAAACACATTTATTGATGACCTCATACCTCATACGTGCGACACCCTGTATAAAAACATTTTACGTTAAAAAATGCACAAACAAAAGTACTAATTGACGTGTCCGAGCGTTTTTAAAAAGTAAATACCTGAATTTTAAATGAATTTGTGCAAGACTTTATGGACGCACTGTAGATATAATTACTTACCTTTCTTCTAATAAAATCCTATGCACAGTAGAGCGAGTAACGCCCAAGTCTCTAACAATTAATCTAATACTAATTTGTGGATTAAATCCCACATATGCCAAAACATTTACAATGTTTTCCTCGGTTCGACCTCGGCGGCGTCTGCGATATACAGGGCGACGAATACTTCCAGTAGTACGAAAACGGCTAGCTAAACGATTAAACATTCTACTGTCGTATCGGCGCCTTTGAGGGTATCGTACTGCGTAAACCCGTTCAGCAATTGTTGCATTTCCCAACCATTCAAAATACACCGCAATGATGTAAACCGCTTCTTCAAGTAACGGAGGCATTTTGAAAATCAAATACGACACAACACTGTTGGCACGACAAAAATTTTGACGTAATAATGAAAGGTGATCCGCGTGCACAGTTTCAATTCATATTTTGTTTTTCCAATGCCTATTTGACTCTTAAAAAAACCTTTACAATGGCAACTTGAAAGTAAAATCATAATGTTCCGTAATTATGATTATTGTTGTTGATATCTTCGGATTGAAAATAGATATTGACTTGCGGTTTTTGCTGACTTCTTAGACTTAAATTATCCTTGTAATCAGGTAAAATTGAATATACTATTATATTTACAATTATGGAAAAAACGCGCAATGTTTGTGGAGTTGTAAGACAGCGCCCCCTAGCGCCTAGTGTAAACCACATATTGCCGTAGTTCATAAGATGATATATAGAGTGAGAAAAGCCCTTTTTAACAAAACTAAGTTTACTAAATTTATGTTAAGCCAGACCGAAGTTACCAGCATTTATTACAAATAATGTTCAACCTTCCCCCACCACTTTATTTGAAAAGTGACGAACACGTTCTATAGGTGAATTTTATTAATGAATCTTCGAAATATACAAAAATGTTATTTTCGGGATACCTTAACTAGGCGACTTTTGAGAAAGCTTCGTGATTCATATTTACCGTTACTGTTGCGCCCTCTAGCGCCAGTCTGAGAAACTTGAAAATAATTTCCAGCAATTTCTCATGACCACTTTACCTAATATATTTTTTTTCCGCAAGCCATGCGACTTACACTTTCTGAGATACGGCCGACAGCCATTCTTAGTGGGACACCCGGAACATTGATCATCAGCTCATTTCTCTTTATAAATAAGTTTAGTGAGGAAATTTTAAATTATTTTTTCTTATATTTTAACGACAAGCTTAGAGGACCACTAAAACCAAACTAAATGCAATAAATTAATAGCCAATTGTTATTGAACTGTCAATCTTTAACAAAATTATAAAAAAAATCAATTAATTTCAAAATTCAAAATATTCACTTTACGTCTTTTGAGGAGAGTTTCCGATGACTGATTCAAAATATTGATTAAAACCCTAAAAAACATTGAAACCTCATTTAAGAAAATAGCAATTTTTAATTTTTTTCTAAAATCTACGATAACAATTTTTTTTAGGAATAGGGAGATGTAGTGCAAAAATAGAGTATTTAAGATGATTTATTCAACGGTCCAAGCCGCATTTCGATAGGACGTTTCATTTGTGCGTTATTAAAAATTAGAAAACGTCCTAATCCGTGAGGAACTTCGAAAATTACTTCATGAATCAGGTCACGAAAAAATTCACAAGAGTAATATTAAGCAACAAGTGCCAAAAAAAATAAGAAAAAAACTAAAACCAATTATTGGTATGATATCCTGAACTAACCTAAAAAATAAAAGTATTCATTGGTATGATATCCTAAACTAACCTAAAAAAATTATTGCTGATGTTGCCGTGCATCATGGAATTCCCAGAAATAATTCTGGAAATAATGTAAGTCGATAATCAACGGCGACGTTCTTAGTACGTTTTTTTTTCACCGTTGTGAGATTTTCTTTTTTTGACGTATATTTATTTTATTCCTTGAATTTTTATAAATATCATGATATATAAGCAGAGCATACAATACATGTTGTGATATATATCAACGATTTATGTCATGAGAACTTTGAAAAATATACAGGGCATTTTATTTTAAAAAAATTTGACCACTTTATTTAAGTTACCGTGTTCTTTCTATTATTTCTTTTATATTTTTTTTATCGGGTAGGGTTTCTAAGCAATCGGCTGGGTTAATACAGTTACCACATCCCGGGTTTTCCGAGCAATTCGAGAATTTCCCCTAAGTGGGGACTATGTATTTTATTTATTAATTTGAACCTAATAAAATTCTTTTATTCTGAAAATAAATTAATGCTTTATTAGATTAAAATGTTTTCATTATTGTCTGCATAATATCAAAAACCTAAACTGCTGGCAAAATACTTGTAGACTACAGGCTTAGCTGAGGTATTACTGCAAATAAAAATAACTTAAATACCCTTTATCTCCGCCTTTGCGCCTAGCTGCAGCAATAGAGAATTTCCTTTATACAGTTACGTATACGTTAAACGTAAAAATAACTATTTTTAAGGTTGCTTGAAAACGACCCGTTTTGAATAGTTTTTCTTTTGCGAAACGTTTTTTGCAATTACCATTAATGCCCAGTTGTACAGGGACATTTTTTTAAGTGCCACCCGATTGGCGAATTTCCCGCTGACTATAATAAAAAACAAATGACATATTTCTCAATGATTTTCGATAGAGAAGTCGAATTTAATGTCAAAAAATACATAGATTTACAAATTTGACAGATGAGACGCCATTTTGAATTTTCTTAAATGGCAACCCCCATAAATAACCACACGATTAAATTGCATTTGGCGATCCGATTTTAAAACTATATAGTTATTGATACTTATTTTCAGCCGTTTTGGAAATACGGGCATTCCTAATTTGCCTCCATCGATTTTGTCTTGTAAGTGTCTCACCTACTTAATAAATAGACTTTCTTAGCTGAACACCCTAATTTTTTTCACAGTGACATAATTTCCCGTAAGCAAGCGATCTGCGCTATAGTCAAATCCGACAGATGTCAAAAAGTGACAGAGACGACGCCATTTTGAATTTTTTTAAATGGCAACCCTCATAAATAACCACACGATTGAAATGCATTTGGCGATCCGATTCTAAAAGTATATAGTTGTTGATAATTATTTTCAGCCGTTTCGGAAATACGGGGGTTCTTAATTTGCCTCCATCGATTTTGTCTTTTAAGTGTCTCACCCCTTTAATCAATAGACCTTCTAAGCTGAACACCTTAATTTTTTTTTCACAGTGACATAATTTCCCGTGAGCAAGCGATCTACGGTCTGTCGGATTTGACTACCGACAAAATCGATGAAGGCAAATTAGGAACCCCCGTATTTCCGAAACGGCTGAAAATAAGTATCAACAACTGTATAGTTTTAGAATCGGATCGCCAAATGCAATTCAATGGTGTGGTTGTTTATGGTGGTTGCCATTTAAGAAAAATCAAAATGGCGTCTCATCTGTCAAATGTAAATCTATGTATTTTTTGACATTAAATTCGGCTTCCTTATCGAAAATCATTGAGAGATATGTAATTTGTTTTTTATTATAGTCAGCAGGAAAATCGCCAATCGGGTGAGACACTTAAAAAAGTCCCTGTACAATTCGCACTTAAGCCCGAGTTCATCTAAACTTGCATGAAGTGCTTGTGAAGGTGCATCTTAAACCGATGCTTAAATTCATCGATCGTTGTACATAGAACCTTAAGCCCAAGTTTAATTGAAATTGGCTTTCTTCTATGAAGTTAAGTGCACAAATTGGCAACGTTGGACTAGAGTACCGACCTACTATATCATGTAATTCTAGAAACTCCTCATCGTCAGTAATATTTTCGAAATTATCCAAATCCTTTTTAAATTTTAACTTTTTATCATAAACGTCAAACTTGACTTTTCAGGTTATTTGTTTCTAAAACTTGGCTTAACTCCGACGATCTGTATAATAAGCTTAGTTTTACTACTAAGCCATAATTGTTCAACAGTATAAACTAGCTTAAGGTTACCTTTTCTTTAAACCCAACTTAAACATTGCTTCTACAACCGGGCATAATGGGTAACGTAAGATAAAAAAAAACAACTACTTACCTCGCAGTAAAGCTTTGAAATTTTCCGCGTGACCTTTATATACGTTTTTGCTTATAGAGATTTACAAATATTTTTATATGTTAAATAAAATAAACGTTCAGTGGCGGCAGACACACAACAGACAGTATATTATAGGTATTACTTATCTACATCAATTTGCATTTCAATAACTCTCAAACTGCCAGTGATTAACCGCCCCACTTTTTAAACCACCCTTGTAACCCCAAACCTCATACTCGTAATCTACAACCGCCATAAAATAAATTGTTTTACTTTTTAAGTAACATAGGCTGGGGTCGGCAAGCCGTCCCTGTCGAATATCAGGCTTGAAGATAGGCAACCAAACACACCTATAATACACCATGTATTGAACTATTGAAGAACGTTCAAAGTTAAAACCCAGGGTCGGAAACCACGGTCCTGCCGCTTAATTTAAAGTTAGGTTATGGTTATGTCTAATACTTATCGACAGGAAAGATTTTGTATATCGATCTGTTGTTTTTAAAGTTTTTGTGATTATTCTTGAAAGAAAATAATTAATATTAATAAGTGAGAGTAAGTGTTATCTTAAACAAAACTTTCATTTTCTTTAAGATTAGGACCTCATTAAGTATTTTAAACTTTAAATAAAATATTCAGTTTGGACATTCCAAAAAAAAAACAATAGTCGGTCGACCACTAAAATGTTGAATTTAATTAACACGGGAGAGAGTCAAGGGGAGTAATAGGTCATTTTCAGAAAAATTATATTAAAATAATGCATGGCTTACGGGTACTGAATGTATGTAGTATGTAGCTATTAGATCTGTGGTGAAACCAAAACAAACGTTTTTTTGGTCAATCATTTTATTTTCAAATGAAAAAGAAAAAAATCAAAATCCAAAAGCATAGTTTTTGCAAGGAACGATAAACAAAGCATTTACCTACACTCATTTTCAAAAGTCGTGCACCACCCTGTAAAACAAAAAATATTTATCTGTATTGAATTTTAGCAGTGTAGATATTTACTTGGTAATGTTATTGTTACAAAAAATTAAAAAACATCCCAAAAAACGGGCGTCCAAGAGTTATAAACAAAAGACAAAACCGATATGTAGCTCAAGTGACTCGGAGAAATATATTTGTAACAGTCAGCAGTCTTTGAAGGCAAATCCAGCATACGTACCACCAAGTCGTTTCTAATGCCACCATCAGAAGACGCGTCATTGCCTCGGGTTTGCTGTCTAGAAGACCTCTACGAGTTCCAAGGTTGTTACCTAGACTTAGACAGTCGCGGTTAGAATGGGCTCGTGGTCACCAAAACTGGTTTTACCGCTCGTCCACATCGAAGCCGAGCCGTTTAAGAGTTTCTTCGGGAGGGTGAAATTGACAGCGAGCATGTCTGGGACTATTTGTCTAGATCGATTTCTCATCGTTTGAACCCACCTATGCCTATGAACGCTCAGGAGCTCATTGTAGCCGCTTCTGAGGAATGGAATAACATTCCTGAAGAATACCTAAATAACCTCATACGAGGCATGCACAGACGTGTTTATGCCTTGCTACAAAGTATGAGTTGACGTGTGACTAATCTAATTCTTTTTACAAATAAAGTTACTTGCCAATGAAATTTTTGGGTATTTTTTCTTTTTGCCCTAATAACCTTTAATTAGGTAAGTGTTAACATACTCTAAAATGCTGCAAAAACAATTAAATACTTAATAGTAAGGATGTATTTTTAGAATGAAAATTTTGTTTACTTCTAGATGTAATTTTAAACTGGTGCAAGATTTTTGAAATTGAGTGTATAATCGTCTTGATTGTCACCCACATATTTTCGTATCTAAATGTTCGTTTCTTGAATCGGTCTTCTACCTTAGTTCCAATTTTTAAACAGAGTTGCTGTTGGGCAGATCTTAAACAAAGGGATTGATTTCAAATTTCTAAATTCACATTTTATTGAGGTAGAGAAAGGGGAGGGAGGGGGGAGGGGCAGCGAGCAAAAGGTTACTTTCAAATTGTTATTCTGACCATTGCTGGATCGAAACTATGGTTTGGAGGATTGAGCCAGTCTCTCGGTGTTCTATATGGTTTGAGTGGGTTTGAGTGAACGTGTGATCGTGTGATAAGGGGATTCAGGGAAACGTCCGTCCGTTTGTAGTAGTCAACGTTAAAACTTATTCTCGTAATAGAATTTATGAGAGTCGACTGTCAAGTTTGTCACAAAGATTTTATGAAGCATTATAATAAGGGAGCCCTGAAAATTTGTCAATCCAATAAGTACTTTCCGAAATATACGAGATCAAAATCAAATAACGTCATTACCTTCCACAGTTTGTCCGCTTTGAACTTGTGCAATGGTCTTTCTGTGCATATACAAGGGTGATGCGCTTACTGTTTTTTTGTTCAGGTAAAGCAGAAGCTTATTATTACTACTTTTAATAGTAACAAATAGGAAATGCCATTCCATACGAGTTCTAGACTATACTTTCCCTAAAACTATTTCAGAAAAAGACAATACCTACTAGAAAACAAAATTCTAAAAAAGTCTGCAAAAAACATCTGAATTTTTTTATGCCGTCATTTACACCATTTTTAATCTAAAAAAAAAATTATATACCGAACCAGGCGCGGATCCATGGGGGGTCATGGCCAAAAAAAATGTGACACTACATAATATAATTATCATGAATAAAGAATGTGATTTACATTTTCTCAAATCTACCTTTTTGCATGAAAAAAATAGACATGAAATTATAATAATTTATCATACATCTATTCAATGCCAATATTAGATTAGCAGACAAAAACAAAATTTCCGCCTGCGGCGCTACTTTGTCGTCTATACCGCTCTTCCCAAGCAGCATCGACAGTGACAGATACCAGTGTTTAAGTCTTTGCAACTTACATTTGGGATATGGGTAGAAATTGGAACCTTAAATGCCTATTTAAACAGAAAAATACTTAAGGATCCTCTGTCGCAGTTACTATAACGTAATAGTTACTCCAAATTTCTCACATGGAGTAATGACATAGCATATACCCACACAAAGTCATATAAACTAACCAATAACTTCAAAAACGTCTTTTAAGTAGCGGGAACCATGGATTTTACCAAAATGCGTTGCCAAAGTAATTTTTACCAGTGAGTAAAAATGAACAGTAGTCGCGACTTAACCGGGTGCTGTAATATAACTTTAAAGTTAGTAACATATTAGTCACCGTAATCGTTGCATATTAGTAAGCTTAAGCTATACTACAAAATGGTACCGCAAAGTTAAATTAATAGTTTTGCGACTTTGGAGTACCCGTAACCGCTAAAAGTTACTTTATAGTTTATGCCAGTTTACGGTAGGTATTATTTATTCCAGATTGATGCCTACATTTTTAGATGGGATGCCTTAATTTTTATTGGGGAAAAAAAATTATATGGGCACTCGACCACTTTTTATAGAAAATTTAAAAAACAACTAAAATGTTATACATCAGAAGAGCAAAATTTTAAACAGTTCTTTCATGTTGTTGTCAAAGCGCCCAATTTGGCGGAAGTAGAAAAACTTTATTCAAACGACACCACAACTAACCAAGAATCTCACTGTAATGGAATTTTGGAAGATTTTAGACCAACAACTGATCACATAGATACTTTAGATTATGTGAAAGAACCCAAAGAAGATGCAGCAGAAGCATTTACCATATAGCAACAATTAAAAGAGTTGGCCCTTAAGCACAGGATAACCCATTGTGCCCTTAATGATTTATTAAAAGTTGTAAACAATCATACTATGCAATTGCCCTCATACAGCAGAACATTGTTGAATAGCGAGTAGAGTAGCCTAACTAATAATTTTATTGTTGCTTGTTGGGATTATTATTTGAGGTTAGGGTTAGGGAAACATCTGATGCATAGTTCCACTTTAGTGGTAGGCGCTACTTTATCCTGGCAAGTCTGGGAAATGGTTTCGCGCGTGCGCCTAAGGTTTGTCCTTAGTAACTTATGGAACTACTTTGTGTAATGAGTAGTTATGTTTACTACAAATGCCACTTACTGAAAGTAACGCCGTAGTATTAAAAACTTTATAGTTGCAATGAGAAATTTAATAGAGTAAGAGTTACTAAGATATAGGAAAAAATACTTTCTGGTGGCAAGACTAACTTTCATGGCAACGTATTTTTTATCCGCCATATTTTTTACATGAAATAGTCGATGCCATTTTATTGACCATTTAAATTAACGGATTGGTAAAGTTTACTTTTAAATTGACCTGTAATATGAGTATATTTCTGTTTAAAAAGGTATTAAAATTAAAACTGACTTTATCAGAGTATCAAAACATATATTTTTTAAAATTAATATTTGATTTGGGAATATTATGTCTTAAAAAAAAATTATGATTTTGCTGGGGCGTTAATTTTTCCGAAATATTTTCCATATTATAATCGGTAAAGTCGAATGCGTTTGATAATTTACCCCGGCAAAATCTTTAAACACGCAATTATAAAATTACAATATCAGGTACTGTAAAGTATCAACTGGAACTTCAGCGTTTATAAATACGACGCCATAATTGTTAAACAAAAATGTCAAATCATTGATTTTAGAAAAATAATGACTTATATGGATGTAACAATTACTATACTGCGACTACGCCGTATAGAAACTACCACTACTTTGTAACGTCAGATATAGTGGCGGTGTATGTTCCAAAACATAATCTAGGAACTGCATGGCTACCTGAAGTCATTCCCCACTTTAGTGATTACGACGTTGCAGGTTGGTATTGGGCATTGGGGTAGTGCCAGTCATTGGTCGCCAAACACTTTGTAGTCACTATGTTAGTCTCGATTACGTCTCTGCGACAAAAAATGTTATTTGGGTTACCGACCCTGGTTACCAACCCACGAGCCGTCAGTGTAAATGTTTTGGCCCTATTAACTTCAAATATCAGAGGAAATTTTTGATAGTCTAAAAAATTATAAACTTGAAATGCTGAAAAAGGTCCTAAGTGCCATCATTAAAATTTAAAAAAGATTGTAAGGCCCATTATCAAAATTTAAAAAACGAGCTGGTATTTCTAAATATCTAATAATGTGACATTACAAATTATTAAAACTCCGTTTTTAACTCAATTTTTAAAAACTCACAGGGTGAGTCGGGAGGAATGGGCCTAACTCTAAGGGTGTAATCTATGCATCAAAATAATAAGAAAAAACTCAAATGTTGTTATCCAATATTCATTTGTTTTCAAGTTATAAAGCCAAAAAAAAAATATTGCATTAATTTAGCTTTTCTGTAATAAATGTTATTATTGTTTGCTTTTGATTGTTGTGCTGTCACTATCCTATTAGTGTCAGTATAAAATGTTACATTGATTTACCGTTAACTTTCGGATTTGTATCATTTTAATTTTATAAAATGCCACATATTTATTCACATCTCGAATACGCCAATATGGTTTTTATGTATGGTTTGTGTAATGGGAATGCTACAGCGGCTGCTGAAGAATATCGTGAACGATTTCCACATGAAAGAAGTTTTTAACAAACTCTGCGAGATCGGAACGCTTCCAAGTGCTAATGTAACATTCGAACGAGCCATTCAACAGGATTTAGAAGAAATAGAAAATGTTCTAGCTTTAGTAGAAGAAGATGCGACGACAAGCTCACGAAGAATTGGAATTCAGTTGGGGATTCCCCAAAAAAGAGTGATCAATACGCTTCACGAGCAAGGCTTATACCCGTACCATGTACAGCGTCTACAGAATCTTCAACCTCGAGACTACGCCAAGCGTATGCAATTTTGTGACTGGCCCATTAATAATCGTCATCTTTTACCGCACATACTTTTTACTGACGAAGCTACATTCACCCTTGACGGCATCAATAATAATCGAAACTCCCATGTATGGTCGGACGGAAATCCTCACGCAATAGTCGAAAGTAATTTTCAACATAGGTTTTTAGTAAACGTGTGGTGCGGCATGATCGATAATAATTTAATTGGCCTTACTTACTTACTACTTAAGTTTTTACAAAATGAATTGCAAGGACTACTGGAAGAAATTCCTTTAACCATCAGAATTGAAATGTATTAAATTGTATTGTAAAATTGTAAAAATTGTAAAAATGTATTTATCAACACGACGGAGCGTCTGCCCTGCCCATTTCGATCGTCGGGTCAAGCAATATTTAAACCAAAGGTTTCCAGGGGTTTGGATTGGTCGCGGTGGTCCTATTAGTTGGCCTCCTAGATCGCCAGACCTCACGCCGTTGGACTACAATTTATGTGATTGGTTAAAAACTGAGGTTTACAAAGTAAAAGTAGATACTAGGGGTGCATTAATTAGACGCATTAGAAATGCTGTACTCAATATTAAAGAAAGGCACGAATCAATTAGGAGATCCACGCGCTCCCTTCGTAAACGAAGCAGGAAATGTTTGGAAGTCGATGGCGGTATTTTTGAAAATTTACTAAACCAATGATTTATTTAAAACAATGTTAATGTTGGATATTTTGGTTTAACAATATTATTATTTTATTTAACGCTGTAACTTGAAAACAAATGAATATTGGATAACAACATTTGAGTTTTTTCTTATTATTTTGATGCATAGATTACAGCCTTAGAGTTAGGCCCATTCCTCCCGACTCACCCTGTATAGTCTGCCGTATGAGGCTAGCTCTAGAAGAGAAAGGGAAAATAAAAGCTATAAATATGGCGTTTTAAGCCGCGTATCATAGACGTCCGTACAACTTTTATGAATGTGATTTTTTACAGAATTATATGAAAATAAAATAAACTAAATGCAATAGCTCGCTTGAGACGTCTCTAAATGTATAAACATGAAAAACACATTTATCTTAAAAATAGCATTTAAAATGCTACGCTAATGACGAACAATCAACACACATGCCTGACTCTTCTCAGATGCACAGTACACCAAATATTTTTTGGTTATGTGGAACCTGAGTCAATTAAACTACTTTTTCTGGTCCACTGCCTTAAACTTGTCGCGTTGACCTGTTGCCAGATTTGGATAATTAGATTAAATTATAAGTTATTAAGATACACCACATTGATCTGATAAAAATTATAACAATTTTGTAAAATACCTATATTTTAATACCTACTCTTCTATAGTCTAATAACAATTATATACCTAGTGTACCTAATATAAATAAATATATTTTAATATTTATATTTTACACATTTTCTAATAATCAAAGTAATAAACTAGTGTTTTATCCCGCAGTATTCTAATTCTCGAAAAATATCAAGTCTTCTGTAAACACAAAAACGTGCTATAATCTAAACTAAATAATACTAAATTCACATCTACGAAAACCGTTAATCGGTAGCTTTGCAATAGGTTTACGGCTTCGAGAATATATAAATTTGTTTCTGTGATATTTTAACCGACAAAGGGCAATATCATTTAATGCTTCAATCTCCCTGCTGGCAGTAAACAAGTATAGCCGCTAACCTGGGCGGACGCGAGCTCTGTTGGTTGGTCAAGAGTGTCCACTTGACGACATGTGAGTGGTAGACCTCTCAGACTAGAGCACTGTAGCGCCATAAACAAACGAGTGTTCTGTTAGACTTTAACGTAAGCAGATGCTCCACGTGGCTTAACAATAATAGCACGTGTTTTGATCTGACATGTGTGTCAGGCAAAGTGATTTTCTATTGTGTAAGTAAGTGATATTTTGGGGACGTCTGCCCGGTAACAGAGGTTACTATTCTTTTAAATGTACAGTAAAAGTACCACGAATTTCGCAGTTAAATAGACTATAGTCTGTTGCTTCATGCGAGAGTAATAAATCATTATTGAACTATAAAACTCAGTGGTCTTCGCCGTATTCCAATTATTATTATTTAATTATGTTTAGTGTCAGGGGTCCCGAGATCGGGTACGAAGAGGCACAGGTAGTTCTGCGCCGCACTGTTTCAAAAATTTTAAATGTTTAGTTACTTTCCGGCAGTTGCTGGAAAACTTTGTTCTTGAAAATGGCTAGTGTTTCTAAATTTGTTGCTTAGAAACGAATTAGTAAAACTGCACTTTCTAAAAATGAGAAAATTATTATTCTCAATGTGTTCAACGCTCTCCGCCACCGACTCACATTGGTAGCAAAAATGGATTTGTCGATGGCGGCTTACTAGCATTTAAATCCAAACGGACTGGAGTCTATCATGAAGACATGAACCTAGGCCAAAGTTGACTATGGGGCTGCAGTAAACAGAACCCAATTTGCTCCACCCATGTTTCGTCCTTAATGAAATAAATCATTTATTTCGTTTCTTTATTCTATTATAAAAACACTTTAGAATATATTGTATGAACGATATGAGTAGGTTTCCCAAATTTAATCCCAAAGTATAGTTGCGTTACGTTTTTGGGTGGG
This sequence comes from Polydrusus tereticollis, assembly GCA_963920685.1. Classification (NCBI taxonomy): domain Eukaryota; kingdom Metazoa; phylum Arthropoda; class Insecta; order Coleoptera; family Curculionidae; genus Polydrusus; species Polydrusus tereticollis. The sequence continues at coordinate 39,253,862 of OY987326.1, read as the reverse complement.
CTTTATTTCCAAGTTTTCGCCTATATCTAGATATTGGTAGTTTTCGTCAGTAATTTTACATTTTGGAGTAATTCTGCTGAATCGTCATCACGAGTGGGATTTCTAAAAAGAGAATAGAAAATTTGAGTGTTGTAATAATAATAAGCACTTTTCATTTTTTATATATAGAAAGGATCTTACGAAGTTTTGGCTAAATTAGTCCATAACTTAACAAATCGTTTTCTTGCTAAAAAGTCCTGTTCAGACTCGATGATATGTGTGGAAATATTAAACAGATATCCTAATCTCCATATCTGGTGACCTTGGAGGCCAAAGAACAGGTCCGCGTCTTCCGATCCAACGGCCAGGAAATTTTTCATCCAGAGTATTTCGAACTCCAATATTAAAATGATCAGACGCCCCATCTAACTGGAACCACATTCTTCTTAATAGTCCTATAGTGGTATATTTTCTAACAGATTAACAAGATCTTCATTTAAAAAATTTTGAAAAATATTCCCATTGAGGTGTCCATCAAAAAAATGAGGTCCTATTACGTGGTCTCCAATTATGCCTCCCCAGACGTTTAAGCTCCACCTATGTTGCTGGTCAATAGACCTTAGAAAATGTGGATTTTCATCGGCGTAGAAGTGCAAATTATGTCTGTTCACATGACCATTATTGTGGAATGTCGCCTCATCGGTAAACAATACAATATTAAAAAATCGTACATCCTCTCGAATTCGAGCAAGACCCCAATTACAGAAATTTATTCTATTCTCAAAATAACCTTTGAAGAATACTTCCAGCAAATGCTAGATCTTATTCCTCCTGGGTCTGTTATAGTCATGGACAATGCCAGCTACCACTTAAAAAAATACGAAAAAGTACCAACGTCTTCTTGGAAAAAAACTGACATCCTTCATTGGCCGTAAATAAGAAGTCATTTCATCAAGATATGCTGAAAAAGGAGCTACTGAAGATTGTAAAGTTGAATAAGCCTCTTTGTACGAAATTTGTTGTCGACGAAATCGCTTCAAAACGAAATATAACGGTACTTTGCCATATCACTGAGAGTTAAACCCCATAGAATTGGTGTGTGAAGGGTTTGTAGTAAGGCATAACATCATTTTTAAAATGAGAGACGTTGAAAACCTTTTGCAAGAGGGAATAAAGACAGTGGATTGTGAGAAATGGAGTAAGTGCATCGAACATGTGATTGAAATAGAATTAGGGAAACTGATAACATGCTAGAAGACACTGTAGAGCCTTTTATTATCTCTCTGGACCCCAACGACGATAGTTCATCGGACTGCTCGGAACATGATGACTAAAATTTAAAAATTAAGTTGTTCTATTGTACATAGTAGTTTTTTTTTTATAAATAATAATATTTATTCCAATTTATCTATTTGCATATTATTCCTACTTCTATATAAGTTTTTATCTACTTAATATTAGAATAATTAATATCTTAATTATCTGCCTATCTCTATAATTATAATTGTGTTATATTACACAATAATCAAGTATAATTATTATTCTAATTAACTACCTGTAGTAACTCCCCTGTCACCTTACTTTCATTCACCAAACTCGTCTTTCTATGGTAGTAGGGTGACCCTAATTTAGGACCGATTCGGGGTGTGTAGGCCTTAAATATCTAAAATACGGAATTTTTAAAAATTATCATTGCAATGTATTGGATGCAACCTTTAAGTTGTCTACCCTGCTTAATGGGTCCTGTCATTGCAAATTTACATTTTATTACTCTCTCGCATTAAGCAACAAAGTATATACTAAATATACTTACCTACCTTTAGAGACGAACATGCCAGTTTAACGGTAGCGTTTTTACCGCCAACATATCTCGCTGCAACTCCCTAACACTCCATACCACCCGAAAATAGATCTAGGTTGAGACGCCGCAACCTTCGCATGGACCGACGACAGAGTCTCTTACGACAGCCAAATCCAGGACAAAATAGTCCGTTCCCGACCAACAGAATGCCCCGGCGCCGTTAACTCCCTTTCTGTCGAAAACGCGACGCTCGGATTACCAAAAAGGCCGTGTTTCCACACGAAAATCGAATTCAAAGGTGAATTTTTAACGAATATTAATCTGTCAGGTTTCACCGACACCAGTGGCGGAGTGCGGCTTACCGTGAAGTGCAGTCTGCAGTGATAATGGCGGCGCAATATTTCATAATACAGCTTGTCGTTTTTTTTTTCTGTATTCGCTAAGCATCAATTCTTAACTATAAACTAGTTTACAAGTTTATCAGTAGTAAGGCGCATGACTCACTTCTTTGTATTTGACAGTTTCTGTCAAATATTAGGATTGCTACTTCGTCTTTAGTCGCTGGAATTTGATTAAAACAAGCTGTAGGTGCTAAAACCCAATATTATATTCAGTGATGTAGCAGTCGAAACCATGGAAACCAATGCAAACCACCAGTGATAACACAGTATTTTGGGAGTTTCCATGGCCACGTCACTGAATACAGGGTGCCTCTATATGAGGATCTCGGTTATGGTAAGAGATACAACTTTGATTAAATGGAGAAAAAGTTGCGCAATTAAGGGACTAATAATATTACACACCAAAAGTTTTGCTAAGATGTTTAAGTTTTAAGTTATTAAAAAACTAAAATTTTGGATTTTTACTTTTATTTTTTTTTCTGCGTTAATATTAAAGTTAAGCAAAACTGACAAAACTTTTTCACAGCAACTTTTAATGAGCTTAAAGTTTGCATCCCAATTTTTTTTATTACGTTTCGTTGCCAAGCAATCACCATCAACTTTATTTTTTCGATTACGGTCCTGATTTTATATTGTCAAATTTTAAGAGCATTTTTTATTCTTAATTCAATGATGTAGTACACATTATCGTTTAATTACGTTTCGATTCTTTTTAACCATCTTTCTAAAATTTTCAAGATAAGGTACGGTGACCTGACCTGTATTTCTCATAATTTGTAAAAGAAATAGTTTAATGTAGAAGGTAAGTACTAAGTTAAGAATTTTAATAATAATTAAGTTTGAAAAAAGGAAACAACAAGTAGGTAAATCGACAAATAACATAGAAGGATTAAAATAAAACTAACATTAACTCGCATTAGAAATTAATTTTCCAAAAGGTGTTCAAAATGATTTTCGTCATTTTCCAAACATAAATAGCATCTTAAAATTGTAGAATTTAAGACATTAAAAATTTAGTTAGCATTTATAGCGTTACGCTTCGAAGGACTTCATGAAACTAGTCGTCTAAGATCTTCTTCTGTTTCAAAATTCTGCTTATAAAAACAATTCTCGATATATCCTCAAAGGAAATAATCAAGCGGGGTTATATCCGGAGAACGCGCCGGCCAGGGTTTTACAGAATAAGTGCTGATATTTTTTTCTGGAAATCTAGCTAAAATGAACTCTCTCACTACTCTTGAATTATGTGCAGGTGCAACATCCTGCTGGAACCAATTATCGGGTTGTTTTGCTAGAGGTAAATTATCCAGAGCCTCCTCTAAATCATTTTGGAGTAAATTATGTTGTTAAAAAAAAGGTCCTTCTTGTTCTCAAAATTCCAGTCCACATATTAAATCCAAGACGGTGTTGGTGTCTTGATTCTTTGAATATACGGATTTTCCTTAGACCAGTAATGTACAGGGTGTTCTATTTTTGATAGTTTTATAGGGTATCTCGAAAATCATAAGGAATTTCATAAATCTGATATAGATGTTATGAGTTCTTTTTTTAAGGGAACAATTGCTGCGAAAACAGATCATGGCTACCTTGTTCCCCTGGACAGTTACAGGGTGATTTTCAAATTTTGACGGTTATTAAAATTCCATGTAACTTCTTTGTTATTATAGATACTGTACTGTAAATTGATAAAATATGTAGTTTTTTCCGTAAAGTTCAGTGGCGTAGCCAGTTTTTTTCTATCTTGTTTAATTTTTAAGAAATTGACCCAACTTATATTTTTTCTTATGGGACACCCTGTATATTTTCAATTACGTTTATTCTGCTTACCATTAGCTTTCCAAATATATATACATTTTTGCAGTTTTCTAAAGAAATAGCTGAGTAATTTGCAAATTACTTTAGATAGGCCTATTTTGCACATAGCAAGCCCCGTTAGTAAGAAAAGGACAAAAGAATATGTATGACTAATTATTTTCTTATATGTTTAAAACTCTGAAAATATTTACCTCATCATTTAGTGTCACCAACTTTGGAAATACATCAATTTTGTATTTTTTAAATAAAAGATAAAGCATAGAAATATAGATCTACAAAACCATTTTTATTTTAAATAAACAACAAAAAAATATACATAACAATTACAACAAATGCTCAAATTGGAGCCCATTGGCATCGATACATAGCTGGCATCTTCTACGAACACCATTCAGGGAGTTCCGAATATTCAGGTGTTTTATGCTTCTTAAAGCGGCTTCAAAATTTTGTCTTAGTTCTTCAACCGTATTACTTCTGACGCTGTAAATTTTATTTTTTAAAAATCCCCAGAAATAAAAATCTAATGGGGTGATATCAGGTGAACGGGCTGGCCACCTAATAGGTCCATTATTTGCAAGCCATTTTTCTCCAAAATTGGTGTTTAGGCAATTTACCACAATGGTTGCGTTGTGGGATGGTGCACCGTCATGCTGAAAAAAAAGCTTTTCCCTCTCTTGTAATGGTATATTGTCTAAATAACTGATGATATGTCTTTCCAAAATATTCAAGTAAATCTCGGAATTTAGATTTCCTTCAAATATTTCATAGGCTAGAACTCTATTTCCCAATAGAGCCAGCCACACATTAAATCCAAATCGACCCTGATATACTCTATTTACTTGCTGATGAGGATTATGATCGGCCCACAGATGATTGTTGTGGCGATTAAATATTCCGTCGCTTGTTACTCGTGTTTCGTCGGTCCAGATTATTTTGGTAAAAAATAATTCATCTTCACGCAACATATTTAAATACAAATTGCAAAACTGAATTGCAAATGATGAGTTTTTCGAGGTCTGTAACATTTAAATTTGTTAGTTTTTAACAGACGGGATGATTTTGAGGGTACCACGCCAATATCTTTCTCAATATTTCTAAGTGAAGTGGTCGGATCCGCAACCACGCATGCCAATACATTAATGGTTTCATTTGCTTTATTTTCCTTCTGATAGGTCTTTGGTCTTGCTTTTGAAAACGATCCATAATTAATAAGGTTATTTTCAAGCCTTTGAAAAATTCTTAAATCAGGTTGCTGCCGCTCCGGATATCTTTCAAAATACAAATCAGATGCTGCCCGACTATTTTTTTGACACTCAAGAAAACACTCTAGCATATTATATTTTTCAAAATTTTGGAACTTTTCCATTCTTAACCGCGTATATTAACTTTGCTTTATGACAAGTTAAAGTCAGACTGACATGTCTATAAATAATTTAAAAAAATGATTTTGTTATCCATGGCTTACTAAGAGATTTTTAAATTATTATCTGGTAAAATGTAAAATTTGCAAATGCAAAGAAATTAGTAGATAAAAAGTCATCAAGCATTTAGAGAAAATTTCACTTTTAATACAAAAAATATAAAAAGAATTAAATAATTATATGAACAATTAAAAAAATTATTATTTTTATTTCTTTTAAACATAATTTTGGAAGAAAGCTATTTTAACAAATTACAGAAAATTGGTCGAGCCTTGGGCATAGTGTTGATAATAAAAAATTAATAGTTTTTAGAATTTTGTATTGCATGTACTAAAATTGAGATATGACATTTTAGAAATGGTGAAATAAGACTTACTCTTTTGTTTTGCTCCTACCTGCCATCGCCCGCTACGAAAAATGAGGAAAATTTATGAAAATCGCTTATCGAATTATTTTATCAAAAAACTGATTACAAATATATATATTTGAAAAGCTAATGGTAAGCAGAATAAACGTAATTGAAAATATACAGGGTGTCCCATAAGAAAAAATATAAGTTGGGTCAATTTCTTAAAAATTAAACAAAATAAAAAAAAAACTGGCTACGCCACTGAACTTTACGGAAAAAACTACATATTTTATCAATTTACAGTTTTTTCGTATCTATAATAACAAAGAAGTTACATGGAATTTTAATAACTGTCAAAATTTGAAAATCACCCTGTAGCTGTCCAGGGGAACAAGGTAGCCATGATCTGTTTTCGCAGCAATTGTTTCCTCAAAAAAAGAACTCATAACATCTATATCAGATTTATGAAATTCCTATGATTTTCGAGATACCCTATAAAACTATCAAAAATAGAACACCCTGTACATTTCCTCTGTTTTCATCAGACCAAATCATCTGGTAAGGAAAATTTATGTTTTCGTGACATTTTCTGGTATACCATTCGCAGAATGATCGACGTCTTCACCTGGTCTAAGTCCTTGACAAATTCTATATTTATATGGGTGAAATTTTTGTTCTTTAAAAATAAATTGAGCAATTGATTTCGCTACGCCCACATTCTCATCAATTTCTCTAGGGCTTTCAGTAACTGCTAATAATACGCTGAAAACTTTTTCCTGGTTACTGTTTTTTTTCGAGAGAGCATGGGTTTTTTTAAATGCCCATAGTCTTTAAGGTTAGTTACTAACTTACTCTAAGTTCGTAAGATTAAATTGTTACTTCATACAGCCATTACTTTTATCCTTTATATTAAAAAAGCCGAAAAAGCGTATGCAACGCTCTAGGATCTAGATTCGTATTTTGAAAATTTCCGAAAGATAATAAACGATAATGTGTAGTACATCATTGAATTAAGAATAAAAAATGCTCTTAAAATTTGACAATATAAAATCAGGGCCGTGTTAGAAGAAATATAGTTGATGGTGATTGCTTGGAAACGAAACGTCATAAAAAAAAATCTGCTGTAAACTTTAAGTTCGTTAAAAGTTGCTCTGAAAAAGTTTTGTCAGTTTTGCTCTAATTTTAATATTAACGCAGGAAAGAAATTAAATGAAAATCCAAAATTTCAGTTTTTTTTTTAATAAAAACTTAAACATCTTACTAAAACTTTTGGTGTGTCATATTATTAGTCCCTTAATTGCACAACTTTTTCTCTATTTGATCGAAGTTGTATCAATACCATAACCGAGATCCCCATGGAGGTCATTCTTATCTTAATCACCCTGTATAATATTGGGTTTTGAGTATACCCTATTCGATAAAGTTACTGTAATAGCATCAATATGAATTAATAACAGGTATATTCGATCTAAACTCAATTGAACCAGGAAAACACATTCGTCAAATCCGCTTTGCTGAATATCAAATCCACCTTTAAATGGTAGTTTGCAAGGAGTGTATGTCGAAAGTTTTTTGTTGTTTTATATAAATTTATATTGTTAGGTTAGGTTCGAAATTTATGTCGATTTATAAAACTTTTCGCCACCGCTCCCGCTCGTTGTCATCGTTCCCGCTCGTCGCCACCGTTCTAATGGTATTTAGGAAACACGAACTGCACCGTTGTAAATTCGCGAGATCAGTAACCTTTTTTGAGGTTAGAATATTAATTTTCTTTGAAGAAGTGAATAACGTTATCAGTATTTAATATTTTTAAACTATGAGATAAGTTAAGCCCTGTGTATTGTCTATAAAGGCTGAAATCAAAGAAATATGGAAAATATTTCTATGTTTTGTATCATGTGTCAGATTTCTGTCATCCCATTGGCTAAAAGCACGTACGACGAACGGGAGCGGTGACGGCTTTTATAAATGCATACATTATTTCCCTTTAGGTTTACAGTTTGGTTTGTCCAGTATGTCTTGTATGCATGTCTATTGGAGTATCTAGTTTTTTGGACAGCCCTGAGTTAAGTTCATGACACTTCCTTGCTCAGTTTTGATAGTTCAATTACATTTCTGTAGACCGTACAAGCAAAAATTATTTTCATCCAAGCGGACTGAAAAACGTAGGGCTTAGTTTACATCACAATTATAAGGGAAATAGAGAAAAAAATAGAGGAAAAAAAAATTAGAGACGTTACTTCATTTTGATCAGGATCCACATTTGTCGTTGAGAAAAGCTGCTACCCAAGTTGATGTATGTTTTAAATGAGTTGAAATTATTTTAAAAAACACCGCTGGATAGGGCGAAGGGGCCCCATAGAATGGCCCGCTAGGTCGCCAGACTTAAGGCCCCTTGATTATTTTCTCTGGGGACAACTAGAAAATAAAGTGTATGTGACAAAACCTGCAGATCTGAACGAATTGAGAAGAAGAATTATTAAAGAATGTGAATCTATTAACCAAGAAATGTTACAAAACGTCATCGACAAATTTTATTATAACCTAACCCATTGTCAAACTGTGGGAGGGGGACATTTTCAACATTTAATTAAATAGCGACTTACTTAAATTTATTTTTGTTCTTGTAAATTTGTTATTAATTTTACTGCTTGTATTTAATTTAATTGTTATTAAATTTTTGACAAAACTTGCGTGGGTACATAGTACAATTTTTATGTTTTTTACAGTTTTAACGCAAAACATTCTATACAAACTTGTAAAAATGCAAAATGTAGGTAATATCTTACCTTGTCCTTTAACTCAAATTATTTCTTAAACTAATGGGTTTAGCCATATGACATGTTTCATAATTGTTGTTTAGAATGTTTAGAGGAATCAGAAAACGTGATTAAAAAGGGGTCATTCTATTTAAATAAACCAAAGTTTTGTTTACCATGACTGTTTGAGGCACCCTGTATAATTACAGGTGTCCTAGTTTTATAGATTTTTTTAAGGCCTACAACTTTTATACCGGAAGTTTTTGTATATTGTGCGCTATTTTCTAAATAATTGACCGGTCCGGGACTTTTACACACTGTGTATATTTACTAATTGGCAATTACATCGGCAAGTCTTTCGCGATTTTGTTCCAATCGGAACAGTTCCTCAACACTGTGTATGCCGGTCCCTTCACGAGTGTTCCTTAACCAGGAGGCCTGCTTCCTTCCAACGCCTCTACGGCCCTCGACTTTAGTCTGGTTTTGTATTGCCCTCCTCTGAATATAATGTAAGATATATCTTTCTGCTCTAAACAGTATACTATTACACACTGCTTCATTGGTCTGCATAGCTGTCCATGATATTTTCAGCATTCGTCGATGTAACCACATACTTTATTTTAATTTTTTTTGCTTTGTCAATTTACAATTACAACAATAAAAAATCTATGCAGTAAGATAAAAAAAAATACCTCTCATTAAGTTTTGAAATTTTTCCGCGTGTCTTTGTCATATTCATTTTATATGTCAAATTACTCTTGTAAAAAATGTTAGTTAATCAGCGACACTAAAAACTTTCAAAGCTTACTGCGCGAAGTAGCTTTTTTTTATGTTACTTTTACTTTCCTCGCCGTTTTATACTGCTAATCAACCCTACGATCAAACACACAAGTTAACTTTTAACGTACCGTTTCCATGACAACAACCGAAAAAAGCCTACTTGTTAATTTTTCATTGTGGTTGAAAAACAGGTAATTTTGAAGTTAGCGTCTAGAGTTAACCTGTGTGTTTGATTATAGGGCTGATTGGGTTGTTATTGCTAAATCCTAAGCAAGAACGGGCATAGGAAAGTAGTAAAATTTTAGGGGCAGTCTTTTTCTTCACACGCTCTTTTCTTTTTTTAGCGGCGATTAAAGGAAATTTCTATTTAGACCAGCGCAAAGAACACAACAATCATGGATCCCGAAGCATTTCTCGATATTGCCAATCAGGTGGTGAAACTAAAAATGTTTCCATACTTCGACATTGCTCACTGTACTCTATGCGCGTTATCTGTCAGGGAAGATCTCGGAAGCGGTATGTAAGAAATTTTTAATTTTTTTTTAGACAAATCGCACGCTTAATCATAAAGTGGAACAACTCGAAATTTTGATAATTTGAGTTTTAATCATTAAAAAGACCCAAAATGATGCCATTGACCTAGGTCAAAATAGCAATTTTGTGCAGTTGCAGATTTCTACTTGCGCCAACAGATTTCGGTGACGAGTTTTAGGGTTAAACAGACTTATTTTGGTCATGTCCCAAGTAACAATTTAAATGCCACAAGTATTTATAGGGTTTTATCACAGGATTAAAAAGGTAAATAAACCGAAGTGGGTTTTATTATTTCTTTTGTACATACCAATTTATCTGCAGATATTCAGCCCTATGATCAAATGCTCACTTTAACTTTTAACGTGAGTGTTTCCATGACAACAACCGAAAACAGCCTACTTCTTGATTTTTCACTGTGGTGGAGAAACAGCTGAGCGGTTAAAGTTATCGGATGTGATTGTCAGATTTAAGTGTCAGAATTCTTAACCTAAATATAGTATAGATTTTAGATTTTAGAGAGAAAGTTTTATAGTGTGCGTTCGAGATACATTATTTTATGTCGTAAGTACCTATTTATATATTTCAATTGAATGCTTGTTTACATATTTACATTATTACAGCTGTTTTTTTTAGAATATGGATTGGAATCAAAGTATTAACCAGTAAAGAACACAGACACAAGGCAAAGTTTATTTCAATTGGTAACTGTGACAAGTTTTCACCAAGAAAATGGTAAAAGAAAATATTTGATACGTAAAGAGGTTAGTTACTAAACAATTATATGTATTTACCTACTAGGTACTTCATATTAAATGTACTTTTAATTACTTTAGGGCTCCTAGTGGGAATAAAGATTATTAGTATTTGTATTTGTAGTCCGGCTTACACTTATGTATTAACATCAGTAGAATGTGGTTGCTGCATGAAAGTTAAAAGGTACTCAATAATTTATCTGCTTAACAGAAATTGAGAACAACTTGTGTCAGAAAACTCACTTAGAAAAAGAGAGATTATGGTATGAGATGCTTTCCAACTAGACAGATAACTAACTAAGAGATTATTCGCAGTGAAAGCAAAGTATGTATTGTATAATTTTAGTTTTTTTTTTTATTTTAGCCTTTTTCTCAGTGATATAATGTGATGTTATAGGATATGACCAACCTAAAATTACCAGCACATATCAGGACTCACGAAGATTCCAATGTGATTAAACTCGATTCAATTTTATTCACTAATAAAAGGATCATTATCTAATAATGTGAAGGTAGGTCCCGTCTTAAAATATAGTACCTACCTAATTTTTTATTAGTATTGCTCAAACTTCTCTACTAGCACAGCTGCTTACGATCTCTTGGAATATATTTATAAAACAATAGATTCTAATTACTATACTATAGCTCTATTTTTCGATTTAATACAATACAATACAATAGTATTTATTTGTTCAATAATAAGATGCTTACATTTACTATAAACATAATAAAAAAAAAACCAATAGGGGCTGTTGAACAATGTCTGGAGAGATTTTTGTAAATAACCATTTTAAATTTGTAATTACATTACATTTAGACAATGACAATTTTGATAAAATTACACATGCTTAAAATTGTAACAAACATTTAAAATTTAACACTGAATTATTCCTTTATCAGGATCATCAAAGAATTCATTAAGGTTGTAGAAGGCCTTACTGACTAGATATTTTGTTAAGGTATATTTTAGTTTATTCTTTGGCAGGTTTCTAATTTCGTCTGAGAAACAATTAAAAATTTTTATGATGCAGTATTTTACATTTTTTTGGAGGTATGTAAGTATAGTTATAATTTTCTGGTACTAAATTACTTTTATGGCGAGTGTCATAATCATGTTTCACATTAAAATCGAGGAAAAGATCCCTATTATCACATACAAATATTACAGAGTCCAAAATGTACATTCCTATTACCGTCAGAATATTTTTTTCTACAAAAACAGACCTACAACTGTCCTGCTGTTTCATCCTAAAAATATTTCGGATGCACCTTTTTTGCATGACTATAATTCTGTGTATTTCCGTTGAACTACCCCAAAATATCACTCCATATCTTAGCCCAGCGTTTGACTGCGTCGACACTGACATCTTGCTCAGAAAGTTGCATGCTATGGGAATACGTGGTAATATTTCTGACTGGCTGGAATCATTTTTTTCTAATCGCCAAAGAAGAGTAAAACTTTAGGGCTCCTATTCGGAGAAACTAAATATCAGATAGGGCGTTCCCTAAAGAGGCGTAATGGCGTAATCTCTCCCTTGCTTTTTGCATTATTTATAAACGATTTGAAAAAATGATGCAACAGTAGTCATACCTGCTTCTACACTTAATCAACTACTTGAAATAACTTATACAATTCTGCTTAGATTTTCTGTTTGGTGCCAAACAAATCATCTAGTTGTTAACACAAATAAAACCCATTACATGGCATTCTATAAAAAGCAGCAGATTCCTGATTTATACTTAAAATTGAATAATAATTTTATTACAAGAGTAGAACAATGCAAGTTTCGGGGTCTTCACCTAGACTCACAATTAAAGTAAACAGCCCATGTAGACAATGTTGCTGCAAAACTGAACTGCTTATTATGCCTTTGTCAACCTCAAAACCTTTATGAACCCCAAACAATTGTTAAATATATATTATTTTTTGGCCCACAGCCACTTAACTCTTTTTGTGCTTTACTGAGGACAAACTACTCAGAACTTCAAAGATTATTTATTCTTCAAAAAAAAATTATTCGTAAAATCTACTCCTTAAGCCCACTTGAGTCATGCAAAGAAATCTTTCGGTAGCATTAGATTCTCACACTTCCAGGTATTCTGATTCTTATTGCACTGATGTTTGTTAAAAAACACTCCTACAAGTTTTAATATACTTCAGATATAACACTAGAAACTCAAATAAAATCTATATTTCAGGCTACAAAACATCATCATATCGGAAAAGCCTATCTTAACTTCTAAAAAATGTCCTAAGCTCTCTTTTAAAACTATTAATCGATGAACACTCCTTGACATATCTCGGTAGATCATTGTACTCTTTAAGACCTTTGAAAAATAAAGAATTCATAGCTCTCCTGGAATTAGTCCTCTTGATATAAAAATCATTTCTATTTCGAGTAGGGTAATTATGTACATCACTGTTATGGGCAATAAATCCACCAAGGTAAGATGGGAGAAGACCATTTAATAACTTATATATAAAAGCCATGGCCAAAAATTGTGTGTCAGAGGTTACAATGAGGATGGTATATATTTGCCATCTTCCACTCAGTGATGTCCTATGCAGTCCTGACATGAGGCTGTGCAAGCCAGTCAGGGCAAGTTTTTGGTCTGCAGAGGATAGTAGTTTGAATAACTCTAGGACTAGGCTGGAGAAAAAACTGTAGATAGGCATTTATACAGCTAAAAATTCCCACTTTTCTATCTCAGTACATATTAAAGTGCCTGTTACAACCCTACATAAAAGGTCTCGCTTTCATCTACTATAAACTACATAGTATATTATTCGACGTTAGTAATGTGTAGACATTTTAGTTTTTGCTTTCTGCCATGGGGATAATTACTATACAATTTAAAAATATGTTAAAATAAACTTGATTTATTTTTGAATTTCATTCCAAAATTCTCATTCAGCAAACCTTTTTTGAGCAATCATAAAAGTAGGTTTGTCAAATGGGAAACTTCAGGAGTGACATTCCAGGATGCCCTGTAGCTAGGTAAAAAATTAATTTGTAAAATGCTGTTAACAATTTTAGGTTTTTGGAATATCTAGTTGCAGTAGATAGAGAAAACCCCACCACATGAAACACAAAGCCATGAGACATGACACTAGTTTGCTGCTTCCAGTTGTAATTTTACGTTATAAAATGTAAATTTGGTTTAACAATTAAGTTACTCCTGTAATTTTAGATATTAATTTAGTAAAACCATTATATAAACTATTTTCGTTGTTACTTATTTATTTATTAGCGAGCAAAATCACATTTACAATTTTTACAAAATCTGGTAGGTAGGTAGGTCCTGCTAATAATATTCAATACGATTGTCAAGACTAAAATAATATCTTATCAAGAACTTGCTAAATTTTTTTTGTATTTTGGTTTCACGACAAAGCTATAATATTTTTCAGTTTAAAAAGAAGTTAGTTAACGTTAGAATTTTATATGTGTCACTTTCTGCTTACTAAAAAAAGTAACCCAAAACTCAAAAGAAACTTGTTCAAAACAAAATCGTATTCGGGAGTATTTTATTTATTATTTGATAATTATTATAAAACTGTAACCTTGATTGTTTAATCCTTTTGGTGATGTTTTGAGACAGCTTCTTTATGTAATATTAAAATTAGTGTGAAAACTAGAAAATTTTCGATCAGGAAATCATAAGTATACTGTTCCCTGTACCTCCGGAAAAACGTGGTAATTTAACCAATTAATATTTTAAAACCCCTTAACATGTCTTTAATAATTTAGAGTTGACCTTGTTCGTTACTGACCTCGTCGCATTTTAATTAATATAAAAAAAATATATATTAAATCCGGTCCTAAATCAACATATATCTCCACCTAAAATAAAAGTAACTAGAATGTGATACATGCCATAAAAATGTAACCTCAACTGACTTCTTTCTAAACCGAAAGATACTATACCTACTGTTTTTGCGATAAAATTTTAAGGAAGTCTCAGAGATACCTTCATACAGGAAATATAAAAAGGGTCATGTTTTTAAACAATGCTGTTATGTTAAGCGATTCTTTTAGAATTTTAGTATACCTAAAGTTATCTAAAAGTAATTTCTATAATTTAATATTTTTATTATAAATATGGGGCTGTACCCTGTTCCTGTCGCGACTTTACTGCAGTCTAAAGTTTATCCATTGTCCATGTTTCTGACACTAATTGCTTTAATAATTTTTGCACCTCAGAACATTTCAGGTATTTTTAAACTCAACAACTCAACTTCATTGGCATTCTTTCCTTCTACATCTCAATTTCTAATCTTGCCCATTCTATACTAGTTCTTCGTATTGCATCCAGCTGCTTCTGCCTCATTTGCCTACAAACAAAAAATAGTAAAATAACATTCGAACTTATTTAAATATTTTTAGTATTAACTTTGCTCTAGGCTACCATTCCTCGATAGTAATATTTTAGTTTCTGAATTTTACAGGTGCATATGTTCTTTGTTAAGATACTGGTAGGTATAAAAATAGGACTGAATGTTTTTTTAATACTAGTAGACATCATCTCGATCTAATCAAATTATTAATAAAATGGTAAAAAAAAGGTTTAATAAGATAGAATGTTGATATTTTTATTAAAAATAAACAAAGGAATGCTCTGCATAGGATAGATAGGATAACTAACCTGAATCCTTACCTTATGAGATATTTTTACAAGCACTTAGGTAAGTAAACAACAAAAATATCTACTCTCTATTCTATTTCTAACTTTAAAACTGTTGTAAATATTTTAGAAAAATGGATCAAAGCCCAACGAATACCAAGGGACAAAGCCCTTACTCTCACTTTTGTATTCCTACCTGGGCTTTTGAATTGTGACCCTAGTGGTTCAATTTTTTATAAACATTAGGTACCTACTATAAGATCTATAAATACAACACAAGTTGTGTAATTTGTACGAAACAATACTTGGTTAATCCAGGTTTTAATAATTATCTAGTATCTAGCTACCTAGTTTAAAAACTTACCTCTATTAGGTATAAATTGTTGCCAAAGCTGAATTTAACTTTAACATCATGTATTTTTCAGCTTGTAAATTATAGGAAACTATTTGAAGGCTTCAATATATATTAGAAAATGGTATAATTCTTATATTTTATTCACTTCTACGTGTAATTCAGTAGCTGGTACGGATTTAGGTAAATAGAAGGAAATCTCCTCGAAATTCTCTCCTCTCATGTTTTGTTATGATCTAAAAGGTATAAAAGTCACTATAAGGGAGTTGTAAATCAAATCAAATCAACTTTGTTCAGTAATTTCAAGATTTTTAAAGTAAAATAATCTGAAAGTAAAATCCTTTGTAAAAATCTATACCAACAATGTACTTACAATTGTGTTTTAACTTACCGTTATTAATATATTTCCATTTCTTTATAAAAAACTAGCTAATACATCTAACAAACGTTGCATTTTTCACCAAAAACTATTCAATTACTAATTTTTGAAGCAAAAATCGCCTAAAATCAACAAATATGCGAATAAAACCCAGCTGTGGCCGTCATCCGCTCGCAAAAGTTCATTGACCGCTTGACAACTTGACATTTCCAAACAATCTTCAAAATTTCCGCGATTGATAACCGAACTCGTCCCTGATTGGCTCAAATATGCTAAAGTACTCACTTTAGGGATTGCGTCACTCCTGTTTAGGATGACGAGATCGAGAATTAACACGACCGTTAACTGTAGTTGCATCATACCAAAATGGAAAATAGCATTGGATTTTAACCCACTCACTTTAATTTTGAAATTAACGGCTCGCGTTAACTTGTGAGTTTGATCATAGGTCTGAATATGTACTTAAAAAACGGCCTTCACGTTATCTTTAAAGCAAGTTGTTAAATATTTTTGCTCTTTAAAACCTATTGGTTATATAACCACTTAATTGCTGCATTAATCAAAACCACAATAAACTCATTAAGGTTTATAGAGGATTTTAAATATTTTAAGTTTTGTGGTAGACATCTATAAATCTTTGGGTTTTATGGGAGTTTTAAAATATAGTTTTTAAGTACGATCAAGCAATAAAACGAATAACTCTTAAGTAATCTTACCCTCAATATATGTTATCATAAATACTATTTACTTTGGACGATAATTGGTAAAGACTCCTTGAAACCTAATAATTTTTTGGTAGCTTTAGTAAGCTAAGTTAAAACCTTTTGGTTTATAACAATATTTCACAAACCCATAAACTCTTAATAGGGCATTCTATTAAAATAAACAGTTTTATTAATTTTCCAGCCATGTTTTTTTTCGTTAACTACGGCAGACATGTTTAAACAAAGTTAGGGCAACAGTGTTTGGTTATATTTTTATTTATTCTAACTGTTTACATTTCAATAGTAAAAGAATACTACTTGGCAAGTATTGTATAAGGTCTCAGCAAGTGGCTAGAGGACAAAGTTCTCACATATATACATATTTATATGTCATATTGTTTACATTTAGCCTGCAATTATCAAAAGTATTTAAATATGTTGTATAAACCCCTAAATAGCCCAAAATCATACTGATTAAGCTAAAACTAGGGTTACAATTTGTTTTAATCAATGTAAATAATAATTAATAAGCTAACAAATGAAAGGCGCGTGATTTTTTTAAAAGTTTTTTTATATAGTACTTTATCAATAAGATGGCCGGGGTTGACAATTTTTTATTACTAGGTTGTTTATTATTATCAAATTATAAAATGTTAGCACATGCAGATATTTCAATCGAGGCAAACATATTTAACTATACTTGGTGACAATTTAAATGCAACAAGTCTTTGACAAAGAATAATAAAATTATTTATGATGGTTTCAAATCACGCATAAAATTTGATTGCAAGTACCTACTAACGGTTTTAAGAAGGATTTATAAAATATTTGGTGGTTGACTTAAAAACATCTTGCAGATTTGGGTTCAAAAGTACTGTTAGTTTTATTCACAGTTTTAAGGAAGATATTTATAACCTTTACAAAATGTCCTTTTTGGTTTTATGCCGGGTTTATTGGAGCTTTGAGAGGTTATTTAGTATAAACAGTTTTACGGTCAGTTTTATTATACAGGGTGACGCGGATCTAAATGAACATACTTCAACACAAGACAAAGAATACCTTGGGGGTTCTTAATCACCCATCTTTGATAGTTCAATTGTCGATAGTTAATAAGATACAGGGTCTTTTATGAACTTCAGCAATTTTTTGTTCTTGTCATATTTTTTAATGCACTCCGTATAAAATTTTCATATTTGGTCAACATCTGTAACCTATCTGTCGCTTAAAATTGCAGTATCAGAAAATTTTAAATTCCAGGCCCGTATTAAAAAAAGTTGACATTTTCAATTTTTACATTTTTAACACCCTGTAGATCAATTTTTTCAAAATATTATTTTTTTATTGGAAAGAGCATAAAGAATTGACCCTAACGGCATAATTTTCAAAGTTCCCGCACCCATCACTTGATTAGAATAAATGGTTGTTTTGTAAAAAATTTCAAAATGGTGCATATTTGGAAATTAGAAATTAAGAAAATAACAATAAAAAAGCAAAAACTGCTTCCGAAGTAAAAAAATAAATGTACTAAACGTTTAATAGTTTTAACGAGACTAAATTTTAGGGAACAACACAACAACAAATAACAAAGTAATAATAATAATAACAAAACTGCAAGATAATGATTGCTTTTTAGACATCGACAAAAAATCGTAAATTATAGTCAGAAATTTCAAACTTTGTAAAGTAGGCTTTGCCTCATTTAAAAACAAACCAAAGACTATCGAGTTACTATTCCATAGCAACAATTCAAGTCACTATCAGATATGTGACAGTTGTCTGACCTTTGTTAGTATTCAGTTAACAATTATTGCAATTTTCTGTTGAAGATGCCTTACCAATTTTCAAATGCCGAATATGCCGACATTATTTTTGTATACGATTTTTGTAACGGTAATGGAAGAGCTGCTGTTCGGGAATATCGTAGGCGATTTCCGGGTAGAAGATGTCCATATCACAAAACATTTGCAAATGTATTTTTATTTGCCGGAGAACATGGACATTTTCCCACCGACAATAATATTGATCAACCAATACGACATCCAGTTCAGGAGGAAGAAGATATCTTAAATCTTGTTGAAGATAATCCCAAAACATCTATTCGAAAAATTGCGACACGTCTAGGAATCCCGCAAAAAAGAGTTAATGTAACACTGCAAAAGGAAGGCTTGCATCCGTTTCATGTTCAAGAAGTTCAAAGATTGGAACCTGGCGATTATGCAAACCGGTTACTCTTTTGCCAGTGGCTCAGTAGACACCAAAGGAGTCTTTATCGAATCCTCTGGACCGATGAAGCACAATTTACCAGAGATGGTGTAAATAATTCAAGGAATTCCCATGTATGGTCGTTAGAAAATCCACATGCCATCAGACAATCGCATTCGCAGCACAAATTTTCCATAAACGTTTGGGCAGGTATAATAAATAATAAATTAATTGGGCCGCACTTTTTTGCTGAAAGATTAGATGGAAATCAATATTTAAATTTTTTACAAAACATTTTGCCAGGACTTATGCAGAATGAAAATGCTAACGTGAGAGGGCTCTTTTTCAACATGATGGGGCCCCACCACATTTTGCAAGGGTTGTATCTGAATTTTTAAATATTACGTTTCCTAACAGATGGATAGGCCGTGGAGGGCCCCATTTATGGCCAGCCAGGTCGCCGGACTTTAATCCTTTGGATTTTTTTTTCTGGGGAAATATGAAAAATTTGGTTTATTCAGAAGAAATCAACACGCGGGAGCAGCTTTTGCAACGAATTATTAATGCTTTTCAGGAAATAAAAAATAACCCAGACGCAATTAGAAAAGCAGTGTCAAATTTAAACATCAGAAGACGAAGATGTGAACAAGCCAATGGAGGGCATTTTGAACAGCTTCTTAAATAACAGTGTTCTGCTAAAGTGCTCTTAAAATTAATTCTTGCTAAAACTTTTTCTATGTATTAGATTTTAAGCAGTCGATTTTAACTTGCAGTTTTGTTATTATTATTATTACTTTGTTATTTGTTGTTGTGTTGTTCCCTAAAATTTAGTCTCGTTAAAACTATTAAACGTTTAGTACATTTATTTTTTTACTTCGGAAGCAGTTTTTGCTTTTTTATTGTTATTTTCTTAATTTCTAATTTCCAAGTATGCACCATTTTGAAATTTTTTACAAAACAACCATTTATTCTAATCAAGTGATGGGTGCGGGAACTTTGAAAATTATGCCGTTAGGGTCAATTCCTTATGCTCTTTCCAATAAAAAAATAATATTTTGAAAAAATTGATCTACAGGGTGTTAAAAATGTAAAAATTGAAAATGTCAACTTTTTTTAATACGGGCCTGGAATTTAAAATTTTCTGATACTGCAATTTTAAGCGACAGATAGGTTACAGATGTTGACCCAATATGAAAATTTTATACGGAGTGCATTAAAAAATATGACAAGAACAAAAAATTGCTGAAGTTCATAAAAGACCCTGTATCTTATTAACTATCGACAATTGAACTATCAAAGATGGGTGATTAAGAACCCCCAAGGTATTCTTTGTCTTGTGTTGAAGTATGTTCATTTAGATCCGCGTCACCCTGTATAGACCTAATAACCTCTTGAAGATTGTGATAAAACTTAAAATGTTACTTGGGGTGCCACCAGGGAGAAGAGTGCGCATGGTCAATGCTTCAAATTTATTACTAAAACTGCGTTTTTTGCTATATTACTTACAATATTTCTACCATATACAGTAAAACCTCTCTATAGGGGACACCATAAAAATCTCAGTGTCCGCTATAGAGAGGTGTCCACAATTTGGAAGCAAGCCAATTTTCAGCCGTTTGGGAAAAATGCGAAGTAAACCATATCATTTTTCAAACAATAATTTACTTAATAGCTACAAATTCGGAAAAAACTAGGATAATTAGTTGCAATTATTAAGCAGTTTTCTGAATATTCTAGAGAACTATATTTTTTTAGATATGCCACTTTATAATTAGGGGGGGGGGGGATAATGTATAAAAACTTCAAGGTCATATTTTATGCAAAAATGTATTGTTGTAACTTGGAATATCTCCTGAAAATGAATATAAATGTATAAATTAAAAAGTATACAGCTAAGAAGAGGTAAGATCATATTTAATAATACCTTCCACAGGGTGTTTCTAATTTTTTATACATAATCTCAAGCCAAACACTTTTTTGTTTGGCTTGAACTAACTTTTGACTACAATTGATAAATATTCTTAAAAAGGACTGCTAAACGGTCTCGGTCAAAGTGTAAATAATGTAACGGCTTAATACTAAATGGATAAAATTTCTTGTCATTCTATTAACACTGTTTAATCGTTTTATAGGGGCTCAAACGTTCTCTCGAAAACATCCTCTGTCCTGTTGGCTGTCATATATGTTAGTAGTATTTGCAGGAGGAATGGTCGCCAATGGACTCCTTGCAGAACCAATATTAGCACCACTTAAAAATACTCCACAAGTTTTAGTTGCAACGGCTGTTTGGTAAATACATTTTTTCAGATTCCTATGTACAGTCAGTGACGCGCTTAACCTTCAGGTAGAAACACAATTATGTCCAATCCAATTTTGACTCCTCCCCAGAATAAGCCACTAAAAATCTTGATCAATTATAAAATACCTATAATTCGTTGTTGCGTTGCATCTGAAAGTTGAGCATGTCAGTGAGTGTGCCTTTATTTTCTTGTACGGGATAAATGATATATCTTGAATTTTCTGGGCTCTGTTCATATTAACGTAGGTCCGCAGATACTTTCATTGCATCAAATTTATTAAATTTATATTTTGATTAACATAATGCTATGGCTGTGGACTACACAATCAATGCAAATAATTGAATGTCACTTTTGCCTAGTAACGAAATAATTTATGTCAAACGTATATTAGTAAAAGTTTATGTTATTTCTTGTACAACAGCCTATAACGAGTATCATTCCGACAAAACTCATACACCTTAATGGCTGTAGTTTGATGTCTAGTATATCCAGTTCCTCTATAGCCCATTAAATCAAATCAAATCAAATGTGTTTATTGTCATTTTTTGCCAATAGACTTTAGACATTACAGCGATACAAAATAAATAAAATAACAGTAAGGTAACGCCGGGTAAAATTGACATATCTTTAGAATTATTTTTTTTGCTTTATTAATATTAATATCAGAAATTTGAACACCTGGGTGTAATTAAGTTACTATGTTGGTAGCTCATAGTGAGTAGCAATTTCGTGTTTAGCTTGAAACCTTGGATCTTAAAAATTATTTTTAAAAAATATGCAAATGTCAATGTTACCCTCCTATGTTGGTAAGATTGACACCCCTTATAAACTGCTTTATAAAACTATATTTGCTAATGGTGTGGTATCATTGACATAAAATGTTTTTTTTTTTATTTGAACAGAAATGTTGGTTATATTGTTAAAAATAGAAATGACAGAATAAAAAACATAAATCAAAACTACAAAATAATCGTAGCTTTGCAATTACCAAGAGCAAAGTTTGTGGTAAATATGTGCATTCCTCGACGAATGGTAGGTTGTGGCAAAATCCTCACTATGTCTTTGAGCAAAACTGTGGCCTCGTCAGGAACATTTGGATAAACGAAATGCTTTTCTTTCCGTCTCAAAAATGCCACTGTTACTTCCTGATTCTTGGAAACAAATTCTTTTATTTTTCCAATGTAATGATAGACGTCAGTCGACCTCTGTTTTTCAACAGTAAATTTTACGAAAACCCAAAAATTCACCAAAAAAAAAAGCAATTTAAAACAACCTACCTTCTACAAAAAATATTGTATTACACCAGGATGGCTTAGATAAACAAAGATTCTTCTCGGCGTAAATACTATAACCACACTTAGGCAATGTTTAAATGTGCAGCAAAAATTTATGAATTGACTGTTGCACAATTTCTGTATTCTCACAAGAGGACGACAATATATATTAAATTGTAACATCGCAAAACATGCATTCTTTTATAACGTACCAGTGCTGAGCGGGATATTTGAAAATGTGTCAATGTTTACCCCCTGTCAATGTTACCCGGCGTTACCTTATTACATTAATTCCAATACACACTAAGTGAAAAGGATAGAGAGAAGAACAAGTATAAATAAAAATAAATACATAAATAGACAATGTATTCGAACGAAAAAACAATAAGTACTCATTAAATTGCAGGTACCATCAACAAATCCGATTATGGTTGAAAAAAGTCTTTTAAACTCTTGCACGCTATTAAATATATTATCCTTCAAGATTCTCTTTAGTTTTCTCGCTTGAACAGATTTATGCTTTAATTTTTTATTCTGTAGGTAACAGGTTATATAGTTGCATATTAGTCGAACCCGGAAAATTAGGCCTTAGCAGATCTTTTCGGACACTATATGTATGAACATATTTTCGTTTGTTCTTGTGTATAGACATCAAAGTTGGGTAAACATAACATGATGGAAGTGTCATTATCCCAGTCCTCTTAAAAACATCACGACAAGATGCCTGTGGATACATTCTATTCATTATCCTTAGGCTCTTTTTCTGAGTTCTAAAAATCCCAGCACTACGACTCTGATTCCCCCAAAATTAAATTGCATATACCATCTTACAGTGAAAGTAACCGTAACATTTCAGGACTTTGTCTGACACAACGTCATGCAATATTCTAAGAGAAAAACAAATTGAATTTAATTTCAAACTAAGATCCGACAGGTGTGTTTCCAATTTAAGATTAGTATCAATTGTTATAGCCCCAAAATTTTAATTTCTTCATTAGTTATTAGACACCCTGTATAGTTCAGTATTATTTCTAGGTATGTTGTTTTCTACACTCCCATGGATGTAGGATACAAACTAGCAAAGTTTCTACCAGTTAAAATTGTCTTTTCTGCCATGAAAGAAATTTATCGATGTAAAAAAGTATATGATGGTGTTACGCATGCAGCTAAACTGTATCCAAACGCCTATTTAATTATGATTATCATTGGAACTCTAAAAGGCAACGGCGCTGGATTTACTAAACTCGTAGAACGATTAATTAGGGGTGTATGGACCCCAACTGCAATGGAATTTATGCAACCCACTTTGTAAGTATTATCATTATCACAACATAAAGAAAGGACCAATAGGCGCTGTCGATACTAAATCCTTTGAAGTTAATAAGTGAGATTTTTGTCGATTCCGATCATATTTCTGGGTGCATAGGCACCAATATTGCAAACGGAAGCGTGAGCGCGCAACAATCCGTTCTGCATACAGAGAAAAAGGTTTAGAATGCTGTCGGCACACTTATATTTTTACGCTGAGAGTGTCTGCTGGTCCTTTATTAGACTCTGCGGCACAGTCGCTTAAGACGAAAATAGTGTGGCTCTCATTTGAAAGCTATGCATACTTTAAGATAAACCCGTTTAGATGAGTGTAAGTGGCGCGCGAGTGCCGTGAGAGGCTAGAAACACACTGATGACTTGTGAGGCCACCGAGTGGCATTACACAGTATCCGGTTACTTCAGGAACATTAGCAGATTTTCAATGTAAATTAAACATTAATTCTGGGATGCATGATTTTCCAAGTAGCAGTAGGTGTTGCCGAGAAAAACTTAAATTAAAAAAAATGTACATTCAACTCCTTGCGATACGTGGTTAGTTCGAATTGTTCCAAAATTGACAACATTTTTAATTTGTTAAATACGTCGCTCCGCGATGACAATCGTCCATTGTCATCGAAACGTATACTATAAAGATTTTACAGAATAATACCTTCTAAAGACTAACTAATTTGCCAAATCAATTTTATGAGTTGGAACTTTTTGCCGGTTTCTGTACATTTAGCTAATAAGTCAAAACTTGGTAATGAGACGTAGGTTTCCAACCACAACAACTTTTACTAATTACTTTTATCCTATCTTTACACATAAGGGTACTTTGCTCTTAGCTTTTCTCATATTTTTCTAAATTCTGAACACCCGGTATATAAATTTGAAAAAATAATATGCTTTTTGGTCGTTTGAGAACAAGCAGGAGTTTTTATGAAAAATAACTTTTTTTCATAAACTCACAAATAAAAAAGTTTTTCCTCTTCGATAGTCAATCCGTGGACACACTGTATATCAACGTTTGCCAAGCCTAAGAAAAATATCTGAAAATATGTTTAAAGTAATGGTAAAAACTCTTAAATAAAAAAATAAAATAAAGATGTAGGGCATGCATTCATATAATATTTTTTTCTTAGAATGACCGAAGGCGAGGGAACCTTCCTCATTAACTTGGCAACGTACTTGAGCACCACCCTAGGTCGCACGAAAAATAGCTTAAATACTAAATTAAAGGTTTTTTAAAGCTGTAACTATTTTATAATACCTACTTTTACCATTGAGATCATCGGGAACTAGCAACCTTCGTGAAAAGCATTTTCAACCCCTTCGAAAGTGGTTAAATCGAGCAACAAATAATAAAAACATGAAAAATATCAAAAATCCTTGTAAGTACCTAAATTATAGAAAATTTTATTCCTAACCATAATACTCTCTTCACTTTTCGTCGTAAAATCAAATGAAACCGAGTTATTCGCGAAAAACTAGACCCACCGAAATACAAGATGGGTCTCAGTATTAATGTTTTGCAATGTTCTAAGGGTCCTGGAGTAGGAAGTTTAAATTTAATTTCCCTCTGAATAATATACCTGAGAAGAGCTCGTTTAGACAAGCATTAGTGACGCGCGAAACAGTCGTGGAAGACATTTGTTCAGTTACAGAGACGCTGGACTTGATGACGCTACAAAGTCGCGCGTCTCTACGACCTTTAGACGGTGCCATTTACGCTCATCTGAACAGGTTCTTTGCAAAGTATACCGTTTAAACGGGAGCCAAGGGATCAAAGGATTGTGGTGCTAGAGAGTTAAAAAATACAATATTTTTAAATTATTTTTTAGTTACACCAAAGCTTCACTAGTAGCATCGATTATCTTTATTATGGACAAGAAAACCGAGCTAATATCAGCACCTCACGCTTTGGTTTACTTTGGAATCGTGATATTCTTCGTTTATTTCAAGTTATCTTCCATAATTTTGGGAATTCACGATCCTTTTATTCCATTCGAGAATCTCATGTGTGC
Source organism: Polydrusus tereticollis (assembly GCA_963920685.1). Taxonomy (NCBI): domain Eukaryota; kingdom Metazoa; phylum Arthropoda; class Insecta; order Coleoptera; family Curculionidae; genus Polydrusus; species Polydrusus tereticollis. Next base: position 39,228,102 of record OY987326.1, on the reverse strand, counting down.
ACTATTTTTCGGTGGAATTTGGGACAGCCTGGCTAAGATTTTCGGCAAAGGACAGATTAAAGAAGGGGAGGTAAAGGATGTTAAGAAGACCAACTGAATGTAAGTTGTATGATTTATTCTCATTGGCTTGGCTTTAGGTGATTAGTGTGTCGAAAAATGTGTGCAATATGAACATTTTTGCGACAGAGTATAAAAATATAAGCAAAAAAGGATAATATTGTATACTTAATAATAACTAATTAATAAATATGTTCATAATAAATCACAAAGTTGCAAAACGGCTTCAGCAGTTATATCCTGACTGGTTGACCAAATAGGGCTAAAAATTGTCCTGTGCTCTTAGCGCTCTTTAATAAACCATAATAGAATTTTTTTCTAAAATAGTAAGGGAATCCAATGTTTGACCACCTCAAAATGTACATGGTAATTACTATGTCCCGCTCGAAGATGCAACACCCGGTATATTTATTTATTTATAAAGTACCTTCCAACACACCCAAAATTTCTATCAGGGGCGGTTTAATATGACATTTTTAAAGTTTGCTCACAAATGTCTACTTAATAGGTAATTTATTATTAATTTACTTAATAGGTAATTTATTATTAATTTACTTAATAGGTAATTTATTATTAATTTACTTAATAGGTAATTTATTATTAATTTACGAGTCATTTCCCGTGGTTAACCGGTCCTGTCTCTTTATTTAACTTATAGCCAGTGTATTACGTTTTCTTTTCTTTCCGTTAAGCGGCTGATTGCACTAACCGTTTGCCAAACCTGTATATACAGGGTGGTCGAATGACTCGGGTGAAAGATTATACGATATTTTAAGAACTCCGCCGAAATGTTTATAATATGTATTATGATTCGGGTGGTCTAGACCAGGGGTCGGCAACCTGCGACTCGCGAGCCGCATGTGGCTCTTTTGATGTAAGGTTGCGGCTCTCCAGTTCCATACGAAAAAAGTAATCATTTATTATCAAACCTCTTAAAAAATAAGAAAATATATTTTTAAGTACCTAATTTCTCATAAAATGTCTTCAAATGTAACACATATGCAAGTGGAAGACATTCAACTGGCTTCTGCCTTATCACTTGCTATAGATGAGTCTTGCGACATAGAAGATACGGCACCAGTTACCCTCTTTGTCAGGTATATGTCGTCCCGAGGTCCAAAAGAAGAACTGCTAGGATTGCTACCGCTCTTAGGGCAAACTCGTGGAGAAGATATAGCAAATGCTGTGCAAAAATGCCCGGAGGACAATGAAATCGAAATTAAGAAAATTGTTATATATTACATAGGACTTAATTCTAAACAAGAAGCATCTGCAACAATATAAAAATTGGTATTTTGTGTCGGACGCAAATAATTTGCTCTGTGGTCTTTCGTGTGTCCTTGATCAACTAATTTTGCGCTTAATTCAATGACAATTTTTTTCTTTGACTTAGATCCGGTCCTGCTATATTTAAATACAAAGGAATATTTTCATTTTCAGTAGTCCGGAGTGCGAATAAGTCAATAAATATAAAGGGATAATCTTTTGGAATTTAATGAAGTCGATTTTAATTAGTTTTTGAGGTTGGTTATTTTTTAATTTTCTTATTTAAATGAGTTTGGAAGCTTAAAAGAACTTGAGGGCTAATTAAAGCTTTCCTATATTGGCAATGCTAAAACAGCTATTTACCTAATAAGGGCGGAAAGTGGTACTGTTCTGCACGCGACTGGATTGCAAAATATTGTTTCTATAGCAACTGCTGGAGCCAGAAGTATGACAGGAATACATAGAGGAGTAACATCAGTTCTTCAGAAAAAAATAATCCATGAAATTCTAACGTTTCATTGCATAATTCATCAAGAAGCGCTTTTCCGGCTAAAATAGTTGAGGTCATGAACTTGGTAGTTAAGATTATCAACAGCATCTTGGCAAAAGCACTCTACCATCGCCAGTTTAAAGATTTCCTTAAATAGATAGCCAGTTTTCTGACCTACTTCTGCAAAACAAAGTGCGATGGCTTTCCAGAGGTAACGTATTGCAACGTTTTGCTTTGTGCTTGAGTGAAATAAAAACATTCCTCAATGAAAAAAGCATTCACCATCCCGAATTGGAAGAAGACAAATGGCTGCAAAAATTCATTTTCATGGTGGATACCACAATGAAATTAAATTAACTAAATCTAAAACTGCAGAAGAAGTAGTTTCGCAAAAAAATTACTTCTTTTTGTTGATGACATAAGGAGCGGTAAATTACTCTATTTTAAAAATCTGAAGCAATATCGCGATGAGACCAATGCAACTATTGGTACGAATTACTGCAGCGTAGCTTTAAAAAACATGAAGGATGGATTCGCTGAGAGATTCGAGCAATTCAAAACAAACAAAAGTACTCTTGCGTTCATAGTAAATCCTCTCAACACAAATACAAATGAGATCAACATTGAGCAATTTAAAACTGATGCTGGATCGCTTCAAATGCAATTGCTGGATTTGACAACCAAAGACTTGTGGAGTGGCAAGTTTACAGAACTCAAGAGCAATTTTGGACGAGTTGGAGGTCCAGAGATGTACGCACATCGCGCAGCACAAGTGGACAGCTTTAAAAGAAATTCAGCGAGTTGAGACCCTCATATTCAGCGGTCTATGGAATAGTCTTCCAGAATGCTCCAGTGAAGTAAAGAAGTTGGCAGATGGAGTGCTGACGATATGCGGGTCGACATATTCGTGCGATCGCACTCCTGTGGCTACGCCACTGAGACCCATGTTTTAAAAATATGTGATCAGAATAATGGGGACCACCATAAAATATAGGGTGTCTTATTTAAAAAAATACAAGTTTATATCATAAAAACTTTTGGCCCATCCTGTATAGTGTAAAATATTTTTGAAATATGCGTCTAGGCCACTCAAATCATATTATTTTTAAAGTTCTTTAGTTTTCGTATAGTCTTCCACCCGTTTTTGTTTGACCGCCCTGTATAAGATAATATGTTATGTATTTCAGGAAAAATAAAAAAAACATGAATGGTAGGTTTGATGAGTGCGGAAATCAAACTTATCATTCCACGATCAACCCCAAGACGCATTCGTAAGACTAATAACATCTGTAATATTGTACCAAATTGTATTATAAGATTTATAATAAATATTAAAGTACCAAACTAACATGTTTACTTTCTAGTATAGTCCACTAGTCCACTTTACAATATATTGCTTGATCTTCTCTTTGAAGTCTTATCAATTATCACTATTCTTATCACGAGGCACATGTGTTATAAAAAAAAAATAATCGCTAGTATTTACTAGTCCAGTTTCTGTTAGATGAGTTCTAGTATTTAATAGTTCGCAATATTGCCCTAAACACTTAACTCTTAATTAAAGAAGTCATAGAAAAAAAAGTTCACGTTCACAGATTCTTTTTAGTTCTGTCCTCTTAATCAGTATTTAGCACTAAACAAACTCCTTGCAACACCCAATGGCTGATATGTTCCGTAGTCCTTAAATCAGCTTCGAATACTAAGCCGACACCCATGGCGTTCCTTCTTTGCGATGTAGTGTACACGGGCGTTTTAAGGGTATTTTGCAGCTTCAATCTGAAGGCTTCTATTGGAACCACTCCAAGGACTGGCAGCTTCTCAATCAAAATTTTGGGAGTCGAACGTTTCAGGCAATTGTTCTCGGTATCCCAAGCTGCTCCTTCAAGATATAATCCGTGTACTAAGCAATTTCCCTGAAAGTATTAACATAATTTATAACAGGAGCTTTAGGATTTGTTCAAATATAATGGCTAACTGGCATGACAAATATGCTTTTTATATGTTTTGTCAGACTGATGAAAAACAGACTATGTACCAGAGAGAGGTCGTAGCTCGTAAACCGCCACTCTAATCAAAAACTTGCATTCTTTATGTTTTGTCTAGATGTCAAGTTGTATCAATATTTGTCAAAAAATGCGGACTGGTGTTGCCATTTAAGAAAATAAGTTTTTTTTGAAATAGCGCCCAATCTGGCAACAACGCGTTTACTTTTTCCACATATTTTTATTAGTTGAACTAATTCCTAAAACTTTTCTTTAGGAACTATACCGGGTAATGCAGCTTAGTTGAACATAGGTAATCTCATGTAAATTTTGAGGTGGCTAAATATTGGCTACTCTGTACATTTTAGAGAAAAATTGTATTATAGTTTTTGAAGAGGCCGATATAATAAACCCATGTGCCAAGTTTAAATAAATTTTAATAGGCCAATCCTAACTTATTCAATTAAATGTGATGGCAAAATTACGAAATTTTCGTTATTTAGGTAATACAGCAAACACTAGCAAATTATTATTTGGCATTGACAAAACGAGAAGTGACAACATTTTCATTGAAGGCGCTTTAATTATAGCTAAATATGAGCTATTCAACTAAGGAAAAAGTAACTATGATTAAGTGGTATTATACAGGAAACAGTTTAAGAGCAGTGTCAGAAATGTTTTTAGTTCAATTCCTGGATAAGCATATCCCTTCCATTTCATTAATTAAACCTATTAGTAAATTTGAGTCCAAAGGCACTATAATAAATAACTGTAAATGCTCAACTCAGAATGTCAATAGAGATAAAGAGAGGGATAATACAGATCTTGATATTTAACTGCACGTGGAGGAAAATAAAATGATTAGCACAAGGATTCTTGGGCAGGCTGTAGGAAAACATCAAACCGCTTTATAAAAACATAAATGTTTTCCTTACAAGTATGAAAAATATCAAGAGCTACGGCAAGGTAATGAAGAACGGAGAATGGTATTCTGTTTTGAGGTAATAGAAAGAGCAAATAATAATAGGAATTTTTTGAGAAATATTTGTTATACCGATGAATGTACATTCACCCTCAACAACGAACCAAATGTTCAAAATTGCCGGTATTGAAGCAAAGAAAATAAACATAGTCTTGTTCATTCTCGGACGCAATATCCACAAAAAATAAATGTTTGGGTGGGAATTGTAGGACATCACATTATTGAAACCAAACATTTTTAACGGAAATATTATTGGCCCACGGCACCTAATCCTTTAACCAGCCAGGTGTCCTGACCTTTCGCCAAACGACTTCTTTCTGTGGGGTCACTTAAGAAAATTTATTTATAAACATGTAAAATTTGAAAATCTAGACTAGCTAAAAAACTGTATTTCATTAGAATGTGACAGAATTTCTCAATATCAACTCAGTAATGTTAGAAATTAATCTTATGATCGGTTAGGATATTGTTTAGCTGTTAATTAATTAATGTTTTTGTAAAAATCTGTAGTTTTAGGTATGTTATGTTAAAATCAAGGCTTAGTAAGAAAAACATAATGGTGTCTTTTATTTTTGATGTGTGATTGCCGGATTGGTGAAACGAAAATGTGTTTTTAATGTGAAATACTCTTTGTTCGTTATGTTTTTTTTCGTTACGTCCATTTTTGACAGTAGCGTCATAGAAATTATTTGCTGGTGTTTGCTGTACTACCTAAACTATGAAAATTTCGTAATTTTCCTATCACATTTAATTAAATAAGTTAGGATTGGCTTATTAAAATGTATTCAAACTTGGCACATGGGTTTTTTATATCGGCCTCTTCAAAAAATTATAATACAATTTTTCTCTAAATTGTACCGGGTGAGTCAACGATTGCGCGGAGTAATTTTATACCTTGAAGATAAGATTTGCCGATAATAAGCTTTTGTATTAAGGTATGGTTGTATATCTGCCACATTTTAAAAATATTGTGAATTATACGCGCCCAAAAAGTAGGGTGTAATAAAGTTACATTTTTTTTAAATGGGACACCTTATATCTTGGAATATTTTTGGATTTTGCATAAAATAACAATTATTTTTTATTAAGTGCATTTTAAGTCTAAAAGTTTCCGAGATATCGACCTTTGAAAAATTACATTTTTAAATTTTGACAGCTTTTAGCTTTCTAACGGTACGTCTTAGAGTAAAACGGCTTACATGTCCCTATCTTAGTTTTCAAGCATCTTTCTAAAATTGTCAACTTCCGGTTAAACCGGATGTAGCTCAAAATCCGGAAATATAGTACTTCCGGTTTAACCGGAAGTTGGTATTTTTGGGAAGATAATAAAAAAATAAGATAGGGACATGTAAGCCGTTTTGCTCTATGTCGTATCGTTAGAAGCCTAGACGCTGTCAAAGTTCAAAAATGTAATTTTTCAAGAGTCAATATCTCGAAAGCTATCAGGTGTAGACCTATAATGCACTTAATGAAAAATAATTGTAATTTTATGGAAAATCCAAAAATACTCTAAGATATAGGGTGTTCCATTTAAAAAAAATGTAACTTTATGACACCCTACTTTTTGGGTGCACCCTGTATAATTCAAAATATTTTCAAAATGTGGCAGATATCCAACCATACCTTAATACGAAAGCTTATTATCGACAAATCTTATCTCCAAGGCATAAAGTTACTCCGCGCAATCGTTGACTCACCCGGTACAGGGGAGTCAATATTTAGTCACCTCAAAATGTAAATGTGATTTTCGTTCTACTAAGCCATGCATCACCCTGTAGGTGTATCTCTTCAAATAAAATAGTTAGCCTATATCGCTTCCCACCTCATGATATAAAAGCGCTTGCTATTATAATAGCTCACTTCTCAACTTCGATATATAATTTACTATTAATTACGCTATAACTTAAAAAAAAATAAAAATCGGATAAGAACATATGGGTTTTTTCACATTGTTTCACGTGTATAATACGCTACTGGAGTTTGGTCCGTTCCTCCCGACTCACCCTATATATGTATAATAAAATTATTCAGAGTATTTTAGCTTAACTTACAGCTGCAGGTCGAAGAATGACATCAGCTGGATCCACAAATTCTGTAACAGACGTGTAGAGCGTAGATCTGTCCAAAGGCCAATTGTGTAATCGACAGGCAATTTGGACAAGTGCTGCAAGATAGGTTTCTGGTATGTGAAGTCCCGAAATCCACAAAACTGTTGGTTCTCCAGTTGTAGACTAGAAATATATAAAGCAATTAAATGCGTGTGATTTATCGATAGATAAGCAGAGAGATGGACAAAAAAATACTCCAAAACAATTAAATTTATTCATATTTCTTACCCAAGAAAAATATTGTTGCTGTCTTGCTTCAAAGAATTCCATCCAACCTCCAAGGGTTTTACACGTTGCTGGAGCTAGTTTTTTCCAGCTATTTGGCAGCTGGCCATTAAACAACGAATAAGCTACATTATCCAGGACGCTGTCCATTCCAATTTCTCCAGATAGAGCCTTTTTTAGTTGGGTTAAGCTTCTTTTCATTGCAGCTATCAACTTGTTGAATCGCTCCAACTCTTGCAGGAGGACAACTATAGTCGGTGACATCATTCGTTGGAAATATCTGCGGACTCTCCACACTTCATACTCTTCGGGGATTTTCTTTAAAACGTCGTTAGCCACGGATTCTATAAATTCTTCTCTACTAATACCCTGATCAGATGCAGCTAAAATACATTTTTACACTGTTAAATTCTGTTTTTTTTTTCTTTTATTTCAGTTATGCCAATACATAAAATACAAACTTACAGACTTGTGGTTGCAACTCAATAAGTATATTCCACATTTCCTTTGTAGCTTGGGTGTAATACCCAATTTCAGCATTTGAATGTAAGCCAAACACTTCTGGACTGTTTGTCAATGGTAGCTCATCAATAAAGGCTAGAAACAATTAATTGGTAAGTTAATTCTAAATTCTCAAAAGTTAAGACATTGAATACCTATGTAATCTTCTTTATCGCCATCCTGAGGAATGATGTAGTCGACCGTATTATCATTGTAAAAATGAAACGGCTGAAACGTATCGAACAAAAAGTCGCCCATATATTCATCCATATAGATCGCCACAATCCTTCTGTCAAAGTCATCAATCACGCGGCCCCCATACATTACTTCTCCAATTAGGTACTTTAGGCTATTCCAAGGAATTTTAGAATCTCTTGCCTTGTACGCCTTGGAAAGGTACGTGTCCAATATTTGGACACAAACGTTAAAATCGGATTCGTTGAAGTCATAACATATGTTCCAGCCTATTTTGTCATACTTTCTACGTTCTTGAACGACCGCGTGGAAGAAGGCCAGAACATAGACTAAAGGTTTAAAAGCTGGATGAACACAAGAGTCCAAGAGTTGAGGCCGCATTTTAAAATACGTGTTGCGCAGATTCAATTTTAAACCATTAGGTGGCTCTGTTACCACTTTTAAAGATCTCTGAAGCATTCCTATGGGAAACGTCGCAACTGGATCCGTGGTCAACCACAGTCTAAAATCTGGATGCGGTTTGGCTATTTTCTCAATGTGTTTTTCAAGCCTCTTTACGAATGAAATAAGCAGATGACAGTTTTGGAACATCAGCCATTGGCCTCTTGAAATGGCAGTGTCTAAAAGTGATAAAGCTGTGGATTCCTGGCCTTGACCTAGAGAAAGGTACCGAAATTTACCACCAGCAAAGCCGCATCTGAAAAGAATGTTATAATATCTATGAATTAAAATTGTAAATGTTCAAACTGTATTACCTGTCTGCTAATTTCATTAACTCCGCTGTTGGATCAGAACCCGGACTCAAAATAAACACCACAGGAGTTGTTGGACTGCACTGATCATAAATATTGTCCATGCTGATTACTGGGGGCATTATGTATTCTTCACCCATAATATTTGTAATATAATCACCCACAGCTCTGTATACCCTATCTACTCTAAAACATCTCAGTAATAAAAGAAGCTGAAATGGGGTTAGGGTACTTTTGTAGTTGAACGGAATATCAACTGACTCTGGAGCATCTAAATCATACCAGTCTTTCCATGTGTCCACATTTTTTTCTATTTCATTTGGTAGGTTCTCAAACTTCAAAGGAATATCGGTTGAAAGTTTTAAAATGTTTTCCCAACCTTGTCCGGACAGCCATGTTGCAGGACGCTCTCTAGATGATTTTTCTAAACTGACACTTCCCTGCAATTTTAAAGTATGCATATTCAATTGAAATATACGATTTAACAATTTGTATACCTTTATAAAGAAGTCCAGTTCCGCCTGGGTGACAACCCCACTATTTTGTTCAAGCTTTACGGTCATTTGAAAGGAGAACAGTAGCTTGTGTTTTTCAAATATTCCAGTGCATCCATAATCGTATACATTTTGTGTCAACGTACTAATAATGTTAAATAACCTGCGATCCAATATAGTATGAGGTAATGCCTTCCTCAGAGAATAAGCAAATACGTCCAGATAAGAGGATAGAGAATACTGATACATGGCATTAACGCCTGCCATGTCAGATAGAACAAAGAATAAGATAGCACCTCTTTTAGCAACTGATCTGTAAACATCACGCAGTTTGTCAATATCTTTTGAGGTCTGGGCTGCTAACTCTAGCTTCTCCATTACTTCTGAAGCTTTGCTTTTGGTGTTTTCAAGAGTTGTGACCAACTCAACATTATCCAGCATATTTCCTGTGGTTGTTGATAGTTCTCTTAAAAGCGAATCTTCCAAGGCTTGAAGCAGATTTTTATTTTCGCTGGTTTCCGTTATTAGCATTTCTCTTTGTTCTTCCAAGTCTGGTCTTTCATTTCTGACGACTACACTTAGGAGTTGATCTTCCAACCCTGTCAGGGTTACAGTATAGTTTATGACTACAGCTGAGGCGTATACTGAAGGATTAAATATGGGATTAGCGAATTTAGTAGTCATATATAATCTGAAATTCGGATCCCAGTCTACCTCCTTGTCGCCTAGAATAACAAACACTCGGCCACCGAGAATTTTAAGATTTTTTTGAATTACGTTCTCCACCACAGGATCGATATAATCGTCAACGTCCTGAAACAAAACTGGTGCTCCATACTTAATGGCCATTTCCAAATATTTCAAAAAATCACTGTCGTTAAAGCTCAATATTTTCATGTTGTGTTTCTCTTCTCTCTTTTTCACCCAATTTAACGCCTGTTGTTGTGGATCAATGCACAGTGGAAATCGAGAACCTCGCATCGTCAATATCCCATTTTGTATAGAAAGTTCATCGGGCGGCAGCGTTTCGGAAACCCATTGACTGACTTCAACGTCAGTTGTTAAATTTGTGGCCAATCTAAATGGCGAACTTAAAGGAATTCCTCGGTCAATAATATCATTTTCCCAATTGTTATAAACCATATCGCGTCTAAATTCATAAGTGAAAGGGCCAGAGTATGCCAGAAAGCCCGAACATAGAAGACAATTTCCTACAAGCCGTTCTTTCTCTATATGAAGCTGGTGTAAATCCTCGGTCCATCTAATTTTTTCAGAGCTTAAACCAGAGATAAGCTTATCTGCAGCTTCTAACCTGCGCATCATAATGTCAGTTTCTTCTTGAAGCTCCTGTCTCCGCTTCATTGCCGTTGCATATTTTTGATTTAATTTGTCCAAATCACTTTCTAGCTTGGTAATTTCATTGTAGAGCTTTTCCAGGTTTCGCTTGGCAGCATTAAATTCAGATTCAAGCTGTTCTACTCTGTCTTGTTTTGGTTTTACTTCCCTGTAAACAGCACAGTAACCTAAAACAGCTTGGACAAATTTTAATAGCCCGTACCCTGCTTTACTTATTGTGTTCATTTCTTCCAGTTTTGAAGACTTTTTCATATGTGCTTTGCATGCTCGCTGTTGAGCCTGTGTAATAGCATCACAATTCATCTCTTGAAGTGTTCTAAGGAAATTTGCCTCAGCCATCATGCCTTTGGCAGTTTTCCAAGATACTTCCTTGTACCCTCTTAAAATAACTATACACTCACATACAATTTGAACTGGCTCGGGAGGTGTGGCAAAAGATCTTATTTCGGTAATATCTGATTTGTCCAAGTCTGCCAAAGCCAATCTAGCGATTTCCAGTGCTGGAAGCGCCGCAGATAACGCTTCCTCTGCATCAGCTTTCTCAATACTTATTATTCTGGCTTGTTCTTCTATTTCTGTACTTTTTAGTGATGCAATATCCTTTTTTTCTGTTGCAATATTCGTTCCTGCTTCAATTTCCGCCAGCATGATTTCGCATTCGGCAGTCGCTTTACCCACAACGATTTTTTGTTTCTCTAATTTTGCATTTAAAATCGCCAGCTCGCCGCTAGCCTCCTCAATTTTGGTCAACCCACTTTTTAACCTGTCGCATTGTGCATCATTGTAGTTTCCCTTTTCTTCTAACAGCTTCAAGTACGTGGTAATAAAGTCTAGATAGTGCTTGGGTGTTACGTAGTTTTTACGTCTTAATATGAGTATGTAGTTCAGCGAAAACTCAATTACATTTTGGTGTACATGCACCACGTGTTCTATTATCGTGTCTCTATACTGTTCCGGAACTTTAGGATTTTCTTTGAGAAAAACAGAAGCAACAGCGAATAGTGCTTGGAGAGGCCAGGGAAATATCCAGTCGATCGTACTGTTGTTGACTAAGCCAGGAAAGTTTCTGCATCGTTTACTAAGAATATCACTAGTCGGTGACATGGAAAGCACTACATGTAAGTTATCGACACAGTTCCGAATGAAATACTGCCAGACACTGTCCTTGCTTACTCCGAACCCAGCATTAACCGCAGCTGGACGACATTGCCCGACAATTTGCTCCTTGTCCTCGTCAGTAAACAATGATGGCACGTATCCGATCATAAGAATGTTATTTATAAATTCTAAAAATCCTTCCTCAACAATTTGGGCAGCAGTAAAGAAAAATACGGTTGGCTTCTTTTCAATACCTAGTTGATTATATAATCTTTTGAGGTCTTCTTTAAACATCACCTCATTGTATCCTCTGCAAAGCACAATGGAGAACATTTCGCAACCAGCTGTAAACGCTGCCAGTTTAGTAAGACTCAATTTGCCGCTGCCTCCAACTCCCACCAGCATAACGTGTCCTCTTTCCAAACGTAAACCTCGTTGTATTCTCGTTAAATGTTCTAGTGCGTCATTAAACAATACTATATTTAGTTTTTCCTTACGTTCATTATACAACTCGATAATTTCCTGGAATAAAAAGTAAATTGCGTCGTAATCTAGCAAGTCTTCATAATCCCGCGGCTCTCCTTCATTTACCGCATTTCGATAATCACCAAAAAGTAAAGGATCTCGCATAGTATACTCGAGAATATCCACCTCTTCTTCCTTTTCTTCTTCCGGTGAAGGTTGAGGGGGATTTTCTACAAACACAAAATCTTCGTCTTCGATTATTGGAGCACTTCGTTGTTCTATCTTGGGGAAATACTTTTTTATTTGTTCTATCATTTCTTTGCGTACCAATCTTTGATCTTCGGCGTTAATTAAGCGGTCGGAAAATACTCGTAAAAACTCGTTTCTCCACACTCTTAGTAATTGGGGTAAATTATGGAAAAACTTGGGGGTAATTTTACACATCCCCGCTGTTACTCGTGACAAGTCCCGCATGTTGAAGATGTAGTGGAATTTACTAGGTGTCGGTGGTAAATGCACTATTAAGGTATTGTAAAGATTTAAAGTCATAGTTAGTAAATTTGATGCTATCTGAACTTCTTCATCAAATATGGATAAATGCCCTGATAAAATCGAGGAATAAATATGATGTAAAGTAACTGTAGTCGGAAATACCAAGTTCATTACTGTAAACATAGAAATAAATCTAGGGTCGACTTCGTTTCGTCCACCACCTGCCACGCCCATAGCAGCGAAGTAGGAAATATCTCTCAAAACTTTCCAATTTAAGTCCTTTCCCCTGTCATACATACCGCCTCTTTCAAATAAAAGCTTAAGCAGTGCAATTGGCTGCTGAGTGCCGTAGTCGTCCACTTGTGGCATATTCATGTCGTCTATAAAACAAATTAACTTCTTTCCCATAGGTGGCCCATAGATTTCTTTTGTTCTCTTTTCCACGGAAGACTCCAGATTCATCTGAACGTCCATTGATGATGTTCTGGATGAGAAGTTAATATTTAGAATAATAAAAACTTCGGCATCTAAATGCCTCAAAAAATCCTGGATAATTGCTGTTTTGGATGTTCCTGTTTCACCCACTAAAACAATCGGCCGCTTGATTTTATTCATCAATTGGAGAATATAAGTTACACGAACAGTATCTACAGTGGGAACCAAAATTTGTGAGAATCGAACGTCTCGCTCATGTAAATACGGTGGCACTAGCCAATCCCACGCCACCCATACTTTTTCATTGATATCCAAAAAGTAATCGTAATATGTAGGAAATGCACTTGGAACATGAACAATGTCGCATTTTTGTTCGACGGTGTCATTTATCGAAAGTAATGGTACTTGGGCTTTCATATACTGATCAAACTCCAAACGACAGGGGTCTATTAGCGCCGCTCCTACAGAGTTATACAAAGAAGTAACAAAAATTGCGTTTATCAGATCAGTATCTACGTCTTCTTCTGGATCTCGCGTATTTTCCAGGGGTTGTGGATAAATTGCATCTATCATGTGACCTAACTGGGTGATCATATTCAAACCAGTTTGTGGTATAACGGTTTTAAGCGGAGCTACTTGTTTATTTCCCAAGGTGCCTTCCAGTACATAGTTCATCAAATCCGGCACAACTCGATCATAAAATTCTGAAAAAGCTTCTCGTTCGGGAATGTGAATTCTAGAATTGACCCACCTATCCCAATAAGGTTGATAACCCAAATTCTTGGGATCGACGTAAACCATACCGGCTCTCGATACCGTTGCAGGTGAAGCATATTGTAAATCGCCCACTTCAAAAAGTAACGCGCATACTGGGGTTTGAAGACGAATTCGTTCGCCATTGGCCAATGTCAAAAGTTTGTTGTCGTCCATTACGGAATTCATATTTTCTATCCACAACGCATCGACGTCTCCATCAAATAAAATGTATCGCCTTTCAGGCTTTTCCGTAGGTTTATTCATTTCTCTGAAAATATTCGACAGTAGGCCATCTGTCCAGTCGCGAGTTAATGGATCCAGAATACCATATAGTTCAATTACGGAACAAGCCTTTGGGTTTAATGTAAAAATTTTGGTAGGCAACGCCAATAATGTTTGTGCCTTAGCCAATGCGTTTATTACAATCGTTTTACCACCTCCAGTGGGACCAACGAGCATCGTCGAATGCCTCGTCATCATTGTTTCATACAATTGAATAACTTTGTCGACTTGGAACGGCAATACAATGAAACCTTCTTGGCGCAAGACACTTTCCACCGCTGCGTTAAAGTCTGGATATCCCACTCTGGGACAGTCCATTCCGGGAAATAAGTCTCTTATTAGTCCTAAAAACAATGGCACGTCTTCGTAAACAAATTTCGGATGGTTCATGTCTCGGAGAGCTCGCATGAGCACTAACGCCTCCTTAATATCAGGCGATGCTCTTTTTAAGACACCGGCCATTCTTAACACGGCATTTAGCGCTCTTAAACCCCAGTCGTAATGAAATTGCTTGGACAATTGTTCCCTGGCAAGTTTATATAACACAGTCATCTTTTTCGCCAATACTTTTGCTTCTAGGAAACCATCTGAGAATAAGGATATTAGGCATATCATTTCTAGATCGGGAACGATACATACTACGGGTCTAAACAGCGCCTTTACTGACTCTGGTAATTCCGTACGACCTGCGTAGCCAGGATTCATTGTAATAAAAATCCCTACTTTGGAATCTAGAGCTATTTCTATACCCTCAAAAGTAAAACGTTCCAACTTCATCATTAGTGCACTTCTGATCGTCTGAAGCTGAGTGGATATAACTGATAAGACAGAAATATCAATTCTATTAAACTCGTCGAAACAACCCCAAGCACCGCACTGTGCAAGACCAGCTAAAGTTGTTCCAATTGCTTTGTAGTCCATTCCTTCCCCACAATTTGTCACAATACATAAAAGCGCCATAGCTTTGGCCAAATCTTTTGTCGTTTCGGTTTTTCCAGTTCCTGCAGGTCCAGCTGGAGCGCCACCCATGTGCATTATCAAAGCCTGAGTAATAGTAAGATAAATTCGATCGGTTAAAGGTGTGATAACCAAACGACCATTTAAACCCATGTATTCGTATCCATACTCGAAAGAACCCGTACACTGAGTAACCCATAGGTTATCTAGATGGTTTACCCAGTAGAATCGAAGCTGGCTTTCCCATTCAAATTCTTGAGAGTCAGTTACACTGTCTCTAACAAAGTTCTCTACTATGTCCCTAGCGTGAACTTCAATAATTGCTATTGTTCGGAATTTCGTACGATCGTTAGATGTTAGCTCAGCCCTTACAGTTATTACAATTTCGTCCAATTGGCTATTTAGCTGTTGAAGGTATTCCTTCATGGCCCTTTTGTTTCCTTTTTTAATTTTCGCGAAAACGTTTTCCACTTCTGCCGTCCACCAAACCTGACTTCCAGCCAAACATATCATACCTTGATAGTCCAATATCCATGTGCTGCGGGGTTGACGGACTTTTCCATAATAATAAATGGCAGATTTAGTTATAAACCTATTGGATCTTCGCATTTCTTTAAGTATATCGTTCATCCAGTCCTCCACTTTGCCTTCTATCGAAACTACATTGCGGAACTCCATAACTTCCGCTTCGCCGGAAATCATTGCCGATGCGACCACCCTGTCATTGTTGTCTGTCGTAAAGCGCAAAGACTTTATGTTATCAAACATTTTTATCATATGATCTTGCACTACAGTATGCTCACTACTTCCCAAAATTGACAATAGCTCTTCCGTAGAAATAAAATAGAAGCGTGGAAATCTTCTTCGTTTCGAATCGAGATAGTCATTCAACGACTTCTGGCATCTATCTAATCCAATTCCGAGACCTTGAAATTCTTGCAGTCTTCCAGAAATTCCACAAACTTCCAAAACAATGGGCCTCTTGGCTGTTTCCAACATAATACGCCTAAAAGCTTTGTCAATGTCGTCAAATTTTTTAGCTTCATCCGGTAGTTGTGAACGAATATCGCCTCCTACAAAGATCCCTTCCAAATACAGCCATTTTCTTTGAACCGACAACCATTCGTCAATAACTTCGCCTATGTTCGCAAGGATTTTTTCCCATTTTTGAACTTGTGGCAAAAATGGGCCGACAAATTGGGAACCAGCCATACTTTGCAGATTCATCGAATTGTCTTCAAGGATTTGCATTACTTCATCGGTGGGTCCGATGATAAATCCTCGATCGTCGTTTCCTTTCATATGTTTATATATAATAAATGAAATTGTCTTCCAAGCATCCGCAATTTCCAGAACTCCTCTTTCAATAGCCAATTCTTTTATTGCATTGTTAATAATTTCTTCTGCTATTTCTTGAAATTTATGCAGCTCCATGGCAAACATGTTATCCAGAGTAAACCTATCGGGAGACATATCAAAAACAATGCCAGTCTTGGCCATTAGCTGCTTCCAGTGGCGGGGTCGCAGGGCTTCGTTCTTAAGCGCCACCATCAGTGGGACGGAGTTTCGAAACTGTTTCATTTTTAATTCTAAGGTCAGCCCGACCGGCATTCCGCGAATTTCTTTGGATATTTTCCTAAATTCTTTTAAGAATCCATCAATGCCATCTAGCAATGCTTGCGGATTAAGATTTGCCCATAGAGTCTTCCCCCACAGTTCTCTGGCATGTTTTTGTGCTTTGAACACCTTGTAAAGGATATCCATTCCCTCGAATTCAGACTTCTCCTTCAGGTAGTCCGAATAGTCAGCCAATGGTATGTCAAATAGCATTTCAGCGTTGACGAGGTCAATTCGACGCGCTTCCAAGCTATCAAATTCAATTTTATATTCGTCCAATAATTTAATGCCAGCATCGAGATCTTCACCCACTGCTCCCGGACCTTCGCGTTGAAATCTCTCCAAAAACTCCCTCAGCACGTCCAGAAAGTCGGAAATTTCGTTTAAAGTAAGCAAAGCAAATCGTTCTTTTGTAGATTCTAATGTTTGTTCCCGGTATAGACCGGATAACAACAAGGACTTCCAGTCTTTTTCCAATTGGTAAGCTAAAACTTCGTGTTCTGGATCAAAAACAACGTCGTGCTGTCTTAGCATTGAATAAACTTCCTGATAACTCAAGTAATCCAATTCCGCTTGTATGTTATTTTTACGGATAATCGATATAGCTTGCATAATAGCTTTGAATCTTTCCAAACCCTTTATGTTTTGTCTGACCGTCGCTCGTAGGTCCTCGATGATCTTTTTTAAAATCATCATTTTTTCATAGGTTTCATGGTCCAACATTCTTCCCAACGTATCCTTCCATTCCAGGCAGTGTTGAGCAATGTTGGCCAGCAGGGGACGTAAATGCAAACGTATACTGTCAATGTCAATGTAGTCTTTGTAAGCTATCACGTTGTAAGCGATTTCCTTGTAAAACATAAATTTCTCGTCGTAAACTTCCAAAGTCACTCTGTCGGCCATGAATTTTTCACAGGTGGATTCTTTTTCAAACGACCACAGTATCTTGTAGCGCTTCCACTTGATCAGGTGTTTATGGACGTTCATAATTGCCTTGTGCGCGGTTTCTTGCAGCTTTTGCACGGCTTCATTTATATCCGGCACCTTCATAACCTCTTCGTAAAACGAGTATAAAAATTCTTCTTTTCTCGACACTTTTACCGGCTTGCACATGATACAAGTCTCCATCATCCAACGAGGAAACATCCGTAACCTATCAAAAAAATCGTGTGTATTTCGAATTATAATATTGTAGATTTCAGTTGCGGTGGGACGTAGCAATATTTCCGGAACTACAACGAAAGCGTCCACTTGAAACAGCAACTCTTTATTTTCGATTTTACTGATAAAGCCTTCCACGTTTCTCAGCGTCATGCTGATCAAAGCCTTATAAATTTCAATCTCCCAAAACGTGTAGTAATTATACATCTCTGGTGAGTTTCCTGTGTTCGTGTTCAAAACAAGATACTCGAGTTTTATTAGAATCGGACCGAAAGATTCGTACGTTTTCATTACGTTGGCAATTTTTGCAGTTCGATTTTCGTACATGGTATTAAAGAACTCCTTGCAGGGTAGTCTTCTCGGGTTTACTTTGGCCGGAACGAAGTCAAACAAATTCACAAACGCGATGGTTTTCACGCGTTTCTCGAGATCCTTTTCAATGTGCTCGATATGCTCGAACAACGTATGCAAGGCAGTAATCAGGGTTTCGCATTCTTCAGCGTACTCGTAAACGCTCAACGACGACCATTTGATTCTCGACAAACCTTGTTGCACGGACAGTTCAACCTCACGAAGTTTTGCTTTAAGAAGAGTTGCCTACAAAAAAACAACACTATATTTTACCATCAGATTTTACACTAAAAATTGCTTCTTTTCGCGTTTATCTACAAGTGGTTGGGTTTGGGTAGGCCTTAAGTTATTTATAAAATGTTGTGTATTGTGTCATTGTATAATGTCCTGTCCAGCATTCATTACACTACAATCAATTAGTTAAGCACGGGAAAACCTGAACTATAACGTAGCGGATAAATACAAAAGATTATTATGCTGGGACCACACTAACGTCTAATGTGGTTAATTGTCGCGTTATGTTACATTGGGGTAAATGTAAAATAACGCGATCATCAATAACATTAGACGTTAGTGTGGTCCCAGCATTAGACAACCATGAAATCACATCAAGCGATGAAACTATTGGCAGGGTTCGTGATGGCAGCGGCAACTAGGAGTAGCAACAAAGGTTGAATTTGACATTGCTGGCCGAGCGAGAAGTAAGAAAACAAACATAATGTCAATAAATAAATTACCGACATTTTTATGATTATCTAAATTATGGTCGATTCATTATGACTATAATATGATTTGGGAATAATTCGGCATTTTAAATTCTTAGATAGGTAGTTGTTTATTGACTTTAAGAAAGTAAGTAAGCTTTTATTATTATTAGGTTACTAGTGGCGTGCGGTGAGTTAGCAGAAAGAGGAAGCGCTGCCGGTAGGCCCGGTGGAGGCAAAGCGCTGCATGTGATTTTTTGGGGCAACGCCCAAATATTGCCAAGAATTCGCCTAAGAGCATAGTTGGGTATCTACCTACATTTTTTTTTCGACTAACCTAAACTCATTATGTAGTATATAATTAAGTTTTAATTGAATGTCCAAAAAAGATTACTTTCGTGTAGGTACTGTCAAAAAATGTGAGGTTATGTAACTATTAGAGGTGTGTCGTTCACGAACGATTCGTTCAAAACGAACGAATCACTTCACTGACTCGAAAGAATTAATTCATCGTTCCTAAAAGATTCGATTCTCTTTTTTTGATTCACCAAGTCAGGAATAATTTAAAGAATTGATGAATCAAAGTCGCATTTCGTTCACTTTACCCGAAACTCGAAAAGGCAATTCACCAGTTCAGTAATTCACTCGTTCGCAAGTCCGAAGCTCGAACGATCGAGCTTGAGAGTTGGCCTGACGGCCGTCGCTCGGCGATGCGGGATGCGGGATGCCGTCTTCCATTTCATGATGTAGAGAAAGACAGCAGTTTAATTAGATACGCAAAGTACAGTAGAAGGAAAAGAGATAAATTGTATGGGATGAAATATTTGATTTGTTTGGTATTTATTTGATTATTTTTTTATAATGTAACTGTACAAATGGTTGAACAAATTTTAATAAACAAGGGAAGAATATTATTTTTGAATAGGAATCTGTTTATTATTCATTGAAGACATTTCAAGAACGTAAACATTGGGCTTAACATTTGGGTATTTTGTTATCACTTATGGCAACAATCTTCATAACAAACGACTGGCTGTTATTTAAACAAACATCGATTTAGCATTTTCGCGTTTAAAACGTAAAATTATTTAAAAGTAGGTAAGTGAATCATTTAAGAACGAATCTTTCTGAACGAATCTTTTTAACTGAATGAATCAAATGAATTGAGTCACCAAAAAGAATCGAACTTCCCACCTCTAGTAACTATGATTTTTCTATTTTTCTTCTGTTTTCTAAATAAGGTTATGTTTTTTGATTAATTTTTTCGTAAGCTTTCTACCTAGGTAGATTACCTAAAGTCGTGGATCATTTTTGTTCTTTAAGTGTTACTTCTTTTTTTCTCAGTACAGCAGATATTCTTGAGAAGGGTTTGATTCACAGAACTCGAAAATTTAGTTTGATTTCGAAGTAATTCTTATTTAACTGACCAGTCTCTAGGCAGTTTATATAGTTTGTTCGGAATTGCTTGTATATGTGATCGTGTGATAAGTTTGTTCTGCGAGACGTCCGTCCGTCTGTAGCAGTCTGTATTCAGTTTGTCAAAATGTTCCGTCAGAGTCGGTCTTTGTAGGTCGTTGTGTAAAACATGAGTCATTGTGTACCGTGGTGGGTCCGCGATAATTTTAAGTACTTTGTTTTGAAATGTCTGTCGTTTCTTGAAGTGTGTCTTGTTAAGAGTACACCAGGTAGGGATTCCGTAGGTCAGTACTGGTCGAACGTCTTATATACAGGGTGTTTTGTAATTGAATGTCAATAATTAAGGGGGGCGATTTTTGTGTTCATTTTAAAAAGAAAACTTTATATAAACTTATGTCCTAAACGTCTTTATTTTTGATATACAGGGTGGTAAACTTTTCAAAAATAAATAGTTTTTTAATAATATCTGTAATACCACTTTAGATATTTTAATGAAATTTGGCAGACATGTACTATGTATCAAGATGCATTATTTACCGTACAAAAATTTTTTTTATTTCCACCAGTGGCGTTCGTACGGAATTTCGCCTGCCTATTTTGGCAGACATTAATGTAACGCTACTGATTTCTCGTAAAAATAAATTTATTCCTAAAATCCCTAATCATTTCTAAACAAATTTGATCTCTTGAATTTTTTCAATCCGATGCACGGTTTTCGCTTAAAAAAAATAAAAACCTTTTCTCTGCATAATCATAACAATATCGTTATTATGACAATATCACCATGCACAGAAATAGATTTTATTTCTTAGATCAAGTTTGCTTAGAAATGAATAAGGATCTCAAAAATTATTATTGTAGTAGGCTGTGTCTGTAAGAGTTATTAATTCTGTTGTCAGGGCGGTTGTCATTATTTTGTTTGACAGTTTATCAATATTTAAATTCGGTTTTTCGTGTCTTATTAATTTGGTGTTTAAAATATCCGAGTATTGTTATTTTGAAAGATAATAGTCGGGTTTACTAATGAGGAGTTGGCAGATATGCATTACATGTATGGTTTGGCTGATGGCAGTTCGCCGGAAGCTAGGCGATTGTATCAAGAGCGGTTCCCTAATAGAGTCATACCAGATAGGCGAACATTTGCAAATGTACATAGAAGGTTGACTGAAACAGGTACTTTTATGGCAAATAATCAAATAAAAGGGATCCTGTAGGACTGTAACAACTCCAGAAATTAAAGAAGCAATTTTAAATTATATTGATAATAATCCTGAAATAAGTACTAGAAAAATTGGACATAATCTGAATATCTCGCACGTCCTGGTTTGGAAAATTTTGCACGATTTTTTATTGTACCCGTATCATATTCAGCGGGTCCAAGCGTTACTTCCCCGAGACTTTCCCTTGCGTGTTATTTTTTGTCAGTGGTTTTTGGAGAAAATTGCGCATAATCCCTTGTTTGACCATGAAATAATGTTTACAGATGAAGCTAACTTTTCCAGAAACGCAATCAGAAATTTTCACAATAACCATATTTGGGCCGACGAAAACCCCCACGCAGTTGTAGAATATAACCAGCAAGAACAGTTTTCGGTAAATGTCTGGGGTGGAATTGTTGTAAATTATTTAATTGGACCTTTTTTCCTGCCAGAAAGGCTAAATGGCCATAATTATCGCCGGTTTCTAGAGGAGGATTTGCCCATATTGCTAGAAGAAGTACCAATTTTAATAAAAAACAGAATATGGTTCATGCATGATGGTGCGCCCGCTCACTTTAGTGTTGTAGCAAGAGAATATTTAAATCAAACATTTAATAACCGATGGGTTGGTCGTGGCGGACCTCAACCATGGCCGCCTAGGACCCCAGATTTAAATAGTTTGGACTTTTTCTTATGGGGGCATCTTAAAAGTCTGGTTTACCGCACCCCAGTAAACACTTTAGAAGAGCTGGAAGATCGTATAAGAGCTTCCTTCGATTTAATAAGAAATACTGAAGGTATACTTCAAAGAGTGCGCGACAATATGAGGAAAAGAGCTGAAGCGTGTATCCTTCAAGGTGGAGGGCATTTTCAACAACTTATCTAGTTTCTATGTATGTTCTTTTTTTTCACAAAGGTTGTTGTTGATTTATTAACAGACGATCCTTATTCATTTCTAAGCAAACTTGATCTAAGAAATAAAATCTATTTCTGTGCATGGTGATATTGTCATATTAACGATATTGTTATGATCATGCAGAGAAAAGGTTTTTATTTTTTTTTAAGCGAAAACCGTGCATCGGATTGAAGAAATTCAAGAAATCAAATTTGTTTAGAAATGATTGGGGATTTTAGGAATAAATTTATTTTTACGAGAAATCAGTAGCGTTACATTAATGTCTGCCAAAATAGGCAGGTGAAATTCCGTACTAAGGCCACGGGTGGAAATAAAAAAAATTGTTGTACGGTAAATAATGCATCTTGATACATAGTACATGTCTGCCAAATTTCATTAAAATATCTAAAGTGGTATTACAGATAATATTAAAAAACTATTTATTTTTGAAAACTTTACTACCCTGTATATCAAAAATAAAGACGTTTAGGACATACGTTCATATGAAGTTTTCTTTTTAAAATGAACACAAAAATCGCCCCCTTAATTATTGACATTCAATTACAAAACACCCTGTATGTTAGCCTTTGTACGTAAGTCGATTCTGCTTCGTTTGTTGAGGAGTGAGAAAATGGCACCCAGTTGATCGTTTGCTTTTTTCAAACGCTGTTCAGCATTTTTATTCCAAGCCATCCGCTTGTCGAAGCAGAGACCCAGGTATTTAATATTATCACTCTAATTTATCCTAGAATGTTTGACCAACAAACGGGTTTCAGGAAATTTAACTCTGGAGTTTGAGAAGTAGATGGCTTGGATTCTTGCGTCGTTTAAGCAAATTTTTCTATTCTTAAGGTGGCATTACAGTCGGCAAGTTTTTCTTTCTGAAGAAGGTTTTTAATTGCACAAATTTTTAATTGCGGCAATAAAAATTGCCAATCGCTGTACAACGTGCAATCATTGAACATTTGTCTTTTTGATTTTGTATACGCTGCCAACTAAATAAAATAAAATGGCAGATTATCTAACTTTTTGGCGTTGTTTTGAGTATGCACGGTTCATTATTTATTGGAATTAAAATGAATAAATGTCATGTAAATGGCGAGAATAACAACAACAACAAACCACAATGTAAAAATGATAGAAGTCTACGTTACAATTGATCATATCCTATGACGTCACAGGGTCGGCGGCCATTTTGCTTGGAGGACAAACAAAGTAAATAAGCACAAGCGTTTGGGTTATAAATTCAAGTTTTCTTGAAGTTTGAGATCTCTGTTCATTCTGCTAATAATTAAAGTGCCCTAAATAAAATGCCGTCCTTTTGTTTAGTGGTAAATTGTGGGATGAGGGGAAATAGAGACAATGTGCGATCTTTTGGAATTCCTGCAGTTTTTCAAAACACTGAAGAAAACCTTAATCGACTCTCACAAGAACGGCGTGAAATGTGGATAAAAGCTTTAAAAAGAGGACCTTTAAATGACAGCCGATAAAAGTATGGAAGAATTTGCTCCAGACATTTTATAAGTGGTAATATTTGATTTTTGGTATAATAACCTGATAAAATGATCTGATCGATGTAAACATTTCTAGGAGCTCCAGCAGAATTAGCAAACAAAGATAACCCTGCCTGGATCCCTAATTAGAATATGGGGTTCTTTAATCCAAAGGAAGAAACTCAGACCCAAGTTAACAGACATGAGAGAGTTGCAAACGATTAAAGTGTCAGGTAGGTGTATGGTGTAATATTGTCAATAGTAGGTAGTAGTAGGAATGATTGTATTATGACGTAGACATAGTGTCGATTTAGGTTGAAGTTTTTTTTTTATTACCTAAGTAATGTATTCTTGTAGATAGAACAACAGATTGAAGCACCTGACGAAGATACTTCGGGAAGTAATAGAGAGGAAGAAAATGTTGAAATTAATGAAAACTGTTCACATGTTGCCACACAGACTGAATTAAGTATTAACAATTTATGCAAACTTTTCGAAGACTGTACTAATAGTAATGCTAGAATATACCGGGTGTTGCATCGTCGAGCGGGACATACATAGGAAATCCCATGTAATTTTAAATGGGGTCAATTATTGGCTTTCCTAATTATTTTAGAGAAAAATTCTATTTAGGTTTATTAAAGAGCACTAAAACCCACATTCAAAAGAATAACTTTAGATATTTTTGATGAGCCCGTTTACGGGTTATCGCCGATTTATTTTTAACTATTTCTCCTTTTTATGGCCCCGTATTTGCGGGCACCAGTCAAGGTAAAAGATGACTGTCAAATAAAGTTGTCATTTTGAAATGTGTGCTTTATTGTTATAAAAACTCGTACATCGAAAATATTAAAGGTGTATTTATGAGTACAAATTAATCTGAATAAAACTAAAATAAAGTATCCAATTACAAGGTTAATTACGACATTTTACATGTTTCAATATTTTACTAATTAATAGGTAGGTACTATTAAATTGTTAGAACTTTAGGATTTAAGAAGATGTTCAAATATTCCTCCATTGACTGCTAGACAATAACCGAGGCGATCATAAAATTCTCTTCTTACATTCGCTAGTTGGTAAACTGAAATTCTATTGCATTCGGCAGAAATAGCATTTTTTAACTCGTCTAGATTTGGGTATCTTTTATCTTTGTATATCCTGTTTTTTAAATGGCCCCAGAGAAAAAAATCATTTGGCGATAAATCAGGAGACCTGGCTGGTCAATTTACTGTATGATTTAAGCCAATAACATTTCCATTAAAAGCACGGTTTAAATATTCCCGGACAGCCAGGGTACTATGTGCCGGGCAGCCATCCATTTGGTACCAAACTTCCTGATTTTCCCTGGCGGTATCATGTAAAGTAGGTAAAATATGATCTTCAAGTAGTTCCAAAAAATATTCTGCATTTAAATTTCGTGTAAGAAATAATGGCCCGATAATATTTTCTCCGAAAATCCCAGCCCATACATTAACTTTTTGTGGATATTGCGTCCTTGTTTCCACAAACCTGTGTTGGTTTTCTTTGCTCCAATATCGATAATTTTGAACATTGGGTTCATTGTTTAAGGTAAATGTGCATTCGTCAGTGAAACAAATGTTTTTTAAAAATTCCCTATCCATGTTTGCTCTTTCCATCATACCAAAACAAAACTCCTGTCGTCGTATTTCGTCCCTATCTCTTAGCTCTTGGTGCTTTTCATATTTGTATGAATAATATTTATGTCGTTTCAAAGCTAGCTCGTAACGCTGTGGTGTGATCTAATCCTATGTCATCCTCAAGTTTCCTTGTGCTGATCTTCCCATCATTTTCTTCCACGCACAATAAAACTTGCAAGTCCCTATCATTTCTTGCATCTCTTCTTTGTTCCTGCCTTTCTTCACATCTGCAGTTATTTATTACAGTGCCTTTTGTCTCAAATTTCTTGATAGTCCTTTCGACTGTAGATTTTGCAGGTATCGGTCTATTCGGATACAGAGCAGCAAACATGTCCGACACATTTTGATAACTATTTCCTTGATAATACCATTTAATCATCAATATTTTTTCTTCAGAAGTGTAATTCATGGCTAATATTTTCGATGTACGAGTTTTTATAACAATAAAACACACATTTCAAAATGACAACTTTATTTGACAGTCATCTTTTACCTTGACTGGTGCCCGCAAATACGGGGCCATAAAAAGGAGAAATAGTTAAAAAGAAATCGGCGATAACCCGTAAACGGGCTCATCAAAAATATCTAAAGTTATTCTTTTGAATGTGGGTTTTAGTGCTCTTTAATAAACCTAAATAGAATTTTTCTCTAAAATAATTAGGGAAGCCAATAATTGACCCCATTTAAAATTACATGGGATTTCCTATGTCCCGCTCGACGATGCAACACCCGGTATAGTTAATTGGAGAAGCGGTTAAAAGAAAGTGAAATAAATTAAAACTCTATCTACTTATTGTGATTTTTTATTTATTCATGAACGTTTCTCTCTCTAGTACAGGATCTACTAATGAGGCAGTACAAGGAAAGAGTGAAAAATTTTCTGGCATCAAAAGCTTTATACTCGTCTGAGAAAGTTTTGCCGTATGAAAACTTGATTTTATATTACATTTTAATTTTAAAACATGAAACTGTGGGTTTAGGCCCCAATGAAACGGTAACAGAGTTATCCAAAACCCAAACCTTGTTATAACTTAATCTTACCTTGCCGACTACTACCTACAACATAAGCATTGGGATTTTTCTTCCTTTGATTATTATTTTGCACTAAACCAGATTCATAAAATTTGAATGCTTGCAAGCCTTTGTATGCCTTCAGCTGCTGGTCAGTGTAAAAACTATGTGTTAATATAAGGTAGTTTACCAAGTCCATCATTGCTACTTCTGGCAGACATTAAATTTCCAAAATCAGTCTCTCCAAGCAGATAAGGATCAATGCACCAATAATTTTAAGTTTTGCATTGCATCTACACTTAACATCGCACTTAAGAGTCTTACATATTTACGTCTTTCCATGTTTTGAAATTTTAAATTTGAAATGTAAACAAAAGCTCGAAGTAAACACTAGGAAGTTCAAATAAGTATTACGATAGGAATACAGTTGGAACACGAAAAAGTATTTAAGTCCAGGTAGCACAGGTATAGCTAGTTCCTAGAAATGGTCACAAATGAATCCTAAAATTACTTGGAAACTTATGACCAAAATAGTCTAATAAGTCATTAGCGTAAACTCCATACTCCATAAACGGTCATGAACCTTTGTTTGTCCTCCAGGCAAAATGGCCGACCTGTCAAAGCCACGTGTTTGACAGTGTTCAAGGGAGAACCAAAAATGTTAATATTTTTTCAGATTAGTAAAAGTTTAGTAGCGATTACCAAATTATTCCCTAGACTTGCACTTGCAACTGCAATAAAAATAGCTCCGAAGCTATTTAGCGCAAAGCGAGTTTAGTAATCAGCTGTCAGACCTATTTTTATTGCAAGCGCAAGTCTGGGGAATTATTTGGTAATTTCAGTGCCACTAACCTGAAAACATATGAGTATTTTTGGTTCTATCATTCAAACCTAGATTTCTATCATTTTTATATTGTGGTTTGTTTTGGTTGTTATTGTCACCATTTACATGAGGATTTCCCATTTTAGTTCCTATAAATAACGAACCGTGCATACTCAAAACAACGCGAAAAAGTCAGGTTATCTGCCATTTTATCTTATTTAGTTGGCAGCGTGTGATTGGCAATTTTCATTGCCGCAATTAAAAATTGCTGCAATAAAAAATGTCTTCAGAATTCTTGGCAAGATTTGGGCGGGGCCTCAAAAAAAATGTACCTGCGGCCCTTTTGCCTCCGACGGGTCTACCGGCAACGCTTCCTCATTTTGTTAACTCGCCGCACGCCCCTGCATCATACCATAGAAGTTATTATTACAGCTTATCCGTAAACTACTCTCCATACCTGCGGCATACTTAGTTTGTCCACAATTTCATTAAATAATTTCAACATCCGAATGACTGCGTATACATTTTTTGAGCATTTTTCTTTTCGCATTGCAATCAGTCTGATATGGTCGGGGAGGGTAAACTTCAAAAGTTCGAACGTTTCTATGCATTTGAAACATCTCCACAAGGTTTCGTCGAAATTCAATTCAAACTTAAGGCCGAAGTCGGTCATTATGTTTTTTCCCATTATTTCGTGCCACGTTAGGTTCTTCTGAGACTGGA
Organism: Polydrusus tereticollis; assembly: GCA_963920685.1. Taxonomy (NCBI): domain Eukaryota; kingdom Metazoa; phylum Arthropoda; class Insecta; order Coleoptera; family Curculionidae; genus Polydrusus; species Polydrusus tereticollis. The sequence continues at coordinate 39,200,155 of OY987326.1, read as the reverse complement.
TGCGATCCATAAGGGTGTGAGCAGAATGACTGGTCATTGATGCGCGCATGGGCATTTTTCCAGCTGAAAAATGAAGGTTCTAGTCAGCGCGCCTGATAAAGAAAACTTTCAAGTTAAATGTTTGCTCGTGATAACTGTGACATTATCCCTTAATTCAAAACTTTTCTTCCATTTATATGAAATTTATTTCAACACAATTTAAATAATTGTTTTCATTGTAATAACCGAACTTAGTTTTAGTAAAAGTGTTATTGAGGGTTGCTAGTTTTGAAATCAGTGGCGTAACTAGAATTTTTTGCCCTCAACGCAAAATACATAAGGAGGCCCCCCTTTCGGTCACAAATCACAAATAATAAATAAAAATATTTATTTTCCACATAACTTAACAAAAGATTTCTTTTCATGAAAGAAAAACAAAACTTTAAAATAACTTAAAATTTAAACCAAGTAAATACCAAGTGGTAGTTACTAATGGATATTGTAAATCGTTTAAATTGTAGTTGGTTAAATGGCTGTAATTGGCTTAATTGATTTGTGTCCTGAAAAGACTCAATTTGCATTGAAAGGACGAAACATGAGAGTATAACTGCGAAATCAACTGATCTTTGCCTTGGAGTCGCGTATTTAAGACATTCAAGTGATTTGTGATGTCTACAAGAAACGCTAAGTCACACAGCCAATCAAGGTTGTCGAGTTCGGGGACGTCGTTTTTCTTTTCCGTCAGAAATAATTGGATTTCTTCAATCAAGTTAAGAAACCGCTGTAGTGTCAACCCACGACTTAGCCATCTTACTTCAGTGTAAAACAGGAGATCACCATATTCGCTTTCAATATCCTTGAGAAATTGTTTGAATTGTCGGTGATTGAGACTTCGTGATTTTATAAAGGTTACAGTAGGTACTACAACTTTTATCACATTTTCAAATCCCAATAATTTTAATGATGTATAATGCAATGAAACTGCATTAATTCCTTGGTATTTATGTTTTTAGTTTGTAAATATTTTTTTAACATAGTTACTATCCCAGATGTACTTCCAACCATTGAAGGTGCTCCGTCAGTCGTAATTCCAGATATTTTCGTTAAATCCAAATCCATTATAGAACATTTTTCCAGAAGAGCTTTGAGCATGTTACTCCCCTTGGTTTGACTTACACCTCGTAAAAATATTAAGAGTTGAGCAGTGGGACTTATATCTGTAGATTCGTCGAATGCTATAGAAAAATACTCAAAACTTCTCGATTTCGTAGCTAATTGCTCTTCTATATTAGCTGCTAATGCGGTAATTCTTCTTTGAACTGTCATCCGATTTAACTGAATTTTTTCAAACTTCTTTACATTCTTCGGACAAATTTTTTTGCGGCGATATCTAAACATTGCTTAACAAACTCACCATCGTTAAAAGCCCGACAAGTTTTCGCTATTATTCGAGATATTTCAAAGCTAACTTCAGTAGCTGTTTCAGCATCTTGAATTGGTTTTGTAAACATAGCTTGCTGGCCTATTAGTTTCCGTTGTAAAGTGGAAATTCTTTGCGTTCTATTTTCGCTAGTTAATTTGGTAAAAGTAGGATGCTGGGTTCCATAGTGCCTTCTCACATTATATTCCTTCGGAATAGAAACACTACTCTTGCATATTAAACAGACAATTTTGCTATGCGATGAAATAAAAAAGTATTTTTCGGTCCAAATATCTTGAAACTGTCGATTTTCATCTTCAACCTTAAGACTACGTTTCTTACTGGGGCCTGGTTTATCCATATCAAAATTGATATTATATTGTTACGTAGGTAGAAGCCAAGTTTGAGCGACGAAATATTTACTCGTCACAGATTACAGTTCTCAATCAGTAGGTATAACGTTCGCTTGTCCGTAGTTAAAACTTAACTGCCCCGGTAGCTGGCGATGCGTCGTATTTATACGAGTTACCAAACATCGAGAACCTTCCACTTTGTTCGGGGATACTTCCGACGTGTTTCACGAATCTTAAAGTGTAATCTAGTTGATGCGACAGATTTCTAGTCTCGTAACAATATGCTTAGACCGGAGCGCGGCGAGTAGAATACTTTTAAAATTCGTTGGCAGGCCGCATAAATATGCATGCTGATGACAGTCTATTTCACTAATCTTCCCCCGGAACGACAAAAATCACGGATTATACCGAATCGTCCAACGAATTACGTCGAATCCAACTAAACTACAAAGTTAAAACTTAAAAATGTTTTTTTTTTTTTGCTTTTCACATTGCAAATTCATTAATTAAATCTTTAATTTGTTGACAGCTTCCCTTTCGACGGTTGGGGGCCCCAACGCATTGAGCTTACTTGTCTTATGGTAGTTACGCCACTGTTTGAAATGCATTGCTAATTTAGGTTAAATTCAAAACTGCTTACATTTAATGGAGATTACTTGTCGGCTGCTATTAGTGGAACCGAGTTTAATTTGAGAAGGCCTGAATTCATCATACGTAGAACCTTTAATCGTCTTAAAGTACGGTTTACTCTTGGGCGAATCGACAATTTTTAGAATGTCCATTTGCATTACTTTTTCCAAAATCGGTGTATATGTCTCGAACCATTCTTCCAATTTTCCTACAACACAAGACAACAAATGCACAAGGTGTTGAAAAAATGTTATTTTAGCCAATATTTCTCTGAAAAACTAAGGTCATATCACAATAACTTAAATGCCGGTTCTTTTGACACTAATTAACTCATTTGATAGACGAATAAATTAAAATAATCAGGGTTTTGAATGTGCCAATGTCAATATAAATTTGTAGGTTTTGGCACATTGGAAACCATGATTATTTTAATCGTCTATCAAATGAGTTAATCAGTATCAAAAGTACTAGCACTAAAAAAAAAACAGCAGTCGCGCTCTAGTTTTCCTAGGTGGGGGTGCAAGAATAGCTTACGCCGATGAAACAGACACTCCTTTCAATATGGCTTCCATGACTGGAAGTCCTATGGAATCGGAAGAATCGTGGAACTTAAAGTAGTGAGAACCATAATCGAGCTACGCTATATTTTCTGTGTCGAGTCTAAAGAGATTAATAATATCAATTGAATAATTGAGAATATCAAAATTATAAAAGAGTGAAGACCATGGCCTTTGCATTGAAGTAATGCGAAACCGGTTTGTAGAAGTACCACACCACCCACCACAATGATCACCTTTTGTGTATTTCATAAGAATATCTAACAAACTTAAGTGTAATTGCAAGATTAATTTCCACAAAATGAAACTTCTTAAAGTTTTTTGTTTCAAAAATATCTGAAAAATCATATTTTTTCATATAAAAAGTGTTCAGTTTTTATTGCTTATATAGGGTGACATTGAAAAAAGAAGTAGAATGCATAGTTCAACACGATAGAGGATTTCAAAAGAATGTAAAAAGGTCATACAAGGTGTTGAAAATATAAAAGAAAAACGACTTTTTCTCAATATTTTTGCGACCGCTTTAAATATTATTTTGAATTTTAGTAGGTTCTAACTAGGCATAAAAAAATATTTATTTCATAAAAAAAGATTTGCTCTACTTCTACCAGTGGCGTCCGTGCTAACATGTATTTTGATATTTTTAACGAAAAAAATGATCCGCCAATGTTTTTTTTTTTAAATAAAAATAATTTTCAGAAGGGCGTTTTATTACTTAACAAAAATGGTCCATAGACTTTTCTTCGTGTGACCAACCGTTCGCAATTAAAAAAATAAATGACATTTATTTGCAATTTGCATATCGCTATATGCCCATATCAATTTGATATAATTACATTTATCTCCTAAGCCTAGCCGAAATAAAAAAAAAAATATCAAAAGATACTATGCATTAGACATTCGCATCTGTATTAACTGTGTTATTAAAAAAGAAAACGGCAGTGGCGTACTTTTTTTTTGTTCCGCTTAACAATTGTAACACCCTGTGTCTCAAAAATAAAGCGGTTGCGAACCTTCGCTTATATAAACTTGTTAATTGTTTTGAGACCCTCTATCGTGTGGTACTATGCATTGTACTTTTTTCAATGTCACCATATACAGAGTGTTTCAGAAGTACGGTACGTAACTTAAGGGGGGTGATTCCTTATGATATTCTAAGAGAAAAAGTTCATATAAACATGTGTCCGGAGTTGCTTCGTTTTTGATATACAGGGTGTTACGTTTAAGATGGGAAATTTCCCACGTTTTGCGGAAGTACCGCGGTTGTGTTCGCACAAAGGTTGTATGGAATCTTCTTTTTAAATTTTTAAAATTTTTATAAAAATAAATATTTTTAAATAAAATCTTTCTAAACTTATTAAAATTTATTTCAACATAAATAAAATGATCATTTGTTATCATTCTTCTAAAATATGGGGCAAAGCCCCATATTATCATATAAGCTAAAAGCTAAAAATGAGACAAACCCCTCTAATAATTTAAAAAAAAACCTTCAACAAACTTTCCTTTAATCGCCTTCAGATGTCATAATCTTCTATTATTACTTAAATATGTTACACTTATCTAAATTACAAAACTCAATCTTAACTTTACTTCTCATTCCATTTATTTAACCATTTAATACACCAAGTCTTCAGCTTTCTGTTGTACTCATTTATTTGAGACAACTTATTTCGATGTTAAACTCGATGTTGGTATCCCCTGAAGATGAGTACTTAAGTGCTCGAAACATGTCGGGAACTTAAAAACTTTTTATGATAACAATTAAACTGTGGAGGGAGACTGCATTGTTTTATTTTATATTTAATTTAAATGTCTTAATTAACTCTGAAATACATAGGTATTTTTTTTTGTACATGCAATAAAGTGGCTTTCATTTTTTCTCTCGAAAACGAAGCAACATACGAAAACAATTAAGAGAACAAAAAAGTTGTATTATTAATTAGTTCATATGAACTTTTTCTCTTAGAATATCATAAGGAATCACCCCCTTAAGTAACGAACCGTACTTCTGAAAAACCCATTAAATTTGTTAAGCATTTAATTAAGTTTTTAGAGAAATAAAATTTTCGCTTATTGAAGACATATGTAAATTAAAAAAAAAGACTACCTGCAATATATGCTGATATTTTTAAACCTTGAGATACTCAGGCATTGAAGTTTGGTTAGGAGTAATATTTTCTTAAAACTTTCCAGATAGGTTAAAATCTAATGGATTAAGATCGGGCGGTCTCGGAGGCCAATTTCGATAACAACATGACACTGACTAAAAACCTATAATGGGATTTACTTTTTCAAATTAATGCTTAAAGTCAGTCATATACTAGCTAAGTAAAGGTATAATATGTTATACTCAAATGAAGAACAAATTACAGCAGCTTTTGATATTAGTACCGTAGAACGGGGCTATTCGGGACAAAATTTTAACACTTATTCATAATTTTTTTCTCGTGTAACATAAAATTATATACGATATATTTTTGGAAGGATAGGGGTAGGTACCACATTTACCTAAAGTGTTAGTCCCCCCTCCCAAGTAGGGGGGGTAATATATTTTTTATAGCCTTGTCCCAAATTACCCCACAGGGTGGGGATATTTGGGATTTCGTATAAAATACATTAAAACCCAAATAATAACCCCGTTTGGGGTTATTTGGGACAACCAAAATTGTTTTTAAAAAAATATAATGTATTATTAAGTACCTAGGTATAATAGAAAACGGAAATAATGAAACAAAAAAGTTTTTACTGCTCAAAACAAATTAGTACCTAACTTAAACAAAAGTAAAACAAACTTAAAAATTAAAAAGCGTATGATCTACATTAAAGGAGTAGAATATCCTGTTACCATGCAGTACCGTCAACCTTAGGAGCTGTAAGCACTTTAACAATCATGTCAGTACTTAAATCATCAGTGTCTTTTTTAAGGGGCACCAAGAACCTGTCGGATTTGCTAGATTTTTTTAAAAACTCTTCATGGCACTTAAATCCAGATTTACGTTTCACTTGGCCTATGTAATGTTTTTCCTTCCTAACGTTGACCTCGGAACTTTATACTTTTCGGCAGCTTCTCGAATATTTAATTTTTTTTTTCCTGATATCATCTAGTGCCTTTTGTAGATTTTCCTCTGAGTAGGAATTGTAGGGATTATAATTTTTCCCCTGTCTGTAACTACTGAGAGTTTTTACGTAGTTTCTAACCATTTTTATCGTCTAAAATAGAAAAAAATATATTTAGGTATTTTGTCCCAAATTGCCCCACAGTACAAAAATGTTTATAACAAATGCTCTTCTATTTCAATATTCTCAAATTTTTTTTTAAGATATCTAGAAATATGCAACAATTAGTCAACGATCCTAAACTTACCGTGAAATAACGAGGAAACCGCCAGGAACAAGAAGTTGGCACATAAATATTTTTCGCGGTTTTTTTAACGGTTTTTTCGGGAGCTCTAAAACATACTGCAGTTCCGCACGGCGAGTGAACAGTTACTAGAAAGAACGGTTAACCAATGCCAGAACGCGAGGCCATGATGCCGATCAGTTGAGATTCACGTGGCGAAAGGCAGGATTGCCAGAATTTTTTTTTTTTGGGATTTGCCAAATAACCCCCACAATCCCAAATAGCCCCATTCTACGGTAATAAAGTAATCTAAGATACTTTTTCAAGTTACCAAAATAACTGTATTTTTAGGCGACCCTGTATATCGCAACTATAAGATTTGTCCGTAGCGTAAAAGGTCTCCGGCTGTAGCCTAATTCCGAACCATTTCAGTGCCCTCCCTAGTATCTCAGAGTTCACAAATATTAGCATTTATCCTATGCAGGTTATGTTTTTTGAAATAAAATGGAAATTAGTTAACGCCTCGAAAACGGTAGCAGATAGTTACAGGGAAATAATAAGGACAGTTGTTAAGAAATTAACAAAGATTGCTGCAAAAATTAGTTTATATACAGAGTGTTCAGTTAATCCCAACAAGATATCTCTTGTCCACTGTCCCGTCGCTAATTGGCCATGTTATACACATCTACGTCGCAGATTACTCCAACTCGTGTCTGTTCATACGTTCCTTTTAGCATCTAATTTGTTAACAACTCGTTAACCGTGTATATTTTTAAATAGAACACTCTGTGTAATTATGAGTATTGTCTCTAGAGACAAATTTTACAGTTAAAATATGCTATTTATATATTGGGTATGTATACTAACCATGTTCGTATGCTCTTAATTCCTTAGCTAATTTCAAGTAGGCATTAAAAGCTTCTTCCTTTAATGGAGAGTTCATTAGTTCCGGCACTTTTTGAAAATTTAAGATCGGGCGCTTCAACTTTGCAAACAGCAAATGAACCCAATAAATAGAACCTCCGTGTGGTGGCACGTCCCTGTTAAGAATCGGATGACGTTTATTTCTCTGAAAATAAAAAAAAGTTAGGACCTTATCAAAAAGTGGGCGAAAAAACTAATTTAAAAAACAACGTTTTTCGCAGACCGTCAAAATTAATTAATTAACATTCCTAACAAAATTTCTTAACTGCAAAGTCAAGTTTTCATGCATCTAGTAATTGCCAGGCAACCAAAATATCGTAAACTGTTAGGAAATATTTAGTTTTCTAGGTGCGTGTGGAAGTGGTTAGTACTTTTCCGCACTAGTGTGGAAAGTAGTTACTTTTAGCACTGACACTATAGTGCTGAAAGTTTTTAATTTTTTTACATTTTTTTTATGCGTGTAGAAGAAATATTACACCTAACGACCTAACACGTGCGAAAAGTGTATTTTTCACACGTGTTATATTCCCTACGACCACCTATGGAAGTGAGCAAAAAGGCACCGTTCACTTGACAAGAAAATGCTTTATATCACACGCGTGTTGACAGATAGATTTGGAAAGTACCTTTCAACCCTACAGTTGATATTAAAAGTATTAATTAAAGACAGAAGTTATGGTTTTTTGGTAAATATTTTATGGTCTTAGTCCTAGGTAAAATAATCTTCATCACTTGTGCGCAAGTGACTCTCGCCCACTCATGGGATTAAAGTATAATACCATGTGTCAAAAATTGCGAGTATTTTAAAAAATTTTGCTTCAAATGTAATCCACTAAAAGATTCCCTGTCATCTAACAAATCAAATATATAACTCGATAGATAATAAAATGAACAGTATATGCATATTTTTAGATTTAGCTAAAGCCTTTGATACTGTAAGTCATAAAATTCTTATTAACAAATTAGAAAAAATTGGATTTCGTGGTCAAATATTAACTATTATTTAAAAATTATTTATATAACAGAGTACATCATGTTAAAATTGGTGAAAATATTAGTTCACCAAAAATATTTAATTATGGAGTACCACAAGGTACAGTCCTAGGACCAATACTTTTTAATATTTATCTAAATGATATATTTAATTTAGACTGTCAAGGAAAAATACATAGTTTTGCTGATGACACAGTAATTTTTTATGAAGGCCCAAATTGGAATATTTTAAAAAACACTATTAAAAAAGATTTTATAAAAATAAGTAACTGGTTTAATAAAAACTTATTAACTATAAATTATAACAAAACAACGTACATTCCATTTACTTCATATAAACATAAACTTCCAAATATTGGTTCAATAATATGCAATAATAATATTAGTATAAAGGAAGCTGAAAATATTAAATATCTTGGAATCATTTTTGATAAACATTTAAAATGGGATTTACATAGTAACTACATTGTCAAAAAACTAAGAATTCTTATACCAAAATTTAAACACCTTAAACAATTTTTAAATATAAAAGAATTAGAAATATTATATTATTCTTTAGTACAAACCCATTTAAATTATGGAATACTAGGATGGGGAGGTATAAATAAGAATTATATTAATAAAATTTAAACAATTCAAAAATACATTTTGAAAATTATTTATGAAAAAGACTACCTAGATTCTTCTGATTTACTATATAAAGATAGTAAAAAAATGGACATTAACCAAATATTTTCTTATACCATGTTAATGTATATTTATAAAAAAAAAAATAAAATTAATTATATTAATCATACACATGAAACTCGTCATAAAAACACTATTGCATATAAAATAGAGTAAACAAAACAATAGGACACAAACATTTTTTAAACATCAATCCATATATTTTTGATATGCTACCAAAGTCAATTAAAATAATTAAATCATTAAATAAATATAGAAATAAAATTAAAAATTGGATATTATCTAATCCCAAGAGAAATATTTCAAGATGTCATTAATAAATATTGAATATATGAGTAATAAATAATAAATAATAAATATAATATGGTGAATAGAATAAATCAATGTATACAATGTATACTATATATAATATTATCTTTATATATGAATATATTATAGTGATGTAAAATATACAATTAAAATACTGTCGATTGATAGATTCAGCCGATACTAGGTGGAAATCCATAACTATAGATTTATGAAGTACAGTAAAACACACTTGAACTGTAAATTTCCACTATATTTGATTAAAAATAAAATACTGTCTTATTCGTCTTATATATTTTCTAGTTGTACTTGATTTATAAAATATATTCTTAACAACAAATATAAATAAATATTATTTTGACATATAACTCAAAACAAGTTTTTACTTCATGAGTTCTGAATTGATATTTAATTAGTTCATTCAAAAAATTATATATTAATTTTAAATATGTATACAAAATATTTGAATAAACTTTTTTATTATTATTATTATTGTTAGATTGTTTTTTTTTGGCGTCGAGCGGAATGAAGGTGTTAATGTGGTCCTGATTAATTCGTCTTTTTTACCAGCATAGAATTTAAAACTAAATTAATAATTGGCACCAATTTGTGCGTGTAAATTCCGAGTATCTTTGTGTGTTTTTTATATTTTCAAAAAGTTTAAATTCGGCCTAATATCAAGAAAAATCTACCTTTGTGCCACAAATGTGAAATGTGTTTGTTGATAAAAAAAAAGTGTTAGGAATTTCTACATGCACTGCTGTTTACAAACATTAAGCTATTGTTATTGAATGACATTTAAAAGGTCGATAAGGATTCAGATCCGGACCGACTGTTTTTGATTTGTATGATGACTAGTCAATTTAAATGTTGCCTCAAACCCTATAATAATTTGATTTGCGTGAGATGTCTCAACGTTTTTCACCCCAGCTGCCTAGAAAGGAAGAAGGGTCACATCTTTTTAACTGGACATAAGGTCTACTGCTCCTCAGAATGTGAAGCCGAAGAATGCGAAAATGAGAATAGAGTGATAACCGAGGTGACTACCTATAAGAAACAATTAGAAAAGTTAAAGGTAGATTTAATCCAGAAGGACTCATATATACGAAGGCAAAGAAAGTTATCACTGGATTTGGAGAACAGTTCAAGCGAAATCGAAAGTGATTATGAAAAACAGATAAAGGCGTATCACCAAAATGTCTCTGACTTAAAGCAAAAATTAATTAAACTAAGGGATGAGAATAAGTCACTAGAAGAAACCTTGGAAAAATGCTGTAGGGACCTAGAAGAGGCAAACAACAAATTAAGGGATCTGGATAAAAGCAATAAGTGCATGTTAACAACAATAAAAACGATGGATGCAGAAAGGAAAGTACTTTCTTCTGAAATCTTGGATCTAAAAACAATTCTCAAAAATTCTCAAAATCCCCATACTTTAAAACAGGTTGTTGACAAATGCACTCTAACTGAAGTCTCTAAATGTGCATTGTTGACTAATAACATTAGGACCGAGGAAAGAAGTTTGAATAATAATCATCAACTTGATGACGTATGCATTCAAAGTAAGACACTTACTTCTCCAATATCAAGGACGACAGAAAGAGATAAATGCATTTCAAACAATGTGTTGGTGTTGACTGATGGATATGGAAAATTCATGTATGATTCACTAAGGAAGGAAATGGTTGACACTGCTTCTCTACGTATAGTGTGTAAGCCGGGAGCATCCTTCAGAGAAATTTCCAGAAGTTCGGAGTGTTATATAAACGATCTTTTAGAGAATGACTTTGTCATTGTGATTGTTAATCCTGCCAATCTCCCAGTCTCTTTGCATGATGTCACATACCTGGCAAATAAATGTTTTTATGTTAATTTAATTTTATGTACTTCTCCTACTGGGTATAACATTTCAAAATCAGATAAAGCCGGATTCAATGATCTAGTTGGAGGGAATAATGATGTTATTCGTTATGTTGCCAATTTAAAGAGATTAAACACAAATATTGACATTGTTGATTTAAGCAGGAGTTTTGGGCTTCGTGATTTTGTAAACAATACTTTTTACTTAAGAAATAGAGGTTTACTTAAATTAGGAAAAATGCTAAAAAACGCAATAATTGATTTTAAATCTAGTGCTAAGAGTTACTGTAGTTTAGTGCATGTCCCACGAAACTCAAATTCTGAAATATCAGATAACTCGCGATCGGAGACTACTCCCAACAAGCAATCGGTAAGTGATTCTTTTTTAGTAATGGGCCCGAAGCCTCTCCAAAACAGTATACAGACAAATTAAAACATAAAAATACGTTCTCTCTCCTTTTACTTAACATCCAGTCAATCAGAAATAAAACAGACGAATTCTCTATATTTCTTGAAGACCAAGGTGGGCCAGAAATCTTATTAATTACTGAACATTGGTTAAAGCCTAATGAGCCATGTAACATTCCTGGTTACTTTACAATTTCTATCTTTACCCGTAAAAATTCAATTCACGGCGGTACTGCGATTCTAGTAAAAAAAAACATCTGTGATAATTATATTGTTAGTCCAGTAACCAAATATAACACATTGTTGGTCGAAAAAGAATTTGAGTTTTCTATACTTCATGTAAAAAAAGTTAATATGTATGTGTTGTGTATGTATAGACCTCCAGGCTGTGATCTGACTATTTTTTTTCGGAGACTTGACAATCTTTTGTGCAGCTTGCCCATTCATTCCAGACTAGCGTTGGGCGGTGACCTTAATATTAATTTTAATGATAAATCTTCTCTACACACTCAAACATTGGACGGTATATTTAAGTCCTTCAGCTTACAGATGCACGTATCAAGTCCTACACGCATCACCCAAAATTGCTCGACAATTTTGGATTATTTCTGTACAAACTTTGATCTGGATGATGTAAGTGTTTTGTCGGCAGCGTTGTCTGACCATGAAGCTGTTTTAATAGGGTTTTCGCTCGAGCTTGATCAAGTGGGAAGGAAACAGAGGATGGGTAGGATATTTAGTTCTAAAAATTTTAGAGCCTTTAGAGAACAATGTACAACAGTACAATGGGATCGCATAGCAGGGTCTCCCGATCCACTAGGTTCATTTCACCTGGAGCTTACGAACCTTTTTAACAAAAACTTTCCGATTAAAAAAATAAAACCTAAAAAGAGTAAACCCTGGATAACATCTGGAATAAAAATATCCTCTAGAAATATACGGTGTCTTCACTATATTCGTAAATTTAATATTGATAACAACTTTTTCGTGTCTTATTTCAATTTATATAGACGGATTTACAGGAAAACGATTAAGAATGCCAAGGAGTTATATTATAAACATCGTCTCATAAAGGCCAGGAATAAAACAAGAGAAAACTGGTCTATCATTAATGAACTAAGAGGCAAACAGACTTCATGTTGTGGCCAGGTTGACATGAGACCGGATACTCTGAACGCTTTTTATTGTTCTGTGGCGGAAAGAGCGACATCTAATATAGAATCTAGTGAGGATCCATTGGATTATCTTGGTAAGATTAACGTTCCCTATAGTTTCTACTTGTACCACGTTGATGTAGTGGAATTAATGGGCGTGTCTTCGAGGATTAAGAATAAGTATTCTTCTGGGTACGATGGAATATCCATTAAAGTATTTGAAAATCTTTCGGAATCTGCTTGGCTTTCACTCGCAAATGCAATTAACGTCTCATTTGAGACCGGAGAATTTCCTTCCTGCTTGAAACGAGCAATTGTAATCCCTTTGTACAAGGGGGGTAGTTGCGAGGATCCTTCTAATTTCCGTCCAATATCGCTTCTTGTCACCCTGTCAAAGGTGGTTGAAAAACTGGTAAAATCGAGGCTTCTTAGTTTCCTTTCTGCATTTAACGTTATATCCGCCTCTCAATTTGGTTTCCAGAAATCAAAAAACACTAGTGATGCAATCTTTTCGCTCCTAGAGACTCTTTACACTCGTCTAAATAGTGGGGATGTGGCTGCGGCGGTGTTTTGCGACTTTTCGAAAGCTTTTGACTGCGTTGATCGGGGGGTACTGCTGCGAAAACTTCACCACTATGGTGTACGAGGAACGGCTAATAGATGGTTCAGAACATATCTTTCGAAAAGGGTCCAGGTGGTGAGAGTTGGCGGAGAGAGTTCGAAACCCTTAGTATGTCACTATGGTGTGCCGCAGGGATCCGTGTTAGGACCAGTCCTTTTTTTACTATATATAAATGACCTTACAATGATAAATATTCGAGCAAAGTTCACTCTCTTCGCTGATGACACCACTCTCTTATGGCACGCGGAAACAGATGACGTTCTTAAGGAGATGATAACCTCAGATTTGCCGAAGATTAAGGGTTGGTGTGATACTAATTCTCTCAGCTTAAACATCACTAAAACCAATATACTTACTTTTGGTTGTGGTTTGAATAGTTTAAATGACTTATATATAGACGATCAGCATGTCGAAAATGAACCACTTGCTAAGTTCTTGGGCCTTTTGATAGACAACAAACTTAAATTTGGAGAACACATCTCATTACTAAGTTCGAAGCTGGCCTCTGGTTGTTTTGCCATTAGGGTTGTATCGAACGACTTAGGAACGGCGACGGCAAGAATGGTGTATTTTTCACTATTTGAATCACACCTTAGGTATGGTATAGCTTTTTGGGGTTTTTGTAACCAGCAATTATTTAACTCAATTTTTATTTTGCAAAAAAGAGCCATACGGTTTATGTGCCGGGTGGGAGTTAGGGAGCACTGCAGACCACTGTTTATTGCACAGGGAATATTGACAGTAGTATCATTATTTATCCTAGAAACAGTGTGTCTTATACACAAAAAAAATTATATTCAAATCCCTGATCGATCTTATAATACGAGATTAAATGAGGACCAGAATCTGCGCCTCCCTATACCCAGACTAACCCTTACAAAGAAATCTCTAATATATGAAAGCATCAAGATCTATAACCATTTGAGCACGGAATACAGACGGTTGCCATACTCGCAGTTTCGATGGAGGGTAAAGGCAGTTCTAACTACAAGGTCTTATTACAGCTTGGAGGAATATTTTGATGATATTATATAGTTATGCATGTTCAGTTATTCTGTATTTTATTTTGTGCTAGTCTCATATTTTATCTTCTGACAGGTATTTTTTATGTTTTTACTTTTATTCTTATTTTATTGATATTTTTATTGTTAGTTTTATGCTCTATTATATTAAGTTTCCGCTTTGTAAACAAGACTTTGTTCTTCTTACAATAAAGCATATTTTGACTTTGACTTTGACTATTATTATTTTATCGTATATTTATCGTCAGAAGAATAAGATCCCCCTACCGTATCCATTTTCTCGATATTTCGCACTTTTTTTTTTACCGGTAAAAATTAAGAAATAAACAAAAATTCACATGCGTCAACACAATATTTCTTGAAAAAATGCACGATCCGGCAACAAATAAATATCAAATAATCATGGCCCAGGGCACACAAAATCTGCGCCAACAGAAATAGAAAAAACAATTCAATTTTTACCTCCCTGACTGACGTCAATAATTATTATTACCTACCGTAAAATTGTCATCCACAGTCAATATTTCTCTGGTGTACTGGTCCAAAATTACGTCAAACTTCTGCATTAATTTATTCTGTATAATTTCTCGAGTCTCAATGTGTTTAAATTTCAACATTACATTTAACGCAGCTTCGGAGGACCTAATAAAAAAAAACAGTTTCAGTTTACGCGCATTCTAACAGGTACTGGAAATTTTAGTTTTACCTTATCATTTTAAAACTCTGATCGATAAAATTGACTCCCTCAAGCTCCAATTTCCGGACTTCCTTGTAATAATTACTCAAAACCGCATCCCAGTTTTCCTTGCAATTCGGGTCGAATATATCAAAATCGATACCTTCAATTTGGATAGCGAGCTTATCGACCCGCTTTGCTACGTTATCGATGGTCTGTGGATCGCTTACTATCGCCCTTAGTTCGGGTCCAAAAATATTTTTGAAATGACTTATAGTCTAAAACAATAATTAAAGATTTAATAGAAAAAATGGTTTAGGTCGAGGGCTGCGTTTCGAATAGCGTCGCCGTCGCTATAGCAGGGCCTGATTTAGGTTTGAGTCGCTCCTAGGCTAATCTACAGACAGGGTGCACCAAGAAAAGTGGCATATTAGAAGTACAGGGTCTTCCAACGAGGACTGAACAGGGGCTCATTTTTGAGCTTCCTTGTATTTAAAGAAAAATCCAAAATAGCCAATCGATGTACTTTTTCCTGCAGAATTCAAAAATGAAACCAAAAATGTATTTGAACCAGAAACAAAAGAGTTACGCTATGGATAAGGTGTTTTTTAAATGGAACATATACGATTTTTGGAACGAGTGATTTTTTTTTGTCCGTTCTGATTAAAATATTTAATATTGTGACAGCTATTTTTATTAAATTTTAATGTTTTATCCAGTATAATTTAACTTTAACCTGTTTGAAACATACACTAGGTAATAAAGGTATAATCACCTTTGAATCCTTCAAAGTCAAAAAATTTGACAAATTTACTATAATATTGCCGAAATGAAATATTCATTAGAGAGATTGCAGATTGTTATCTTGTTCTACAAATGCCAAGAAAATGCAAGAGAAGCAAGGAGAAGATTTATTGCAAATTTTCACAGAAATATATCCGTCAATACTATTCTAAGGATAAAGAACCTATTTGAGGAAAATAAAACATTACATGACAGAAAAAGAAATCCAGAAAGGAATAGAAATCGAGACCGTGCCATTGTGAATTATTTTCGACTGAATCCAACCAAATCAATTTCGGACGCAGTTCGGGACGTTCAATACGGCGGCGGTGTAAGACGCAGAAGAGTTACCCAAGGAACTGTTCACAGGATTTTAAGAAATCATAAATTTAAGTCTTATCATATCCTTCCACTTCAACATCTAACACCGGCACAAAAAGAACTTCGCTTCCAATTTGTTTCCCAAATTGTGATTCGGAAAGAAAACGAAGACCCTAATTTATTCAGAAATATCTTATGGACTGACGAAGCCACATTCACAACATCGGGGGTTTTCAATAGACATAATAATCATCACTGGGCCGTTGGAAATCCAAGAAAATTTCAGACAATTAAATTTCAAGGAAGGACTTCAATCCATGTTTGGTGTGGCATAAAAAATAATAGAATTTTGGGACCAATATTTTTTAACGGGACTTTAAATGGACAGAGATACTACGAGTTCTTAGAAAACGAAATTGAGAACTTTTTGGAAGATTTACCATTGGAAGAATATCAAAATTTAATTTGGCAACATGATGGGGCCCCTCCGCATGCCGTGCGTGAGGTTACTCAATATTTAAACGGACGCCATGAAGAATGGATTGGTAGAAATGGAACCTATGCTTGGCCACCCAATAGTCCCGATTTGTCAATATTAGACACATTTCTTTGGAGCCATTTAAAGAACGTGGTATACAAGCAGCGAAACCACGATATTGAAGAGATCATGCAGAAAATTGTGAATGAAATAAATCGCCTTAACCAGGAAAATCACAGTATAACAGCAAGTTTGGAAAGGCTACAAAGAGGTTATCGCACATGTTTCGAGAACAACGGAGGTCACATTGAACAATTAAATTATTAATGTTTTTTTTTAAATTAGTATAGAGTTAGATTTCTTTTTCTGTCATGTAATGTTTTATTTTCCTCAAATAGGTTCTTTATCCTTAGAATAGTATTGACGGATATATTTCTGTGAAAATTTGCAATAAATCTTCTTCTTGCTTCTCTTGCATTTTCTTGGCATTTGTAGAACAAGATAACAATCTGCAATCTCTCATCTAATGAATATTTCATTTCGGCAATATTATAGTAAATTTGTCAAATTTTTTGACTTTGAAGGATTCAAAGGTGATTTAACCTTTATTACCTAGTGTATGTTTCAAACAGGTTAAAGTTAAATTATACTGGATAAAACATTAAAATTTAATAAAAATAGCCGTCACAATATTAAATATTTTAATCAGAACGGACAAAAAAAAATCACTCGTTCCAAAAATCGTATAAAAAAAGCTATGTTCCATTTAAAAAACACCTTATCCATAGCGTAACTCTTTTGTTTCTGGTTCAAATAAATTTTTGGTTTCATTTTTGAATTCTGCAGGAAAAAGTACATCGATTGGCTATTTTTGATTTTTCTTTAAATACAAGGAAGCTCAAAAATGAGCCCCTGTTCAGTCCTCGTTGGAAGACCCTGTACCTATCTCGAAAAGTAAACGAGATTTTATTTTCAAAATTTGAATGTGGCTTTAAGAGATTACGTTTTTAAAATATTTTGGATGATGCAGTGTTGCCGGATCATACCGAAAGAGACAGTAACCTCGAAGTATTAAATGAATTACCATGCATATTATGTTATTATTAGAATCTCAGTTAGTTTCTTAACAACTATCCTTATTAATTCCCTATACTAATCCCTAAGAGGTATTGTAATATAAAGTAAATTGTTAATTTTTAACGTCGGATCGGGGGACCTGAAAAAAAAATTTTTAGCGGTGTCAGCCAGAAAGCCCAAATTTTGAAACTGGTTTCATAAAGCAAAAATGTTTATAAAGAAAGACTTTTCCTCGAAAAATGAAATATTTGGTCCGGTTGCCCTCTGCTGTAGATACATAACTTTTATTTATTTATTTATTTAATGTACATTTGATTCATACATTAAATAAAGGCATTTATTATTATTATTATTATTATTATTATAACTCTTGATTTACGGTACATTTTAGTTATATCCAAAAAAAGATTTTGCAGAAGTTGCTCTTTTTCCTTCTCCTATATTTGTTAGATAACGGCAGTAGGGCTGCACTGCAGAAGTTTCGGAATCGCACAATGAGAACTATACTACGCTGCAGTCGTTATATGCCGGTTTCACTGTTTCATGTTGCAATGCATTGAATGACGATCTGCACAGAGCGCTGGTCGATCTCTAAACCCGTCTACAACGTTTAAAAGGAAGTCCTCTGGAATAGCCCGAATTTCTGCACTAATTCTGACTTTTAAAGATTCTAAGTCATGTGGACGGTTAACGTAGACTTTGTTCTTTATGTGTCCCCACAAAAAGAAGTCGAGCGGGGTTAAGTCTGGGGATCGCGCTGGTGCCTCTTCTGCCTATCCAACGTCCTGGAAATTGTTCGCTTATGTATTGTCTAACATTTGCCGCATAATGCACAGGTGCTCCATCTTGCCCCCGATAAAACCATTCTGCAAGAGGGAATTATGTGATTCCTGAGGAGGTCCAGATATTTTTCTACGTTTAAATTACCATCTATGAAGAAAGGTCCCACAATATGTCTACCAACTATGCCCGCCCAAACATTAGCTTTTTCGGGCCTCTGAGTATGACCTTCCTGGAACCAGTGAGTATTCTCAGCAGACCAATAACGATAATTGTGTCTATTAACAATGCCATTTAAATGGAAAGTAGCTTCATCCGAAAAAATGATATTTGTTGCGAAGTTATTATCGTTATTGCATCTTTCCATCATCATTCATCAGCTCACAAAATTCAGCTCTTCTATCAAAATCGTCCTCGTTTAACTCGTGCACCAACTTTATCTTGTAGGGATGCAACTTCTCCTGCTTTAACAAATTTTTCACTGACTGATGAGATACATTAAAATCCATTGCCATTGGCCTGAATGATTGTGTTGGATTTTCATGTATTGAGAGCATGATATCCAAATAAGCTTTGTCTCCCCCGGTTGCTGTTTTAAGTCGACCTGATCTAGCGGCTTCCCTAACACTGCCTGTTTCTCGAAATTTCTTTACCACTCGACACACCGTTGACTGATTTATTGGAGGCCTATTTGAATATAAATAAAATGTTAACTCTTTGTTTCTCATTCAAATGAACCATAGTGTAAACAAATTAGAAATCAGACAACAGAAAATTAAACAGGAACTCAAGATTGACACCTCTTAGGTCGCTGTCGTAAAAACATCTCGAGTCAACTGGTGGGTATTAGGAAGGAATAATTATAATTAGGAAGTTTTTCATTTTTGAGCTGTCATTATCCCGGAAACGCTTGCAGATAGGTGAAAATTTGAAACACAAAACATTCAGAGTTTTCCCAGTAGAATCCAAATATGCAATCATATGCAGGGTGTCCCATTTAAAAAAAGTAAGTTAGTCTCTATGGCAACCAAACCAGACATGATAGAAAAAATTCATGCAGGTAGAAATGTGGGGAATAATTTACTGAACAACTTTCATTATAATAACTTTTTCGTATACGAGGTAATTCAAAAGTTACAGGCATTATGTGAGACTTTTTTGCCACTCTGAATATATTATCCTATTTCCCAATTTCTCCACAGGGTGTTTAAAAGTTAGGTGTTAAAATATTATTTTGTTCCACTTTGTATAATGACAAAGTGATTATTTTACAAAAGCTGGAATACATCACACTACTCTGCTGAAAATTGAATCCAAATTGATCTTTCATTCAAAATATATTGAACATATTTTTCTTTTGGTTTTTTTTCACCAGGAGTAAGTATAATTAGAAAAAATATGACTTACTATGGCAAACTTGTATATGTCTCTGCTCACTTTGGCCATGTAATCGGTAGCTGCAAACAGCTTATTTTTGTCAAATTCCCATCTTTGTCCTTTACCGGAATCTTCAATTTTTTGTCTCGTACACAAATATGACGACTTCCAAATGTCCAACATTTCTGCGGCATCTTGTGTTATTCTCTTTACCTCGTTTAATGGTTTCCTGTAAAAAATCTCACATGTTACATATTTGGCAAGTTATGGTTTAGTCTCATTTATGAATAAGAATGTTTACAATTAAAATTAAAATGAGACACTTGGTAAAGTAACAGGCATACTTTATACAGCAAGTATGACAACGTTTTAACAATAATTAATATATTTAAAAAGCCTAGCAGGCACATGCAAGGGTGTTGCCAAATATGTGCGAAGCATTTGAAGTGGCTATTTTTGAGTTAATTTTCAGCATTAATATAAACATTTGTTCAATAATTTAAAAAACAGAGTGTTAAGTTTAAATTTTTTACTTTTTTAAATTGATATTTGTTTTTAAGAATAATTAAGCAGAATTTGGTGCACGCAACAATTTCCCACAATATTCAAAAACAAATCAGATAAATTTAAAAAAGTGAAGAAAATTATAAACTATATCAGCCAAAAGGAATAAATTCGATAATAAATACATGGGGGCGTGTCCAAAAAGACGCTCGAACACGTCGATTGGTATTTCTAGTTGGGCATTTTTTCAATAAAAACTTTTTATTCAGGGTGTGTCATGTAACAGTGGCCAATACTAACTTTCTTATTTTAAATGGAACACCCTGTAAATTATTCAATTTTTGGATTCTCCAGACAATTTTAGACATATTTCATGTACAATATCCTATACCTATCTTCAACTGTTTAATTGCAAAAATTAACAACACACTAAAAAACAAATAAGTATTACTGTTTATTTCTTGATAATGTGAAAAACAAAGAAAAACATTAATGTAGGAGATGTTGAAAATGCTCGCCGCGAACGTCTTGGCAACATCCTAATCTTAAATATAAATTTCTTCTAACATTACTGTACATCTCAGGCGTGACCGATCTAATCGCAAGCGTTATTCGTCTTCTTAAGCCAGCTAAGTCAAGGGATTTAGTTTTGTATACAATATTCTTGACATAACCCCATAAGAAGTCTAATAGCGTCAGATCAGGAGATCGTGCTGGCCATTCCATCGTTCCACGCCTCCCTATCCACCGATTTAGAAATACTCGGTTGAGGTACTGCCGGACATTGATTTTGTAATGGGGCGGTGCTCCATCTTGCTGAAACCATACCATATTCGCTGGAAGTTGTGGGTTTGCTGGATCAGGTAATAACTTTGTCAAAGTTGGCAAGACATTATTTTGGAGTAGTGCTAAATAATTATCGCCATTTAAATTGCCAATAATGAAAAAGGGACCAATGATATGATCTCCAACAATTCCTGCCCAAGCATTAACCTTTTCAGAATATTGCGTATGTTCTTCTCTCATCCGGTGAGGATTTTCCCTAGACCAATAGCGTCAATTCTGACGATTAGCATGACCGTGAAGTGTAAAGGTGCACTCATCAGAAAACAAAACATGTTCTAATTGGATCACATTGTTATCTAACATTGCTATCATTTGTTCACAAAAATACGTTCTCCTATCAAAATCGTCTTCCATGAGCTCATGAGTAGGTATCATTTTATAGGGATACATTTTATTTTCTTGTAATGTTCAAATAATCGATGAGTGGCAAACATCGAACATTGGGGCTGTTTTTCGACTAGAAGTATGTGGATTTTCCTGAAACTCTAGCATAATATCTAATTTGGTATCATTACTTATTGCATTGGCAGCTACTTTTTTTATCTGCTTTACATGTCCAAGCTGGCGAAACTGCTTTTCTATTTTACTAATTGTCCCTTAAGCTATAGGCGGCAAATTTGGAAATTCTTCATGAAATAGGCGAGCAACTTCCATTTGTGTCCGTGTTTTATCTCCATAACCAATCATTTGTAGAATTGTTATTTTGTGCATTTTTGTTAAATAAACCATTTTTCTGATATGCAGTTAACGAAATTCAAACGACTATAACTCTGACAACTACTGCATGTCATGTAGACAGACAACAATTTGCTAAGGTCAGGCGTTTTAAACAAAAGTAAAGAAAACTATTTATACCTTTTTTTTTTATTTCATATCAGTAAAAACATTTTAACATTAATTTTTAACATCTCCTACATTAATGTTTTTTTTTGTTTTCTACATTATCAAGAAATCAACAGTATTACTTATTAGTTTTTTAATGTGTTGTTGATTTTTGCAATAAATCTGAAAACATTTAATATTTCCGAAACAGTTGAAGATAGGTATAGGATATTGTACATGAAATATGTCTAAAATTTTCTGAAGAATCCAAAAATTGAATAATATACAGGGTGTTCTATTTAAAATAAGAAAGTTAGTATTGGCCTCTGTTACATGACACACCTTGTATAAAAAGTTCTTATTGAAAAATGCGCAACTAGAAATACCAATCGACGTGTTCGGGCGTTTTTTCGGACACGCCCCCATGTATTTATTATAGAATTTATTCCATTTGGCTGATACACACTGTATATTAAAAACTAAGCATTATCGAACTAATATAAAATATGCTTAAAATAAGCTCAAGTATAACCACTTTTTAAAATTCTTTGCACATAACTAAAATTAATTACGTAGGATCTACCAACCTAAATATATAATTGCTATCTAAAATTTTCCGAACTTTCTCCAGAAGGCACCAAACTATCCGTTCCATAAATGGCACCATAACTTCATCGCTATTGTAATATCTGGACAACACCCATATCAGATGCAAACCTTCGATCAGGTCCGGAATGCAATTTTTCACTTTTCGAAAGTCCAAACTGTTAGTAACAACCTAGCATGTAAACAATAGTTCTAATACATTGCGTGTTCTTTTAAATGTTACATTTTGAGGCATTTTTTTTCTACTTTTCTACAGGGTTATTTTTTAAAAACTTGACATATGCTCATTTTTCTATTTGAAGAGATATAGTACCTATAATAGTTCCTTAAGTAAAGTTTTAGAAATTAGTTCAACTAAGAAAATATGTGGAAAAAATAAACGCGTTGTTGCCAGATTGGGCGCTATTTAAAAAAAAAACGTATTTTCTTAAATGGCAATACCGGGTGATCCGAGTCATAAGAGATAATAAAAACCGCCGATTTTGAGAATCATCCTGTATCTTCTAAACCAATCTAGTTAGCGTAGATCTGATTGCGCCATTAAACTAAACACTAAAAAAGAGAACAGGACACATATCTTAGTTTCTTTGTATCTCTTACCGTTTAGCCTATACCCTATAATATCAACGAAAAAGAAACCCTGTACATAAAACAAATTGAAAAGTTCATATTAATTTTTATTAGTTAATTATTAATTTGGAATTGCAAACTGTATTTGGTAACTTTTAACTTGCTGTAGTTAAAGGATTAGTTGAAACAGACTTTAGTACATTATCTTGCAATATATATTACCTTTAAGTGCCTTTTAATAGTTGATAAAAATTTGACATTATCTCTGGCCTCGGCGTAATATCGTTTCAAATCTAACTGATAGTGAATGAACGCGTCTATAACTGAAGACCTTGCCCTTTCCAGAATCTCACTTATGCGCATCAAAGTAGGCTTTTTTAACTGCTCAACAATGGCACTGAAGGCAGCTTCTCTTTCGTGCCAGTATTCGAATTCAGGAAGTGGACCATTTCCTAACGGCGCCTAAAAACATAATATTTCATTATATTTGCCTGTACGTAAGAACGTTAATAAAAATGGTTTTAATTTTAAGCCAATAATTACCTTTGCCAAATAACTTTCTATTACTTTAATGATGTGTCTCTCCCAACCCATGACGACTTCTTCCAAATTTTCAATAACATTTTTGTCGTGGACAAGTTCCTCGTCTGGACGATCCGATTTTAAAATGTCAGATAGATCGGTCATTGGCAGGTCAATGTCGTCTTCTATGTGTTCGCACACCCTAAAAACCATACACACAATTGTAACGTAGGTACTGCCAAAAAAGGCAGTTATTTTTTTGATTTTCAGTATTACCTATTATTATTATTATTATTATTATTATTATTAAAGGTGTAGAGTAAGAAAATGGGAAATTCCGTCCAGTTCGGCTCAATTTCGGTGTCGGCCATAGGCGCCGGTAAACTTTGTGCATTAAATTATTTATGATAACTAACCAAAAATTTTAGAGAATTAGGTTAACGGGTGTTAAGATAAAATAGTATTGTTTGTAATATTAAAATTTCAAGTAACTGCGTAAGAGGATTAGAAAAGGTATGTTTTCTGGCCTGAAGTGTCAAAATCGAAATATTGTGTAGGGATTAGTTAGGTAGTAGATTATAAAGTTACGTTTTGCGTTTAACAGGTACCATTTAACAGGTACCGAGTTTGGCTCTGGCCTCTTTGGCTGGATCATATAAATATGTGGTAATTTGGAATAAACTTCATATATCGTGCGTGTGTATGACCTTAATAAGTATATTTGTTTAGTTTAACGCATCAGTATTTGCTGCTAAGCCGTATATAGTGTTCACAGTATTATAAGATTAGTAATAAAATGGCGACATTCACACCAACAAAAAGATGTTCTAATAATTCTCCACTATCAGTGAGTGAAAAAGTTATTATTTTAAATGTACATGATTGCATAAAATACGATTATCCGATTTTTACTGTACAAGAAACTGTCGACCGATGTTCCCGAATGACTGGAGTTGGAAAGTCCCTCGTTTTTAAATTATTGCGGGAGAGAAAGACAGCAGGTCAAATGGAACCTTCCAAGAAAAGTCCAGGCAGACCAGTAAAAGTCCTTGATGAAGACACCAAAAGTGTAGTTCAAAGAGAAGTTCACTCTTTTTATTTTAAAAAAGAAATACCCATCCTAGATAAGATTCTAATGGAGCTTGGCCAGGATGACAGTATTCCGTTTAAAACTAGAAAACTTTTATGGAGCACTTTAAAAAATATGGATTTTGTCTGGGAAAAGCATAACCGTAAATCACTTTTACTGGAAAGCGATGAAATTGTTTGCTGGCGACGAAAATACTTGAGAAGTATAAAGCAGTACACAAGAGAGTAGAAGAAAATCTTTTATCTTGATGAGACGTGGATTAATGAAGGTTATATAGTACCAAAATTGTGGCAAGACAAAAATATAACCAGTGGTTGCCAAGCTTTCATGGAAGGCCTGTCAACGGGTATTAAGGTGTCTTCAGGTGTAGGGAAGAGACTAATAATCGTCCATATTGGAAGCGAAGAGGGATTTTTAAAAGAAGGTTTGCTTACCTTTCAGTCGTTCAATACGGGAGATTACCACGAGGACATGAATTCGAATTCGAATTCGAATTCGAATAATACTATGTACATAATGCCTAAATTATATTCTGTTAAAATAAAATTATTTCCTTTTTACGAGTATAATTTAATTTCTGTATAATGTATTTTTTTAAAAATGTTTAATAAAAAATACGTGTAGCTAATACTATGTACATAATGCCTAATTTTTATTCTATTAAAATAAAATTCTTTCCTTTTTACGAATATCCTACCGGCGCCTTGGTCACACCATTTTCAGTGTTTGTGAATGGATAATAATAGGCAAAACCCATAAATTGACCCAAACCCGGGTGGTACTACCTGAACTTGATGAAAATAAAGAATTTTGCAATGAAATCAATGCCAAATTATGAAAGTGGCATAAATATTCGTTGGGTCACTCTGTAGTCCCTTTGCATACCTAATGAGCTTTTATTACTCTACACCTTTTTGAAATAGACTATAATTATTGCTCTAATGGCTCAGTAGTAACAAGCAGAACACCCTGTATATTGTATACGGCAGTGTTTTCAAGAAGGCATGTTGAAGTTGGCGTCCGAAGTCGACAACACGATAACGATGCAATTTTAAAGCTGGAAATGTCCTGTATTCAGATAGAACACATAAAAACAATTTGACAAGTTTCTGCGCATTTTTTTTCCTACGCCCCCCCCCCCCTCCCTACGGAGGTAAGGGTCAAAAGGACACCCCTGGAAATCGTTTGTTTTTAAATAACTTTTGAAGTACTAGGTGTAATTTAATAATTTTTTATTATTATTATTTATTTCACGAACAGTGAGCGGTTTTACCCGATGGAACTGTTCGGTACTAGTTTGTTAAACGTTAGTCCGCGTACATCACAGGAGGTTTATTAGATCACAGAGAACTATTTGGTATCTCAGTTAAATATTGCTTTGAAACATACACATTAATGTTATCACAAATGGGGAACTTTAATCAGAAGCAAAACATCACGGTGATGGGAACTTCACTAAGCACTGTAGTGTACCAGTGTGTTTCTGAGGTTTAGAAGATCCTTGTCAACACTGTTTTTAAAGGCATTTACCGACGGTGCTGTCACTGTGTTTTCAGGTAAGCCATTCCATGTGTACACAACTCTATTTGAAATGAATTTTTTTCGGTGAAGCTTTGCACATCTTTCTTTATCAATTTTTTTGCTATGTCCTCTTAAATTTCTGGTTTTGCTTACTCTGTATATGTCTAATTCAACTGAGTAACAATTGGAAAGTATTTTATAGGTTTGAGTTAGATCCCCACGTTGTCTTCTCTTTTTTAAAGAAGTGAGATTCAGTATAAACAGGCGTTCTTGGTAAGGCAAATTTCTTAATTCATTAGGTATACGTGTTACCTTCCTCTGTACCTTTTCAAGAGCTTCGATATGTCTTTAATGTAATATGGACTAAAGATAGATTCTCCATATTCCAGAATTGGTCTTATGTAGGTCTTATACAATTTAAGGATAAAATGGCTAGATTTGTTGTGGAATGATTTTTAAATAAGGTATATTATTTTGTTAGCCCTCTTGATAATATTAGATGTGGGGTTCCCATTTCAGATCATCCGAGATAGTAATTCCAAGATCCTTTTGTTGCGTGACAGTTTCCAGTAAAGTATTGTTGACAGTCCACGCTTCTATAGTTTTAAGATCTTCTTCAAATTCTCCGCTTTGTCTTAGAGGATCGCAGGACAATTTAGTATCATCGGCAAAAATACTGATATTTGTCTGGATTTTGTTTGCTATGTCTGATGCATACACAAGAAAAAGTAGTGGACCCAACACTGATCCCTGAGGCACACCACTGATTACGCTAAGGTTGCTTGAAAGAGCCCCATATCTTCTAACTCGGAAGGATCTATTTCGTATAAAGGCTTCAATCCACGATAAAAGCTGTCCTCTTACATCTTAATGTTCCAGCTGCAAAAGTAACTTTATTGGTACTTTATCAAATGCCTTTTCAAAGTCCAAGTATAGTACAGATGTTGGTCTTCCTTCATCGTTGTTCCTAGTCCAGGTTTCCAGGCACTTAAGGATATTTATTTCTGCAGATCTTTTTGGTAGAAAACCGTACTGTTCTTGTGGAATTATGTGATTCTGAAGAAAGAATGTCAGCTCTTTGGATATTATTTTCTCCATGCATTTGGAAAGCATACATGTAAGGCTGATAGGTCTGAAATTTTCGGCAAGCTAATATGATGGTTACCGGGTAAGTCTCCTTAAAATGAGCCCTTTTTCACATTCACATTCGGCTTATTAAATTTGCCTGGGACGGACTAGCTCTAACACAATAATGCTATTTTCTTTTACACCCTGTACGATAAAGGCACAATAATAATATTTTTGGACAGCTTAAACCTTAAACCAAAAAAAAAATGTACTCTTGATCCTTGATCGACATCGATAAAATGAACTGTTTACGAAAAAAAAAAATATTTTTGTTCAATAGGGTTTTTTGCATTGGCTGTCATATTCATAAAATTCCGTTTTTGTTGCTATGGTTTTTTTGATACGTACTGATTTAAATAAGGATATTTATTCCAGTGTCAGTTGAAAATCTTTTTTCTTCTTGGTTAGTTAATTAGTAATGGAATTTACGTTTGCTGAATATGCCGACATGCATTTAACGTATGGGCTTGCACCATGTAATGCCTTAGAAGCCAGAAGGCTTTTTGAAGAACAATTTCCAAAGAGAAGAATTCCTGATAGGAAAACCTTTGAAAGAGTATATCGTCGTTTAAGAGAGACAGGTAAAAACTACGTTTTTTTATTTTTTACTTGTAATTATCGAATGATTTAAGAAGATGAAGATATTTAATGTAAAGTGTCGTAAACAATTTTAGGAAAGTTTAACAATTGTGGAAATCAAATTCATCGAGGTGAGGGTGTTGAAGAAAACATCCTAAATGCCGTAGAAGCAGATCCTTCTACAAGTGTCCGAAAATTGGCTACTTCTTTCGGAAGACTTTCCGCACAGGATGGAGTTTTCTAACTGGGTTTTAGATCGGCACAGAAACGATTCAAATTTCATAGGTTCAGTTCTCTTTACGGACGAAGCTGGATTTTTTAAAAACGACATCATAAACTCCGCTAATTTGCATTTATGGGCAGAAGAAAATTCCCATGCTTCTATTGTAACGCATCATCAGCATCAATTTGAACCCATCAACGTGTGGGCCGTAATCATCCGGCAACATTTAATTGGACCATTTGTATTGCCAAGAAGGTTAACTGGAACTTTTAGAAGATCTACCTCTGTCAATACGACGTGATATGTGGTTCATGCATGATGGGGCCCCGCCACATTTTAGTCTAGTAGTTCGAGTTCGAGAACGCCTAAACAGGAACTTCGAAAATCGATGGATAGGAAGAGGAGGATCAGTGGCTTGGTCTCCTCGATCACCCAACCTAAATCTAAAAATTTTGGGCGGTTATTTAAAAACTTTAGTCTATGCCAATCCAATAGACAATCGAGAAAACTTATTGGAAATGATTAATTTTCATTGTCGCGAAATAGGGACAAATGTTGATCGAGGCATTGTGGAGGGCTTAACAATATTCAATTCTTAGAGCTAGGGAATGCATAAGTAGAAGAAGCTTATGTTGAACTTGTCAAATTATTTTTATGTATTCTATCTGTTTCCGGGAGATTGCCCACATATTTTGGGACACCCTGTATAGTTGCGAACGAGGAAAGGCAAACCAAATTTTGATTGGATTTATTTTCAGTTTGGCTTCAGCGCGTGCGACCCAGCCAATCAAACTAACCTGCACCACAGAGGAAACCTAAACTAACATTAACAAGCACAAAACAATAAAGGTTTTACGTTTTGACAAGTATTGACCCCGATTCCGTTTTGATACACAGTGGGGCCGCGTCTCAATTAAAAGTTTAATAGAAGCTTTGTATAGACAATCTTTACCAGTGTAACGTAGAACAAAACCCGGCCAATTCATTTATCAGCTCGTCCTTGACGGGCGTATTCGACTTCGACTGATCCTCGTCTTCCAAATATGACTGCAGGTCATCGCTAGGACGATGCGCCGCCACCGAAAACCTCGCCATCTGCTTTTTGGCATCTTCTACTACTTTCATAGACATCCGTCTATAGTCCTCAGTTTTATCATCCAACACTTTACTACCCTCCGTGTCCGTTCCAGACTGTTTTTTGTTTATCATGGCGTCGGACATTCGTTTCTTGGAGGACGGTTCGAAAAATGTATGTTTGAAAAGTGGCAGATGCAGCTGAAAGCATTAAAATATTTTTGTTTTGTAGTGCTTGAATTCCTAGTTAATTAATTATTAATCATCATCAATCATATCAACACTTATGACAACGTGTTTGTTTGAGGGTTAGAGACCAATCGAAGCAGTATCTGCTATCACACTTGTTTTGAACTTCCATTATCATTATTTATTTTAGTACAACGTTTGAGCCGGTGAACATCTGAACATCTGCAGTAGTATTCAGGTGAATACTGAACAAGCCGCCGCGCGATGATGGTGAGCCCACCTTGAACAAGTTATCGGTGTCCAGAGCATTCTCGACCTCTGATCTCCGCTTATTCCCCCTAGGCTTGCCTGCCTCCCCCCCCCCCCCCCCCCCGCGGTTTCTTTCGCAGGGTCTCACCATTTACAGCAATGTTCTGCTGTTTCCATGCAATCTGGAAAGGAGGGTTTAGAAGGTTTTGGGTGATGGGTCGGGGGTAGTAAATTTGGCTACACCTAAAGGAGCTGGCGTCGGGGACGTTTGTGGCGGTACGGGGCACCGATGTCGTAATTGGAGGCTTGTCTGATGAGGGGGTTGGGGTGGGTGAGGGTGACGGTATAAGGATTTTGGTACCTCTTTCGTGGAGGTATAGGGCTAGGGGGGTGTGTGTGTTTGTGAGTGAGGGTGCTGCGTCGGTTGAGCAGAGGGTATAGTTGGCTGTAGAAAAGCCTGGCTTTGTTGGTGGTGTTTTGGGTATGGGGGCGCTAGTGAAGGGTTTTGTCGAGGGTGATACCGAGGTATTTTACTGTGTCGCGACCATGCTGCTTGCTGTGACAATGTGCGGACGCAGTAACCTTACGACGAAGGCGGTATCATCGGCATATAGGGCTAGGGTATTATCTGGGGCTTTAGGGATGTCATAAATGTAAACATTGAAGAGATGTGAGGAGAGAACAGCGCCTTAAGGGACGCCTGCCTCTAGGGTTCTGGAGGTGGAGAGGGAGTGGCCTATACGGACGCGGATTGTGTGTCGGGCTAAGTATCATCTTATCATCAGTCCGTCATGCTAGACGGTGTCAAAGGCTACTTCAATGTCGAAAAGGATCATACAGACGCACTGATTCCAGTTGAAGCCCTGGGTTACGTATTCGGTGAGTCTAAGGGCTTGGAGTTTAGTATTTAGGCTTTCGCGAAAGCCGAACTGTTCGTCTGGGAGAACTTCCAGTTCGATAATGATAATTTCCATGATTTTGACAATGGAGTTAAGGAGGGAGAAGGGGCGATAGTTTTGGGGACAAATGTGGTCTTTTCCGGGCTTGGGTATTATGATTACAGTGGCTTTTTTCCACGTTTTGGAGAGGTAGGTAAGGCGAAGTATGGCGCCATTGTTGCCAAACCTTTGCGTGGGAGAAATTTGAAAATTTTGTATGAGATGTTGTCGGGGCCTGGGACTTTTTAAGATTTGCGCGAGCGAATGATATCTGCGACTTCGCGGGGGGGGGGGGGGGAGACTGGTCTGAGAAACTAACCTGAACAAGTCAGGCAGCAACAAGCTTCCTAGGTAGTTAGCAGAGCACCGTGCAGTCAAGCGTTACTGTATGGCTCAGCCAAATAAATGGACTATCGATGGGCTCTTTCTGCAGTAATAGCCAACATTTTCATGGAATCGTTTGAAAATCAAACAAATGGAAAGGCAAATAAAAAACCAAACATGGCGTCGTTACGTATATAGACAGCACATTTTATCATTTGGAATGAGAGCGATGACGAACTCTAAGCTTTTCTACATCACACGAATAACCTGACACCAACAATCAAGTTTACTATGGAGAATAAGGAAAATTCCCTATTCTAGACGTTATAGTAGAAAAAAGCAGAAATACCATCCAAACATTGATATAAAGAGGAAACAAACCCACACAGGTCAATACCTTAAATTATGGCTTGAAATTATTCAAATAACACCAACCATGGAATAGTAAAAACACTGTTAATTCACACACACCAAAAAGGCAGCTTTTTCACAAGAACAATATCAAAAGCGACTTCATCAGCACAAATGGTTATGCCACGAGAGCAGGCCATCTCAAGGAGCGTCAGAAGCACACGGATATAGAAAGAAGGATGACATCGAAGCTGGACCCACCATAAAATATTAAGTCAAAGGAATCTCAGAAAAAATTCGAGGATTAGGACAACTATACGACATTTAAACAGTATTCCTCAAGAAGCCACCTGACGAAGACCATTTGGAAGGGACATGAGGAAATGTGTATATAGAAGACCCCTTAAAATAAGAAATGAATGCAACGGTCAGGGGCAGAAAATAGAGGTGCACAAAAGAGAACATTGTCGAAAGAGGAAATTCAAAGAAGTTCCTCTGTCATAACTCAAAATCCTAACCCTTGTCTGTTTAAGTCACACAGAATTCTAACCCTTACGTCCCTCTTTATTCTCGAGACAGTATGTCTAATGCTTGAGAAACATAAGTCTAGTACAGAGAACAAGATACTATGCTCTGGCTATGCCACCAGGCAAACACAAGATATGGAGTTACCATGCAATCCCGCACTCTACTTTGGTTAAAAAATAACTTATATATAATTCGAAAAAAATATTTAATCACTTGCCTCTGAATATAAGAGCCGTTAGGTCTAAAAGAATATTTAGAGCAATGGTGAAGGATCTCTTATTGAGAAAAGACTATTATTCCTTGGAAGAGTACTTTCAGGACACGTTAAAAATGAACTGAATGCCAGTAATATAGTTATATTTTGGATATCAGTTATATCTGTACAATTTTGTTACAATTGCAAATATGTTCTCTGGTCTATAAGCGTTAACTATTTATTCTGCATCATCGGTTATCACTAGTGTCTGTTTTTTTGAATTTTTTTTTTCTATCCTGTTTTATTCTTAAGACCATGTGAACAGTGTTGTCCCATTTACATATTCTAGGAAGCTTAGGCCGATGTACCGTATCTATACAGCGTGTAACAAAAGTATGGAACGCTTTAAATATCTTTAAAACCGTTTGTCCGATTTAGCTAAAATTCGGTATCCGTATATAAGAGGTTATCGCGGAGCTGCTAGTGGCATTTGCAATGTTGCCAAATTTACAGTTTTTTAGCAATTTAAAACAATTTTTTTTTTTAAATGGAACACCCTATATATTATTCAAAAAAATGATTCCGCAACAAATTCTAAATAACTTTTATATAAGTTACTTAATGTCTAAATCTAGCCATTTTTTTAATATTCGAGCTCGAAAATTGAGAATTTATTGAAACATTATTGTAAGGTAATTATTGTTTAAACTTACTTATTACAGAATAAAGAAATTAAATTAGATGTTTAAAATGCCTTCCATTTACGCCTTGACAATATGCTAAATATTGCGGAAAAGTATTTAAAGCATTAGAAAGAATATCTGTTTCTTCGATTCGTCGGCACTCGACTTCAATTCTTTTTTTTTTAGGTCTTCTATATCATGTGGCTTTGTCTTGTAGATCACATTTTTTAAAAGTCCCCACAAGAAATAATCGAGTGGAGTCAGATCTGGTGACCGAGCTGGTCACTCAATTGTACCCCGTCTCCTTATCCATCTTTCAAAAAATACTTCATTTAGATACTCCCGTACTTGTCTGGCGTAATGTCGTGGTGCACCGTCTTGTTGCAGCCATACTTCATTATTTAATCCCGCAACGTTGTCTAAAATTTTGTTTATTGATAATCACTTTTAATTTACTTTAATGAAACTAACCTACGAGGATTTGGAAATAGGATCGCAAGAGCAGGAACAATTTCATTTCTTAAGAGCTGCAAATATCTATCGCCATTTAAATTATAATCCATAAACAATGGACCAATTATCCTTTGTCCTATAATGCCTGCCCAAACATTAATTTTTTGCGGAAATTGTGTGCTGTTCTCGAATCCAATGAGGATTTTCTTTGGACCAATAACGAATATTATGCCGGTTAACATTTCCATTAAGACAGAATGTCGACTCATCGGAAAACATTATTTTATTAATAAAATTTAGATTAGCATTACACAAATCCATCATTTGCTCACTGAATTCTAAACGCCTGTCAAAGTCATCCTCAGAGAGTTCTTAAACCAGGTAAATTTTGTATGGGTGGAACTTCTCACACTTTAATACGCGATCTACCGACATGTGCGATGTGTTGTAATCGAGGCCAATAATTCGAGTAGAGAGGTGTGGATTTTCCTCTATGCTAAGTAAAATATCTAAAGCTTTATGGCCAGTTTCGTTGTATTTCTTTAAAATTTTGCTTACTGTGGACCGTGCTATTGGATTTCGGTTGGGATACTTATCATTAAAAATCTCAGCAACGTCCTGCTGTGTTCGCCTTCGATCCCCGTAACCCAATATCATTAATATTTCTATTCGCAGTGTTTCCGTTAGTAAATCCATTTTAAGAATTATTAAAACTGATAAATTATTAAGCACAAATTCCTTCTGAAAAGTTTGTCAATGCCGCTGTCAGAATTTAATTGTGTCACAAATTTCCAAGACCTACTTATATCTCTATCAGTTTTCTTGGATAAGAAGTTCTTATGATATTTAAACCCCAATATCAGAAAAATGGCTAGATTTAGACATTAAGTAACTTATATAAAAGTTATTTAGAATTTGTTGCGGAATCATTTTTTTGAATAATATATAGGGTGTTTCATTTAAAAAAAAATTTTAAATTGCTAAAAAACTGTAAATTTGGCAACATTGCAAATGTCACTAGCAGCTCCGCGATAACCTCTTATATACGGATACCGAATTTGAGCTAAATTGGACAAACGGTATTAAAGATATTTAAAGCGTTCCATACTTCTGTTACACGCTGTATGTATATTTATTGTTGTCTTTGATGGCTGTTGTTACTATTGCCTATGCTATATTTTGTTTTTTTGTTTATTTGGTATCCTTTTATATGTATACACAACCTAGCTTTGTCAAAGCACTTTTGAGTTTGAGTTTGTCAAGCTTAGATTAAGCACCCATCTCGGTCATGCTCCGCTAACCACCTAGTTGTAAATCCGCTTGTAGCTTCTTATTAGCTTGTTCAGTAATCACCTGAAGACGATTGGAGATATTCACCAGTTGAAACGTTCTGATAAAATGAACAGTGTTTTTAAAAAGGTATACACTGTGGACAATTACCCCATTATAAGCAATAGGTTTTGTTACTGATATTATGTGTGTTGGTTGGCCACAAACTAAAGGAATAATGACTTCACTACTACACAAGTGTAATAATGTTATACATGATTACTCATACTCATTAGAAAATCGACATAAACATACTTAAGTAAAGTAATCATTAAAAAGTGTCAGCGGTGGCTTATAGTATAAAGAAGTGCATATGGATCAGTGCAAGTTTGTGGCTTTGTTTTTATGGGTGATGGTAAATGAAAAATATGAGACATATTTACCTCTTTGGTAATATAGGACACGCCATTTATAACATTTCCGGGCACCAGTCCGCAGATAATGTACGATGGCATTTCTATGTTTGCGTCGTCTATAGTTTCAAAATTCGGAATCCCGACTTCGGTTCTTCGCAACATGAAAAGAAATCGATTGCTGGTATTCACTGTGCCCTCGCTGATAAAGTTAAATCCAGCAGTTAAAGTATAGTCCAGCACTAATTCTTGAATAATTTCCTTTTAAATTAAGGATAAAAGTTGATATTTTAGTCGAACGGCATTAAAAACTAACTAAAAACTTACCGGAACATAGATAATCTCCTCCTCATCTTCTTCTTCTTCATCGATTGGAGCTTTTTCTACAATATCTAAACATCAATATACAGGGTGATCGGAAATAATATCAAGAAAATTTAGGGCTGTATGTATCGTCCCAAAATAAGAAAAAAATATCATCCGGACATGGGGCGGTAATTTTTTTCTTTCCGAGATACCGGGTGTAAAATAAAATTATTTTTTCCACTACTAACCTATAACATCGCCATTATTGACCGATTATTAAAGCTAGAAATCGTTTTTCTCTACCTTATAAGTCATTATTGACCATGGTCAATAATAAGCCATTGAAATTTATTTGAACGCAGGTAACTTGATTTAAAAAAAAAACGGAAAACTCGTGAAATCTGATGACATAAATGAACAAAAATTGACATTGACATTGACAAAATATTTTGCCAATTCCAAAACGCAGGTAACTTGATTAAAAAATATACTTACACCTACCTATAATTTTTTATAATTATTAATACTATAAAGATAAATGTCTTATAAAAGTTTGTAGTAGTGGAAAAAATATTATATTAACCACGGTTTAGACAGCTTATAGCCCTCGCGTCTTAAATTTAACCTTGCCGCTCGGGCAATAATGATGGCTGTCTAAACCTTGGTTAATAATATACTATTTTCCACTACTAACCTATAACATCGTCAATATTGACCGATTATTAACGTTAGAAATCGTTTTTCTCTACCTTATAAGTTTTTATTGACCAGGCATTGAAATCCATTATTGACCGATCTTCAAAAATTTATTTGAACGCAGGTAACTTGATTTAAAAAAAAACAACGCAAAACTCGTGAAATCTGATGACATAAATGAACAAAAAGTGACATTGACATTGACAAAATATTTTGCCAATTCCAAAGCGCAGGTAACTTGATTAAAAAATATACTTACACCTACCTATAATTTTTTATAATTATTAATACTATAAAGATAAATGTCTTATAAAAGTTTGTAGTAGTGAAAAAAATATTATATTAACCACGGTTTAGACAGCTTATAGCCCTCGCGTCTTAAATTTAACCTTGCCGCTCGGGCAATAATGATGGCTGTCTAAACCTTGGTTAATAATATACTATTGATAAAAGAAATAATGGTAGTACCACCAGCCTACTAATTTTTTTAAAAGTAACTAAGTACTTGTGTCTTAATCGGCAAAAGTTTATTGAGTTTTTCTAGTGGGACAAGCCGTTTTCAAGTAATAATTAAGATATGTACACGGACATTTTTTTAAGTGTCTCACCCGATTGGCGATTTTCCTGCTGACTATCATAAAAAATAAATCACATATTTCTCAATGATATGATTTTCGATAAGAAAGCCGAATTTAATGTTAAAAAATACATAGATTTACAAATTTGACAGATTAGACGCCATTTTGAATTTTCTTAAATGGCAGCCCTCATAAATAACCACACGATTGAATTGCATTTGGCGATCCGATTCTAAAACTATATTGATATTTATTTTCAGCCGTTTCGGAAATACGGGGGTTCCTAATTTGCCTCCATCGATTTTGTCTTTTAAGTGTCTCACCCCTTTAATATATAGACCTTCTAAGCTGAATACCCTAGTTTTTTTCACAGTGACATAATTTCCCGTGAGCAAGCGATCTACGCTATAGTCAAATCCGACAGATGTCAAAAAGTGACAGATACGACGCCTTTTTGAATTTTTTTAAATGGCAGCCCTCATAAATAACCACATAATTGAATTGCATTTGGCGATCCGATTCTAAAACCATATAGTTGTTGTTGGCTGTCATTTAAAAAAATTCAAAATGGCGTCGTATCTGTCACTTTTTGACATCTGTCGGATATGACTATAGCGTAGATCGGTTGCTAACGGGTGAAAAAAATTAGGGTGTTCAGCTTAGAAGGTCTATTTATTAAAGGGGTGAGACACTTTAAAGACAAAATCGATGGAGGCAAATTAGGAACCCCCATGTCTCCGAAACGGCTGAAAATAAGTATCAACAACTATATACTTTTAGAATCGGATCACCAAAT
Organism: Polydrusus tereticollis; assembly: GCA_963920685.1. Taxonomy (NCBI): domain Eukaryota; kingdom Metazoa; phylum Arthropoda; class Insecta; order Coleoptera; family Curculionidae; genus Polydrusus; species Polydrusus tereticollis. The sequence goes on along the minus strand of OY987326.1, from coordinate 39,162,951 downwards.
GCAATTGAATCGTGTGGTTATTTATGGGGGTTGCCATTTAAGAAAATTCAAAATGGCGTCTCATCTGTCAAATTTGTAAATCTATGTATTTTTTGACATTAAATTCGGCTTCAAAATCATTAAGAAATATGTAGTTTGTTTTTTATGATAGTCAGCAGGAAAATCGCCAATCGGGTGAGACACTTAAAAAAATGTCCCTGTACTTATTATTTACAACAATTTAAAATGCCTGTAAAGGAGAAGTAATTCAATTATTTATTGAAAACGGTTCGTCTTATCAGAAAAACTACGGGCACTTTTTGTCTTAAGAATTAAATAAGAAGCAAATACACATATACATTTTTGAAAAAGAAAGTAGCGTACCATTTCTTTCATCATAATAATTTTATTGAACTTTTTTTTAACACCTGCGGTATCTGAAAGCTTTTGAGGATGTTTACATATTTTTTTGGGGACGCCACTCAACAAGCTGGCACCTAATGTCCTGAAAGGCTTTAATGTCCGCTTTCAGCTTTAAGCTTGTGATTTCATATCTCCAGGACCTTCGCGGTATCGTCAGAAAACACAACATCTACTGTTAGGCATGTCAGAGCTGGAGTACCCCAGAAGACCACCTTGGCGCCGGTCCTGTATAATGTCCTATACGAGTGACATTCCTAAACATCCGCAAATACAATTTTATCTGTTTGCCGAATTCATGAATACCTTTTACGCCCTTATGATGAGCAATTCCCTCAGTGGCTTCAAATATAAATATAGCGCTCATCTATTGCAGAGTGCATAGATTCAAAGAATGTGTATATGGATTGCCTCACATTTAGCAACAATCTTTTAAAGGAAGTAAACTATAATAGTATCTCTAGTTATCTATAGTTCTTAATAGCAAGCAAGAATATTTTAAAGGAAGTAAACTACACTCAGTTCCAAAAAAAGTGACGCACCTAATTTTTGTTGCAACTTTGAAGCTTTGTCATTTCTGAACGAATGGACCGATTTTTCTTATCTTTCCATTTGTTGGTAGGTAATTCCATTACCTTTAAGAAAAAAATAAACTGGTAGACATTTTTTCAAAGCCCCCTGGGTGATAGTGGTAAAACTCAAGCCATGTTATTTTCTTAATTTTTGACTCACCCTGTGCGTTAATCAAGTAAATGTATAGAAAGCGCTTACACTCTATATGAAAGTCGCTTCTTTTTCGAGCATTTTGATTTTTTGTTCATTAATTTATCTCTCAAATTACAGCCTTTTTGCTGACACCTTACGTTTATCCCACAAATGTAATTTATTGTAGGGTCACATTGCCTTTAAAAAAACAATTGCCCTTGCCATGGCAATTACTCCATATTTGACCCTTTGTCGTTGTGTCATTAAAAAAGTCAATGTCATTATAAAAGTTTTAGTGGCTAAAATTACATAAAATGCCTCAAATAAGTTTAGAACAAGTAGCAGCATTAGTTACTTTAGTTAACGATGGGCGTAGTAAACGTTACGCCGCTCGTGCAGTGGGTGTCCATGAAGCAACTCCTCGTAGAGCAATCCACAAGTACGAACAAACAGGAAGCACTGCTCGAAGGGTTGGTTCTAGTCTCCCTCGAAAAACATCTCCAAGAGATGATCGCTTCTTGAGATTAAGGATATTACGTGATCGATCAAATACTGCGGTAAATGTTCAGCAAGATGTTCGCCAAATTCGGGGTGTTACGATAAGTAAGCAAACGGTATGTCGACGTCTAAACGAAGTTAATTTGAAAGCTAGGAGACCTGCAAAAGGTCCCAAATTATTGCCACAACATCGTGCTGCTAGAAGAAACTTCGTTGAAAATTATGGACAATGGAATATTCGTGAATGGTCGAATGTCTTGTTTACAGATGAATCACGGTTTTGCCTTAACATGGTGGATGGAAGGAAAAGAGTATGGAGAAGAACAGGTGAAAGGTTTAATCAGAATTTAATAACAGAATGTGAAAGTTATGATGGTGGGTCGGTTATGGTGTGGGGAGGGATTTCAATGAATGGAAAGACACCCCTCCATGTTTTTCCATTGAGGCAGTCGATGACAGCGCTAATCTATATTGACATTTTACAGCAGTATGTCTTACCTCATGCAGAGTTAGTGGGCAATAATTTTATATTGATGCAGGATAATGCCCGACCACACACCGCAGCAATTGTTCGAAACTTCTTAGAAGCTACGAATATCACCACATTACAGTGGCCTGCCTGCCAGAAGCCCCGATACGAACCCTATAGAACATTTGTGGGACGAACTAGGGAGAAAGGTACGTTCTCGCCAGAGGCCTGCTGAAAATCTCGCAGAATTAGCATATGAATTACTGGAAGAATGGAATCGTATACCAATGGAAACGATAAGAAACCTAATTTCTAGTATGCCACGTAGATTAGAAGCTCTTAGAGTTGCTACGGAAGGCAATACACGGTATTAAGCAGTTATCCTAGTTTCTAATTTTGTGTTTAATAAAAATGTTGTTAAAATTCGTATCTGTTAAAAACTGTTTCTCGATAAATTCATAAAGTTGGTAATATGCAAGGTTTCAGCAAAAAAGCTTTAATTCGGACAATTTTAGAGATAAATTAATGAACAAAAAATCAAAATGCTCGTAATAGAAGCGACTTTCATATAGAGTGTAAGCGCTTTCTATACATTTACTTGATTAACGCACAGGGTGAGTCAAAAATTAAGAAAATAACATGGCTTGAGTTTTTCCACTATCATTCAGGTGGCTTTGAAGAAATATCTACCAGTTTATTTTTTTCTTAAAAGTAACGGAATTGCCTACCAACAAATGGAAAGGTAATAAAAATCGGTCAATTTGTTCAGAAATGACAAAGCTTGAAAGTTGCAACAAAAATTAGGTGCGTCACTTTTTTTGGAACTGAGTGTATAATAGTATCTGTAGTTATCCAAAGCTCTTAATAGCAAATGTTATTGCGAAAAAGAGGACGAAGGCGATACTCCTGCAGATAAAGATGGTAAAGATATAAGAATTATAAATACTCGGCATATTGGAGACGAACTGGGGAAACATCACACAACCGTATTGCGAATCACATAAACATAAATAATATCGTTTCTCTATAAACTAAGAAATTGGGTCGTGATTCGAAAGGCGGATTTTTGTTCTAATATACTGGAGAGGGCAAATAATGACAGGGAATTATGCAAAAATTTGTCTCATTGACGAATGTACTTTTACCTTAAATAATGAACCTATAATATACAAAATTTTCGGTACTGGAGTCAATGAAATTAATTTAGGTTTATTAAAACAAGAACGCAGTAGATCAACGTGTAGGCTGACATTATGGGACATCATATTTTTGAACCACTCTTTTTAAATCATAATTGAACTACTTCAAAATGAAATTAGGCCTGCAACCAATGCATCATCATACCCCGCAGTAGTTAGGGAGTATTTACAAAATTATTTTAGGGGTCATGTTATTCGAGTAAATGGCACAATTAATAATTGAACAGCTAGGTCTCCCGATCATTCGCCAAATGACTTCACCTAAAAACGATGCTCTGCCAAAATATTAAATACAAGACGTTGGAAGATTTAAAAAATGAGAATTTTAAGGAAAAATACATTTCATCAACATAAAGCAAAATGTCTTCATAAACTGCAGCTTACAGATTTTGATTCACGATTTGTTTTGCCCTTGATTGTAGGGCGTGAGGTAGAAGATGACACCCGACGCGTTTTTTGCAAGGAAAAAACATTATTATCGAATGAGGCGACGTTCACCACAAATGGAGTGATGTGTTCCCCAAACTGCAGGTGATCAAATGATGAGAATCCTAATCTGTAATTGAGTGTAAGGATTATTTTAAAACCAACGTTTGATGTTTTATTTTTGGAGAATCAAATTGTGGGGTCGTATACTTCTTCGAGGAAATATTAAAAGTGGAATTTAATTGAACTTTTTGAACACGAAACTATTTTAGTTCCTACATCAACTGCCACTGGTGTAGAGACAATAATGAGAGCTTCACATGATAGAGTCCTCCAATGGTAATTTTCGGAGGGATTTCTTATGGCCATAACTCTGAAACCAACAGGCCTACACGGTGCTTCTTCAAACAGGATTTGTTATTGTTGTGTTGGCGTTGTGACCCCGTTGTGTTTGTATGTCTGTTTTTAAATAGGGACTGTTTTTGGAGGTTGGAAACAGACATACAAACATAACGGCATCACAACGTCAACACAACAATAACAGAACCTGTTTAACGGAGCAGGTCTATTGGTTCCGAACATGTGGCCATAAGAAATCCCTCTGAGGATTAACATTGGAGGGCCCTATGATGTGAAAACCTCATATTGCCTCTACTCACTGGATATATACACGCTCTTATTTCGTTTCAACATGATGGGGTTTCATGTAATAGCTCTACAAAAGTGACAGCATTTTTAAGCCAGACACAAATGGGTTAAACGAAGATCCGAATTTCCTTGCCCACCAGGACTCCCAGATCTAACTTCTCTCGGCGTTTTCGTCCGAGAATTATTAGGAGAAAAAGTTTATATATCCACAGACCTTTAAATAACAAACCATTTGGAATGTTATTGTTTATTGGGGTTTTCTTTTTTTAACTTTATTGGATAATTACTCCAACAATTTTTTTCAATTTTGAACCACACCTCCTTAGAATATTTTACTCTACAATAGAAACTGAATGTATAGTCTTATTCCTTCAACGATATTTATCATTTTTACTTTTATATGCTGCCTCAAAGTTTTAAGTGATATTTTTTTCAACTAGTATCTAGGATCCTCTATGAAAAGTGACTTTTATTCGTATAAAATTAACATGTTGTAGACCATTTTATTGTGGTTGTACCTCTGTCGACAAACAAAATCATATACAGGTAGTTCAGTCTAAACAGATGTTAAGCTTATTTCAGATGAGCTTGTCCTTTAGACTTTAAACTACCATCTGTTCTTATACGCTTTGTTTTGTTTGCCCCTCTCTGTCTCTTACCTTCAACTAGTTTTTCTTTTTTTCGTTTGCGTTTTTTATCCTTCTTGCCTTTCTTCTTTTTAACCTTTTCTGTAAATAATAATCAATTGGTACGTAAAACCTATACAGGGTGTTTCATTAATATTGCAAAAAGATTCAGGATGACTTTCCCTGCTTAGAAACATGAAAAAAAGTTCCTATACACCTATGTCCGGAAATGCTTCGTTTCGGATGTACAGGGTGTTAAAGTTTTATTTTATTTTTGTTTTTTCTAAACAAATTTTGAAATAATGCCAATATTTGAACTAAAATTGGTATCCAGGGGTTTCTTAAAATCCTAATTCGAATTTGATGTTAGCGTGGCTCCCACTTGTAGAGGGCACCACCTACATGTCCTTTTATTCTTTTGAGGAGTCAGACTTTTTTATACCTGCTTGTATTACATTTTTTAGCAAAAAAATAGATTTCTCTATTATTTGTACGTGAAAACGCATACTTGTTAGAAGTCGCTACGAGCAACCGTTCTCGAGAAAAAAATGAATAAAAATATAGATGACATTTATTTGCATATCTCTATACCAAGGCTGGCTAAACCCAGGCCCGCGGGCCACGAAGTGGCCCGCCAAGACATTTGAATTTGCCCGCCCGAACTTCGGTCGGCCAGCTAGAAGATTCTCCAACATTGCGCGACATTGCTATGCAAATTTTAAGCAGGTTTGGTTCCACCTATGTGTGTGAAAAAACATTTTCAACTTTATCATACATCAAAAATAAATATCGCACATCTCTCACTGCAAAACACATTTCTGATTATATTAATTATCCTTATTAATTAATATTAATTGTCCTATCAACATCAGACTTAAAACCAAATATCGAGAAATTAATATCAGGAAAACCTCTTCACAGCTTACATTAAAAAATAGAAATAATGTTTTCATTATTATGTTACTTAATTTCATTTACCAATAAAGTAAATTAAAGCATATTTTGTCTTTTTGTGTATAATGCGTTATTTGTATAATAAACTTTATGTGTACCTATATAAAACCTTTGTATAAATATGGTATTTGGCCCGGCGCCGCCGCAGTCTATGAAATTTTGCCCACCCGGAAAATCTATTGGCCAGCCTTGCTATACCCATATCAGAGTTTGATAAAATTGAATTTATCTCCTAAACAAAGCCGAAATTAAAAAATTATCAAAAGGTACTTCGTATTAGTCATTAAACTGCCTACATAACAGTGTTATCAAAATACAAAACGGTAGTGGCGTACATTTTCCTGTTCCGCTTAAAAATTGTACCTCCGAAACGGAAACTGATCCTGAATTTTTTTGCAATATTAAAAAAACATCCTGCATATATAAAAAAGGTAGTGAGCAATTTAAATGAAACTGCAGATGTCATAAAAAGCATACCTGCATCTGCATCTGCTTCATCTAGATCCGATACTTCAACGTCGGTTATATCAGCAGAAGGCATAGTTGATGCTTCTGTTTCAGTCAAGGGTGTGTCTGGAGCCGGTGGTGTTTCTTCAATCTGTTCTTCTGTTTTCGCAGGCGCTTCCGTCTCACCGCCTGCAGGTTCTGTTTGTTCTTCTGGCAACCCGGGATTCTCTGAAAAAATGTATTTATGACCAATCAGACCTAATTTTCCAAAATAGCTAGACATTGGATGGCTTATTTAGACACAACGTCCAAAGAATCATAAAAACAATAGCGCGCGCAAGCACGGGGCGTTTTAAAGTAAAGGACTGGAACGGCACGCTCCGAAAATTTCGAGTCTGAAAGATGTTGTAAGTTTTTTGAAAGATAACGACTGGTGCGTGGGAATTGTACCAGTCCTCAAAAGATTGAAAAATTATTTACGCTCTACTACGAAGCAAAAAAGACTAAATCACCTTGCAATATTGAACATTTACTCTGATGAAGCGAACAATCTAAACATGCAAGAAATGATGAACGAAATCATTTGTAAAAATTTAAAGCGTGCTGCAGCTTTCGCATTGTCTAATAGAAAATAAGAATTTTTTGCTTTTTTCTGACATTGAAATAAACCACTTGGATCTTTTCTTTATTATTATCACTTGTTTTCCTGTTCTTCCTGTTTCGAAATGGATTATAACCCGAAATAGTATATTACGTTACAAGACCGGAAAGTACTATTTTACAGGACGAAGCAGGCAATTTCCAGGGCGAGCCGCCAGGCGAGTCCTGGAAGCCTGCGAGTCCTGTAAACGTACTTTCCGGTTGTGTAACGTACAATATTTTTTTTTAAATCGACGCAAGACCAGCATTTTTTTCTTTACACCAACATTTGAAAACGGCAAACGTTTTTCATACTTGTCCCTGGACTTATGCGGCAACAAATCGTGAGTAGCTCTAGCAGCCGCTTCAGTTATTTCAAGAGGAATTTCACCTTCATCCACATTCATTTCCATAATATAATCTAACTTTTAACTTTTAAACACAATTTTTAATAAGCAGTATCAAATTTGACAGTTCGTTGCCATGAAACGCCATGAAAGAAACAATCAAGTCAAAGCCTACTTATTATGGGTTTGGTTCGTTTTCTCAAATATTGATCGGAATGTAAAAAAAGGGCCCGGTAAAGTAAAAAGAGGGACCGGTAAAGTACTTTACCGGTCCCTCTTTTATGACATTCTGGTCTAGACCGATAAAATGACATTTTCCGGTTAAAAAATTGAGTAGAAAGTGGTTGCTTTCCGGTCGATTTAAAAAAAAGTCATGAACAATCTTTTATGACAAAAAATAAGTTTCCCCCACCCCTGAGCCTATACTCTCTACTCAACCGCAACCCACCACCCGAATTGTAAGTGTTGCGCCGGCCCTGCCACAAACGACCAGGATTTCCGTGCGACTCAGCCAACGACTTAGACTCAGCCGATAGCTTGAAGTGTCACATTCAGGGTTTATCTATGATTTCACATTCAGAAGTTTCTTGTTAGTATGCTGTCCAACTCCCCTATAAACCTTTATCTATGGTCCAACTCGGACAAGGTTTGAAGTGGCGGGTCGTGTAGTATTATAAGTATAAGAAATCTGAGAGTTTCGTTTTTCAATAATGACTTCTGCGCTCGTATATTGAATGACACACATCAATCCCTACGCTTTGGATTCTTGTGCCGGGGCCGCGGATACCTAAATTAGGTACTTGTAGAAGTGGAAACGTTCTGCTTATAGTTACAGAAATCCCTTTTTACACCATATAGCATACTAACTTGCAGTAAAATTTAATTCGGTATTTTGAACTAATTTAGGAAAAATATAATTTAATTTTTTTTAAACACCTCGCTGTATCTCGAAAAGCAAACGTTTCCGTGCAAATTAAGGGAGGCTCTTGTAGTACGTTGCCAAATTACAGAACCTGTTAGTTAAAACTACTTATGAAAGTCTTGGAACAAGCAGATTTTTGTCTCCACACCTTCATACATGTACGCGCATTTATGTACGTGCGTACATAGGATCAGTAGAGATGTACGTCGGTCTTTTAATGGAAAATTTGTCTACACACTGGCGAACGTGTACGCGCGTACATGTATTAATGCTTGAACGCGTGCCTGAATACCCCTTTAGTCGAACGCCTAATTTAAGGAGTTATACGGACCGAGAACCCTGTGCCCTGTAGATATATATATATATACCTTCATCTCCTGATCTCCCCGATGCAGGCTTTCCTTTTTTTCCACCTTTCTTAACTTTGTCCTTTCCGGTTTTTTTCTTTTTGCTTTTTTCTACAACTTCTTCAACTATTTTCAAAGTGGGTTCTTTTTGAACTAAAAACAAATAAATGTGTTATAATTCCTTGGTAACCATGGAATAATAATCAATACTAGTCATGTCGCGTTTCTTTATAAGTAGGTACTTTTTTAAATTTTCTTGTTCATAGTTTAGTTTATTTGTGTTTGTAAATAGAAATAGATAGAAATACCTGCTTTAAAATATTTTAAAATGATTGTTGATTAGGGGGACTTGGTTTAACACATATATAAAACTTTTCCGGAAGCTTGCAGTTAGTTCAGGTAAGTTACCCGTTTTTTAAAATTTTAAAGTATCTCCCCTATTGCTATATTTATTGCCTATAGAGTAATCACAAACTACAATTTCACACCTCTACACAGTGTTAAGTCGTTGCCTATACAGGGGTGTGATCTAATCTGTGTACATAGAAAAAAGTTAGTTTCTTTTTTCTATGTCTGTGTATTGGTCTACTTATAAACTTGAGGTGCTATTTGTGCCGCCCCATCTATATAACGTCGCTGTCATTCACTTTGTTTCGCGAATTTGAACTGCCGGCGCGAGCGTAAGAAGTTTATAAATCGCCCTTTTTCTTGGAGATTAATAATATACTGTTTATCAGAAAGTGCATAGTTGACAAAAGGACAGGCAAAACCTAACATAAACTTACCTATTTTAGGGACCATGATTTCTTTTTCAATCAGTTTTTCATAAGAGGTCCTGTAGACGTAGAACCTCTTATTGCATGTGGCGAGCTCCTGGTCCAGAAGATCGTCTTCCAAGTAGGAGGAGAGCCTATCCTCCAACTCGTCGGCACTAGACATCATGTCTTCGAAATAATTGCCCGAATTTAGTCCAAAAAATTTTGTTACCGTATTTTTTACCCACTCCCGCCGAAAATCCGAGCCCATTTTTAAAATAACTTAATATTAATCAATGAAATAAAAAATATAAATGTGTTTGTTGAGTTTGATTTTAAAAAAATGAAAATCGTTTTGTTTTCATAACAATTCCGTCACTACGACATTGTCCAAATTTAATAGGCCTACTTTTTTGAAAACTGTTATGCCTGTTTCCCTGGTAACGTTTATACAATACAGTGTGTAACTATAGAAACAGATTTTATATAGGCAACACAGAATACTAGAGAGTGTAGGCAATTATCATTACAGAGACAAACTCGATCAATTCTGATTCTGACATTGACAAGTTGACAAGTTTTTTGGCAGGGCATAAGAGCACAATGACGATTTTTCACTGTTTTGACCAAATTTTAAGAAAATAGGGATTTATTTTTATTTAAAAAGTAAATTTTAGATTACTAATATACATACAATGACATCACAAGACGAAAAAGAACTTTTAAAGAGTGAAATAGAACGATTAACCAGGGAACTTGACCAAGCAAGTAGTGAAAAAGTTCAGTCTGCCCAATATGGTTTGGTTCTTTTGGAAGAGAAAAAAGAATTGCAACAAAAATATGAAGAATTTGAAACATTATATGAGAATTCAAAGCACGAGCTACAAATAACACAAGAGGTCAGATTTTATTGATGTTGTTAGCACTATCATTTGTAACTTGTAACACTTTTCTAAGTTATCAGGATGATCCACAAAAATACTTTTGTCTTTAATTTTAATTATACGTACCTATATACCGAAGCGCATTTTTGCAATAGGTGCTGTACATTCTAGGCATTATTATTTTCCTATCCCGTATAATTTAAAGAATTAAGAATTTTTGGTATTATTTTAGGCTCTTGCAAAATTTCAATCTAGTCATAAAGTAACTACCAAAACTGGTATTGAATCAGAAGAATCGCTTCTTAATGAATCAGCAGCTAGAGAAACATCTCTTTATTCCCAAATAGTTGAACTAGAAAATGATAACAAGCAGCTGCGCCATGAACTTGATCGGGTTACTGCAGAGAGGGATCGGATGTTACAAGAGAATAATGATATGGGAAAAGACAAGGAAGATAGAAGTATGGAATGTAAACGCCTCCGTACAGAATTAAGGGAAGTCAAATTTAGAGAGAACCGTCTAATTTTGGATTATTCCGAATTGGAGGAAGAGAATATTGCTTTGCAAAAGCAAGTATCATCTCTTAAAAGTTCTCAAGTTGAATTTGAAAGTTTGAAACATGAAATTAGAAGACTGCATGAAGAAATGGACTTACTTAATTTGCAAGTGGAAGAACTCACAAATCTTAAGAAAATTGCAGAGAAACACATGGAAGAGGCATTGGAGTCTTTACAGAGTGAAAGGGAGGCAAAGTATGCCCTAAAGAAAGAATTAGATCAGCAAATTAATAGGGAATCTTTCTATAATATTAATAATCTTGCCTACAGTATAAGAGGAATAACAGAGGAAACTGTATTAGGTAGTGATGGAGAAGAAGAAGGTAAATTTAAATTCAAACTTGAAAGGTACAGGAGCATCACCCGCTTGACGTAAAACGAGTTCTATATCACTTTGACTTTAAAATGTTCCTGTCTTGTGTGGTTCAAGATCAATAAATCCATGGCGTAAGCGGATGACGCTCTGTACTATTCTAGATTAAATTTAAGTCTTAAGTTCTACAGTTCACTGGTAAGAGGCAATTTGGCTTATATTTCTTTTTTCTAGTTAGATATAGGTATGTGTATGGAATTAAAATTAAAAATTTATTGAATCTTTAAAAGTAGGTCAAATTCAATCTGCAATATTTTTCTTAATATTTAGTTTTTTGTTTGTACAGGGTTTTCAGAGATGTTTTCAGTCATAGCTAGAGGGTTCCCTATAAGAAATACAAAAAATCTTTAAATATAGGGGTTGTGGGGTTTTATCTGAACAGCTAGAAAATGTTTAAAAAAGAAATAAAATAGGATCTGAAAGCTAAAAAAAATTAACAAATTGGGTTTTTTCTAATGGAACACCCTGTATATTTTTTATTTATAAAGAACAATAAAGTTTGCAAGAGATTTGTGTTGTTTCAGGAAAGTTTATTTAAGTTAAAGTAACCCTGGATGATTTTTAATTTTGAACAGTAAGGTATGGTTTTGAAATCAGTATATTACAATATTAAATTCATACTTAATTAAATATCTATTATAAACTTTTATTAATTTTTTAAAAAGCCATAATCGAACTTAAGAAATTAAAAAGATTAAGTTGTTACTTCATACAGCCATTATTTTTATTCTTTAGATTAAAAAAGCTGACAAACCATCTTGAAAATTTTAGAAAGATGGTTAAAAAGGCTCGAAACCTAATTCAAAATGCTTTATTGTCTAAATACCTCGTATTTGTTGACAAAGCCAGTATTAGTCTAAGTTCTTACAACTATAAAAATAAAATAATAGTAATAAGTAATAACACAATCTTAAATTATCGTCAGATATAGTACATGCAAAAAGGATACAAACAAAACAATTAAAAACTATCACAGTAAAATTCGTTTAAGTCATAATACGCCTTAGTCACTAAAAGTTTCTTAACTTTCCTTTCGATAACGATAAACGATAACGTGTAGTACATCATTCAATTAAGAATAAAAACTGCTCTTAGCTTTAACTTAACTTTAATATTAACGCAGCAAAAAATAAAATAAAAAATCAAAGTTTTATTGTTTTTTAATAACTCAAAACTTAAACATCTTACCAAAACTTTTGGTATGTCCTATTATTAGTCCCTTAATTGCACAACTTTTTCTTCATTTAATCAAAGTTGTATCTTTTACCATAACCGAGATCCCCATAGAGGCCCTCCTTATCTTGGGCACCCTGCATATATTTTTCCTAAATAAAAAATACCCACCATAAGGAAAATTGATAGAAATAAACCTGTTTTTAAATAAATTCTATATAGTAGGGCGAGCTTTAGCAAAATTGTGAATTACGGCGTTTTAAAATTCAGATGTGTTTTGTAGTTTTATTAGAATTTTTGTTTTTATTGCTCATAAGTATTGTGACAAACTTGATAGTCGTTCCTGGTTAATTTTATTACAAGAATAAGTCTTGTTGATTTGACACAGTTGTGGGTGACAATGACAATATAAATAGTCATAATGTTTTGTTTACCAAATAAGTCAAGCTTTAGTTGACGGTAGGTAATAACAACGACTTAAGTCGATGGGTAATAATAATAATAATGGGAAAAAGTAAGTAGACAAATCAGTGTTGCAAAACCAGTCATTTTATTAGTTCGTGTGAAATAAAAACGCAGCTATGATTATCCAAATATGTGGCGTCCGTGGATTGGTGAATCTAGTATAGAACAGCCGGAGGGGGTACAGGTACAACCACAGTGCGGAAATGAAAATGGAAGAAGACACTTATCTTTAGATTCTAAAGGGATTATAAAAATGTATATACAACATTCATAGAACGTGAAAAGTTGAGTAAAATGGAATGTATTGAAGAAACAGCCACATTGACTAAAATTTCGGAAAAACAGTATGGAAAATTGTGAATAAACCCATCACCGAAAGGAAAAGAAGGAAAGATTCTGGGACTTGCAAAAAATTAGATCGCAGCGATGAAGATTTAGTCCGACGCAAAATTTATAAGATGTATGAAGAGCATACGGTACCAACACTAGATAACTTACTGAAAAGACTTGAGATAGATAACACGGATATCAATTGCGGTAGGGCAACGCTGTGGAAGTGTCTAACGAATCGGCTTGAAATTTAAAAAAGTCGATAAGCGGCAAGTTATCATTGAATTGTAACGAGTTAAGGCATGGCGATTTAAATATTTGACAAGAATTGCTCAGTACAGAAGTAAGAACAGAGCTATTATATACTTAGATGAAACCTGGTTTGATACCCATGATACCCCATCAAAAGGTTGGGTTGATTCTCGTGACAGGTGTAGAACAAAGGCACCATCAAACAGAGGAAAAAGAATAACCATAGTAGGTACATGCAGGGTCCGAAGATGGTTGGGTACCAAATGCACTTTCATTGGCAGCCAAGAATATAAATGACTCCTGTTTGGATTACCATAACGATACCACAGCGGAATTATTTGAGGATTGGTTCGTAAATAAGTTAATTCCTAATGTTTCTCCAAACAGTGTGATTGTTATGGACAACGCAGTTACCACAGTAGACAGTTAAACAAGCACCCTTGTTCAAAAGATACGAAAATGGCAATACAGGAATTTATGTATCAGAATGATATATGTTTTCATGAAAGTTACACTAAAAGAGAATTACTTGATGTGCTTAAATGTCTGAGCCTAGAAAAGGAGTACTACTGCGACAGCTACGCTAAAAGTAAGGGGCATACAGTGCTAAGGCTTCCGCGTATATTCAATCCCATAGAACACATATGGCATCAATTAAAATCTGCCGTTAGATGTAATAATGTATCACCCACTATAAACGCTAGTGTACTGGATATTATTATTACTGAAGTGGACAAAGTGCCTGTGAGTAGCTGGAACAATTGTGTTTCGCATATTAAAACTGTTGAAAATTCATACATTCAAATTGGGAATATTACAGAAAGATTTATTATTAACATAGGTGTTGATAGTGACAGTGAAAATGAATTAAATGAGTAAACTGTAGTTGCATTAATTAATTATAATATATTCTATCTAAAATTGTTTATTATTTGTGTCAAATCATCCATGCTTGAAATACAATTCAGTGCGGGCCTGTGTAGACCCCAGTCTGGTTTTAAATAGGCGTCAACGCGAGTCGGTAAGTCATTCTCTTAAATCTGTGAACGGACTATATGCAAACATCATACATTTGGAGAGCCGGAAACAGTTCGCGCCACGGATTTTAATTTTTTCCTATTTAATTCGAAAGTAAAATGCATAGAGCCAACCAAACAGTTTCATTTTGGTGGTAAGCCATGCATATTTTTGATACCAATTTTCTAAAAATAACTTATTACTCCGTTTGTCTTCCGTGTTAATTAAATTCAACATTTTAGGGGTCCGACGACCATTGTTTTTTTATTTTAATTTGTTCGTCGAGTGACGGAAGCCCACATTTTAGACCTAGAATATATTGAATAACATCACTTTTTGCAGTGTCTTGTCTACTTGTTTTTCCATTTTAAAACATTTACCCGAGGTCCTAATCTTAAGAAAACCTAAACCCAAAGTTTTGTTTTTTAACAGATAACACTTACTCTGACATATTTTCCACTAATTCAGTCCTTTTCTTTCAAGAATAATTGCGAAGAACCTCCAAAAGAACAGATCGATCAAAGAAAATTATGTAGGTATAATTTTCTTTGGATTGCTACATAACTTTCCGGTACAAGATAAAAAAAAAACGAAGAGATAATACTGCCCTGTGGCAGATCTGTTCATATGGCATTATATTTGATTTTATCTCGTTATTTTTTATTTTACCACAACCCTTTGACAACATTGCCACTTGAATTTGACTTACGTTCCATAAAGTTGAACCATTTTAAATATCTTTATGAGAAACTAGCCTTTCATGGTGACTATAAATATTTTATAGGTTTAAAAAATATTGAAGCTAGTTTATCAAGTGGAAGAGGATCAGAACTAACTTCTCCAGATGACAAACATGTTGACTTGTTCTCAGAAGTTCATCTCAATGAACTTAAAAAATTGGAAAAACAACTAGAAATATTAGAAAAAGAAAAGCTCGGTTTAACACAAAATCTAAGAGAAAATCAAAACTTGGTGGAAAAGAGTCAAGGAGAACTTCAAGTATTTGTTGCTAGATTAACTCAGTTGGCAGCTCACGTTGATTCCTTACAACATTTGTCACATAATTATGATAAGGTTCTTCAGAAACCCGCAGAAGCAGCTACTAAGATGATTGGTCAGTACCAACAATGGTTCAAGATGTCCTCTAGGGAAGTGGATCAGTTAAAAGAGGATATTAAAGAACTGGAGAAACTTACCAATGTTTCTGACGCTACGTTAACATTAAGGAGTGAAATAACAAACCTAAAGAACAAACTTTTAGATACTGAGCAGAAACAAATGGATATTGATAGTGATTTTAAACTTCTTAGAGAATTTGCTACTGAAGCTGGAGCTTCTTTGGACGAAACGCAAAATAATCTTCAAATTGTAACAGAAGAACTAGCACAACTTTATCACCATGTTTGCACTGTTAATGGCCAGACACCGACGAGAGTTGTTTTAGATCATGAGAAGGAAGGAATGACTCCAAGTAAGTAAACATAGCATTGAACCATAAAAAATTAATATGTTTAGTGACACAACTCATGGTACAAGAATTTAGTATTTTTCTTATTCACATGGCCTGTTATTGAGATATGTTGATTGATTAATATTTTAGTGAGAGAGACAGCACCTTTAATTGGGGAAATGAGTAAATTGGAGCTTTTAAGAAGTCGGTTGAAGAGTGATATTCCGTTACAGGATCTGGATAGTCTTAATGACACTGCCACATTAGCTCGAAACGTCTGCACCATAGTGGACCAAATTAAGCATCTCAGAACAGCAATTGAGAACACAATTGAATTATCAAAATCCAAGAGGGATAAGTCCAATGGTTTATATGAATGTAAGTATTATAATTATGAGTTTATAATATCTTTGCATAGGTTATGTTTGAGTGCTGATTTTTTTTTTAAATTTTAGCTAAAGATGAAAATAGTGAAGAAGTTCAAGAATTACAGGAACAAGTAATTAGACTTAAGAGCTTATTATCAACCAAAAGGGAACAAATTGCCACACTTAGAACCGTCCTTAAGTCCAATAAAAATACTGCTGAAGTGGCTTTGACCAATCTAAAGAGCAAATACGAAAACGAAAAGACTATTGTCACTGAGACGATGATGAAGCTGAGAAATGAGCTCAGGTTATTAAAGGAAGACGCTGCAACATTTTCAAGTAAGCAATTTTCATAATTTATACGTTATATTATATTAGCACTTTTTTATGAAATAAGTATGTTTTTATGCCCAGTTACTACCTACTAAAATTCAAAATGATATCTAAAGCGGTTTCAAAGATGTTAAGGAAAACCGTTTTTTTTTTTTAATTTTCAACGCCCTATATCTTAAATTTAAAGCTTCTGCGGACCTATGTTGATAGGAACTATTTGTCTTATTTTTGGGTAAGGAATCACCACACGAGCGATGGCACATGTTTTTTGAAACACCCTGTATGTTTAATGTATTCAGTGTGTCCGGTAAATACAGGGTGTCTCTAAAAGGTCTGGACAAAATCTGAGCACATATTCCTGAGGCCAAAATAACGCGATTTAAAGTAACTTACCTTAGTCCAAAATTGCTCCGTTTCCGAGATACAGGGTGGCAAAGTTAAAAAATAAAAATCGAATTTTTTAAAATTAATGAACATTTTTTAACGTATTACTTTAAAACTTGGTACCCGGGGTTTTTTTGGGTTGCGAAACCCGAATACGGGCACCTTTTCACTGTGGCCATTAGAGGGCGCTTCACAATGCTCTTCTTATGTTTTAGAATGGCCATAACTTTTTATCAGTGTAGTTTTTTCTTTTCTTTGTTATGGCACTAATTTTTTGAACATTTTGAAATAAAAAAGGTACTCTTGTGAAAATCTGCTAAAGTAAGCCGTTTTTGAGAAATTTCGGTTTTTAGTGTTCGATGCCGCACCGGAATATTTAAATTATTCTGAATAAAAAATGTTTGCTGTTATATCTTTGAGGATGAAATGTGGTCAGTGAATTAGCAGTGGAAAATGTATTTTTTTTAGATACTTTTTTGTAGTGTCACATCCAAAAATCCTCCGATTTTTTACCTGTTTGATGAACACCTTTAAAATTTTTTTTGCAACAGACTATTTAAATGTAAACATTTTTCGTATTTTAAGAATTTTCGGTATCAGTATGTTGTTTATACCTAGTAAGTGTTTTAGTAAGAATTTGCCAATGCGAGAATAAATAAGGTGTTTGAAACGTGTTAGTTAAATTTTAAATTCGGAAATACGGGGTTTCCTAAATTGAAAAATAGACCCTTTAAGCTAAAAGCCGCAATTTTTTTCACAGTAACATAATTTCCTGTGTCCAAGCTTTTTATTTTTACGCTATAATCAAATATGACATATTATGTCAAAAAGTGGCAGATATGACGCTATTTTGAATTTTACTAAATGGCAACCCTTTTATCAATAACCACGCGAGTAAATTGCATTTTGCGATCCTATTATTAAATTTCTCACTCCCTTAATCATGGATCCTTTTTTTCTGTAACAACATACACTATCGGACAAAAGTAGAGCAACACTTTCGAAAAATGAAAGAAATCTCGATTTTATAATATTAAATGCATGATATCGTATTTAAATACATCGTGACTTAAATATGAAAGTAGGCTTCTGTTATCGGCGACAACAGCTTTTTCCAACAATCAAAACAAATGAACTGATATTGACGTAAACTTTCAAATACAGTATTGTAATGCGTCAAAAGTAAAGCAACATTTTAATATTTTCCTAAAAAATAAAGGTTTTAGTAAAAGTAAAGGTTAAAGTAGTTTTGCAGAGTTTATTTTATGTTTAATTAATATTTCTGTACTGTATTAATCATATCAAGAGGTATTCCAATTTGGAAAGAATTAAAGCAGAGAGTAGTGAATGCACACTTGGAAGGTACAGGGTCTTCCAACGAGGACTGAACAGGGGCTAATTTTTGAGCTTCCTTGTATTTAAAGAAAAATCCAAAATAGCCAATCGATGTACTTTTTCCTGCAGAATTCAAAAATGAAACCAAAAATTTATTTGAACCAGAAACAAAAGAGTTACGCTATGGATAAGGTGTTTTTTAAATGGAACATAGCTTTTTTTATACGATTTTTGGAACGAGTGATTTTTTTTTTGTCCGTTCTGATTAAAATATTTAATATTGTGACAGCTATTTTTATTAAATTTTAATGTTTTATCCAGTATAATTTAACTTTAACCTGTTGGAAACAGGATCTAAGGATAAAGAACCTATTTGAGGAAAATAAAACATTACATGACAGAAAAAGAAATCCAGAAAGGAATAGAAATCGAGACCGTGCCATTGTGAATTATTTTCGACTGAATCCAACCAAATCAATTTCGGACGCAGTTCGGGACGTTCAATACGGCGGCGGTGTAAGACGCAGAAGAGTTACCCAAGCAACTGTTCACAGGACTTTAAGAAATCATAAATTTAAGTCTTATCATATCCTTCCACTTCAACATCTAACAACGGCACAAAAAGAACTTTGCTTCCAATTTGTTTCCCAAATTGTGATTCGGAAAGAAAACGAGGACCCTAATTTATTCAGAAATATCTTATGGACTGACGAAGCCACATTCACAACATCGGGGGTTTTCAATAGACATAATAATCGTCACTGGGCCGTTGGAAATCCAAGAAAATTTCAGGCAATTAAATTTCAAGGAAGGACTTCAATCCATGTTTGGTGTGGCATAAAAAATAATAGAATTTTGGGACCAATATTTTTTAACGGGACTTTAAATGGACAGAGATACTACGAGTTCTTAGAAAACGAAATTGAGAACTTTTTGGAAGATTTACCATTGGAAGAATATCAAAATTTAATTTGGCAACATGATGGGGCCCCTCCGCATGCCGTGCGTGAGGTTACTCAATATTTAAACGGACGCCATGAAGAATGGATTGGTAGAAATGGAACCTATGCTTGGCCACCCAATAGTCCCGATTTGTCAATATTAGACACATTTCTTTGGGGCCATTTAAAGAACGTGGTATACAAGCAGCGAAACCACGATATTGAAGAGATCATGCAGAAAATTGTGAATGAAATAAATCGCCTTAACCAGGAAAATCACAGTATAACAGCAAGTTTGGAAAGGCTACAAACAGGTTATCGCACATGTTTCGAGAACAACGGAGGTCACATTAAACAATTAAATTATTAATGTTTTTTTTTTTAAATTAGTATAGAGTTGGATTTCTTTTTCTGTCATGTAATGTTTTATTTTCCTCAAATAGGTTCTTTATCCTTAGAATAGTATTGACGGATTTATTTCTGTGAAAATTTGCAATAAATCTTCTCCTTGCTTCTCTTGCATTTTCTTGGCATTTGTAGAACAAGATAACAATCTGCAATCTCTCATCTAATGAATATTTCATTTCGGCAATATTATAGTAAATTTGTCAAATTTTTTGACTTTGAAGGATTCAAAGGTGATTATACCTTTATTACCTAGTGTATGTTTCAAACAGGTTAAAGTTAAATTATACTGGATAAAACATTAAAATTTAATAAAAATAGCTGCCACAATATTAAATATTTTAATCAGAACGGACAAAAAAAAAATCACTCGTTCCAAAAATCGTATAAAAAAAGCTATGTTCCATTTAAAAAACACCTTATCCATAGCGTAACTCTTTTATTTCTGGTTCAAATAAATTTTTGGTTTCATTTTTGAATTCTGCAGGAAAAAGTACATCGATTGGCTATTTTGGATTTTTCTTTAAATACAAGGAAGCTCAAAAATGAGCCCCTGTTCAGTCCTCGTTGGAAGACCCTGTACAATACAAGCCACAATTTCAAGACGGCTTGTTCTACTAAGATACAGCGTATACAAAATAATTTCAAGTTACATTCAAAGGGGACATTTAGAGAATATACCGAAATCGGGAAGACCGAAAAAAACAACAATTTGGACAGACAGACGCATTAAAAGGATTTCTCAAAACGATCCTTGGATGTCTGCACCTAGATTTTTGCTGAAATTTCCAAAATTATGGTTAGTTCACGGACAGTTCGAAGAAGGTTGATAGACGCAAAGTTATTTAGTAGACGCCCGGCTAATAAGCCCCTTATTTCGGCAAGAAATAGAGTAGCTAGGCTTGAATTTGCACGTCGACATTTAAATTGGACAGTAGACGAGTGGAAAAAAGTTTTGTTTAGCGATAAAACGCGTTATAAAAGTTTTAATTCTGATGGAATGAAGCGTGTAAGACGGCCAATCAACACAAGGTTTAATCCCAAATACGTTACACCCACAGTTAAACATGGTAAAGGTAGTGTTTTTCTATGGGGTTGTTTCTCATGGAATGGGGTGGGTCCTTTAAACTTCATTAATGACACCATGAATTGATTTGTCTATAGAGATATAATGCAAAATGTAATGTTGCCTTATGCAGAGTGGGAAATGCCGTTGCGTTTTATTTTCCAACAGGATAATGATCCAAAACACTCTTCACGAATTGTTCAAGAGTGGTTTCAAGAAAATAACGTTCGGGTTTTGCAGTGGCCGGCACAATCCCCAGACCTTAACCCCATTGAAAATCTATAGGAAGAAGTTGAACGTAAATTCGTACACAATTATTTCCAAATAAACAATCATTGGTAAATAAAATCAATGAAGTTTGGACAAACCTTCCCGAAAATACTGTTTAAAAATTGATTGCCTCAATGCCGCGACGTTGTCGGCAAGTAATAAAAAATAATGGATGTTCTATTAACTATTAACATAATACTTCTAGCTATTGTAATTATTAAATGTGCTTAATTTTTTTTTATCGTAATATGGAAAATAAAATACTGTTGACACAATTTGTTGCTTTACTTATGTCGCACTTCATTTTGTCGATTTTTATAATTATAAATATTTCTCTACCTTCATTTTGTTTAAAGTGTACCAAAATATTGTGAAAAATTACTAATACTGTGGGGATAATATTTCATTAAAATTAGCTGGGGATCACAATCATATAATTAATTTTTTAAACTCAAAGAAATAAAAGCACTTTGTTGCTCTACTTTTGTCGAATAGTGTATATATTTTAAGATAGATTGAAATTATTCTCATAAGTTGTCTGTATTTACATCAATATTTTTTTCATGTTTTCCATGAAGACCGCATCGTATATTACGGTGAACCACCCTATATTAATGGAGATTTTATTATAGAGATTATAGATTATTTAAATTTAATTATGAAAAAGGAGAGAAACAAAAACGATGGTTAATTAACAAAATTTAAAAGTGGTACGTCCCAATTGTTGGTCCTTTTACACATTTACATTTTAATTGTTTTTTACATAATAAGTTTTTACATTGCGCTGTTGATGGCCCACTCAAGAAAAGTAAATTTGCCAATGAAGTTTCCTGTTTCCTGACAAAGTGAGTAAAAACCAAAAAATACATTTAATATTATTTCTCAGAAGAAAAATTTTTCAACAAATAAAAATAGTTAAATAACTCAACTGATTTCGCACAGATTTATATCAACTTTCGAACAACGACATTTCAAATAAATTTTACAAATTGGATTTTCCTTGCTTTTAGGAAGCACTGAAGATGGCCTAAGGCCGAAAGCGCTCTGCTAATTTAAATAAATTTCAAGATTATACACTTAATACAAAAAAACGACTGTTGTTCCCTCTTACTTCCATAGTACACTACACAGTTAATAATTGTCACAGCAATACACAAAAACCACCCTCGCACTCAATTATTATTGTTTTTAAGTTCAACCCGCCGTATACTAAACACTCGCGTAAAAATTCGTTCGATACTATTCAATACCGTATCCCGCGAACCGCACTGCGCTGGACTAAATGCAGCGAACTCTCCAGTTAAATCACGGCTTTATTTTAGACCGTTACGGGGGAAGCGGAGTGCGCGCGGGTGTTCGAAGGAGCTCACGGAGCCCGACCGTATTGCCCAGATCAAAAATAATTCAGCGACAGGGTAGTGTCGGTACGATATTCCATTGGTCGAGTTTACTTTGGCGATCGCCGCGGTATTAAGGTACAGTCCACCACACACACGAGTCTAGAGCTGGCAAAATTATCCGAGCGAGAATTAATACAATTAAAATGAAATATATTTTATAGATTTTTTCTTCGAAAACGGCTAATTTTATCGAAACATGTAGAGTATCTTTTTTAAAGAGGAATGACTAAAGTATTTAAAAAATCAGTTTTCAGCTCTAAAAAGTGCAGAGGCAAGTCCGTTCCTGACTTCCCTGACGATGTAAAACATGTACTGTAGTATGGTTTTATGAGTCTTTATGGCCCACATAAAATATTAAAATGTCATTCAATTATACATGATGGTTTAAAAGTTAGAAGCGAAAAGGTCGCTGGGTACCTCTTTGGGGCTTATTGTGTATTTTCGTTAAGGGGCACTTGTATGACAAGTTAGGGTTATTTTGACCTCTCCTATACTTACCGGACACCCTGCATTCTTAACGTTCCTAAACTGTTTGTTAATACAACTATTTTCGTAAAAAGTTTACCTTTAATAGAGATGTAAGAAAAAGAGAGCTTAATAATAAAACGATTTTTACCTCCTAGGCTTAAGAGCAATGTTCGCAGCTAGGTGTGAAGAATACGTCACACAAGTTGACGAGCTACAACAGCAACTTACCGCAGCTGAAGATGAGAAGAAAACGTTAAATCAACTTCTAAGATTAGCTGTTCAGCAAAAGTTGTCGTTAACACAACGTCTTGAAGAACTAGAGGTCGATAGAGAAATGAGGAATGCTCGAAGGCCGAATAATCGCAACTTCCAAAGGCCAGGAAGATCGAACAGGGATAATATGTTCTAGCCAAGGTCTCGACCCAGACCTGTTCTATATGCCATTGCATTTATTACGTCTTTTTTTAAAGTTTAACTTTATTGGTAGGTACAGGTACGAGGTCTGAGGTTTAGGGAATTAGGTAAGGGTGACTGGGTTTTATTTTTTACCGGTTTATATCATTAATACTTATGGCACAACACTTAAGGACACATTTATTAAATATTTGCGCTATATTTACATATATTTGGTAAACGTGCAGATAGTTTTATGTTGTGCCATACTATTGACACTATAGAATTAATTTGTTGTAGTGTTTTATTGTTGCTTCACTTTTAGATTATCTTATTTGTGACTTTAAGGTCTAGTATTATAGTGGGTTAGGCCTAACATATCTTGGCTCACCGGTTGGCGTCACTGAACTGTGAGGTATCTGTCAGTCAAAATGCGATTTATGGGTTATGTTATTTTTAGAATTAATCAAATCTAGGAAGTTGCGTTAATTTATTCCATAATTCGACGTTAATGCCAAAAAAAGTCTTTCACATTATTAAAAAAAAATGTACTGCAAATTTTAAAACTTTAAACGTCTATAAACCAAAAACTGTTTAGCTTAGGCTGCTTAGGTTACACGTGTTATATGAAATATGTTTTGAATTGCAGGTAGATTCTAGAATCCAAAGATTTGTGGGCCTGCTTTCTTGGGGTAATCTATACAGGGTGTTTCAGAAGTACGGTACGTAACTTAAGGGAGTGATTCCTTATGATATTCTAAAAGAAAAAGTTCATATGAAGATGTGTCCGGTTTTTTATAATTTTTTTAAATATCCTTTTCCCGATTTTATTGAAATTTGGTACCGTTATTCATAATGATAAGGGGTTTAATTATCCCTAACTAGATTAAATTTGTTAAGTCCAGTGGCGTCCAGGGGAGCACCTTAACGAATATTATTGACAAAAAAATGTACGCACCGACTTTTTTTAAGTTTTGATATTTTTTTCCAATTCGCCAACTAATAATACAACTTTTTTTGTTCCTTGAATTGTTTTCGTATCTTGCTTCGTTTTCGAGAGAAAAAATTAAAACCACTTTATTGCATGTACAGGGTTATCCAACCAAGACTAGACAAGGCGATTTTTTGACTTTTCCTGTACTTTTATAAAAAAACTGAAATAGCCATCTTAAGTCATTTTCTCCCGCGAATTCGAATATCTTCAGCAAAAAACAATTGAACATCAAACAAAAGTACTAGGGGTCACTTTGATATTTTTTTAAATGGGATGCCGTATTTTTAATGAGCTTATCCGATTTCTCATATAAATTTTGATCTAAAATGTTGGATTTTTAATTCAAAAACGCCTTTTTTCTTCAGTTTTAAATTCGGAAAATGTTCGTCTACCGTAAGATTAATACCTGATAGATGGATACCCGTTTCACCTGTTCACCCTTTAACCTGCTTTAAAGCGTCCGTCAGTTAGACAAAATAATCAAGTTTCAAATTTCTATACCGGGTGTTGCATCGTCGAGCGGGACATAGGAAATCCCATGTAATTTTAAATGGGGTCAATTATTGGCTTCCCTAATTATTTTAGAGAAAAATTCTATTTAGGTTTATTAAAGAGCACTAAAACCCACATTTAAAAGAATAACTTTAGATATTTTTGATGAGCCCGTTTACGGGTTATCGCCGATTTCTTTTTAACTATTTCTCCTTTTTATGGCCCCGTATTTGCGGGCACCAGTCAAGGTAAAAGATGACTGTCAAATAAAGTTGTCATTTTGAAATGTGTGCTTTATTGTTATGAAAACTCGTACATCAAAAATATTAGCCATGAATTACACTTCTGAAGAAAAAATATTGATGATTAAATGGTATTATCAAGGAAATAGTTATCAAAATGTGTCAGACATGTTTGCTGCTCTGTATCCGAATAGACCGATACCTGCAAAATCTACAGTCGAAAGGACTATCAAGAAATTTGAGACAAAATGCACTGTAATAAATAACTGCAGATGTGAAGAAAGGCAGGAACAAAGAAGAGATGCAAGAAATGATAGGGACTTGCAAGTTTTATTGTGCGTGGAAGAAAATGATGGGAAGATCAGCACAAGGAAACTTGAGGATGACATATGATTAGATCACATCACAGCGTTACGAGCTTTGAAACGACATAAATATTATTCATACAAATATGAAGGGAATTTTTAAAAAACATTTGTTTCACTGACGAATGCACATTTACCTTAAACAATGAACCCAATGTTCAAAATTATCGATATTGGAGCAAAGAAAACCAACACAGGTTTGTGGAAACAAGGACGCAATATCCACAAAAAGTTAATGTATGGGCTGGGATTTTCGGAGAAAATATTATCGGGCCATTATTTCTTACACGAAATTTAAATGCAGAATATTTTTTGGAACTACTTGAAGATCATATTTTACCTACTTTACATGATGCCGCCAGGGAAAATCAGGAAGTTTGGTACCAAATGGATGGCTGCCCGGCACATAGTACCCTGGCTGTCCGGGAATATTTAAACCGTGCTTTTAATGGAAATGTTATTGGCTTAAATCATACAGTAAATTGGCCAGCCAGGTCTCCTGATTTATCGCCAAATGATTTCTTTCTCTGGGGCCATTTAAAAAATAGGATATACAAAGATAAAAAATTCCCAAATCTAGACGAGTTAAAAAATGCTATTTCTGCCGAATGCAATAGAATTTCAGTTTACCAACTAGCGAATGTAAGAAGAGAATTTTATGATCGCCTCGGTTATTGTCTAGCAGTCAATGGAGGAATATTTGAACATCTTCTTAAATCCTAAAGTTCTAACAATTTAATAGTACCTACCTATTAATTAGTAAAATATTGAAACATGTAAAATGTCATAATTAACCTTGTAATTGGATACTTTATTTTAGTTTTATTCAGATTAATTTGTACTCATAAATACACCTTTAATATTTTCGATGTACGAGTTTTTATAACAATAAAGCACACATTTCAAAATGACAACTTTATTTGACAGTCATCTTTTACCTTGACTGGTGCCCGCAAATACGGGGTCATAAAAAAGAGAAATAGTTAAAAAGAAATCGGCGATAACCCGTAAACGGGCTCATCAAAAATATCTAAAGTTATTCTTTTGAATGTGGGTTTTAGTGCTCTTTAATAAACCTAAATAGAATTTTTCTCTAAAATAATTAGGGAAGCCAATAATTGACCCCATTTAAAATTACATGGGATTTCCTATGTCCCGCTCAACGATGCAACACCCGGTATATTTTTCACGAATTAATTACAAATAATGAAATATTCTTTAGAAGAACGGCTAAATGTAATAAAATTATATTACAAAAGTGGAGAGAATGCTCGACAAACACAAAGAACATTTTTTGAGAGTTTCCAGAGACACATTTCAGTGGATACAATTCTCAGAATTAAGACCCTATTTGAAGAAAGTAAGACATTGAAAGATAAGCCAAGAAAGATGAAAAGACGGAATATAAGGGATCGAGCTATTGTTCAATATTTTACTATAAATCCGAAGAGTTCTATTCCGCAAGCGGTACGAGAAGTAAGGTATGGTCCAGGGCCCCGGAGAGTAAGCTATGGAACAGTTCACAGAACTTTAAAAAAATGTGGTCTAAAACCATATTGCATCCTTCCCGTTCAATACTTAACACAGCTTCAAAAAGAACTGCGATTTCGATTTGTTGCTTCAATGCTGATGAGAGAGCAAGACGAAGATTATAATTTATATAATAAAATTCTATGGAGTGACAAAGCGTCATTTACAACATAGGGGGTATACAATCGGAAAATACAAGATACTGGGCAGCAGTTAACCCTCATAGATATGAAATGATAAAGTTTCAAGGTTGGAGCTCACTTAATGTTTGGTGTGGGATGTTAGAAAATCGAATTATTGGACCACTATTTTATCGTGGCTCTTTAACAGGCCAAAGATACCTCCATTTTCTTCATAACGATATCGAGGATTTCTTGGAAAGGTTGCCATTGCAAGCCTACAACAATATCATTTGGCAGCAGGATGGTGCTCCGCCTCATGCAGTTCGAGAAGTGGTAACATACCTAAACGAGCGTTACAATCAGTGGATTGGCCGTAACGGAACAATTCATTGGCCACCAAATAGCCCCGATATCACGCCAATGGATACATTTTTATGGGGTCATTTAAAAAATGTAGTTTATCAACGACCCAACAGAAGTCTGGAGGACATTCAGCAAAAAATTATAAATGAAATTAATAGACTTAACCAGGACCAAAATATTGTAAGAGATTCTTTGGAGAGATTGAAAAGGGGGCATCGGTCATGTTTTGAAAATAATGGAGGACACATAGAACAATTATATTATTGAGATTAAAGTTATTCACTTTAGTTTATAGTTTTTTCTAATATGTCATACTTTTTTTATACGTAAGCAATAATAGATTTGCAAAAACTACTAAATTTGTAATTAATTCGTGAAAAATATATAGAAATTTGAAACTTGATTATTTTGTCTAACTGACGGACGCTTTAAAGCAGGTTAAAGGGTGAACAGGTGAAACGGGTATCCATCTATCAGGTATTAATCTTACGGTAGACGAACATTTTCCGAATTTAAAACTGAAGAAAAAAGGCGTTTTTGAATTAAAAATCCAACATTTTAGATCAAAATTTATATGAGAAATCGGATAAGCTCATTAAAAATACGGCATCCCATTTAAAAAAATATGAAAGTGACCCCTAGTACTTTTGTTTGATGTTCAATTGTTTTTTGCTGAAGATATTCGAATTCGCGGGAGAAAATGACTTAAGATGGCTATTTCAGTTTTTTTATAAAAGTACAGGAAAAGTCAAAAAATCGCCTTGTCCAGTCTTGGTTGGATAACCCTGTACAAAAAAATACCCATGCATTTTAAAGTTAATTGAAATATGAGGTAAAGGTAAGTTTTGATGTCTTATTTACTTGTTTGTCAATAACAAGTCAAAAATGAATAACTTTACTGCTGAAACGGCGTAAATTTTTTTGTCAATAATATTCGTTAAGCTGTTCTCCGGGACGCCACTGGACTTAATAAATTTAATCTCTAGTTAGGGCTAATTAAGCCTCTTATTATTGAACAACGGTACCAAATTTCAATAAAATCCGGATATTTAAAACAAATTATAAAAAAACGATTTTTTTTACAAAACTTTGACACCATGTATATCAAATACGGGGCAACTCCGGGCACATGTTCAGATAAACTTTTTCTTTTAGAATATCAAAAGGAATCATCCTTTTAAGTTACGTACCGTACTTCTGAAACACCCTGTATAAGTACCGAATGTTCCACCTAAGGAGGTAATCGGCTATATCTCGGAAAGTAATAACACTAGGACTTTGGGAAAAAATATATATCGATAAAAGCGGCCAAGAGAAATTGCTGGAAATTATTTTCAAGTGCGAAAAATGACCGCTGGGGGGCATAAGAGAACTTTCAAAATAGAAATGCCGATTTTCTCTTGATTTTTCTTAATAAAATATGTTAAAAATATAAGCATTGTATTCTTCATAAAATTATGCAACTTTATTTTCGGAATAGTTTTTTTTCTATTTTCCATAATAAAGTAGTGGGAGAAGGTCAAACTTTTTTTCTTTCAAACGCTGATATCTCTGCTTTTGATAAAGCGATGTTATTCTGGTCTTGAAAAAAAGCCCTTCTTTTCCTCTACACGTAGATCTATTAACTATACCATATTGATTCTGATGGTGGCCACTAGATGACGTTTTCCGTAATTCCTCAATGAATAAGGATTTTCTCAAAAAAATCAAATGTTACGATATGACTTTTTCATCATATTTTATTTTAGGCTTATAAAGGCTATTAAATAGTGGAATAAAAAATCCAGGTCCGTATTTAAAATAAAAAAGTTGATGATGGTCGCTCGAATCCGAAACGTCGGATTAAAAAACTAACCCCATCAGCTAGTAGAGGAGGAAAAGTTACTATTAGGAACTGAAAACCGCAACGTGATATCTTTTGTTAAACTAGAGAAATTAGGGATAATAATAATTAATATGGAAAAATAGGCCAATTTTTAAAACATTATTATTTATTAATTTCTCTAGTTTAACAAAAGATATCACGTTGCGGTTTTCAGTTCCTTATAGTAACTTTTCCTCCTCTACAAGCTGATGGGGTTAGTTTTTTAATCCGACGTTTCGGATTCGAGCGACTATCATCAACTTTTTTTTTTAAATACGGACTTGGATTTTTCATTCCACTGTTTAATAGCCTTAAGGGCGGGTATTATAAAACTTAATTGACAGATGGACGAAGGTTAACTTGTTGAATGACGTCACAGGTTGAAGTTAAGTTGACAATCCCCATGTTAACTTTATTGTGTGGAGTAGGTATCAATTAAAGTTAACTGATGCACAGATTTTGGTAATTTTGGACGATTTTGAAGACATTTGTTGACATAACATAAAAATTGATTGCTCTTCTCTCCATGTTTTTACAAAATATAAAATAATTGATCAAAGTACAAAAATTAAGGAGAGAAACGATATTGATGACAGATTACACTGACATTACAACCATAATGTCAGTGACTGGACTGACAGGTTATAAATAATTATGGGTTAGGTTGTTAAAAATTATTCTTTACTTTTTACATTTGAAGGATAATGATAACTTTATAAAACTATCAATTTTTCTAGGAAAGTTAACCTTACAGTTAGAATCAAAGTTAACTTTTGCCTCTTTTATAATACCCGCCGTTATAAGCCTAAAATAAAATATGATGAAAAAGTCATATCATAACATTTGATTTTTTTGAGAAAATCCTTCTTCATTGAGGAATTACGGAAAAACGCCATCTAGTGGCTACCATCAGAATCAATATGGTATAGTTAATAGATCTACGTGTAGAGAAA
Source organism: Polydrusus tereticollis (assembly GCA_963920685.1). Taxonomy (NCBI): domain Eukaryota; kingdom Metazoa; phylum Arthropoda; class Insecta; order Coleoptera; family Curculionidae; genus Polydrusus; species Polydrusus tereticollis. The sequence continues at coordinate 39,132,780 of OY987326.1, read as the reverse complement.
AAGAAGGACTTTTTTTCAAGACCAAGTTGAATAAAATCGGTTTATCCAAAGCAGAGATATCAGCGTTTGAAAGAAAAAAGTTTGACCTTCTCCCACCACTTTATTATTGAAAATAGAAAAAAAACGATTCCTAACATAAAGTTGCATAATTTTATGAAGAATACAATGCTTATATTTTTAACATATTTTTATTAAGAAAAATCAAGAGAAAATCGGCATTTCTATTTTGAAAGTTCTTTAGCGGTCATTTTTCTTGAAAATAATTTCCAGCAATTTCTCTTGGCCGCTTTTATCGATGTATATTTTTTCCCAAAGTCCTAGTGTTATTACTTTCTGAGATATAGCCGATTACCTTCTTAGGTGGAACACCCGGTACAAAATAATTAATTGTCAAATTTTTAAAAGTAACATAGCTAAGCATTTTCTAACCAATGAATTTGTCATGTTATACTTTTCGACCTAGCTGTATTTTGACTGACAGAGCAGGTGGGCGTTTTATTTTTTAAAGAAAAATACATAATAACTTAGGCTGAACCAAAATAAATACTGTTCATGAGATTAAAAATCCTTAAAAGAAAACAAAGTTTGTTAAATATAAATAATTAGTAAACTTAAAATAATAAAAACCCACAAAATTATATTCCTTTTATGGGAGATGTTAATTCTCCCAAAGTTATATTATCTAAAATAAATGTGATATAATTACACGTTGTGTATTTCGGCCGAAGTTAATAAATTTGAAAGGGTATACATATTTATTTAATTTATGCGGGTATTACATTGAGAATGTGTCGCGAAGTTGTTCATGAAATACTTCGCGATTTACTTCATGAATTTGTGTAGGCTTCTGGTCACGACCGTCGTGAAGTTTTTGAGAATTGAAACTCCGGTAAAGAATAATTATTGTACCAACATATGAAAATAATTTGAAGATGTTAGGACGGCTATTCAACGTCCTGTTAGTGGTAACCACCGCATAATTCCCTTCACTAAAATTGTTTCCTCGTTGATAGAGGGACATTAATATAGCCGTCCTTAGTTATCAGAAAAATAAGTTGAAGGAAGTAAAAGTGAGAAGCAATAAGTATTAACAAAAACAAAGAAAATATGCACCAATATCACCACTGAAGAAAAAATATAACCTCACTTATTTTTATTAACCTGACTTTCACAGAAAAATTGCTTCGTGAAGAAATTTATGACGATCTTCGCATATATCTTTGAGGTCAGAGATATCGTTTAACATTAGGCAAAGGTTCGTACTCTACCAGAATACCGGTTTGAGTAGGGAGTTCGAAAAAGTCAGGGAATTTTTACTTTAATTTTGGAAAAAATATAAACACATTATTATACAAGGTGATTGGTAATTCGATTTGATTCGATTTCTGCTCAAAATATGTCATATTGCGAAAATCCTTAGTTTTCGAATTATTTTAAATTTAAATAAATAATAATTTTATTCAAGTTTAAACATGTGGTTTTCGTATTTGTAATTATTTCTAAAAATAAAGTACATAATGCTAATTATGTGTAGGTTGCAAAATAATGCAATTAAATAAGATGTCATTTCAATAATTGTTAAAATCAAGTAAATTAGACAGGAAGGTGGACATTTTCGAAAAAAACAAAATTTGAAATAACTCCAAATATTACCCCTACAATATCCTCCTGCGAAGGAATGTATCGAATTATCAAACGCTCTGTATGTATTCACGTTTTTTCCCATTGTAATCAGCCCTGATTCTTCCAGATCTTGAACATGGTTACAATATTATCTAAAAACCGAAAATAAATTTCACCATGAGTTAAAACAAAAACAATACAATTATTCGTAATCTTAATGATTCGCGAAGCGACTATATGTATAAATTCGCGAATAAACTCTGAATGTAATACCAGCATAAAAAACTGCCTTTTGTTTTAAAAGTCAGGATTTTACTTAAACACTTTTTATTTTACTTTTAGAGAACAGGCATCTAGCTACATTTTATTTACTAATTCGTAAGTTAGAATCAACTTAGTTTTATTTAGGTGTGTTGCAATATATTTAAACGTTTTTAGTAGATTATATTATTTTTTATATTTATTGTGTTGATTGTTATAATGAATGTGTTAATATTTAAAAATTGTTTTTCTTATTTTATCCCTTACAATTAATGACTTTTCAAAATAGCAGTGGAGAAGTCCGTAGGATGGTTCAGGTCCAGGCTGGGCCATCATCTTTTATCTCATTTCTTGCGTTGTTACCCCTGATCTTTCGGCTCAAAGTGGAAGATATATTTTAGCCAGATGAAGGCAAAACCATTTTCCAAAGAGTTTAATTTCAAAGTGTTCGTAAAATGCCCATTTTTCGTAAAAAACGCAACAGTATAATTTAGTAAATTGTTGCATTTTTGGTCCCCTTTCGTAACTCATACATCAACAACTCAATTTGTTTTATTTCAGGTACTTTTTATGAGCGCACTAAATTTACTGTCGAACTCCATTTTTTGTTACAAGAACGTCTGACCCTATTTTGAGCACTATATTAATACTTCATAGAAATAATTTTCCATTTTCATTTAATGGCCAAAAATACAAACCATCCACGGACTTTTCCCATACGTATTCTTTTTGTCATGTGAATGTTGTGAGTATCTTTGTTCATCTCGATATATTTTTTTGTCGCTGTTAAATATGTAAAAGTTATCTAAACGTTTTTACTTGTAAGGGAATATTGAAAGGACTAGTAAATTAGTATTTACATAAAGAGAATGCGTTAAATCTAGTGATAAAAGTGTAATTTTTGATGTGAGTTAAAATATGAATTTGTGGCGGTGTTCAGTGCTATATATTACATTTTTAAATTTTGATATATTTTATTGAACACTACAATCGATTTAAAGTAACTCTCACTAGTGTAAAATATGATAATATGTTAAAGCATAGCACCATCACTAATGAGTTAGTTTAAATTGAAACATCTGACAGAACTCACATATAACTCTGTCTTGACTAAGGTACTAACAATATAACTCAAGTAGATGAGTGTCTAACTACTAGAAATAATTTTTAAAAGGTTAGACTTATTCATGAAGCTCATTTAAATGTTTTGGTCAATAATTTATTTTGAACATTTTATATTGCCCCATATATTCCATCCGACAACATCTAAAGGTACTTTTATGGTTGTCTAGTAGATATATCGGTCAATATAAAAATTCAAAGGCCATAAAATGTATTTTCCGTTGGTTCTAAGTCCAATATTAATTTACCTCTGTCCGAGCCTTTGGACCACGGAAAGTCTCCCGTCCCTTTTGAATATTTCGAAAATTAAAACTCAGAACAATATGGTAAAAACTCATAAAACATAAAGGTAATCATCCATCCATTTATTTATAAAAAAATGCATTTTTACTAACCGGCAGCTACTTGACTGTCTGATCTGTGTTTCTCATAATAGTTTTTATTAATATTTAATATTGTTAATTATAACTTCCACAATCTACTTTAATGTGGTTGATGTTACTTAATTGTACCTAATATTTTTAATAAAATCGATATTATCCAGACATATTAGCATTTTCGTTTGAAACATTGCCTTTTTCTTAAACTATAGTTTTACAGAGTGCCCGGAAATTACGATGACGAAATTTTAAGGTACATAAAAACGTTTGAAAAAAGTTCATATTAGAGCTACAAATCGGGTGACCTCGTTGGCCATAAAATAGGGCTACCATCGACCTGTCTATCGATTACCAAAAGTATTTGACAAGTGCTGACGAACTAAATTGCTAAAATTGGGCGGTGCACAATGAACTAGTAATACGACTAAATCATTGGCGGTGCAGCGTCGTGCATACATCTGATTTCTAATTCCTAAGGGCACATGTATTTTCTAATAAACCGTTTAAGTTTTGTTGCAAGAATTACAAATACCTACATGGCACCATTTAATCTGCCTTCAATAAAGACCGGTCCAATGAGATGATTCCCAATAATCCCTGACCACATGTTAACCATGAACATTTGTTGGTGCTCTGTCTGTATTGTTGCACGGGGATTATTTTCTTGTCAGATGTGCAAATTATTAGGATAAACAAATTTTCTACAATATGAAATTTAAAATCGCATTTCTATAGTTTTATTTTTTCCAGGCTACTTGATTTTGAAAAACTAAGCAGAAATATGGCTAATATAAAGAACTAAACGAACTAAATATGCAATATTTTAGTATTAGTAGTACAAAAAAAATCTATATGGTACCTCAGTTGAGAAAGCTAACTGCTCAACCTAGGTATACAGAGTGTCGTGTTTCAGAAGTACGGTACGTAACTTACGGGGATGATTCCTTATGATAGTCTAAGAGAAAAAGTTCATGTGAACATGTGTCTGGAGTTGCCCCGTTTTTGACAGGGTGTTAAAGTTAAAAAAAAAATAGTTTTTTATAATTCTTTTAATTATCCTTTTCCCGATTTTATTGAAATTTGGTACCGTTATTCATAATCATATTTAAAAAAAAATATTTAATTTTTAATTCAAATGTTTTAATTAACTTTGAAATACGTAGGTTGTTTTCTTGTACATGCAATAAAGTGGTTTTTATTTTTTCTCTCGAAAACGAAGCAAGATTCGAAAACAATTCAGGGAACAAAAAAGTTGTATTATTAGTTGGTAAATCAGAAAAAAAATATTAAAATTAGAAAAGTTAGTGGCGTACATTTTTTCGTCAATAATATTCGTTAAGGTGCTCCCCGGGACGTCGTTTTTTTGCCTATTTTTAAACTTCTGTCGTTCAAAGACGGTTTAATCAATTTAAATGAATTCTTGAGATTATATTCAGAGATATTCAAAAATTTGATGTTTCGCAGCACATATAAAACATGCGCCTGTTGATAGTACCGGGTGTTCCACCTAAGTAGGTAATGAATAAGAATTTTCTCAAAAAAATCAAAAGTTATGATATGACTTTTTCATCATATGTTATTTTAGGCTTATAAAGGCTATTAAATAGTGGAATAAAAAATCCAGGTCCGTATTTAAAATAAAAAAGTTGATGATGGTCGCTCGAATCCGAAACGTCGGATTAAAAAACTAACCTCATCAGCTTGTAGAGGAGGAAAAGTTACTATAAGGAACTGAAAACCGCAACGCGATATCTTTTGTTAAACTAGAGAAATTAGGGATAATAATAATTAATATGGAAAAATAGGCCATTTTTTAAAACATTAATTAATCAATTAAATCTCTGGTTTAACAAAAGATATCACGTTGCGGTTTTCAGTTCCTTAAAGTAACTTTTCCTCCTCTACAAGCTGATGGGGTTAGTTTTTTAATCCGACGTTTCGGATTCGAGCGACCATCATCAACTTTTTTATTTTAAATACGGACCTGGATTTTTTATTCCACTATTTAATAGCCTTTATAAGCCTAAAATAAAATATGATGAAAAAGTCCTATCATAACTTTTGATTTTTTTGAGAAAATCCTTATTCATTGAGGAATTACGGAAAAACGCCATCTAGTGGCCACCATCAGAATCAATATGGTATAGTTAATAGATCTACGTGTAGAGGAAAAGAAGGGCTTTTTTTCAAGACCAAGTTGAATAAAATCGGTTTATCCAAAGCAGAGATATCAGCGTTTGAAAGAAAAAAAGTTTGACCTTCTCCCACCACTTTATTATTGAAAATAGAAAAAAACTATTCCTAACATAAAGTTGCATAATTTTATGAAGAATACAATGCTTATATTTTTAACATATTTTTATTAAGAAAAATCAAGAGAAAATCGGCATTTCTATTTTGAAAGTTCTCTTACGCCCCCTAGCGGTCATTTTTCGAACTTGAAAATAATTTCCAGCCATTTCTCTTGGCCGCTGTTATCGATATATATTTTTTCCCAAAGTCCTATATAGTGTTATTACTTTCTGAAATACAGCCGATTACCTCCTTAGGTGGAACACCCGGTACAGACCGACAGAAATAAACGCAGTTTGGGGTATGGAATGTTTACTTGGTAGCGACTAAAGCATATTTTAAAAAGTAAAAATACTTACTACTTTTATAAAAGCCTTTTAAAATGGCTTTTGTAAAATGTAAAAAATTTAAGAATCCTAAAATTCGCTTATTACAACTTTATTATTTTTATGCCTAATCATGCCTAAAGGATTTTTATTTTGTAAAATATGCTTTAGTCGTACTACAAAATCATATATTCTATAACCCAAATTTCATTTATTTGCTACTGTCTGTACTGCCGACAGGTGCGTGTGTTATTTAAGAGCTGCAAAAACCGAATTTTTCAAAACTAATAAATAAAAAATAACTGAAGAGCTATTAAATTTAGACATAGGAAATGTTATACAAAATGTGCTTATAGGTGAAAATTGAATTTTTAGACTTATAAGGCAATCTAATCATATAGTTTGGGTAAGCAACCCCTTAATCAAATAACCTGCCAAGAGTGGACTATATTGTAATTTAATCAAAATTGTGGCAATATGTATGCTTGGATAAGCACATTTTTGGATTTATTAAAACGGTTGTTTTTAAAAAAAATTCTAGAAATCTTATTGTTGTTGGGGATTAATCAACGAAGTATTATTTAGGACTTTAAAATACCTTTAGCCGTTTTACCCATAAAAAAATATTAACGAAATGTCTTACTCTATAGTATGTTGCTTAATGCGAGAGAGTAATAAATCATTATTGAACTATAAACCCAGTGTTCTTCGCCGTATTCCATAGGTGTAGTCAAAGGCATTTTTTAAGGAATTTCCGCTGGAGGGGCACCGATCTACTTTCGTAAAAAAATGCGCCGCAGGCGAAAAATTTGTAGGTGCCACGCCCTTTTTTAGATTATCAAAACTCTACGTTTCGATAGCTCAACCGAAAAAAAATACTTTAGAAGCTAGAATTAGAAATTAAGAAGACCCACGACCGGCAGTTGCCGAATTTTTGCTGAAAAAGGAACGCCGTTACCGGGAACTAGAGTTATCTGTTTATTCAAATAGAGACTTCATAAAGAAATTTTTTAGAAAAGAAGCGAATTTGTGAACCGTCACCAATGACCATTGTTCAATAAAGTACACTTTATAAAAATACAAGTTCTTTCATTCCATTATCAATCCTTCCGCAAATCTGCGAAAATTAAAAAGTTTTTACTTTGTGGGCAATCGGCTTTCACTGGGGGGGGGGGGGGGCAAAACTGGTGATTGGGGGGGCAGTTGCCCACCCGTTTATACCTTAAAAAATGCCCTGGTGTAGTCCAATTATTCATATATTGTACCTATACGCACTCGTTTTACTTAAAAAAAGAAATACCTACCTTGGACAAAATAATGTCTGAAATGATTTTATTCCACCCATGGGCAGTGGCGTAGCCAGCATTTTGGGGCGGAGGGGGCGAACTATCGGAGGGGCGCAAATTGCGAAGCGAAAGCGCCGCAGGGAAAAAATTTTTGAGACCACGCCCAAATTTCGTAGGAATTCACCTTTATGCTCCCTAGGGAACAGGGGTCTGGCCCCAAATGAAGTTAAAATCCGCTGTATATAAAAAAAATAAATTTATTGTGATGAGACGCTCTCAAAACTGGTCTTATTAGGTTTATTACTATCACTCTTCTTTACTAAAAATAATATAAGAGCGATCTTGTTCTTTAAGAATTATTTTTTAAGTAGTAAAGGGGCGCCAGGCCAAGAGGGGCGAGGGGAGGGGGCAATCGCCCCCCTGTGGCTACGCCACTGCCCATGGGTAAGAAGAAACTACGGAAAACTTTGAAGGAAAATAATTTTTTGTTATGAAGAAATTCAAAACAGATCGAAAATCACTTTTAATAGAGAAAGACGAAATCATCTGCTGGCGACGACGATATTTGAGGGCAGTTAGATAGTTTCGAAGGGAAAACAGGAATATCTGTTGGACGAAACTTTGTTAAATACCGTTGGTAATATATGGCAGGATAAACATATAAAAAGCGCGAGGCAAGGTTTCATGAGAGGATGGTCCACTGGAATAAATAAGCACCCTCGGGAAAAGGTAAAATATTAATAATTACTCACATTGGTAGCAAAAATGGATTTCATGTATGAAACATGTATGGGCATATAATATAAAATTATTTTATTAAACTAGTGGAGCAGACTTTGTGTTTTATTCCATAAATAAAATATTACTCCACTGTGAGATGGACTACTTCCATAAAAATGGATTTGTCGATGGAGGCTTACTAGCATTTAAATCAAGACGGACTGGAGACTATCACGAAGACATAAATGTCTTTAAAGAATACTTCCAGCAAATGCTAGATCTTATTCCTCCTGGGTCTGTTATAGTCATGGATAATGTCAGCTACCACTCGAGAAAATCTGAAAAAATACCAACGTCTTCTTGGAAAAAAAATGACATCATTCATTGGCTTACTGTAAATAAGAAGCCATTTTACAATGATATGCTGAAAAAGGAGCTACTGGAAATTGTAAAATTGAATAAACCTCTTTGTATGAAATTTGTTGTCGACGAAATCGCTTCAAAACGAAATATAACAGTACCTCGCCTTCCACCATATCACTTTGAATTAAACCCCATAGAAACGCCGCTGTCGCCTTCTTTCATTCACCAAACTCGTCCTTCTATTCTATGCAAATTAGGGTGACATTAATTTAAGAACGAGATTCGGGGTGTACGACTTAAATATCTAAAATACGAAATTTTTAAAAACTATGATTGCAATTTACCTGAAATTTACAATGCAACCTTTAAGTTATCCACTCTGCTTAATGGGTCCTGTCATTGCAAATTTACATTTTATTACTCTCTCGCATTAAGTAACAGAGAATAGGTGAATTATCAAAAACTACCTAGACCCGTTTGTAAAATCAGTCGACAGCAAAAGGGCCCTGAAGGTGCAAAATGCGCGATCATGTAGAGCTTTGAAGGGTAATAATCAGGTTCAATTCACAGAGCGTTAAAAAATGTAAGAAAGAAACTTTATCGTTTGCACAGCCTCACTGTAAATATAAAAAATTCAATTGGCAACACAGATTCTTGACGAATTTTCCAACATTCCACATTAATAAAAAAACATGAGTAACTTTTAATTTTTTATTGGATTATCAAAAAATCTTATATAAAAAATATAAATACATTGGTTACCTCATTTTTTTAAAAACTTTTAAGTAAATAACTGAAGCTCAAACAATATTAACAAAATATTCTTACCTAATAGTTACAACATATTTTATTATTTGACCAAGACGCATTTTCTCTCCGCATTATAACGACTCACTGGTGTCTTATAGCATCTTATAGTAATAAATAAAGTCCATTTAAAAATTTTCCCTATTAATTTGTTTCGGTCAGAACTATAGTGATGGAAGTGGACTAACGACCCTTGACGGTACTAGATGAAATGACAACCACCAGGATAACAACGGTTGGACTCCAGCTACAAACAAGAGGAAGTAAAGTCGCCTTTTGTGACCAGCTGTGGTCGCTGACCCATAATATGAATTATCTTTGGTGCCGTTTTCAGCTAGGACTTGTACTTTAAGACTTCTCACTAAGAAAAAAGCCAATGCTAAATTGGTATAGATAAGAGCAGCATAAAACCCAGTTCTTCCAAAAACAAGACTAGTTAAAATGCTTGAAATGGTACCGACAAACTTATAACCAGCATATGCTAATAAATCTAAAGTTCTGAGACTCGTTTCGATTTGGATTATGTATAATGTACAACTGTAAACTGCTAATTCTATAATACACCATGCCAATGCGGATGATGCTGTTATACCAATTTGTTCAGGGGTGAATTTGTCTTGCATTCCAAGAACTAAGCCAGCTACTAGCACATAAGTAATGTAGGCCATGGTTGGGATATAAAGGTCTGGAGCGTTTATTTCAAATCTAGGTTGCACAGGGCCATCTTGTTCATATTTTACTGACCAATCCTAAAATAAATAAACATTTTAACAGTTTACTGACTGAAGGACCATCAAAATTGAATTTTTTAAATACAGGCATTATTTCTGAGATACAGACATATTTAGATTCAGATAAAATATGACCAATTAATAAATAAACCAATACAATTTACTTACTGAGTGTGTAAAAGGAAAGAAGAGTAATGTCAATTTTGATATTACATATTTAGTGTCCACAGCAAAATAATACTTCAGCTTACTAACAGGAACATATTTCTCCATTTCCTGTTTAAGAATTGTTTTTCCAGCACCTGCCAACTAAAAAAATAAAGATTATTAGTATGGAAAGCTCGAGAAACGTTTCACGGTACGAAATTGTGTACACCTATTAATTTCCTAAAAATTTCCGAATTTCTAACTTCTTTATAATATAACAAAATGCTGAATATAATTTAGGTAATCAGTAAACCACTTTATTCACAATTTTTATAGGAATATTTTTTAAGCAAAACTCTTATCAGTTTAGAAATGTCTACTAATGGGTTCGGTCTTGTGGCCGATCCTGTTACTGATTTATATTAACCATTTGCCCCATCTGGATATCAAGGGTAAATTCACGCCATTTGCAGATGATACTACTATTCAATGGCATAGTAATACGCCATCGCTAATCATCAGTGGCGTGCAGTGACGTTGGAAACAGGGTAGGCAAAAACGATAAAGTAAAATTTAGTACTTAAGAAATGTCTTTTTCGGTTTCGAATTAAACATAATAGTTTTTATAAATCAGTTCAGTACGATACGACGGTCTTTCTTTAACAATGCATTTAACACATCATAAAAAATACAAGTAAGTAGGTACTATGTAAAATATACGGGACAATTAATTGTGAATTAATTAAACTCTACTGATAAACAAGATAAAAATATTATAAACAACAAACCCGTAAAAGCCCTGTAACCCGCGATACGAGACCTAACACAATGACGAATTACGCTAAGACATCTTCCAATCGCTCGATCTCGTTTTAACACACGACGCTACATCCGTGCCTTTAAATTCGTACTTTAATCAGAATTGTAGGTGCTGCCTTTAAAAGACGCTAAAGCGTCCATGCAAAGATTTAAAACACCTTCGCTGTGGTCATATGGGCCACCTACATGGGAAATATTAATGCTGATTTCAGTAGTTTCGATCGCTTAAAATGTCTTTGTTGTGTTGGATGATTGATGTTTTGTTTTGTTATATTTATTGGAACATTCTTTGATATGAGTATATATACAATATATTGTTTTAAGAATAAGCAAATAAGAAAAACGCATAATAATATTATGGATTTCTGTAAAAATTAAATTGAGGCATTTTTAAATTATTTCCTTGGGGCTTTTTCGTCAGGGTAGGCAATGCCTTTTTGCCTACATTGTGTGCACGCCACTGCTAATCATACCACCTGATTTACTTAAAATCAAGAGCTGGTTTGACTCTAACTAGTTGACTTTAAATGTCGACAAAACCAATGTAACATGAGCGGCTTAGGGCATTGGGGATTATTCCTTGATTGACTAAACTAATACAAAGTTCTTAGTCTTAGTTGAGATTGACAGGGACTTAAAATTTGGGGTTAATATAGTATCATTATGTGAAAAATATCGTTTCACGATTAGAAGCGTTGAGACAGAGTTGGGTAAAAAAGGGTGAGTACCTGATACTAATTTCAGTCTCATCGCCAGTGTTACATTTTCTTTTGGGGAGGATGTAGCCAAGCTCTTTTCAATGTTTTATTTAATTTACAGAAAAGAGCACTTCCATCTCTCCTTAGGTATCGGATCACACGCAAACCATTCTTTATAGCTGAAATTATCTTAACTGTGAATTCTCTTTTTATACTTGACGCTGTCCCTTAACATAAGTGATAGTTTACTAAACATTAAACTTCTGAAAGATCACTTCTGTGTTGTGGGTTACCCTAGACTATATTTGATTAATACATCCTTAAGTACCGGCAAGTTCCCTAATAAATTAAAAAGAAGTGTCAAAATCAAGTAGCATGAGTGATTTTCGCCCTGATAAATCTTCTACCAGTGATTGACAAAGTACTTGAAATCTTAGTGTGCGACCAGTTGCGAGATTACCCTGGAAAAATCCAGTATTATACAAGAGACAATCTGGGTTTAGGAAAAAAATACTCCTGCGAGTTTGCACTGCAATACGTGTGTGCAGTAGGGTCGGCCGAATTTTTTTATTCTCGAATGTGATATGTCCTGGGTAACCAAAAGTTGTCAACTTGATATAGTATTTATGATACAAAATTTGGGCTTTCTGGGATAACATCTTCAGGTTAGTGAAAATATTCATAAACTTTAAATGGGTAATTTATCTGGACTTTCTCCTCTATATAGCTGTGTTGATAAAAAAATTGCCACTAATAAACTCATAAATTCATCGAAACATATTCATCTGAGCTCAACCGTGCAAATGCGCAAGTAGTGTCGCGCAGCTATATCAATATCACGTACGCCGCCGCAAGTCTGCCTTTCCTGTACCGACAAGCGACAAGATTAGTTGTCTCGACGCATTCGAAGAGTCAACGTCTTATGAACTTATATTTACTCTTTTTAGTAAACGCGTAATTGTGTATTTGTGTGAAAATGCCGAATACACGTAAAGACATTGAATGCGAGGTGTTTGGAGCACCAACAGAACTTAAGTGCAACATATTTCCGACTTATAGCGATGTTATGAGAGCATATTTGTGGCACAGGCAATTAATAAAAGACGAGAACAATGGCAAAGACCCTAGTGTAAGTGATGTTTCTAAAAATGTTATATCTGTATTGAAAAACATTTGGCAAAATGCTTCTTTACAAGTGGTGAGTAAACAAGAGATTTATCGATTGATTAAAGACTATGTTGTGAAGTTTCGGAGTTTAAAAAAAAACATTGGGTCCGTACATAATAAAAAGTGTTTAGAGAAGCTAGAAAAATTCAGACAATCAAGTGAGAAACTTTTTGATATATCGACGTGCAAGTGTAAAGATTTTGACTCATGCAAAATTAAAGTGCTTAAAACAGAACAAGAATTTTTACGAGACCAAAGAACAGAAAGAAGAATGTTTATTGGAAATGTTGACATTAAATCGACAAAAAGGTTTTAGAAAAACGTATGCAAAGAAAATTCAAAGCAAAAAAACAACTAGAGGACCAAAGCCGCCTAGAGCAATTGAAAAATGTAGGAAAAGTGAATGTTCTAGAAACAACTTCCTCCCCACTGGAAGAAAGTGTGTTTCTGGGTGAAAGTTCTACAACAAGCGAGTTTAAACTTCAATTAGATAGTCCATCAACTTCAAAAGCAAGAACAGACCTTCGAGGGGTGGATTTCAGAAATTTAGCAGAGGCTTGCGATCGAACGGGAGTTTCGGATAGATGTGCTTCTTTTTTAGCGAATGCTGTTCTGCAAGATCTTGGCGTTGTCAGTAGAAACGACCCTTCAAAATTATTAAACCGTAGTAAATTGCGGAGAGAACGAAAGAGACGAAGAACGGAACTAAAAAAGGAATCAACAGGAAATTTGAAAATTACAGGGATCTATTTTGACGGTAGAAAGGACAGAACACTACTGACTTAGAAAAAAGGAAGCATTTATCATAAGAGATACGTTTTGGAAGAAGATATTGTTCCTATTGCAGAACCTGGGTCTGTTTATCTCGGACATGTAACTCCTACTTCAGGAAATGCTAAAGACATCAAATCAAGTATTTTCGATTTTCTAAGCAGTAACTTGGGACCTGTTGAAGAACTTGCTGCTGTTGGCTGTGACGGAACTGTTGTAAATACAGGTTTCAAGAATGGAGTTGTTAAGCAATTAGAAGTAGCAATTGGACACTCCTTACAATGGTTGATTTGCCTACTGCACGCCAATGAACTTCCACTTCGCCATTTGATTGAGAAAATGGATGGTAAAACTAACGACCCAAGAGGATTCTCAGGAACGATTGGAAAGCTTCTTCCAACATGTCAGAACCTTCCAATAGTTAAATTCGAAAAAATTGATGGGGAACTACCAGAATTCGACCTAAATGACACCAGTACCGATCAAGTTTATTTGTATCAAATGTGTTCGGCAAGCGCAAGAGGTGATGTCCCCTCAAATTTATCAAATTGTGATCCTGGAAAAATGTCACACTCAAGATGGCTGACAACGGCAAATAGGATTTTAAGACTTTATGTAGCTTCAGAAAAACCTTCGAACGAATTGAAAACAATAACCGAATTTATATTAAAAGTTTATGCTCCTGTTTGGTTCGATATTAAAATCAGATCATCGTGTACTGAAGGCTCCAGACATTTGTTCTCTCTGATAACAAGATCGAGATATATGCCAAGTACAGTTAAAGATGTGATTGATCCGGTCATACAGAGGAATGCATTTTTCGCTCAATGAGAAAATATTCTATTGACAATGCTTAGAGATGTTCGAAAGCCTATGTAGAGTAATGAGTCTTCAGAATAGCAAAATTAGAGAGTTCAAAGTCCCAAAACTGAATTTTGACGCTCAAGACTACACTGAATTGATAAACTGGCAGTCAGTTAGCGTAACTGAACCACCACTCACAAGAACAATTTCAGATACTGCATTGCAAGAGATGATTCTAACGGTTCCTGACGACATCGAAATTTTGAAATACCCTTGTCACACACAATCTGTTAAAAGATGTATTAGGACAGTCACTGAAGCCTCTGTTTTAGTAAGCGGAACAGAATCAAGAGATGGCTTGATTCGAACTCGGATCGCCTCCAGAAAAAAAATTCCGAAAACTGAGACAAAACAGCAATTTTTAAAGGCTTTAGATCAATAAATTGATAATTTTCATTAATAAGACGAAGGTCGGGAGGGAGGCGGGGAAGAACTCGACATGCAGCCACCTCCACGTGGTGAGTTCTGGGTTATTTCATTCAATTTTTATTGAGTGAAATAAGCGAAGAGCTGCATATTTCAGTAGTACGCTTTGTGCAAAATTCGAAGCGAACTAGGCACCTGAAGATGGCGCTTGTCAGAGCCGAAACTTTGCATGAATGATCAACAATAGTAGTGACAACTTTCTAGTACCCAGTGCAATTGAGATCTCACACTTTATTTTTTTCCTTATATAGATCGACTCACCCTAGTGTGCAGTGTTGAGACAAAATATGAATGAATCAAGTGGTTTTATCGATTTAAAACGTGGTTTTGAAACTATCGACAGAGATATTTTAATAAACAAGTCGACTTTGTATGGGTTGAAAGACCGTTGGCCTGGATTCAGGATTTTCTATCAGAATTATCAAACCAAAGTTGATAATAAAATATCTACAAGGAGAGACAGCAGTTGGGGGGGAGCATTTTGGGGCCACTTCTGTTTATTGTCTATGTTAATGACCTGCAGGAGGGACTAAGGAACTCATTTGTTGCGGATGACACCCAAATTTTTGTCTCTGGTAAAGTTTTTAATCAGGTAGCTACAATAATGGATTAGGAATATTATACGAATGGTTGTGTTAAAATATGCTAAAATTAAATAATTTAAAAACGAAATGTATGGTTGTTGGATCTAGGGTGGACTGTCAAAGATTTAATTTAGTAATTGATTTTCTTTCTGATATTAAGTATTTGGGGGTTATTTTGGATCCAAAATTGTGTTTCAGTAATAATGTGGACTATATGTGCCGGAAAAATGGTAATAAAATAGGGCTTTTTAATCGCTTATCGACCTGTTTGGCTCAGTGGACTAAGATGTTAGTGTATAATACCATTATATTGCCACACTTTTCATATGCATGTCCTTTATTAATTTTTTGCACTAAGGAGGAAATTCAAAAACTGCAGATACAAGGTATATAAGGCAATGCGCATCCTATTCAAATGTGATAAATATAATGTTGCGGTCATTAAAATATTTTTCCTTCTTATTTATAAACTAAAAATCTTTAAAAAATCCTTTACTTGTCAGATAGAGTAGATAAATATAACATACTATTTAGGAAAATATTTCCTAGCCATCTGATTTAAAACCTTATACTATAAGGCCGTATTTGGCTAACACAGTTAGCGCTACAATACTAAATTGATTGCTTAAAACTACCAAGAAAGGAAGACCATAGGTAGCAGCATCCTACCAACAGAAAGGTCTTCCTTTCTTGGTAGTTTTAAGCAATCAATTTAGTATTGTAGCGCTAACTGTGTTAGCCAAATACGGCCTTATAGTATAAGGTTTTAAATCAGATGGCTAGGAAATATTTTCCTAATTAGTATGTTATATTTTTCTTATTTATAATTCATCTACAATTCAAGTTTGACGAATGTGAAATGTATTTACATTGTAGCATGAAATTTTTTTTTTACTTGACTTTTGACATTGAACAATGCGTTAAAAGAGCGAATCTGATATTAATTTATAATATTGAGCATAAATTAGAGACCGATTATTTGCAATCGTACCTAGAAAAGTGATCAAATCATTAGGAATACAACATTAGGTCAAATGAACAATATACTATCTCCAGGGTAAAGACAACCCCTTTACAAAAAAACTCTTTTTTACGATGGGGTTCGCTATTTTAACGATCTGCCGGAAAATCTTTAACAGAAACCTTTTGTTGTGATGTGTACCTACTATTAGAATGTTGCCTTTGTAATCTGGTTTAAATAGCCAGGTGCTAAATAAAGGATATATTTATTTATTTACTTCAATTTTTAAAAATAAAGATACACTATCGGACAAAAGTAGAGCAACACTTTCGAGAAATAAAAGAAATATCGATTTTTTAATGTTAAATGCATGATATCGTATTTAAATACATCGTGTCTTAAATATCAAAGTAGGCTGCTGTTATCGGCGGCAACAGGTTTTTCCAACAATCAAAACTAATGAACTGATATTGACGTAAACTTTCAAATACAGTATTGTAATGCGCCAAAAGTAAAGCAACATTTTAATATTTTCCTAAAAAAGAAAGGTTTTGGTGAAAGTAAAGGTTAAAATATTTTTGCAGAGTTTATTTAATGTTTAATTAATATTTCTGTGCTGGATTAATTATGTCAAGAGGTATTCCAATTTCAAAAGAATTAAAACAGAGAGTAGTGAATGCACACTTGGAAGGTACAATACAAGCCACAATTTCAAGACGGTTTGTTTTACCAAGATACAGCGTATGCAAAATAATTTCAAGTTACATTCAAAGGGGACATTTAGAGAATCTACCGAAATCGGGAAGGCCCAGAAAAACAACAATTTGGACAGACAGACGCATTAAAAGAATTTTTCAAAACGATCCTTGGGTGTCTGCACCTAGAATTATAGCTGAAATTCCCGAAATTATAGTTAATCCACGGACAGTTCAAAGAAGGTTTGTAGACGCAAAGTTATTTAGTAGACGCCCGGCTAAAAAGCCCCTTATTTCGGCAAGAAATAGAGTGGCTAGGCTTGAATTTGCACGTCGACATTTAAATTGGTCAGTAGACGAGTGGAAAAAAGTTTTATTTAGCGATGAAACGCGTTATAAAATTTTCAATTCTGATGGAATGAAGCGTGTAAGACAGCCAATCAACACAAGGTTTAATCCCACAGTTAAACATGGCAAAGGCAGTGTTTTTCTATGGGGTTGTTTCTCATGGAATGGGGTGGGTCCTTTAAACTTCATTAATGCCACCATGGATTGATTTGTCTATAGAGATATAATGCAAAATGTAATGTTGCCTTATGCAGAGTGGGAAATGCCGTTGCGTTTTATTTTCCAACAGGATAACGATCCAAAACACTCTTCACCAATTGTTCAAGAGTGGTTTAAAGAAAATAACGTTCGGGGTTTCCAGTGGCCGGCACAATCCCCAGACCTTAACCCCATTGAAAATCTATGGGAAGAAGTTGAACGTAGAATTCGCACACAATTATTTCCAAATAAACAATCATTGCTAAATAAAATCAATGAAGTTTGGACAAACCTTCCCGAAAATACTGTTCAAAAATTGATTGCCTCAATGCCGCGACGTTGTCGGCAAGTAATAAAAAATAATGGATATTCTATTAACTATTAACATAATATTTCTAGCTATTGTAATTATTAAATGTGTTTAATGTTTTTTTATCGTAATTTGTAAAATAAAATACTGTTGACACAATTTGTTGCTTTACTTTTGTCACACTTCATTTCGTCGATTTTTATAATTATAAATATTTCTCTACCTTCATTTCGTTTAAAGTGTACCAAAATATTGTGAAATATTACTAATATTGTGGGGATAATATTTCATTAAAATTAGCTGGGATCACAATCATATAATTAATTATTTAAATTTAAAGAAATAAAAGCACTTTGTTGTTCTACTTTTGTCCAATAGTGTATATTTATGACTTAGGACCCTTACTATGCTACAAGAGGGGGTCTAGAGCTACATCTTCCAAAACCTACCCTGTCCTTAACAAAAAAAAAACAATTATTTGGAAGAGTAAGAACAGTTTAATCATTTACCAATAACTATTATGAAACATCATGTAAATTGTTCCAAAATAAAGTAAAAAAACTTCTAATAATTAATTAAGGCTTATTACACACTAACTGAGTACTAAGTACTGTGATAATTGTAAGAGCTTTATATTTTATTATTATTCTAATGACTTGCTATTAATTATTTAATAGTTTTTTTCCACTACTAACCTATAACATCGCCATTATTGACCGATTATTAACGTTGGAAATCGTTTTTCTCTACCTTATAAGTTATTATTGACCATGGTCAATAATAAAGGCATTGAAACCCATTATTGACCGATCTTCAAGAATCTATTTGAACGCAAGTAACTTGATTTTTTGATTCTACACCATGAATTCATAAAGGTCATTTCTTGTGGTTAGGCAACCAGATAATTATCAATATACATATTAGATTATTACAGATGCTATTGTAAAATATCGATAGGTACAACCAACATTTTTTCTGCTTCCATCCTTAATTCTGGAGGTGCACACATTAGTTTTATTGATGTTGATGAAATGAATTATTCTTCTTGGATATGGTTAGTGGACTGTATTTTAATTTTATTACTGATTAATAAATAACAATTTTACAATATTAACAACATGACAACACATTTTTTATGACAGTGACACTTTTTCTTTTTTACAACAACATATAACTGGTATTCGACTGTTCATATAACGGGTGACAAAGATATACCACGACAGAGTCGTAACATTCCGCCCGACCTTGAAATGTCTCATTTCAATACAATACTCAAACAACACGGAACATTAATATTATTTAAGTATTTTTAGTCCTGTATAGGTAAAACGCATAGTTTAGTTATTGCCCGTTTTATTAGTCCGGAATTTGTACGCACATTTGCAACGCGCACTCGGTTGTCGGTTCCAGTGAAAGTCTCTACCACTCGTCCTAATACCCATTGATTGGAAGGTAAACCTTCCTCTCGAATCAAAACTAAAGTTCCAGGCTTCAATGCGGGTGAATCTGAAGAACTAGTTTTCCATTTATTACGAGCTTGTAGCGAACTCAAATAATCTTGCGACCATTTCTTCCAAAATTGTTGAGCTAACTGAGTTAACAACTCATATCGTCTAAGACGGTTTGGATTTTCCATAATTGTGTTTTGAGGTAGTGCAGCAAGTGAAGACCCAATTAGAAAGTGAGCAGGGGTTAATGCTTGGATATCACTGGGATCTTCGGTTAACGGGAGTAAAGGACGGGAGTTTAAACAGGACTCTACCTGGGTGAAAACGGTATATAATTCTTCGTATGTCAAAACGGTATTTCCTACTACTCGCTCAACATGATATTTAGCACTCTTAACAGCACTTTCCCACAGACCACCAAAGTGTGGGGACCTAGGGGGAATAAATTTCCAGGAAATATTTAAGTTAGTTAAATATTCCATAAGGCGAGTTTTTGTATTCTGATTGTTAAACATTTCATATATATTTTGTAAATCATTATTAGCTCCCACATAGTTAGTACCATTATCTGAATAAATTTTGGAACATAGTCCGCGCCGTGAAATAAATCTCTTAAAACAGTTTAAAAACGAGTCGGTACTAAGGTCACTCACCAGTTCTATATGAACGGCCTTTGTCACAAAACATACAAAAATACACATGTATGCTTTAAGAATCTTAGAATTCCGAAGGCTAGAAGCCTTAATTTTAAAAGGCCCAGCAAAATCGGTGCCGCAAATGCTAAACGGTCTGCATGGGGTAATTCGATCTGCTGGTAATTCACCCATTATTTCATTTAAAGATTTAGGTTTATTTCTGAAACAGACAATACATTTTATAAGAACCTTTCGAATAGTATTTCTCCCAGAAATAGGCCAGTAACGTAAACGTATGATAGCTAAAAGAGCCTGTGACCCTGAGTGTAAGTATTGATAGTGATAGTGAAGAATGATAAGTTTAGTTAAAACATGATCTTTCGGAAGTATAATTGGATGTTTTTGATCATAACTTAGATTAGAGTTTTCCAAACGACCGCCTACGCGCAATACACCTTTAGAATCGAGACCGGGATTTAAAGCCAACAGTTTACTCGAATGAGGTAGACATTTTGAATTTTTAATACATTTTATTTCATTTGCAAATTCAGAAAGCTGACACATTTTAATCAATAAACTCAAAGAATCATTCAATTCAATTATTGTCAAACAATCTTTATTTTTATTAAGTAAATTTCCCTTACAGTTACTTACAAATCTTAGTATATATGCTAACACTCTTTGAAGTTTTTGTAGCGATGAATATCTTGTAAATAAATCTGTAAATAAATTATTTTGAATAACAATAGGATGTGCCTTGAGGTTATCCGAAACGTTTCTTTTTTCTGGTACATTCAAATTATTATGTTCTAGCGATTTACCAGATGGCCATTGACAATCTGGATTTGTCATCCATTCTGGCCCATTCCACCAAAGTCTACAGGCACTCAATTGCTCCGGATTTAAGCCTCTACTGATTACGTCCGCGGGGTTGTTTTCACCAAGAATATGGCTCCATCTATATTCTGATGTAAGTCGTTGAACTTCTGACACTCGGTTTCCAACAAAAGTTTTCCATTGATATGGTTCCGCTGCTATCCAGGAAAGGACAATAGTGGAGTCCGTCCAAAATCTAACTGCATCAAAATTTAATTGAAGTGATTTAATAACTCTTGCTGCCAATTGACTAACAAGTACCGCACCACAAAGTTCCAGTCTGGGTAAAGACCTTTGTTCAATCGGAGCCACTCGGGATTTGGCACAAAGCAATTGAACTGTTATTTTATTTGCTGTATTACTTGCTCTTATATATATGCAACCACCATATGCTTGCTCTGAAGCGTCACAAAAACAATGTAGTTCCAATTTGACCATATTAGTTGGATCAAATACTAGCCTTGGAATTTGAATTTCATTTAGTGTAGGTAGTTGCTGATTAATTTGTATCCATGAAGTGTGAATATCCATCGGTAATGACTCATCCCAACTTATTTTAAGTTTAAATAACTGTTGTAACAGAATCTTAGCCTTGATTATTGTCGGTCCAACTAATCCAAGTGGATCAAATATCTGGGATATTGCTGAGAGTATTACTCTTTTGGTAGGTTTATTTGTTTGTAATGGCTTAACTGAATAGTTGAATGTATCCTGTTTAGAATCCCAAGTTAAGCCTAGTGTTTTTGTAGTTGTATCCTCTTGAATAAAGTATGTAGAATCTTGAGACTGTATATTAGCTAAGATGTCCGGGCAATTAGATATCCATTTGCGTAAATTCAAACCGTAATCCTTTAAAATAGTTATAAGGTCGACTTGTAATTTCTTAGCCCTTTCAACAGAATTTTCTCCTGTTAGTACGTCATCCATATAGAAATCAGTCATTAGAACCTTACTACATTCTGGATAAATTGATTTAGCTTCCATTCCAATTTGTTTTAAACATCGTACTGCCAAAAATGGAGCCGAAGCTGTTCCATAAGTGATAGTGTTTAACTGAAATATTTCAACAGGTTCGTTTACATTGCTTCTCCAAAGTATTCGTTGTAAAGCTCTTTGTTCGGGGTTTACATTGATTTGCCGATACATTTTTTCAACGTCGGCAACCATGGCATATTTATTTTTTCTAAACCCTAACAATATCTCAAATAAATCTTTTTGAATTTTGGGTCCAACCATTAGCTTATCATTCAGTGATACGCCGTTTGCTGTAGATGCGCTGGCGTCAAAGACGACTCTTAAGCGTGTTGTGGTCGACTCCTTAAAGATGCCATGATGTGGAATGTAATAGTTTTCTTGCTCAATATCTTCTGTCTCCAAATCTATCTTTGTCATATGTCCGAGTGTTTCATATTCTTCCATGAAATCTACATATAATTTCTTAAAGTCTGAGTTTTTTGCAAATTTCCTTTCTAAACCTTCAAATCTTAGTTTAGCTGTATTGAATGAATCTCCCAGTCTTGGTAGGTCCTTTTTTATGGGTAGGTTGACACAAAATCTTCCTTTGTTATTTCTAGTTGTAGTGTCCTGAAATATGTCTTCGCAGCCTTTTTCTTCGTTAGACAACAGCTCGTCGTCGTTTATGGTTTCTTCGATCTTCCAGAACCGTTCCATTTGCTGATGTACATCGTTAACTGATAAATGACATCGACTTGGTTGGTTTAAACACTGAGGAGACACTGGACCAACTATAACCCAACCTAACATTGTTTTTTGTAGACATGGTTCGCCCTTGTTAAGTTTTATTTGACCGACCGAGAGCAATTCCCAAAAAAGAATAGCTCCAATTAATACATCGATTTTATTCGGAATGTGATATGTAGGATCAGCTAACATCAGTTCTTGTGGAATACTTAAGCGTCCCGTGTTTATTTTGCAAGATGGTAAATCTCCGGTTATGTTTTTAACAACCAAGAACTTAGTTTTCGCAACATATGCGGATATTCGTGATGAAATAGTTGTTTCCGACATACTCGATATACTTGTAATTGATTGACCTATACCTACTACTGGTATACTGATTTTTGTTTGATTTAGTTTTAACCGAGCGCATAATTCTTGAGTCATAAAATTTGACTGGGACCCTGAGTCCAAAAGTGCTCTACATTCCACTGGTTTTCCAAATTTATCCATAATATAAATAATAGCCGTAGAAAGTAATACTTCTGAACTATTCTCTGTATTTAAACTTTGCGAGGACATTGTTTGTTGACTAGGAAATATTGGTGATTGATTCATAGTTGGATCTGGTATTTGATCTGATATATTAATATCACCATGTAAATGTTGAAACCTTGAATATCTTGCATTCTCAGATATTTCTGGATTTTGCATAACATTTGGCAACATTGGCGCACTGCCTTGTATATTATTTCTATTGAATTGTTGAATTGTATTCATGTTTGGGGAAATACTCGTATTTTGACTAGCATGTTGTGTAGTATATTGCCTAGCATTTGTGTTTGATTCATTTGCAATAAAGTTTGTGTTTAAGATTTCTGTGTTTTGATTTTGCATAGTATTTATATTTTGCGCAAATAAATTGTGTTGTCTGTTTGGATTAACGTGTAGATTTCTGTTTGTATTTATTTGCGATGAATTCTGTCTTAATTGTGATTGACCATGTGCTTGATTGATTTGTGCTTGCCTTTGATTGTATGTTTGCCTCGCATGTATGTTTGACTGATCTGTGTTTGAGTTTCTTGTTACATTTTCAAACTCTAAATGTAACAGTGAATTGTGTTTCTTATCGCATTTTTTACAATTAGTGCCATAACATTCTTGAGTTGTATGATTGGATCTTAGACAATTTAAACAAAGATTACATTTTTTTGCTTCGTTGATTCTTGCCTGTATGGATAAATTTAGAAATTTGTTACAATAAAATGGCAAATGTGTTTCTCCGCAAAAAGGACATGCAAAACCTGGTTTTGTGACTACAGGAAATGAATGTTTTTGATATGATTTTACGCCTGATTTTTGAACCGAACTCGGTCCTGTATTTACCTTATTTTGGTCTAACGTTTCTAATAACGAACATCTTTTTTGTAGAATGTCAAAGAAATTATCTAACGTTGCTTGGTTATTGTTATTCTGTAAAAACAACTCCCATTCACGCCTAGTACCAGCTTCTAATTTATTGGATAATAAAAATAGCAAAATTGTGTCCCACGATTTGATTGGGTGTTGTAAAATCTCCAAAATTCTTAAAATCTTTTTTGATTTATCTAACAATTGCCTAAGCTGTGAATGAAATTCGCTGGTTACCGCAGGTAGATCAAAAAGTTCTTTTAAATATGTATCTGTTATTAGCTTTTTATTTTCAAACCGATCTTTTAACAACTGCCATGCAACTATATAATTTTGATCACTAATAGGCAACGAATGAATTACCAAGGCGGCCTCGTTAGTTAAAGAAGCTTTTAAATAATGGAATTTCTGTATGTTTGATAGCGATTGATTGCTGTGAATAAGTGAATTGAACGTGTCATAAAATGTTACCCACTGCTCGTACGATCCATTGAATTTTGGAACCTCAATTAAAGGAAGCCTTGCTTGTACTGACTGTACTGCAGAACCGACACTCTGTGACATGTTACTGATATTATTTGTTACTAATGTAGACTGGGTTATGTGGTTCGCTACTAATGATTTACCAAGCGTTATAACTTCAAAAAACTCAATCAATCAATCAATCAATCAATCAATAATTTATTTATGTCAATACATACAAATGCTTACACACGTCAAAAAATTTGAATATAAAATTTGGAAATAAAAATTATTACTATACTACCTATTAATCATTACTACAAATTTAAAATATGGACCATAAACAATAATAACGTCCAGACTAACAAATAATACACGAAAATATCTCATCCTCAAATGTCGCTCTTTCCCCTTTTTCGACCTCTAATTCCGATTCATCGTCAAGTAACGCCTCTATTTTATTTTGAATTTCCTCAAAATTATCCCATAACTCGCTACACTTTTTAACCCGGTCTGGTAACTGCTGTTTTTTATTTATATCAAAATTTTCAAAAAATATCTTAAAACGCCCCAACTGACTTATCAAAGCGTTTCTCTTACGGATATTCAGCCCTATGCAGCAGCAGTCCGTTAACTTTTTAACGGTAGTGTTTCCAGTAGAAACGGGTTAACACAGCCACTTGATCTTTTCCAACCAAAGTTAAGGAACAGCTGTTAGAATTTTTAAACGGATCGAACTGTCAGAAATGTTTAACCTAAAAGTTTTATTTATTTCTGTGATTTACGTCAACTGTTTGATAACTGACAACACGAAAACGAAAACAGGTTAGGTTACATTTTTTTCTGTTTCGGTAAATATCGACCTATTTTGGTATTACGAATAAATAAACGCATTAATCAGAATAATTTCAGATGGAAACGCAAATTTAAATGAATTTCTACCTGCGGAGAAGATTATTATTTTCCTATCGCCGAGCTAGTGTATAGTTTTTGTGCGTTCGAGATCTGGCGTAAGTAGGTAGGTACATATGTTTTATTTTGCTTATTTAATTTGTTAACAACACCTTTATGATAGGTAGGTACTTATTTACGTTTTTTTCTAGGAATGGATTGAAATTAACCAGGAAAAAATACGCAAACAAAGCAGCAGAGACGTTATTAAATTATCATAATATGGCTAGAGCTTTTAAGCAGTGTGAAGAAAATGATACAAATAAATAATAGGTATTCTGACAGAAGGTAATTACGCAATAGATTACCTACATACCTACTTTATACCTACTTTAATTAGGGCTCCTAGGAAATCTTTGCTTTTGTAATAGATGAATGTATACATACATACACATTTTTGTAGGTTATAAGATACCTACAGATTTTCAGATGTGCTTCTTATTTAAAAATCAAAAAAGGGTATTGGAATTATGCCTGGTTAAATTTAGAATATGTCAATGATTACTTTAATATAAAGGTAAAATAACTACCGTTTCATTTCAACATTTTAAGTGTTATTTAAAGTATTACAGACACCATTTAATACACTACGTAGTAAGGTGAAACCTTTTATGTGACTTTTGATTTTATGTTATAGAAAATTCCTGACCAAATTTTTTTAAAGTTAGGTATCAATCAGTACCTTTTTTCTCACATAAGTTTTAATGTCTAAGTATCTTATTGTCCAACAGTATCTTGAATATGAGCTGGTAGTATAGTCGGGATAAGAAACTAATGTTAGTCTAATACTTCGGTAAATATTGGCAAACATATTTATTAACCTAGTTTTATTGTCCTATTCCGACTACACTACTAGCTTATATAAGATTTTAGTATTATTAAATTAAAAATGTTGTTCTCAATTCAATTAACTACAATTTATTTCCAAATAGGTAACTGTTACAGTTCATTATGTAGAATAAAATATAACTTAAAAAATTTCAACAGACATACCAATAATTTTATTATTATAATATTACATTTATAATGAATTTCAAATAATTTAAGTATAATTATTTCTTAGTTACCACTATAAGTCTCCAGGAGGGCCATAGCTAACTAAAAATAAATCCAAATCTTACGAGAAATCTTGTCCTTGGCCAGCATTGTCTAATAACAAAATAATTGTAGGACAAGATTTGGTTTTATTCTTAATTTGCTTTTATATTTTTGCCAATTTTGTAAAAGTAGCTTACCGGCTTGCAAGCCAGTTTATTGATTTCAAGCACTTTTTTAAATAGGAACTCTATTTATTTTAGAAGATGGTTATTTTTTGGTGCAAAAGGTATGTAGAAAAGAAATATTAGTAGTTCATAGTCTTAACGACAATGCCTTAAAAATAGCATCAAATCATACATTTAGACTGTGAAGTAGGTATCTGTACGATTTTTTTGTCCACCAGGGTAAGCATGTTTTTACAGGTTATTAAAACAACTGATTATATATATATATAGAATTTAATATTAAAAACCTAAAACCAGAACAAATTAATTATATTGTATTAAAATTTAAAATACCTAAGTAGGTATCGCTAATGCTCTTATTGCGATCTCCAAGGACTCTCCAAAATAGAAAATAAATCTTCGAAAGAAAACAAATGATCTTTAAGGTGGCCTTAGAACCACCATACTTTAATTGATATCGTGTTAGGGTCCTCAGACAATGGGCACTCTGAACAGATTTACCAATTTTATTTAAAACTATTTTTTTAGGAATTCAATAAGAATTAAATTAATTAAATTATTGCCATTTTCCAATCATGAATATAATACACGAAAGGTTTTTCATCACTTATGTTACAACTAAAAGGTTAAAAATGAAAAAAATTTGATTATTAAATTTCATATTAGTGGGTATTTTACAATTATTAGAAAACTATTATGTTTTGAGTAGGTACCTAAACACTTGGTTATATCTTATACGTATGCTCTTTCTGGTCATTCTTCCATTAGGTAGGGTCAGTTGGGGTAAATGTAGACAGGGGTAAATGAAAACAAGGCCTGTACATTTTAAAAAGCGCCCCCAATTTAGATTTCGCGAGTCATTCGCAGAAGCTTTAAGGAAGCACAGGGCAACAGCGTCTGAAGATTTGGTTTATTTCATTAGATAGTTGTCTCACAGCCATTGGCGAATTTGCATGTGCTAATCAAAATGTTAATACCCTCGCGCATTCACTATTATTTTGTGAAAATCATAAGGTAAGGTAGGTACCTAATATTTTTTGGTATCTTTAAGACAAATTTCAAATAAATTATAGTGGGATAAAGTCATAATATCACAAGTTTGGTAGATATTTTGATGTTTACATTTACCTTAGAATTTTGCGGCGCTGGGTAAATGTACACATGGATGAGGGGCAAATGTGAACATGGATTCGGGCCAAAAAAAAAGGCCCACCACCATATTCTTCATAACAGAATTAAAGGGAGAAAAACGGCGATGGCTGTTCAAGGTCCTGGCCGAAAGTCGACGCGATCCGTTATGGAAGAAAATGAAATTGTAAAGTGCCTTTTAACAAGATGCAAAATGGGCCACCCTTGTAGCAAAGAAGAACTGCGTGACCTCGTTGGTAAATATGTGAAAGCTAAGAATATAAAATTTCCTTTTAAAGATAACAAACCAGGTAAAGACTGGTACCTTTCGTTTATGTTTCGACATCCTCAGCTATAACTAAAAAAACCAGAGCATCTTTAAAAGTTGCGTAAGGATGCGAGAAACACACAGATAGTAGGTATATGATTTTTATGAGAAGTTAGAAAATGTGTTATGAATGATCTCGACAAGGAAAAGCTGCGTTTGTCTTCTATATAATTTCAAGACTGAAACAACAATTATGTATATGGTGAAGTGTTAACCTCTAACGACGTCATATCATGACTAAAAGAAGCCGAAGAAAAAAAGCAAAAGGCAACTACTTAGGGGCTAACTAACAAGACAAATAAAAAACTCAAATCAAAAAAGAAACAAAATAATCCAACCACTGCAGAAAATTCAGGCGTTAAGAAGAGAAAATTATTGAAAATAGCTAAAAATAAATCAGATACCTCGGAAGAGAGTGATACCATATGAATATGATGATGAGAGTTCCAGCGATGAAATACAACAGGATAATGACGTAATTTATTTGGAACCCATTAAAGATATGTCAAAGTTGTGCGTTGGAAAATTTGTTTTCATTCCGTTCAAAGGGGGTTAACGTAACACAACTATTTTTAAATATGTTTGTTCTATTGAAGATGTTGATGAGGACCAAAATGAAATAAAAGTTATCGGCGGACACTGTAAAAACACTTTTTTGTGTCGTAGAAACTGATGTTAATTTCGTTAATATCGGTCAAGTATTAGGTATACTGCCAGATCCTGAAATATTTCCCAAAGTTAAGAGAATCTTTTATAGATTTGTAAATAGTATTCCCCTGGCGGAGTAGACTTCAAACCTTCGTTGAAAAATTGTTATCTTTATTCTATTAGAATTATGGAATATTACTTTGTTTGCTTGTTACTTAAGAACATAGGAATGACGGAATGAATTATTTTTCTGCCCTTTTGTTCTTATTGTTCGGAAAGCGTAGGTGTTGTTTTTTTATAATAAATATTTTTGTAACTGTCGTTTTTTTAAATTCTACTAATGGGGTAAATGTAAACACGTTAATAACATATCAAATATCAACTATATAATGCCTACAAACGACATGTTTCTGTTAACCCCACGATTTTTTGCACAAATGCTTATGGTCTTCAGCAGAATTGTTTACATTTCCCCCGAGGGCACGGGGTAAATTTAAACATACAACCTGTAAAAAAATATATGACAAAAACTAAAATGGCTAATTTTGAAATGTATTATTCTGAAAATGTTTAATAAATATACATACTCAAACTGCCTGCAAAGCCGATACACTTAAATACTTTATACAAATTGATCAAATTAATTTTATGAATAAAGGTATCAAAAGTGTCGAGAATCGTCTACATTTAACCCAACTGACCCTATAGGTACATTATTCAAACACGTGTTTACAAACTTTTTAATTGGTTGGCGTCACAAGTTTGGAAAACGTTGCCAAGTTTATTTACCAACGCTTTACCTTGCATATTTTGAAGTAACAGAAGAAAAGAATACACTTTAAAAATATCAACAAATCAAAATATTACTAAAAAAGTATAGCTATGAAATCAATTTAGTATGTACATTTGACTCTTCGAAAACTCTTTTGTAGCGGGGTTAAAAAAAAAACGGTATATTTGTCGATATCAGTAACTACAAATAATTGACGTCACAAAAGGCAGGAGGTTTTGGCGCGCGTTCAAAATGAGAAATTTGTGTTGTAATATATCTCGTAACACAATGAGATTTATGATAAAAAAGAAAAATAGGGGGTATATTTGAGTCTAGATACAACTAAATATACATTGAATTAAAAATTGTGCAAGGACCCTTTTGTACACACGTATAATAATAACGGTATGTACCTGGCCCGAATAGCCCTAGCAATTTAAGGCCATGCAAAGGAAGACAGACACCCTGTATTATCAGATTAGACCGTTTTCAAGCCCAACGAATTTCCTTGTAAATATATACATTTAAATTTTAGAAAATATCCCAGTCTCAATCGTGTGAATTGTAAATCTTAAACCATCTTACCGAAACTTTATGTAATATTTTATGTAACGCTAATTAAATATGTAATATGTAGAAACACAACATTAAATAATAAAAAATTCCTGGGCCTATATTAATTTTGACATTTTTTAGCTGTTGGGACGTTTTAGCAAAGGAGGAAAACATACTCTTGAACTGGATTGGAAGTGTTAATTAAAATGGCAAAATATTCTACTTATAGACAGTATACAGGGTGTTTCACGGTCGATGGTACGTTAGACGTTTACGGAGAACTAAATAACGAATCATTTTCAAATTTTGGCAACTGGAATAAACGACTATGGTCTATCGTTTTAATATATTTTCAGCAATGCAAGGTTGCCGCTTCTGCCCAAAACAGGTGGCAATATAGTTATTTCAAATGGAACACCCTATATCTTAGAATTTTTTTGGACTCTACATAAAATTGTAAGTATTTTTTAATAAGTGCATTATAAGTCTAAACTTAATAGGTTCCGAGATATCGCCATTTGAAAAATGACATTTTAGAACTTTGACAGCTTCTAACTTTTTAACGGTATGTCTTAGAGCAAAACGGCTTACATGTCCCTATCTTCCTATTTTACTATCTTCCCAAAAGTTTCAACTTCCGGTTAAACCGGATGTAACTTAAAATCCCCATATATAGTACTTCCGGCGTAACCGGAAGTTGATATTTTTGGGAAGATAATAAAAAAGCAAGATAGGGACATGTAAGCCGTTTTGCTCTAAGACATACCGTTAAAAAGTTTGAAGCAGTCAAAGTTCAAAAATGTCATTTTTCAAATGTCGATATCTCAAAACCTATTAAGTTTAGACTTATAATGCACTTATTAAAAAATACTTACAATTTTATGTAGAGTCCAAAAAAATTCTAAGATATAGGGTGTTCCATTTGAAATAACAATGTTGCCACCTGTTTTGGGCAGAAGCGGCAACGTTGCATTGCTGAAAATATTTTAGAACGATAGACCATGGTCGTTTATCCCGGTTGCCAAATTTTGAAAATGATTCGTTATTTAGTTCTCCGTAAACGTCTAACGTACCATCGACCGTGAAACACCCTGTATAATATACCGAATCCGAATGATAAATTAATGATTCGCGAAAAGGTCAATGTCAAGTGCGTCCTAATAATATATTCAAGTAATTATAATGATTAATATAATACAGGCAAAAAGACTAATCTACAATATGACATTAACCAACATTTAAACGACTTTAATAGTTATTTATATTATATTACTAGTACGGTATGAGCTTCACTACAGTAACGAGTGGGGAATATTGCTACGACGAGGTCGTAGACCGAATCGTAGTAACCACACGCGTGCTGTAGTGAGCCTTACTGTATGTGTGATATACAACATTTTATATAAGACCCAGAATTTTGTTTTTTTTATGTATTCAAAATGATTTTGACATTTGACAAAAAAAATTGTATTATTACACAAAAAGTGACAGTGACCGACGGAACAAAACAAATCATAGTTTGATTAAAAATGACTAATGTAATAAAAAAAATGAGTGATCTAATAAGTTCATTACATCACTGAGTGATGTAATGAGTTCATTACATCACTCAGTACGATAATACAGTATATTGCATAACGCAAACAGGCTAAAATGGGTTATGTAATAAGCTCTTTTCGTGTGGGTCTTATATAAAATTAATTAAACACCAAGAATTTGCTCTTGAAAAAACGGGTAGGGACCTAGACAGCAAACACATGTCAATAAGTTGAAATGAATAAAAATAATGAATTTATTCCTTTTTTCTACTTCTATACACCAGCAGCTTTTTTTTGCAACTGAAAAATCTTTCAAAAATACATGGAAGTCATTATGGCTTGGCGCGCACCAGCAATTAATGCTAGCCCATATCAAATCAGTGTGTTGTATTTAAGCCATTTTTAAGTTGCACAAAAAAAGTTGCTAGTGTGATTTTGATTTAGAAATAAGTAAGTTTAAGATAAATGTTAGTTAGTGTCCTACTGTTCCTCCAGTATATTTAAATGTTCTAGGTTAGGTTAGTTATAGTTAGTTCTAGGTTAGGTTAGTTATAGTTAGTAGGTACATTAAGTTCTGTTAATATATTAAAGTTATCTAAGTTGCCAAACTCTTTTAAGTAATTTAATTTTAGCGCCATAAGTGATAATTCATTTTTTCTTTCTGCAATAATATTTTGTTTCTCCCATAATTCATTTTTCCTTTCTGCGATAATATTTTGTTTCTCACATAATTCGTTGTTTTTTTTCATCGTCTTGTTGAATTCCTCCATTTGAACTACCACCTGCTTTTGAACATCTAGAGTCGTTTTCTGTGATGCTGAAAACGACTCTATTGCAGACCGTAGGGTTGTGCTGGAGCACCTTTCGTGTTCATTTTTTGTATTAGTTGACACTAAAATTAAAGTTTATATTTACCAAAAGTATTAAAAGGGTAGTAGCCATAATACAAAGCCTTCGGGAGAGGTGAGGGAGCAACGGGGCTGATAGCCCCGGTTCTCACCTTTCTTTGTGGCCCTATCTCAAGTAAAATAAAAACCCAATACACCCTATAGGGTAATTTTGCAGTCTTAACTGTAATGAATATGCTTTTCGGCTTTTAATGCTACTCCGTCCTGGCGATACAAATTAAGATTGCAAAATTACTCCACAGTGTTATGCAAACGAAATTAGGAGAGAAAACATACGTTTTAATTTTTCTGTATATTTAAACATGTAGGTATAGGTACTATTTTTTAAAGAAATTAATAAAAATTAATAGATACTTACATTTATCTACAATTTAAAAAAATATTTGAATCGGACTATGGAAAAAAAGTTAGTATATACATATATACATATTATATTGGATTAAAATTTTGTATGGATCGAATTTTATGTCAGTGAGTGTATTATAAAATCAAATACTCGTTATATTAATGTGTGTGAAATCGAAGAACTTGTTGATTGAAGTAAAATTATAAGTATCCCAACATTATTTACTTATTATTGTTTACCTCTTTTAAATTTCTTCCTTGCCGGTTCAGTTACTGTTGTTGTTTTGTTAAGAGTTTCTAAAAATTTTTCACTCAATTAATGAAAATCAACATTTCTATGCTCTCTTTCTGTATTACCAATATATTGTTATAAGTAATATTATGAAGCAACTGAGAAAAAAAATTCTGAACTTTTTGAATTTTCCAAATATTTAGTAGTAAAATTACCTTCTTTAATAATTGTCTCTGACGGCATCGCGATGTTTATTACTGAATCTAAAAACAAATGGTTTTATTAAATATTATTTGTAGTATTCTGAGATTCGTAGTCGTATTGATCGTAAACTGCCGTTCTGCGAACGGTTCAGGTTAATTTTCTTTACATAGACTATGTACCTTTTAAAATAATGTATTAAACCTTTTTGATTCCACAGGAGAAAATTTTGATAAAAGTCAATCTGTTTTTGACTATAGTGTACTATATATTATACCGTAGATTATACATACGTATATTTGTTTAAGGTTTATTAGGTTAGTTTTCTTTATTTAATCTTATTTTAATGTTAGGTACCTACTAAACTAAATTTTATGTTATAATTATATTGTTATATTGCAAGTGTAAATATGTAAATAAATTTACAACATATACCTGAAGCTGTTGGTAGTGGGTTGGCCAAGTTTAAGCAGTCTTGAACCTCTGGGTCACCTAAATGGATATAAGAAAGAAGCGCTAATAACTTCTCTTCTTGAACAGTTTATTTCAGTCGTAAATTTTTTGTCTAAATCAGTTTAATTTATGAATCTTAACCACAAGTGAAATAATTTAGTTAGGTACTAGGTATTATAATTTCTTTATAATATTATTTATTGTTAATATAAAAATATAGGTACTAGATAGGTATAGCATATTTATTGCTTATCATAATATTAGGTTTTAGTAGGTACCTACTTGGTTTTCAGCTTAGTTTAGTTTATTTATGGAAAAAACTTACATAAGTTTCTTATCTTGGTCAACGAATTCAAAATACATTTACAAATTTAAGACCATTTACAATAATTACAATACATTTAAATTTTAAGAAAACCCCCGAAAGTACATTTTACCTAAAACATCCAAACCACAAGCGCACCCACTAAATCCAGGACATTACTTTAAAAGTCCATATCTACCACTCTATATTGTATGAAATCGTCCATTTTATAAAAACATTTATTTATTAGAAATTGTTTTATTTTATTTTTAAAGGGTTTTAGAGGGAGATGAACACACCTATGAGTAGTATAAGTCGGGCAATAAATAAATAATAATATTTAGACTTGTTATCCTGTTTATGGTCAATATTTTGTATATAATGTAATTCAAAATGGTTTATCGGTAACAGTTCTAAAGGCAGGCAGAAAAAGCTTATGATTTGAAGCCTCTGTTTCATATTAAACATAAATAAACAAATTTAATTTTTACAAAGTTATGTAAGAAACTTGGTTGATCCAAGCTTTAATAATTTATCTATTATAGCAGCTACCTGCATAGTCTAAATAGTCTAGAATCTTACCTCTATTTGGTAGGTAGTACATTCTTGCCAAAACAACATAACATCATATATTTTTCAGCTTGTACGTAGGTAGGTACATTGTAGAAAACTGCTTTAGAATCGGAAACATAATTTTCTGCTACATACAATGAAAAATCTTCTCGAAAACCTTTCTTGTCATGGTTTGATAAAATCTAAAAGTACATAAATTTCCTATAAATTGTAAATCAACACAAATCAATTTAGTTCAGTAATTTTAACCTGTAAAAGTGTATTTTTAACTTACCTGTATAAAAAAATATCCATTTTTTCTTTTAAACGAGCTTATGCATATATAAGAGGATGCATTTTCAATCAAAAACACTTCGATCACTAATTTTCGAAGCAAAAACCGAAAATTTCTAAAGAAAAGCAAGCAAAAGCAAGAAACGAGGTTCTGTCATCTGTGTACCGTGAAACGAGGGCATCCGAAGCAATCCGAAGTGATTCGATATCCGACATGTGCGGGCCCCTGATTGGCTCAAAATTTTAACCGGGGTCCGTTTAAACGAAGCGTCGGGTCTTTCGATGCCGATAAAAAAGCCCGTTAAAACTCGAATTAACCCCTGAAATGTAACGGAAAAGTTGTTGCTGCATACCAAATCGCGGAAATAGCATGGGATTTTTCTAACGGGTCCCGTTAGTTTGGAGTTAACGGAAAGTTTTAACCTGTGTGCTGCTGCATAGGGCTGATTATCCGTCAAATCTATACCTCTACGTTTTGGATTAACCATTTTTCTATAAATTCTTTAATATGTCACCGTTTTAACTACTTAACAAAAGCAACAAATATTCGACCGTTTCACACAGGCAAGCCTGCAAATCGTATAGGAAAAGGAAAGGGATAGGATTACTCACTGATTTGACTTTTTGGGTTTTCTGCTTGGGTTTTCGGCAATTTTTTGTTGATCAATATCCTTCTCGATGGACCAATAGTTTTATTGATGTTGATGAAATGAATTATTCTTCTTGGATATGGTTAGTGGACTGTATTTTAATTTTATTACTGATTAATAAATAACAATTTTACAATATTAACAACATGACAACACATTTTTTATGACAGTGACACTTTTTCTTTTTTACAACAACATATAACTGGTATTCGACTGTTCATATAACGGGTGACAAAGATATACCACGACAGAGTCGTAACACACATAATAATATCACTAACATTTCCTTCGCTCATTTAGAAAAACGGAAAACTCGGGAAATCTGATGACATAAATGAACAAAAATTGACATTGACAAAGCCACCTGACAAAATAACAAAATATTTTGCCAATTCCAAAGCGCAGGTAACTTGATTAAAAAATATACTTACACCTACCTATAATTTTTTATAATTATTAATACTATAAAGATAAATGTCTTATAAAAGTTTGTAGTAGTGGCAAAAATATTATATTAACCACGGTTTAGACAGCTTATAGCCCTCGCGTCTTAAATCCCTCGTCGCTTCGCTCCTCGTGATTTAAACTTGCCGCTCGGGCAATAATGATGGCTGTCTAAACCTTGGTTAATAATATACTATTATTTCTCATATTTTGCTCGTGTTTATTTTATAATAATATGTTCATTAAATTCATTTTACATATACATTCATACTAATTTTCTTATTAGCATGTTCCTTAATAATTTGGTTTTACTTGGTACTTATTAGGCTATGTGCGCACTAGGCGTCCACGGTCGCGCGGCCATGGCCGCGCTGCCAGGGAATAAGCAAGTTGGCAATATTTGTCGGTCGCGGGGCTAAGTTTACTCACTGTAAAAATAGACGTTGTGCAAGTAGCTTGCTGTTCGGCATCTTTCGCGAACAAGAAAATCTAAAAAAAGAAATTGGGTACCTACATCCTCTATTGGATTGTCGGTGACTAAAGGGAAATATCTCATACATTTTATCAAGAGCTTCGACAACATGAAGAAACAAATCTTAAAATTTTCTGGTAAAAGCAGTTTAGTTATGCCAATTAAGATTTACAATCATCTCCCCAAGGCTCTAAAAGATGTAAAAGAGCCACCCAAATTTTGAATAAATTTAAAGAGGCTATTGCTGCCCTGCAAGGGTTTTTTAGTATGAATTTTTAGCTTGAGGGGTAATGAGCAATAATCTCGGCAATAATAGACAATAAGGTTTACTAATTTTCTCCCTCTCCTAAAGTTGTTTGTAGCTGTATTACAATTATTCTAACTCTAATTTTAGGTCCTACTTTGTTTTTAATGTGAGTTGACTTCATTTCGTTTCAACTATAATTTTAAATTCATTTTATAATAATACTGAGGAAACAGTTGTCTAGGTATGTTGTAAATAAAAAAAATAAAAAAGTTACTTTTTTGAATTTGGCTTAAATTACTAGAGATTTTCTTGTATGGTAAGGTCTAAATTTTAATTTTTACGGTATTATCCTTTGAATATGACATTTTTATAGATTCTGAGAAGCTGTAATATCATAAGAGTGTACTGAATTAAAAAAGAACACGCGCTTTAGTTTTTTATTCTCTATCCAAAAATGTCAATGGTATATTGAAAATTATTCTTATAGTGCAAGTCTCTGATACCTTATACCTAACTTTTATAAACAACATTTTCTCCGTAGTACAGTTTAGGCGTTATCGAAGGGGCATACATTACTAACACACCTTGTATTAAATACTTAAATTCTAGTATTAATATAAAAATAAACCACTAATTGCCATTAATATTCATATAATGTAACAACACTCTAACACATGAATTCTAGACCTAGACAAAATACCTACTAGTGAACAACTGGATTCTTGTTTCCAATATTTTATATTATATACCTAATTACCTACCTACTACTTTTCTCAAAAATTCTCAGAAATTGCTTTATATTTGTCAAAATTTTTGGCAAGTCTATTAAACAAATAGTTTTCTAAAATCATTTCCTAAAACTTCTGACAATAATGACCCGTTTTCTAGAGTAAAACGCCTAGGGAAGGGTTCTAGAGGACCAATTATATTAGTAGATAACCTACCTGTTGCCCATATTGCATAGCCATATCTTGAACTACAGGTTGCCCCAAAACTGATAGATTTGGCGCTATGGAAAACGAGTTTTGAAATGGTTGTTGATCGGGAGCATTCAAGTTAGGACCAGGACCTGATGGGCCAGTTGGAATATTTGTAAATGTTTGTGTATCATAGGAGGGCTGACTTGCATATCCTAAAAACATATTCTTCATCAATTATCTCCATAAAAAAACTTCCTTACTTCTGTGAAAGGTAAACATTTGTATCAAACCCATAAGATACCTAATATAAGTAGTAGTGGAAATACAGTGGCTTAGAAGTTGCTTGTAACCACAGCATTGTAACTTACCTTGTTGCAAGCTACCACTTTGTATTTCGGGACCCAAATTCGGATACAGGTTTTGTTGTGCATTTGGATTATTATACGGACTATATCCCATAGCATTAACATCGCTGACTCTTTTTACTTTTTTTCCAAATGTTGCTAAAATCAAATAATACATATTATTATAGGTTAGAAAAATAAAATAATATTTGTTGGAAATTACGAAGAAAATGGTGGTTTATTTTATACCTGGCCGAGGTCCAGTGTTTGCGTTGTAGTTCATTTTAAAATTTTCTTTAACTTTAGAATAAAAACTAAAGGTTTAATTAAAAAATACAGCACACGTCACCCATCATAAGGTTTCGTAGGAGTGTCTAGGGTTGAACCAGGCGGTGTTATAGTATGAACCCTGGGCAGTATATTTTAGAATTTTTATTGATTTCAGTGCGGTTTAATTTAAAATTGATCAAAGGAAATAAAAATTGCCAAATGAACCCGGGGTTAAATTTTCTGGAAAATGTTGCTTAAACTGGTTTCAAACTATTAAAAAATGTTATAATCCAATGCCATAATTTTGTACTCCTGGCCTGGCGCCTATCACTTAGACAGTACTATACCTGTCAAAAGTCAACATCTGTTTTTGGAAAGTCAGCAGAGTTGTGTGTTGTGTGGTTTTCCTGGGTCAATTAATTCCAAAATTAAAATTGTTAGTAAATTTTATTTCATCATTTACCAAATTTATTTAGGTGGTGGAGTTCTTTTAACAAGTGCATAATTTGGTTTAGTTAATTATTCTTTCTTAAGATAAGTTAATTATCTTACTGAAATGGAGCTGGCATCTACACCAGGGGCAGAGGGCCCCCCAGAAGAGGCAATTAAGGTGGTTGGTTGTGCTCACTATAAAAGAAAGTCTAAATTTGTAGTAAGTTATTTTTGTCTTTTTAATTCTTCAGCAGCTGGTCATATGATCCTGTGCAAACACCTTTGTTACAATGATATTTTTAGATATTCTTTTGTACAAGTAGGTATTTAACAAAATATAAGGCTTCATTTATCTGCTGACATAGATCTGTGGTGGAACACGTTTATAAATAATAACTAGGTACCACCAATAAAGACCCCTGTGTGTATTTTTATGCAAGCTACAACTATTATTGTAGACTCCTTGCTGCCAAAAAGTATACACCTGTAGATTTTGTCATGACGAAAAGGAAGATCACACTGTCAATAGAAAAGAAGTAACAGAGCTTATATGCACATTATGTGAAACGAGACAGCCTGTTCAGGCCGAATGTCGAAACTGTGGAGTACGCTTTGGAAAAGTAGGAATTTAAAAATTTTAAGATGCACTTACATATTTATATACTCTTGGACAATAAAATTAATGCAACATCATAAATTTGTCATACATTTTTTTGGTACCTAAAGATTTGAATCACCTTTTCTTTGAATTGCATTTTTAATAAAAAGTTCATTTTCATTTTATAATGTAATAAAAATGTAGGTAGTGTTTTTTTAGAAAATTTTAGGAAAAACTTTATTATCGCATACATTCATTTTTAAATATTCCGTTGATGGAATGGCTATCTCTCAGTCCTGGTGTAGCCCTGTCACAACGTGTGCTTGAACAAAGCAGGTGGTCTAACTATTTTTTTGCCGCCTTTGAAAATATTTGTCTAGAGCAGTGTCACAGCCATCTTTACATCGCAGTGTGATTAATTTGTAAGTTGTTAGTAAGTAGAATAGAATATATAATCAATACGTATATACTTTCTATTTCCAAAGTTATTACTGAAATGAAATGAAATGAAATTAAATAAGGTTTATTAGCAACAATCTGCTGTAAACAAGAAATTTTTACAATATAAATAAGTATAAATAAAAATCCAACCAACAAAAACAAATAATATTTATAAATAATAAATCTACATCAATGTTATATAATATGTTCCCCGAAACACATGACTAGGCAATATTCAATAATTTTCCTTAATATAATCAACAAGAAGTTTTCTAAACTGCCTTATTTCATTTACCGACCTAATATACAATGGCAGAGCATTATACTCCACTAATCCACTATAAAACAATGACTTTTGAGTTCCTGCTTTTCTGGCTGTAGGAACATAAATATTACAAGCTGACCTAGTATTGTAAACATGAATATCTCTAACAAATTGAATTTTGTCACACATATATTTTGGCAGCAAGTTATGTACAATTTTAAAAATAAATAACATGTTAAGCATAGCAAGTCTCTGATTTACTGACATAAAACTTAAACCACTAAGCATATCCCTTATCCTAGTATACCTATCCACTCTCAAAATAATTCGCATTGCTTTATTTTGCAATCTTTGTAAAATGTCTTTTTCCTTTTTATTTATATACAATAAAACAGTAGGACAATATTCAAAATGTGGTGCAATAATGGTTTTATAAACAGTAATTCTAGCTTTTTGTGACAAATACGGACTTATTCTCCTCAAATACCCTATCTTTTTGCTTAGCTTTTTGATTATATAGTTTGCATGACTCTTAAATGTTAAACGATCATCAATTATTACACCTAAATATTTACATTCTGATATATACTCAAGATCTTCTCCCATCAACTTAATTTTTGCAACAACATTATTGACTTTCTTATTCAGTATCATTATCTTAGTCTTTTTGGTATTTACAAACAACTTATTTCTATACAGCCATGTTTCCAAACTGCTAATTTCATTCTGCATCTTTGAAACAGCTTCATCCAACGATAAAGTTGGGGGGTTTGGTTTGGTGCAGACAATATTTGAAG
Organism: Polydrusus tereticollis; assembly: GCA_963920685.1. Lineage (NCBI taxonomy): Eukaryota > Metazoa > Arthropoda > Insecta > Coleoptera > Curculionidae > Polydrusus > Polydrusus tereticollis. Next base: position 39,092,061 of record OY987326.1, on the reverse strand, counting down.
CAACAAGACAGGAAGCCTGTTTAGATAACATCTTTGTTAGCCGAGATGCTGAGGTTCTCACCACAAGCGTTGTGGATCTTGATGTATCTGACCACAAGGGACAAATTGTTGAAATTTCAGTAACTAGGAAAAGTGGAGGGGCACTCCATCATGATAAAAAGGTCTGTAGACCAATCACTCAAGCAGGTTTGTTTTGTTTTTGTAACTTAATGTCGGTGGTCTCCTGGGACTTTGTAAGTGACAATAATATTGATATCGACTTAAAATTTAATATGTTAATGATGTTCTTGGAAAAGGCATATCTTAAATCATTTCCTGAAAAGAAATATATTGTAAGATCGGACAACTTTGATAATATTGGTTGGTTTTCTGAGGAGTTGAGGAATATGAGGGAACATTTGAGATTACTTGGAGAAATACAAAAGCAATACAATAACCCTAACAATAAAACCATTTATAAACAATATAAGAAATTATATAATGATAAACTTTGTAAAGCTAGGATTACTGCAAATGACAACTTGATTCGTTCGTCAAACAACTCTATCAAACAAATGTGGAAAATAATAAATAAAAATAGAAACAATAATAAAAATCTACCAACGACTGACAAACTTAATTGTAATGACTTTAATAAATATTTCTCGAATGTTGCTCACATTATCACGGAGAGCATTCCTGTCTCAAGTGCTGATCCTCTGGATTATCTTAAAAATAAAAATTTTCAGAATAGATTCTCTTTTCGTGAAGTAAGCTTTAACGAAGTCAGGGGAATAATCGATAATATTAAAAACAAAAACAGCCGCGACATATTTGGTATTAGCATAAAATTAATTAAATCAATTAAAAATGTAATTATAATACCCCTAACAAAACTTATTAACCAGTGTCTCAGGGAAAATACGTTCCCATGTATTCTTAAGAATGCTATGGTGATACCATTATTTAAGAAGGGTGACCCAGATATGTTGGAAAATTATAGACCAATTTCCTTGCTCCCTATCATTTCAAAAGTCATAGAGAAATGCATGTCAACTCAAATTGATTAATGAGTAATAATTCGGTTTTAGAAAGAATAAAAATACGGTTTTGGCCATAATGGACTTACTTCAGGGGATTTATGACAGCTTTCATTGTTTGCAGTACAGGACAGTTTTGTTTTGTGATCTCAGCAAGGCCTTTGACTGTGTCAACCACGAAATTCTTTTGCGCAAACTTGAGAAGTATAATTTTTGTCCTAAAAGTGTAAAACTATTGGAATCTTACCTAGCACATAGACATCAAATTGTCCAATATGCCGGTGTGAGGTCGGATGAGCGTGAAATGAATATAGGAGTACCACAAGGTTCAATCCTGGGGCCATTACTCTTTCTGATCTATATCAATGATCTACCACTAATTAATACTAATTCAAAATTCACGCTTTTCGCCGATGACACGACCGTATCCGTAGGTGCGGGAACTCTTGAGGATTCTTTGACTAGGTCCGTGGAGGCACAGGCGGGGGCCGAAAGCTGGTTCAATGCTAACAGATTGTATCTCAATGCTGATAAAACAACACGAGTAGTATTTTCGATGAGGGAGTTGGCGGATGTGAACTCTGATACTGGTGATACTAGGTTCCTGGGGGTGTATGTCGATTCCAAGCTGAAATGGGACACGCATATAAACCATATAGCATCCAAACTTTTGAAGGACCTGTACTTGATTCGTAACCTAGTCGGCAGGGTGTCTGTCCCGATTCTCAGGACAACATACTATGCAACTTTCAATGCCCACCTTTCCTATGCAATACTTGCGTGGGGACATGCCACTGGAACCCAGCGTTTGTTTGGGATACAAAGAAGGGTAATTAGAGTCATGAGTGGTTTGAGATTTCGGGAGGATTGCAGGATGGCGTTCAGGAGTTTGGGGGTGCTTACTCTTCCGTCTCTCTTTATTTTGGAGAATCTTTTATATGTCAGGAGAAATATCAGTGCATATACAACTCACCGGGAAGTGCACAGTTATGAAACAAGAAATTGTATTAATATTGCTCCCATTTACTGTAGGCTGAATAGGTGTCAGGACGGCCTAAGATATTGGGCAATAAAATTTTTTAATGTTCTACCAGAACACATTAAAGTGTTACCTCTACCATTATTTAAAAACAAGGTTAAAAGATGTTTAATAGTCAATAGTTTTTATAGTTTTAATGAATACTTGTCTTTTAATTTTGACTTGTACTTTGAAGCATAGATTAGCATATTTGTAATTGTACTATTCTATTTTATTTTTTACTTGACCTGTGTAAGTTGCTATTGTAATGATAACATTAATAAAATATTTGTATTTGTATTTGTATTTGTATATCCATGTTCTTAGAATACACCGTAATTGATGTATCATCTGCGAACAAATTCAGCATGGTACTGTCTAAAAAACATTCCGAAATGTCATTTATATATAACAGAAACAATAGTGGCCCCAGTACGGTACCTTGTGGAACACCATACCTGACACACTTCTTTTCTGAGACTGTCTCTTCAATTTTTGTTTGTTGATACCTATCAGTCAAATAGCTTGTGAACCATTCCAATGCCTCACCAACTATACCATACATTCTCAGCTTTTCCAGTAAAATACATCTGTCAATTGTTTCAAATGCTCGCTTAAAATCCAAAAATGCTGTCACCACTACCAAATCATCGTCTGTTAATTCTTTCCATTTTGAAATCACCAGTTGCAATGATGTCTCACATGAATGTTTTTCACGAAATCCAGACTGGTTCTCAATCAAAATATTATTTCTTTTTATGTGATCCAGTAACTGATTCTTCACATGGATTTCAAGAATTTTTTCAATTAAGGGAAGCATATTTATGGGACGGTGATTTTCAACTTGTTTTGAGTTTATTACTTTACAGGTAAACTGGTGAAAGTGGAAAACTATGCTAGAGAGTTTATTCACCAATAGTTTAATCCTATTTTTACAAGCAACGTGAATATACTCATCTAGAGCAGTTTATTGAGTGGCGAATTTATTCCTCAGGAGCAACGAAAGAGTTATATCCTATAGAGCATCTATGGGATGCTCTTAAAAGAAAGATTTGTTGAAGTCTTACACACGCACCTGTTAACCACAATTGAGTGGAGGATGCAGTAATTGCAGAATGGGAGAATATTCCCCAGGATATAATTAAGAATGTTATTTCCAGTATACTGAGCACATGAATGGGGTAATTGAAAGTAGAGGGGGTACAGGATAATAATGTTCATGTTAAATTTATAAATTGTATCTTTTTTGATTTTTTCATGTTTTACTCCTTTGGGACAAAACATGTTATTTTGATTTTAATTTTAATATTGTAATTAAAAAATTAAAAAAACAAAAAATGGACCATGCATGTGGTAACCACTGGTGAAACATTTCAAAAACTGGTTAATACGAAATTGGACATGGGGTGGAATTATTGTTATTTGTATGAAGATTTAAAATCCTGAAATGTTTCAACTGTGGTATGTTCGGTCACAAATCAACAGATTGTCAAATGGAGAAAAAATGTACTTTTTGTGCAGGTCCACATGACCGAATGCAATGTAAAAAGAAAGAAAGGAAATGCGTAAATTGCCTCTACATTAATGAAAAGTACAAAGGCTCACTCAAATGTGATCATAATAGTGAGGATGAACTTGAATGTTCGGTTTATGCAAAGAAATGTCGACTTGCTTGTGAAAGGATTGATTATATAATGCAACCCAGGTATAAATATGGGGACTCAAAATTTCTTTATTTAAATTTTTATTTTTCTTTAATTTTTGTTATTTTATTTAAATATATACTTTACCTCATTTTGTCTACAAAATGGATCATACTATTGAACCTGAACTAACCTGAACATTCGTGAAATAAAAGCACATAGGCAATTTAATAAAAAATGTTCTCAGTATATTTTCTCTAATTACAAGAATGTGTACAGGGTTATCCAACCAAGACTAGACAAGGCGATTTTTTGACTTTTCCTGTACTTTTATAAAAAAACTGAAATAGCCATCTTAAGTCATTTTCTCCCGCGAATTCGAATATCTTCAGCAAAAAACAATTGAACATCAAACAAAAGTACTAGGGGTCACTTTGATATTTTTTTAAATGGGATGCCGTATTTTTAATGAGCTTATCCGATTTCTCATATAAATTTTGATCTAAAATGTTGGATTTTTAATTCAAAAACGCCTTTTTTCTTCAGTTTTAAATTCGGAAAATGTTCGTCTACCGTAAGATTAATACCTGATAGATGGATACCCGTTTCACCTGTTCACCCTTTAACCTGCTTTAAAGCGTCCGTCAGTTAGACAAAATAATCAAGTTTCAAATTTCTATATATTTTTCACGAATTAATTACAAATAATGAAATATTCTTTAGAAGAACGGCTAAATGTAATAAAATTATATTACAAAAGTGGAGAGAATGCTCGACAAACACAAAGAACATTTTTTGAGAGTTTCCAGAGACACATTTCAGTGGATACAATTCTCAGAATTAAGACCCTATTTGAAGAAAGTAAGACATTGAAAGATAAGCCAAGAAAGATGAAAAGACGGAATATAAGGGATCGAGCTATTGTTCAATATTTTACTATAAATCCGAAGAGTTCTATTCCGCAAGCGGTACGAGAAGTAAGGTATGGTCCAGGGCTCCGGAGAGTAAGCTATGGAACAGTTCACAGAACTTTAAAAAAATGTGGTCTAAAACCATATTGCATCCTTCCCGTTCAATACTTAACCCAGCTTCAAAAAGAACTGCGATTTCGATTTGTTGCTTCAATGCTGATGAGAGAGCAAGACGAAGATTATAATTTATATAATAAAATTCTATGGAGTGACGAAGCGTCTTTTACAACATCGGGGGTATACAATCGGAAAAATACAAGATACTGGGCAGCAGTTAACCCTCATAGATATGAAATGATAAAGTTTCAAGGTTGGAGCTCACTTAATGTTTGGTGTGGGATGTTAGAAAATCGAATTATTGGACCACTATTTTATCGTGGCTCTTTAACAGGCCAAAGATACCTCCATTTTCTTCATAACGATATCGAGGATTTCTTGGAAAGGTTGCCATTGCAAGCCTACAACAATATCATTTGGCAGCAGGATGGTGCTCCGCCTCATGCAGTTCGAGAAGTGGTAACATACCTAAACGAGCGTTACAATCAGTGGATTGGCCGTAACGGAACAATTCCTTGGCCACCAAATAGCCCCGATATCACGCCAATGGATACATTTTTATGGGGTCATTTAAAAAATGTAGTTTATCAACGACCCAACAGAAGTCTGGAGGACATTCAGCAAAAAATTATAAATGAAATTAATAGACTTAACCAGGACCAAAATATTGTAAGAGATTCTTTGGAGAGATTGAAAAGGGGGCATCGGTCATGTTTTGAAAATAATGGAGGACACATAGAACAATTATATTATTGAGATTAAAGTTATTCACTTTAGTTTATAGTTTTTTCTAATATGTCATACTTTTTTTATACGTAAGCAATAATAGATTTGCAAAAACTACTAAATTTGTAATTAATTCGTGAAAAATATATAGAAATTTGAAACTTTATTATTTTGTCTAACTGACGGACGCTTTAAAGCAGGTTAAAGGGTGAACAGGTGAAACGGGTATCCATCTATCAGGTATTAATCTTACGGTAGACGAACATTTTCCGAATTTAAAACTGAAGAAAAAAGGCGTTTTTGAATTAAAAATCCAACATTTTAGATCAAAATTTATATGAGAAATCGGATAAGCTCATTAAAAATACGGCATCCCATTTAAAAAAATATCAAAGTGACCCCTAGTACTTTTGTTTGATGTTCAATTGTTTTTTGCTGAAGATATTCGAATTCGCGGGAGAAAATGACTTAAGATGGCTATTTCAGTTTTTTTATAAAAGTACAGGAAAAGTCAAAAAATCGCCTTGTCCAGTCTTGGTTGGATAACCCTGTACAGTAAATTGTTTTAGTATAGTTGAACACACCATTTTATTGTAGCGGGTATTCCAGCCTAAAACAACTGGCGATATATTTAATATTGTTATTTTAATTGTTAGTACACTATAGGCCTTATTTGATCTCTATAATTATGTTTTGTCTCTATATTATATTTCGTTTGTTAGTTACTATGAAACACATACGGGTATTTTAATACCTAGGTGTTTTCTTTTTTCTTAGTTGATATGTAGTAATTGTGGTGTATTTTTATAATGTATTATTATGTATATATTATTATTATTATTATTAAATAAACATCCACTTTAAAACTAGCTGAAATAATTAAATAATCCTACTTCTTAATTTTGATTTCATTTATCAAAGCAAGCAGAAATTATACTGTTATGAAATATATGTATTTGGTAATAAAGTTGATAAGAACATACTGAGGTATAGAATGGCGTATCTACTCTAATCCTAGATATATTGAAGGCAACCAAAAATGAAAATGTTAAGGAAAGATTGAGCGGTATTGCAACTGCGATATTTTGCCGTTACTAGAATACTTTACAGATAGAATTTTTGAGAAAAACGGCGATTTTATTACACCTCTGCTATACCAAAAATTAAGTTTTTGTCAAAAATAACCTAAACTAAGACAGTACCAAGAAACCAACCTACAGTGCAAAAAAAAACATTCTGACTAGGTTCAGAAAACAAATAGCAATAAATGTTTGGTAATTTTATGATGTTGCCTTAATTTTCTCTAGGAGTTTATGTGATCCAACTATTTCTATAAACTTTGCTTACAACATTTTAGTATGTTTGTCTAGAATGTAATTTATTTGATGATGAAGAAAAAAAGCAGTTTCATTGCCAAGGCTGCGGAATATGCAGGATTGGTGGAGCTGAAAGATTTTTCCACTGCAAAAAATGTAATATGTGTTTGCCTGTTCAATTAAAAAATGGACACAAGGTATATCTATGTCTAGTTGTGGTTTATAAATATAACTAAATTTATGTTGAGCTATTGTGTTTATAGGATGCAATTATTGCAAATTATTCTGTTACTTACTACTCTTCTACATAGGAATTTCAATAAAGATAAAGTTTATTTTTAGTGTGTTGAAAATGTATCTCGTGCTAATTGCCCTGTATGTCTTGAAGATATTCATACATCGCGAATTCCTTGCCACATACCAATGTGTGGTCACTTACTGCATCGCACATGTTTTGAGCAACTTTTACAAGCCGGTCACTATGCCTGTCCTATTTGCCAAACATCTTTAATGGATATGTCCCAGTTATGGAAATATTTGGATCAGCAAGTTACCAATACTCCTATGCCGCCAGAATACAAGGATTATATTGTTTATATCTTATGTAAAGACTGTCACAAGGTAAGTTGGCAAATTTTTTGATAATATTATAAGCAAAGCTACAATCGAAATGAAAAAGAAACTTTTAGGTCATATTTAATGTCTCCTTACTTTTTAAAATGTAATAATAATAAATATATTACGAATTACGTTTTAACAATGATTTAATTACATCATAAACTTCACACGTCCTAGATGACTTAATATCTGCATGTGCATATTTTAAGTTGAATATTAAATTATTAAACTCAATCTGCAATCAAATAGTTATGCCTCTTATTACATAATTTGGTGTATCTTATTATATAATTTAGGTCCCATATAGCTAGCAAACCTCAAATTAACGTTGTTATAGTTTTCCGCAGCTCTACCAGGTGTATTAATTGTAAGTGTGATCTATATTTTTCCTTTGATTGTTATGTGTGAGCATACTGTAATTATGTTTATAGTTCTTTTTTCATATTTTTTGTGAATTTATGTTTTCCTTAAATTTTCAGGATACATTTTTGAATTTTGTTGTACAGGGTGTCCAGTTTTCGTGTTTTCAAATACCAGCTCCCTTATTATAAAAGATAGAAAGATGGGGTTTGCGGCCTACTGTTCTATTATTTTGTGAAACTTTCATTGCCGCAAACAAAATTTTCATAGCCCTCTCAGTTTCTGACATACAGGGCAATTTTGAAAATTTGACATTTTTGACGCTCCACTGTATCTTGATAATTTCGATGATTTGATTGAACCTATCAGTAAGGTAAAAATGGGTTATTACAGAGTTTTTTTTATGTAGAATTCAGTGGCCTAGTTACTTTTGCTTTTGGGTTATGACTCAAACTTGTGTTTTTTTAAATGGGACACCCTATATATTATTTCTTTGTCTTATCCCTCTTTTTAAGAACTTTTCAAAAATATATGATAGTCCATATTTCTTTCTTTTAAAAAGGGACAACTTTAACATTTTTTGTAAAATTAATCATAATAAATATGATTTAATCGGCCAAATGAACATCCTCTAATATTTTCATTACTGCATCTCGCATTATATCTAGGTGTCTATTTCCGATTAAAGTTCCTTCATAGATAAAATACTTAATTTTAGTGCCAAAAATAAAGCATGACACGCTAAATCCAAACCGACCTTCAGGTTCTCGTTGAAATATTACGTGTTGGTTCTCTTGGGACCGGTACCTTCAATTGTTTCAGTTTAAGCTACGAGAACTCGTACAATAAGCCTCGTCGGACCAAACCTCCCTTCTTTCAAAATTTGCCTTTTCCTGCAACATTTGTAGTTGCGCAAAAACTATTCTACGTTCTGCGTCACCAGGATGCAAATGTTGGGCGAGATGGTATTTGTATGGTTTAAATTTATATTTGACAGTAAGGCAAACCTGTTATGTTGTTTCAAGTACAACGAGAAAACATTCGTCGGCTAAGGAAATGTATAGAGGTACAGGGCGCCCATTTCAAAAATCTGCCGAAGTAAGCAAGAGGAAGCAAATCTTTCACACTTTTAACGTTCTTGCGTTTAAGTGATTTACGAAATGTCAACCCTTTTAATGGTTCCTTTATGCGGCACACTTCGATTTGGAAATAAACTTATAAACTTGATTATTAAACAAATTTCGAAAGTCAATGCTTAAACGTGTTATACAAAAAGTTTGTTTTCTTCGAAAACGGCTAATTTTATCGAAACAAATGTAGAGTACCCTTTTTAAATCAAATCAAATCACTTTATTGTGATGCTAATACAAAAAACATGTTTACACAAGTCAGAATTAAAATAAACGAGAACAATAAAAAATAGTCACAATACTCAGTTAAACATTCACATGGAATTTATGATGAGGCTATGATACTAACAACCAGCAACCTAACCTAGGATACATAATTCCTGAAACAAGCGTATAGATAGTTGTAAGGACATGATAACAGCATAATAATGGTGTGTTCGCATAAATACTAGAATATGTGTCATAATATGTCAAATCAAATCATAAAGTCATAAATTATATGTGTAAGTCAGAATGTGTATGTGTACTGTCAAGAAATTCCTGTATGGAATAAAAACATTTAGAATACAGATAATTCTGGATCCCTTTCTTGAACTGAGATGTAGGCAGTTTCCTAACTTCTGCAGGTAGCCCATTGAAGGCTTCTGGACCATAAAAATTAATGGCATTTCTTGTTTTAGAAAATCTTTGAAAATCAAGTTCTAGAGCGAGTATCATGGTCGTGTACATTTTCATGTCTAACATAACAGTGTTTATGTTCTCTCACATACATTAAGGCCTGCAGCAGATACAGACACGCCAGTGTAAGGATGTTCAGGTATCTGAAAGCAAAGCCTCTCGACAATCGTCCCTGTAACTCAGGCCTGCAAGTATACGAAGGGCTGGTCTCTGTAATGCAAAAACTCTGGCTGCGGAAGCCGCATGACCCCATACAATGAGTGCGTAAGACAATAGGGATTGAATAGTGGCATGATAAGCAACAACGAGAACGCGTTGTGAAACATGATTTGCTAAATTTCGTAGTGCAAAAATATTTTTAGTTAGTTTTTTGGACAGAAATTCGGCATGGTGATGCCAAGTCAACTTAGGGTCGAGGTATACCCCAAGAAACGCACCGATTCTAAATTACTAACCGAAGTAAGGTCTCGCAGAGAAAAAAACATAGTCCGAGTTTTCTCATTATTTAGTGATAACTGGTTTGCCAGGAAACAGTCATCCAAAGTCGATCGCGTGTGTTCCAATCCGCATTCAGCCTCACTTATATGGACACTCTGATTTATTGCTGTATTATCGTCCGCAAACAGGATCATATCGGTGGTAGGATCGGCGCTTCCCAGATTATTAATATAAATCAGGAAGAGCACCGGTCCTAGCACCGATCCCTGTGGGACTCCAAATGTTACAGGACTTACATTAGAATTAACATTATTTATGGAAACCAGCTGATTTCTGGGAAATAAATAAGACTCGATCACTTTAACCGCCGGGGGGGGGGGGGGCAAAATTATAAAATCTAAGCTTGTCAAGTAATCTGTCTGGGCATACGCAGTCGAATGCCTTCGACAGGTTACAAAAAAGTGAGGCCCTGATTTCTAATATCAACGAGCTCCTGAATGGCCATGGTAGTCGAGTGGCCCTGTCTGAAACCAAATTGTCTTGCATTGAAATGACCATGAGGCTCAAAATAATCCACTATTCTGGCCTTAAGGGCCTTTTCAAATATTTTACTAAAGATCGGTACTATAGAAATAGGTCTAAAGTTTTCGGCCTGTCAGAGGGACCCTTTTTGTGTATCGGTTTAACTCTAGAGAGTTTTAGACATGTTGGATATGAAGAGGATCGAAGACATAGATTCAGCAATTTCGTAAGAGGGATATAGATTTCATTTTGAATACATTTAATAATTTTTGAGTTAAGACTACACGCACTGTCGACGACTGTCCATGACCTCAATATATGATGAGGGCGAAAACTCAAAAGGGCTATCAAGGATTTTCTCTTTGTATATGAAATTATTATGATAGTCCGTACTTGATCTGCTCGGCTCTGGGAGGCCGTTTATTATATGACCGAACTGATGAAAAATAAATTCATATCATCAGGCTTTAAGTCTGGAGAAATTTGAGTCATTTTACCATTCTTTATAATATGACCATTTATGAGCTGCCACATAGCTTTAGAAGTGTTTGAGGAGTTGCAGATAAATTTGTCATGTGCAGTAGTCTTAGCTATCCTAATCTCATTCCTATATCCAGATCTGAACTGTCTAACAAATTAAGAGGGATTACCAGAGTATTTAAAAAATCAATTTTCAGCTCTGTAAAATGACACCTGTCAAAATTTTGGCCCAACTAGCTTGGTGGTAAGTCCATTCCTGACTACTCTGACTATGTAAAACATCTACTGTAACATGGTTTTATGAGTCTTTATGGCCTACATAATATATTAAAATTTCATTAAATTATAAATGTCGGTCCAAAAGTTAGAGCCGAAAAGGTAAGTCGCTGGGTACCCCTTTTGGGCCTTGTATCTCTGTTAACGGGCACGTTATGACTTTTTTCTATTATAAATTAGGGTTATTTTGACCTCCCCTATAGGCTTCCGAGACTATGCCATATCCTTACCGGACACCCTGTATTTTATTAATCCCAGGATTAAATAATTTTATTAATTCTTTTGATTTTCGGACACGAAATTTTGTCTGGGATCCCCTACTACAGATTTTTTGACTATTTTGGTATGGAGCTATTGTATTTATTTTGTACAATATATGACTGACTGAAATTTTAAAGATTAAACATTAAAACAGGGTCATAAAATAGTTATCACCATAGGCATCGTAACTATAGATCCGACACGCCATTCATAAATGCTATAAAATTGTGATGCCAAAATCGTTTGTGGGCGAGACGCTGTGAGGAGCTAGGTGGGGCCGAGAGTGGGGATTACGCTGACTTTACATATGCATGCGACAAAACCCAGGAAAACGACATCCGCTATGCCACCGTATATGCCGAGTATTGTCGAGTCGATGCGGATGGCCACGAAAATGATGAAATCTGGGCGGATCCGTTATTGCTGCGTTGCCATACTACAGATTTTTTACAAGGTTTTAGGCAATGTTATATATTTCCCACATCATGTTAATCTAGTAGTTAATCATAGAAGTTAATACTTTTAACAGAGAGCCCAGAAAACTACGTTTTCTGTGGCGTAAGTCTGGCAAACCAAGTGGAGGGGAGCAGCTTGTATGTTGATTTACTTTACACTGGAATACAAAATGATGGCATCACGTTTATTTGTTATTGTTAGGTCTAATAAGTTAGGATGTCTATGGTTATCACGATTTTGTTTTTTTTTATCCTTGTTAAAGAGCATCTCCTTGCAAACTGCGGTAACAAATTTAATAATTTAGTAAAAATATTATCACATGTTTTCCCTTTGAAAACAAAATTGACCTATCTGAGCGATAAATATGAAAATTCGGGCTTGTTTCGTTTTTAATGGCGATTATCCTTTGGATGCGATTATTGATCCATTTTATAAAATAAACTGATTTGTTATTTTTGTTAAAATATACAAACTTTTTTCCACTAGGAATGCACGGTCCAGTTTCATGTGGTTGGTTTTAAGTGTTTCCATTGTGGTTCATACAACACCTGTCGTATTAAAGGTCCTGTAAATCCCAGAGGTAATATTTTCAATTTTATAGAAAACACGATGTTTAAAAAGTTGATTTCTCAAAAAATGTTTATTATTGTTGGTTAGTTCGATATACGCGGACTTAGATGGGGGATATATTTTTCATACTTGCAAATCAAAATAGGTACCAAAAATACAACTCGTGACTTCACAATGACGTTTATTTATAACTACTTCTGCTCCAAAACTATGTTAACTTATTACTATATAGGTACGTTGGTATAGTTCTATTCTTCGACTAGGGGCTTTTACTGTTAGGGACAACTTTTTCAACGTGGCAATTATTATTACTTCATGTCTTTTCTTTTTCAAAAAATGAAACCTTCCAATCATAATTATACGTTATTGTGGCAAGGGTGGGGCAAATTTTGTTCGCAAATAATGATATCAACGTAATGTCTAAACTAACCTGCACCGCTCATTTTAGGTGTAGGATGTTTCGTGTACAGTTAAAGCCATTGTTAATATCAGTAGGTACTGAAGTAGGTACCCTACACCAGCGTTTCCTAAACATTTTTTTTGCCCTGTCCCGGGATTTTTAATTGCTTCACTTTCGTGACTCACCAAAAAATGTTTTAACGCTTCTGGTGTATATATAGGCAAAATAAAACCCATTTGAATGTCGACTAAGGCCCAATTGTATAGGTTAAAGAAGATGTACCCTCAAATTAATCCTAGAGTTAATCTAAGGTAGGTTTGTATTGCAATTGTATAGGATGGGGTTAATCTATAAAACTTCATACCTTTCCTGTTTCGTGCCTTTTATTTGTCACGTCTATGTTATTTAATACTAACCTAACTTTGGAATTGATCATTTTCATATGACGTTACAGGGTCGGCGGCCATTTTGCTTGGAGGACAAACAAAGTAAATAAACACAAGCGTTTGGGTTATAAATTCAAGTTTGCTTTACAGTTTGCCTTGAATCTTGACCCTAATTTGAGATCTCTGTTCGTTGTGATAATAATTAAAGTGCCCTAAATAAAAATGCCGTCCTTTTGTTCAGTGGTAAATTGTGAGATGCGGGGAAATAGGGACAATGTACAATCTTTTAGAATTTCCGCAGTTCTTCAAAACGCTGAAAAAGACCTTAATCGACTCTCACAAGAACGGCGTGAAATGTGGAGAAGAGTTTTAAAAAGGGGCCCTTTAAGTGACAGCCAATTAAAGTATGGAAGAATTTGCTCCAGACATTTTATAAGTGGTAATATTTGATTTTTGGTATAACGACCTAATAAAATGATCTGATGTAAACATTTCTAGGAGCTCCAGCAGAATTAGCAAACGAAGCCAATCCTGAGTGGATCCCTTATTAAAATAGGGGGTACTTTTTTTCAAAGGAAGCAACTCAGGCCCAAAGTTAACAGAAATGAGAGAGTTCAGAAATGCAAACGGAAACGAGTAAAGGCGTAATAACATAGGTGTATTATTGCAAACATATGCAAATTGCAGACATTAAATTTCCAAAATCAGTCTCTTTAAGCAGATAAGGATCAATATCACCAATAATTTTAAGTTTTGCATCGTATCTAAGTTAACATCGCCACTAAGAGTCTTTAAATGTTCACTTCTTTCCATGTTTTGAAATTTTAAATTGGACACTACAGAATGTAAACAAAAGATCGAGGCACATACTAGGAAGTTCAAATAAGTATTAAGATAGGAATACAGTTTGAACACGAAAAAGTATTTAAGTTCAGGTAGCATAGGGATTGATGCTTCTTAGAAATGGTCACAAATGAATCCTAAAATTACTTGGAAGCTTATTAAATTACACCCAAAGAGTCTTAAACAGCCATTATCATAAACGGTCATGAATTATTTGTTTGTCCTCCAGGCAAAATGGCCGACCTGTCGAAGCCACGTGTTTGAAAATGATCAATTGTTTTTTTATTTCATATTTTTTGATTTGTGAGTTGCAAATACATTAATGTCTTTGGTAATTTGGTTCCACGTTGAGTAACCTATTTGAATTTAAAAAATGGAGGAACAATTGTGATGAATTCTGAATCTATCTAATAGTTCATATTATTCCCAATACGAGGCCTAAAAACCAGAGATCTTCACACATTCTCAACTACGTTAATAATTTCCAAATCTTCTTCGTCATCTGAGAAAAGATAATTTACAATATCGAAAACTTCCATAAATGGTAAAATACGAATGAGAGTTGCAGCACGTGGCTACATCTCGTGGCAACCACACGTATCCAGCCACGTGCTGCAACTCTCATTCGTAAACTTACATTTCTGTGTTAAAGCACTTTGAGGTCCCTTACCTTTCCGTCAGACCCGGAGCCTTGCTGAAGAGCCATAAACGGCGAAACGCGTCCAAGGATTGGGTCTGACGGAAAGGATAAGGGACAACTTATTTTAGGTTTGTGTTTTTCAATGGTAAAATAGGTTCATAACAAACATATGTTAAAAATACGCCATTTTTTTATCCCTTTATCCTAAGATTACGAGTTACCACATACCCAATCCACGAGTCGAGGGTTAATCCTAGGGTCGGAGGTAACCTCTGATTATACAATCTATTTTACTACTAACTCCTGAATTAATCTCCGCTTTTGAGTTAATCCCAACCTATACAATTGGGCCTAATAAGTATATTATACCTACTAATAGTTATTATATTAAAATGAAAAATTCTAATTGTTATGAGATGGCCGCCAAAGTAGATTAAGTTAACAAAAGTTTGTCAAAATCATATCCGTCCGATTTTGTACAGGGTTTTTCCATATAAATTGCAAAAAAGGCAGTGGCGCACATTTTCTTTGTCAAAAATCTTAGTTAAGGTGCCATCCGATACGCCACTGGACTTAAAAGTTTTAATCTTTCCTTACTACACTAGATAACACTGCCAAATTTCAACAAAATCCGCTAAAGGATTATTAAGATATTTACGAAAAAACGATTTTTTTTTAAATTTTGACACCCTGTATCTTTAAAACGAAGCATTACCGGACCTATGTTTATATATACTTTCCGTCTTAGAATCACTCAAAGAATCACTCCTTGAAGTTTGGTCACGTACTTAAATAACACCCTGTTTAGACAAATCGCAGATTTCTGCAATAAAAACCAACTTTTATCAAAAAATAAAAATTTATGAGAAATCAAAAATAAGGGTGTGGGTTAATACTTCCACTGTCTTAACTGAACGTCTTAAAAATTAATTTATAGGGTTAGCAAGGGCTGCTGAAAACGAGAATGCAACAGGAGAGGGAAGTAATGCTAGCAACAACAACAACGATATTGACAATAATCAACCGCAACAAGAGGAAGAACTGCCGAACCAAAATCCAACCCAGTAACATTTGGTAACTCTTTCCTTAGTGACATTTATTTTTTGTTCTTTTGTAATTTTTGTACTTCTAATGTTTTTTAAACCTTTTGATAATCTTATTAAATTTTAGGGAATTAGTTGTTAGAACTCGGTCAAAATAATCGCTAACGTTTACCAATGATTTCATCATTTTTAGGATCTAGGATCAAAAATGTTGTCATACCAATGATATAATTGAAATTAATTATTTTTTTGTGATATAATGCATACAAATTTACCCTGATTTAATTAGGTAGCATTCATTCAAATGCACATTATTATGATAGTTTGGAAAAAGTGATTTTCAAGAAAGAAAATTTTATTTAATTTTAACATAAAATTATAGGACAATATAATTTCCACAGCCTTTTTAAAAAAAAGTAGACTGTAGTTGGTGGGGTTTTTTGCTTTATAGATTGTCATTGGCGAATTTGTGTTGGCAATAACTAGGCACCAGTTAAAAAGACACTGTTGACACTTAACGGGTTTTAGTGAGTCGACAACAATTCATCATAAGAATATTTACAGCTGTTATAGTCTTCCTTCTTTAAACTTCAGCTGTCTCTGTCTTGCCAGCCTTCATCTGGGAGGTATCTTTTGCCTCATCTATTTCGTCCCTGTATGATCTTCGTGATCTTCCCCGTTTTCTTCTGCCTAATGGACTCCATTCTGTCATCTGAAATATCCGTTGACATGTTTGTTTGTACCATGTTGGCGTTTTCTTTTCTGTGTAAATTATAACATAGTTTTCAACATTCATTTATTTATTTATCTCTTCATTTCTGATTCTGTCTGCTCGTCTTAACACCACTTTTCCAAGATTCAATCTCTGTGGCTGTAATTTAATAATACTTTTCAATTGCTTGTACCATGTTAGCTTTTTCTTTTCTATGTAAGCTATCACATATTTTTCTACATTCATTCGTTTCTTTATCTCTTCATTTCTGATTCAGTTTCAAATTTAGTCTCTGTGACTGTATTTTATACCAGGTCAGTGGGTGTTCATCTGTTTTTAAATAATATACTGTTTCTTGTGCTGTTGATAAATATTCAGTCTTGGCAAAAATAAACTATTTTTTGTTGTATTCATTTTATAGCTTTCCTAATACAAAGCTGAAGTCTTCATTATCCTGTGCGATGACCACTTGAACATCGGCAAAGCTTAGTGTATATAGATGATCGTTTCTGACGGATAAAACTTATATCCAATCTTCACACATTCACAACTCTCTTTGAATTATAACGTTTGTTTTAAGGTGATTCTAATAATTTATTTTCCTTAACCGTTGTTGAAATTGCGCTTACAATGGAGATATTCAAATTTAGGGTAGCTGCTACACGCTAAAAATTAGTAAAGTAGAAATTAAATATCTAGCTAGACCTTAACATACTTTTTAAATTTGCGTCTCTACTGCTGTCAAGGGTAACAATGGGCCATTGTTGTTAAATTCTTCCTGAAAATAGCTTCTTAGAAAAGCTATTAGCTCTTTTCACGGATTATTTAAATGCTTCGGCATTTTTCACAAATAGTAAACAACGTAATCGACAGAGATATGTATGTGCACTTTTATTTCTTTTAATGGGAATAGTTTTTTAATGCTATTTATAAAAAGCTCTGGAGTTTTTGTTGAAAAATAGACGCACAGAACACGGAATCATAAAACAATTAAGGTTAGTTGTCTATGAAACGTCAAACCAAGCCGACGAACGAGCTGGCGCTACCGCACCGTTCACAGTTCTGTTACCAACTGTCGGCCAATAAAATTTAAATTATTAATTTTTACAAGCTTAAATAAACAAAATATTTGCTATAAGTGGGTTCGTATCAAAGAAGAATACTTTAAGTTTGTAGTAAGTTTGGCGTGTTTTGACGCAAACGCGAGCTTTTTTTATTGTCTGGAAATTTGAAAAGGCGCGTGATTCGTAAATAAAAGTTTGTATTTTTGTTACCCCCTGTACAAATGACTTCAATTGTTTCGCCGACACTAGCTGACTTCATTTTAAAACTTTTTTGTCCCTTGTGAAAATTTCGCCATACATGCAGTTTCTCTTCCAAAAAATTATTTACGATACCTTGTAATACATAAAAAAAGTTTTAACTCTAGTAACTACCAACTAGTTTAATTCTTATAACAAATGTTCGAAATGTTCACCGTGTTTACATAAATAAATTATTTTCAAAAAATTAAACTGTACTTTGGGCATCGTGCATTGCAGCATTGATATTCTTTGCAATAACTCAACTTCCGTAGCGATGGAAAAAGCATACACTTTTGATTTACCACGGGGAAAAGTCTAGAGCCGTTAAATCGGGAGATCTTGCTGGCCAATTAATGGGTGCATCGTTGCTTCTTCCGATCCATCTATTAGGATATGTTTCATTTACAAATCTTCGAACATTAATACTAAACATAATGACACACACACAACCTGGACACGCCTACGTTAAAAGGGTTTTTTGACAAAATCAAAACCAACTATTACAAAAGGACCGACGTTTCGACTAACCCACTAATAACACAGTCTGACACACACATACTCGCTGATTTGCAGCGCATACAGAGTGGTTTCCATCATAACCTTAACCTAGAATAATCAAAAAGTCAAAAATTCAAACATAAATTTAAAATCAACATCATCAAATCAAACCAAAAAATAGTCAGCCATTTAACACAGAAATAACATTAAAGAGCAAATATTAGAAACAGGAGTAAAAGGCAGAAGCCTAACTCAAACATGGACGCATATAATCCAGTCTATAATTTGGATGCCGCACAAATTTGTCAATCAAAAACTAAAAACAAACGAGCGTGGGGAGTTTTAAGTGTCATCTGTGTATACTGTTCTATATCGTCACATTCCTCTTTCGCACTGATAAAAGGCCGGCAATGTTTGTAGTGACGTTACGATTGCGGCAAAGAACACCAGGGGTCCCAAACAACCCCAAGGCTATCCAATGCATCGCTGTACGGTTTTGAAAACTTCAGACTTATGGGAAATCGAACTTCTACTTTTTTTGAATGAGGCTGATTATTTCACTGCTTAAATTGATTTTTTCCAAAGCGTTCTAATAATATACCGATATCATGTAAATTGCACAACAACTAAACGAAGCTATTATATTTTCAATCCGTCTTTTTAATGAGATTAATGTACCTATGATATTAAAAATGAATTAAAAGCCATGTAACCGAAGTTAGGGTTCCAAGTGATATGCTTTGCATATTTATCGGATTTAGGACAAAAACGGATGAAAATACAGACTCATTTGGTAACGTCTCGGTTTTATTTTCAACCTTCCTCGCATCTATAAAGCGTTGAAGTCTATCAACAAGGAACAGAGTTTCATAATCCATAATTTTCGTGTTTTCATGCTTGTTTATACGCACATTTTAATCCACGGGTTATGTTATAACCCCGAGGAAGGTTGAACATAAAACCGAAACGTTAGCAAATCACATAGTCTGTTTTTTCATCATTATTTTTTCCGAAATTCAAAGTGATATTTTCTGAACCTAGTCGCATTAAAATTTTTTTTAAGTGATTGCGGTGGAACAGTTTAATTTGTTCATATTTTCTTCAATACTTAGTAAAATATATACCACGGTGTTTTTTGATTGATACTAAGAAATGCAGGGTGTCATTCCTTGGCTTATTCTAAGAGTAAAGATGCTAATTTTAAGCTTAATTTGTTTCTCAGGATGTTCTTGAGATAATTGACACAAGAAGTCACATGTTGCATTTTTGGTTATAAATTAACAAATACCCTATACAGGGTGTTTCATTAATATTGCGAAATAATTCAGGACGAGTTTGACTGCTTAAAAATATGAAAAAAAGTTCATACCTCTGTCCGGAAATTCTTCGTTTCCGAGATACAGGGTGTGTTAAGTTTTATTTTTGTTTTTCTAAATAATTTTTGAAGTAATGTCGATATTTGAAATAAAATTGGTATCTAGGGGTTTTTTAGAAATGCGAAACTCGAATTTGATGTTGGTATGGCTTCTACTTATAGACGGCGCCACTTACATGTCTTTTTACTCTTTTGAGAAGTCATAACTTGTTTACAGGTGCTTGTATTACATCTTTAAGCAAAAAATAGATTTCTCTATCATTTTTACGTGAAAAATGCATACTTGGTAGAAGTCGCTACGAGTAACCGTTCTCAAGACAAAAAATAATAAAAAATAAATTTTACATTTATTAATTTGCATATCGCTATGCCCATATCAGATGATTGATAAATTTACATTCTAAACAAAGCCGAAATTAAAAAATTATTAAAATTTACTTTGCATTAGCCATTACATAATAGTGTTATCAAAGGACAAAACGGCAGTGGCGTACATATTTTTTGTTCCGCTTAAAAATTGTAACACCCTGTATATCCGAAACGAAGCATTTTCGGACATATGTTTGTAGGAACTTATTTTTATATTTTTAAGCAGGGAAACTCATCCTGAATTTTTTCGCAATATTAATTAAACACCCTGTATAATAGTAGATAATTTCGTCGCCTTTCTAGTTACATTGTTATCAAAAAAATCAATGTACGGGTTTTAATCACAGTCCTTATAAGAAGAATACCGAATTGACTTCAAAAATATTCCATGCATTGAACACTTAATGTTTTTTAGTTTGATTGTTTTATAGTTACAAGACAAACACAAAATCCACGGAATACCAAGCAAGCTCGATAAAGAGGTCAATCATGTTTGTAGTGACATGTGTCACTTTCTAGTTACTGAAGTAGGCAACCCAAAAATCAAGATAATCTGCTGGCAAAAACATCGCGAGTCTGCTGTAAAAATACACAAAAATCGACATGAACCCCTATCACTCGGGTTCCTCAATGTATTTTTACCTCAGGATTTTATCCTTTGACCACTGTTATTCATTGTGTGCTGTTTAGGTTTTGTCGTTTGTAGACATTTTGATATCGGCTCTTGTCTTAATTAATTTTGGTTCGTGCGCTTTGTTTTAAAAGTTGTTGTCTACAAAGTTATATAGTGCCTCTCTACTATGGATTTGGACCAACAGGGAGCCAGTCTTTGGATAGTTTTTATGTCGTGATTGTCTTTAATAATTTTCAATAAGAACTTGTTTATCGTCTGCATTTGAAAGTCACGGTGAAGTACTCTGTTTAGTGTATATATAAGATCGTCCCCGATAGTTTTTAAGGCGCTGTTTTGAATTTCCTGGAACTTATTAAGCTTCGTTCTGCTTATGTCTTACCCCAAAGGTGCACCATAAGTGAGAACCAACCTTACCAATATCTTGTAGAGGCTGACCTTAGTCCTATTTGAAAGTCTACTTGGCCTGTGAAGCAGGGGGTAGATAGAGCCTAATTTACGCAATGCAAGCTCTACTTAATTGAATTGAGCTTCCAGTTCAGCCTTTGGTCAAATATAAGTCCCAGGTATTTTACCTCCCGGCACCAGTTCACTTGGACTCCAACTAAGCCGAAGCATTGTTTCGGGCCTGCGCACGGTGGTTTTTTGAAAAGAAGATGACTTTCGTCTTGGCGGTATTCAGGCGAATTTTCCAAGCCGAAAGCCAATTTTCCAGCACGATTACATGACGCTTCATCCGGCTGACGACAATGCGCGGTGATTTAGAAGTCGAAGTAATTGCTGTATCGTCAGCAAAAAGATAGAGTTGCGTAAATCTATCTCGCGGAATATCGTGAGTATAAATGCTATACAACATCGGAGAGAGAGAGAGAGAGGTGAGCCTTGCGGCACTCCCGCCCTGATGCGTTTATTTAAAGAGAGTGCATTCTCTGACGAGACCGCAAAACTTCTATTCTCCAAAAAAGAAGCTACCACCTTGATTAAGTAGTTCGGTATTCCGAGCCATATCAATTTTATCTTCTTCACAGCATAATTCGATCTTTATTCGCATGTCAGTGCGTTGAATCCTACTTTGACTTGGTTCATATAGATGCGAATCACGAATTGCGAATTGCGAATAATGCTCTGATTGGTCAATTTCCTTGAAATATTAGAATACAGTCAACAACAATCAGAGCATTATTCGCAATTCGCAATTCGTGATTCGCATCTATATGAACTAAGTCTTAACTGGTAATACAAAGGATGCAGAATCGTATTCGGGCGTATTGTATTTATTTTGTTTGTTCTTGTTGATTGTTTCCATGTGGTGGCATTCCGCAGATTTGCGAAGCATTTCTGATTGTTTTTAGTGTTTTTTTGAGACAGATTTGTTGCGATATTAGAGTTAGTGTGAAAATTAGAAAATTTATGGATTACGAATGCTGTGTTCCCAGTACCTCTGGAAGGCCATCACCCTACATTCCAAATTTCGTCTATTCGAATTCATAAATAGAAATTAGGCGCCCTTTTCAAAAAATAACAAATCCGTTGGTACAAGCCGAAGATCAGAAGTGTCAGAAGCAAAATTCGAAACTTTCAAAATCAATAGATTTTCGGAAAAGGAAAGCTAATTATCGTATTCTTAAATACATCCTCCCACCCTTTCGCCAAGAAAAAATTTGACAGCTGTCAAAAATCTTTCGAATTTAATTTTTAATTGTATACGCGAAAGCACCGACTCATTCTCGATCCGAATCACTTTTTTTTCACCGCAGGAAAAAGTTTTTTTGCCCCAAATCCGTCAATTTTTGACTTTCGGAGCCGAAATTTTTTTTAGTGGTTGTCGACTACCGACTCCGCCTACCCACCGACTTTCGTCTCTCTATCTTTATTTTGATTGTCCAACTTTTCCTGATGACTAAACGTGTCAAAAGTCGCACCTCCTTCCACTACATCAGCAACATTTCGAATTTCGTTTCTTCGAATTCACAATTAAAAATTAGGCACTCTTCAAAAAATCGAAATTCCCTCGACACAAGCGGAAGATCACAAATGTAAAAAAAAAATCGAAACTTTCAAAATCAACATAATGTTGAAAAAGGGTGAGACTGGATTGTTGAAGAAAAAAAAGTACTTTGAAGTAACCTCAATTAACTAAATGAAAACCAAGTGTGAGTTCTTCAATGTGCCTTTTATAAATTTAATAAAGAAGGCTGAAGCTTCTGGAGCGTCGAGCGTCGACACAATTCGGTTAATCTGAACTAACCAGAAGAAGCCTAGGTTAAGTTAGAGTGGCAGACTTCTGGTATGTCCAGACAGTCTCACGTAGTCCTATAAGGACCGTTGTGATACCACACATGTTCAGCTCCCTGATGGCTAGTGCGACGTACAACGCAGAAGAATCTTGGTAGCTCACTCGAACCAGCCACTACTGTTAATAAATCTAGTAAGTTGACCCAGTTGTAAGCTGCTTAGTTCCTCCAGATTATTGAAGAATGGTTCGCCCAAGGCATTAAACCTTCTTCTTGCAAGGTCAGGGCATTGACACAAGAAATTTTGAATACTTTCCTCCTCCTCTTCGTCTCTACAACTTCTTCAGAAGTCGTTAGCTGGTATTTGCATACGTTCGGCATGTCTACCGAAAAGACAGTGTCCTGTAACTACGGCAGTGATATTTCTTAGGTCCTTCCGACTGTGTTGTAATAACGCTGCGGTTTTCCTGTTATCAAGTAGGGGCCACAATTGCTTGGAAATCCTACAGGCTGTTAGGTCTGTCCATCTGATTATTGCAAGTTGTTTAACTATGCGATCTATCTCCACTTTGACCGATCCCAGAACAAGCCTAACCAAGCCGATTATATAATCTTTATACATAAATACACTAATAGTAACTTAGTAAACTCTGCTCATCGTTTTGACGTAAAGGGCTATAGATGTACTTCTTCTTCAAGCGTGCTCTTTTTACTAATTTCTGGTATTTTTGAAGCTGGCAGCGCTTTTTTATTGTTATTTAATTATTATTGCTGAAAAATTCTTGTCCTCAAGTATAAGTTGTAGGTAGGGTTAATACCATTTATGTGTTTGTGTTTGTATTGTAAACATTCCGAAATTGGCAAGTTCTTGACAATTCAAACGTTCTCATTAATAGGAATGTCAATACATTACTTGGTGGGTAAGATAAAATTCCCAACGCTACTTCAATGCATTGCTGTACCGTTTTGATAGTACTAGTTTTTTTTACAAGGGCTGTGTTTTTAACACAAATAATTAAGAATAATTACGTATTCTCAGGGTAGCGTCTGGATCATAAGTGACTGAAGTGATCGTCATATAGAATGGTTAACGTAGACGCAAACACATGCCATGTGTACAGTGACGGAAATAAAATTTCGTACACTGAGGTTAACATTTTATGCAATTTTTGAATATTTTGGTAAACTGGGCTTTTTACAATTATCTCACCTCTATACCTTGCGTTTCTTATTTCAGTTATGATAGAAAAAAGGCTATATATAAAATTATTTATTCGAAGAAAGTTAGATAGTTGAGCAAGTTGGGAAACCAAGAAGCACTATACAAAGCCTCAGAACTAAATGCGAAAATACAGGATCATTGGATAGAAGGGCTGGAAGTGGCAGAAGAAAGATTTTAAACGAAAATCTAGATAATAATATACAATACATTACTTCAAAATTAAATATAAAACAGATTATTTAAATATTAAAAAAAAAACATTGGTTTAATATTTTAAAGCGGCACCATTTTTTTCCACTAATAAGTTTAAACGTCTGGGCATTGATGCCACCAGCATTTGGGCGTGATGAAAATTGTAGGTATTCCAGGTTTCTTCAATTTTATTTCACAAATCATCACTGTTTTGAGGATGGAAATCATTGTTCTTGTCAATTTCTTTCACGATATATCCCCAAACGTTTTCGATTTAATGAATATCAGGGCTTCTTGAGGGCCAAGGTAACAATGAAATGTTATTTTCCCGTATCCAGTCCGAAACTCTCCTTGCTATATGGACGGGGCAGTTGTCATGCTGGTATATAAAATTCTCTTGTTGAAATACACTGCGCAACTTATTTAACGCACAATCAAAAATTTGTCTCAACTTTGATCTTATGTATTTTCGTCATTTTTTGTTCATTTTTATTGTTATTTATTTTGTTAAATTATAGGTTTTTCTATTGAGAGTGTCACTGCGTTAGTTGTTTTGGTTAAAAAAGTTGTTGTGGTATCATACCGGGTGATAAGAAAATGTTATTTTTTTTTTGGAAAATTGCAGACACCCTGTAGGGTATATTAGCTATTGCGAGTTATTCCAATTATAGCTAAATTGAAGCCTCTAGTTTTGTTTACATTTTCTTTTTTTATTTTTTTGTTTATCTCTGATACTTTATGAAATACACTGTTTTGAAACACCACGTGCTGTTATTACCTGAAATACACTTTAGAAAGCTATGGAAAATAAAGTGAAATCTGTGTTATCGGTTTTTTGTTGGCAGTCCAGCAAGAATTATAGATATTTTTTGTTTATCTCTGTAATTATTGCTAAAAAAAACTAAAAAAAAACAACCTAAAATGTACGAATTGCTTTAATAATTAAGGAAACAACAATAAATAACTTAACAAAAAAAAACAAATTCATTACAGAATCAGTATCTGGTGTTTCCACCCCTTCCGCGAATGACCTCCCGACATCTGTTATTCATACTTAAAATGAAGTTTCTTATTACGTTTTGATCTAAGCCATCCCATAATTCGACTAGACGTTCGGCCAATTCTTGTAAATTTCAAAATCAAATCAAATCAAATATGCTTTATTGTTAAAAGAGGGCATCTTATAAACAAAGCTGGGATGAATAACAATGAAAAAGGTTAGACTTAAATACTAAACTGAACTAAGTCAAAATAAATAAATAGCGGTCAACTAGTCAGTCAGCAATAGGCTGCTAATAGAGACCTCTGAAACACTCTGAACAGGAACAGAAATTTTCCCGTTGAGTTCGCATACATCGTTATTATTATTAGGGAGAAATACGTCATCGTCCACATCCATAGTCGCATCAGCTAAAATACTTTTAAGTGCAGCATTATTGCCGGCGCGGGCCTGCGCCAAGACGTAGTTACACAAAAGATTACACATAGAACGCGTGCTATGTCTGAAGTATACACCCAGTTTATAATTTTCAACAATTTTTACAGACGTGTTGTTTTCCCTATTAAACCTACTTATATAATTATATATTCCAGAACATATGTTATTAAAAGAGTGATGCTTAATGACCACAATACAATTTGTAAATTTAGCAATAGACAAAAGAGCTCTTAAGTTAGAGAACCTTCTAAACGCAACAGATCTAAGGTCCAAGGAGATTATGACGCAATCAGATGCTGTACAATCTTTGACATAATTAAAAATAGTATTTGTTAATGTCCTTAAATTCGCATCAGGTTGTGTAACACCCATCATCTCATAGCCCTCCATTCTTGAATTCCTTCCCAAGCAAGCCGCCCAACCTTTGCAACTTTGATCGCCGAACACCAATAGACGACCTTTTTTTCTACATTTATCTGTATGTTCTGTCCGGGAACTACTCGTATGTGTATCAGATCTGGTACCGGAAAGATTGCGATTGTTACTGTTACGGTCCTCAACAGTCGTTTCAGTAGGTGTAGCTGTTTGTGGTTGTCGTCCTTCACTTCGTATGAGCAAAAAATTAGGCCCTATATAGGGTGCATAAGGCACAACATGTTCTTCAAGAATATCTGTGATATATCTTTCAGAATTAAGATTTCCATTTACAATTGCCAACTGTGTTCGCCCCGTCAAAGATATTCCACCCCATACCATGACGGATCCACCTCCATATAAAGTTGTGTGCAAAAAATTGCATTGACTGTATCGCTCACCTGGTCTGCGGTAGACGCGGATACGTCTGTCACAGTTATACAAGTTAAACCTCGACTCATCAGTCCAGAGAACACGTTCCCAATCTGCTTCCAACCAATTAACATGCTCATTAGCAAAATTTAATCTGGCTCTTCGATGAGCTACTGTTAATGCGGGTCCTCGAGCAGCAATCCTGGGTCTTAAATTTTCTTCTCTTAGTCGTCGACGCACAGTTTGAACACATATGAGTGGACCACCTGCACCTTGAAGTTCTGATCTTAAATTTCTTGCAGTTGTAAATCTTTGTCGTACAGCGCTTACTCTTAGAAAACGATCCTGGTTAGGAGTTGTAACACGACGTCTACCTTGACCGGTCCGCCTGGAATGCTCTCCTGTTTCTGCGAACCTTTCAATTACCCTCGCTACAGTTGTGTGCCACACTCCCAACCTACCAGCTATGCGGTTGTAACTCCACCCTTCACCATGTAATGTAACCGCCTGAACACATTCATCACGTGTTAAATTTCTGTTTTGCCGTTCCATTATTAACTAATTCTTGCTGGACTGTCAACAAAAAACCGATAACACAGATTTCACTTTATTTTCCATAGCCTTCTAAATGCATTTCAGTTGTCACTTGATTTTCCATAGCCTCCTAGCTGTTTAAGGTTTCCGATAAATGCATTTCAGGTAATAACAGCACGTGGTGTTTCAAAACAGTGTATTTCATAAAGTATCAGAGATAAACAAAAAAATAAAAAAAGAAAATGTAAACAAAACTAGAGGCTTCAATTTAGCTATAATTGGAATAACTCGCAATAGCTAATATACCCTACAGGGTGTCTGCAATTTTCCAAAAAAAAAATAACATTTTCTTATCACCCGGTATAATACCACAAGAACTTTTTTAACCAAAACAACTAACGCAGTGACACTCTCAATAGAAAAACCTACAATTTAACAAAAAAATCAATAAAAACGAACAAAAAATGACGAAAATACATAAGATCAAAGTTGAGACAAATTTTTGATTGTGCGTTAAATAAGTTGCGCAGTGTATATTGTTTGCCGATGGCAACATAACGTTTTGAAGGATGTGTATATAAGTTTAAAAATTAAATCTTCCTCGAATTCGGTGGCATATTCCTAGCACTCTGGAAGTCATATACCCCCATACATTAACTGAAAATCTTCCACTGTTTTAACATGTTGGGTATATCTTTCTTCGTACTGTGTATTTGGCGGCCTATACACTCTAATCTGCCCGTTATAATAAGACTGAAAAGTCTTCTCGTCGGTTAATACTACCTTTTCCCAAAAATCCATACCTTGCGGTAAATATTCCAGCGCAAACCCCATTCTTTGCTCTTTATTCATATCGGTCAAAAAGGGTTTTTTAGCAGCTACCTTATTTCTTAATTCCGAATTTTTCCTTATACGATTTCCCGCCGTTCCTACTGTCCCAGGAAAATTAGTTTGGTTGTTGTGCTTCTACAGCCGTCTGAAATGGATTGTTTCGCAAAAAATCTATTAGATCATTATCTTGATTTTCATTTGAAATTTTTCTTCTGCCACTTCCAATGATCCTGTATTTTCCATTGATATGTATAGATTTTCCCATTTAGTTCTGAGGCTTTGCATAGTGCTTCTTGATTTCCCAAATTGCTCGGCTATTCTTCGTAAAGAAACACCGTCTTCGAATAAAGCAGAGTTGATTCATGTTCACAAAATTTGTTAAAATGAAATAATATAATTTTCAAATCTGATGACACCGATAACAATTTGTCAAAAAGTGAAGTGCATTTCCAGGTGATCTAGGTATATAAGAGCCGACATCACATCAGGAAAAAATAAGTGTGCGAAATTTTATTCCCGTCACTGTACGTGCGTGAAAATGTCAAATGTCTTCTTCAAAATTTTAACCTTCTATTTTAGAACTGAATCGCATCGTCAGAGGCTGTGCTATTAATTGTGTTATTTTTAAAATGTTGTTTTGTTCATTTTATTTATATTCCTTGATAATGCAGAGCTTGGTGGTTAAAACCAAAACTGATATGTTTAGATTAGCAATATAAAAACACATAATTATGTTCGTCTGCTAATCGGCTCGGTTCGGATAACGTTACAAGGGACCGTGGGTAACGCAGTTCACTTGGTACGTCAAGTGTCATTTTACACGTTTACGTTGACGTCGATGGCATCACTTCAAGTCTCTATTATCGTATATACAGCCCGATAGACACGATGCAATTTCTACATGCATGTTTGAGCAAAATGAAAAAAGTATGTGGGATTGCTGCATGAAAAATATTAAGAACTTGCGCAGTTTTTTTTTGGTAAAGATGCGCATAAATCAGCATATTGAAATTACTCTTCGGCGTATTTAGATAACGGTCAACCATCTCTCGGTTCGCCACTTGGCGCCACTGAGATATGAGGTCCAAGTCAAAGTCAAAATGCGTTTTAAATGCAGGCACTGTCTAGGTACACCCATGTCGGTATATAAGGGGGGCTTATACTGTCGATCTACTTAAAGTTGCCGAATGCCGGAAATGTTGTAGTTGAGCAATTTCAGGTACCTACTTAAATTAGGCTCACTTTAATAACATGTGTTAACCAATTTCCAATTGGCCTTTCTTTCCAATTTAAGGGTATAAGCCCCCTTATACTTCCGACCTGTATATACTTAGATAGTGTCCAACATAACAAGCGATGTTCCATGGTCAGACTCAGTGAAATATCTCGGTATCACCCTAGACAAAACCCTCCGGTGGCAGCCCCAAATCCAAGGCAACCTCAATAAAGCCAGAATGACATACTCTCTTCTGTACTCCCTCAACCGCCACAGCACCCTAAGCCACAAAAACAAAATCCACCTCATCAAAGCCATCATCAGACCCGCCCTCACATACGGTTCAGTGGCGTGGGGTCACGCAGCCCCCTCCCACATCCCACATTAACCACCTCCAAGTCCTTGAAAATCGTTACATTCGCACCGCCATGAATATCCCATGGTTCATCCGTAACGTAGACCTACACCGCGACATCAAACACACACCCCTTTCCCAGTTTCTCCACGAGAGAAACACGAAGATTCTAACTTCGGCCCCCGAACACCCAAACCCCCTTATCAGACAAGCTTCCGATTATGACATCGATGCCCCGTATCGTCATAAACGTCCCCGTCACCAACTTCTCTAGGTGTGCCAAGCAGCACCACCCACCCACCAAAGCCCTCCCCCGATACACCTCACAAAACCAATAATATACCCCTCTCTTAGATTCCAGAGTAAAAGTACCATAAGTACTTTTTTGGTGAGACCCTGCGGAACTGGACCGCAGGGGGGCGTGGAAGGAAGTCTGGAAGGAGTCATTGAGACTCTGAGCAAATAAGCTCAGGGCAACAAGGACTTCCGCCAGATGGGCTCACCTCTCCGCGTGTGCGTGTGTGTGAACATAACAATCCTTAAAACGCATTTTGACTTTGACTCGGACCTCACGTCTCAGTGGGGCGCGCACTGGTGCGCTTCGTTCGCCTGTTAGTTGTCATTGTGATAGGATTCAGTATCTTCTACTCGGAGTTCCTTGTTGACTATTGTGATGACAGTGACAGTAGCCTTAACTTTATTTCTCCTGATCTATTCCCTCTCCTCTCCCACTTGTTTCTTCCTTTGGCGTCTTTCTTTTTAAATACAACAGTAATAATGTCACATTTAAAGCCCAAGTCATAGGAAGAGATTGGTTCACTGTGTGCATGTCCATTAGGCAGCCAACAACTACAAAGAAGGGGTCACAAGAACTAAATTGCATACCGTCAAAAATAAAAACGATCAAATCAAAGGTTAGCCATATTTTTGTGAACACAATAAAAAACAAATTCCTAAACTAATCACCAAAAATTGCATCGTCTCTCCGGGTTAAAAAAAAAGAAGCGTCATATTTTGTATTTAAACAATTTGATCTTGATGCTCCCTTGTTATACGTTTGAATTATTTCAAATTGTCTTTTAATTATTAGATATTTTAGAAATCCAATTTTATTACTATACTCTCTATTTATTTGATACTTTTAATTGTCCAATGTTAATTAAACTATCTTAGCAACACGCAAACTCTTTGACGTGGCAATAAGAAAAACTAACTGGCAGCTGTATTGATATAATCCGTGCAGCTTACAGCATCTATTCTTTGTAAGTATTTAACTACCTACTTTAAATCTACCACTGATATTATTTATGTAGGTATATTTAATAAACTGTTCCTAAATAATAATTCCTGCTATATTTAAGATATTATGTCTTTATGGTTAATACTGTTATACTATCAGACTGTATATTATAGCTTTTATTTTATTGTTGCCAAAATACTCTCCTAAATTAGGTTTTTACAATTTTGTAGATGATGTACAATAAATATACTATATTTAAAACAATAATTATTGGCTGTATGCTTTTTTCCTTCTCCCTAGAGGCGTTTTGGCCGCCTTTTACGGTCTTAGCTATACTAGCACAAAACTCAAAAATTTATATACTAGCTAATAATGAACAGGGGTTTCGTTTATACTTAAACCCCTATCTCGAGTGAAAACTATGAGAGGGTCTAAGGAAAGAAAAAAAAAATTGAAAAGGTTTCAAGTTTTTATCTAACCTAATCCTCTCTAGAGAGCCAAAAATGGCGATCACAATATCGGAAAAAACCAGGAACTTATGTTTTTTTTTAATGGATTTTTTATTAGAATTATACAAGGTGTTAATTAAGCATGTGGTTGTACTTGAATTTTAAGACGAAAGTTCATATAAACATAGTCGAAACGGTGGTTCTTTGCCGGTGCGTCATTACTTCCACGTGACTAGAACCATATGAATCTAATCAAAATTACGATATTCAAAAAGTCAAAACAAAGTCTATGTTCATAAACGTCAAAATTTTCGTGGCTAGTGTTCGGACTAACAAATATCCATAATTACTTACTGGCAACACGAAAGTACGATAAAAATTGCTCTGAAAAGAACAGTTAATAGGATTAAATTAAATTGCAAAGCACAAAAACGTTTAAAAACGAATTAAAGTTGACAGATCGAAACGATGAGTTTGACATCAATCAATGGGCAACGCTCAAAATATCCTTCGTCTCTATCTAGCACGTTACTTTGAATTCGAGACGTATTGCGCAACCCCGGAGACGCTCTGTTGTGGTTTTATTCACTTTTAACGCTATAATAAATGAGGAGATTCCAAGCAAAACCCCACAAAATTCATAAAATCGAGTTAGCTTCTGCTTTTTAACTTATAAATCATTTTCTATTGTGTAAAGCCTTAAAATTGAGACAAAACCCCACAAATCCTTGTAAAATAGCATTGCAAAAACTCGTATTTAAAAAATGCCCACATGTCCACAGGAGCCAATAGGATATGAGAATTCAAGTCACGTGACAAGCATATGCTGAAAATGAATGTGAACAATATTGTTCACATTCATTTTTAGTTTTTGCTTTTATACTTTACTACTTATTTTTACATAAAAAAAATATTCGGGCTACTTCCACCAGTGGCGTCCGCGCTAACATATCTTTAGAAAAAATATTTGTAACGAAAAAAATGATAGGTACGCTACCGTTTTTTCCAAATACCTAAATATTATTTTCATAATTACGCCCTATCACTAAGTAAAAATTGTTCCTGAACTTTTTTTCGTGTGACCAATCTCTTTTTTTTTCCAAAAACAATACATAGTTTAAAAGCTGTATTCATTCAAATTTTTCGTGTTTTGCACTCTCAAAGGGAGAGGGGTAAGAAGTACGTTCCTGTTCTGTAAATTAAAGGGTATTTGACCTGAAGCCTAAGGTTTTTTCGGTGAAAGATCATCTATAATTTTCTATAGAATTCAGGGGTCACTTTGTTAAAACTCCAGTTTTTTGTGGTTATCCAAAACTGGTCAACGATAATAAAATTTTAAAATTCAGTAGCTTAGTTATGCAACCAGTAAATCGTAATATTCCAAACTTGCCTCTCCTAATATTCAGTGGTTTTAAAGTTCTTTGTATTCAGTTTTACATTGTTCTATCCTCTTTGGTTTTACACCATTAATAATAATATTCCAAACGAATAAAGATTGCTTCTAGTTTCTATCTTCCTATAGGTCTTTATGCTAAACAGAACTATAGTGCCGCAGGCTTATTAAAAAGTTCGGTACTTAGTACTTAGGTGAAATGATATAATTTTTATCTTTTGTCATCATCAGTTTTTCGATACCATTTTAAAATGTATTTGTATGATAAAGACAGATAGCGGAATTTTATATGATCAGATATCATATATATTTTCCTGTAGACGCTGTAAATAAACCATGATTTATTAAGTACGGGTAGGCACCCTTTTTTCAACACCCTCGCCGTTAACAAAGCACAGGTTATTTTAAATCGCCCGCTCTTCATTTGACAGGTTACCGCCGATTGGGTGTCGTTGGTGTTGTCTTGTCAGTAGTGTCTAGTGCCCCAAAATGGCTGCCAGCGATGATGAACCTATGCAACATTTGTATGAAGTTTTTACAACCTGTTTTAATAAAATAGCAAACAAAGCTCCAGGTATGTTAACTATAGTTTTGTTATTATTAACTTAAGTGATAAATTGCACCGGTTTCTAGCGTTTCGCCGTTTAATTAGTCCGTGTTGCCAACACAAGCGTGCACTAAAAACATTTAAACAGCTTGTTTTAGTACACAGTAAAAGTCAAATTATGCCCAAAATGCTGCCAAATATTTAAGATTTTTAGTGGAATTAATTAATTTACCAGCCAATAAGTGAGAAATTTTTGTTTTGGACTTGGAAAACTCTAATTCTCAGGTTTGATTTGAATGCCTTGTGTCACCTACCTTGTTCAGGATAGGTTTTTAACGTTCTGTTTACAATTTTTCATTTAAGATTTTTATTACCCTTTCTGGGTTATTTAAATGTTAGATATACATTTCCTGGGCTCAAAAACAATACCTCATTAATATGCTTATAGAAATAGTGCCCAGCATTGGATCTATTGTTATTGTTTATTAAATGTCAAAATAAAGAAGATAAGATAGCAAGATGCTGTGAAACCATAGAATGGCACTAAACATTAATATTAAAAGTAAATTTGTGTTAAGGGGATACTTATTTTAATTAAGTAATTATGAATTAAATGGGTTTATAGTTTTCCAGTGTGTGACCAAAGCCAATGGTTAAAATATCTACATTTATGGATAAAATATAATGTTAAATACCTACCTACATAAGGTCCAAATTATCAATGTCCTAGTAGCTTTAACTTAAAGATAACCTCCAGGAATACCATTGCTGGAACAATTGTTGTCATGGAAGTTATGTGCCTGTTGTCATTAAAAGGGCATTGATAATTTGGACAAAGAAGCATAGTTGTTGGTAATCCTATATGATTATTATTACCCAATAGCTGATTCTCAGTGCAAATGAAGGGAAGTTTTTAACCTGGCGACATTATGGTATAGTTAGGAGTAATCTGTGGTGTATTCTCGATAACATAAAGGACAACTTTGTGGCATTCACATTAGCAACAAAGTGTCATGCTTAGGGAATTTATGATGTTTTAAATTTATAAATTAATTTTCTTTGTGCTAGCTTTTCTTGCTTTTACTTAGTTAGAGATTAGAGCTAATACAAGATAATGAAAGTTGGTTTGTCCCTACATTTTTTGGTATTTTTTTTTAAGGGATAACGGATAATATCCTAGGTGCTTATATGGAGTTTTTGGTATTATCTTGACAGGTAATAATAATATAAGGTTAGTTCGTTGAGATTTAGGTGTTATAGACTTGGTGATACCTAGGTTCGGTAAGTTTAAAAAAAATCCCTGAGTGTGTTAGGCAGTGGAATGTCTATGAACCATAAGAATTTTAGAAACATTTCCCAGTAAAAAATGAAAACAAACGAATTGTTGATGCCAAAAATTGTTTTTAAGTTCTGCCACTTCACATGGGAACTAAAAAATGCAGCTAGTAGTGGTAGCAGTTTGTCTTATCAATATTTCCAAGAATATGATTAAATATCTTTAATTAGTTTCTTATCATTTTCTGTCACAGAATAAAATCCTGAGAAAGTTTCTATTATTTCCCTCCCTAATATTTACTTTTTTTTATTTTGCTGTTCTGGTTAGTTCAGCTCCAAACAAGTAGCAATAAAACAGTGAATGTTACATAGCTGGTAGGGAAATGTGCTCTCACTGGAGTTTACTCTGGTAAGGAAAATAATATAAGTAGTGTCTCAAAGGCTCTCAAACTATAATTATTGTTAAGAGAGGTTGGGTATATGCTCTTTCGGCATAAATGCATTATATTGTCATACTTTGCGGTTTTTTTCGAAACCAGTATATCGGTGTATTCTATCCTTGCCGTTTCACTAGACTTGTTTTGACCGTTTTACAGTCTTCTTTAGTAAGGTTAACGAGGATGAATCCTTTACTGAGTAAGACCACAAGGCGATCAAAACGCGTCTTGGGGTACAGTGAGGATAAATCACAGTGAAAGTCCTGTTAACCATTAATCAAAAAACAAAAAATTTACCAAAGCAGAAAAAGACACATTAAAATTATGGTACCTACCTCGGTACCTACTTAATCTCATTTTTATATTTTGTGGTCTTTGTTTTTAATTTAGACGTGACATTTTCTTAGGAAATGTCATGTAGAGCTATGAACTTTTCCCTATTCCCCCGTGTACTGTTAAAGTTTCACGTTACAGAATCGTTAATTCGAAAAATAAACCTAAATACTCATTTTTCTCTCTTAAAATATAATCTATTCCTTTTTTTGTTTATGGAGAAAGAATCGCACTATAGGGGGTAGATTTAAATTGCTTCGTGAATGGAAAGCGGCAGGTTAGGCGCGTGCCCTTGTTATATTGCCTTTATAGGCTTAGTTGCCAGATTTATTCGTTTGTGGCGCTTAAAGGAATTTGGTTGGTATTTGTTTATTTTTTGCTCTTTATTTTGATATGTAATGTACGTACTTAAATTTACAGGGATTTTCCTTTCAGAATATTTTTACTCATATTTTCTTTTGTTCCGATGGTTCACGGGCTACTTAAATAGCAAGTTATAGCATATTCCAGCTTACAACGGAATGACCAAAAGTCAAAGTAAGTGGTCCAACTATTGAGTAAAACAAGACTTGTCATTATTCAGTTATGTACTCTTTAATTACCTACAACTTTCAAATACGGATTTTTCGGTTTTGCAATATCGGATAACAAGGAGTTGATATAGGATACCTATGTTGTATGTGTTAGTGAAAGAAGGGAAGGAAACTAATTTTCGTTGAGCCACAACGTCTTTTCTATTTTTTCTTGTACTATATTTTTGGCTACCTATTTTCTGGCTACTTTATTACCCTAGTTTAAATTTTTTTGCTAGTCGTTACAAGAAGCTGTGCCTGCTAGCTTGAGCTCAAGCTTACGTAAAACAAATGCTAGCCAGTTCTCAATTCGTCTTTAAAGGGCATAATACTTGTGACCTTACTACACAATTGGGCAATACTTAAATGACACTTACGTACATCAAAGAAAACGTGCTTATTCAGTTCCCACTTTAAGTTTTTAAAAAATTAACGCCTTTTTTTTCTAATCTTCGGAATCAAGAATACCTGATTGGGAGTCAAAGCATTCTTTTAAAGCTATTTTGAACATGATGCATAGTAAATAAGGGTTTATTGATAAATTTTATGATGTCGAAAAAAAGCAGGCGTTTAGTAGACCTGCCTTGAACACAGTTCAAAGATAGTTTGTATTGAACCTTTAAGCGACCGCGAAAAACATCTTGAATGAAATAGCGAATTGAAAAATAAAATGTTCTTTGAGGTTTAGAGTTGAACGCGGCTTTAATAAAATGAAATTTTCTTAACATTTCGACTAATCGATTAATCGATTAAACAATTGCGAAAATTTTAAAAATCGATTAATCGATTATTCGAATAATCGATTATTTTTCGATATACGATTATGATTTTTCATAATCCTAGTGAGCAGCCTGCTAAGCGAATTCTCCTGTTGGAATAAACTATCTAATATACCTACATCCTACATATGAACATAATATACTATTATGCTTTTGTTTCTTAAAGAAAAAACAGTAATATAACGTTAAAATAAAATTTGTGCCCCGTATTATGTTTACTGTTTGCTGGAATTTTTGAAAGAAAACAAAGTAATAAAAGAACTAGGCTAACCAAGTGAGGCAAATATAAAAAATTTAAGAAAAAATTAAATCATCATATGGTATAGAGTGTGCAATTGTGATTGTTTCGATTAATGGATTATTTTTGGATTAATCGATTATTTTTCGATTAATCGATTTAATGGAAATAATCGATTATTTTTAAAAATCGACAATCGATTGTGAAAATTCATAATCGCTCAGCCCTACTTATAACACGAAATTTTAAAAATTTCAACATATGTATAACACGAAATTTTACTTTAAAATTTCAACATATGTATAACACGAAATTTGACTTTAAAATTTCAACATATAACACGAAATTTTACTTTAAAATTTCAACATAGATAACAAAAAATTTAAAAATGTCGAGTTATATCATAAAATTTTAAAATTTCGACTTATAATACGAAATTTAAAAATTTCGAGATATAAGCCGAAATTTTACAGTAAAATCTTGTGTTATAAGACGAAATTCTAAAATTTCGACTTATTACTCGTAATTTTAAAGTAAAATTTGGTGTTATATTACGAAAATTCAATAAATTCGAGTTATATCACGAAATTTAAAAATTTCGACTTATAATACGAAATTCTTAAAATTTCGAGATATAAGCCGGAGTTTTACAGTAAAATCTTGTGTTATAAGACGAAATTCGAAAATTTCGACTTATTACTCGTAATTTTAAAGTAAAATTTCGTGTTATAATACGAAAATTCAATAATTTCGAGTTAGGTATATCACGAAATTTAAAAATTTCGACT
Source organism: Polydrusus tereticollis (assembly GCA_963920685.1). Lineage (NCBI taxonomy): Eukaryota > Metazoa > Arthropoda > Insecta > Coleoptera > Curculionidae > Polydrusus > Polydrusus tereticollis. The sequence continues at coordinate 39,054,462 of OY987326.1, read as the reverse complement.
TATAACATGAAATTATTAAAATTTCGTCTTATAACACGAAATTTTAAAGTAAAATTTCGTCTTATAACTTTATGTGGCCCTTCTACGCCTTTGTACTCATTTGACCTTAAATAATATTTGTTAAAATTATAATTAAATAGAAGATATTATTATTTCAGTTGATTAATTAATTGAAGGTACCCAAACAGCATAAATCTTTGATCGTCACATTGAATCCGGCATATTGTTCTTGAGCGCTTCAATTCCAGATTCGTAATTAGCGACCTCAAAAACCTTACGGTACTGGATTAGCAAGAAAAAAACAGTTCGCCATATCGGATCCGCCATTTTGTTTTTGAGAGTTTTAATTTTAGATTCGAAATCGGCCACTTCAAATACCGCAAGGTATTTCTTGGATATTATTTAAATCTAATCACTTTCTTTGAAAAGTCGTTCTTCATATTGGATCCGCCATATTGTTTTTTAAAATTTTGATCCCGGATTCGTAATCAGTGACCTCCAATACCTGACAGTACTGGATCTTGTTTAAATCCAATTACTTTTTGAAAAAACAGTTCGTCATGTTGTTTTTGAGAGTTTTGATTCCAGATTCGTAGGAATTCAGCGTCCTTAAATGATTTGGCTCCACTGTGCTACGAGCAAGAAAATCTTAAATAGGATAATAAAAATAGCCAACAATTTTGAAGCAAGAAAAATTAAAAAGAGACGTTACGGTTCTACTAGCTTGATTAACATAAAACAATGGCAACTGTTTTTAATTAAGGAATTGCCTGCAATATCTTTAATTTTTAGTCATTAAAAGTTTGACTGCAACAGACTGTACCTGTAGTTTCCATTAAGTCAAAAGTGCGTAAAAGCTTATCACATCCAGCTCATTTGCATGTCGTGACGTAATAGTCCGCATTCTTTTTAACCAAATGGAAATTAAAGAGATGTGAGTTTAGTAATTTAAGGAAATGAACCAGCGAGAGATCACCAAAACAAGGTTTAACCCACAATCATAATCGGCGAAGCTCCGTTGTGGTTGGCCAAAGGGGACAGATGTTTTTATTCGGGTCTCGGTCGGTCGACGGAAGAACTGCTCGGCGTTGCCAATGGTGGATATGAATTTTACGACTTAAGAATCCATGAACGCATAGGGGATAACATAGGTATGCCTGAACGATTTGTTTTAAAACGGTTTGATCTAATAATCCTAAAAGAAGAATACACTTTTTTTAATTTGGAATATCCTGCAGAATTCTTGGATAATTATAACTTGCATTTCTTATTTTTAAATTTTATAACAAAATTTATATTTTTCCCAAGTTATTATTTTATAAGCACATTTCTATGTTTTCGGAGTTATCAAAAAATTAAAAACGCCCGGTCATGAAAACTCGTAGACTCATAGGTTTAATGTCTTTGTTTCAGGGATTTTCCAATCTGAAGATAATTATATAATAATTAATATTTACATTTTGGTTATACACAAGGTATTTATTGGGGGTTTCCGGGGTTTGCAGGTATATTGTTAGGGGTTATTTATTGTCATTTAATAATGGACATCGATAGAGAATAAGGCGGCATATCAAGAGGAAATGGCAATAAAGCTCAGAAACCTAGAACACCCGAGAGACGACGAAATAAATGTGGACGATTTAAGTCTGAAAATTAACAATATTATAAAGGAAGCTCAGAGAAATCATTGCGTAAGAGCGAAAAATAAAGAAGATAAACTGAGCCAGAGTACCAAGAATCTTATGAAGGTCATGAAGGTGAGAAGAGATATGAGGGATAGATACTTGGAAAATAGCGATGCACTTAGACAATTAAATAGGAATATTTCCAAGTCTGTCAGACAAGACGTCCGAAACTACAATAAACAACAAATAGCTCAAGTAATTGAAGAGAATAAGAGTTTAAGAGTACTGCGGAGAAACCTTACGGAAGGCAGGAAAAACATTTGTAGGCTCGCTGATAGAAGCGGCAGTATTAAGACAGGTCGAGCGGATGTTCTTAAAATTACTGAAGAATTTTACACCGAGCTCTATAGAAAAGAGGCGTTACCTGCATATACAGGGCAGATACCGAGGGTTCAGAATGGATCGGAGGATATCCCGGAAATAACTATCGACGAAAGAACAGCTTCGCTTTTGGAAATGAAAAATAACGGATCTCCAGGAGACGATGATATAGCTATCGAGTCGATCAAGGAAGGGGGCGAAGCTCTAAAATACGCTATCCATAAGCTCTTTAATTTATGTCGTCTTAAAGGCACAACACCTTCCCAGTGGCACAATGCTGTTATTGTCATCATGCACAAAAAGGGCGATATCACAGATCTAAAAAAAAAATAATTAATTAACTGCATATTTTAAGGGCAAACAAGGCATATATATGCGCATATTTTGGCTGAATTTAAGTGCATATATTTCGCCCTTTAATTATAACAAGCAGTAACTCTAACAAAATGGATTCAAGTGTTATAATAAATACGCGCTTGCTGTTTAAGTTATTGCATTTGAAATAGTGACACACTACCTAATAAGAAAATTAACTAAAACAAAGAGAAAAAAAATATGGCTCAGAGCTTGGAAATGCACAGAAATACTTTTGAGTATCCCTGTTCGAAATTTATATTATGTGTCTTTTTGAATATTACTTTCTTATTTTCCGTATTTTCTGTGTATGTTGTTATTTGCCCCAGGTTATATTTTTGCACATTTTTAAAACAATATTCCCCAAAAATCGTTTATTCAATACATGGAAAAAAAGCAGTCCATCCAGATTTCAGTCTCAATTCACTTCTATAATAGGGTTGTTCAAAAGTCCATATTTTCAGCCCCATCCCTTCAACCCCTTAACCTGTTGTTTGTTTCTTAATGCGAAAGAGCAATAAAGTGTAAATTTGCAATGACAGGACCCATTGAGCGGGGTGGATAACCTAAAGGTTTCATTGTAAATTTCAGGTAAATTGCAATGATAGCTTTTAAAAATTGCGTATTTCAGATATTTAAGACGTACACGCCCCGAAATCGGTCCTAAATTAGGGTCGCATACAATAGAAAGACCAGTTTGGCGAATAAAATAAAAACTACCTGTAGTAACAGCGGAGTTACTACAGGTAGTTTAAATATTAATATTTATAAAAAAATCTACTATGCACAATACAACAACTTAATTTTTAAATTTTAGTCATCATGTTCCGAGTAGTCCGATGAACTATCGTCGTTGGGGTCCAGAGAAATAATAATCCACTGTCTTTATTCCCTCTTGCAAGAGGTTTCCAACGTCTCTCATTTTAAAAGTGGTGTTATGCCTTGCTACAAACCCTTTTACTTGCGCCCACCCAGGAGGAATAAGATCTAGTATTTGTTGGAAGTATTCTTCAAAGACATCAGCGTTCATGTCTTCATGATAGTCTCCAGTCCGTTTTGAGTAGCTAGTAAGCCGCCATCGACATACCCATTTTTGCCACGAATGAGAGTAATTATTAATCTTTTACCTTTTCCCGAGGGTGCTTTTATTCCAGTGGACCATCCTTCCATGAAAGCTTGCCTCGCGCTTTTTATATTATGTTTATCCTGCCATATTTTACCAACGTATCCTTCATTTAACCAAGTTTCGTCCATATAATAGATATTCCTGTTTTCCCTTCGAAACTGTCTAACTGCCCTCAAATATCGTCGTCGCCAGCAGATGATTTCGTCTTTCTCTATTAAAAATGATTTTCTGTTTTCAATTTTTTCATAACGAAAATTCATTTTCTTCAAAGTTTTCCATAGTTTCTTCCTTCCCATGGGTGGAATGAAATCATCCTTTTTCATTTCATACGTTGTTTTGTCAAAGGTAGGTATTTCTTTTTTTAAGTAAAACGAGTGTATGATTCTTCTGATGGCAGTCTTTTCATCCTCATTTATTACAGTTTCTTTTCTTCCTGTACTTCTCTTTGGTGACCTGGCGGGGCCGCGTTTATCCTCGTGCACAAGTCGGTATATTGTCGACCGTCCGAGTCCAGTCATATTCAAACACATTTCAACTATTTTTGCAACTCCGAATGTTATATGAAATAATAATTGGACTAAGTCTATGGAATACGGCGAATACCACTGGGTTTTATAGTTTAATAACGATTTATTACCCTCTCGCATTAAGAAATAGACTATATCCCTAACTTTTTTATTTAAATGGCAACCTAGGTCACACGCTCTATGAAATGGTCTTGAAAATCTGAATCCCATAGTAGGGGTTTGCTCATTTCGCACCTGTAAAGGAAACCCAAGTAACATTTTGAGGAACAATTATTTGATTGTTGTTGATTAGGTATCCGAAATTTAGCACTCACCTGATTCTGAGTGGCCTCCACCTTCCACTTGACATGCACCAAGTCTATGGTGAATACTTTCTACCGCCCGACAAACTCGTTCGGCCGGTAAATTATTTTTCTCTATCCTTATTCTATCTTTTAGGTCTTCAATATTCTCAGATCTATTCTGATGCACTCTGTCCTTCAAATACCTCCATAGAAAGAAATCCAATGGCGTAAGGTCTGGAGACCTTGGTGCCCATTCAATTGGACCCCGTCGACCTATTCAGTGATTTGGAAAAATTGTATCTAAGTATCTTCGATCATTTACACCAAAGTACGGCGGTGCGCCATCTTGTTGAAACCATAATCTTTCATGGGGAATATCTTATCTGGATATACTTCGTTAGGAAAAATAACTGCTAATGCAGGTATTAAATTAAAAGGCACAGTACTGCAGGATTAATCCTTTATGACGCTCTGCGAGCGGTGCGTGTGCGCAGGAAACGATTCACGTTGGTCTTGAATCTTTGGAGATTATACTCATTGGGGAACACGGCCTCAGGGCAGAGTGTAAGTGTAAGTAACGCTGAGCAGTAAGATTTCCATCATAGAAATAACATTGACCTTTTGAGGATGTTGTAACGTATCCACTGTGGATATTGATCATTCCATTTAAATAAAATGTAGCCCAGAGAATATAATATTTTGGAAAAAAATGTTTTCTTCGCATTTTGCCATCGTTCCTCACAGAATAATTGTAATCTCTTATTGTAATCGTCCTCGAGAAGTTCCTGTACCGGAAAAAAAATATATTAGGTAAAGTGGTCAAGAGAAATTGCTGGAAATTATTTTCAAGTTTCTCAGACTGGCGCTAGAGGGCGCAACAGTAGTAACGGTAAATATGAATCACGAAGTTTCCTCAAAAGTCGCCTAGTTAAGGTATCCCAAAAATAACATTTTTGTATATTTCGAAGATTTATTAATAAAATTCACCTATTTGTTCGTCACTTTTCAAATAAAGTGGTGGGGGAAGGTTAAATAGTAACGTTGACTTACAATAAAAGGTGATAATAAACGAAACGGTGCAAAATAGATATTTATGTATCAAGGGAATTATAACGGTCTTAATTAAGGCTTAATATCTCCCATGGCACATAATTTTATTTCTAACCGAATTTAATAACATTTTGTTTATTTTCAAAACGGAATAAATGTTTAAATTTTTAAATTTATTCTTTCCGGTATACCTATTTGTATTGACAATCATGGGAGTTTCTTGACATTTGTTGTCAATCACTTGATTTTATATTAAAATAGTATCTTAAATCCTTAATTCATTTTACTTTTCAATAATATCCCAAGGGAGTTATGACCCTCCTTATTGGTCGCGTAACCAAGGCGATATAAGCTAATAATATCCCGGTAAGACAAAATAATTTTTTATTTTATTTACAAAAGTATTAATAATAATGTTTTACAATTTAAATAGGGTATCCTTTTTTAAATGTAATGGTTAAATGTAAATATTGTAGGCTTTTGCTAACTAATACCAGATTTTTGGGAAAAACTTATTTGGGTTGGTTTTACCGTAACGAAATGAGCAACCCCCTATTTTTGATAGTATAGGATTCAGTTTTTGAAGACCTTTTCATAGAGCCTCCTTGTGACCTACGTTGACATTTAAAAAAAATTTGGGGTAGCTAGAGGTTAAAAGGAGGGGTGCAAATATATTACAGAAAGATAAACAACAATTTAAATCAATTTCCGTGTTTCAGCGTTTTTCTAAAAAATAGAAAAAAATATGAATTTTATGCAGAAGTTTTGAACAACCCTGTATGATCTACATAATATTATGGTCTAGGAGCCGACGATATTGAAGTCATATGTCATCGCGCTTTAGTTAAAAATCTCCGAAATTGAAATTTGGTCATGAGAGATAAGGATACGCAGTTTGCCACTCTCAATCAACGGTGTACCCCCACTTTGCCGTGGTCAAAGGGGTAGTTAGTAACAAACGATCCCCATAAGTTTTTTTGTTCCGAAATGAAAATTCCTTCGTTCAATCGTTCAATCAATGCCCATTATAATAAATAAGTACGTAAAATAATTTGAAATGGATTTACACCGAACATCAGAATCAAGAATGCCCGAGATTGTTTAAATTTGAATCTTGAGGAGTCTTGCCACCAATAAAGCTGCTGGTCCTGACTAAATTTCAGTCATCGTAATTAAGACATGCGCTGATGAATTATCGGTATTTTGTAGGCTCTTTATAACTTATTTACAAAAAAGGAGGACATTTCTTTCTTGCTGGAAAACTGCGCGAGTCCAGCCCATATCCAAAAGAAGGCAAGAAGACCTTGCCAAACATCTATCATCCGGTCGCTTTGCTGTCGGTTATATCAAAAGTTATCTCAAATTCTAAAAATTCTAGATACAGGTCGCCATTTAACGTACCATCAAAAAAGAAGGGACCTAAAATCCGGTTATCAACACTTCCAGCCCAAACATTCACTTTTTGCGGGTATTGTGTGTGGGACTCCATGATCCAGTGGTGATTTTCCTTAACCCAATATCGACAGTTTTGGCGATTCACATGCCCATTTAGAGTAAACGTTGCTTCATCAGAGAACACAATTCTTTTTAAAATTTGAGGATCTTCAATATATCTGTTCATCATTATTTCGCAAAATTCTGTTCTTCTATCCGGGTCATCTTCATTAAGTTCATGAACCAACTGTACCCTAGAGGGATGCCATTTATTTTTATGTAAATAACTCAATACGGTTGCTTGACAAATATTATTTTCCGTGGCAATACCGCGAGTAACACTATGGTGGTTTTCTTGGACAGCTAAGAGGACATTTAACTGCACATCTTCTGAAATCCTAGGTCGACCTTGAATATAATTGTCTCTAACATGCCCCAAATCCCTATATTTTTTTACAATTTTACTAACAACAGATTGAGATATTGGTGCTCGGTTTGGGTACTTATTGTTAAATAACTCACACACTTCTGTTTGGGTTCGCATCCTATCTCCATAGCCAAGCATCATTAGTACCTCTATCCTATCTTTTTTACTTAACCGTGCCATTTTTACAGAATTACTTGAAGTTAAAATAGATAGATCTACACAATTTGAAGAATTTTTGACAAGAAGTAAATGGCTGTGCCAAAATAAATTAATTCAAGTAACAGGATACAATAATTTTTTCAGAAAAATATTAAAATGTCAATATATCGAAAACCGTTGATTTTGGAGATATGGTATGTTATACAAAAAGTGTTTAGAATCTATCGTAGAATATAAAAATAATATAATATACAGTGTTCTATTTAAAAAAATTAATGTTGACGGTATATGTTCTTCTTGAGACAACCTGTATACACATTTCTTATGTCAAAAAATTCGCAATTAAAAATAATAATCGACATGTCCAAGCGTTTTTCCAGAAAATAATCACCTGAATTTAAAAACGAATTTATTCCAACCTTTTTGAGCTCACTGTATATAGTTTCGCTCATGACAGCACACTTGTTTCATCTTTTACTTTGGATGCTCAAACATCGACTGCCAATACACATCTCTATATGCAGCAAGAGGTCTCATATCTCAACAAATACCTAAAAGAAATTCTGCCTTGGGGTGACAGTAACCAAGTAGAATTTAACGCTAAGAAAACCTAGACTGCAGTTTTTTTCTAAAAAAGTTAATGGTGAAGAACCGGTCATGGCGGGACGCTCGATTCCATTGGCTTCATCAATCCATTTATTGGGCATCAATTTGGATAGTCATGTCTTGGCATAGTTACGTTGCGGCCAACTAAGGCAGCCTCGCAGAAGCTTGTAATACTTTTCCGAACTAAGAACCTCTATACACCCCAACAACTTTTAATGCTCTATAAAGCCCAAATTTGGGGCTCCTAAACGTACCCTAAAATTGCTGGATTCCATTCCAACTAACCTGACAAACAACCTGGAAAGCTTTGAATATCGAAGGCAGGTTGGCGATTTGAGTTTATTTTACAAATAATTTCATGGCGAGTGCTCAACTGAGATTGCCCGCTTGATTCTACGCTGGGCGGTGCATGGTAGAAATACACGACGAGCCACTGCAGCCCACCCGTACGTGGTTCAGCTTAGTATCCCTCGAACGACACCGTTGAAAAATATTTTTATCGGGAGAACGTTATCACTGAGGCCGTGTTCCCCAACGAGTATAATCTCCAAAAATTCAAGACCAACGTGAATTGTTTACTGTGCGCACGCACTGCTCTCAGAGCGCCTTGAAGGATTAATCCTGCAGTGCTGTGTCTTATCATCAAGAAATGGAATAGTTTTTGGGAAACTTTGCTCTCCGCAATGGCATTTTAAAATGTCCAATTTTGAGATAACCGCATTAAGAGTCTTATTGGCAGTCATGACTATAGATATAACTATTCTTAAAATGATAAACTTACTTACATTAAGAAAATGCAATAAAAAAAATCAGATACAATATTTGCAGAATTATACCGTTGACTCTTACTGCCATAAATAATCTACCTGATTAAATCCTATTGTATACGCCTCAACCTCTTCAAAGCTGAATAAATGGGATCAGGGTCGGCTTGAAAATGTACCTACACCACATGATTTATTTTTATAATTTAAAATAAATAGACCGGTATTTTTAGTTTTAGGTACCTATAATAAATGTAAAATAATGATAACAATTAATGATAATTGAAAATAATATAATTTCAAAGTATAACTATTAGGGTAACAAGTACAATAAAAATTAATTAAATTCTTAAAAACTATTGACAATTTATTCAAAATTTAACTCTGTATCACTATCACTATCTTCATCTAAGCCTAAACTTATAATTAAGGGTTGAACATTTGTAATCATACAATTGTAAGAATTTTCCACCTTAAGTACATGCTGTACACAGTTTTTCCAGCTGTCTGCAGAAATTTTTCTTACTTCGTTTTTAATTAATTCTACTACAGATGCATTTATTGTAGAACAAATATTATTTCTCCTAATATTGGATTTTAATTGGTGCCATATTAGCTCAATAGGATTGAATATACAATAGTATGGAGGAAGACGCAACAGTGTATGTCCATTTTCTGCTGCAAGTTTGTCACACTCGTATTCCTTATTTATTTTAAAAGCTTTTAATACTTCTAGCAGTTCTCGTTTTTTGTAAATTTCTTCAAATTATAAATCATTTTCAATCATAAAATCTTGAATTTCTGCTTTTGTATTATTAGAATTGCGAATGATTTTTGCTTGCCGACTATGATAACTAGCATTGTCCATTACAATGACGCTATATTCAGATATATTTTTAAGGAGTTTATGTTTAAACCAATCTTCAAAAAGTTATGCGTCGGTATCTTGATGGTAATCTAAAGAAGAATCTGCTATGTTTTTAGCTGAAAGCAACAGACAATTTGGAACAAACCCGTTCTCTTAACCAGAATGTAATATTGTGATTATTTTGCCTTTATTTGATGGTGCCTTGGTTTGACAATTTTTGGAAGAATCATCCCAACCTTTTCTTGGAGTGTCATGGGTATCGAACCATGTTTCGTCAAGGTAAATAATGGGACGATTTTTTTCTCTAAATTGTTTAGGTTAGTTCAGGTTCCATTCCCGTAAACGTTGAGATTCCATTAATGTTTGTCTTTTATTAATGCTTCGGTATTTAAAACCCATTTTATGCAATATTTTCCTAAGACTTGAAAGGCCACAAGAGATATTTGTTTCCTCTTTAATCAGTATCCTGACAGCATGTCGAGCGTGCTAAAGTATTTTGCTTTCCCCAAATATGTAGGAATGTTATCAATCTGTGGTAAGGGCCAGGAGGACTTTTTTGTAACGGCATTGATTTTTCTGTAGTCGACGCAGAATCTTGAAGTACCGTCTTTCTTTTTGACTAGGACTACTGGGCTGGCCCATGGTGAGTAGCAGGGCCTTATGACATCGCTATCTAGCATTTTATCTGGTCGTTGATTATCTCTCTTTCTTTCTGGGAGACCCTGTATGGGCGACTTTTCACAGGTTTTTCATTTTTGACTTCTACAGTTTGTGCCTCATATATTTGGTAAATCTTTCTTCTTAATAAATACATGTCATTTTCGTCAATGCTTCTAAATGTGCCAAAATCACTCCGATTTTTTCTAGGATTAACAGGTTTAAGTACTATGTCTCTTACCGAAGATAAAGGAGTTTTTGTCAAAGTAGACGTCTCTGCTAAAGCATCCATCGAATTAAATTTTCTACTCAACAAAGATTCATACACATTTTTAATTATTAGTTTGGCATCGGTAGATAAATGCTTTCTTTTAAAAATGACACTTGAAGATGCCCCCCTATCAGCACAATTCCAAGGACGTCACATTCTATCACTAATAAACCCAAATAAAAATTACTCGAAGACTAAAATTATTAAAAATCAGTTTGTATTTATATATGCATCAGGCATACGTATAAATTGAATTTGTACCTGGTCCGGCTCTACTCGAAAAGGTTTTAAAATTTGGGATTTCCTTATTTATTTTATGGTCATAGGGATAATGAGGGTTTTATTGCAGTCTAAAGATCAACGATATAATTCTACAAATACTATACATCCTAAATTGTCTGGGGTTAATTAATGTAACATACATAATTTGCAGCGATTGTCTATGTCTATAGATATGATCAAGAATGAAATTTTCTCTTTAATAATATTAAATTGTTCTCGGTTCCAATTTTTTTTTATTATTCTGCATACATCAAGACTTTTTCTTTCCGCTATACGGTTCATATTACAAACCTGTACTTTACGTAAGATTGATTGGACCAGACATATGACCACTACCCAGAGATAATCATGCAGTAAAACGATCATAAACATATAACTATATTACGGAAACTTTCGCACGAAGAAGAACGGGTCATCTTGACCGGTGCATGCATCGTCGGGCAAGTCTCCGACACGATTTGGGGCCAGAATGTCTCCAGCTTCCCGTCTGCTAATGAATCCTATCTTAATATGTCTTTACCATCCGATTTACGGTAACTGCGTTTACGGTCCAAGGCACAACTTAAAAGTGTCATGCCAAAGCTATTTAATGCGTTTAAAGTTTCCTAACTGTCGTTCTTGTGGAAAAGCTATCATAGAATAGTACACTTATGAACAGGATTAACCCTATATTATACTATGCATTATTTTTTATTTTTTTCCGGGAACAACATACCAACATACATATGTTTAAAGTATGGAAGTCTTCGTGTCCTATGATAGTCTTTTAGTTAGTTAGTTAAAACGGTAGTTAGTCGGAAAAGGACAATAGAAGAAGGGTAACAAATGCTTGCCAAGGTTTCGCTTTATTGGTTTAAAGCTTTTTTGGGGGCTAAAACAATAACATTAGAATATCGTCCTTGAAGTACTAATACCTCGTAAGCCTAAAAATGATACTTTACAGGAGCAACAAAAAACCTTTTTTTAATTCGAATTTTTAACTGAGACAAAGTTTTCTTTTAAATAAACAAAATTAATGCTAAACTATTTTTTAAAAATAGGTCTGTTATTGATTTTTTAAGGTTTCTAAGTTTTTGGTGGAGCTTACGTGTTATTGAATCAAAAAATTAATTTTTTTAGTGGGATACGTGGTTTGTGTTTTGTGGGTCATATTATTATAATTCCTTAACAAAAAACCAACAATTTGTTTTATAGTGTATGTTTATTAATTGTTTATAACTTTATAATTAATCAAACTTCATTATATTCTAAATTATCATAAAAGCTGTGACAATCGATAGGTATTACAGATTTTAAAGCTTGCAAATGTTGCCACTTTTGTTTCTTTATCTTTCTTTTATTATTATACATGGCTGGCCACTCTACAACTTCTAACACCTTCTTTGGTCTCTGTGGAAGTTCTTTCCAGTCATCAAAATCGAGCTTATAATAAATTTTTTCATCAGGCAAATATCTTAAAGCTTTTATGTCTGTTACTACTGGATCACTTAAAACCTTAAGTAAACAAAGGATTATTATTTATAAATACTCGTAATAGAATGAAAATATGAAGCAACTTACTGGCCTAATAGAACTGTATCTATGAAATCTTTTTGTGGTGAAGTCTTTGAAATCTGTATACTGAATACATACAACATCACAAGGGGCAGGTCTAGATCTGGCTTCTTTTGAAAATCGCAAATAATCACTTTTTTAAGTGTATGTCTTTATTTTATATTTTTCTTTCTATGCAGCTGTGCACAAAGTCACACTCCATCTGAGTGTGCCCAACTTCTAAATATTTTGAACAATCTCTACATTTTAAACGACGGCATAATTAGGTAACGCATTAGACATTATATTGTTTCGATTCTGGTATCTGGTCGCTATAAATTATAATTGGACCAGATTCACTTTGACAATTTTTTTCAAGGTATTTCAACAGGCAACAAACGAATGTTGATGCGGCCATATCAGCTTCGGTTTCGGTAAACCAAAAGCAAGTTGCCTGATGGGATACTGTGTCATATACAGTGAAATTATGACAGCAAAGTTTAAGTTAAAAAAAAAAATTGCGCTGGCTTGAACAAATGGACAAACTTTTACTGCTTGTAAATCAATTGTTAAAACACGTCCCTTGGTGTTAATTTTTGCAGTCTCCTTATCGTTGTTTTTTTCGTCACGTGCCCTTTCCTTTTTAAGCCTATGAGCATTCAGTTCCTCATCTGATAGCTGTCCTACTTCAGCTTGGTACACAAATTGCATTTATCCTTTTTTACTGGATATAATGATAAATTCTTAGAATAGAACATATTATTAAAAACTGTTCTTGATAGGGGCAATTTGTTAGCGCTGATACATGTTTCTTTATACAAGTTAAAAAGTCGATTTAAACTTTCGACTGTTGTTTCTAAATACAATTTTGAGGAACTGGAACGAGCGTAGTGGGATGGTAACTTAGGTGGTTTATTAAAAAACTCTGTAAGATACATTTTTTCAACATCTTTGTTTTGTCTCAATAAGGGTTTCTTCTTTTGGTTGTTACATTCAGTAGAACTCGTCATACCACATGCCCCTTTCTTTATCCAATCCTGAACCGTATATTCACCCAAACACAATGTTTGCAAAAACATTTTTTTGCAAATTTGTATTTTGTCGTTTGCTATAATTAAAAAATACTGCAAGGTATTCTTTCTTCTGCTATCTTGTTTTTTGTATAGGTTCTTTTTGTATCACACTTTTTTACATGGTTTATAACAAAAATCTTACGTTGATCCCAGTTCATATCAGTCCAGAAACTCTCAAATATTTTAAGCCGTACTTCTTCGGTAATTTCTGAACAGTGCATGTTTTTTGCTCTCATACATTGATTCGATTAACATGTTTGACCCAATTTTCGACCTTCTCTGGGAATATTATAGCTAACTTTGCCATCTTTTCTACTATAACCCATATAAGGTTTTCCTTCCACTCTGAGCCGTTTTGTTTTATTTTTGCCCCATTGATTTACCTGCCGCTCTAAGCATGTTACCAAAGTCTACTGTAAGGACACTGCATCTTGATCTATCTCAATAGATGGTATAATAGGACCTTCATCTTCTATATGCATTATGTTAGGGTCTATCCTATTTTCAACTAACTCTATCTCTGACTCAGAACTATCTGAATTATTGCCCCTTTCAGGCAGGTAATCTTTATCACTGGAGTCAATATTTTCTGCTGAATTATTTTGCATTTTATTGCTTGCCGCGAGAGGAATATCAAATATGTCTTCACTATCATCACTTTTTTCCAAATTGTTAAACATCTCAGGTATCTGAGTCACTGTTAACATGTTGATACAAAAACCATCATTATTTTCCCCTATAACTAAATTATTAGTATTATGAACATTTTCGTCAAACATAATTTGGGAGAGAATTGATGTCAGTAGGCTGTTGATCTCTATACTGTCATTATTCAAATTATAACTCTGGTCATCAAGTTCACAACTCTTTGATATAGTCTGAAAATCCTGATCGAAACCTTTTATACTAACAGCACCTGTTTAAATAAACTTACCATTAATTATATTACTTTATATAGTTTTTAAAGATTAACTTTGATATTGATATTGTTTATTCCAACAGATATTACATAGATATTACATATTATATACAAAAATACAGAAATACAGCTTTCCTATACATACAATAATATTAGGTACTGCTTAAGTTTATTGGAGAAAACTTGTAGGCAGAAAGATTGTAACCTATAAAAAAGAGTTCCTAGCATAAAATCACCACCGATAATTGATAATATCGACAGTAAAACTAATTAAATTCACAATACAAAAACATACCCCATTATATAATTATTAATAACAAACAATCAACAAAAAGTACAGCACCCATACAATAGCCAGGTCAATTCCTGAATATAATCATTTTATAAATAGTATAAGAACAAAACGGACAGACGATGCAGATTTCTCCGATTAATCTTATTATATTACTTATACCTACTATATAAACATTTTTTCATAAATCTCTAATCCTAGTTCCAAAATCCATGTTTTTATTAATTTTTTATATTTTTTAATGAAGATCTCCTCCTTAATTTCCTTGGGAAGGGAATTATAGAGCTTTGGTGCAGTGTACAGAAAGTGTCTTTGACCTACTGTTTTTGATTTAAAGTTAATTTTAAAATGCCCTTATTGTTTATTTCTTGTGTTATAATTATGAGTGATTTTAGGTTGACAACCCCTGTTTTTATGTTGGTGAATTAACAAATTATAGCAATATAGTTGTCTTATTGAGAATAAATTGGCTTCTTTAAATAAAAGTTTGGTTGAAAACATTTTTTTCTTATTAAAAATAATTTTTAAAATTCTTTTTTGTAGATTTTTTAGCGGTTTTATGTATGCCCTTCTTACCCCACCCCAGCCCATACTTCCATAATTTAAAATTGACTCTACTAGTGCAGTATATATTATTTTCAAATAATGTTTTATTTCCATAATCGGCTTAAGCTGTTTAAATTTATACACTAATCCTCTCAATTTTTGCATTATTGATTGGATGTGAAAATTCCATCGCAAGTGAATCTATATATATTCCCAGATATTTAATTTTTTTTGTTGATTTTATAGATATCCTATTATTTTGTTCGTGTATATCAATCGTTTGATAGTTTGGTAAGTTGTTATTATAAGAAGTTATTGGTAAAAAATATGTTTTTTCATAATTTATAGTTAATATTTTACTATCGAAATACTTTTTTATTTTTTGCATATCTCTTTCCACCTTATTCTTTAAATTTGACCACGAAGAGGCTTGGTAAAAGATAGCAGTATCATCTGCGAAACACACTACATCTCCCTCGGATTCCTGTTGAGTCTGTTGTCTGAGAATGTCATCGATACATAGAGTAAATAGTAATGGTCCAAGAACTCGGGTCCTTTTGCTTGAATTCAATCATTACATTATCGGCATAATATTCAAGTTCTACTGGATTGCCATTGTAAACCTCTTGATGAACAACTGCCACATCTAAGATTAAAAATTATTTTTAAAGAACTTTATTTATACCCTTAAAAGTACAGTTTTCCGATATCTTTGTTTTTAGTAAAATTAAATTTAACAGTAATTCAAAACCAGTTACCTATGTTGGTAAACTTACCTGGCTTACTCAACTTTTGTGCCAATGACAGTAGCAATTTTCCACGATATCCAGAGGACATTTCGTTACTTGCAAAAGAAATTCCTTGCAGAAGACACCAAGATATTAATAAAATCACTCGTTAATTCGCACAACACTTTTAACACGTCTTAACGAGACTGAATGAGGCTTACGCGGTATTAGAAATGGCGGTTATTTGTCAGATACGATATATTAGAAATATTCCTGATGCGGGTTAATAGTTATTCCCTGCAAAAATATGACAATTTGCGATACAAGGTATTAGAAATCTCAAATATTCAGTTAGGTGATTTTTTGTGGTATAAGATATATTTTAAAATAAGTAGAATGTTGTTTAAGCTATCCAACGCCGTCAAAACCCTAAATTTGATTTTTTGTGGGTTACGAGGTATTAGTACTTCAACGACGATATCATAAACTATTCCATGTAGCGGAATGGTTAAAAAATTAAAAACTACGTAGAGAAAGAAAACCCTTTATTTACTACAATTTACATGAAACACAAATTTATTTATTTTTTTTAAATGGAAGCAGGTAAGAGTTTTAGTGCTTTATTGGTGATATTTGGTGTGGTGTTTTGTTCTTTTTTGCTCTCTAATGTGTAGCCAGCCTGAACACGTATGGAGAATGAGAGAAGCAATTTTTAAGTGTACATTTTATTAACACCTAATCCTTCTTTATACAGGTTGTTTCATTAATATTGCGAAAAATTCAGGATGATTTCCATGCTTAAAAATATGAAAAAAAGTTCCTATAAACCTATGTCCGGAAATGCTTTGTTTCGGAGATACAGGGTGTTACAATTTTTAAGCGAAACGAAAAATGTACAACTCGTCCAAGATAGCGCGAGATATGAGAATATCAAATATGTACCGCCCATTGGATGCGCCGTGGCTAGAGACAAAATGTGTCATATTTATCGAGACTTTCATAGAGTTAAGAACGGTATAGTGGCACTGTACTATCCACGAAGCACCAGCACCGATCGGTCGCGCGATCTTGCCTCTCTTTTCCTCCGAATGCGTTCTTTTTCTGGTTTGTACACAATCAGCCAAATTTTCATATCTCGCGCTTTCTTGGACAAATTGTACACTACTGCCGTTTTCTCTTTTGATAACACTGTTATCTATGCAGTTTAGTGGCTAATGCGAAGTACCTTTTAATAATTTTTTGATTTCGGCTTTGTTTAAGAGATAAATGCAATTTTATGAAACTCTGATATGCAAATAAATGTCATTTATTTTTTTAATTGAAAACCGTTGGTCCCACGAAGAAAAACCTAGGGACCGTTTTTGCTAAGTGATAAAGCGCAATTTTGGAAACAATATTTGTTTTGAATATTATAGTATTATAGGTGTATGTTTGGTTGCCTATCTTCAAGCCTGATATCCGACAGGGACAGGGCAGGCATGTCGACCCCAGCCAGGGTTACTTGAAAAGTAAACCAATTTATTTTATGGCGGTTGTAGTTTGCGAGTATGAGGTCTGAGGTTATAAGGGTGATTTAAAAAGTGAAGCGGTTATTCGCTGGCAATTTGAGAGTTAATAAAATGCAAATTGATGTAGATAAGTAATATAATATACTGTCTGTTTGACACTGGTTCGGCACTGCCGACTCTGCCGCCCCTAAAAAGCCGCCAATGCCTATTTCGTTTTATTTTCTTCTGTATGTTAAAGTTTAGTTAGTTAGTTAAATTTTTTAACCATTTCGCTGCATGGATTAGTTTATGTTGTTGTGAGAATACTACTCTGACGTTCTGCACTGGGCCTACATAGTACAAAAATAGCCGAAAAATACGTTTTTGTCTTTTAGCATTACGATTTCTAAAAACGGCAAATTTTTGCCACGGTTAAACATGGTGTTTAGGATATCTATTCTATAGTTATATTTTTTGTATTGTATTATTTCCAATTATCTGTACTAAACCCTAACTACAATTTGGCAATTCGTTTGTAAGGTAATGCAATAATAAGAAATTCTCTTTATTATTTTTAAAGTGTCGGTTACTACATCTACAACGAACATAACTGGATAAAAACACTTTTCTATTCCTAACATACAATAAAAAAAATGTTTTACCAGGTAAGCCAACGATTGCGCGAAATAATTTTATGCCCTGCCCTTTGTCGATGCATTCAGATTTTAGAAATATTTTAATTTAGGTATACAGGGTGCGTTTAAAAAGTAGTATATTACAACGTTATATTTTTTTAAAATAGGACAATTCTTATTTGAATGGTTTTAATTCTGTGTGTCATTTCAGGTTATGGGTTTAAAATAGGAAAAAGTTATAGTTTAAGATAATTTGACTTATAATGGCATGGTGTAGCTTTTAACTTATCATATTTTAACATGGGGACAGGCAGTAGATGTAGGTAGAGTTTTTTTGCCCAAAAGAGAATTTTAAGGTTAATATTCAATTTAGGTTATAGAGACTTATGTAGAGATGTTGTCCGCGCACAGAATATTATGACAGTTGTCAACATTTACTTGCTTTTTAGGCAAATAATGTTTTTACTGCTCCTAAGTTATGTTTATGAAAATGAATCTTGTTTTGCAACAAATGGTACAAATACCGGCACTACGCGCGGAAAAGAAAAAATTAGGATACCTTAATGAATTCGTGAGTCTGATTCCCGACTGGGTTTTGTCAGATATAATTATTGTTCTTGATGTTAAATGTATTTGTTATCTATTTATATTTTTGTAACGTGTCATATCTGTCTACTGTAACAGCCTAAAGGAAACAATAAAGTTGTTCTTCTTATTCTTAATGATAATTTAGTATTTACATATTTGCAAGCATCTCTTTGTTGTGAGAATACTACTTAAATTTTGGCTCCAAGCGATGCATATTTTTGTATCCTGAGTAAATGAAGTCAAAAAACGTATGCACTATGAAATATTTGACATCTCATTTATGTGTTTTTTTTTAGGTCTAAAGTCAGAAAACTTTTAATAAAAGAACGTCAGTTTTATCAATTGGAACACCATGTATAGATTTCTGTCATCTTATAGCTCGTCAAAAGCTCTTAAAACTTTCGTTGCTATTTGATGCCCTAAGTATTTCATAGGACATATGTTTTTTGACATGCACGATACAAATTATAAATCGCTTGGAGTCAAAATTTAAGTTGTATTTTAAGCCGTTTATATAGCGGGGGAAAGGCAATACAAATTCCAAAGTTTACAAAATCGCCTCCACTATGTTAGGAGAGAGCCCTCTGCATTTTTGTTGTAAATACATGCAAGTATAACTATTGGTAAATCTGGAATCCTGTCTCACTCACTAAAATGATATATTGTATATCTAGGAGGAAAATTGATACATTCTCTACAATAATACTACTTTCTCTGCGATTCAAAATGAAATAGAATAAATTGCAAGATTGTTTATATTCTTTAATATTATTGGTCGATACTTGGTGGAAATCCATAATAATTTTGTTATATTATTTAAAGTAAAACACTTTTTTACTTCAATTTCCACTTTATTTGACAATACGACATGTTTCACTGCACTGCAGCTCCGTCAGGTAATGTACAATTAATTTTAAGGTTACGCTATTGAAGTGCATGGCTAATGACAGTGCCAGTTATATCAAATGAAATTGGTCTTAAGTATGTAAAAGGTTGGTATTTTTCTAACTTAATTAATATTATAAAAGGGGGTGGGTTATTTACAAATTTAATGTGTCTTGAAGTTGTATTTGTCCTATTGTGAGAAGAATATTAAAATAAGTTTAGTAAAGGTGAGTTGTTTAGGTCCAGTTGATTATTTAGTAACATATTTGTATTTTTAAGCTTGTTTATTTCTAATGATTCGAGGTGATTTAGTTTTAAAGTCTTCATTAAACGAGTGTTTTGTTTTTATAAGA
Source organism: Polydrusus tereticollis (assembly GCA_963920685.1). Taxonomy (NCBI): domain Eukaryota; kingdom Metazoa; phylum Arthropoda; class Insecta; order Coleoptera; family Curculionidae; genus Polydrusus; species Polydrusus tereticollis. Next base: position 39,034,608 of record OY987326.1, on the reverse strand, counting down.
TGATTCGCGTAGTTTGAATCATTTTTGCCATTAATAAATAATTAAAATGTTCTTTGATTCTTTTCGAGAAACTTCTACCTGTTTGACCTATATAGGTTTTTGAACAATCTCCGCAATTTAATTTGTATACGCCCGATTTATCATTTTTGTTGGTTTTAGTTTTAGTTTTTTATTAGTTTTCCTATGGTATTTTGAGTTTTGAAAGCTGTGTTTATATTACATTTTTTTAAGAATTTACTAATTTTTGTGCTTATGTTTCCTATACATGTGAATATCCTGTATGAAGTTGGTTTTTCTTTTTCTGTTGGATATACCATTGCTATGGCTTTTTTGTACATTTTTTGTTTTAGTATTTTATCTATAATTTCTGATTGGTACCCGTTATTTGTTGCAATTTGTTTAATTAGGTCTAGTTCTTTTTGAAAATCTGTTGGTTGAAGGGGGATTGAGATTAGTCTATGGACCATGCTGTAAAAAGCAGCCATTTTATGTTGGGATAGGATGGCAAGAGGAGTTGTGTATTGTTGTGTCTGTGTGTGTTCGTTTATGAAAGATTGAGAAATTATGTTTGTTATTTACTTTCTTTATAGATAGATCTAAGAAATTGATGGAATTGTCTATTTCTCTTTCTATAGTAAATTTAATGTTTGGGTGAAGAGTATTGATGAATTCTATAAATTGATTTAGTTGTCTATCCGTACCGATGAAACAAGTTAAAACATCATCCACATACCTATACCAATACAGAAATTTCTTAAAGAGGGAATGATACATAATTGTTGACTCTAAAGCATCTATAAAAATTTCAGCTAGGAGAGGACTCAGCGGGTTTCCCATAATTAAACCTTTCTTGCTGCTATAAAATTTATTGTCAAATTCAAAATAATTTTGATTTAAACATAAGGTGAGGGTCTGCGTTATTTCTTGTTTTTTAATTATGTTTATATGTTTTTGATCTAGAAGTTTTTCAATAAGAATCAAAGCATCTTTTACGGGAATGCTAGGAAATAAGTTAGTAACGTCAAATGAAATTAATTTAGCATTCTTAGGTAACGTAATATTTTCGATTTTGTTTACTAGGTCGACCGAGTTTTTTATTGGAAATTTGGCGGCAAATTTTGTGTTTTCTTGGATAATAATAATAATAATCAGAAATTATCTCGGAAATTATAGATAAACTATTAAAACAAAAAAATGTACAAAAAAGCCATAGCAATGGTATATCCAACAGAAAAAGAAAAACCAACTTCATACAGGATAATCAGATATATAGGAAGCATAAGCACAAAAATTAGTAAATTCTTAAAAAAACTTAATATAAACACAGCTTTCAAAACTCAAAATACCATAGGAAAACTAATAAAAAACTGTAAAACTAAAACCAACAAAAATGACAAATCGGGAGTATACAAATTAAATTGCGGAGATTGTTCAAAAACCTATATAGTTATAGGTCAAACAGGTAAAAGTTTCTCGAAAAGAATCAAAGAACATTTTAATAGTTTTATTAATGACAAAAATGATTCAAACTACGCGAATCATCTTATAGAAACAAAACACTCGTTTAATAATGAAGACTTTAAAATACTACATCTAGAAACCAAAGGATCAAAACTAAATCACCTCGAATCATTAGAAATAAACAAGCTTAAAAATACAAATATGTTATTAAATAATCAACTGGACCTAAACAACTCATCTTTACTAAACTTATTTTAATATTATTCTCACTATAGGACAATAAAACTTCAAGACACCTTAAATTTGTAAATAACTCACCCCCTTTTATAATATTAATTAAGTTAGGAAAATACCAACCTTTTCCATATTTAAGACCAATTTCATTTGATATTTAAATTAGATTGTAGAATATACTAATTATCGGGAAAAAACCCCATCTTTTACAATACCTAACTGGCACTGTCATTAGCCATTCACTTAAATAGCGTAACCTTAAAATTAATTGTACATTACCTGGTGAAGCTGCAGTGCAGTGAAACATGTCGTATTGTCAAATAAAGTGGAAATTGAAGTAAAAAAGTGTTTTACTTTAAATAATATTGTTTATATTCTGTGATGTAGCTATGTATGACGTATATAAACGAAACTATGTACGGGAATATAGTATTCCAGTACTGTTATACCGGGTCCGCCAACGAAGCGGGGACGGAAGACGAAGAATACATCATTATCGAAGAACTTATCAAAAATACTGAAACAGCATGAGGTCTAGAATTAAAAGTGGCATATTTTAAAAATATTTTACATTATTATACAAAGTGAGGCGAACAAAACGTGTATTTTTTTAAAATGGAACACCCTATATCTTACACATATTTTTGGATTCTACATGAAACAACAATTATTTTTTAATAAGTGCTTTATAAGTCTGAACCTAATAAGTTTCCGAGATATCGACTTTTGAAAAATCACATTTTTGAACTTTGACAGCTTCTAGTTCTTTTAGAGCAAAACGACTTACATGTCCCAATCTTACTTTTTTATTATCTCCCCAAAAATGTAAACTTTTGTAAAACCGAATATAACTCGAAAGCCGGAAATTTGTATATTTAGGAAGATAAAAAAGAAGTAAGATAGGGACATGTGAGCCGTTTTGCTCTAAGACATACCGTTAAAAAGCTAGAAGCTGTCAAAGCTTAAAAGTTTAAAAATGTCATTTTTCAAAAGTCGATATCTCGGAAACTATTATATTTAGACTCGTAATGCCCTTATTAAAAAATAATTGCTATTTTATGTGGATTTCAAAAATAGTGTAAGATATATGGTGTTCCATTTAAAAAATTACAAGTTTTGTTCGGCTCACTTTTTAAGCAACCCTATATAATGTAAAGTATTTTTAATATATGCCACTCTTAGTTCCAGACATCATGCCGTTTCAGTATTTTTGATAAGTTCTTTGATAAAGATGTAATCTTCCGTCCCTGCTTCGTTGGCGGACCCGGCATGTCTCATTGCACTTTAAATATCTCCCAAAAATTGTGTGTAAAGATTATATGCGTATGCAAAGCTTGTGATTTTGACTGATGACACTTGGATTTCAAATAATCGCTGCACGCACATCGCCAACACTCAGGACTCAGGAGTAGTTGCAGTCCGTTCACATTTACAGCTGAATTGGTTGGTCTAAATCTCTGCACTAAACTTTTATTTGGTGCGTCCTTTCCCGCCTAATATTGAAGTGAGTACAAAATCTTCGTTTTGAAACCACATAAGAATAGAGATGTGAGCCGCGAATATTTCCAAGGGAAGAATGCGAATCTTCGCGAAAATTCGATCGAATCTTTGAGCGAATATTCGCATTAAGTCATATTTGCTTGACCTCGACCTCGACCGTTGATATTGATGCGTCACCTTTGAGATATGGTGTTCTCTGGCGTGGCGGACTAACTGCAGTTGCAGATGAGTCGCAGCCTGCAGTAAGATTTAGAACTTTGTTTGATAATTTTGTATCAGCTTTACCAGTCTCCCATGGAGAAGAAAAAGATATTGTTGGATTTTTGCAAAATAGCAATCAAGATGATACACTATATGCTGCCAATTTGTTAGACCCCAAATATCAACGAAAACATTTATTTCACGAAGAGCATCTTGATGCTATGAACAGAAATAGTTGAAATTAAAAGAAATCAAAAAGAACGAATAAAAAACAAATAACAATAACAACGAAAAACACATAGAAAATCCAGATATTGATTTGGAAGTGGCCGAGCCCTCAACACGAAACCTTAAAAAAATGACAAATAAAAATGTCGACTTAAGCTGGATTTCTAAACTCGGAAAGTTGGCGAGGTTGAGGTTCAGTTGGCATTGGAAATAAGAGTTTCAATTTAAACTAAAGGGAGCACTCAGTTCAATTTATAAACTCAGTTCGTGCAAACTTCGTAAGTTTTGAAAAGTTCGATATAACCAATTTTTATGTTCGGAGTTCGAGAGGTTTGTATTGACCAATGAAGACGCTATTTTAAAGTCATGTCGTTACAGCGAAATGTCAAATGTCTTTTATTTGTCGCGTCGATGTTTACGTCGCCCTTCCGTCATTTGTATTTAGATTTTCTGTTTGTTGTAAGCTTAGTATTGTGTTTTGCGCCAGAAATTGGAAAACCAGAAATGGATAGTATAGAGAATTATGACACAAATCTATTGCTACTCGAGTTAATCCAAAATTATGAATTTATCTACAACTTAGGCCATAGAGATTATAAAAGTAATATACAGGGTCGTTGATATGTATGGAAACGGTCGATTATTTCTTAAATTAAAATAGCTAGCAAAAAATAATTAAGACAAAAGTTTTAGGGTTTTTTAAAATCTATAAAAATTTTAAGAGAATAAGTATACAGGATGAGTCAGAAAGCCGTAGGAAAACAAGGTTACCTTTTTTTTTTAATGGAATACCCTCTGTCTTAGAATATTTTTGGATTTAACATTAATTTACAATTATTTTTTAATATATACATTATTCTATATCGAGCTAAAGCTGAATTTATAAACTCGAAAAGTTGGTGAGGTTGAAGTTATGATCAAGTTGATGAGGTTAGATATGCCGAACTCCGAACATAAAAATCGGTTATCTCGAACTACCCGGGAACTTTTCGAACCTCTCGAGCTTTACGTGAACAACATAAACTAGTGTATAAATGGAACTTGAGTGTTCCCTTTAGTTTAAATTGAACTCCTATTTCCAACACCAACTGAACCTCAACCTCGCCAACTTTTGTTACTAAATAATCCGCATTGAGCCAATAACTAATAACCCTAACCCAACCCTGTTATGACACATGGTTGCCAAGTTATTCGAGTTTAAAAAGGGAAGTACATTTCTGAATGGACACCCTGTACTATTACAGTGTATATTTTTAAATACATTACCGTTCAGAAATAATAGAAATAAATTGAATTTACTAATCGAGCAAACCTAAATTGCTACTTATTGAAACTATTATATTGACCAATATTTTTACATTTTCAGAAAAGCCGGGGTTTCAATCGCCATACGCTGGGATAGACAACGGAATGGTGAGTTTTTTTTTTGTTTAGTTCTCATCTAAAAGTATTCCACACATTTTTAAATAACTGAGCCTCATTTATCTGCGGCTTAATATCTTAAAACCCTATACATTGTTGATCGTCACGAATTGATTATATTTATTATAAGTACTTCTTCAAATGATTATTGGACTGGCTGAACTACATAATGTAGTTTATTATCCAAGTTTCAATTAACATATTGTCAAACGTTATCTCTACTAGTTACTCTTTGATATTGTCTTTGAATTCAACATGCGTATTTTTTAACTTAGATATTTTTTCGCATATGGTGTCAAATGTAGTTCTTCCGTTATTCGTGCGACCGTTAATAGCTTTAATCCTAATTCCTATAAAATTTTTATTACTTCTGTTTATTGACACCTATAATTTATTTTTAGTTCGTATTTTGGTATTAACTTTCAATAAATCTAATCAAGTTCATTCGACAGCTTGAAACACATACTGAAAACATGTTGGCAGTTCAATAAAATTACTCTAATTTATTCGTTAACAATTAATTTTATTGTCATAATTCTGTTTTCTTTTAAATTAAATTTGTGAAATGAATCGTGTGCTGTTTGGGTTTCTTCGGATTAAAGATCAAAGTTGTATTGGTAACACTTACTTTTACGCGAGATTCAGTTACCTTAATTTTTCCGGCTGCGGCGTTGTCCATTTTAATCATAATTTCTTTTGAAGCCAACATAGTTACCCCTATTTCACCCCAGAGGAAAGCAGAGCGGGCCCTTTTCTTTCACCTTCACAACTCATCAAAAACTTTTAATTCACCTACCTCCCTGTCGCCTTCAGAACCTGGCTATTTCAGGGTAGTTCAAATGTTAGTCCCCCCAAATTGAATTCTTCTGGCGCCCACCGTTTTGTTCATTTCCCTAGAACTATCAGGAGCCTTCAAAAACCGTATTAACATTACCAAGGGGGATTCAATCTCGAAAGCTCCTGATAAAACATGCTATTTTACAGGCGTACGCGTTAAGTCCTACCGGTCCGGTGTATGCAGGCCCCGGTGCTAGCCCCACACAAGCCACGGGCGAACCCTTTGCCGCCGATAGCCCCTATTTCCCGTTCGGCGCGAGGCCTGGCAGCCGTCTTTCGCCCGCTAAAGCTAAAGTAGCCGGTGGAGCTTCGGGTCCCACCGGCGCCGTGGGTAGGAGTTTGAAAGAGGAACCGCAACAGCCCACAACGGCCACCACAATTGATGGCCAGCAGTGGACGACGGTGGTAAGTACCCTACCATGCTTATTTTACTTGCGATGCTACTTCGTACAAGTATTTTTTTGCATTGCACTGTGACTAGAAATGGGCGAGGGGTAAATACCTAGGGTGTGGTTAAATGTAAAATGGATATTTATCCGGGTCATATTTACACAACCAACAAGGGGTTGTTTCCAGCATCCACCCGTAAAACTGAACCTCAATTTTTGCGGTGCCGATGAGCGTACAATTTTTCTGCAGCTGTCCTAGTAGATAATTTCGTTAATAAAATACGTTTGTTGTAAAAATGAATACAAAACAAGGAAACTGGATGGAATTTCTTTCATCATAACATCTTCATCATACAGTCCATTTCTAAATTCACTGTTTTGGTCTCCTGCAATCGTTTCCAGTTCTCCTTGGGCGAACCCTTTGCGGTTGCAATCCAGTTTGTTTAAATTTGAATGTATCACATCTTCATCATACAGCCCATTTCTAAATTCACTGTTTTGGTCTCCTCCGAGCGTCTTCAGTTCTCCCTGTTCCTGGCGGTTGCAATCCAGTTTGTTTAAATTTGAATGTCCTGTCAATGATACCAGCCACATAATTTCCATGACAACAATTGGAAGTTCTCTTGTAGAAATAACAAGACATTGGCAATTTGGTTCTTAAGAGTTACATTTTCTATGCTATGGGTTTAGACTGGCAGGACGCATTGGTTGCATGCTTTCTGCGTCAATGTCGTTGGGATGTCTTCTTTTATTTCTATTGTCGACCTAACCTAAAAGTGTCTCTTGTTTTCCCATATGCCGCCCATCCCAAATTGAATCAAATTCAATTCAAAAGAAGTTTGGAATACATTTTCTTCTACGGTCAAAAATATCGTTGTTCTATTTGATTTACCAATGAAACAAATATTTCCGATTCTAAAATGTACAATGGAAAAAAACATCATTAGTGATCAACGAAAATTCTTTTATTGTGCCAAGAGGTTCGCAAGTCCGTTTCAGTTTTAATGTCTGGTACTGTTTAATTTGTTTCAGAATTGTTGGCCTGTTTTTTTGTTTATTGGCGGTTAAAGGTAAATGGAACTTAGGCCAGGGTTATTTTAAGAACCAAAACAAGCGAAGGTTCTGTGGAAACTAAATTAAGTTTATAAACTAATGGATTCAGTCTGGGCATTCAATTTCATTCTAGAATAATAGTACTTATACTAAAGTAAAAAAACTTAACATAGCATACGTCAGTAGTGTACAAGATTTTTGATAAATAATATCATTACCAACTTTTAAAAAATACAATTTCGGTTTCATACAGTGGAGTATTGCTCAACTTTAATGCGTTTCATAAAGTGGTCAATGTGGAACCTAAATAGGAAAAGGCATTATAAGCTTTTTTGTGTCAAGTTTGAGGATTTAAAAGAAAAACAAAATTGTATTTTGCTTCAAAACTCAAAAACACGATGCACAATCGTGTTTTTTGTATTTTTCTTAATCTTAATAAGAAGTGTTAAAAATACTAGTAGTTTGCAATTTTGTTTTAACAAAATTACCAATGATGTACACTTAATTTAGATCAGCCTGTCTACATATTGGTGATAGTATCGTCCAGCGTAATAAAATATGTTTTTGATGAAATTGTTAAACCTATCTGTTTAATCATAAAAAATTCCTTGGATTTTGGAATATTATCAGATAATCTTAAGATTTCACTTTTTGTATATGTGTTCCAAAAACGCGATTAATCGTTAATTGATAATTACAAACCAATAAGCCTGCTTCCATCTTTCTCTAAACTGTTTGAAATTATCATATCTGAACGTTTGCTCCATTTTTTTCTGTCTAATTAGTTATTTAGTTACGTACAACACGGGTGCATAAAAGGTATATCCACACAAACTGCAGTATTTCAATTCATTCATTATATATTAGGTTCATTAGATGGTGAAATCCCTCTGGGGCTGTCATTAGACTTATCAAAGGCTTATGATACATTTACTTTTGATGTATTATTCAATAAACTAAACTCCTACGGAGAATTAATTCAGAAGGAACCCAAAGCACTCAACAATCTGTCTAATCTAAGCTCCGTAATTATTGGAGTACCACAAGGAAGTGTTTAGGGAATGACACAAATATCTTAATTAATGATACAAATATGCTGCAAATGCGATTATCTCGAAAATGGTTACCCAAGCGACTTTAATATGGTATACCTTTTTAACGTATAGGATTAGCATAGCTTATCGATTTTTTAAATAGTTAGATAATATACCAAGCTTAGCAAAAGGTATGCCATATATAAGAAGTGTGGTAGGCCGCAGGTGGCGCCCTCTACTAGTTAAATTAAAACTATGGACGAATTTTTTTCAACTTTATAGAACAGCGACATAAACTTTCGATTTTTCAATGAAACACCTGGTATATTTTTACTTTCTTTGAATCCATATGACATTCTAAATACAACCATGTGCCACTTGTCACTTTTTGTATTAAAAAAAAAAATAAATAAAAGAAAAAAGAACTAAAAATGTACATCCTCATATCTATTAATTTTTAGGGTTGCAGATGTTTAAAGTGACCTCCATCTTGTTGCTGATATAGTCGTACTTTTTCTACTGTCGCTCTTGAAACGTTTCTTAGCTGCTGTGGTGTAATTTTATAAATAGATGCCCGTACTTTCTCCTCTTATTCATTCCGTGTGGCAGGAGGTACATCATAAACCTCGTTTTTAATAGAACCCAATAAAAAGAAATCTAGAGGCGTAAGGTCAGGTGACCTGAAAAGATTGAAAAAAGAATAAGTCTTAGTAAATGTATAAATTAAAAACAATTCTGTTTTACCTAGCCGGCCAACTAACTGGACCTCTATTTCCAATCCAGTTTTCGTTGTATGATTCGTTCAAATATTCTATAACTGCCCTCATTTTGTGTGGTGGGGCACCATCTTGTTGGTAAAATAGTCCCACTCGATTTACTAATGGTATCTCATCCAAGAACTGCTCAATTTCTTGCGTGAGGAAACCTAGATATCTCGCCCCTGTTAGCGAACCGTCAAAGAATATAGGGCCTAAAATTTGAAATATTTTTCCGGTAATTGGGGGGTTGCCTAGATGCCCTCCAGTAATTTTCATCCGTTTGGGAAATGTTTTTTTTAAACCGCTGGTCAAAATTTGGAAAAAATATTATAGCTCACCGCCGAGCGCCAGACCCCTACTCGACAACACGGATTTCGAGAACGACACTCGAACTATACAAGAACGTGCTTCTCATCCGTTTGGGAGTTCCAAGGCATTTTTGTCGCCGCGGCTCTAACTAATGCTGATGTAGTTGGTATTTATATGAATGGTATTTATGTTTATTTAAAATATTGCCGGCAGAAGACTTACAAATGCCACATTCTAGCGCGATCTCCGAGTGACGCATTGATATTCACTTGCACGTATGCCAGAACATTTATTTCTATTTCTTTACTTACAATAATTGGATCGTTTTCACTATTATCAGGCTCATTTCGCATTTTCTGAACCAGTTTTGGATAATAATGCCGGGTTGGGTGACGGCGTTCAGGATATCTCTGTGCGTAAACACGTGCAGCATCGGTTGAGTTTTGCCCACACTATCCAAAATCCAAGAACTAATAACATATCAACTTTTTTGCTCCTTGTATAAATGTTATTATTTTTCATGATTTTTAAACAATAACGCCCACAATAATTACCTAATTTACTTTTGCAGAAGCGAAGTTCCATAAGATGTTGACTTGTCAATTTTTTACAAGACATCTTAACGTTTTTGTTTTTATCAGTTGTGTTGGTCTCAGGCGACTCGATTAAATCTTATTTTATTCTCAAAAGGTGCTTTATTTTAGGAAAGCTGTACATAACGTAACATTTTTACAGTTTTTTAAAGGAAGTTTGTTTAAAACCTAATAGTGTGCTGTATCAAATTAATCGTAATAAAATGCTCTTTTTTCCTAACCCGACGAGTCACCATGTTGCCATTTGAAAAAAAATTAGTAATACAGGTGTCAAAATTTAATTTGACACAGCAGATAGGTTTTGACCGAAAACAGTAAAGTTGTATTTTGTCAAAGATGTTAGGACTGAAATTAGTGATTTTAACGTATTCATTACTATTCCTTCTAGATTAAGAAATGAAATAAAATAAATAATGGTGGCAAAAACTGACAAGTGCCACATGGTTGTATTTAGAATGTCATATGGATTAAAAGAAAGTAAAAATATAGCAGGTGTCTCGTTGAAAAATCGAAAGTTTATGTCACTTCCGGTAAAACCGCAAGTTTTATAAAGTAGAATCACCCGTCAAAAAATGCAGTTTTATGTCGCATACGAATCCTCCGAATTTCATTCCATTATCCATAAAAACAAAAGAGTTACAGGGGCGAGTCGCCTTCCGTGGACACCCGGTATAGCTAATCCTGACCTATACAATTAGGACTAAGTAAAATATAAATTTGTTCTCGTGGATTACATAAAGTCATTTCTAGGCTATTTACCAGTCCCCGTTGTCTCTCTCAGCGATTTTTCGAAAGAGACAACTCGATTATCGGAATCAATTTGAACAAAAGTGGAAAGAGTAATAAGAATACGGAGGGGTTGTTTTTGGCGACGTCGTCGTGTCTGAATCAAGGGTTTTGGTTTAAAAAAAAAAACATTTATCGAGACGCATTACGGTGGTATGCTGCGCCCTGCAGTTATTTTCTGATTTAGTTCTATTTTCTTGAAATTTTGACAGACAAATTTCGTGGGGCATATCATTAAAAAAGTGGAATTATATAGAAACAGCAACACAGGACATAGAAATAGTAACAAAAAAAAATTGATTGGGCTTTTTCAATGCTTGGGTATCTATAAACGTATAAACCATGGATTATTTCAAAATACAATAATTGTAATCCATTTTACTGGTTATCACTAGACTGCTTAATCCTAGGTGTAACCCTACCCTGTGGATGATACTATAGTTGAACTAGAATAAATGGTTTAAACTAGAAATAATGACAATTTTGCCGAATTATTGGGTGGAAATGGACTTCTTGAACAACATTCTCGATATATTTGAAGAAATAGTGGATGCGAAAGAGAAACACTTGTTCAACAAACGAAAGAATACCACTAATGACATATTGACAATACATGTGCGGGTAACAGAATGATGCAAAATGGAGATTTTTGTAAAGATTGATAAACCAAACATTATTCCCCTCGTTAAACCACAAATTATTCTATAAATTAATTACACATTGGAAAAGTTGCTATTAATAAACTTAGAAAAACATAATTAAAATATAAAACTATCAAAATTTAATGCAATTCACAATTCACATTGGAATATCTATATATTAATAGTCTTATCAAGTCTTGGTAATAAAACAATCTTACATGATGGAATAACAGTTATGTACAACGCGAAAACTCCTAAATGCAGGTATAAAAGATATTAAATTAAAAAATGAAAATTAAAGTAAAAAGACAAATTCTGGAAGGATATTATTATTAAATTTGAAGAAATAGTCCATCATTTCAGTGGAATCAAAGTAATGTAAATAAAACAATGCAGTCTTCCTGCCCAATTTAATAAATAAATGTAAAAACAAATAAATAGTTCCCTACATGTTTCAAACGCTTAAGCGTTCATCCTCAGGGGATACTAACATCGAGTTGAGTGAAACTGTTAATGTAAGTTGCCTCAAATGAAAGAGTACAACTTAACATAATAGGGAATGTAAAATTGAAAACCTCTAGTATACTAATAGTTAGAGCCGCGGCGACAAAAATGCCTTGGAACTCCCAAACGGATGAGAAGCACGTTTTTGTATAGTTCGAGTGTCGTTCTCGAAATCCGTGTTGTCGAGTAGGGGTCTGGCGCTCGGCGGTGAGCGGCTATAATATTTTTTCCAAATTTTGACCAGCGGTTTAAAAAAACATTTCCCAAACGGATGAAAATTACTGGAGGGCATCTAGGCAACCCCCCAATTACCGGAAAAATATTTTCATCCGATTTGATCTTTGCAAAGAGCTTTTCCAGGAGCTCAAAAAAAAAATGGAAAAAGGAAGGGAAAAAATTTGCTCATTTAAACTTGAAATTGGGCAGGGAGCTAGAGTTCGTGTCTGAGAATATGTAAAAAAAATTTTTTTACTCTATGTGTCGCCATCGCTTTATAACAGTTTCTTAAAATTTAAATGGGCAAAATTTGATAAAGTAATTCCAACATGGATGAGAATTTGCACACAGGTTCTTTGACACCTACAGAACATCGAAAAATTATTTTCATCCAAATTTATTGCGGCCAAGACCAGATCTTCCAGAACATGCATGAAAATTTTTACTTATCATTAAATAGTCACTCAACATTTTAGCGCCTCTCGGGAGCATTTAATTTTTTTTTATATTTTTAAACCAGAGACAAATAAGTTTACTAAACTTCCATCTAAATCTCGCAGAAAATTTACGAAGAACTCCGGGATCAAAATCACGCGTGCTGGCGAGGTTTTTTGTTATTTGGCATAGTTTAGCTGGGCTCATTTTGGATGAATACTTTTTTTTTTAATAACATAAATAATAACGATTCATTTTAGTCCGGTTGCATGCATGCGGCTGATTTTTTTTTAAATTTCGGAGTTTGGGTCCATTTAATTGTACTGGAGGTTACGGCAAGGATCAAATCGGATGAAAATATTTTTCCGGTAATTGCGGAGGTTGCCTAGATGCCCTCCAGTAATTTTCATCCGTTTGGGAAAAATGTTTTTTTAAACCGCTGGTCAAAATTTGGAAAAAATATTATAGCCGCTCACCGCCGAGCGCCAGACCCCTACTCGACAACACGGATTTTGAGAACGACACTCGAACTATACAAAAACGTGCTTTTCATCCGTTTGGGAGTTTCAAGGCATTTTTGTCACCGCGGCTCTAACTATAACTAGGGGTGGGAAAATAATAAAGAAATATATTATTTTTCGATTAATCGATTATGAATTTTCATAATCCTAGTGAGCAGCCTGCTAAGCGAATTCTCCTGTTGGAATATATCTAATATTACTAATGTTACTACGTATAAACATAATATAATATTATGCTTTTTTTTCTTGAAGAAAAAACAGTAATATAACGTTTAAATAAAATTTGTGCCCGTATTATGTTTACTGTTTGCTGGAATTTTTGAAAGAAAACAAAGTAATAAGAAACCAGGCTAACCAAGTAAGGCAAATATAAAAAAATTAACAAAAAATTAAATCATAATGAAATAGAGTGTGCATATGGAAAAAAAAGGATAATTTGTTTTTACAATTTTATCTGTCATATTTTTTTCAACATCAAAATTTGCAGAAAAGAAACCTGCTTTTTAGCAATTCTGGACAGATTATATTATAAATAAATTACAAAATTCAAGAAGATATATTGTTCTCCCAAAAGTTAGAAATACTGCATAATATAATTATTATGTTTAAAGGTTAGGGACTGTTTTGGACTTCCGTTGCCTTTATTTTTTTTTATCACAACGTTTCAACTGGCAAAAATCTCCAGTCGTCTTCAGGTGAATAGTATTCAGTATTCAGGTGAATATAGTTCTGAAGACGACTAGAGATTTACCAGTCTAAACGTTGTGATAAACTGAAATAAAGAAAATTAAAGTTCAAAACACGTCTATCACTCAGAAATCAGGACTACATACTTTTTACTGTGATTGTTTGCTGTAAGGTAAGTAAGCCCAGCCCTATAGTACTAACTAGTCACAAAGAAAAGATTTTTTTATAAAAGTTTCTTAGATTTTTTTATATAAAGATTAAGAATTATTAATTGTTAATGTGTGTTAGTTAACAATAATAATATCTTTTAACAATTAACCATTAATAATTATTTATTCAAAAATAATCTAAGAAACTTTTATAAAAACCTTTTCTCCTCCAATAATGTTATAACTCAATTTATTATGTTTCATCCATAATGTTTTTTCATTAAGTGAAATGTTACATTTATAATTAAAATTTCACTTATATTTCAATCGTAATACAATTAATTTGTTAGCATAATTAACATTAGTTAGTACACTAGGTGTTCAATTTCACATTCCTCATCCTGTTAAGTTGTACTCATTCACTTTAGTCAACTTACATTAACATTTTCACTTAACTCGATGTTAGTATCCCCTGAGGATGAACGCTTAAGCGTTTGAAACATGTAGGAAACTATTTATTTGTTTTTAAACTTACTTTATTGTGGAGGAATACTGCATTGTTTCATTTACATTATTATTAAAAGTTTTGAAGATCTAGGTAGGTAATAATTAAATTTTTCCACTACTAACCTTTAACATCGCCATTATTGACCGATTATTCACGTTAGAAATCGTTTTTCTCTACCTTATAAGTTATTATTGACCATGGTCAATAATAAGGCATTGAAATCCATTATTGACCGATCTTCAAGAATCTATTTGAACGCAGGTAACATGATTAAAAAATATACTTATACCTACCTATAATGTTTTATAATTATTAATACTATAAAGATAAATGTCTTATAAGAGTTTGTAGTAGTGAAAAAAATATTATATTAACCACGGTTTAGACAGCTTATAGCCCTCGCGTCTTAAATCCCTCGTCGCTCCGCTCCTCGTGATTTAAACTTGCCGCTCGGACAATAATGATGGCTGTCTAAACCTTGGTTAATAATATACTATTATTGTTTCTTTTCCCTGCATTGAGCTGTAAAAGCTAATGGGGAATAAAGTTAATTTATATAAAACGAATTATAACTGTGACAGAATTCTGTTCATTTGCGTGGGGACTGCTCCTAAAACTTAGCTTGCTGAAGTGTACAAAAACTTAGTTATTATTCTTAAATTTTAATACAAGAATGCGCTTTTACATCTCATGCTGTTTACCAACATTAACCAGATTTATATCAAGTTTAATGGGCATTTTTATATTTCCCGAAAAATCGTAAATGGCAGCGTTACGTGTGATGCGCTTTGTTCGAATGCATGCGAAAAAATACGTTTTTAGTTGAAATTTGGTGTGGGAACCATCATATGGACATGTAGATATTGCCCTTAAAATTGGGAACGTGCATTAATTTAAGAATGCAAAAGTTTGCGGGATTTTGAATAATTTTATAATAGCGATGAATCTACTGGTGCTAGGATAAAAAAGCTACACGAAACGAATTTCTATGAAGCCTTATTGCATTTTTATTAACCCATCATTAAAGTTAATATTTCCTTGAACATAACTTCGTTGGATTTATAATTTAATGCAATAACCGTCCAGGCAATTTTGCAATTCCATAAAATAGTTTGAACAGAACCATTAACTATTTAATTTGTATTAAGATATTTAAATTGCCTCTGTAACTGTTACTATTCGGCCTTATTCGCAAAGCACATTGTTTGTTTGTTTATTAGATGTCTGATATTGGTTCATTTTGCTGATTTTTTTTGTTAGTTCGGTCACCCTGCCGTACAAGTTTAAGTAAAAATTTTTAAGTCTGATTTGCTTCGAACGGGGAAAGTCGATGAACAAGTTTTTAAAACAGCTTTTTCAAATTTCCAGTGAGGATTAACTTTTGTAAATATTACGACTAATGACTATTTTTTTTATTTTCGCATGATATGGAAATTTCGCGGACATTAAAAGTTTGTTTATAGAGGGAAATACAAGAGATCCTGATTCGAAAATAGTATTTTCAGGTGCACTCGGAACACTTTCAGTTGGGTAGAATTAAGGCGAGGAATTTTTCTAGCAGTGCATTGAGTTGCTTATATTTAAATAAATTTTAATTTAAAAATAATTTAAATTTTTAAACTGCCCTTTTTACCAAGGAATGCAACTATACAGTGTGTATCAGCCAAATGGAATAAATTCGATAATAAATACATGGGGGCGTGTCCGAAAAAACGCTCGAACACGTCGATTGGTAATTCTAGTTGGGCATTTTTCTCAATAAAATTTTTTATACAGAGTGTGTCATGTAACAGTGGCCAATACTAACTTTCTTATTTTAAATGCAACACCCTGTATATTATTCAATTTTTGGATTCTTCAGAAAGTTTCAGACATATTTCATGTACAATATCCTATACCTATCTTCAACTGTTTCGGAAATACTAAGTGTTTCAGATTTATTGCAAAAATTAACAACACACTAAAAAACCAATAAGTAATAAATACTGTTTATTTCTTGATAATGGAAAAAACAAAAAAAAAAACATTAATGTAGGAGATGTTGAAAATGCTCGCCGCGAACGTCTTGGCAACATCCTAATCTTAAATAGAAATTTCTTCTAACGTTACTGAACATTTCAGGCGTGACCCATCTAATCGCAAGCGTTATTCGTCTTCTTAAGTCAGCTAAGTCGAGGGGTTTAGTTTTGTATACAATATTTTTGACATAACCCCCTAAGAAGAAGTCTAATGGCGTCAGATCAGGGGATCGTGCTTGCCATTTCATCGATCCACGCCTTCCTATCCACCGATTTGGAAATACTCGGTTGAGGTACTGCCGGACATTGATTTGGTAATGGGGCGGTGCTCCATCTTGCTGAAACCATATCATATTTGCTAAAAGTTGTGGGTTTGCTGGATCAGGATATAAGTTTGTCAAAGTTGGCGAGACATTATTTTGGAGCAGTGCTAAATAATTATCGCCATTTATGAAAAAGGGACCTATGATATGATCTCCAACAATTCCTGCCCATTAACCTTTTCAGGATATTGCGTATGTTCTTCTCTCATCCAGTGAGGATTTTCCCTAGACCAATACCGGCAATTCTGACGATTAGCATGACCGTGAAGTGTAAATGTGCACTCATCAGAAAACAAAACATGTTCGAATTGGATCACATTGTTTTCTAACATTACCATCATTTGTTCACAAAAATATGTTCTCCTATCAAAATCGTCTTCCATGAGCTCATGAGTAGGTATCATTTTATAGGGATACATTTTATTTTCTTGTAATGTTCGAATAATCGATTAATGGTAAACATTGGGGCTGTTTTTCGACTAGAAGTATGTGGGTTTTCCTGAATTTCAAGCATAATATCTAATTTGGTATCATCACTTATTGCATTGGCTGCAGCTACTTTTTTTTTATCTGCTTTACGTGTCCAAGCTGGCAAAAGTGCTTTTCTATTTTACTAATTGTCCCTTGAGTTATAGGCGGCCAATTTGGAAATTTTTCATGAAATAAGCGAACAATTTCCATTTGTGTCCGTGTTTTATCTCCATAACCAATCATCTGTAGAATTGTTATTTTGTGCATTTCTGTTAAATAAACCATTTTTTTGATATGCAGTTAACGATATTAAAACGACAGGTGGATTTATAAACTCGAAAAGTTGGCGAGGTTGAGGTTCAGTTGGTGTTGGAAATAGGAGTTCAATTTAAACTAAAGGGAACACTCAGTTCTATTTATACACTCGTTCATGTTGTTCATGTAAAGCTCATGTAAGGTTCGAAAACTTCCCGGGTAGTTCGAGATAATCAATTTTTATGCTCGGAATTCGGAATATCTAACCTCACAACTTGACCATAACTTCAACCTCACCAACTTTTCGAGTTTATAAATCCAGCTTAACACTGACAACTACTAACTGTCATGCAGACAGACAACAGTTTGCTAATGTCTGGCGTTTTAAAGAAAAGTAAACAAAACTATTTATACCTTTTTTTTTATTTCATATCAGTAAAAACATTTTAACATCAATTTTCAACATCTCCTACATTAATGTTTTTGTTTGTTTTTTACATTATAAATAAATAAACAGTATTACTTATTAGTTTTTTAGTGTGTTGTTAATTTTTGCAATAAATCTGAAAACACTTAGTATTTCCGAAACAGTTGAAGATAGGTATAGGACATTGTACCCTGCGCATCATATAAAACTGGTGCAACTGTTGTAGGCTAAAAATTAGCTTTTTTAAGCTTTGTAAATTGGTCGTTTATGTCGTTTGTATAACAATGAATTTTGTTGGTTATGGCTTTAAGAAACAGTACTGTCAGCTATTCGAAAATTCCTTTAACCTTCTGAGTAAATAAATAAACTTCACTATAGAAAAGATAATTAAATCGGTTTAATTTTAAAAAAATTCATCTGCTAAGTAAAATTATACATTATTTTAAGTTAATAACTAGTCATAGCTCCATTATTATCTAACACTTTTTGTAACCTTATTGGCACAGAATTTATTAAATTTAATGCTAAATTTGGATTTTCGGACAGGTTTTCCCAAAAATCCTCAATAAGAGTCCACAGCTGTTGCCTATTTTGCGGAACGATATTTAATTTTCGAATTTTTTTTACCATAATTCCCTAAGTACTTTCTATAGGATTAAGATCCGGACTCTTTGATTGCCAAGGAAGAACTTGAATATTGTGTTCATCAAAATAATTCCTCACACAGTTAGCAGTGTGAACTGAACAATTACCTTGTTGAAAAATAAAATTGTTGTTCGGAAAAACCTCCCTGACTGAAGGCAACATTACATTATCTAAAATATCTATATATTTCCTCGCATTCAATCTTCCGTCAATGTCCCAACATACTCCTAATCCCCCTCTGTACATCCAAGCCCAAACGTTCACTGAAAATCTTCCCGATTTATCGCTTGGAGAAATATACTTTTCTTCGTATCTGGACCGAGGCGGTCTATATACTCGAATGTGACCATCATGATACGATTGAAACACTTTCTCGTCAGAGAATATAACTCTCCCCCAAAAATTTACCACATCATTTAACAGGTAATTAAGAGCAAAAATAATTCTACCTTGTTTTTTTCTTGGGAAAGTTTATATTTTTTTGACGCTGCACAATTTTTTAATTCCGTTTTTCGAATCCTTCTTAACGCAGTTGTGACAGAAGCGGGGAAATTTGTTTCAACTTTAGCTTTTCTTGCACAATCAAAAGACCATACAAAATTAACTAAATTTGCATCTTGCTGTTCGTTAGTTATACACGATCTTCCTGTCCCTCTTTCTTCTTCTTTCAACAGTTTGTTCATTATCCCATCTTTCTTTTAAATTCTGGATAGTAGTTTTGCTTCTATTATATTCTTCGGCCAGTATTCTTACAGACCAACCAGCCTCTATTTTGGAAATTATTTGCAACTTTTCGAAATTACTCAATTGCCTTGGCATCGCTATAACGTAAAATGGAAATTTTTGACATAATATCCTATTATTTGTCATAGTGACAGGTGTATTGGGTGTCATTCTTATGCAAAGCATGATTGATAGCGAATATTATAAAACCCGATTTACATTGATAAAATCAAAGTGTACCAGTTTTATATGACGCGCAGTGTACATGAAATGTCTAAAACTTTCTGAAGAATCCAAAAATTGAATAATATACAGGGTGTTGCATTTAAAATAAGAAAGTTAGTATTGGCCACTGTTACATGACACTCCCTGTATAAAAAGTTTTTATTGAAAAAAATGCGCAACCAGAAATACCAATCGACGTGTCCGAGCGTTTTTTTGGACACGCCCCCATGTATTTATTATCGAATTTATTCCATTTGGCTGATGCACACTGTATAACCTGTTACCTACAGAATTAAAGAATCATAGTATAAATCTGTTCAAGAGAAAACTAAAGAGAATCTTAAAGGATAATATATTTTATAGCGTGCAAGAGTTTAAAGACTTTTTTCAACCATAATCGGATCTGTTAATGGTACCTGCAATTTTATGAGTATTGTTTGTTCGTTCGAATACATCGTCTATTTACCCCTTTATTTTTATTTATATTTGTTCTTCCCTGTGTCCTTTTTCTTAGTGTGTATTGGAATTAATGTATTACTGTTATTTTATTTATTTTGTATCGCTGTAATGTCTAAAGCCTATTGGCAAAAAACGACAATAAACACATTTGATTTGATTTGATTTATATTTCGCTAAATTTATACTGACATTGTTTTTAAGCAGGGTTGAAAGGATTTAAATCAATTTATTTAAGTCAATTCAAAGCACTAATTTCTGACAAGTTATATTTAAGAGAAAATAAAAACTTTCAGTTTTAATTAATGGTGTATTATACCAAAAAAATAAAACCGCTGTACCTAAATAATGTTTATTTTAGTTAATTGTAGTGCTTCTGCGATTTCTGAGTTTAGAATGGACTAAACCAAATGTTGAGAAAATTCTCTCGATTGATGCGGAAGAAGCAGCAGCACAAAGTAATTGTCTGATTATGAAGAACTCTTTTTGAATAATGGGTATATTTTGTTGCGACTTCCACCAATCTATAGGTTTTACATTTCTGGAGAATATCATCATGAAACATAATATCAGTGAAATGTTCTGATCTGGCAAGAAACTTGACTATGAGTGGTAGTAAACCACTATTTGAATCTAATTCTTCAACAGCTTTTAAAGCAACATTTCTTTCACTCTTTGTTAGTGTTTGCTGAGTTTTTGTTGAGTTAAGAAGATATGCCAACAAATGATACGGGGTTATACACTGTTCATAACGCCTCTTAAATTCTTGCAGTTGAGTTAAAGTTATGTCCGTTTTGTCAAAATGAGTTCGGGAGGACGCGTCTTTATATAAACAGTGGAGGGTTTTCTTGTTCTGATAGGAACTTGCAGCTCTGAGCGTTTTTCGACAGGAACTATCTTCATTAAAATTTGAAGAACGGTGGGAATAAAATCAAAAACGTGTTGAAAATAGCAACTTATTTATAGAAAAAAATAGAAAAAAATGAAAATAGAAAAAAAAATCAAAAAGATCTTGATTTTTTTCAAAAAAATCGTGATTTTTGATGTTTTTCAAAAAAAAATCATGATTTTTTCAACCGTTTTTAAGTCTATAGTGCTAACCAATTCCTAATTTGCCTGTAAAAGGTTAATTCTTTTATATTGTATATACCTACAGGTAATTACGTTTGCCAAATTAAAGAGGGTAGTTCATTAGGTCATGATATACAGGGCAGTGGCGGCCCGTCGGGGCAGGCAAGGTAGGCGCCGCCTACCCTTAATTTATCCCCAGGCAGCCCACTTGTAATATTTCCCGGTAACAGTAACCCAAGTTCATATTTAAGTAATAATATTATTGTTATAGATTCAGATTTAATCATTTTCCTGTACCGCCAGAGCTTCTCTCCAATAATACTCGCTTAAAATGGGAAATCAGCAAAGGCAGGAGATCAACCTATACTCGGTTGCTTAATGCGAGAGAGTAATAAAATGTAAATTTGCAATGAAAGGACCCATTAACCAGGGTGGACAACTTAAAGGTTGCATTGTAAATTTCAGGTAAATTGCAATGATAGTTTTTAAAAATTCCGTATTTCAGACCTACACACCCCGAGTCGGCCCTAAATTTGGGTCACTCCAATTTGCATACAAAAGAAAGACGAGTTTGGTGAATAAAATTAGGGTGACAGCGCCCTTACTTCAAGTGGTTTATTAGAATAAGAAGTATAATAGTAATTATACTTCATTATAATTAAAGAGATAGGCAGATAATTGAGATATTAATTAGTCTAATATTAAATAGATAAAAACTTATATAGAAGTAAGAATAATATAAAAATAGATAAATTGGAATAAATATTAATATTTATAAAAAAAAATCTACTATGTACAATACAACAAGTTAATTTTTAAATTTTTGTCATCATGTTCCGAGTAGTCCGATGAACTATCGTCGTTGGGGTCTAGAGAAATAATAAGGGGCTCTACAGTGTTTTCTAGCATGTTATCAGCTTCCCACATTATTTCTTCTATTTCAATCACATGTTCGACGCACTTACTCCATTTTTCACAATCCACTGTCTTTATTCCCTCTTGCAAGAGGTTTCCAACGTCTCTCATTTTAAAAGTGGTGTTATGCCTTGCTACAAACCTTTTTACTTGCGCCCGCACCAATTCTATGGGGTTTAATTCACAGTGATATGGCAGAAGGCGAAGTACCGTTATATTTCATTTTGAAGCGATTTCGTCGACGACAAATTTTGTACAAAGAGGTTTATTCAACTTTGCAATCTCCAGTAGCTCGTGTTCAGCATATCTTTATGAAATGACTTATTATTTACAGTAAGCCAATGAATGATATCCAAGAAGACGTTGATATTTTTCGGATTTCCTTCAGTGGTAGTTGGCATATCCGGAGGAATAAGATCTAGCATTTGTTGGAAGTATTCTTCAAAGACATCAGCGTTCATGTCTTCATGATAGTCTCCAGTCCGTTTTGAGTAGCTAGTAAGCCGCCATCGACATATCCATTTTTGCTACCAATGTGAGTAATTATTAATCTTGTACCTTTTCCCGAGGGAGCTTTTATTCCAGTGGATCGTCCTTTCATGAAAGCTTGCCTCGCGCTTTTTATATGTTTATCCTGCCATATTTTGCCAACGGAATAACCTTTATTTAACCGAGTTTCGTCCATATAATAGATATTCCTGTTTTCCCTTCGAAACTGTCTAACTACCCTCAAATATCGTCGTCGCCAGCAGATGATTTCGTCTTTCTCTAATAAAAGTGATTTTCTGTTTTAAATGTTTTCATAAGAAAAATTAATTTCCTTCAAAGTTTTCCATAATTTCTTCTTACCCATGGGTGGAATGAAATTATCCTTTTTCATTTCAGACATTATTTTGTCCAAGATAGGTATTTTTTTTTTTAAGAAAATCGAGTGTATGATTCTTCTTCCTGTACTTCTCCTTGGTGACCTGATGGTGCGTTTATCCTCGTGCACAAGTCTGTATATTGTTGACTGTCCGACTCCAGTCATATTCGAACCCATTCAACTGTTTTTGCAACTCCGAATGTTAAATTTTGGTGGCGAAGAGCGTTGAACACATTGAGAATAATAATTTTCTCGTTTTTAAAAAGCGCAGTTTTACTAATCCGTTTCTTAGCAACAAATTCAGAAACACTAGCCATGTTCAAACGAAGTTTTCCAACAACTGCTGGAGAGTAACTGAACATTTCAAATTTTTGAAACATTGAGACACAGGTAGGTAAACTACCTGTGCCTCTACCTACCCGATCATCGGACCCCTCAATAATCATAGGTACAATAATAATAATTGGACTACACCTATGGAATACGGC
Organism: Polydrusus tereticollis; assembly: GCA_963920685.1. NCBI lineage: Eukaryota > Metazoa > Arthropoda > Insecta > Coleoptera > Curculionidae > Polydrusus > Polydrusus tereticollis. The sequence goes on along the minus strand of OY987326.1, from coordinate 39,011,260 downwards.
GAAGACCACTGGATTTTATAGTTTTATAATGATTTATTGCTCTCTCGCATTAAGCAACAGACGCGTTATATTGCAGACATCCTGAAAGGCATCGCGGTCACAGTAGCGCTGGTTGATGTCGGGACTGCTGAGAAATCAACATCATGAAATCAAACCAAAAACGAGATAGTCAACCATGAAATTAACAATAAGCGTAACCCAAACTAAATACAAATACAATGAGTCATTTCCAAGAATTTGTTAACGTAGAATGTGCTTTTTCGAAAAAAAAAATTCAAAACACTGCAGCATATTTATGTGAATCTGAACAAAAACCAAAAATATGTTATTTTCCTGGAATTGGAAATTTTTGTATATTAAAAAAAATGCTGAAGTTTTATGGACGATATTTTGAAAAAAGATTTTATTACTAAAAACTCGATAATAAATTACTGAATGGGTTGCGAGTACTTAATTGAGTTTAATAGTGTACTTATGTTAGTCGGGCATATGCCACTTGCGCGCCGTGGTCAGAATTTTTGAAGGGTACGATAATCCTATGGGACAGTAGCGCGCAGGTTGTACACCGGCCTATAGGTCACTTGCGCGCCTTGTTAATGGCAGTGAAAATATATATATGAGAATGGCCTAAGGGGAGGAAGGGAAAATTCTTATAGTATTACAAGGGGAGGAAGGGAAAATTCTTATAGTATTACCTATCTTAAGTGAAATTTCCAAAACCTTTAAATTAAGGCAATTAAAATGCAGAGGGGTCTAAGAAGTACTTAACATAATCCTTTAATGCTTTAATTACATTTTGTGCGCAAGTGACGTGTGAAATATTCCATCTTTTAGACTAGGGCCAGGTAAAAACTGACCACGGCGCGCAAGTGACCAACACCCATGTTAGTCTAAGTAAATATTTATTGGTCTATGCTACCTTTATAACAAACTATTATTTATCTAATTCTTTTCTCGGCTTAACAAAATTCGTTTTTATATAGATTTTACATGTTTTGTAACAGGCAGTACTGTTCAATGGTCATAGTAGGTTTAGTCTGTACACAGCGTAGGCAATACTCGGCTTTCTAATAATTTTTGTTCCACCTATTATGGCAAAATGGCTGTCAAATACTAATAATGCACCTAATTTATTGTCACGCGTGTACTTAGTTTATTTATTATTCGACTTTCAACCTATATGGTGCGATCTTAGGCCAGATAATGTTGTATTTAAGTATAGAAATCTGCCTTTAAGTAGTTGCTTAACCGAGCGTACCATTTAGCGAAAAGTTTGTTAAAAAGTAGCCATTGCAAGAACAGTCAGCGACATGTTTTTCATTTTTGTTGCGATACATGCATGATACATTTGTGCTGGGCAGTTTAGGTTTCAAGTTTCAAGGTGTCACATATCGTAAATATAAAAGAAAACAGTTCTCAACGATAAATAAGATAAACAGCTCAAATAGTCTAGTAGACCAGATAAGAGGGCAAAAATGTCCGCCAAGCAGTTCTCCGAAAACTATACAAATGTACCAGATACATCATCCCCGGAAGTACCAGCTATTGGTATTGGCAAAAATAGAAGAAACCATCGAAGATCTAAAAAAAGATTCATGCCCTGGCATTAATGGATATACCACCAATATTTTTGAAAAGGTGTGCTGCTTCTATTGCCCCGGCTCTCACATACATCATGAATAAATCCATAAAAGATCACACACTGCCACGGGAGTGGAAACAAGCATTTATTGTACCAATATATAAAAAGGGAGACAAATATGACCCATTGAATTATCGTCCTGTCAGTTTGACGAGTTGCATTTGCAAGGTTATGGAGAAGATAATTACTAGAGAAGTTGTTGAGTTTATGGTGGAGCATAACATAATCCCTAAGAATCAACACGGATTTATATGCCAAAAAGATCAGTTTCTACAAACCTAGTACCGGCGGTTAATTGGTGGGTGAGCTCTTTGGATAATTGTTTGCCAGTGGATGTCATCTATCTCGATTACGAAAAAGCATTTGATAAGGTTCCTCATGGTAGACTGCTTGCCAAGCTAGAACACATTGGAGTGAGGGGTGATTTACTGTTATGGATTGGAAGCTTCCTCACTGGCCGAGAATTTGGTGTGAGACTTAACGGACGGTTGTCAAGATTCTATCCTGTTATCAGTGGAGCTCCACAGGGTTCAGTACTGGGACCACTCCTCTTTATCTTATATACCAGTGACCTTGTCCATGTTGTCTCCTGCAATATTGTTATGTACGCTGATGACACTTAGAGTTATGGACACCCATCTCCAACTTTACAGGAAGATCTAAATAAAGTTAGTATATGGTCTAAACAATGGCTACTGTCATTAAATGTCAACAAATGCACATTCCTGCATATGGAAGGGAACAATCCTAGAGATCAGTATGCTATGGAACAATATAATTTGAAGTCTGTCAAATCCCAGGAAGATCTTGGAATATTGATAACGGAGGATTTAAAGTGGGCACCCCATATAAACCATGTAGCCAAGAAGGCTAATACTCGAAATACTATACGGTGTGGAATCCATATTTTGTCAAGGACATCGAGCTACTGCAACGGTTCCAACGAAGAGTTACCAGGATTCCTATACAGCTAAGACCAATGGAGTACGCAGATCGACTTAACCGCTTCGAATTAACGTCACTCAAAGAACGCAGATCTCGTGGCGATCTGATCCAGGCATATAAATAGACCAGGGGATATTTTTTCTACGGTGAAAAACAAGGGTACTTTATTCTTGCGTGAATTTATTGTTTTCACCTCTCCCTCGTATACGACGCAATATTTACTAGTTTTGTTTATGCTCTTTTTTGTTTGAGAACATGCAGAACATTTCCACCGTCAAAAAAATTTGGTAAGTTTTGAAATAAAAAAAAAATCCCCTTTGGTGCGTACTTTCTGCCGGTCACTGTATATATCTACGTTTAATGTACCTTATTGTTAAGCTTAACGAAAAAATAACATAATAAATATATATATACTTAGAACACTAAACAACTAAATAAAAGTATGCGTTGGAACAATATAAAAGAATAAAGATGACGAGTATTATATTAATCGTATATTTATTTAGAGATTTATAAAGTAAAATATGTAGGTAGGTATAATATTTGCAGAATTATACCGTTGACTCTTACTGCCATAAATAATCTACCTGATTAAATCCTATTGTATACGCCTCAACCTCTTCAAAGCTGAATAAATGGGATCAGGGTCGGCTTGAAAATGTACCTACACCACATGATTTATTTTTATAATTTAAAATAAATAGACAGGTATTTTTAGTTTTAGGTACCTATAATAAATGTAAAATAATGATAATTGAAAATAATATAATTTCAAAGTATAACTATTAGGGTAACAAGTACAATAAAAATTAATTAAATTCTTAAAAACTATTGACAATTTATTCAAAATTTAACTCTGTATCACTATCACTATCTTCATCTAAGCCTAAACTTATAATTAAGGGTTGAACATTTGTAATCATACAATTGTAAGAATTTTTCACCTTAAGTACATTCTGTACACAGTTTTTCCAGCTATCTGCAGAAATTTTTCTTACTTCGTTTTTAATTAATTCTACTACAGATGCATTTAATGTAGGAGAAATATTATTTCTCCTAATATTGGATTTTCATTGGTGCCATATTAGCTCAATAGGATTGAATATACAATAGTAATAGTATGGAGGAAGACGCAACACTGTATGTCCATTTTCTGCTGCGAGTTTGTCACACTCGTATTCTTTATTTATTTTAAAAGCTTTTAATACTTCTAGCAGTTCTCGTTTTTTGTAAATTTCTTCAAAATATAAATCATTTTCAATCATAATATTTTGAATTTCTGCTTTTGTATTACTAGAATTGGGAATGATTTTTGCTTGCCGACTATGATAACTATATAGCATTGCCCATTACAATGACGCTATTTTCAGGTATATTTTTAAGGAGTTTATGTTTAAACCAATCTTCAAAAAGTTGTGCGTTGGTATCTTGATGGTAATCTAAAGAAGAATCTGCTATGTTTTTAGCTGAAAGCAACAGACAATTTGGAACAAACCCGTTCTCTGAACCAGCATGTTATATTGTGATTATTTTGCCTTTATTTGATGGTGCCTTGGTTTGACAATTTTTGGAAGAATCATCCCAACCTTTTCTTGGAGTGTCATGGGTATCGAACCATGTTTCGTCAAGGTAAATAATTGGACGATTTTTTTCTCTAAATTGTTTAACAGCTGTTAAATATTTAAGTCTCCATTCCCGTAAACGATGAGATTCCATTAATGTTTGTCTTTTATTAATGCTTCGGTATTTAAATCCCATTTTATGCAATATTTTCCTAAGACTTGAAAGGCTACAAGAGATATTTGTTTCGTCTTTAATCAGCCGCTCTTTGAGGGAAATCAAAGTGGGTACAGTTTGTGCCTCATACATTTGGTAAATCTTTCTTGTTAATAAATCCATGTCATTTTCGTCAATGCTTCTAAATGTGCCAAAATCACTCCGATTTTTTCTAGGATTAACAGGTTTAAGTACTATGTCTCTTACCAAAGATAAAGGAGTTTTTGTCAAAGTAGACGTCTCTGCTAAAGCATCCATCGAATTAAAATTTCTACTCAACAAAGATTGATACACATTTTTAATTATTAGTTTGGCATCGGTAGATAAATGCTTTCTTTTAAAAATGACACTTGAAGATGCCCCCCTATCAGCACAATTCCAAGGACGCCACATTCTACCACTAATAAGCCCAAATAAAAATTACTCGCCGGAAAACCACTAAAGACTAAAATTATTAAAAATCAGTTTGTATTTATATATGCATCAGGCATAGGTATAAATTGAATTTGTACCTGGTCCGGCTCTACTCGAAAAGGTTTTAAAATTTGGGATTTCCTTATTTATTTTATGGTCAAAGGGATAATGAGGGTTTTATTGCAGTCTAAACATCAACGATATAATTCTACAAATACTATACCTAAGCATTTATATAAAAAAGGAATACATTTATATTATAAGCTTATATCAGAAGAATTTAAAAGCTAAAAGGAAAACTGTAACAATGTAAATACCTACTTAGTTTCGTAGAAATGGCGTACTTATTAGTAAGGTTTCTATTAAATTTTGTTAATATGCTTACCCAATTTAACAAGATCCTCATAACAGGCACTCTCATTTGGCACTTTACAGAACTTTGCTTTGTTTCTATATTTTAATTTAAATATAACATTCTATATGACTTAGTTCAAAGAGCACAATCCTGACTTGAAAGTTGAATTTGCACGTAGCGTCGGCGTCGTGTGTCAATTCCTAGAATTTCACACCACTTGTTGCCGCCTGTCTTTTCGGTAACACGGGTTTAGGTATTTTTACCCGGGACCATGTAAAAAAACGATTAAAGAATAAGTTTTACACTAAATGTGTTAAAATAACCTTCTAGCGGGGTTATTTACACGCTAAAATGGTGTTATTAATTGTCATTGTATTTAATTTTCCTGATAGAGTGTAAAATGGAATAAATAACACCTATTCAACGAGAGTTAAATTTATAGGCAAATTTAGTACAACAACTTTGGTCCCATATGAGTGTAAAAATGTGGTAAATTATGTTGATCCGGGTGTTAACTTTAACACTACTTTTTATTACCAGTCCGGAAATGATTTTTACCAGGTGGATATTTTTTACTGTGTACCTACTTAAAATCGTATAGCAATTAGGGATGCAGGTAATTTGTACTGCGGCTCTTCCCGAAAAGATGTGAATTCGAGGAATTTTATCGCCAGGGGGGATAATTAGGGTTTTATGGCAGTTAAGAGTTCAACGGTATAATGTAAACTTTCCTATATCAATTGGCTTCTGACGTAAAGATACATTTCTTCGGAAAAAAAAACGGATCCAGAAGTACTTTCTACTGAAGCTTTGTATTGTCGTTTCAGAAAGGCTATAATCAAACGAAAAAAAAATCGCTCGTCACCAACAAATTCGCAAATAGAAAACCAGATATATATTTTTATTACTATGTTGAGTTTTTCGTATATTTGTCGAATAATAAGTTGAATATTTGTATTCGTTAGAGTAGTCTTCGTTGCATCACTAGAATATACTGCATAAAAATATTGTTAAATATTTAAATTCGAACATTGTTTTCACATATAATTGAAGTCTAGTCTCCTCAGGAAAGTATCGCATTTGCCAACATTTTTTTTTATATTCCGACATCGTATAGCAATTAAAATTAAAGACAAAACATTTTCGAACAATAAGAAGAAAGCTGAAAAATATTTTTAACTTAACAAGGAGTCGCAAGGTAACGCGTACGCCTTATTAGTTTTAACTCCATTATCCCATTATGGTTCTCGTATCCCTCTTTGGAGTATTATTTACAAAAGGTTACTATTAAAATATAAAATAAATCAATAGTTAGATAAGGCGAATTGTGCTGGGTAAAAATAAATTCACACGTATTTTATGGCTCGTATTTAATTCTACTAAACGTTTGATGATACAAGTTACGGGTGTGCAAGATTCTGTTGTGAAAAACTAACGCAGCAGCTAAGAAATTTTGAAAATGTGTAAACAAAATTATCAATTTTCACATTTTTTAAAATTTTAATTGTATTTCTGTAAAATTGTACATTGATGAGGATATAAAAAACAAAAATTAATTTATGTCTTGTTTCCATTAGAAATAATTTCTAAATATAGCCTGGTTTAGTTTAATATAAAGTGCACGTTTGCACCGATTTTTAAACTGACTTACACTAAATTATATTGGAATAGTCATGTAATTTTATTGTTACTTTTTTATATAATATGCTTTAGCTATTTGAATAATACAAATAATAATATAAAGATGGATCTTCAATTATTCTCCAAATCATTTGGATCACTGCTGTCAAGGGTAACAATGGGCCATTGTTAAGTTCTTTCTGAAAATAGCTTACTAGAGAAGCTATAAGCTCTTTGCACCGGCTATTTAAATGTTTCGGCATTTTTCACAAATAGTAAACAACGTAATCGACAGAGATATGTATGTGCACTTTTGTTGTTCTTAAAAGAACAGTTTTTAATGCTATTTATAAAAATATCTGTAATTTTTGTTAAAAAATAGACGCACAGCAATACGGAACCACAGAATAATTAAGGTTAGTTTTGCATGAAACGTCAAACCAAGCCAACGAACGAGCTGGTGCCACCGCACCGTTCACAGTTGGCCAATAAAATTCAAATTATATTAATTTTACAAGCTTAAATAAACAAAATATTTGCTATAAGTGGGTTCGTATCAAAGAAGAATACTTTAAGTTTGTAGTACGTTCAATATCGCACAAAGTTTAAATATTTTTTGCCCAAATTTAATTTCCTCGTGCTTTCTTACGGATTTACAATTATCAGCTGATTGATGACGTGCATTGAAAATTGTTTTGCATGAAGTATAGCTTTTTCCAATACAGTAATTTTTTTCATATTTCTAGAATTTCTCATTTTTTCACATACTAATACCTATACTCTGGTATTAACATAATTGGCAGTGACTCATTTTTACCTGGGTGTGCAAGACGTAAGGGGAACGCCAATTCCAGAGGCGTGTCATTTTAAAATATAATAATTCAAAAAATATATGAATTTTTTGCTTATTATTATAATATATTTTTATTTACTATAATAAATATAATATTGTTAATTAAACTGAAGAATAAATTAGGCTTTTTCATTTGGTGATCTAATAAAGTAATTAGAGAAACTAGATTACGCAGGTATAAAATCCAAAAAGAATAATAAAGCAACGGTATATGTTATTTTCATAATGTTTTTATTATACTACATAATAATAGAAACATATCATAGTGGATTAAGGGCAAAACCTAAACCTAAATTATAAATGTTAATAAACTATTTAAACTATAATATAAAACTATTGTTACGTAATGAACACTAATTGATAATAATTTGACAAGTTATATTCCACGCCGACATTAAAAAGTGTTATAATGACAATACGTTACAATTTTAAATTCATTATTGCCATTACAGCGATTACTCACTATCTGACGATGAAAACATTTCATTACTGTCGCTACTGCTGTCATCTGCAGGATTTATAATAATAGGTTCTACCATGACTTCAACGCGTATACATCTAAGTACCACATTTTTTCTACGCCCTCGACATGTAATACGCACTTATGCCAATCTGCTGCTTGTACATTCGCCATTGCCATTTTTAACAGTTCTTTAACATCTTTTAATTTAAAAGTTTTATTTTCACGCGCCACTTCGCCTTTTATCTGTGCCCATATAGGCTCGATTGGATTTAGTTTACAATGGTAAGGCGGTAAACGTAATATGGTAATAACTCGTTCAGGAGCTATTTCATTCACTACATATTTCGTATATTTTTTTTTGTGAAGTCTTGCAAGATCGAGCAACTGCACTTTTAGCATTTTTTCGCCAAATGCAATATTGTTTTCTTCGAGCCAGTCAACAATCTTTTCTTTTCGCCACGCAGAAGTTGGCAAAGCTTCCACCCGACAGCTGTGGTATGATGCATTATCCATCACGATTACCGACCCACGTTCAATACGCGGTAAGATGGATTTAAACCAATCTTCAAACACTCCCGAGTAGTCCCGAGTTCATATCCTCATAATAATCACCGGTTTTACGAGATTCAAACACGTTTAACCCACCTTCAAGAAAACCAGAATCACTCCCGATGTGGGTTATAATTAACCGACGACCTTTTCCTGAAGGAGTTTTCAATCCAGTGGATAGTCCATTGATTAAGGCGTTACATGCACTTTCCGACCAATGACTTACTTTGTTTGCTGATCAATTAAAATCTTTTTCCGTCCTCTTGTTTTCTTCTGATCGGACACTTTAGTATTCCTATTGTCCTTGATAGTTCTATAAACAATACGGCAAGATGTCTTAGTCAATGTGGCACAAAGTTCTGCTGCATCAGTGAATGATATTCCACTGTGTGTGCTTAGAGTTCCCTCATACACATTTTTTATAATTGTACGCTCCCCAGGTTTTAAATGACGTCGTTTTGTAGCTTGTTGGTTGCTATCATTTGAAGAACTCGCCTGCATTATAATATGTGCTGTTTTGAATGACCACCAAAATAACACCAAAATAATAAAACTGAATTGCTAATATCCTCTTGATTGAAACTTGTCTACGACACTAAATGTTGGTTAGAGGTGATAAGAAAGCGCGCGAGCTCCTTTAGACATGGGTTTTTCTTACCTGCGTTGCTAAACTGAGTAGAGAGTAGACTAAGTACCGTAGGGTGTAAAGGTCCTTAATGATATGCTGATTTTGGTACATTTTATGAGAATTTAAATGAAATATTTTAAAACCTGGCAACATGTAACGACTTATTAATGCACAATCTTCTCCAGCGGTTTTGAATGCTTTTATTTCAGTTAAAAGTGTGTGAATCGATGTTAGTTATTTTCTCCGCACACCATCAATGGTAATAAGAACAGTTTTGCCAATTATTTTGGGATCGTTGTATAGGTGTATGTATTTAAACTTTTTGAGAAATGAGCTGCCAGGTCATTTAGAAGACGTCCCTTTAAACATCAGAAGAGCTATGTGGTAGGTACCAGCATGATGCCTTGTGTATTTTCCCGCGAGGTCAGAAATTTTTTAGACTACCCAAATCGATGGAGTGGCCTGTTTCTGTAATCCGCTAGATCCCAGGATCTTCCTTTTTAGATTTTTATTTATGATGAAGGATAAAGGATCTAGTTTATAAAAACGCATTCTGCCCTGTAGAGGACAATACCGACCAAATCCATAACGCATTTTAACGTCTGACTTCGAAAGCCTCAGACAAAACTTGTTTTGGGGCTACAGGCCAGAAGGATTCGGGAGGGCACTTCTTTTCTAACACCTCCCCCCGCTACACCCACTTTTGCCGATGGGCAACCCCATCAGGACACCCGGGATAGATACTTATTAATTCAACTTTTAAAAAAGGAAGTGAACGTAAAATTTATGCAAATAACTCGCACCCCTATGGTAGTTCATTTAATGTAGTTTTTATTTATAAACGTATTTTCTTGACCGTTGAAAGCTTTTATACAAGCCGCGGGGTACTGTTATACGAGTACGTAAGAATCGAGAAATTCTTTACTGATTTATTAGAAAAATTGCATGTTGTCAGTCGTTTGTAGAATTTTTTAAATGATTTGTTTTTTTATATAGCAATAACTGACGTTTTTACATGAAAGGTAAATAATTTAATAGATAATGTAAATAACAAGGCGCAACCATTCACTTCTATAGAAAAATGTTTTATGCAAGCTTTTGTCGGTGCCGCGGGGTATTTTAAATTATCAGGAAAACCCTTTTTATAAACAAAATTCGCAAATCTATTCAGTAATATACATAATTAATACCTTATTTTACATTGTCAGTCATTTAGTATTATAGTTTAATATATTGTTAAACATAAATACATATTTATTTCGCTTATTGTTTTTACACCTGACTTGCTTATTAAGACTACAAAGTACAAATTCTTTCATTTCTATAATCGCTGGATACCAGCAAAAGTATGGACCATGCATACAGGGTTGCTCGAAAGTCCTGCATAAGATTAATATTTTTTCTTAAAGTTATTTTTAAGAAAAGCGTAGAGACACGGAAATTGATTCAATTATTCTTCATCTTTCTGTAATATTTTCAGTCCCCTCCCTTTAACGCCTTAACCTGTAGCTACGCCAACTTTTAACATTGAAAATGTTTATATTATCGCACGGGCACGTTAGTATGGGTACGAAATTCAACGAAATTCTTGTGTTGCATTTGTCCCATACGTCACACAATCTAACGACACCGAATTAAAATGATCCACAAGCGGAACTACGCGAACCGCCGAGCCGGTGGCCCGATGATGACGGGAAAGGGAGAAGGGACGAAGGACGACGGGATCAGACCAAGTCGAGAGTTAGAGGCGCGTTAGGGTTTATAACCTTTATTTTACTATTTTTTATATTATGAATCAATAAAACTTGTATCAACTACCTAAATATTACATTCAAATCTATGAGTTTTCGCAGATCTCAAATCTCACAATAGTCACACAAGCGTTGCACTCTGCTTCGGCATTTTCAATGTCCTCCCGGTTGCATCTTTGTAAAGAACTGTAAATTTTTTGTTTAAATGGCAACCTTAGTCACATGCAAGATCTTCAAAAACTGAATCCCATGGTACCAGAAAGAAGGGGTTTGCTCATTTCGTTACAGTAAAACCAACCCAAATAAGTTTTTCCCAAAAATTTGTTATTAATTAGCATACATTATTTACATTTATAAAAGGATACCTTATTTAAAATTTTAAAACATATTGTTTAGGCTTTTTATTATTATTATTATTATTAAAAATCAGTAAGGGCGGCGAAGCAGTTTCAACTCAGTTCTTCACATTGGTTTAGTTAGTTTTTTAGATCGTCATATTTGTTTTTAAAAAGGTTGGTGGAAGACTCACTCACACAGTCTCTTGGGAGAGAGTTTCATTGTTGGTTGAGTCGGTTGTGTAGGAAATGTTGTCTACAGAGTTTCTTGAAACGTTCTCGTGTAAGCTTATAGTTAGTGATTCCCACGAGACCAACGAGGCGAGATTTTCATAAAGTCTTGTCTCGTCCCGCATATAAAATAAGAAGTCTTGTATCGAGTCTCGTCTCGCAGCCTCCAGTCTCGTCTCGTCTCGCGTCTCGTACGAGAGTCTTGCAAATGTATCGAAATTTCATTATGCATAATCTTGTTCCAGTTCAGTATGGGACCTACTTGTTATAATGTAAGAATAGGAAGAGAAAATTAAAACTGTTGAAAGATGTCATCATGCATGTATTTGAAAGTAATACCAAAGTTTACATTTACACTTATAGAATAAAAATTTGGTAATACAAAGTAATAAATCTAAACAATTAAACGAAGCAAACACTTAACCTTAACATTATTTAGAAATAATAAGAAAAACTTCTAACAGCCTTCTCGGTCGCACCTAGTCGTTTAGGCATAACAAACATCGTGCAGATTCATTTGTAAGGCGATTTCTATGTTTTCTTATAGTTAACGCAGCACGTAGAATAATCTTTCCGCCGGGACTGAAGTAGCTGGTATGCTTAAAAGATCCCGTGACATCAAACTTAGAATGGGAAATTCAGAAGAAATTTAATAATTTTTAATTAACTATAATAATCACATACACAAATTACTACGAAATTAACTCACAAATAACTAATATTAATAATAATGTCAAAATGTCAGTTTGTTGATTTCTAGTTGTTACTATAAGTTTCCTTAGTAACCTGGTAGCTAAGAAAAACTACAGTGACTTTATACAAGACAGTGGCGACAATAGTGGCCCAAGTCGCCATGTTGCGAGAAAATAATTTACCGGCCAAAAATGTTCGTCGTGCGGTAAATACTTTCAGTATTTAATAAAATAAGTAGAATCAGATGAGAGCTAAATTTCGACTAGCTCATAAATTCAATTGTTCCTAAAAAATGTTTCTTGGGCTTGTTCTACAGGTTCGAGATGATCAAACCCCTACTTTTTGGTACCATGGAATTCAGCTTTTGAAGACCTTTTTATAGAGCCCCATGTGACCTAGGTTACCATTATGAAGAGATTTGAATTTTATGCAAGACTTTAGAACAACCAACTATACAACTTAAAAAATGTTTAAAATTAATTCAAAAACTTTTTTTTTATAAATACCATTTTTAGAACCAGCCAATGGTTTGGTGTAACTTTTTTTTTTAATTAAAGAAGACATTGCAAATCACAATATTTTCATGATTAATCGATAATAAGCAAACATACTTTGCACAAAAATTACCACATTCTTTGTCAATTAAATGCATAAAAGGTATGTGGTTGGTTGATGCGAATATGTAGACAGATAATTGGGAATTTGATGTGGAATCCAACCTTGAAGCGACATAGCTTTACCGTGATTTAATTGTTGTCAATACAACAATAAGAATCGAACAGATCTATCAATAGATAATATACAGAGTGTAACAAAATAAAATCTCTTTCATGACGTTCCCTCTGGTGATTCGTCAAAAAGAACCCATAGACATGGTATGATGCTGCTGTTTTTGCCAAGTCGATCTTCAGTATCCATTACAGATTAGCTAGGGAACAGTGAGTGAAAAAGAAAGAGTCTCAACATCGCTGGACTAACTTACTAGGTAAAAACGAACCAAAGAATTTATTAATCCCTAGTCAAAACTTAGACTCGGATCTGAGTACTGTATGCATGTCACAGAGTCTGCATGTCATAATAGATTATATGACAATCAGGATACTGCTGAGCTATTTCTACGACTTCCTCCAAGTGTATGAGTCTTTTCCCACTTGCACGCAAAACGTGTAGAGTGCTGTCCATCTCTTTTTCACATGTTTTGGTCAAAATCAAAATCTATATTTCATACTTGCAAAAAGCAGCCATCAAAGATGGATGTACAGTGTACACGTCATTAAAATTGCATACATTTCATTACAATACCAGTAAATATACAATACTATACAGGGTGTCCAAGATAAGAATGAGATAGCATTGGAATTTTGGAAACGGTAGGAATTACAATGTTAGTAAAATTAGGAAAAAGTTGCAAAATTGAAATACCTTTTACATGGTGTTTGCAAAAGTAAATTATCATTAACCAACTTTGATATTTTTTAAAACCAGAATTGTTTGCTGTATTATTTTTTACATTATTTTAAGAGATATAAAAGAATGGGAAAAAATCGTCACTTTTTAAGCTGAACAAAATAGCGTTTACAGATTTTCAGTACGACGTTTTGTTTTCGAAAAACCATCATCAACTTTCTTTTTTTAAATACGGTCCTTTTTTTTTAATAGAAAGCCATTTTGAACTCTAAAATAGTTGATGCATCACTTGCAATGGTTTAAACATGTTTTCAGCTTTTTAGTTATCATTTAAAATTATTCAAGAAAAATCTCCAGAATACTCGAAAAACATTTATTAACATAATTCCAAATTACAAACTAGACTTAATTTCAAATGGTGTTCAAACAACGACCATTATTTTCTAAGCATATTAGGTAACATCGTCTAACTATGGAACCAAAAGCATTGTTAAGTACATCTGGTGTAATCGTATGAAATGCTTCTAAAATCAGTTGACGTAATTCTTCCTCCGTTTCAAAATTACTTTGGTGCACATAGTTTTTGATGTACCCCCAGAGATAAAAGTCCTAAGGAGTAAGATCAGGCGATCGTGCAGCCCAAGAAACAGCTGAATGTGTACCTATCGATCTGTCAGGAAAGATATTTGATAAATATTCTTAGACAATTCTCGAATTATCAGCTAGAGCCCCATCTTGTTGAAAAAGTTATTGATTTCTGCTAGTGGTTAGTTATTATCGAACCATTCTTCCAAATTATGCTGCAGTAAATTTCGATACCGCCCCGAATTTCGTGTTCCTTAGTAAAAAACAACACTTTACACCAGATTCTGTATGATTTTTTCAGTTAGCAATCCCCTGTTGCCATTCTGTGGGCCTTTACTGGGTTCCTTGATTAACAGTCTCGATTGTCTGAGCCCTGGAAGTTCCATTCGGTAGTCTTGTTTTCTAACTAGTCTTTTTCTCGTGCCGTCTGGTATAGGAGCTCACACTTTGTCTCATAGCCGATTAAGGTAGCTGACGTCCCCTTTTTGACAAACATGTCCGCTACCTGAATTCCTTGTATTCCAGGATTTCTTCGCCTATAAAGGCATGCCTCTATGACCGTAGATCTTATAAGCCCCATATAGAATAAGGTAGTTACTTGTATGTTCCTTACTTTTATGGCCCATCACTGCTTCTTATTATTAATTTATTGATCGATAATAATTATTGATCATCATCTCATTCATTACTATAGTAACGGTAATTACGTGAGCTTACACACAATAACATCGACAGTGTTTATACTTATCTTGCAAAGTTACCTAATAGACAGAAAGGCACCTGTTTTGAATCATGAATATATATGCTTTCTTGATAACAATATTTTCGCAGTGCTTGACTACATTCTTATGCAAGCGTCATCTATATATCACAGGATTTTTAATGTCCTATTCTGTTTTTGTTGACTAGACTTGATAACCCGTTTGTTATTTTTCCCGATTGAAGAACACAATTTAAGTAAAGTCTGTTCAGAGATATAAGAAACTGATCTCTATTAGGAAAGACGCGGCCCAGCTGTAAAATTGATATATGGCCGTATTTTGCTTAGAATTCTTGGTTTGTAATAATAATAAGTAAGACATTCAATAATATTTTATTTATGTTTAAATGTGAAATTACAAGTTATTTTATTATTAAAAATTATATTTATGATAACAAAAATATACAAATTATTCGGTATTTATAATAAATAATTATTCACTTAATATATCAATATCACTATCGCTATCATCATATGTTCTAATTATTATTTGTGCTATATTGTTTATATGAATATAGGACTTTTCCACTTTTTCAACATGTGTAACAGAATTTGCCCAACTTTGTGAAGGGATGTTAAAAACTTCAGTTTCTATAAGCTCAAGTACACTGGAGTTAATAGTAGGGCAAATATTGTTACGACGAATGGCAGATTTCAGTTGGTGCCAAACATGTTCGATGGGATTAAATATACAATGGTATAGTGGAAGCCTTAAAACTGTATGCCCTAAATTTTTTGCATAATTATAACAGAAGTATTCCTTTTGTAGTTTTAAACTTTGTAAAATCTCAATTAATTGCCTTTTGGTGTAATCTTCCTGAAAATAAATGTCATTATCATGCATGTAGTTTTGGATTGTTGCTTTGGTGTCATTTGAGGAGAGAGTCTTGGTCAACTACCTACTATGGTAGCTTGAATTGTCCATTACAATTACGCTATTCGGAGATATATTTGGAATTAGCTTGTTTTTAAACTAATCTTAAAATAAATTAGCAGTGGTGTCCTCATGGTAATCCAGAGAAGAATCTTTAATGTTTTTTGCAGACAGAGAAAGTTCATTTGGAATCCATCCGTCTTTAGATCCAGCATGCAAAATCGTAATTCGTTTACCTCTTTTCAATGGCGCGCTTGTTTTACACTTGCCGCTTGAGTCAACCCAATCCTTTTCCGGGGTATTTTATGTGTCCAACCAGGTTTCATCCAAGTGAATAATCGGCCTTTGCTGATCTCTGTAAATCCTAATTTTCTGTAGATATTCGGATCTCCATTCCCGAATTCTACTGGATTCCATTAAAACTTGTCTTTTGTTAATTTTTTTAAATCTAAAACCCATGTGTTGGATACACTTCCATAACGTATATACTGTTCTGCCACATTTAACGCCCGTTTCATCTTTTTCAAGCCTCTTAATTAAATTATCTAATGTAGGCACGCTTTGTTCCTCGTATAACTTGTAAATTTTACGCAGTATTATATCTTGATCATTTCCATCTACCTTCGAGAAAATGCCAGTATCGGTTCTTTTTTCCTCACTAAAATGGGATTATTCACAATTTTCCATACAGTTGATGTTGGAATTTTTGTTAATGTGGCCGTTTCCTCTAACGCTGCTTGCTTGCTGACCGCACGTTTAATTATAGTTGAATAAACATTGTTTATAACTTCCTTAGTTTCCACAGAAAAGTGTTTTCTGCTTTTCGACGGGGTTATCTCCTGAAATACATTGGGCTCGCACATATTTTCCATGACTCATACACGATTAAACAAACGCTGTATTACACACGAAGTAAGAATCATTCCTAAGCTTAAAACTAACTAGAGTGGCTATATATACAGTCTTTAGAACATAATTTGTAATAGTATTATGGGATTAACCCTCTCATTTTGAACCAGGTAAAAATCGGTTTAAAATCACCAAACTATTACTTTAATTTTATGGAAGTAGTCCATCTCACAGTGGAGTAATATTTTAAGTGAGGAATGAAACACAAAGTCTGCTCCACTAATTTAATAAATAGGTTCAGATTAACATCCCAAACATGTTTCAAAGGCATAAACCTTCATCTTCAGTGGGTAATTATTAAGATGTTGATATTTATGAAGAGACCAATGACATTGTTACGTTTTTTATAAACTAATGTTGCAGAAAAATTTTTATGAAACCATATGTAACTTTAATTCGGTACAAATATATCCTAAATTAAAGTAAAATTAACATTAAATGAGCAAACATAATTTAAATGAATTTAGTTTTATTTTAATTTTAAACTTGTTGAAAAACCCAAATTTTACTGGGAGATTGTAATGGGGTACGACTCCACCATGATGGTCGTACCCCATTACAATCTCCCAGTAAAATTTGGGTTTTTCAACAAGTTTAAAATTAAAATAAAACTAAATTCATTTAAATTATGTTTGCTCATTTAATGTTAATTTTACTTTAATTTAGGATATATTTGTACCGAATTAAAGTTACATATGGTTTCATAAAAATTTTTCTGCAACATTAGTTTATAAAAAACGTAACAATGTCATTGGTCTCTTCATAAATATCAACATCTTAATAATTACCCACTGAAGATGAAGGTTTATGCCTTTGAAACATGTTTGGGATGTTAATCTGAACCTATTTATTAAATTAGTGGAGCAGACTTTGTGTTTCATTCCTCACTTATTACTTTAATAATGAAATTACGTCTTCCGGATTTGCAGTTTACTTTAAGACATTTTTAAGTACGGGCCATAATTTACCTGCATTTATTCATTTATTCATTGTTTGTTTATAGCCCACCCTTGGATAATCCCATTCAAAGGCAAAATGTAACTTTCTTATATCTCTGGACAGGCTTTACCTACTTTATTATTTATTTTATAAACCTAATTTTCTTCGGTTAATATGTATACCTATATCCAATTTTACTTCTCTTGCGTGCTAAGATCAACGCGCACGAAGTCGCGGCAAGAGCCGAGGTAAAATAACTACTTCTCGCATTTCATTTATCTCGTGGAATTTTTTTTATGTCAATTTGTTTTTAAATTTATAAGTAATTTTTACTGAATAATTAAAATTCCCTTCCGCGAAAACCCACTCGACACCGACTTGCTATTCTTGGTTTTCCTTTGTACTATCGTCAGCAGAAGTAATGGCAGTTGTACGAGAATCGTTTCAGTTAAACTACCACATTGTTACGACTATTTCTTGTCAATATATTATGGTAAATCCAGTAAACAATCTTGTCTTTCTCTTTCTTATCTGGAAGTATCAATATGTTACTACAACATTTTCTGATGATGGTACATTAGGTTATAATATATTCACCGATACATAATAAAGAAAGGTTTGTGTCCGTGATAAAATCTAAAGGGGAAAAACTTGCGGTGAATCGGACGAAGGTTTCAGTATAAAGATCTAATGACCTTTTCTCAGAGTTGTTTTAACTATTAATTAATTAACAACCTCAGAGTTGGTATACCTGCGTGGGGTAGAGCTGAGGAGTGGTAATAACCACGAAACAGCTGCCATTTTCTGTTGTCCAGAGGTTGAACTTTATTTCCATTATTTCCTCGTATCCCGTAATGCAAAACATGTTTATTATGCATATTTTTCTTCCGGTTCACTGAAATTTTTTCCCAGTTATATACAGGGTTATTCCTTAATGACGTCTTAATATCATAGGGTGTAATTCCACAGGCTATTTTATGAAGAAGAGTTCATATGAACATATCCGCAACGACTTAAATTTTTTGCTACAGAGTGCTTTTTAAGCGATATTTTGTAATATCTCTGAAAGTACTTAATATTATTTTCAATTTTGCTATGTGTTAATAGAAGTTATGAAAACGGTCTCTTGCGTTTTTCTCGTCACTAACCAGACCCACAGATCTCGATTAAAATAATTTAATTAAACTTGCTTCATTTAGCAGTAGTGTCAAATAATTTTTAAATACATAAACCTAGTCATTCTGGAACGAACATCATTTTCAAAACAATACTTGTTCACATAATGTAAGCTGTTGATATTCAAAACCACCTCATTGTGTTATTTCTACAACTTTTAGTGTCATAAAATTTATTTAATTTCTTCGCTGTTTTTATTCGAATATCTGAGTACATAATATGGCACATATGGTGAATTATACGAATGAGGAAATGGTAATGCATTACGTGTATGGTCTTGCAGACGGTAATGCAACAAAAAGCCATACGTATTTATTAGGAAAGATATACTTCTCATGTCTTGCCAGGATCTTTTTGAGTATTCATCGCCGTCTAGTGAAACTGGAAAGGTAATTCGGCATGTTGGAACACCCCAATTGAGGAAAAGGTGCTGAAGGAAATCCACGAACGTCCTGAGACGAGTACAAAGGTGTACCTTTAGAATCAGTTTGAGCCACAAAGTATTTTCACAAACCATTTTTTTTAGGAATATTCGAAATTTAGGACGACTTAATGAACATTCTTACTTGCATGTCCTCCAAAACTATGTTACTTGAAGATGTACCATATGCGTTAAGGAATCATGCAAGATGGAGCTCTTGCTAATTTCAGTGTAATTTTATTGTTTTCGATCTTTTACATGCAGTTTATTCTAATCGTTGGGCAGGAGGACCTCAGCAAGATCCCCCGATGTCAATAGAATGGAGCTATTTTTGATTGAGTCATCTTAAAACTCTGGTGTATAAAACTCCCATTAACATTTAGAAGATTGAAGAGAGCGAATAGTAGTAGTAGTAGTAGTTACCTCGTGTGAAATAATACGGAATACGTTGGCAATATTCGATATTCGATGCAAAGATGGGAGGAAGCCAGCATTAAGTGTTGGTGCCCCATTTCCAACAATTTTTATAAAATAAAATTTATCATTATCAATGTTCATAATAATAAATAAATAAATAAACAGGTATTTTATTTAACTACAACAATGAAATTAGAAAAAAAAAGTGGTGGCGTTGTCTAGTAGAGTTGTTCTATCTAACTTAACCATAATGAGTTTCAATTATATTTTAATTACTTTAGTCAAGAACGGTGCGTGTGACGAGAAAAACGCAAGAGACCGTTTTTATGTCGAGTTGACCAGACTAATCAGAAAAAATATCCACGTGGACAAATGCCATTGGATTACCACTTTTTTTGTAAAAGATATCAGACGACATGTTTGCATGGACGGAACTGGTGGGGCAATAGAATTAATCTTTTAACTTAAATATGTGGTTTTATATCCTATTATTACATACGAAAATTGAAAATAATATACAAAATTTTGTAAGTCTTAAGCTGGTAAACTTTTTTATTTTTAGTCCGATTCTAGTGATTTTTTTTTAAGTTTTAACGTGTCTTTTACAAATTTTAAGTAACATTGGTTGATCCATATATTATACAAGTCAAAAAACGTGTCCATATTTTTCTAAGAGACCTGAATATAATATTCAACCTAAAGAACCAACACAAAGTCCCGGTCTCAAATAATTTAATATTTAAAAAATATTCGGTAATATGTTTCGCCTTTAAGGCATCATCAGACCTAAAGATTCGCTCACTTATATGCGTGTTAATTGACATCTTTTTAGGCCCTGATGATGTCTTAAAGGCGAAACATGTTACCGAATATTTTTTAAATATTAAATTATTTGAGACCGGGACTTTGTGTTGGTTCTTTTGGTTGAATATTATACAAGGATAATCGAAATGTGTTTGTTTCATCTCATTTCAAAACACCCTGTGTAATAATGAAGTAGCAAAATTATTTCCAAATACCAGTTTTGTGTCGACCTCTAACGTGTCTTCCGAGCATGCCCAAACATGTTCTATAGGGTTCAAATCTGGAGAACATGCTGGCTAGTTCGTTTTTTCAATCTTATCTTCTGTCAGTTACGCACATTGCTGAAGGTGCCCGGGCATTATCTTGCATCAAGTTTAAATCATAGCCGATAAATGTAGCAAATGGAACTACCTGATTTTCTAGAACCTCTTCAATATACCTGTATGCGATCAGCGATCCTCTATCAATAAATACTAATTCAGTACATACGTGATATTCTTGCCCAAACTATCACGGAATCTCCTCCATAACAAAGTACTAAAAATAGAAAAGTTATCAAGCCTAAAACTGTAACAACAAATTTAATCCGTTCCGAACAAAAAATATGTTCATATGAACCTTTTTTCATAAAATGACCTGAGCAAATAACACCCTGAAATGTTAGCACGTCATTAAGGAACACCCTGTATACCTACAGGTTCTGGGGAAATTTCTGTGAGTATATTTATGTACCTATGTATTGCAAATCTTTGACGGTTTTTTTTTTAATTAAAAATGTGTCATACCTTTCCGCTGGCGTAAGAGCTACACGAAGTGACTATTGGCAACCTTCTCACTTTGCCATAAGCGTACACAAAGTAATTTTTTACCAGTAAAAGGTGGTACGGCACCCTTGCTTTATGAATCTAACACCGGTTTTACTTATCGTTGTTTTGCACAAATTATATCAGTCGTACAAAACCCATTTTTATATTGTGTTAAATGTTTCTTGAAACTGTTACTGCATCAAAGAACACCGACTTGTTTACAAATAATTACAAAAATTTTACCACAGCTTCTTAAAAACTAAAATCACGCTATATTAACAGATATCTCTTGTGCGGCATGCTATGTGTGTGCACAAAGACGAGTTTATCTTTATTATGAAGAAACCTAAAAGAGTCCGTAAATGGTTGAGTGTCTGGCTTAATGGAGGTATTATTGCATGTATCTTTACATAAGCAGTAGAGTTTTGCATGAAATTCCTTTAAAAATTGTAAAATATCCAGGTTTATACTTTCATTATGACTTTGATCAAAAAATATATTATTTTACTTAAATAAATAAGTTCAATTAAATAATTATTACAGCATCTGGGTCTAACAAACAAATTCTTGATGTTACTCGGGTCTTGAAATTTTACTTGCTAAATTTTTAACCCCATGTTGGTTCTTTTTCTACTGTATTGATGCAGCTGCAACTTTAAACAAAAATTTAGGGTTCTTAAATTAGATCAGGCTAACATTGAAATGTTCGAAACAAAGTGTTCAAAGTGCACTACAAATTAAGCCAAGCCCAGTCAAGCAAAAGCCTAGACAGTAGATTTCTACTACTCCTAACATTCAGGAGCTGCTCGAGAGGAATGGTGCGCGAAACCTTGATAATATTGTTACAATATCGAACGCTTTCGAAGAATATAGTAGCCCCAATATAATATATCCACGATCATAAAACTGCAACTTCACCATCTTGGAAACGTGGGTGACAAGCTCCACCATGTTCAAAAACTATCCTGCCGTTTGCTGCAATAACGTAGTGCTGGAGCAGATTTAAATATTTTTCAGTGTTCAGATTACCCTTACCCTCTGCATGCAAATGGTTTAATTAGGCATTCTGCCTCCAAGCATTCCAGATCAAACGTTTCCTTTCTGCCTTCTCTTGGTAGGTGTGCGTTTTCTGAAGTATGTAAGGATTTTCTCGCGCTCGCATTTTTGCTTGTTGACTGATTATTTTTTTAATGGTGCGGCACAGCACTGCGGGAAAAATCCTTTATGGCGCTCTGCGGGCGGTGCCTGTGCGCAGAAAACCAGGGAGGCTGTTTTCCAGTGATGACGGTCTCCAGATGAAGGCATTTTTTTACTAGGGTCGTTAGACGAATACTAACCTGACCTACCTACCGGTGGGCTGCAGTGGTTTGTCGTGTATTTCTACCGTGTACTGCTCTGGGTGGATCAAGTGAGCAACCTCAGTTAAACACTTGGTATGAAAATATTTGTAAAAGAGGCTCAAATCACAAACCTGTTTTTAGGGACACTTACAACATTGTCTATAACCTTTAACCTCGAAAGCCTTCTTCAAAACCCTTCTCTAGCAAAAAGCACATTTCCTTCCTAACTTCAAAACTGACTATAAATGCCCCAGTCTTTTTTTACATTCATACTATTTTTTTGTGTAAAGCGGCCCTTACACGATCAGTTGTATTGTCAATATTTGCAATATTGATGATGATATTGACCGTTTGGGGGCTAACATTCCAATACTGTCAATGTACTGATAGATTTTTGACAGCTCGATAATATTTTGGGAGAAACCAATTATATTGACAATATTTTGATTGTTCGGGTGCAATATTGCCAATATTTGTCGCACTACTCGCATTGGCCAGTGACCATGACCGATCAACCTTTATCGCCGTCGCTGGTTTTACCGATAAGAGTCGTTAGGGGAGACTGAAGCACTAGAAGATAGTGACCCAGAAATATTAAAGACTTTTATTAGCGTGAATCATGCAAACTCGGATATTCTGAAATACTAATAATAATAATAATATATATCTTTAAGGGAATATTTAGATAGAGAAAAGAAATTGCTATAATAAGATATTTTCATTACTTTCATTTTGATTATTGATACAAATTCTGCTCGTGTCAGGGCTTTTTTAATAAATTGATGATGTATTGTCAATAAAAAATATTTACAATATTATTGATCGTGTAAGGGCCGCTTAAGTACAGCAAGAACCGTAGGTACGTTGCGCTATGAAAGATGATTTAATTATAAGAACAATTTTTTTAGTATTTGTGTTTCAAATCTTTAATACTTAAATGCATTTTTTTTTAAAGTTATTACTCTGTGTAGCCAAATGCTTGTAAGAAAATTCTGTAGATAAGTTGCAGTGGCGTAGCCAGCATTTTGGGGTGGGGGGGGGGGGGGGGCGAAGGGGTGCAAATTTTTTTAGGACCACGTCCAAATTTCCTAGGAATATTAAGTCTTCCAATCGCTCTTCTTTGCTAAATAAAATAAGTAAATAAAGTTTTTTAAGAATTATTATTTAAGTAGTAAAGTGACGCCAGGCCAGGGGGGGGCGGGGACGATCGTCCCCCTTCGCCTCCTGTGGCTACGCCGCTGATAAGTTGGTCTCCCTAAATTTTCCTAGGGTTTTAAAATTCGTTCAGTGAGTGTCGGTTTAAAGTTACGAGGCAAGACACGACCTAAAACTTTCTTTGTCAAGGTCGCCTTGCTTCGAAAATCTGGATACTTAGTGTCAGCTTTTCTACTGCTATTTAATTTCGTCATCCGTTTGGACCGGAGACAGTCGCTCCATGTTTTCAAGCTTACGCCTGAAGAGGTTCGTTCCAGTTTTTTCTTGTCAGTGATGCATAGCCTTCTCCGCAGGATTGCCATATTCTATCATAACTGGTCTATGGTTGGATGTCAGCTCTGATAACACAACCGGTCGGGAGAGCTGATCAGTGTTTTGTATTACAAAAATATCTAGAAGTTCGTTTGATGATGTTTGGGCTCCACCGGCGGCAATATATGTTGTAGTTATAATAAAAAACATAGTTTTCTTGCAATCGTCAAGCAAAATGTAAGCGTAATAGTATGAAAAATTTATTAAGTTAAGTACGGTTCAAGACAACAGTAGACCTTGAAAGAAAAGAACAATTTACATTACACATGCAGATGGGATGAAGATAGATTTATTGAATCCTGCTGTTCGTTTGATTACATTCCATTATATGGAAAATACTTATATGCTACATCGTCAGATGTTCGGCCCAAGCTTTAATTGTGAAAATAACGCTTAAATACACTTGTTTCAAAAAGTGAATTTCTTAGAGAAGGGGAAAAACCATAATCGCATCCGAAATAAAAATAATTAACATGGCCTGTGCGGACACTCACAATGGAGAAAATCTAACTCCAGACAAACTGGAACGTGCTACTACTTTAATAGTACAACTTATAGCCTAAATAAATAAATCTGATGTTGAAGTCATTGGAGAAATTTGAAATTTTAGAACATCTGCAAATGATTTTACTCATTAAATTAATAATTTGGACAGCGCCAGCAGTAAGAAAGTAAGAAGTATCAATTAAGTTTGTAAAACATCATCGGATTTTACACCATCAACCTGGTGGGAGAGTTGGCAAAAGAAATCGGTACTTGAAGTACGATTTAGCCATAAAGTTACTAAGGATGCCCGCCTCTTCAGCTTCTTGTGAAAGGAGCTGGTTAACATGGGGCATTGTCTATAATAAATTGAGAAATAGATTGACCACTACACGGTCCTATGTAAAATATAATTTTAATGTAATTAATAAAAATGCCAGTAAAACTGATTTTAATCTACTTTCGTCGTCAGAAGCCGATTCTGATACCGAACACCCAGAATTAGATCCCGAACATGAATCTGATTCTGATAATTTACCATTGTCCAGCCTAATTATTAAAAAAGTTTAATATGCTTTTGTTTCATTATTGCTCTAAATAAACATATGTTTTTAATTATTCCATACGTGTTTGCATTAAAACTTGAATTTTTTATTTGTTTGTTATAATTTATTTTCCAATTTATTTTGGTCAATTTAATTTGAATATTAGATTTGGAAAGATATATGAAATTTTTTCAATGAATAGAAATTTGATACATTTTATTAGACATTAGTTATTGCCATCAAATATGTACTGTATGATGCGATCACGGGAAAAAATTAAAAATTCCTTTAATCAATTGATAGATAAGGAAAGGCTGAGGATTTGCTATTCCGGGTAACAATGCTAATTCACTCGCCAATTTAACATTGCCTTCACTGCTGCCAAGCAGTCTCGCTAACCGGCCCACGGCAGTGACCGGCCTACTATGCGGACCACACACCGTTGTAGTTGTCATATCGTCGCACAAAAAGTAATCAGTTACAATATGTTTATTTTTAATTACTGATTTACTAATTATTGATTTAAGTGTGATTTCCTTTCACCTTTCTGGCAAGTATAATTTACTCTATGCGCTTTATTGTCAAAAAAATACCAATTTTATTGACAAAGCAACAAATACTAAATTTAGATTTATTTAGTATCTGAGTACAAACATTTTTAAAAATTATATCAAGTTACTTTACTGGATTAGGTATATTCAGCCCTATGATCAAACACACAAGTTAACTTTTAACGTACCGTTTCCATGACAACAACTGAAAAAAGCCTACTTGTTAATTTTTCACTGTGGTTGAAAAACAGGTAATTTTGAAGTTAGCGTCTAGAGTTAACACTTTAAACACTCTGTATATTTATTAAAATTGTGGCATTGTATTCATTTTAAAAGTGCCATGCACAGTCATGAGCCTCAAATGATCCCTATCACTCGAGAGCTTTTTTGATAGGGGATATTTTTTACACACGCTTTGTGCATGATTTTTAAATACTACTATGTTTTTCTTTATACTCATTGGCTTGCGTGAACAACGTGATACTTGTGAACGTCATCGGTTGGGTAATTATTAATAAGTTTTCTATTTGTATTAAATTAAAGTGAATTATAGGACCAGGTGTTCAGATATTTATCGCCACAAACATTTCAGCTGAAAATCAACACATAACTAAGCTGAATGAAATATATCCGATAATATTATTTAGTATTTAACAATATCAAAATAATTGGACTTATTCTAGTACCTTAATACTTTGGTTAATTCACATGTTCTAAGCTCAGTAGTGACAGAAAGAAAAAACTTATTTCATGGCCACTGATTTAATCCGAAGGAATAAAGTCATCAATAACGCAAAAGAACCAAAAAGAATTGTCCTAAGCTTACAAAAAGCAATAAATTAGCCAACATTCAAAAGTGGAATACCGATTTATCTAACCGAATATGACCGTATTGACAATGAAAGGAAACGGAGTATGAAAGTGTAAAAGTATCAGAGAAAGAAAAAAAGAAATTTATGTTGTGGTTAGGAATCGCAAATGTTAATAAGATTCGTTTAGCTCTCTTCTTTCAATAGAAAAAGATTGTCCCATACGCCACAATTTAGAATTTATTGTCTGCAATGGGTAAAACTACTATAAAGAATACTAATACTATTCAAGAAGAAAACTGTATACTTTTTTGTAATTTAATGATAAAATATTTATTATACATATTATTATATTGAAGTCCTTATAAGAAACATAACGTAACAAAATAGCGCTGATAAATAATAGAGTTTCTGTAGGCTTTATTTTCTTCAATATCAAAATGGTGTGCGGGATTAATGAAACACAATAATTGTATCTGAAACAAGAATACAGCCAACCTGGAAGATGTGGGAAACTTAGACAAAGGAGGTGATTTTAAAACATAAGTCCTGATCCGGTAATAGGTATACCCAATTTTTTAAGAGGTCAGAAAATTTAGCTCAGAAGTCAGCTTTAACTTTGACGCCCCTGATATTAACTTTGAGGATTGGCTTGGGGTCATAGTTGTATAGTCAAATATACTTTATTATCAAAAAACACTTTAGATAAGATCAAATAAGCATGTAGGAGAAAATAAATCGAAATAAAATATAGGTAATTATACATTAACAGAACAAAAACAAGTATTCCTCCATCATTATTATTTAAGGGTTCTTATATGATTATTACTAAAAAGAATTGTTTATTACTTGTGGGCCGTATTAGCGTGCGTTTAGTTTTAATATTTAGTTTTTTTCGAAAGGGATGGTACAGACAATAATGAATTCAGTAAAGTTAAACCTTCAGAAAACCAATTTTTTTCACACCAAACGTATTTATACGATACGGTTTAAATTATTGCTTATTTTTGAAATCATATTTCGAAGTTTACTTCTTACATATCGGGAGGAACGGACCAAACTCCAGTAGTGTATTATACACGCCAAAACAATGTGAAAAAACCCGTATGTTCTTATCCGATTTTCATTTGTTTTCAGGTTACAGCGTAATAAATAAACAAAATTGCATATATTAATATGTACATATTTCCTTAATCCAGCTGTGAGGTCTGGAGATCTTGGAGTCCAATTAATACGACTACCGCGACCAATCCAACGCCCTGGAAATCTTTCGTTCGAACGTCGCTTGATCTGACGAACGAAATGTGGATCAGGAGCTCCATCGTGCTGATAATACATTTGCATTCCGATGTTCACAGGAGCATCCTCTAGTAGTTCTTGTAATTCATTTTGTAAAAAATTGAAGTATAGTGGCCTCCTGTGAGGCGATTGTCCAAAATAAAGGGCCAATTAAATAACTATCGAGCATACATACCACACTACCGAAAACTTAATATGTTGAAAATTACTTTCGACTGTTGCGTGGAAATTTTCGATTGACCATTCACCATACCACCGACAAAATTCCATACGTTTAGCATAATCTTCCAGTTTTATGTGCTGTACTCTCTGTACATGGTATGGATATAAACCTTGCTCTTGGAGTGTGTTTTTTACCCTTTTTTGTGGAATACCCAATTAAGTACCAACTCTTCGTGAGCTGGTCGTTTCATCTTCTTCTACTAAATCCAGAATATTATCTACTTTCTTTAATCCTTCTCGAGTAGCTTGTTCAGATGTTATGTTACCGGTAACAATTTGTTGAAAACTTATAAATACGTTTCTATTAGGATATCTCTGATGAGGAAGCCGTTGACGATATTCTTCAACAGCAGCTGTATCACTTCCATTACAGAAACCATAAATAAACACCATATTTGCCTATTCTAAATTTGAAGAGGTGCTTGGCATTTTGTACCACTTTAATCAATCAAACTTGAAAATAAACGTTTAATTACTGTCACAGTACACTGACACATTGTCAAAACAACAAACTTGTCAAATTAAAGAGGAAAGAAAAATTGAAAATTCTTCACAAATATTTAATATTTTGCTCTACGCGTTTCGGTTTCCTAAACCATTTTCAAGAGCTGTCTTAAAAGTTCATTTATATAATAATCTCAATTCAAAATCAAAATTATTAGGTATTACTTACATAATATAATCACAAACTTTACATTAAGGACACAAACAAGTTCACAATGGCAAACACAGGTTAACTAATTATATAAAATTGATCAACGGGAGAAACCCAAAAAACATTTAAAAAATTAAACAAAATATACCGAACCAGAGTGATATTTAGGTTGCACAAAAGGAGGTACGATTATTTAAACAAACATTTACTACTTTAACTCATTTACAATTCTCGCTGCTTCTCTGTAGTGCGCGTTGACTGGATCGTTCAAACACTTAATCTGATTATTAATTTCTAATTTGGCTATTTCTATATTTTCTAAAAAATTCAGCTTATGGTCTTTATTCGCATTATGTAGCATTTTAAAGTTGTCTTTAGTATTAAAATTATGTAAATTCTCTCTTAAATGTAGGCGCAAAGCTCCCCTCTTATCATTAGGCGATTTCTGAGAGTTTAAATTTTCTTTTATTCTAATATTAAAACTGCGTCCTGTCTGTCGCAAGATATTTAGCTGTGCATGAGTTACAGGACAACAAATATACTCCACTTTTGTCAAGCACGTTAATTGAATCCTTTACTCTCGAGAATAACCTACGTAAATTGTTTACTGATTTGTTAGATATTTTAGAATTGTTGTACATTACCCACCCTCAGGGAAATAGCGCCTAAAAAAGTTAATCTTGTATACCTAGGAGGTTGCAAAGATGTTATGGTCTTATCCAAGGGGTGTGATTATATTTTGTAAGTAATACCTAATAATTTTGATTTTGAATTGAGATTATTATGTAAATGAACTTTTTAGACAGCTCTTGAAAATGGTTTAAGAAACCGAAAAGCGTAGAGCAAAATATTAAATATTTGTGAAGAATTTTGGATTTTTCTTTCCTCTTCAATATGAATAATCTTCACCCTATGATTCAATTAAGTTATCAAATGTTTTTGAGTCTCGAACATTGTATACTTTGATTATGCGAAAATTTGGATACAAATGGATCGCCGGATAAACATTTGTAATTACGTTATAACTTGAAAACAAATGAAAAGCCGATGAGCACATTTGGTTTTCTTTTACATTGCTTTCACGTGTATAATAAATACACACAGAGTTTGGCCCATTCCTCCCGACTCACCCTATATATTCATAAAATATAAAGCAGCACCATAAAACAAATACGCATCAGAAAGAAAAAAAAGGCAAGAGGAAAAAAGATAAGCACATTTTATTATTTATAAGGAATTTTAAGAATGAACAACAAGAGATTTTGCTTAGAGATCACAAAAGCAATCTGGACACTACAATGTTATATCAGGTTCGTTGTAAAATTTAAGAGCTAATAAATTAACAAACTTTTAATGTATGATTCTATGATTTTTGGGTAGTGTTAAGTGTTTGTATTTTGTCTCGTCAGATGGCGGTGTTTAATATGATTTTCTAAACTGTTTCTTTGAATAAAGGAACATAGTGAGTGAACGTTTGGTAAATTTATATTTCCAATATCTGCATCTGTCGGATACAGTCTATTTTTGTTGAAAGCAATTTTTAAAATATAATTTTGGATTGTGGCTGCAATATAGGCCTCATCTCATAAATCATTAAGCCATGTCTAAGAGGTGACTATACATTGAGGATTTATATACCTGGCGATTTAAAAATGTAAAATTCTAAATCAATTGGTTAAAAACGGTAAAAGCTTGAGTCCTGTAACTATCACAACGGCAAACCCTATTTTTCATCTACAATATTTCGTTTATTAATCTTTATTCCGGCCTCTTTAATAAATTAGAAGTTCGTGTTTAAACATAGAAGGGGGAGAGGGGAATCGAAACATTCATAGAGCTGGGTTATTATTACATATTCATAGAGCATAACGTCACCGAACAAAGTACATGTAATTCAGGCCTAGTGCAAGTGTGTGCGTCGGTGTTTCGCGTTCTCTTAGTCTCCGAAGTGGTGCCTATCCTATATACCTCGCTATATACATCGTCGGCAGTTGGAGTCACTCATGTCGCCAAATTAATTTGTATGATGAAGATAAAACAATACAATAGCGCATGTCGTTATTGAAACAACTAGAAAATCGGCTTATCTCCTTTTCGGATAAATATTTAATTCGCGTCTTCATTCTCAGTTTCAAACGACTAGGTTCTAATTATAGTCATGTATAGAGTGTCTCCAAACGGGTAGGCGTTGAATTTTTTCGTTACAACCGCCTAATTGGTAAACTCAAAACAACTGATCAAGTATTTTAATAACATAATTATCATTAATGGCGTTGATTACGCGCCCGTTTATTTTGTGATAATTCGTATGTGATAAGGTTATTGATGTTAACGAGTAGTTTGCTTATAATTAAATCTGTTGAAAATGGACTATCACAACCAGTCCTATATGACTGGGCAATTGCAGTGGAAATTTAATCAGTTTCTTAACGCTGATAGTGGGGTAAGTATTTTATTGTACACCCTATGTATTCCCATACTTTTAGGACTTACTGTATACTGTATTTGATATACTTTGTGCATAAGGGCACTTATTGCAAAATAAATATGAATCTGAACCTGAACTGCCTACAAGCTACACATTGAAAGACAAATTTCACAATTCAATTGATAAATTTTATCATCACATTAGTGACACATTTACTCCTTTACCAATATTTTTATGACTGTCAACTCCAGGCTCAAAGACTACAGTCGACAAGGTGAATGTTGGTAAAAATACTATTAACCATTTTTCCTGAAAATGTTTTGAAAATGAATTAATGAACAATAGGAACTTTCAAAAATAAGGATTGATTGGCTGAGCGTAAATTGTTTTTTCATTTTAGTTAATTTTTTTAAATTGGAGATTTGTTTTCCTAAAACTTCCCAACTAACCAATTCTTTTTACAAATTACTCTAATAAACGTTGAGGAATTGGAATAAAGCTATTGCATTCTGTGGAGTAACGAATAAGTCCAACAAGCCATATTTAATATTGTTTTTGAAACACAGCAGTTACAAACCCATTAGGCCTTAAAACGTTTAATACAATTCCTATGGGTAAAATGAAAAGCTTGATTAAAACTTAAATAAAATCACATTCAATCGTTCAATACGATTTAATAGTAAGCGGATCATTAAGAGAGGAGGGTAAATAAGTCGTTACTAGTTGAATTGGTAGGAGATATTTCTTGATGTCATTAGTAGCAGCGGCGTAGCCACGGGGCTGTCACAATTTATAGGCCGTCGTTTTAGTCTGTATCTACCAAAACTATTTAAAGAATCTGTAGAGAGATATTGATGTGAATATGCATTGATTGGCGGAATTATCTTCTGGTGAAATTTCAGATTTTTCTGTAAACTCTCGTCCGATTAATAGGATCATAGCTCTGTTTGACACCATTAAATAGAGACAAAACGTTCAATATCGATCGTGCGATTGATCTGGGCACACCTCCGCAGACTCGTTCCATTAAACAATGGGAGACTACTTATCATACCCGTGATTTAGTCGGAGGTTTACCAAATGCAATATTAGCAGGGTATATATTTCACGGGCCTGCGTTTTTACACCTTATTGAACGTGAATTGTTTTTTTTTTAACTGAATTTGGGTAATGCCAATCTGTTTTTAGTTTTTTGTATCGTAAAGTTTTTTGTCAAAAGAAAATGTACATAAATCATAATTTATATAAATGAACGGCATGATTTTATAATATTCTATTTATTAGATAAGTATAAAAAAGCAAAATAATAATAAAAAATATAAAAATATAGCAAAAGGAAAACGAACTACTCTTAGCTCTTTTTAGAAAATCTTTCCTTTTTGCCCGAAAAACTCCGTTTGGTGGTTTTTTCTTATACTCTGCCGTAGGAGCATCCCTCTTCAACATTCCACAATAGTCCGCCATCATTTTTCTATCCCATTGTCTCTGATACCTCTTCTCTATATCTTTAATGTCTTGGGAAAATCGCTCACCCTGCTCTGTCATGACAACACCAAAGGTTTGCAGGACACAGTCCAAATGTGCGCGTAAAAAGTGGATTTTTATGCTTATATTGGAACCTAAATCCTTAAATTTGTTCAACATGTTCTACACAATATCCACATAATTTAGGTCTTTAATATTTCCCCGAAATTTATTTACAACGTCATTACAAGCCTTCCACGCATTTTTTTCGATGCTGTTCATGACCGCTTGAAACTCATCAGTTTTCATTAGCGTTCTTATTTGCGGACCAACAAAGGTACCTTCTTTAATCTTCCCTTCTGATAGACATGAACATTTTTCAGTTAAGAGTTGGAAACATCAGCCTGCTTTGTCTAACGCTTTAACAGATTGGTTTATTAAACCAAGTTTCATATGGAGTGGAGGTAGTAATACTTTTTCAGGATCAACTAGACTTTTCTGAAGAACATTCTTATTGTCGGGTGTTAAATAATCTCTTCTTTTCCAATTGTTCTTTATCCAGTGTTGCTCTACTATCCCACTCACATAAAAACAAGTCAATTCAATCCAACGACCCATTGCAACGGAACTTAAAACTAAAAGTAATAAGTAACTTTAAGTATCCCCAGTAAAAAATTGTAATTGGCTCTTTTAAATTGTACCACAAACCAGTGTTTTCCTGATGTTCTTAAAAAAAAAACCAACAAATATCTCTAAAAGAAAGTAATAAAAGTATGTCCATCAGATTTGTTCACCCCGCACATTACGATGATCCGACAGAAATAAAGACATAAAGCGGACCGGAACAATATCGGGATAAAATATGCTGAATTGCCTCTTAACCCCCAAGCAATAAATTTTTCCAAGAATATGGACTTCTGAATAAATGTATCGTAGCGGATTTTTAACTTGGAAATCCATAGGGATATTTATTTTCCGATTGCGGCAATTTTGTGTTCTGTTAATTTCAGTTCATACATGCGCGAATTAGCGAATAGGCGATGCCATTTTAATCAGATGGGAAACGTCCGGTGTCAAAAATTAATTGAAGTTTGAAGGATGCTTTGTATAATTCTATCTTTCGTTTCAAAGAGTTTTCATCCAGGTGGTCTGTCAGCAACACTAGAAGACCATGCACCAAAAAAGTGTTACTGAAATATTGAAAATAAAAACATTGCTGGAAAGTACGTTTTACAAATTCATAATAGTTATTTATGATATAAGTGTTAAAAGTACACTTTTAAGGCACGCTTCGCTCGTTCTGCAAACCACAAGAGTTCCTTAAAAATACTTTTAACACAAATATCATACAATATTTTTTCTACAAACGACAATAAAAAGCATACAATAATTGAAAATGAAATGTTTAGAATCTCTTACATCCAGGTAGTTTCTAATAGCATCGTATATTTATAATAAATTAGTTCACATTTGTCAATAAAACCTAGCAACCATCATTGTTGGCTGATTTGTTTATAGAAAAATCGAAAATTTGAAAGGTCCTGTCAGTTTTATTAAAACGCTAGCGCTGGCTGCTGCGATTTGCCAAAAATGCAAGAAATCGATCCACTTAAAGACAAGGAAGAAGCTGCTAACAGAGCTACCTTGGATTTACTGCCACGAAAATCAAGAATTCAATATGAGATTGCTCATAATAAATTTATAAAATGGTGTGAAAACAAAGGCGTTTCTGGAAAGTATTCCGAAAACATATTCCTGACCAATTTGAGGAAAAGGCAAAGGTATGGTAGTCATATTCTCTTTGGTCCCATTATTCAACGATCAAAGCTATGCTACGTGTAAATAATGACGTAGATACAGCACGGAGAGGGTTACCAGGTCAAAAAATCAAAAATTTTTACTAGAGACCAAATTGAACAGTTTCTGAAGTGCGCACCGGATGATGAGTACCTTCTGAAAGTAGCTACGATTGTAGGAGTATTTGGTGCCTGCCGCAGGGAGGAGCTTTGTCAGTTGACTCTTGACAACGTGGAAGATATGGAGACTTCATTAGTTATTAAACTATCAGATACCAAAACCAAGAGACCACGAAATTTCACTATCGTTGAAAAATTTTATTTGAATTTTTATCGAAAATATGCTGATCTTCGTCCAGCAGATGTCGTACATCGGCGGCTCTTCCTAAAATATGCAAAAGGCAAATGTACCAGAAATCCGGTCGGAATTAATACGTTCGGAAAATTTCCTGCTGCTATAGCAAGATTTCTGCAACTTCCAAATTCAACACTATATAAGGGGCATTGCTTTCGCCGTTCCTCTGCGAACTTACTTGCCGATGCTGGAGCAAATTTGACGACAATTAAGCGGCATGGGGGATGGAAATCCTCAACCGTTGCGGAAGGGTACATCGTGGATTCCTTAAAAAATAAAAATTCTATTGCTCGAAAATTGCTTACAGTACAAACGACATCAGCCGATGATGCTACAACATTAGCTGGACATGCTGCTGTTTCTGTTCAATCCTCCTCAACCGCGAAGAACAGCAGAACTGAGGAAGAAATTAATTTTTCAAATTTTTCAAATACTATTAATATAAGTGTAAATAGATAAAATATAAATGTTTTTTGACGTTTTTTTAAACAAATTGACATTTTACTTTTTAACACTAGTGCCTTAAAGTAGGTAAAGTATTATTTTTAAGGCTAGTGAACAGTGTTAAAAGTTCCATTTTTAACACGTTTGTAGAAAAATATTTTTAAATCTAACTCTTGCTTAAGGACTGGCTAACTGATGCTTAAGGTCATGGCAGAGTGATAGCTATTCCATTTTTTATATACATATAGGTATAAAAAACGCTTATAATTATTTCCACCATAGACCGACGCATGTGAGATAATATCGATGTTTCCAACTATGAAAATAGCAGAGTTATTAAAATAAAGAGATAAAGTGCACTATGCACTAAATTAATACAAGAAAATGTTCACAGTGATAAAAGCAATTACACAAAAGTAGGGACTCTTATAATTAACTCGCGTTCGTTCTTTGTCAGTTTAAATGAAATGATTCTCGTTCGGCCAATAAATATCGGCTTTATTACCTTTTCTAATAAACTAATACGTTAATGTATCGATATAAATTCTATAAATATCGGATAAAAATTGTGCTTCCTTTCATAATGGAAGCAATTTATTAAATATTCAGCAAGGAAACTATAATTCGATTAAACTCTAGGCACATTTATTTCTAAAAAAGTTCCAGTTGTAGTTAAAACGGTAGCCTGTGATTAATCTTAAAAAATTATGTATAAATGTTAATATTAGTTACCTTTCAAACATATGATAACTTGGGTATATTTTAAGGGTGTTTCTAGTTATAGGTAGGTACCTACATACAATAACACATAAAATATTTTCCAATATTAACAATTTAAAGCAATCTAAAACTGAATCGGCTTAGATGGAACTAGAATTCTTGTCTTTTTTTAAATATACATTTGATAACATACAGAGTCTGTACAATGGTTCTTTACCGGCGCGTCATTACTTCCGTGACTAAACCATATGAATCTAATCAAAATTACGAGATGCAAAAAGTCAAAACAAAATCGAAGCTCATAAACGTCAAAATTATCGTGGCTAGCGTTCAGATTCAATATAATAACAAATATCCATAATTACGTACCGCCAACACGAAAGTACGATAAAAATGGCTCTGAAAAGAACAGTTTATAGGATTAAATTGAATCTTAAGGGACAAAAACGTTTTAAAACCAATTAAAGTTGCCAGATCGTCGAAACGATGACTTTGACATCAATGGAGAACTCTTCAAATATCTTTTGTCTCTGTCTTGCACGTTACTTTGAATTCGAGACGTATTGCGCAACCGCGACTCTCTATTATGTTTTTGTTCAATTTATTTTTATTTTTTGGTTAAAAATCGCAATATTGCTTATTTGTATGTACATAAAAATGTACCTTTATTTTATAAAACTATGTCTATACATATAAAAAAAGTAAAAACTTACGAAAATCATTCCAATGTTATAAAAATATAAAACTATATACTACTAGCTTTTAATACTGAGTAAAATATATAAATACATATAACTTAAACTATGCAAGTTAATGTTATTTTTTTGAAGAAAGGTGTCTAACTTGGTTTAAATACTCTTGTTTTTGGCTAGTTCCAACGCTTTTCCCTTTAGTCTTTTGAGTAGCAGTATGTCTTGAATTGGAAATTCATTTTCCTCTGCCCTTTGAATGGATAATGATAATGACCTCGCAGCGTCATCATGTTTTACTCTCTGCACAGTTCCTTCTTCAGCGTCTGATTCGCCGGATTCATTCTGTTGGTCTTTATTAACTATTGCTTCGTGTATGATGTCTTCGTCCGTTTGTTCTACAATAAAGTATTTTTCTCCAATCGCCCACTGGATGACATCGTTGCTACTTAAGTCATTTTCTGAATCTATGATATTCAGCGAATCACTTACAACGCAAAGTCTGTTTCGAAGTTCCGAAAGTGGCAGATTGTCTTCATCAGACTCCGGGTCCTCTAATTCCTCTGTACCGCAAATAGGCTCAACCCATAATGCTCCCCAGCTCTTTTGAATATTTTTTACGGAAATTGATTTCCAAGCTAAATC
Organism: Polydrusus tereticollis; assembly: GCA_963920685.1. NCBI lineage: Eukaryota > Metazoa > Arthropoda > Insecta > Coleoptera > Curculionidae > Polydrusus > Polydrusus tereticollis. Next base: position 38,973,935 of record OY987326.1, on the reverse strand, counting down.
CAAGTTATCCACTGCATCTTTTAAATTGTATTATTTTAACATCTTTACTATATCCTCTCCTTCATTTATACATATGACTTCATTTAGTAAGCGCTTTCTGTATGCCACCTTTATATTTTGAATAAAGTTTTGATCCATTGGCTGTAACACTGCCGTGCAGTTAGGGGGCAAGAACATAACTCTCTAAAATCTGGATTAAAATTTAATTCCTCCTCTAGAGGATGAGAGGGTGCATTGTCGATTAGCAATAAGCTTTTTTGGGTCTGTTAACTTCTGTTAAAAATTTGTCGACGTTAGGTATAAAACATGTTTTAAACCAGTGTATAAATACAGGTCTTGTCATCCATCCTTTGCTCGTTGCTTTATAGACAACGGATAGCTTAGCATTTTTAAAAACTCTGGGATTTTTTGATTTGCCGAGAACCAGAAGTGGTAACTTATGTGTGCCTTCTGCATTACAACAGGGCATGAAGGTTACACGATCTTTGGATATTTTTCTGCCTGGAGCTGATTTTTCTCGACTATGTACATCGGGCAACGCTCTCCAAAATGCCGCGGATTCGTCAGCATTATACACCTGTTCTTTCGTTAAGCCCATTTCCTGCACCACAGCACGAAACTTTTCTTGAAATGGTGTAATGACATTCACATCACTTGAAAGTTTCTCACCACAAACCTTTAAAAATCGAATACCGTGTCGTTTTTTAAATTTATCAAGCCAACCAGAGCTCGCCAAAAAATCATCTTTTTGGGTTATGCGTTCATAAAAATGCTTCGCTTTTGTTCTTAAAAGATCTGAAGAAACAGGTACGTGGGCAAGTCGTTTCTGTAAAAAACAATTGTATAAGACAGCCTCAAGTTCAGGATTTTCGGCCTTTCTGATCACTTGCCTTTTGCCTAAAATGTAGATCAACAATGCATTTTTCTAATGACTATTCCACTAGAATGTTTTACACTGGCAAAATGTCATAGCAACGGCCTGTTTTCTACTGGCAAAATTACTACCTGCACCTACCTGGACAAAATTCACATGTGATTTTTACAGCGACAAAATTTTAATATTTGATCGAAAGAAATTTTGTTACCATGGTTCTGTTAATTATTTAAAGCATTCTTTGAAGCCTTATTTGCAGTTAGACTCTGAACATCATTTAAAATTAATTGAAAACTTAAGAAAAAAAGCACCAGATCAAGTAATATCATCAAATCAAAATCAATTAAATAATGCACAAACATTTAATTATCACAACTGTAACTTTTATATCGATAAATAAGTTATTTTTTTGTTTTATTCTTAAATAAAAGCTCTCTAATTTTATTGTTCTTTGTCTTTTTTCTCGTGAAATAGTCATGTCGAATACCACTTGAGAAAAAATTGTGTAAGAAAAATTGTTCCCAAGCAACAAACTTTCACACCTTTCGAAAATTTTGCCGACAAAATTTTTTCTCTTATGATATTATATATGACAATAAGTTATTGAGCACATACCTGTCCCTTGATATGATTTTGACAGAAAGTTTCTTATTTTGTCATTATTTTTCTTTATATCAAAAATCGTGGATCTAGGCATTCCAAAATTTGCTGCCGTTTGACGGATACTTCCGGATTTATCTATACTGTCTAATATTTTACATTTTTCGCTAAGAGTTAATGTTTTGTGAGGCCTTTTGTTTGGAGCCATTGCCAACAGAACAGATAACTATGGGTCTCACATACGACTAATTCAAATAAAAAGAATGCAACAATCTTTATGTCGCGTCAAACTTGTTAAGACAGGAAAAATTTTATGGTTTTCTTATGAAACGTTTTAATGTCCGGTTTACAGAGGTACAATTTTGAAAATATCCGGTTTATAGAGCAATCCGGATTACTGGAGTGTCCGTTTTAGCGAGTGTCCGAACTACAGAAGTGGTACTGTATTAATTAAAAATGGGTACAAGCCTTCAGACCATTTTATGCCATAATTGCGTTAAATGAGACTTTTTTGATTCATTTATTGTTTTTGACGAGCAAATTTTAGTGTTTAAAAATATTTCTATAATATTGCAAGTTTTCAAACTCGACGTACCTATACTAATAACAACAATAAAAACAACAACGAGTGTAAAAACAACAACGAGTGTAAAAACAACAACAATAATTATAAAAATTTAATAGTTGGTTATATGACCCTGTTTTTTGACTGCTTAAGTGAATATGCCTGGAATTGAGTGAATTAAATTGACAATAAAATTTTGGTCAATCCCTTCCCAGTACGTAAGAATTACTTCCAGTAATTCATTGGAATTGCGAGGTCTAACATTTCTTTTGTATATTTATTTTAAACTTAGACCCCAGACATTTTCTATATCGGGACTATGCATGGCAAAACTTCCACATTATTATATTCAAACCATCGTCTTACAGCATTTGCGGTATGAACTGGGCAGTTATCCTGCTGAAAGACTAAAAAGTTATTTGAATAATTTGTTCAACAGATGGGAGCATTATATGTTCCTGAACAGACATATATTGCTCGTCGTTAAACCTTCCCTCCAATCGCCATAAGACACCAGGCCCATAAACACAAATCCAACCCCAGACATTCCATAGAAAATCGTTCAGGTCTGAAAGCAAGATCGTTAGTGTACTGTTCTTTGAATCTTGTGTTATCTAGACGGTATACACGAATTTGTCCATTATATGTTGACTGAAAAACCTTTTCGTCAGTGAAACACTACCGCGTTCCATATGAACGCAACGGCTTGGTTCTTGAGATACAGGACGTCTAAGAAAAATTCTTTATTTGCTTTTTTGATTATATTTTTGTTCAGTAACATGATAATTTAAAATTCGGGCTACTGAGAGTATTGATGATGAGGAACTCCATTATTTACTTAGTTTTTTGTTTAATGTTAGGTGGCGCCGCATACAGTGTTGTACCTCGATTTAATAACCATAACTTTTTTGTGTCACACTGTATGTTATTTCTAACTAGACAGACCGATTCTACATTCGATTATACATACAAAAGGTACTCTTACTGTTTGTCGCTGAAAGCAGCCGTTTTGGGAAAAAACGGGTTTAAAGTTAAAACTGCGTTGAAATTTTGTAAGCTAAATCATTAAGAAGTTTTGAACAATTAGCAAAAAAAATACTTATTTGGCGTCATGTGCTATGTTACACTATCAGTTTACAAATTACTATAACCAAATTGCATGTTTCCTCTGCACAGCGGCATACACAAGAAAACAATCCAGAAGTTTCCATGGCAACAGAATTAGTCATGACAGGTGATTTAAAAAACCGACAGTGTTTTTTGTCATTTTGATGTTATAAGTAATAATTTATTGTGCTACACACACAATTGTGTGGAAAATTTTAAGATCTGAACAACTTTATCCTTATCATATGCAACGTGTGCAGGCTCTTATTACCTAGGGATTTTCCCCTTAAAGAAGATTTATGCATTTGGTTGCGTAATAGATTATTAAGAACCCCAGACTCGTTTTCTCGAAATGCCATCATTAACTTTCACAATAACCAAATTTGGGCTGAGGATAATCCCAATGCTGGCATAGAAAATCATTGTCAGGTTCATTCTTCCACAAAGTAAAGCTGGATTTATAAACTCGAAAAGTTGGTGAGGTTGAAGTTATGATCAAGTTTGTGAGGTTAGATATTCTGAACTCCGAGCATAAAAATTGGTTATCTCGAACTACCCGGGAAGTTTTCGAACCTTACATGAGCTTTACATGAACAACATGAACGAGTGTATAAACTGAACTGAGTGTTCCCTTTGGTTTAAATTGAACTCCTATTTCCAACACCAACTGAACCTCAACCTCGCCAACTTTTCGAGTTTATAAATCCAGCTTTAGTGGTGAATGGTACCGAAGGTTTTTGGAGCACCACTTTCCTGAACATTTAGAAGAAGTTGATTTAGAAGCCAGAAACAGAAAGTGGTTGATGCACGATGGAGCACCTTTAGTTTGGCTGCGCGTCAATTTATGCACAATAATTACCCCAACCGTTGGATAGGAAGAGCGGGACCGCAAACCTGGCCTCCCAGATCACCCAGATTCGAATCATCTGGATTCTTTTCTGTGGGGTCACTTGAAGTTTACAATACTTCAGTCCAAAATTAACAGGATCTAACGCACAAGATGTTTGAATCGTGTGTCATTATTATAATCAGACACCGGGTATTTTCGAAAAAGTTTAGTTAATCAATGTTAAGGCGAATTGATGCATGCGTTGCAGTAGGCGGCTGTTATTTTCAGCAGTTATTGTAAATGTAAATGTTATTAACTTATTTGTAGAAGTAGTTAAGTCTTAGTCTTGTAAATGATCTAAGTTTGTCACATCACAACACAATCAATCACATTTTTTCGCTTATTTTTCAAACACTTTTAATGATTAAACTTACAAATTTCCAACGCAGTTTTAACTTTAAGCCGATTTTTTTCCAAAACAGCTGCTTTTAGCGACAAATAGTAAGAGTCCTTTTGTATGCTATATTGAATGGAAAATAGGTCTGTCTAATTAAAAATGGCATACAGTGTGACATAAAAAAGTTATGATTATTTAAATCCAGGTACAACACTGTATGTGGGGTCTAGCGTTAAACAAACATCTAAGTAAATAATTGAGTTTCTCATCATCAATACTTCCAGTATCCCGAATTTTATCAAATTGTCATGTTACTGAACAAAAATATAATCAAAAAACTCTGTATCTCAAGAACCAGTCACCCTTTAAAATTGGTACACGTTCTTAACTTCTGTTGCTCTTTGAGAATAATTTTTTTCGCGGCAACGCGGTTTTTTAAGTTTCTTCTGCTGGCAGTAGGTTGAGACCCAGGAAATCCTGTGTCAATGGCATCGGACAGTTTCAAAAGGATTTGCTCTTAGATATTCCAGAAATGCATAATCTTGTTAAGGTTTAGAATGGCGGGCCGGATCAGTACCACTTGATCTCAATGTTCCTTAACTCTTAAGGTTGTGTTCTTGCCTTTTTCATAAAGATTTTCTAGTGCCCGTACTGACCACCCATCCTGAATTCTGAGTACTATTTGATCTTTTTCAATTTCTGTTAAATGACTAGGCATTTTGTAAATTTTGGAACAAATCAAAACCGATTTACATTATAGTCACCATATTTGTTAGAGAGCGAATGACATCAGTTTTACCATGTTGCCACTTAACAGGGGTTAGTTCAGGTTAGTTAGGAGATGCATAGAGTTATAGTCCGACACTCGATAAATGATCATGATTTTACCTGCTTTAAAACGATCGGGCGACTTTACCCACCATAAACCAATTAAGGACTGGTTTGTAAGCGTTTCTCAGTAACAGGGAGGAATTTTATTTTTATTTTAATAATGTACGTATTTTAGGTATAATTAATAATTATTTCTGTCGACACATTAGAAATTGTCGAATTATTATTAAATCATTTGAACTGTGCCATTCAACGGTGTTCAGTGGTGTTATTAATATTAGTAATGAGATAAGGCTATAAAAGCATCCGGTAACATATCACTTAGATAGCCCCCGTACAATTGCGATTTGAATCCTGTAGAAATGATATGGTACGAATTAAAAAACAAAGTTAGACGCATAAATTTAAACCCAAAAATGTCCGCTAATATAATTATTGCAGTAATTAAAACTCAGTGTAAATTAATACCAGAGAGCAGTTGGAGAGCGTGCGTTAATCGTGTACTTGAAGTCGAAAATAATAATAAAAATTTTTGGGAAAACATTAAACCTTTAATTATATCAGTGGATGATAGTAATAGTACAGATTCAAACTATTGAGATGACTCATTTTACTAATACGGTTTTATATAGGGTGTTCCACGTAGAAGTTCCGCATTTGCCATTCGTTTTCAAACAAGAAAAAATTTATTCCGATATCTCAAAAACTAAAGAAAATAAAGGGGGGTGGAACTTCTACGTATGACACCCTGTATAATAAAAATTATATATTACGGCTTACTACTTTTACGCATATTAATAATTTACGTCAAAGTCAGCAATACACAATACTTTTTTGTACATAATAATATACAAGCATTGTTTCAATCTTTCTACTACCACCCAGGACCGAAATGATTTATTTGTGACGATATAGAAGGACAAGTAGGTATAAAGCATAAAGGCATTAGTTAGTCATAACCATTTATCGTGTGTCGTACTATAATAAAACACGGACCCTAAAAGTTAACCGATGTATAGTTACTATTTTTCAAGAGTTTGCAAATGCTGTTTAAATTCCAAGTATCCGGAAATTAGGTTGGATAACATCGATCTATAAAAACGGAAGGAAAAATTACTGTATGAACTATAAATGTATTACGGTTACGAAGCTCATTAATGGGACAGGTATCTGTAACCGTCAGGTGACAATAAATAAAACTAATTGTTACTTGTTAGATTTTTAGATAAGTTTCTATAATTTCTAGGTTGTTTATACGTTCATAATGTAATGTTTAAGATTTACGCATTTGAAAATAAATTTAATGTTATTGTAAATAATGACAAATAGAAAAAATTTTTGTAAAGTCAACTAGTTTTGTGACATGTCGTTGGATTAGGAATAAAAAGTAGATAATTTACCATGCGAGCAAAAGCTATTATCATCAAAGTGTGCTTTGCATCTAAGATCGTACTGCTTAGTGGTAAAGCTTAGTACCTGTTTGGTGTCAGCTAATACCAGTCATCTTTAACGGAGTTGTTACAAGTAATTTGAAGCGTATTTTCTAAACGGGGTTGAAGTGATTAGTGAGTGACAATACAATCAGCGTTTGGACGATTTTCGCGAAAATTTTCGTAACGTCGTTTTTTTTTGCTGGGGATTTTTATCGTTGCCTGAGAAGAACCGTGGCTCTGTTTAGAGAAACAGGTTCTATACAATAGGATCTGGAGGACCATCTGTAAGAACAGAAGAACTTGTTGCAAACGTTCGTGAAATAATGCAAAATACGCCAACAAAATGTGTAAGACGCCTGTCTCAAGAACTAGAGAGATCTAATGGAACATGCAAGACTATTTTTTAAAAACAGTTAAATTTGTTTCTTTATAACGTCCAAGTATTTCAAGAAAATAGGAGCTGCAGATTTTGAAAGACGCAGAAATTACTGTCAGTGTATTTCAGCAATTTCTTGAATTTTTATTTTTGTTTGTCTCTATTCTTACTTTGTTAATTTTGTAAACAGCAAAAATAAATTTGTATTGTTTACTTATTTTAATATTCACCAGTTTGGTATATCATGTCATAATATGAATTTGACACAATTTTAACCTAGATTTGGTTAGATAAATATTAGGCAATCCAAAAAAAAATTAAATTTCCTTATTTCAGGAAGCAAATCCATTTCCCTAGTCCTATATTCTGTTCCAGTTTCCTAAGTCAAATCTCCCACCATTTGGGAGTATGACTTAATTTTTTCCCATTGTTGTGCATGTAGTAACTTTCCCCAATTTTATTTTTTACCCAAGCCTTTATCAAATTATTAATATAATAAGTTCTCCACACTCCACAGCACTCAAAATAGATCCACGATCAGCCGTTCCATTCCCATAACCTGAAACCATCAGAAGAAAAAAAGAAGAAATCAGTGGTTGTGACGGGGTCTAGAGCCCGACAAGGTCACGGTCACTACTAATGTGCTGGCAGAATTGCCCCTCAGGGCAGAGCCAATAACAAAAAGAAAGAAAGAACAGGAAATCAATCCAACGATGTGTCAAATCTCCCACCATTTGGGAGTATGACTTAATTTTTTCCCATTGTTGTGCATGGCAGCTGTTCCATTCCCATAACCTGAAACCATCAGAAGAAAAAAAGAAGAAATCAGTGGTCGTGACGGGGTCTAGAGCCCGACAAGGTCACGGTCACTACTAATGTGCTGGCAGAATTGCCCCTCAGGGCAGAGCCAATAACAAAAAGAAAGAAGGAACAGGAAAGCAATCCAACGATGTGTCAAATCTCCCACCATTTGGGAGTATGACTTAATTTTTTCCCATTTTTCCCAAGATTTGAGCACTTTGTGACTCCAATATGACCGTGGTGGGCAAACACAACCTGGTTTGGATTGCCTAATTGTTTAATTATGTTAAATCCAATCAGAAAACTCTTCAGTAATATTTGGTTTTTTTTTAATTTGGAAACATTACGTTGTTATAGGAGTTAGTTAGCGAGATCCCTTGGGCGGCGGAACTTTCGGCCCCATATTGGGTAAGGTACCTGCTAGAAATTTTAGGTCAAGTAATCTTGCAAGAAATTTCGGCCCCAAACATTGCAGGTAATGCGAATTGAACCAAAAAGGTGGATTAGATGCCGTGTTAGCGCTGTTTAACCAATATAAGCCTATAAAAGGGGCAAACAATTAATAATAATATTCCCCGGTGAACTTGAAAAAGGCGAATTGGAACCAAAAAGGTGGATTAGATGCCGTGTTAGCGCTGTTTAACCAATATAAGTCTATAAAACCGCATTAGCCGAGTTGCAGGTCAAAAATTGAGTTAGTTCAGGTTAGTTGCATTTTCATTTTATAAATGATTCAAAACACAAAAGATCATAAAAAAATTAAAATGTTATAACGTTAGACCATTGGGGCCGAAAATGCCTGTAATAAAAACATGACCCTTCCATCCCGGGGCCGAAAGTTCCTGTCAAAATCGGGCTGCTATCTGGCCGGGGCCGAAATTTCCTACGCCCGATCCCTTTACAGTGCATTTTATACCTGTATATGAACCTATATTCTAAAGGTCTGCACGGGCCGGGTTTTTATTCAGGTCGGGTCGGGCCACTTGTCAATAAAAGTTTGGTTTTTCGGGTTCTAATACATATTTCTGGGCTTTTCGGGTCCGACGGGCTTTTAGCTGCAATTTATTCGGGAAATGCAAATCGGAAGACAACTACCTTTAAAGATGTGCACAAATACAACACTTCTAGCTGCTTTGATAATTTTAAGTGTTGGTTTTCTTTACTTATTACCCTTCTCCTAATATGCCGAGCTTTCAGGCTGTGCTTTTTTTTTAGATAATGGTTTTTCGGGCCGCGTCAATCGCCTTTATACTACACACTTAACATTGACATTTTTCTAAATAAAAAGTTGATATTGTAATCTAAGTGACTTTTAATTTATATTTATTTTGTTGTAATACTATTTTATAAATGTGATAACATATAGATCTGCCTCTACAGATATTAACAAAATGGATGCTCTGTAATCAGATATTTTAAATTTTTATCTTAAATGTGTTTTTATTGATTTAATTTTAATGTTTATTTTTGCTATTATTTTATTGTCATGATGACATGCATGCATTCTCTTGTATATGAAACAGAATGGCCAAGAAAATCCTGATTTTTTTGGTTTAAACCGGGTTTACTTGGTTATAATACTAAAAATACCATGCAGTGACCCACAAACACAAAAGTGACATTACAATTTTTTCGTTATACACACAAAGGGAAAAATAGAAAAACACTAAAATACTAACCAATAAAACCTCCAAAGAAGAGCCACACTCTACATCATATCTTCTTCGTCCACTTCCCGAACCCGTCGACATTTATTATTTAATATTTGTTTCAAATAAGTTCATTGAGAGCCGGTGCTTTTGCTTCTGATTACCTGATTTGTTAGCCGATTATAATAATCAGGGTTTTGAATGTGCCAGCGTCAATATAAATTCGTAGTTTTTAGTTTTGGCACCTTGGAAACTATGATTATTTTAATCATCTATCGAATGAGTTAATCAGTACCAAAAGTACCGCCACTTAGAGTTTCAAGTCGAATTTAACTGTACACCAGTGAACTATAGTGACTTGAAAGTTGCTATTTTTACTGACAGGGTATCATTTATTATACTTATCAATCGGTAGAACTGGTAGATGGTAACCATATATTATATGGCCAATATATTGCTAATACCGTGCTTCAGAAATGTCCCTAGTATGCGGCGTTTTGCGGAAGATTTGCGTCTGCGCAGTTCGCGTGTACGTCAGGTCCGATTGTAAAGTTAGCAATTATAGTAAATCTTTGTATAATATGAAACATGAAAAGATATAGGGCATTAATTTTTTCTGGTATATTGACATTATTTATTTAGATATATTAAATATAAATAAAATAATTTGATTAAACTCTAACCATCACTCACTGAAACACCTCTTATCTAACTGCCACGCTGTTATAGGTAACTAAAAAGTAAATTCGTGAAAAAATTAAACTCTAATAAATTAAAAGCGGCAATGAAAATAAACCCCTACTACTAGTACACTCACTGACATGATACTCTTCTACGCAAAAATGTATTTATTTTATTTTACTTCTTTTGTAAATAGGCAACCATGACTTTAGTATTACCTCGTACAAATACATTAATAAATATGAAAAAAATTAATAAAAAAAACTCTCTAACCCAACTAAACTTAATTGGAAGTATACAGAAGTTAGTATAAATATATCGGTAATAGACATTTTAAAAATTATTTAAAGTAGCTAGGTACTTACCTGAAGAACTTAATTTTGGTCGTTGGCCAACAATTGTTGCAAAGCAACACCATGCACTTGTTTTTTATTATATACTTACACTAAAGCGTACTGCATTATATAAACCTAAACTAAGTCTAATGTACCAGTTTTTAACGAAAGTTCCATAAAATACAATAAAGAACTGAAAATAACGCCCACAAATCAATACACACGCCTAATACTATGTAAATAAAGAATAAAAAGGTGACCCGCTCTGGACAAGATAAACGTCAATTTTAAGTGAAGATCGAAAAAATCGTAGAAAAGCAACGTACTGCGCATGAGCAAAACTTCCGCAAAAGGAATTTTCAATGTGCATACCGGGGAAATTGTTAGATTACTCGGCCATTTGCTTTGTTTTTCTACTGGGGGAAGTTCAGTGATAGAGACGCTGTACAGTGTACTAGTGAACTATATAATTAAAGGAACCTACTTTGTTAAAAAATGTAACGACAAAAAAATAGGGGGTTTCCTTAAAAAAAAAGCAGTTGGTTTAAAATCGGCTAACCCTGATATGAGAGTTAAAGCATTCACCGAAATTCTTACAGCTTGCCAATCATAAGATAATAACAATTAATACTTGAAGTATTATAGATTTAAAGTTTTACGTCCCATTTTATCGCTAATATAATCGATAAGCACCCATCGATATTTTAGCGTTGTCGACGAAACCCAGAACGCTTTAAAATTTAGAGTCATATTATACAAAACGGTTTTAACTTATCAAGGCCAATAAACCCTAGATGCTTCAGTAGTATCCCCTTATGACGATCTTAGATCCGGCGTAGAAAGTCAACGGACTCATTCTGATAATAAATTAGGATAATTCTGTTGGAAAAGCAATTTAGGCCATTAAAGCTCTTCATTTATCAACAAAGCAAAAAATTTTATTACTTATTACTAAGTCCTTGTCTATCTTAAAGTGTTATCATGGCATTTGAAAGAGAGAGGGTTGTTAGGTAATGTTTGTAGAAATAGCGCCACAATGTTTTTGCATCGATACAGTCGCAAAACAATATTGATACAGTAGACCAACGACGATAAAGCAATTATCAGTTTTTCAAAGTTTTTTTTTATCCCACGTACCATTTTTTGTTGTGCGGCAATCCTGCGTTCCCCTTTCTAAAAAAATACATATTATTATATACAGTCCAGTTTTCGATGGGTTTTACGGCGTATCTCCGTTATTAGTAAAGATAGAAGGATACGGTTTTCGCAGTACTTTTTTTGTGAAACAAAAGATGCGGCAATCAGAATTTTTCTAGCCCTCCTTGTTTTTGATATACGGGATGTTTTTGAAAATTTTACATTTTGGGACCCCCCCCCCCCAAAAAAAAATATTTAGGTTACCGTACCCTATCAAAGAGAAAACAAATGTTCTTTTTGTAGTTTTTTACGTAGAATCCAGTGACTTACTCAGATTTTTTCTACGTTCAATAGTTTCCGAGAAAAAAACCAAACTTGCTTTTTTTTTTAAACGGGTCACCCTATATATTTTTTAATAATATAATTTAGTTTATAACAGGCTTCTAAGAAAAATATAATCCCTTATTTTTGTTTTTAATATTAAGCACGAAATTTTCGTTTTATTAAAAAATATACATTCTTTGTAAGTAGAAAAAGAAAATGATTTGAAAATAATGAAAAATACGACATGCTCGTTTGTTATGTCCATTGTAATGAGAATGCAGATGAAGCATTAGAAGTGTATTTCAATAGGTAAATATACGCCCTTTAGTGGTATCTTTATAAAGATTTATTAAATTTCTTAAATTACTTGTAGATATCCCAAAAGACGACAGCAGGATACAAGAATTTTTCTAAGGATGAAATCAAATTTAATTGAACACGGTTCATTTTCTAAACCTCGGCCTAAAATCTACAATAAGGAAAACCGCGAGACTGACGAAATAAATGTTTTAGCTTCAATTGAAACAAATCCAACTAAGTTCTTGTAGAACGGTTGAAGGTTCGGTCGGAGTAGTTGAATCAAGAGTTCAAACAATCCTAAAAAAACACTATTTTAAGCCATATAAATTCCACCTAGTACAAAACTTACGTTCTGGTGATGCACAGCGCCGTATAGAGTTCTGTAATTAATATTTACATAATATCAACAGGGAAAATAATTTTGAAAGATCCATTATATGATCCGATGAGGCTCATTTTACCAGTGCTGGTATATTTAATCGGCACAATACGAGGTTTTGGTCTCAGGAAAATCAGCATGTAATATTTCCACTCGAACGGCAAGGCAGGTTTGGCTTTAACGTTTTATGTTTTATACTAGGAAGCAAAATAATTTATAATATCTTTGAAGGCAGCCTTAATGCAACTAAATATTTGGAAGTTCTGGAAAACGTTGTGCCGGAAATAATAGAAGACGTGCCCTTATCGGGTCTTAATAACTTGCATCTGCAACAAGAGCACTCGCTCACAATGCGCTGATTATCAGGGCCTACTTAAACAATAATTTCTCAGGCCACTGGATTAAAAGTAATGGATCTGTAAGATGGCCACCAAGGTCACCCGACTTGTCGGTTTTGGATTCTTTCTTGTGGAGATACCTTGAAAATAAAATTTATTCTTTTCAATACCAAACAATTTCAGATTTAAGAAATGCCACAGAAAGAGCATTAGCAGGGTTCCCACTTTTTTCTGGAAAACCTGGAAAGTCGGGGAAAGTCAGGGAATTTGAAAAGTAGTCGGGGAAGTCATGGAAAGTCCGGGAATTTAATACATAAACCTGGAAAAAATAATTTTTGTCACAATACTTTAATTCCCTTTTTTGTTCTGTGCTGTTTTGAAACAGATGCGACGCGAGAAAACGCCTCGTACTCTTGACTCGATGTTTGTGACTATTGGCTACCGCCCATTTTCAATTAAAATAAAATAGATGAAAAAATTGTGCAGTTGAAAAGAAATATTTAAAGTGAAAATTTCAGTTTTTTAAGCATTTATTTTAATAATGAGTGACTTTAGTTTAGATATTAATTATTAAAGGCTGTTTTTATTATTTTTTTGTGATATTTGTTACCTGATAAGTTTAACTTTGACAAAATGACTGATGATTTCTTAATTATGTATAACTTTGTTGTTCTAGTAACTGCATCTTGTTACTTTTTCTTTTAAATAAATTTTTCTCAAAGAATTTTTGTTTTTGAATTTTCCATATATTTATGTAGGTATATCAATTTTTTCTGTAGAGCTAATCTGATGTAAGTCAGGGGAAATTTTTGAAGTAGACCTGGAAAGTCAGGGATTTTCATTTTGACTTTTTGGTGGGAACCCTGATTAGGGAGTTACAAACGCGGCCTTTTATTATTTTAAATTCATTACGGCGAATAAGAAAGAACTATGTGTGAACTCGATATATGCATTGTTATTATTTCTACTAATATATAACTGCTAATTAGATTAAGGAGTAGGGTTCGACCGATACAGTGATTTTTTGCCGATACCGATATATCGGTATCGGCCGATATAAAATGCCGATACCGATATATATCGGCAAAATTTTTATGTTCTCCTCAACGTATTTCTATAAATTGTGTTTTCAGTATTACCAAAATCAGAAAATATCGGCACATAAAACATATTTTACGTTAAAAATCGCATATCTTCTGACAGGGTTCAAAGGATTATTTTCTGCTAAAACTCCCTAATTTCCAGTTGAAGGTCTCGACGAACGTTGTAACCGCCGCGCCGGGGAATCACCGTTTGAATAAACGGGAAATAATCGACGTTAACGTTCATATGTGATAATGTGATAGTTTAAAAATTTCCTTTGTTGCATGGTCAAGCTGTAAATTACTTGTCAGCGCCATCAGCTAGTGTCTTCAGTGAACAGATATTTTCAGAGGCAGGGAACATATGTCAACCAAGTAGAAATCGACTTGGGCCACAAGGGACTGAAACACTGATATTTCTGCATCACAATCGTAGAAAACTCAATTTCAATTACTAGACATTTATGGTCAAAATTATTGTTTCTTAAACTTTTAGACAAAGAATACCTTTTTTATTATTTTTATTCTACATATTATGGACATACACATTGTATGATTTGAAAGTTCTGTTTTTTTACTTTTGCCTCATTATGCAGGAAATTTTTGTACTTTTGATAATGTTTTAAAGCCTTAATAACAAAAATAAAATAGTTTATCTTGTTTTTTTTAATTAATAAACCATATCGGCACTTTTTTGCCGATATTGCCGATAACCGATATACAGGGTGACTCGGATCTAAATGTACATACATCACCAGGAGATAGTGGACATCTTGGGGGTTCTAAATAATCTATCTTTAGTGGGTCCATCTTTCCTCGTTACTTAGATACAGAGTGTTTTATAAGGTTTGGCTCATTTTTGTTTTTGCCATAATTTTTTTAGCACCCGGTATAAAATGTTCATATTCGGTGGAAATATTTTGAGTAGCTATCGCTTCAAAATGCCGTATGAAAATTTTTTGAAATTCAGGTCTGGACTTTAAAAACAAGACTGATTTCATTTTTTTTAAATTCAACACCCTGTACTTATATCATATTTTTGTCAATTTTATTTTTTATTTGAAAAACACATAAAAAACTAATTCTAATGACATACTTATCAAAATCCCCGCACTCGCCGCTCAGCCATAATAAATTGCTCTTCTTTAGATGTTGAAACACATACAAAATAATAACTGTTTTTATAACGACAATAATACCAATAATAACAAAAATAACAAAAACATAATTATTTGAGAATATTTTCAAAATGCCCACCATTAACTTCTTCACATTTTCTTCCTCTGATATTTAAATTTGAAACTGCACTTCTGATTACACCTGGTCTATTTTTTATTTCCTGAAATGAAGTGATAATGCGTTGCAAGAGCTGGTCCCGTGTATTAATTTCTTCCTCGTAAACTAAATTTTTCATATACCCCCAAAAAAAGAAGTCCAGCGGGTTAAAGTCGGGAGATCTTGCTGGCTAAGAATGGGGCCCCCCACGACCTATCCATCTGTTGGGATATCTATTGTTTAAAAGTTCGGAAACAATTCTTGCATAATGTGGAGGGGCTCCATCGTGTTGGAAATACATTCCTCTTAAATTAACATTCTCATTTTGGAGAAGATTTGGCAAAAAGTTTTCCAAAAAGTGTAAATATTGGTTTCCATCTAATCTTTCTTCAAAGATGTGTGGGCCAATCAATATACCATTGATTATACCTGCCCAAACATTTATGGAAAATCTATGTTGCGAGTGCGACTGCCTAATAGCATTTGGATTTTCTAGACACCATAGATGACAATTTCTGGAATTGTTGATTCCATCTCTGGTAAACTGAGCTTCATCGGTCCACAAAGTCCGGTGAATATCTCTTTGGTGCCTCCTAATCCACTGACAAAAAAACCAAACGGTTAGCATAATCACCTGGTTCCAACCTTTGTACTTCTTGGATATGATAAGGATATAAGCCTTCATTTTTTATTGTTGAATGGGTTAATTTTTGCGTTATATGCAGATGTCTAGCAATTTTCCTTGTGGATGTTTTTGGATTTTCTTCAATCAAATTTAAAATGTCTTCTTCCTGTTGAACTGGGTATCTTACAGGCTGATCAATATTATTTTGTGTCGGAAAATGTCCTTGTTCACGAACAAAAGAAAATACATTTGAAAATGTTTGATGGTTTGGACATCTTCTTCCAGGAAACCTTAATTCATACTATCGAGAAGCGGCTCGCCCGTTACCATCGCAAAATCCATATACAAATATTATATCAGCGTATTCTTGGTTTGAAAATTGATGGGGCATTTTAAACGAGAAGTAAATGCTTAACAAAAATATCCTAGTAATGCCCAAAAATCTGACAGGTTACAACTGACAATGACTTATTATGTTTTGTTGCCCCCCAATATTTCGTTGTTCTGAGGTGCCGAGCCATGGAGTCAAATTGAAATGAAAATTTTCAAATTTTAATACGCCGCTATTTTATTACTTTGGTTTATTTCTTATTATTGGTATTATTATCGTTATAAAAACAGTTATTATTTTGTATGTGTTTCAACATCTAAAGAAGAGCAATTTATTATGGCTGAGCGGCGAGTGCGGGGATTTTGATAAGTATGTCATTAGAATTAGTTTTTTATGTGTTTTTCAAATAAAAAATAAAATTGACAAAAATATGATATACAGGGTGTTGAATTTAAAAAAATGAAATCAGTCTTGTTTTTAAAGTCCAGACCTGAATTTCAAAAAATTTTCATACGGCATTTTGAAGCGATAGCTACTCAAAATATTTCCACCGAATATGAACATTTTATACCGGGTGCTAAAAGAATTATGGCAGAAACAAAAATGAGCCAAACCTTATAAAACACTCCGTATCTAAGTAACGAGGAAAGATGGACCCACTAAAGATAGATTATTTAGAACCCCCAAGATGTCCACTATCTCCTGGTGATGTATGTACATTTAGATCCGAGTCACCCTGTATATATCGGTATCGGTCGATCCCTAATTAAGGAGTATAAAATATATTTTTTCTGCAGTAATTAGATTTCACATCAGTAATAGTTTTTTTTTTTAATACCCGTCATGGCCTACTAACAAAAAATGTATATTTTTTAATAAAACGTGAATTTCGTGCTTAATATTAAAAATAAAAATAAGGTATTATATTGTTATAAACTAAATTATATTATTAAGAAATATATAGGGTGACCCATTTAAAAAAAAACAAGTTTGTTTTTTTCTCGGACACTATTGAACGTAGAAAAGATCTGAGTACGTCACTCGATTCTATGTAAAAAACTACAAAAAGAACATTTGTGTTCTCTTTGATAAGCTAAAGGATAACCTAAATATGGGGGGTGTCTCAAAATGTAAAATTTTCAAAAACATCCCGTATATCAAAAACAAGGAGGACTAGAAAAATTAATTCTGATTGCGGTATCTTCTGTTTCACAAAAAAGTAGCACAGTGCTGCGAAGATCGTATCCTTATCTTTACTAAAACCATCGAAAACTGGACACCCTGTACAGTGACCGTCGGAATTCTCGCTACATATGGAAAACTTTTTTATTAAGATTGAAAAAGACTATGGTGCATACGAGGGAGATTCAATTTTTTTCTTCTGAAAAATCAATAATAAGAAGGTTTTCCATATAGAACGAGAATTCTGCCGGTCAGTGTATAGTAATTAAAAGTGACTATAGTAGGTAGAGGGTATTTTAAAGAAGTAACACGGAAAATCTTTTATAAAAACTTCGTTTATTGACATAGCAATAACAAATTGTACAGTACAAAGCTACAGTATAGGTATTATTGATACAAGTTTTCCGATACAGCGATTCCAACGTTTGTAATTTTCCAAATGTCTTTAAGGTGTGACTGTATCGATGGATAAGAAAAATAAGTGTGCGCATAAAGTCTTAATTTGAAGAGAAAAACGGCAAATTTATCTATACACATAATTGTTTTGAATAGCTCTTTAAGTCATAATTATTCGTTGACAAGTATAGTGTTTATAATACTGAAGTAGCCAAAATTAGAATTTTAATGCAAGAAATTATAAATATTTTTCTAGCTAGATATTTACGATCACTAAGTAGTCAATCGAAAAATTGTAAGAACCTCTACATAAACAAATTGTCTTTTCCAAATAAACCAAACGTGGCTAGTGTACAGGATGTCCCATGCATGCAACATATTTTACGACTTTGTTATGGAAAATACTCATGAATAACAGCTAAACGCAATGTCGTCATTATTTAGTTAGTTTTGATTGTGTTGTCGGTTGTTGTGAGGGGGGGGGGCTAGATAACGTTAGAACGTTAACCTTTTTAATGTGTACCTTTTGTAACACAAATGGTGCAGCCAGGATTTCGTTTTTTTCCTTTGCAAATAATTCCTTCCGTTGCTTACATGGACAACACACCCATATAGGTATATTTAATCTAAAGTGAAATAAGTTCCAAAATACCTTGCTTACAAAATAAATCGCGGCGGACAGTCTCACCCCCTTATTTTTTGTTTTAGGTTTCATGCTAGATAAAAATTAAAAATATTAGCATGTAGGGTATTTGAAATATTTTTGTAGGGCTGCCCACAGATTTCCTTTGTATACGGGATATCGCATAAAGTTATATTTTCTTAAATGGAACACCCTATATATTATCCAATTTTTGGATTCATCCTAAAGTTCTAGACGTATTTCATGTAACATGCTAACGCAATGGCTTTTAAAGGTAAAGGTTTATGTTAAATGACATTCTAAAATTTCGTTGTGCTGCTTTTGAATTGTAATTATTCTTAATGTATGAAATGAAAATAATCTGTTTTTCTCTTTCCGAGTATGACATTTTAACTAAAGGGGGGTTATTATTAAATCAACACGTTTGCTCATACGAAAACGACTCCACTAGAATAACGGATAATACATATAGTTGATGCAAAACAAAAGCCCATGCACGTCATACCCTTTGAGTGACGTCAGTTATAGACAGTGCTGCCAGCTTGTAACCAAAATATCCGAGTGAGGGAATTACACTGTTTTTTTTTTCATGAGAACAAGATGAATATGCAAAAATTCCCCATAGTTTATAGATTTGTTTACTGCATAATACCTTTTACCATCAACTTTAGTAGATCTAACACTTCTTTTATTTTCATCTTGCCAAGATCGACCAATGGTACCATTCTGAAAAATCCATAATTTATCCAAGAAAACGAATTGGTACAACAATGCTTTTTTTCTTTAATATATTCTTTCAAAAATACCAGTCGTTTGAAAGTTCCATAAGCCTTCGCCTCAGTTCATCTTTTTACCATCCGAAGCCTACTTTTTTGAAGAGGCTTCTTAAAGAGTTAAGACAACCATCAAACAGTTCTCTGTCTTTTAATTTCTAGTTAAAAGTTGTCAAAGTTACAAACATGATGTCTTAAAAAAAGTTACAGCTTATTAATACCCGATGTAAAATATTATAATTTTTAAATAATACAACTTGTTTCGTACATTCCATGAATAGTGTCACGGATAGAACTTATATCCAGTCTTCACACATTTACAACTCTCTTTAAATTAGAACGTTTGTTTTAAGGTGATTTTAATAATTTATTTTCCTTAACTCTTGTTTAACTTGCGCTTACAGTGGAGATATTCAAATTTAGGGCAGCTGCTACACGCTAGAAATTAGTAAAGTAGAAATAAAATATCTAGACCTTAACATACTCTTTAAATTTACTTCTCTGTACTGCTGTCAAGGGTAACAATAGGCCATTGTTGTTAAGTTCTTCCTGAAAATAGCTTCTATGAGCTTATTAGCTTTTTGCAACGACTATTTAAATGCTTCGGCATTTTTCACAAATAGTAAACAACGTAATTGACAGAGATCTGTATGTGCACTTTTGTTTCTCTTAATAGAACAGTTTAAAAACGTAGAAACCCACCTGCTATAGTCACAGCAGCAAATTTTTTAAAACTAAATTTCATTTAGTTTTTAATTTACCAACTACTCAACCCTTACCATGACAACTAGAAAAGGATGTAAACAATATTTTGATCCAATTAGAAGACGGATTGATACTTGCAACATTATTTTAAACAACGTACAAAAATTAAAAAATACCTGACTAAGACTAAAATCGTTTACCGAAGAAAAGCATATCAAACTGTAAAGGCCACTTTTTTTTTTGACCAAGTTTTTTTATCGCGATTACACTCAAAAACAAAACACACACCAATGGCATACCCCGTAATGGCAGAGAAGGCATTTTTTTAAACTTTCATATAATATTTGTTTCTACATTTACAAGATTTATATAAATTTTGTACATTATTTTTATATTTATCTCTACGTCTAAACAAATCACAAAAATATGCTTTCAATTTTTTCCCTTAAGTTGGCTATAGCGACGAATCTATACGATGGTTAGCTAGAGGCCTAGAAGTAATTTTTGCTATTTATGAAAATATTTGAGTTTTTGTTAAAAAAATAGACGCACGGACCCACGAGCAATTAAGGTTGGTTTTGCATGAAACGTCAAATCAAGCCAACGAACGAGCTGGCGCCACCGCACCGTTTACAGTTGTATTGCCAACTATCGGCCAATAAAATTCAAATTATATTAATTTTTACAAGCTTAAATAAACAAAATATTTGCTATAAGTGGGTTCGTATCAAAGAACAATACTTCAAGTTTGTAGTAAATTCAATATCGCATAAAGTTTTATAATTTTTTGTCCAAATTTAATTTCCTCGTGTTTTCTTACGGATTTACAATTATCAGCTGATTGAAGACGTGCATCGGTTTTTGTTTTGCATCAACTATAGCTGCATTAATTATATATTTTTTAAATAAAGCTATATTAATTTAACTATAATATCACACTAAAAGATCATTCATAAATTCACTCGCCAATCACAGATAATTTTTCTATAATGCTAAACATTCATAATAGAATCACGCAGACAGAGCATGACAAGACAAGAGATCAGATAACAAACTATAAACTATTGATTATAATAAAATGAATAAACTCTTAAGCCGGGAAAACTAGGAAAGTGTTCTTACACAACCAAATACAAATCTAGCTATTGACTTATATAAACATTATATCGAATTATCAAAAAACACTGAAACACTCGCTAAAACATATAAAAACTCTCCCAAAAATATGAAACCTTGGATAACCTTAGACACAATAAACTTAATAAAACACAGGGACAGATTAAAGAAGATGCTTCTAAAAGAATACAGCATAGAACTGAACAAAACATACAGAAATACATTAAAAAAAGATTATAAATAGTACTACATTAATTGATACAAACTATAAAATATCAAAAAAGTTTCCCAACTAATTAAAGATTTAACTAACGAGGACAGGAATGAAAATATAAGAAAAGTGGATAGTAGAAGGGATATCATTTTAAACGAGAAAAATATGGCTAACATTGTAACAATTTCTTTACTAACGTAGGAAAAGTAATTGCTGAGAAAATTAAAACTCCCATTAACCCTTTTAAAAGTACTTTCAGCAGTTTATCTTCTATGTATCTTACACCTGTAAATGAAAATAAAATTGTAGCCTATTTCCACTCATTAAAAAGGAATAGTGCTCCAGGAACTACGAAAACAACAAGACATACCTATCGATACATATTAAACCCTCCCACAAATTATATTATTAATTTGATTATTAGTACAGGGTGCATACCTACTTACATACATACTTTAAAACTTCTATAGTAACACCACTTTATAAAATATCGACTGAGTATATTTAATCAAAATAATAAAATCTTGGAATTGGTAATATAAATGACAAAGAAACAACCGCAAATGGTTGAAGCATATTTTGAGCCGATCTACCTAATCCCAAATTATTGACCATACCTTTTAGGCCACGCTGTATAAGTGACCCCCAGGTCATCAACATAGGAGTACCTCAAGGAACGGTCTAAGGTCCTATCCTATTTATAACGACAAGGTATTAACTTACTCTTAAAAAAACGTATGCTGACAATACAGTTTTGTTATTTGAGTGAAACTCTTGGACACAAGTTAAAGAAATTGCAGAAAAGGAACTGAACCTAGTTAAATCATTGCTCGATTCGTCTAAGCTTTCACTAAATGTTAAAAAGTACAATTACAAAGCATTTTTATTAACAAAAAAAAAACACATCAAACTTCTCTAAAAATCAGTATCCTCGATAATGACATAAAACAAAAAGTTACCAACGCTTATATAAGTACTTCAAAATTATAATAGACCAACATCTTAAATGAAATGAACAGGTAATAAGGGTCACAAAAAGTATCAAAAGCCTAATCCATAAGTTACATTTGCTAAGAGAATGCCTTAATAAAAATACTGATATCTACGTACATAAAGCGCTTGTGCAATCTATCATAGGATATGGTATGCTGGTGTGGAGTGGACATAACATAATACTTCTTTGGGATCTTCTTGGGCTTTTAAGTCGGGCAGTGCCTTTAACTTCTTTTATTCTTTGAGGCTTGTGTCGGCCAATCTTCTTATCATTATTTGGTTTGGGCAGAGCCCTAAGTTGCTTAATGTGTCGTGTAGTTCTGGAGAGCTGGGCTTGTCGAGGCCACCAGCATTAGTGCCTCACTACAATAGCTGGGGGCAGTCAATTCTTCGGAAACTTGTAGGTCGAGCCTGGCGGGGATTGTACGTGAGTTTGTCTAATTAGTGGATTTGTAGCGAGGTCCGTCCGTCTGTAGCAATCCGTTATAATTCTGTCATAAAATTAAGTCAATGTTGGTATGTTAAGGTCCCTGTGAAGTAGCCTAGTTGCAGCATACCTTGAATGCCCAAGGCAATGATTTTTAAGGCCCTATTCTGCAGTACTTGGAACTTGTTGTGTTCTGTCCTGCTTATTGTGCACCATATTGGCACACCATAAGTCAGGATCGGCCCGACCAAGGCTTTGTACAAGTTAACTTTGGTTCTATAACCTATTTTACTTTTCTTGTGCAGCAAGCAGTAAATTGAACTTAGCTGTTTGGCAGCCTTCTTTCTTCTAAGTTTAGAGTTTCTCCTCCTTGCGTCAAAAACCAGTCCCAAGTACTTGACTTCCTGTACCCAATTCACCTGAATGCTATTTACCGATAACTTGGTCTCAGGTCTTCTCACTCTGCTCTTCGAGAAGCAAATGGCTTTCGTCGTAGCAGGATTCAAGCGAATCTTCCAGTCCAAAAGCCATTTTTCTATAGCTCGGATCTGCCTCTGCAGTCTTGTCACCACCAGCCACGGTTGTTTTGACACCGAAGTGATTGCAGTATCTTCGGCGAATAGATACAGCTCGTTTTGTCTGTCCTTTGGGATAACATGAATATATATATTATACAGCATCGGAGCGGGAGGAGACCCTTGCGGGACTCCCACCCTGATGTGTTTTGGCTCAGAAATCGCGCCCTCCGACGAGACTGCAAAACTTCTGTTCCTTAAGAAGGTGATTATTTTAATTAGGTAGTTAGGGTCCCCTAACCTTATTAGTTTCAACGTCAGACCGCAGTGCCAGACTTTGTCGAACGCTTTTGAGATATCGAAGAAAACCGCACCCGTGTGTGCTCTCCTGTCTAAACCTTGCAACACCCTAGTTGTCAGCCTAGTTGTCTTACTGTGCAATGCTCTCCCCTAAAACCAAATTGTTTATCAGGGAGAACATTGCGCTCAATGACAAAATTGACCAAGTGGCTCAAAATTATTTTTTCAACTATTTTGGCAGGACTGGACAGCAGGCTTATCGGCCTTTAGCTGACAACCTGATTCGATTTCTCATTTTGTTTGAGAATAAGCACTACCTTTGCTTTCTTCGACACACACGGGTAGTGACCCTCCTCGATTATCGCCTGGGATAGGTTTACTATGTCCCTGATTATATTGTTAGGCAGATTGCGTAATGCTGCATGTCTTATGCCATCTAAACCCGGAGCCTTTCTGACGTTTAAATTATTTAAGATGCCCAGCCACCTCCTCCATCGTGACATTTGCCACATTCTGGATAGGGTGGTCAATCCCGTGGTATATTTGCACCGTCCTGGAAACCCTTGCGTCTCTCTCTGGATCGGCAGATGGGTTTTCGCTAAACTGTTCGCAGAGCTTTTCCGCGAACAATTCAACTTTTTTTTGCAATCCGAGATTATTTAATTTTCCAGGGTTCTGACGAATGACATCGGTTTTCTGGCGCCCTTCGTCAGGACTCTCGACATTTTATAAGTAATCTATCCAGTAAATGTTATCGAGAACACCATATTGAAAATCATCTTTAAAAAAACATACTCTAAAATCGAATTGACGTCAGATGTCTGTAAGTACATATTGACAGTCTGTAAGTATATGATAAAAAATAAAAAAAGAAATTATATATCACACGATATCAATACAAGAAATAGATGTACAGAAAATGTTTGGTAGATCCAAAAATTGGATAACATAAAGGGTGCCCTATTTCAGAAAATATAATTTTACCTATGCTATATCCTGAGTAGGAAATGACTAAAGGAAATTGTGGACACGCCTGCAAAAAGTATTTGAATTACATGTTAATATTTTTTATTACCTAGCATCACAAATAGAAAAAGTTAAGGGGGTGGGACATTATGGTGATTTTCACTGATTTACCTTGTACAGGGTGTCCCATTTTCGACACTTTTATAGTGTATCTCCGTAATTGTTAGTGCTATCAAAAAAGTAATATAGGTATCATGTACTCTTTTTGGGTCAAACTTAAAATGGTAAAATCAAAATTTGAAAATTTTCGCTCGCTTAAGAGATACGGGGGAAAATCAAAAAATTGACAATTTCAAAATTACCCTATCTTTTCTTAGTTAAAAGAGATACAGAAAAATGTTTTATACAAAAGTTTCTTTATAATGATTGTTGAATAATCTGCCGTTTTCAGAATAAGTATACGTGGTCAGGTAAAAAGGTTATCGGACCTAACCTCATTTTTTTTAATGAAACACCCTGTATATTTTAATCTAAAAAGATAGCATTTTAAATTCTCTTTTCAAACATATAACATACCATGGATGATATTGGTTTCCTAGGCGATTTATTTAAACTTTATTACTTTAAACCCCAGTAGGGCATGAAAGAAAAGCTTTTATCCGAGAAACAACCATGTTGACATTCTAGTTGTTATTAACATTTAACGTCAATTTTATTTTTACATATTCGTTTGTGAAAATGACTTCTCAACATTTTGAAAAATTTGATATGATATCAGTTTATATTGAAAGTGGAAAAAACGAAGAAACCATTTAAGGACATATTCCGACGACTGGAACATAATTTAAAAACATACGACTCTTACGATGCCGAGATCAAAAACTTATAATAAAGAAAACGAGGAAAATGAAGAAATAAGCGTGTTAGGATTTTGTCGAGGCCAATAATCAGTTAATATATCCTGTGATAGCTTTGAATAGTAGTAGCT
The DNA here is from genome assembly GCA_963920685.1 of Polydrusus tereticollis. NCBI lineage: Eukaryota > Metazoa > Arthropoda > Insecta > Coleoptera > Curculionidae > Polydrusus > Polydrusus tereticollis. The sequence continues at coordinate 38,948,448 of OY987326.1, read as the reverse complement.
CAACTTTTATTGAAGTGAAAATTTCTTTAGGCGCGTTTAGCACTTTTAGTGGGTATTCAATGATACTGAGCCGTCAGATTCGGCTATGCAACGCTCATGATGCAGTCGGGGAAAAAAGCAAGATATTAAAATATGACCAAATACATAGTGTATTTGCTTTTTATGGATCGATTCTTTTATCGTCTTGAATTTGAGATTTGCGGATGTTATATTGTGAAAGGTTAATAGAGAATCTCGTCTTGGTGAAGTTTTCACTTCTGTCTTGTGGTCTTAAGCACACTGGTGTATCGCTTTTTTGAAGAAAATTTAAATGCAGATATATACCTGGACATACTCCAATCAAACCTTTTGGATATCCTTGATGATGTTCCTTTAAATAAAGTAATAGAGATTTACTTTCAACAAGATGGCGCCCCTACCCATAACACTCTTCGAATAAGAGAGTATTTATATTTTAAATACTCACTTTAGAAACTGTTGGATAGGAACACATGAACCTATAAGGTGGCCACCACGATCTCCGGATCTAACACCTTCAGACTCTTTTTTTGGTGAGTGTTGGAAAATAAAATTTATAAAGAAGTTATTTTAACCCGAGAACAATTTGATCAAAGAATTCATGAGGCCTTTTCAGAAATAAAACATTACACATCATGAATGCCTTAAAATCCGTTTGAAAAAGATGTTAAGATTGCATTAAAAATAACGGAGGGGCTTTCGAATATTTGCGATGATTCCCGTTATTTTTTACCTTAATCTGAATCTTTTATTTGGTTTCAAACGGCAGAATATTCAATCATCATTATTAAGAAACTTTTGTATAAATATTTTTCTGTATCACTTTTAATTAGGAAAATAAAGGGTAATTTTGAAATTGTCAATTTTTTGATTTTCCTCCGTATCTCTTAATGGGACACCTTGTACCTACTCAAATTTCTTTTGAATAAGTCAAGCATACTTTCAGCGAAGCTGTGTAAACAATGGAAAACGGTTAATTTTAAGAGACGCGTTAGTTTAAGACAGCAAAAAGAAAAATGCGCCACCGGCGAAAAACAATATTCTTTGTATGTAGATGTTCTCCTAGATGGCCCGATGTTTGTTTACTGTTTTTACCTTCTTTTGTTGAACATTAACTGGTATTTTCATCATATGTTTTCACAATTAACCTAAATTTGATTCGCATTTTAATTCATTAAATCCCAAAAATTTGTCATAGCCTCTGAAAAAATGTAACGTCATCAAATTACACGTAATAGATTAGAATAATTTGTTAGATAAAAAGAAACAAAACACTTTATCATATATTTTTGCATATACAATATAAACTTATTATAAATCTTTTAATAATCAGTTATGATAACAAAAATTACTCCTTGAAAATGAGATGTAATTGAATTGGATTTTTGTTGAATGAATAGGGCCATTTTCCGGATGCCTGGCAAATCATACATTGAAAACCCACTGTGAACCTAACCTCTCTGCGCGTGTCAAAATCCCAGCGCGAATAACAAAGTATTATGCTAGTTACATTATTTCTTTCTCTTTACTTAGTTAATGGAAACTTTGAGCATTTGCATCTCACCTAGCATTTATCGCATGTGGAAGGATACGGAACAGGATCGTACTTAAAAATCACAAAAGAAACACCCCAAAATAAAAGAAAATCACTAAAACAGAAATTTAATTCACAAAAATAACGGTTATGAAAATAATTGGGTTGCTGTGACTGCTGCGGTGCAGTTTTAATCTTTTTATAAGTAAAATGTATACTCGGATTTATTATATATATTTATTTATTTATTGTTATCTTTGGGTTGCCAACAGGATATGGTCCCACCACTATTTATAATTACATCAAGTGTTATTAGCAATTCACAATGTTAATATTTTTGCAATACTATTCTACAATAGCCATGAAGTTATTTATGTCTAGCATTAAGTAGAGCTAACGAAAATAGAGTTTTAGAGCAGAAAAGTAAAGAAAAAAGATATTTGCACCAACATGCACACACAGATAGATATATTTACGTAGCTCTATCTATTCGCTGACGATACCGCAATAACGTCGACTCCTAAATCCCCGCGCATTGTTGTCAGTCGGGTACAGCGTCATATAACTGAGCTAGAGAAATGGCAGCCGGGTTGAAAGATTCGTTTGAATCCCGCCAAGACTAAAGCTGTTTTCTTTTCGAAAAGCACTGTTTGTTGACCTAAAAGAAGGCTTTAAGTCAGTGGTGTCCAGGTGAACTGGTGCCAGGAGGTAAAATACCTGAGACTTATATTTGACCAACAAATGACATGGAGGCTGAATTCAATTAACTTCGCGATACCGTATCTCCGAATGTGATCAAGCTTTTGTACTTCGGCTTAATCCAGGCTACTCTTGCATATGGAATGGTATACTGCGGTGGGTCATGTGATGCACAAGAGGTTCTTGTGGTGCAGAAAAGAATCATAAGAACGATAGTAGGAATCTCTCCTTTAACATCTTGTAGGGAGCATTTTAAATATCTTAATATAATGACGACAACGTCCCTTTATATATACTCTTTAATTCTGTATGCCATACACAACAAAGAGTCGCTTACTCTGAGGCAAGAAATTCACTCTCATAACACCAGATATAAAAATGAATTTCAACTACCATTTTCAAGACTCGCGGTAGGACAGAATCACCCAAAATACATTGCGCTTAAGGTTTTTAATAAATTGGGTCGAATTACCCATGACTTTCCACCCAGGACTTTCCAGGACGGTGGCAAATGCAACATTAAAAAATAAATTGAAGAAATTTCTAATCAATAAATGTTATTACTCGTTAGATGAGTTTTTTAACGAAAGGGAACTTCCAAATCCAATAATCCCATAACTATTATCTATTTTAATATGATGGAAAGGGAGTAAAACATTTACAATATATGTCTGTGTATATTTTTTGGGTTCTGTTTTTTTGTACGTTATGTACTGTTTTATTTGAAATTTGCGTATTGTATGTGACATGTATTTTTTCTTGTCTATAGTATTGATAATTTTAATGTAATTTATGAAAAACCATTTTATATATGTGTATATCTTTAGTATATTATATTCTAATTGACGATCCCATAATGCTGTGTAGATCACACTTACATTGTATTCAGTGGAGTTACTAACGAAATTAAAAATAAATAAATAAAAAAAAGCGAAGCTTGATTGCGACAATTATTAGGCTCTATCTACCCCCTGCTTCACAGGCGGAGTATAGGCTTGATAACAGGACTAAGGTTGACCTCTATAAGGTATTGGTCAGACCGGTTTTAACTTATGGTGTACCAACATAAGCAAAACGGAGCTTAATAAATTCCAGGTAATACAAAACAGTGCGTTAAAAACAATCGCCGACGTACCGAGGTACTCAATGAACTACTGCACAAAGATTTCCGTATGCACTAATATTACCAGAAATATTGGTTTTTAGGCCACGAAAACTGCCAAAAAATCACACATTTCGCATAGTAGCCGGATGCAAATATGTGTTTGTTTATGTGTCAAATCTAAAATTTACGATATGTCAAGATGTCAGAAAATTCGAGTTTAAATTTAATTTAAATGATAAAATTACATACTGTTGGGCTTAAGAATTGTGATAAATGTATTTTAAAAAAAGGTTTCTTTTAGTGAACACACATATTTTTAAAATAAAAATGAAAATCTATTGGCAGAGAAAGGCCAATTCTGTTAAGTCAATCTCAAAATTCCTATAAATGAAATACCTAAACAGTTCACGAAAATTCACAGCATGTATCCTAACTTAAAAGTACAGAGAAGATCCCAAGTAGGTTAGATAGATAGATAGATAGATAGAAACGTTTTTATTTGACAGTTTGAAACCGTCAAGGACTGATGGTTGGAACCTATTGTAAACATGACTCTAACATTATCCAACAAAAATCTTTTATATTTGGTCTTACATGAGTTCGAACTTAGGTTAACGAGTTTTTTACATATATCAGTTGTAGATTTTATGGAAGCTATATAAGGGAAACTTTGTTGAAAATGAGCGGTTCGCGTCCATAAATAAAATGAATATACAAGAGTTGTGATTCCTTTGTAATCTCGTCTTGCATGGAAATCCACAAGGCCCGTATACGGAACTAAAATAATTTTAGAAAGCGAGAGAACAAGAGTTTCACACAGTGTCTTCTTTAATTGAGGTCTTAAGATGTGTTTATTTTTGTGTAAGACTCTTGAGAGAAAAATACGATTTTTGAATATACTTACCTACCTACTTGACTTCTAAATCGAAGCTTCCTATCAAAAATCAACCCCAATTTTTATATTCCTGCACAACGGGTAATACCGTATCAGCCATCATCACATTCATGCTTGCCCATTGAATATCAGGTCCAAAATAAATGGTTGCGGATTTTTTAAGATTTAACTTAAACCATTGTTTTAAGGGTATAGTTAAGTTAACATTATATTGTTGACCTTTTGACTAAAACCCCAACTCTCCCTCTGTCGTTTAGTTTCAGTTCCTATTGGGTTTCCGACGAGTAAATTTGGCTTAAAATGGGTTTTAAATATCACATAATTGATAAAACGCAAACTTTAATAGAGTCTCAACGTTTACGGGAATATCATCATTAACGGCTATTAAACAATATAGAGCAGGAAATCAACCAATTATCTACCTTGACGAGACATGGTTTTCGATACACATGACGCTGCAAAAAAAGAAAGAAATGATTTTTCAAAAAAATGTCAAACCAAGGCTTCTTCAAATAAAGGCAAAAGAATAATACCCGCAGGTTCACAACAGGGATTTGTCCCGAATTGTTTGTTGCTTTTAGCTAAAAACATAGCATATTCTTCTCTAGATTACCGTCGAGACACTGATGCACAACTTTTTAAAGGTTGGTTTGAACATCGACATCTTAAAAATATAAGTACCCAAAAATAGCGGTATTATAATGGAACAATGCTAGTTATCATAGTCGTTAAGTAAAAATGTTTCCTAGTTCTAATTAAGAAGTATTACATGCTTTTAAAATTAATAAAGAATACGTGTGTGATAAACTTGCAACAGAAAAGGTCATACAGTGTTGCGTCTTCCCCCCTACTATTGTGTATTTAATCCAATCGAACTATGGCACCAAGTAAATTCAAATATTAGAAGGAATAGTACTTCCCGCACATTAATTACATCTGCAGTAGAAGTATTAATAAAAAAACATAGTATGATCCATTCCACAATAATTCGTTGATTTCTCGACCGCAATAAAATTTAAATGACAACCCTCAGTCGTAATCCCAACCTTCCATAAATAAGCTGCCTGACAAATATCTATTGTGTAGGCACCGGACCTTTTGAAAGGGTACAGGTCCTGATTACCTACTAATTTCAATAGTTTAGGTTAGCTATTTTCAACAAAACAACAAATATAAAATAATAGGTAAGTATCTTTATTTTAATCATCTAATTAAATAGCTATTAATATTTATACAAAAATAATAATCTACAATATTATAATAATACAATATTTAACTTAACCTACTCTATATTTAGCTTTGTTTCACTATCACTATCGTCTTCATCTATGCCTAAACTAATTATTAAGGGCCTTACGTTACTATTAATTATGTTATAGGAATCTTCGACTTGGATCACGTGTCTCACAGAATTTTTCCAACTTTCTACTGGGATATTATTTACACATTTTTTAATTAATTCTATAACAGAACTACTTAGTGAAGGGGATGTGTTTTCTCTTCTAATCATCGTCTTTAACTGGCTCCATATATGTTCTATTGGGTTAAAAATACAGTAATACGGAGGGAGGCGTAAAACTGTGTGACCATTAGCACTTGCGAGATTGTCAGAGATATATTCTTTTTCAATATTGAATGTTTTTAAAGCATTTAAAAGGTCCTTTTTTGTATAGGTTTCCTCGAAATATATATTATTTTCCATCATATAGTTTTAAATTTCCACTTTTGTATTATTTGAACATCGGAAGCAGACGATTCCGAAACCCATCTTCAAACAATGTAGCATCCGTGTCTTGATGGTAATCCAAAGATGAATTGGCAATTTTCTTCGCATATAATAATAGAGCGTTCGGAATAAAGCCATTTTCTGAACCTGCATGTAATATCTTAATTCCTTGTCCTTTGTTTGAGGGAGCTTTAGTTTGACATTTGATTGTTAAATCGCTCCAACCTTTTTTAGGAGTGTCGTGGGTATCAAACCAAGTTTCGTCCAAGTGTATAATTGAACGATTTTCTTCCCTATATTGTCTGATAAGATTCAAATAATCTCTACGCCATACTTGTAAACGCTGCGATTCCATTAGTACTTGTCGTTTGTCAATGGTACGTAATTTAAAACCCATTGCTTTTACTATTCTCCAAAGGCTTGTCCTGCCACATGAAATGTCGGTTTCGTCTGCTGTAAGTACCTTTTTTTAGCGTATCTATTGTTGGGACTATTTGTTTACTGTACATGTCATAAATTTTCCTCCGAATCAAGTCTTTACCAGCTTCTTCGATGCTTCTCAATTTTCCGTTGTCACACCGTTTTTTCCTTGGCTGGATGGGTTTGGTCACTATATCTTTTACTGTCGTTAATGCAACTTTGGTCAAAATACTCGTTTCACTAAAAGTTGCACTCCGGTCATACCCTTTTTCTAAAAGGGTACAGTTAACGTTCTTTATGATGTTTTTTTCATCAAGTGATACATGTTTTTTCTTCGTTACACCATAACTTCCGGAAGCAATATTATCTGAAGTTTCACACAGATCTGACATATTTTGGATGCTCGATAACACATACGAAAATACCTTTAACGCACAGCTTGACAAACACCAAACGACTGATGAACTAAGATGAAAAGACTCTGCTTTAGACTCTGCTTTATATTGAACACCTGCAATTTGCCATTAACCTACCTAATATACCAATATCATAACATAATTAAATAGTAACGTTAATAATTAGTTTTACGTTCTATTTGTTTTATTATTTTATATTTGTTGTTTTTTTGAAAATAGCTAACCTAAAATATCGAAATTAGTAGGTAATCAGGACCTGTACCCTTTGAAAAGGCACTTATTTATGGCTGGGTTTAAATTTTATTGTGGTCGAGAAATCAACGAATTATTGTGGAATGGAGCATAAGTAGCATTTCTGCAGACAGTTGAAAAAACTGTATACAACATGTAATTAAGGTGGAGAATTATTATCTGGGTCTAAGTACTAATATTCACCCTTAATAATAAGTTTAGATGAGGATAGTGATAGTGACACAGAACTAAATTTATAGTGAAGTAGAATTAAGTTGCCAAAATTAATGATTCTAAAACTTTTTTGTGTACACATGGTACTGTATTTAAGTTTTAAAGTTAATTTTAAACATAATAATAATTAGGGATATATATTTCAACTCCACTTTGAGAATGGACTATTTCTTTAAAATAATAATAATTAACTTACTCATGTGCCGAGAACAATGTGATTGAAATAAGATATTTTGTCTAAAAGCCCTTTGAAAAACACTAATGGTAACCCATTCTAAAAGCTAAAAGTAAGATTCGACTTTTAAATTATTTATTATTTTAAAAATATTGATAACATCTGTAAGTGGCCTTCGATGCTCCAAAAATATAATTTTATATTTAAGGCGCAATTCCTCCAATTCAGTATTTTCCCTAAATGCCAAACATTTAAGAAATTATTTTGAACATATTTTGTACGCGATTTATAAATATTGTACATACATTGGGGTTCCGTACAGTCACATTAAAATTTTGCCTAGGTATAGTAAAAGTAGTGTTATTAATGTTTTTCGCTGTCTAAAATTATTAGGTATTCTGTTTACAGATCCAAGCATTTTATATTTTTTGAAATAAATACTTTATTGACAAAAGCTTTTGATTTATACATATGCCAACAAAATTCTCTAAACAGTGCCTTTAGCACTGGCCCCGAGAATACATAATAACTAAATTTAACTTATTACAGCGCTGGAAGATTCTAATCACTAATTACTAATTTATACCCAAATGCAATTTAACTTTTTTTATAAAGAATTGAAAACGACCTATATTTTTAATATTATCTGGTACACTATTATATACCTTACAAGCTTTGGTAAAGGGGTTATGCAATCCCACGTTTGTTCTTGTGTTTACTGTATATATACTATTTTGTGACCTAGTGTCATAGTTATGTACCTCATTTGACAATATGATGGGTATATTTGATTTCTGCGCTCTATTAATAATCTTATACACTATCTTAATTTGCTCCAATTCTAGTACTACACTAATTTTAGGAACACTTAACTCACTATAGAGTGTATCAGAGCTGGTTAGCCTATCATAATTAAATATTATCTTTAATATTTTGTTTTGCATCACCTTAACTCTATTAAAGTCAGTATTGCTACAAGAGCCCCAGATTGGTAGTAGATAACGCAGATGAGAGAGGAAGAAGGAATTATATACCATATATTTTGTTTTTTCAGAAAGGTAGCTTCTAGATTTATAAATGATTGGAACCATCGGCATTAATTTAGACATAAGATCGCTGATATGCTCCTTCCAACTTAATTTATTGTCAACCATAAGTCCCAAGTACTTGATGGACTGTACCTCCTCTAATGTAACATTATCCGCAATGACATCCAAATTTTGTATGTTTTTATTTTTTTGTTTAAAGATATTTTGTTTTTCCTATGTTTATTTTAAGTTTATTACAATAGAGCCAATTTAGATATAATTTTAGATCGTCATTTACAACCTCAGTTAATGCCCTCTCCTCCTCACCCGCATAAACCAATACCGTGTCATCGGCAAATGTGAAATATTGTGCCCGAAGGTTAGCATGTTTTAGATTCAGAACATAAAGTAAATACAATAAAGGCCCCAGCACCGATCCCTGAGGTACACCGCACTCGCTATTTAAAAAACCACTATTTACACCGCTAAGGCTAACATATTGTTTTCTATCTTGCAAATAAGATTTCAATAAATTATAAATCACCCCTCTAAATCCCATCCTGTCAAGCTTACTCAGAAGTATATCAGTACTAACAACATCAAATGCCTTCTGCAGGTCAATAAACACTGCAATAACTATCTGTTTCCTATCCAGTGCCCAGGAGACGTGGTCTGTTAAATCCATCGCTGCACACAATGTACTACTACCCTCCGAAAAGCCGTACTGAAACCGATCAGCCCCGACGTAAGCACGAATAAATGATGTCATTCTTTTCTTTATTATTTTTTCTATAATTTTAGAGAAGACACTTACCACTGTGATAGGCCTATAATTATTCATGCAATCTCTGCTGCCTGATTTGTAGATAGGGGTAATCTTACCAATTTTTAGCTCCTCTGGAAATGTTCCCAGCTCAAAACAATTATTAATCAATTTGGTTAATATTGGAATGACATCATCCCTCACACTCAGCATGTCCCTAACCGTTATGGCATCATGACCCGGTGCCGCATTTTGTTTTAATTCAGATATAATTTCACTTACCTCATGCTCGCTTGTCAGCTCCACAACCATGGTATTTCCACAGACCACCTCTCCATTGCCTGGAGTAAAACCTATACTTTCGATTACGTGATTGCATTAACCACCTGCAATATACGAATGGCGACCGCAGCCTAGTGGTTAGTGTGTCCGACTACTAAGCCGAAGGTCCCCGGTTCGATCCCGGGACCATGCATCGATCTTTATTTATTCGGTCGTCACCTCGTGGAAGGCAATGGCAAACCACCACGTAGTAATTTGCCTAGTACAACCTCTCAAATAGTGCCGTTCGGAACCGGCGATAAACTGTAGGTCCCATATACCTGTGAAAAATCTGAAAAAGGCACACATCACAGGTATATGCGAGAGGTCGCCTACGCTCGAATGAGCATGGCACATAAAAGAAGAAGAATATATGAACGTCAAACAACAACTTTTCATCAACTATAACTCCTAGATTTCTAGCCTGGCTCTCCCTTTTCAAAAAGCTAACCAAGTTTCTAATAATCGAGGATCACTTTTTAGATTAACAAATAGATTATTACAGTAAACATGAACCCTGTAGACATCATCTTGTATCTTGTCACAATCGTCAGTTTCAGATACTTGTTTGTTAATTTTGAGATCATCTGTGTAAAACAGAAATTTACTATATCGGAAACGAAACTATATCATTAATATAAAATAATATGAGAAACAGCAGTGGTAGTAAGTGGCTACCTTGGGGCACCCTCGAGGTAGAAATAACGACGCCTGAGTAACAGCTAGCCACTGCAATGAGCTGCTCCCTATCAGTAGAACACACTCGCCTCTCGTATACCTTTTTTAGTAGTGAAAGATGGTCAATTTTGTCAAAAGCCTTATTGAATTCGGTGTAGATAAAGTGAACCTGAATCCAGCTGTCCTTACTTCTAATAATGAATACCGAGAACCAAATAAGAATATGACTAATGACCTTTTATGGTAGAATCCATTGAATCCGTTGATGGATACTAATTTTATTTTTTTATTAAAAATAGGTGTTGATTTGGTTGTTTTTCAAATATTTTGCAAATATTTAGAGCTTGGTTATAGGTCGGTAGTTGTTAATGTCGGTTCTCTTGCCTGATTTAATTGGTATACAATTAAAGATATTTTCCAGGATCTAGAAAACGATCCTTATGTAATTATTTATTAAATATTAGGGACAAAGGGAGTGCCAGACTGTCAACACATTTGACAACAAATAATGCCGGAATAATATTGTCTGAACTTTTTTTTGAATCGAGGCTTTTTAAAATTTCTCATATTTGAGAGGGTATAAAATGAAGATTAGAGGAAAAAAAAAGTTGTTTGACTTAGACTGGAAACCATTTAAAAAATTGATAATATCTGTTAAGCAAGCCAAGTGTTGTTACTTAACTTGCGTCAACAGTTCATAAGGCTTTTATGTTCCTCGATTGTAGGTTAATTTCACTGATTCTTTCATTTACTGAGTGAAGGAATTAAACGAGCTTTTCACTGTGGTAATTTGGCGTTTATTTCTCCAAATCACACAAAACTTCTTTAGTACATGATTTTAGAATAACGTACTATAACATAACTATTCACTACTGATTTTACAATCAAACTAATCACTATATTTGTTTAATTCATTTGCTGGGTGTCTTTTTTTAGGCAATGCTATTTGTTTCATTCCGACGGAGAGAAAATTACGTGCGTTTGTTGACATGCCACCTTGCTTTTCGAAGCCCAAAGTCTAGTGTCGTTGTCGTGTAAGAAAGAAAACTGCATCATCTGACAGCAAGGCCACGCCCCTGTTGTCATGACGACTAACCAACAATGCATTCTGATAGGCCACACAACCGCCATGTTTTCTCCCAACCAATCGGACGGTGTAAACAAACTGTACCATGCCGTGTCACCTTAACATCTAAATGTAGAACACTGCTTTTTCCTGGAATAACGGTCGACTAGCCGTTTATTATTTAGGAAATCTTATATGTATTTTAAAAGATGATATTTGCAAGTTTTATGTTTATCCGGGTGATAACACTATTCGTTCCGCAAACATTGATACATTTTGCTCCTTTATTAAAATAATATTGAAATCAGATATTTAACACTAGTATTGATTCTAAAAACATTTGTTGAATTTAATTATATTATTTTTAATACATTTGGATGATCGTTTCCCCAACAATATCTTTGCTATTATCAGCCGCCATGTTGTCCGATATAACCACCTCATTTATGATTTAGATAATTAAAATACTCTTGTTTAATTAATTAAACGTTTGGAACGAATTCTTAACAGTTCAAAAAAAAGTATGTTCTTGTAAAATGCCATGCAACTTCCATTATTTGCGAAATTATTTTTTATTGTTTTATTAATATAGAATCCTTGCACTGGAGAAGTGATTGGTAATCTAGCATTACGATATCCGTAGGGTATACCTATACATTATCAGTCATTGCAGAATCTCACTTATTACATAAGTAAGATATATTATTTCTAATGTATTATCTTGAAATGCGTTCTCCCAAGAGACATTAAAAAGAATATTATTAATTATATTGCTATTATACCAGTCGTATGAAAATTACGAAATTGACAGCTAGGAGAATTACCTGTTTCCGATAAAAGGGGTGATATTTTAAACTCTATTCTTGGATGATATTATATCCTCCTTGACTAAGGGAGAGAGTCAGTGTGTCAAGGAAACAACCAAAAAATCCTCGTTATACAATCCCATATATTATCTTACTATTTCTTAAATAGTTAGGCTGGAGCAGTCCATAAAAGGGCAACATGTCGATCAACGAGGCTGATTTTTGATTAGAACTAACATTTGTTAGGAATTTAACCTAAATCCATTTAAGGGAAGGACTCTCCGCAAAAAATCTGCTGGCTGATCTAACCCACCTTGGACAAAAAACTGAAAAAGGCACTATTATCACTAGGTGGTATAATATGTTGCTTAATGCGAGAGAGTAATAAATCATTATTGCACCATAAACCCAGTGATCTTCGCCGTATTTCATAGGTGTAGTCCAATTATTATTTCATAAAACATTCGGAGTTGCAAAAATAGTTGAAATGTGTTCGAGTATGACTGGAGTCGAACAGTCAACAATTAACCGACTTGTGCACGAGGATAAACGCGGCCCCATCAGGTCACCAAAGAAAAGTACCTACAGGAAGAAAAGGAACTGTAATAAATAAGGATGAAAAGACTACCATCAGAAAAATCATACACTCGATTTACTTAAAAAAAGAAATACCTACCTTGGACAAAATAATGTCTGAAATGAAAAAGGATGATTGAAACTTGGTTAAATGAAGGATATACTGTTGGTAAGATATGGCAGGATAAACATATAAAAAGCGCGAGGCAATCTTTCATGGAAGGATGGTCCACTGGAATAAAAGCACCCTGGGGAAAAGGTAAAAGATTAATAAAGTCTGTGCGTTTTAAGAAGTCCGATATCGGATTAAATCACCAAGGGATGTTATCGCTTTTAAAACAGTAAGTCGGTTAAGTTACAATATCTTCGCACCTTCGCTATACTTGATCACACCGAACATCCCACTGGTTTACTGTATTCTATTACTGGGCGAAATCAGAGGTTTCAAAACAAAATTATCTTAGAATTACGCGTTGAGCATAAATAATAATTAAATAGATAATTAAATTATTTTGCTATTATTATAGTTAAATCTATATACTAATCGCTATTTTCCAAGAACCAATTAAAATTTGCTCAAGTGCGGGATGTTTAAATATGTTAAAGATTTTGTCAGGTATATACTTTTCCGATAATGACATTATTTTGGGATTATTATAATTAAATCTTCATAATAATTACTATTTTCCAAGAAATAATTAAAATTTGCTGAAGTGCGGGATAGTATGTTCTACTTTATTTTAAATAAGTAGTTGTGCTTTTCACTTTTAGTTTGTTTCTCATTGTGTGTGAATTAAAATCAGTTATTCAGCAAAGTTATGGAAAATGTTCAGCAAGGTGGCACATCGCCTAGAAGGCATTTATCTCCAGGTGAACGCCGTTTGGTATTACAAGTGGAACGTTATTTTACTTTAGAAAAAGATAACTCGGGCCCGTTAGAGTCTGTTTTGGCAGTGCAAAAACGAACGTCTGATGCTTGCGGCATTTCAGAGAAGACCTTAAGAAGACTTCGAAAAAAGAGTGAAGAGGATTTGGACAGACCATATAAAAGGGTTCGACTCCATTCAAAAACCTTGGATTTATCCCAAGGGATAAAACTCTTTATTAGGAATATTGTTTATGATATGTATAAAGCCAAGGAATATGTTACCCTCAAAGCTATTCTTGAAAAGATAAAGCAGAAAAAACTTTTTGCGATATTGGAACTAACAGTTTGTCCATCATCTTAAAACATATGGGTTTCAAATATAAAAAAACGAACAACAGAAAACTGCTTTGCGAGCTGTCCAATGTTGTTTCGAAAAGATGGCAATTTTTAAGGGATTATTTAAACAACAAAAAATAGGAATTGTCAAGACAAGTTGTTTTTCTTGACGAAACATGGGTATTTGCAAACGGAACTTCAACAAAAACGTCTTGGCAGGATGACTCAAAGCATTGTTATTCAAGTACCCGTGCAAGTAATGGAAAAAAAGGTATATTATATTACATGCTGGTAATGAAGAAGGTTTTGTTTTAAATGCCAGTTTGATATTTTCATCAACAAAAAAAACTGATGATTATCACGGCAATATGGATGCTGAAATTTTTGAGCATTGGTTCGAGGAAAAACTTTTAAAAAGTTTAGAAAAACCTTCCTTAATTGTTTTAGACAATGCCTCTTACCATACGAGACTCGAAGAGAAATTCCCTACAAGCAGCTGGAAAAAGGAAGAAATAAAAGAGTGGTTGTCAAAGAAAAACATAAACCATGGAAATTTATATTTAAAAAGTGAACTTTTAAGCAAGTGTAAAGAGCAGTCATTTAAAAAAAAGTATGTTGTTGACGAATTAGCCCTCAAATATGGACATCAAGTTTTGAGATTGAATTGGTATGGGGTATTAGCAAGAACTATTATGACAAACATGCCTGTAAAAATATCGGTAAGCCTAGCGTTATAAAGTTGTGGGAGGAGGCGCTTAGCCAAGCGGGCAAAGAAGAATGGCGGAAATGCATTGCACATTGCAAATGCACAGAAAAAATTATTTTTGAATCTTATGAGACAGAACAGGTTATAGACGAAGTAAGACCGTTAATTATTACGAATGATGATGATGATGATGATGATGTTGATTCTGATGAGTCTGAAAGCATGGGTGAAATTTCAAATGCAGAGGAAGACTACTTTTAGTAGTACCTATCTACAAGTAGGTACGTTCTGTCGCAAGACTACAAAATCGGTTCTTTTTAGAACCATAACTTTATAAAAAAGAATTCGTAAAACTAATTTGTCTGAATACTACAAAAGCTAAAAAATTATTATTTTTCTTTACCTAAACTAATTTTTTATTTACTTTAAATTATTTTATTTAGAAAATGTAATTCATCAACATCCAAAATTACCTTCAATATAATTTATTGTTTGAGAGCCACCGACATAATGCTCAAGAGGTTTTATGCCTTAGCGGACTTCTTAAAACGCACAGACTTAATACTCTCATTGGTAGCAAAAGTGGATTTGTCGATGGCGGCTTATTAGCACTAAAATCAAAACGGACTGGAGACTATAATGAAAACATGGAACGCTGATGTCTTTGCAGAATACTTCCAGCAAATGCTAGATCTTATTCGGGTCTGTTATAGTCATGGATAATGCCAGCTACCACTCAAGAAAATCCGAAAAAATACCAACGTCTTCTTGAAAAGAAAATTACATTATTCATTGGCTTACTGTAAATGAGAAGCCATCTCATAAAGATTTGCTGAAAAGGAGCTACTAGAGATGTAAAGTTTAATAAACCTCTTCGTACGAAATTTATTGTCAACGAAATCGCTTCAAAACGAAATATAACGGTACTTCGCCTTCCGCCAAATCACTGCGAATTAAACCCCATAGAATTGGTGTGGGCGCATGTAAAAGGGTTTGTAGCAAGGCATAACACCACTTTTAAAATGAGAGACGTTGGAAACTTCTTGCAAGAGGGAATTAAGACAGTGGTTTGTTAAAAATGGAGTCAGTGCGTCGAACATGTGATTGAAATAGAAGAAAGAATGTGGGAAGCTGATAACATGCTAGAAAACACTGTAGAGCCCGTTATTATTTCTCTAGACCTCAACGACGATAGTTCATCGGACTACTCGGAGCATGATAACTAAAATTTAAAAATTAAGTTGTTGTTTTACACATAGTAGATTTTTTTTATAAATATTAATATTTATTCCACTTTATCTATTTTCATATTATTCTTACTTCTATATAAGTTTCTATCTACTTAACATTAGAATAATTAATATCTCTGCCTATCTCTATAATTATTACAGTCAACTATAATTATCATTATACTTAGTATTTTAATAAACTGCCTGTGGTAACGCCGCTGTCACATTACTTTCATTCACCAAACTCGTCTTTTTATTGTATGCAAATTAAGGTGACCCTAATTTAGGACCGATTCGGGGTGTATAGGTCTTAAATATCTAAAATACGGAATTTTTAGGAACTATCATTGCAATTTACATGAAATTTGCGATGCAACCTTTAGGTTGTCCACCCTGCTTAATGGGTCCTGTCATTAAGCCACAGAGTATAACATTTGTTAGGAATTTAACCTAAACCCATTTAAGGGAAGGACTCTCTCACAAAGAATCTGCTGACTGATCTAACCCATCTTGGACAAAAAACTCAAGAAGGCACTATTATCACTAGGTGGTAGGTACACGCATTACAAATAAATATACGTCTTCTGCATCACTTTCCAATTCAGTTAGCCTTGGAGCCTCCAGACCATTGCGGATGGCGATAAAAACACCAAGTCCATCATTTTTAATGGATGCTTTTCCATTTCTTCAAAAAGTGTCGTAGTGAAGGCCAACGACTCCCCTATCGAGTACAGCATCATTAAGCCACTACTTGGCCACGCCGTGTGAACACTGGTTCTAAAAGCCGTTAATTTAGTTCTTAAAACTCTTGTACTTTGGAAAACAACGTGTATTATTTGCATAATAAAAAAGGAAAACGTATTAAGTCGTATGTAGAATAGGGGAAATACCTTAAGCCAAGTTTTTAAGATTGTTGGTGCTGTGTATAATCAGATTGATCATATATATATATATCAGTCATTCATTCACAAATGCTCAACGTATCTTAATCTTAATTAATTGTTTTAAAGTGAAATGAGGACACGATCCGTGCGATGTACTACTGCTCACCCTGTACAGAGTAAAAGCAACAATTACGGCGTCTTCATTAGTTTGAACGTCAGTAAGTTTATTTAAATATCAAGCATCACTTTGTTCGATTTCAATTCCTTTTTTGGAACCATATTATACCGTTAGCTAATATGAATACAAATAAAACTTTGTAAGCCGTTTCTTAACCAACATTTTATTATTTATAACAATAAATCATCTTCTGAGATTACTTTCTTGTATAGTGATTGGATTTTAAATATTAATGAAAGTTTATATCTGTCCATCGCCATGTTTCAAATTGGGTTAACATTTTTTCTATCTGAATAATGTGATATAACGTAGCGGTTAATGTTGTCTATGGTTTTGCACATTTTTTTTTTTGGTCTTGACAGCACCCAATATTACAAAAAAAGGCAACAGAGTCGTTATCTTTCCAAAAAATGCTGACCATCTTCACTGTAGTTATTGCATTTTGTCTGCTATAAACTATCTTTAGTGTAATTGGAATTTAACTATATCATAACGGCTATTCCAGTCTTCAATAAAAAGTGTACTCGGTTACCCTGTATAGATTTTTTCCTAGAGTTGTAATGGCCCGTATACTGGTCATCAACTGGACGTCAAGTTAGTATGTGTTGCCAAACAAGTTTGAATTTTTCCTAAAAATGTCTTCGTGATGTTGAGGTTATAATTTTTTTTTTGTATGTTTGCCATCGTATTGTAAGAAAAGAGTAAACCATTCAATATGCGGTTAGTAAAACCAAGTTTATATGATATTTTCAGGTACCTAAGCAAAACGTTCTTACCAAAATGTGATCAAATAGACATATTTTATGTGAAAAGTGGCTATAAAAATGTGTTTACAGATTAAGAAAATATTGAGAAGTAAAAAGTTACAATCCATCTACGTCTAAGATTTTTTAAAGTATCTGTAAAACTAAAAGAAACATCGATCCACAAGCCCCAAATAAACTACTAACATCAGTAACAAATGTAAGGGTTCGTTTCGCCAGATCCATGCCCAGGCACGTTTCGCCGTATCACGGCTCGTCAGTAAGGCTAGGATCTGACAAATGCAAAAGGGCCAAGGCCTCTCAGTGCACTTTATACACAAAAAGGCGAGGAATATCTATGAGATATAACATAAATGCCTAAAAGTTTCTATATTTCATATGTCATAAATAGTTTTCGAGATCACCATACTCTTATAATCAATTTCGGACACTCTGTATATGTATAAATATTCTTGAATCCAAAATTTATTTTTAATACCGCTATTTAATACCCCCTTAAGTAATAACGTTTAATAAATAGTTTGGCATCCAGTGAACAAGTTTTTAATCGTCATAACACTTGAGATGTTTAGCTGTTGAATATGTATTTTAAAATAACATTTTTTAAATCGTTTTTATCATATGTCTTGACAGTTGTCTTTTAATAAATTATTTTAAAGGTTCTGAAGATTTCCAACATTCGTTTCTAAGAGTGGATGCTTCGGATAGTAGTAATAAAACTCTTTCTTTCGTGAAATATCAACTTTTTATTAACTACTTTTTTTTCAACATGTGTACATATCACTCTATCTGGTCTAGACCTAGGTCTAGAGGACTTGTAAAGTACTGGCGGCTCGCCTTGGAATTGCCTGCATCGACTTGTAAAATTGTACTTTCGGGTCTTCTAGATAACGTTTATTATATACTATTTAAATACAAGATGCAATCATTGCAACATAACGGTTTCAACTATTTTTATATTTAACAAACTATACCCTACTACGTTTTATATATATTACCAAAACAAGAAAACAATGTTGCCAACTGTCAAAATTTAAGTTAAAGCAATACCAACTTAAACACAATTTTGATTGCTACACAAACTACAGTTTCATATATCTCAATAAGCAAACCATATTCAAATATACTGCTACCTCACATACAGTCGGCACGGTGGATCTTTGCCGGTGTGTCATTAGTTCCGCGTGCCTAAAACCATATGAGTCTAATCAAAATTACGAGAGTCAAAAAGTCAAAACAGAGCTATCTTTATCGTACTTTCGTGTTGGCGGTAAGTATTTATGGATATTTGTTACTATTTATTTATTTTAAACGCCAGCCGCGGACATTTTGACGTTTATGAAGTTAGACTTTGTTTTGACTTTTTGCATCTCGTAATTTTGATTAGATGCCGACTGTATACCATAGGAAATCAGCGGGGCGCGAGGTCACAGGGCTAACCGGCATAAAATTGTCTCAACGTTAAGTATCAATTCGATGCCAACGATTTTACTAATTATGATTTTTGATCAATTTCCTTTATTATTTTTTTCTACCTTCACTTTTACCAGTGCCAATAATGCTTGCGTCAGAATCTAGTTCTGCGGATGATGGTGATTGTTTAGCTTTTATGATAAAAAAACAAGAAAAGTTTTTAATGACCGGTCACAGTTCCAAGAGAGTTTTCGAATACCCATAAATGGCTTTGAACAATTGCTGTCTTCCTGGCTGTCATTTTACTATGCTAATTGCGCATGCCCGGCAATTTCTACCTAAATGCAGGGTGGCCATTTATGACTTATAGACTGAAATGCACTCTTTAAAATACCGGTCGTTTTGTACAATTTATTCATGAGGATGCATCCCTGTAAATATATTGTAAACTTCTAATGGAACAAGAAATTCTAAATTGTGCCGATTCGAGCAAAACCTTATAAAAAACGCTTATTCTGAATCATTGTTTTAAACCATGAACACAGAAAAATATATTCACCTAAATATAGAATGATGTTCCTTGAAAAGCACGTTAATGTCTCTCAGCGGGAGGGATTTCGAAGAATGATGGAACAAAGCTTTATGTTAAATAAATCAGCATAAATTATTTAAATAATAAAAAGATGAAAGCGATATTTTTCATAACTTAATTTGTGTATAAGAATTGTGAACTGGTAGAGTGTCACCTGTTTGGTATAGTTTAACTAAGCTAGATAATTGAAATAATAAAACATAATTCCTTGCAAACGATCTAATTGTTGGGCTAGGCGGGCATTGATATTTTGCAAATTAGTGAATTTAAACTCACGATCGAATCAAAATAATAATAAAAAACATTTATTGAAAATGACAAAAATCAATACAAACTTATTTCTTATGGAGAATACAAGATTTTATACAATACAATACATTATCTATCCACAGGAGATAACTCGTGCGTGGGTTTAAAATGTACTCCATACAGGGTGATTGGTATTTCGATGTATTCTCGCAGAAGGTTATAGTAGTGGTGATGGTTTTTTCGAAACCACTTCCCTGTCCAATTCGCTTGATTTTAAATAATTTAGTTGATTAGTGATGAATCAAATTACCTAGAAACGACTGATAACTGATTAATTGATAGTACTGGTATTTACTGACATCCAACAGGTATTAAGCTTTACCACTAAGCAGTACGGTCTTAGATGCAAAGCACACTTTGATGACAATAATTTTTGCTGGCACGGTATTTAGAACATTATTAAGCATATTGAACAACCTGAGATAAAATGTAGATGAAACGCGGTAATCATTTTTTTTTATCGACCAGTAGTAAAATTGATTTACAGACTTTTTAGGTGATACTTCCCTTACGTAATTTTTTGCTTCTTAAAAGGCCCTTTAGAGTGAGTGTATTATCTTAAAAATTTCAGAATTGTATATTAATATTAAAGTACTAAGTTTTATAAACCATCATCTTAGCGCACGCGGACAAGTGCTTTATAAAGTATGTACCGGGTGTTCCACCTAAGGAGGTAATCGGCTATATCTCAGAAAGTAATAACACTAGGACTTGGGGAAAAAATATATATCGATAAAAGCGGCCAAGGGAAATTGCTGGAAATTATTTTCAAGTTCGAAAAATGACCGCGCATAAGAGAACTTTCAAAATAAAAATGCCGACTTTCTCTTGATTTTTCTTATTAAAAATATGTTAAAAATATAAGCATTGTATTCTTCATAAAATTATGCAACTTTATGTTAGGAATCGTTTTTTTCTATTTTCAATAATAAAGTGGTGGGAGAAGGTCAAACTTTTTTTCTTTAAAACGCTGATATCTCTGCTTTGGATAAACCGATTTTATTCAACTTTGTCTTGAAAAAAAACCCTTATTTTCCTCTACACGTAGATCTATTAACTATACCATATTAATTCTGATGGTGGCCACTAGATGGCGTTTTTCCGTAATTCCTCAATGAATAAGGATTTTCTCAAAAAAATGAAATGTTATGATATGACTTTTTCATCATATTTTATTTTAGGCTTATAAAGGCTATTAAATAGTGGAATAAAAAAACCAGGTCCGTATTTAAAATAAAAAAGTTGATGATGGTCGCTCGAATCCGAAACGTCGGAATTAAAAACTAACCCCATCAGCTTGTAGAGGAGGAAAAGTTACTATAAGCAACTAAAAACCGCAACGTGATATCTTTTGTTAAACTAGGGAAATTAGGGATAATTAATGTTTTAAGAAATGGCCTATTTTTCCATATTAATTATTATTATCCCTAATTTCTCTAGTTTAACAAAAGATATCACGTTGCGGTTTTCAGTTCCTTATAGTAACTTTTCCTCCTCTACAAGCTGATGGGGTTAGTTTTTTAGTCCGACGTTTCGGATTCGAGCGACCATCATCAACTTTTTTATTTTAAATACGGACCTGGATTTTTTATTCCACTATTTAATAGCCTTTATAAGCCTAAAATAAAATATGATGAAAAAGTCATATCATAACATTTGATTTTTTGAGAAAATCCTTATTCATTCAGGAATTACGGAAAAACCCCATCTAGTGGCCACCATTAGAATTAATATGGTATAGTTAATAGATCTACGTGTAGAGGAAAAGAAGGTTTTTTTTTCAAGACCAAGTTGAATAAAATCGGTTTATCCAAAGCAGAGATATCAGCGTTTGAAAGAAAAAAAGACCTTCTCCCACCACTTTATTATTGAAAATAGAAAAAAACGATTCCTAACATAAAGTTGCATAATTTTATGAAGGATACAATGCTTATATTTTTAACATATTTTTATTAAGAAAAATCAAGAGAAAATCGGCATTTCTATTTTGAAAGTTCTCTTACGCCCCCTAACGGTCATTTTTCGAACTTGAAAATAATTTCCAGCAATTTCTCTTGGCCGCTTTTATCGATATATATTTTTTCCCAAAGTCCTAGTGTTATTACTTTCTGAGATATAGCCGATTACCTCCTTAGGTGGAACACCCGGTACAATGTGCAGGGTGATTGTTTATAATTTACTTAATGGATATTTCCGTACAAAAAAGTTCAAATTAGCAATTTTGAAGTATTTTTTTATGAACATTCACAATCCATTATCAGAAAAAATAAAAAGGCATCAAAAACTTGAAATTTCGAAATAACCTGGTATTTTTTAAATGAAACATCCTGTATTTTTTTTACTTGCTAGAGTTTGTAAGACCAATATTAAGCGAAATATCCATGGAATAAAATATAAACAATCACCCACAGTACATAAAACTATTTTTTTCTATTTTACATTTATTTTTTCAATTAAAATTCAGATTTAAATAGACAATATGCCAAACAAATTTTATAAATTTGTATGCCTACATTTTATGTTGAATACTAATGTCTGGTCTTCTCCTGTCAACTAAATACTTTTATTGTTCCTTATTTATGCAACCAAACATACATGAATAAAAAAAATATATTTTTTCTACTACTGTATAAATAAATTAACCTTCCGGCCCTAGCAACACGAAAGATCATGAAAGTAAACATTAGAGTTGCCTGAATATTATACGTTGCTAGCTACGAAAGTACTACTTTCGGTGCCAGGACAAAAAAACACGAATACTCATAGGAAATTTTTATTGTATTTATTCAAGCAAATTTTGGAAAAAAACTTAATAACAAAATGCTTATATTTTTTGAAAAAACAAGTGGTATAATAACAATAATGTAAAACTTATATAATAATTATTTATTGCCATTAAGGTTAATAGTGAAATTTGAACAGTTGGAAAAATAAATTGATGGAATATTATTCAATTCAATAGCTTCGCCGCTTCGTATTAGAATCTCGTTATTATCCTGAACTTGGACCATCGTTCTATTTGTCACTCTCACGTCGTTAGATGGAATAAAAGTAGGAGTTCCATTTAAGATCTTTTTGGAAATTTCGATTTTTTATTAGTATATGAATCACCAATATATCTATCCGCAACGGACGAAGACCTCCAACCGCCATGTCTTTTCAAATCCAAAATACCATCGTTTTTTCGTTTAATAAATGCAATGAGTTTTTTTAAACTGCGAAATATCTATATTTTTGTTTACTGCAGAAATAGTCAATTTGAGCATAGAATATTGTGACCATAGGGGACGGAGGTGATAAGGCTTCATATTTCTCTATTTGAGAAACGTTTTTATCCGCGAACCATTTCTGAAACAGGTTGTACGTTTGACGTTTTACGTTTCGACTTCTCAGGTAACACTGAGGCACATGCCAACTCGGCCGCCTTCTGAATAGGAACGTTTTGGTCTTGGGAGAACATTTTAGATAGCGAAATTAAAAAATTCGAACTGACACTACTGACAGACTCTGACAGTACTCAAATAACTAGTTGTCATGGATTATTTTATAGATGGAAAAACCTTATTTTATCATTATAATTTGAATAAAATCAAAGTTCATCACTTAATAATATATTGATCAGAGAATAGTAGTAGAAAAAATGTAATACATCACACGATGCGAAAACCTTTTTTGATGTTCGGAGGTACTGAATCACCTCGGCTTCGCCTCGGCTATTCAAAAACCTCCTCGCACCAAAAAATTAACTTTCGCATCTAGTAATGTAAATAACTATTTTAATGGTCACTACTTGCTATGCTGTACGCAGGCGCGGTCCGTTAGTTTTTTTTACTGGTGGGGCAAATTTTTTGGGCAGCTAATAATAATTTAACAAAATATATTTCTCTAACCTTCACCTTAATTGCCGTTTTTATTTAAATATAACTGAAATTTTTGCAAATACAGTGAGTTGGTATTATTAGGTAATTTGTTTTTCTTTGTCTAGCCCTAATGTATATTATTTCACCGCGGGACCGGCACCCAACCCGAAAACCGGCGACGTCCACGAAAACGCGAGAGCCCAAGGAAATTTTAATTTGCCAGCCGTTGACGACTTTGTACTAATATTTGTCTCTTTTTAACTTCCTTCAAGCGCGTATGTTTGTTTCTGTATTGATTTCAATGCATTTATATAGTTTCCTACTGTCATATTAAACCTATGAGGTGGATTTAAAATACGCCGAGCCCGCGGAGTAAGCACATGAATACTTATTGGTGCTTCGCTTAGCTCGATTCTTTATTGGGGGAGGTTTTTGTATGAAAATACACTTTTTTTAGGATGAATATTTTCGAGTTTTAAAAAATTCATTAGATTAGAAATTAGTAGGCGGGTCATTGACCAAATGACCTTATGGACCAGCCGCGCCTGGCCATACGTTAACAGAATTTAACATATTTTGACAAATAATATCATTACCAACTTTCAAAAAATAAGTTATAAAATAGCTATTTATACAATAAGTTGCGAAATGAGTGTCTTTTAGGCACACGACGTGAAAATTGTCCAACGAGGCAAAGCCGAGTTGGACAACACGTCTAGTGGCTAAAAGACATCGTTTCGTAACGAATTATATACAAGATTTTTTGTGAAAGCGGAGAATTTGATAATTTAAGCTTTTATTAGTATTTTTAAACATTTTGAAAAGTAGGCAGGCAATCTGTTTCTAAGGCATTGTTTATGCATTATTTAATGTCAAGTGTATTGTCAAGTTCGAACGTCGCGTTTTGCCTTTTTTCGAAAAAATTACTTTAATGAGTGATATTGACGAGTCTTTGGACATTGAACAAGCTGCTGAAGCTGCGCTATCCACGTTAGTACCCAAAAAATCGAAACATTTATACGAAAAAACCTACGACAACTTTGAAACCTGTACCAAAGAAAAACATATTGAGAACTTTACAGAAAAGGTATTACTAGCCTATTTCCTCAAGCTATCCACCACCTTAAGGCCGTCAACTTTGTGGAGCAAATATTCGATGCTCCGCACCATGATTTATCTGAACAAAAACGTAGATATTTGCAAATTTACAAACCTTATTGCATTTTTAAAAAGGAAAGCTACCGGATATCAGCCAAAGAAATCAAAAATATTTACAAAGCTGGAAATAGAACGCTTTATAAAACAAGCTGATTATATAAAATTCCTGTTAACCAAAGTTGTTTGAATCGTTGGAGTATTTGGAGCATGTAGGAGGGAAGAAATCACATTTTTGAATTTAGATGCCATCAAAGATTGTCAGTCGTTTATCAGTGTCAAAATTCCGAACACAAAAACTCATGTTCCAAGAATGTTTACGATTACTGAGGATCAATAGATGGCATCAATTTTTTAGATCTATTTCGTAAGTATGCAAAACTTCGTCCACTGATACGACACATCAGCGATTTTTCTTGACATATCGAAGTGGTAAATGCTGTACCCTGCCAGTTGGAATTAATACAATTGGAGGTATGCCAAAAAAATAGCAGAATTCCTTGGACTCCCCAACACCAATGAATACACTGGCCATTGCTTCCGGCGCAGCTCTGCAACAATGTTGGCAGATTCTGGAGCGGACATAACACTTTTAAAGCGTCATGGAGGTTGGCGATCAAGCTCAGTTGCCGAGAGTTATATATAAAATTCCATTGAATAGAAAAACGAAATAGCAAAAATAATCATAGGGCAGAAAGATACGCCAAATACAAAAATAAAAGAAGTTCACTCAAAAGCAGAAGTTAGCATTGTCAGTACTAGCAGTTTATCCATTCCGACTACTAATAATTACATTGCTCTCAAAGAAGAGAAGCTAGATGCCTTTAAAATTTAGTTCAACAGTTTACATAATTGTACATTTAACATATATAATAAATAGATATTTTCATTGATTTTAATGTTTCATTTTTACTTTTAGGCACTAGTGCCTAAAACTGTCACATTTAGACACTAGTGCCTAAAAGAGTGTCATTTCGAAATTCTAATCAATATCGAAATGTCTATTTCGAAACGCTTTCACAAAAAGTCTATTACGATACTGGAACCGGTATCGAAACATCAGCTCTGTTATGAAACCAAAAGGGAAAAATTTTATTATATACGTTAACCAGAAGGTAGTTGAAACATCTCTGTCCCACACTTTTGTTAATCTTTGGCTTTCTTATAAAGTTATCCCTGTTAGTTGCTGGTATAATGTTAATGTCTTCTGAGCTGTTTTTACAATCTAATATCTTTGTAATATATTGTCAAAGAAAAGCTGCCTGATATCTGAAACTCTAGAATCTTGGAATTTTAACTGTTGGGTAGACTGTGTCTGTTTTGTAGATTATTTGAAACATTTTTTTTTTTTAGGGAATATTCGAGCAATCTGATTGGACAGACAATTTGGTTGCTTGTTCTTAAATCTAAAATATCCCATAAAATTTGATTGCTATGAAATTTAATAGCAATTTGGTTGCGATGGATGTGATTGACAATCTGGTTGCTCGAATATCGCCTAGTGAACCCTTCAGATACGTATTTACGACTCCACCCCATTCAATCAAACTATAAGTAAGTTGAGACTGAACCAATGCGAAGTAGAAGGTTTTTAATTGTTATTTATCAATAATATGTCGATACAAATGAAACGTTATTTTTCGAGTAAAAGTTAATCCACATGTAAGTTCTATCGTACAATGAATATATTCCGGTTGTTAAGATTGAAAGACATTGTATTAAATATGGGCTAATCACTATGTTATGAAGTGAATGTAAACCAACCTGAACAAAGTTTATGCTTCATGGCAGTTAAAACATTTAATAATATTGGGAATATTATTTTTAGTTCAGTTTGATAAAAATGGTCGTATCATCAGCAAAGCTTCTTATTTTCAAATGTGACTTCAGATTAAAAAGTTCATTGATATTGATGGTAAACAATACTTTGTCCAAAACGGTGCCCTGTGGTTAGTTCAGCAGTGGGAGCACGAAACTCAATCACTCGACTTTTTTTGACAGAAGAGCCGAAATTGGGCGTATAATATTTGCAGAATTATACCGTTGACTCTTACTGCCATAAATAATCTACCTGATTAAATCCTATTGTATACGCCTCAACCTCTTCAAAGCTGAATAAATGGGATCAGGGTCGGCTTGAAAATGTACCTACACCACATGATTTATTTTTATAATTTAAAATAAATAGACAGGTATTTTTAGTTTTAGGTACCTATAATAAATGTAAAATAATGATAATTGAAAATAATATAATTTCAAAGTATAACTATTAGGATAACAAGTACAATAAAAATTAATCAAATTCTTAAAAACTATTGACAATTTATTCAAAATTTAACTCTGTATCACTATCACTATCTTCATCTAAGCCTAAACTTATAATTAAGGGTTGAACATTTGTAATCATACAATTGTAAGAATTTTCCACCTTAAGTACATGCTGTACACAGTTTTTCCAGCTGTCTGCAGAAATTTTTCTTACTTCGTTTTTAATTAATTCTACTACAGATGCATTTGTGCCATATTAGCTCAATAGGATTGAATATACAATAGTATGGAGGAAGACGCAACACTGTATGTCCATTTTCTGCTGCAAGTTTGTCACACTTGTATTCCTTATTTATTTTAAAAGCTTTTTATACTTCTAGCAGTTCTCGTTTTTTGTAAATTTCTTCAAAATATAAATCATTTTCAATCATAAAATTTTGAATATCTGCTTTTGTATTATTAGAATTGGGAATGATTTTTGCTGGCCGACTATGATAACTAGCATTGTCCATTACAATGACGCTATTTTTAGGTATATTTTTAAGGAGTTTATGTTTAAACCAATCTTCAAAAAGTTGTGCGTCGGTATCTTGATGGTAATCTAAAGAAGAATCTGCTATGTTTTTAGCTGAAAGCAACAGACAATTTGGAACAAACCCGTTCTCTGAACCAGCATGTATTGTGATTCTTTTGTCTTTATTTGATGGTGCCTTGGTTTGACAATTTTTGGAAGAATCATCCCAACCTTTTCTTGGAGTGTCATGGGTATCGAATAGGGGATCCAATCCCGGGAATCCGGGATCCCGTAGAAAAATAACGGATTTTTAATCTCGGGAAATCCCGGGTTTGTAATCTCCGTCCCGGGATTGCGATATTATTTTTTAAATTAACAGCACCGTCCAGTCGTTCCATAAATCATGCCCATTAATTTCTTCACACTAAATACTTATCGATCGATAAAAGTGATTCTACGCAGCTGGCAACAATAAATGCCGGTGATTCACCGTGCAAGAAATGCCGGTGACTCCCCGTGCCCTCTAATAAAATTAGGTTTATTTTAATAAAACCGATACTTTTGAAATAATGTTTAAGTTTTGTGTCAGTTTATTGAGTCGTGCAGAAGAAGTTCGTTGTTGTCTGTTCGCTAGTGTGTTTTACGTATGAAAATCACGATTATTATGCAGGTAGGTTTAATTCTTTAAGTAATTTTAAAACAAATCAATATTATTATTCATAAATAATTACGATTATGCATTATGATTGAAGATTGAATTAATTTGTTTTTATTTTTAGACATGGCCGAAAGTGCACGCAAGCCATCCGAGTCAATATACAAATCTCACAAAAGGAAAGGTGATGATCAACAGTCCGTTTGGTTTTATTTTTTAACGGAGGCAGTAAGTAGAAATACTGCGAAATGTAAAAAATGTCAAGCCATTTTGCAAACAAAAGGTGGTTCAACTAAGGGTCTCTTAACTCATTTACTAAAAATACACGGAATAGATATAAAAGCAAGAAGAAATGTACAGGAATCTGGGCCGTGCGTGGAATCGTCATTGGCATGTACAAGTAAAAGTGCGTTATTAATGCCAAAAGAAAATAAACAAACAAAAATATCAGACTACTTCGGTTTTAAAAATGACAAATCGTTAGAGGCTTTTTTGGCACGTATGGTTTCGGTGGATAATATTCCATTCTCCAAATTTGTGACTTCGGCCGATTTAAAATATTTGTTTGCAAGCAGTGGTATGGAACTTCCGAATTCTGCTACTACGGTTCGAGCAAAGATAATGAAATATTGGAAATGGAAAGGTTTCAAAATGGAGGCCAACGTGGACCCAATCTCCAGCTAGCATACTATATCCTGTGCACCATACCTCCAACCAGCGTGGAAGCTGAAAGATGTTTCTCAGCCGCAGGTTTAATTTTAACTAAGTTTCGCTCATCTATGCTAGATGAAACACTGGACAATTTAATTTGTTTGCGTTATTTTCTTAAAGAAAAAAAGTAATATTTAGAGATACATGTCATTTAACCAGCCTTTTTGTTTGTTTTTTTAATTATGTACCCAACTTATCTTTTTTGATACGGCTAATTAATGCCTGATTACGTGTAAATGTATTTTATTTTATGTTGTTTTTATCTGATTTCAACCAATAAAATTGAAAAAAAGACTTTTTATTTAATTTTAAATCCCGGGACCAATCCCGGGATCCCGGGATTACAAGAATGGCAATCTCGATATCCCGGGATTGGAATATGTAACGGGATTGGATCCCCTAGTATCGAACCATGTTTCGTCAAGGTAAATAATTGGACGATTTTTTCTCTAAATTGTTTAACAGCTGTTAAATATTTAAGTCTCCATTCCCGTAAACGTTGAGATTCCATTAATGTTTGTCTTTTATTAATGCTTCGGTATTTAAAACCCATTTTATGCAATATTTTCCTAAGACTTGAAAGGCTACAAGAGATATTTGTTTCGTCTTTAATCAGCCGCTCTTTGAGGGAAATCAAAGTGGGTACAGTTTGTGCCTCATACATTTGGTAAATCTTTCTTCTTAATAAATCCATGTCATTTTCGTCAATGCTTCTAAATGTGCCAAAATCACTCCCGATTTTTTCTAGGATTAACAGGTTTAAGTACTATGTCTCTTACCGAAGATAAAGGAGTTTTTGTCAAAGTAGACGTCTCTGCTAAAGCATCCATCGAATTAAAATTTCTACTCAACAAAGATTGATACACATTTTTAATTATTAGTTTGGCATCGGTAGATAAATGCTTTCTTTTAAAAATGACACTTGAAGATGCCCCCCTATCAGCACAATTCCAAGGACGCCACATTCTACCACTAATAAGCCCAAATAAAAATTACTCGCCGGAAAACCACTAAAGACTAAAATTATTAAAAATCAGTTTGTATTTATATATGCATCAGGCATAGGTATAAATTGAATTTGTACCTGGTCCGGCTCTACTCGAAACGGTTTTAAAATTTGGGATTTCCTTATTTATTTTATGGTCAAAGGGATAATGAGGGTTTTATTGCAGTCTAAAGATCAACGATATAATTCTACAAATACTATACAAGACTCGTTATATCGAGTCGATTCGATCACAACTTTCGATAGCGGTAAGGCGTTTTATATGGCACTATCAGCCAATCAGCCCTATGATCAAATACACAAGTTAACTTTTAACGTACCGTTTTCATGACAACAACCGAAACAAGCCTACACTTTTTAATTTTTCACTGTGGTTGAAAACATGTAATTTTGAAGTTAGCGTCTAGAGCAGCCATGTCAAACTCAAAATCACTGGTTGGCCAAAAGCATGAAGACCATAGACTAGGTGGGCCGCAAAACCCAATCTTAAAGAAGACAAACTACTGAAAATCTTAACGAAAAAAAGTACTATTATGTTAGATTAGAAGTATATTTATTAAATTTCCAATAAAAAGGACATTACAAAAACTTACAAACATTAACTTCTTTTGCCAGATATTTGACATCTTTTGTCTTTAATTAAGTTGTCTATTTGTGGCGTGAATTTATCGGCGGAAATAACTTTTAAAACTGCGTCCAAGTGTGCGTCCGTCAATCGCGATCTTGCGGGAGATTTGTTTCCTTTCATCAAAGAAAATAATTGTTCACACTTATAGGTACTTCCAAACATTGACAGGATTTTACAGGCAAATTTTCTCATTTCTTGGTATTGAAAAGGCAAGTACTTATAAAATTCGAATGTACCAACACTATCAATTTTTTCTTTTAAATGGGTTTGACACTGAATCTCAATCACTTCCATCTGCAAGTGAGGGGGAACTTTATCAATATCGATAGTGAAAAGACCAGTAAATAAAGAAAAATTGTTTTCTTGGGACTTAAAATCCTGAAAACGCTTTTCAAATTCTGACAGAAGGCTTCCCATTTTCTCTGTATACATTTTGTATGATATTGGGCCACTTGTACTTTCCTGATACGCCTTGCAAGTCGGAAAATGTGACAGATTATCCACCGCTAACTGGTTTTTCCACAGCATCATCTTACACTTGAAAGCTTTAACATGATCATGCATATCTGTTATAACTTGACGTGGTCCTTGCAATTTCGTATTTAAGTCCGACAAGTGTTTTGTGATGTCCACCATAAATGAAAGATCTTGTAAAAAAGGTACGTCGGATAATAAGCTGACATCTTGTTCTTTCACTTCCATGAAAAGGCGTATTTCTTCTTTGAGTTTCCAAAACCGATCGAGAACCATAGAACACGAAAGCCATCGCACTTCTGCATAATAAGGTAAACCAGTGTACTCACTTTCTAAATCACGTAAAAACGCAGAAAACTGTCGCTGATTCAAGCCACGTGACCTTATGAAGTTTATCATTTTTTTCACTGACTTTAAAACGCTTTCCAACTTGATCACTTTTGAGCATAAAACTTCTTGGTGGATTATGCAATGAACATGATGAAAATCTGGTTTGTCACTGCCCGTTTCTCTGATCTTTGTTTGTAATATTTTAATGAAGCCATTATTTACTCCAGTCATTGAAGGAGCTCCGTCTGTTGCAACGGAACACAGTTTTGACAAATCTAAATTGTACTTTTGCAGAAGTCCATAAACAGCATTGAAAATATCCTCCCCAGTTGTTGTATCATGCAATGGTACTAATTCCAGTAATTCTTCATAAACGTTGATATCTCTATCAACAGCACGAAGAAAAATAGCGAGTTGCGCCACACCACACACATCTGTACTTTCGTCACAGGCAATAGAAAATGCAATGAAAGAGTCTGATTTTGTTTTTATCTGTTCGCTTATATTGGCAGCCAACTCGGTAACTCTTTTAGCGACAGTATTCCGGGACAAGGATATATTTTGAAAAGCCTTCACGCTCCCGGGACTTACAATTTCCGCGGCCTTTACAAGGCACTCTTTTATAAATTCACCTTCAACAAATGGTTTTGAGTGTTTTGCGATCAACTCGGACAGTACGTAGCTCGCTTGAACGGCAGATTCATTTTCTTGCTTTGGACGTGTAAACATAAGCTGTTGATCTTTTAACCGTGATTTTAACTCTTTTAACTTTTCGTTTCTAATCATGCCTGTATACTTGTCAAACTTAGTTTTATGACTATCATAGTGACGTTTTATATTATATAATTTTGGGACACCGACTGTACTGTTACAAATCAAGCAAATAATTTTGTCTTTCACTTCACAGCAAAAAAACTCTAATTCCCACTTTTCTTGAAAGATACGATGCTCATCTCCAAGTTTCCTCTTACTTCCACTTGGTTTTGAAACAGACATGTTAAAAACTTTATCCGAAATAAATAACAATAAGTACTGTTACGTGTTGTAACAATAAGTACGCAACTTAACTCGCAATTCTATCGCAACTGACTCATAACTAACTGAACAACTGAACTCAATCGAGTGGTATTGGCTTATATACGGATTGTGATTTCTCGACAGTTCTTTCCAGAATGTTCAGGTAGCGTCATCTGTATTCTCGCGCGATAGAACTTTCCGGAACAAGCCAGGCTTTTAGGTTGAGCGCGCATCTTAGTTCATGCTCCTAAACATAGATGGCACTATTTGGGCCATTTTTTACCAATCGTAACAGTACTTTATTTTCGGTTTTTAACAGGCTCGCGGGCCGCATTACATGGCTGTTTTCAAAATTGATTCGGTGCCGCAGGAAAATGCTCAGTGGGCCGCATGTTTGACATGGCTGGTCTAGAGTTAACTTGAGTGTTGGATCATATGGACTCCATATAGACCTGGTGGAAAATTAAAGGTGTTAAGTTCAGTTTTTAAGTTGTTTATCTTAAATATTAAATATGTTGCTTGTTGTACACAAGAGCCTGTTGCAGCAGGAGCAAAATATTGCAAATAATTTACACCGTTTGAGAAAGCGGCGTGCATTAAGCGGTCGAAAATGGTACCATAATTTACCTTAGCAGCGATTTATAGGACTATGAACTGAAAATTTTCCAAGTAGGTAGTTTATGATAATCTCCCAATGTCTTTAGGTTGGAATGACATTTTTGTTTATCGCAAAAAAATTCGATTTGATTGTCTCCTTTTACCTAAATAGATTTGTAAAGGCTGACGTTTGTTTTGGCTATAGGTCAACGAAAACGCAAATAATGTGTGGAATGCTATTCCAAATTGAGACATGACAATTTTAAGATGTGCGTATTTTGGGAAAAAAATGGAAGGAGGAGGGGCGGCTTTCGTCTTTTTGAAGATTCTAACGTACTTTAAAATCCTAGAACATTAAGTCTATACTAGTATAAACTAATGACTTTAAATGGCCCATAGGAAATAATCCAGGGGGTCTAAGTCCGGGGATCGAGCAGGCCATAAGTGAGGTGCACCTCGACCAACGATCTCCGTATGTTACTGTTAAGAACTCACAAGCAACCACACTAAAAATGCGCTGGAGCACCATCGTGCATAAACCACATTGCTAGTTACCAAAAAGTTGCGATACACCTCGCCGGTAAGTCTACCTGGTAGAAATACCGGTCCAGTTAGCCAGTCACCCACAATTCCAACCCAAACGTTCAATGTGAACTGTTGTTGAAAACGATCTTCAAGTACCTCATGTGGATTTTCTTCAGCCCACACATGGTTGTTGTGAAAATTCGTTTTCGCATATCTTGAGAAGTTCGATTCATCAGTAAAAAAAAATTAGTGTCAGTAATTGAGGGATTCTAACCAATGTGTGCAAAAGCCATTGACATAATGTAATCCGTGGAGGAAAATCAGCAGGAAGAAGTGCCTGAACGCATTGTATGTGGTATGGGTACAACAAATAGCCACTAAGGATTTTCCAAACAGTCCCTTTACTTACATTCATATTATTTGTAATTTTTCGAGTAGAAGTACCTGGATTTTCCTCTGTCATGTCCAGCACCGTTACTGTCATTGGCCTTCCTGGTCCCCCACTTCGTTTCAATGTGCCTGTTTCACGAAGACGTTGATACTTACTTTGATGGAAGGTTTTTCTATCAGGAACATTATGGTCAGGAAATCGTTTAATGTACAACCGCCTAGCTTGTAATATAATATCATTAATCAATACGAAATAGCGACATTTTTAATGTTTGACATAAGTCGCTACTTCAGAAAATCTTACCCATTCATTGCATAAGAATATTCTGGAACTATCTGAGATTTCTCGTCGAACATTTTCAAATACGGTAATGTCAATATTTTGCCACATATTTATGATCCTCTAACGTAAATCCAAGATAGAGGCAGTCCACTTCATACACCTTTTGTTTTAAATACGCGGACAGGAAAAATCGAGATTGACTTTTAATAGTTTTAAAACTTTCATGACCCGATCATTATTATTTTTTATTTGGAAATCTAATATTATAATTGTAATTATTGGAATAGAACTTTAATATTCTTTTTGTTTTCTTTGGAATATTTTATGCGTGTATTTTATGACAAGTAAATTAATAGCACTTAGTGTTATTTATAATATATATGTATCTAAAATAAATGCTTCGTTAACCTTACAAAGCAGGGCGAACCAAATTAATTTTATATTTTTATATCCTTATGTACGCAGAATTATCAAACATTTAATTGGACGGTTATCTATTGCTTAATAAAGAAATTGGGCATATTAGTCATAACCTTAATAAAGTGTGAATTAGAGTATGGTACACAGAAAAAAGGATACTTGCTCGAAGGCAAACAGTAAAATTTTTTAAATAATAAACTCACTGCAGTTACCATAAAAGAGTGCAAATCAGGATCATTTAATGGATGATGGATGGTAAAACGGTGTACACCAATATAGATTTAAAAATTTAGTTTTTAGTATAACTGCGCTACTAAACAACATCAAGAGTAACGTCCATAAGGTGTGATTTACAGTAAACTTTCGTTACAAGTTTTGGAAAAATAATTCAGAAAATATTTTAAAGTGCAGTTTAGTAGGGCAAGCGTGTTGTAAGCTATCCTTTCCATTGGTTTATTTTTTAGTTAAAACTTACTGAAAATTATAAATATTATTTGCTTATTCCTTAAAAATAAATTATTAAGTCAATTCTTATGAATAATTATGTCAATTTTTCTACAGTCTACAACATATTACTAAAAATTGCATAAAAGCAGTTATAGTAAAGGGCGGAATCAGTTTTTTGCTCTTTATTTTAATATGTCTGAAAGCAAGTGATCTTACCTCTTGTAAAAAAAACTTGTTATTCTAAGAATATCTTCAACAGTTTTAAAGGTTTTCATTTTGAAGATTTCTTCTTATATCAAAAGTTTGATTCCGCTTCTGCATTACAGTATTCCAAGGTTCTCGATTGATCTGTAACTATTAGACATCATCTGCGTGTTGATCTTCTTAAATATTAAAAAACATAATATAGCTGTAAATAAAGTACTTCATTTTGTTTATTAACACATAATGGTCACATAATCTCATTCTTTTTGAACTATTTTCATTATCGTCATCTTTTCGTGTCTTTTGTTTTTCAAAATTAAAATCAATATATTTCTTACTTGCTTACAATGCTGTCTAAAATGGAAATACCCAGTAATCTAAGCCACGTCACGAAATGCAGCTCAAACTACGAACAGACAAGTACGGCGATACTTAAAAGAAAGGATGGCGGTTTCCAAAGTAGCTAAATTTCGCTATGCGTTCTTTGTTCAAGAATATAAAAGTCTTTTGTTGTAAAAACAGAATTATTGATTTTAAGTACCCTATATTATTAAAATAAATACCGTCTGGCTTTATTCCAACATACTAAAGATTCCTTTTTTTAAGTATAATTTTAGGCTTGGTTCGACCACGAAAATACTTTTTCTTAATTCAAGTTTTTATTCAAAATTATTACATATTTAAATGGAATTTTGTCAGTGCATTGGTCGAAAAACATTTTTTCGAACAAAGAAGCGCGACATTTAAGCTAGGTAAATACTGACAAGAAAATCTATGTTCTTGAAGTAAAAGTTTTCTTTTATCCGTGTAATAATAGTCAGCTCCGTGTCGTACTGAAACATACGAAGATTTTTAATGCCTGAAATTTGGTTTAATGTCTACACGATAACCTACTAATAATTGAAAATTTTTACTTCTAAATAACTGTATACAGGGTGTTCATTTAGTGTGTAATTCTTCGATATCTCATGTAATATAACAGATAAGGAAAAACTTTAAATATAAAACTCAAGGAACTGTTAAAGGTGTATATTTTAAAAATATACAGGG
Organism: Polydrusus tereticollis; assembly: GCA_963920685.1. Classification (NCBI taxonomy): domain Eukaryota; kingdom Metazoa; phylum Arthropoda; class Insecta; order Coleoptera; family Curculionidae; genus Polydrusus; species Polydrusus tereticollis. Next base: position 38,911,944 of record OY987326.1, on the reverse strand, counting down.
TGTCTCACAAAAGCGGTATAACTTAAACTTAAATATTTTTAAATGTGACACTTTATATTTTTTTTGTTAATCGAAAAAAGTTACCCTTTTTTATTGTTTATGTAATTCCAAATTTTTGTTTGAATCTGTTGCGGTGTTGCTAATATATTAATTATTTTCCTATTTTTTTTTTGCTTTTGTGTGGTCGCAATTAACATGCTACAGTTTCTTTATTGATTTTATTGTAGTCAATATTTTTTGCAGATAGGTGCATCTCGGTTATATAAGTACTATTTATAAGAGTTTGTAAGAGAGATGTTTTTATACAGGGTGCGCTAATTTTACTTCCAAATTTCAGGAAGTTTGGATTAGATTTACTCAATTTTCTTAAACGGGACACCCTGTATATTTTGTCAAAATGTCAAAAAGTATTTTTTGTATTATCTGTTGGCGTTGCTAAATTTTCATGATTCCCTCAAAATTTTCGTTATTTTTTTTTTTTTATTATTACAAATTACAATACCCTGTGCTTTATTTAAAATTTTTTATCATAATACACTGCGCAACTTATTTAACGCACAATCAAAAATTTGTCTCAACTTTGATCTTATGTATTTTCGTCATTTTTTGTTCATTTTTATTGATTTTTTTGTTAAATTATAGGTTTTTCTATTGAGAGTGTCACTGCGTTAGTTGTTTTGGTTAAAAAAGTTGTTGTGGTATCATACCGGGTGATAAGAAAATGTTATTTTTTTTTTGGAAAATTGCAGACACCCTGTAGGGTATATTAGCTATTGCGAGTTATTCCAATTATAGCTAAATTGAAGCCTCTAGTTTTGTTTACATTTTCTTTTTTTATTTTTTTGTTTATCTCTGATACTTTATGAAATACACTGTTTTGAAACACCACGTGCTGTTATTACCTGAAATACACTTTAGAAAGCTATGGAAAATAAAGTGAAATCTGTGTTATCGGTTTTTTGTTGGCAGTCCAGCAAGAATTATAGATATTTTTTGTTTATCTCTGTAATTATTGCTAAAAAAAACTAAAAAAAAACAACCTAAAATGTACGAATTGCTTTAATAATTAAGGAAACAACAATAAATAACTTAACAAAAAAAAACAAATTCATTACAGAATCAGTATCTGGTGTTTCCACCCCTTCCGCGAATGACCTCCCGACATCTGTTATTCATACTTAAAATGAAGTTTCTTATTACGTTTTGATCTAAGCCATCCCATAATTCGACTAGACGTTCGGCCAATTCTTGTAAATTTTGTGGTTGTCGTCCTTCACTTCGTAACCGCCGACCAATATAGTCCCAAAAATTTTCGATGGGATTTAGGTCGGGGCTACGGGCTGGCCATTCTATGTAATTTATTCCAATTTCTGCAAGATAATTTCTTACGATACAAGCCGTGTGGGGACGCGCATTGTCGTGCATGAGCAAAAAATTAGGCCCTATATAGGGTGCATAAGGCACAACATGTTCTTCAAGAATATCTGTGATATATCTTTCAGAATTAAGATTTCCATTTACAATTGCCAACTGTGTTCGCCCCGTCAAAGATATTCCACCCCATACCATGACGGATCCACCTCCATATAAAGTTGTGTGCAAAAAATTGCATTGACTGTATCGCTCACCTGGTCTGCGGTAGACGCGGATACGTCTGTCACAGTTATACAAGTTAAACCTCGACTCATCAGTCCAGAGAACACGTTCCCAATCTGCTTCCAACCAATTAACATGCTCATTAGCAAAATTTAATCTGGCTCTTCGATGAGCTACTGTTAATGCGGGTCCTCGAGCAGCAATCCTGGGTCTTAAATTTTCTTCTCTTAGTCGTCGACGCACAGTTTGAACACATATGAGTGGACCACCTGCACCTTGAAGTTCTGATCTTAAATTTCTTGCAGTTGTAAATCTTTGTCGTACAGCGCTTACTCTTAGAAAACGATCCTGGTTAGGAGTTGTAACACGACGTCTACCTTGACCGGTCCGCCTGGAATGCTCTCCTGTTTCTGCGAACCTTTCAATTACCCTCGCTACAGTTGTGTGCCACACTCCCAACCTACCAGCTATGCGGTTGTAACTCCACCCTTCACCATGTAATGTAACCGCCTGAACACATTCATCACGTGTTAAATTTCTGTTTTGCCGTTCCATTATTAACTAATTCTTGCTGGACTGTCAACAAAAAACCGATAACACAGATTTTACTTTATTTTCCATAGCCTTCTAAATGCATTTCAGTTGTCACTTGATTTTCCATAGCCTCCTAGCTGTTTAAGGTTTCCGATAAATGCATTTCAGGTAATAACAGCACGTGGTGTTTCAAAACAGTGTATTTCATAAAGTATCAGAGATAAACAAAAAAATAAAAAAAGAAAATGTAAACAAAACTAGAGGCTTCAATTTAGCTATAATTGGAATAACTCGCAATAGCTAATATACCCTACAGGGTGTCTGCAATTTTCCAAAAAAAAAATAACATTTTCTTATTACCCGGTATAATACCACAAGAACTTTTTTAACCAAAACAACTAACGCAGTGACACTCTCAATAGAAAAACCTACAATTTAACAAAAAAATCAATAAAAACGAACAAAAAATGACGAAAATACATAAGATCAAAGTTGAGACAAATTTTTGATTGTGCGTTAAATAAGTTGCGCAGTGTATTTCTGCGGCGTTCCAAATCATAAATAACATACCAAAAAATATTTAGTTAATTAGGTTGTTCAAAGTGTCGTCCATATTGTCTAATGCAAGTTTGAATTGTCTCTTTTGTCTTTACGTAACCCCACAAGCAATAGTCCATGCTGGTCAAATCAGGCGATCTGGCAGGCCAGTTAATTAATCCTCCTCAATTAATCCATTTCTGAGGATATTCTTTTTCAAAATGCGCTCGTACATCTCTATGGAAGTGTGCAGGAGCGCCATCCAACTGAAACCACGTTTTATTCTTAATTTGAGCTAGAACATGCTGAAGTAACACTGGCAGATCTTCTAGTAGAAAATGTTAAAATCGTTTTCCATTTGACAAACAACAAACTTAAAATAAGTTCGTGTACTGAGTTGTCCCTTATCTTTCCGTCAGATCCAGTCGTTGGACGCGTTTCGCCGTCTACGGCTCATCGGCAAGATTCCGGGGCTGACGAAAAGGTAATGAGCCTTAAAGTGCTTTTGACACAGGGATGCAATTAAACAGACGAGAGTGGCAGCATGTGGCTACATCTCGTGGCAACCACACGCATCAACCCAACCAGGACTGCGAGAATTCATATAGGTTCAATTGGTTGGATAAGGGACAGCTCTGTACACAAACTTATTTTAAGTGTGTTGTTTTTTAATATTTAGCTTTCGGTTGCTAAACCGACACATTGGTTTACGTGCTTCAACTCTCGTCTGTTTAACTTTATTTAAGTGCTGCTAAAATAAAAGGGTCCAATAACATAATCATTAATTATACCTCCCCAAACATTGAGCGACCACTGATGCTGAAAATGAAAAACTTGAATGGCGTGTGGGTTTTCAGTTGCGTAAAATTTGGAATTACATAAACAATAAAGAGGGGCACTTATTTCGGGTAAAAAATATAGGGTGCCCCATTTTAGAAAATTTAATTTTAAGTTGTCCTGCTTTTGTGAAACACCCAAATATTTTTAAAATATGTACCTGTAACAGTCCCTTCATATATGTAATAGTATATAAGATTTCGAAGAATTACACACTAAATGGACAACCTGTATATGTATAAAGAAATGGATATTCCAGGCAGCAGGATTATAAATGACTTTATAAATGTATGTTTTCTTTATTGATCAATTTGAATTAAATTTAAAAAAATATATTAACGGCTAAAGTCGTAGTGCTGCCAGATATTTTTAAACTTAAGCGTTTTTAATCATATTTTTCAAGGGCACACATATTCATACGAACAACCGTCTAAAATAAAAATATCTTTATTTTACTCTGGCGTCCTACACGAGATCTTGGGACATGACTTACATCTATTAATTATAGTTTTTAAAGTGGCAGTTACTGATATTTCCTTTCAATTCTGTAATGAACGTTAAATGCAATAATTTTATGTTGGCGTTGGCGACTTGTATTTTGCCATCTAGCAGTACATATTTTCTTATTATATTAATATACAGCTAATTAAAGTTTAAAATGCGTCTTGTGTTGTTGATGTAATATCTGCCCCAGTTTGTATTGTAAAACATTACATTTCCGAGGGTCGATAAATAATTCCTTTCGTCAATTAATTTCTTCTACAACTATTTATTGCAACTTTAATTACTTATCTGTTAATTAATAGGTAATCATATGCATTACGCTAAAGGTCCCGCCGTTTTTATGTTTTTGCCTACTGCTATCTCAGAAATAAGATGTTTTTTTTAGTCTCTAAAATATAAGGAATTTTCATTTTTCGTTTTTTTGAGCAGATGATTGCGAAACTCGATAAGCAATTTGAAAAGTGTTTAAAACTGTCTAATGATTTAAAACGTTTAGATCAAACCCGAAAGTAGATGATATAGTATTTTAAAGGTACTCTAAACGTAACTAAACTGCTACTACAGTATAGTAATTTATAATTAAACTGAAAACGAAATAAAATACTTTTTACGAGCGTTTGCGTCTGTGTTTAAGTTACATGAGATTCGTGTGTATAATCCGAATGTAAGGTTTATTACTCTTTGTTAGGGATTTTTATTACCCTCTTATGCTAGGGGTTTAGTTTGGTTCCGTCAATGTATGTAGACTATACCAGGTGCTTTGTCCTAGTCAAATCTTTGGATTGCAAAGAGAATATGTTTTGAGGAAATATAATGAACACATAATATAATAGTCTTTACTAGCTGACGTAGTATTTTGTATAAACTTTTTTTAATTATTTTTTAGTTTAACAATTATTTAATCCTAATTAATACACTAGCATGTACGGTACGCGTTTCTATTAAGTACGTAGAAGGGCCACATAAAACAAACAAATATTTTGTGCAATATTCCGAGTTCAGAATTCAAGGCTTAAGCTACAACAAGTAAGTACACTGATCAAAACGAAAAAGGAGCCACTTATAAAAATGTTCGTAGTTTTGAACAAATTCTTTTTATGATCATAATATTTTTATATAATTACATCTAAGGCTTTTCGCTATAACTATAGCAAAGTTTTTGTTATTGAACTGTAAATTTTTTTGTTGAAAAAAATAAAAACTGATAAATGTGATATTTGATTTATTGTTTTAATAACAGCGTGGCTACAAATTGTTTTTAAATAAATCTAATAGCGTGTATGGGCTCCTCTAACTCGCCGAACTTCTGCACAACGTCGAGGCATGCTTTCAATAACATTTCGAATAGCTTCTTGACCTAGCTGTTCCCATTCTTCCACGAGAACTTCCTCGACATGTTGTAAGTTTCTTAGTGGCTGACGATCCTTCAAGCGCTTCCCAAGTGTATTCCAAATGTGTTCAATGGGATTTAAATCTGGACTCCTCGCTGGCCACTCCATAACCTCAATATTGTGGGCAGTCAAATAATTTTGCACTATCCTGGCCACGTGCGGTCTCGCATTACCTTGCTGAAGGATAAATTCTGGACCCATATTTTCTGCGAATGGGACAATATTTGGTTCAAGAACTTCGTTGATGTACCTCTCTGCCGTCATCGTCCCTCGCCGAATAACTACTAGGTCAGAGCGGCCATTTAAAACTATTCCACCCCAAACCATAATTGAGTCACCGCCAAAAGCCTGGCTTTCTTAAATTGTAGAATCTAAAAAGCGCTCGCCTGGTCGTCTCCAGACTAACACGTCCATCAATATGATTAAAGAGTAATCTGGACTCGTCAGTAAACATCACCTTACTCCATTGTGCCATGTTCCAATTCATGTGTTCTTCTGCAAACAAGCGTCTGGCTCTACGATGTTCAGGGCTCAAAGGAGGTACTCTAGCTGGCCTTCTTGCATTTAACCCACGTTCGTGAAGCCAATTACGTATAGTTTGAGTACTTACTCTTGTACCCGTAGCTTCTACCAACTCATTTTGTAGCGGTCGAGCAGTACTTCGACGTTCCCTGACGACCCAAAGTTGTAAAAGTCGATCCTCTCTAGCTGCAGTCGCCCTTGCACGTTGCGGATAAGGATGTCTTCTAACAACTCCATACATTTCATGTCTGATCCAGGCTCTATTTATGGCAGCACGACTAGCATTTAACATTTCTGCTGTACGGCGTCTTGAGTAACCTTCTTGAATCAAACTTACTGCTCTAGCAAGTTGAATCCCTTTGAGATACACTCTACGCCTTCGTGGACTTCCAAGCACACCAAAATCCATCATTAATTCTTAAAAACTTTTACGTAAATATCGACAGAAATGCAATAACGGAAATGTGTGATTCCAAATGTTATCATGTCTTGCTTTTTTATCGAATACAAGAAAAACGAAAAAAGAACTATTTTTTTTCTTTCATTTCTAAAAACTTTATGTCTCTACTGGGTGTACATACATTTTTAGGTTTCTACTTAATGCAATAAACAATTTATATTAAATTAAGTTAGTGGCTCCTTTTTCGTTTTGATCAGTGTATTTATAAGTCTATATACAGGGTGATTCCTTACCCAAAAATAAGACAAAATAGTTCCATTCTACATGGGTCTGCAGATGCTTTATTTTTGAGATACAGGGTGTTACAATTTTTAAGCGGAACAAAAAATATTTACGCCACTGTGGTTTTTTTATTTGATAACACAGTTGTATATGTAGTTTAATGTCTATAGCGAAGTACCTTTTGATAATGTTTTGATTTCGGCTTCGTTTAGGAGATAAATGCAATTTTATCAAACTCTGACAAGGGCATAGCGATATGCAAATAAATGTAATTAATTTTTTTAATCGAAAGCCCTTGGTCACACGAAGAAAAGTCTAGGGATCATTTTTGCTAAGTGATAAAGCGAGTAATAAAATCATATTTATTTTGAAGAAGGACCTTGGCGTATCATTTTTTTTGTTTAAAATGTAATGTCAAAATACATGAATGTGTTTTTATACCTAGTTACTACTTACTGAAATTCAAAAGTATACTAAAGCGGTGTCAAAAATATTAAGGAAAACTCGGGAAAATGACACGAGCGAAGGCTTTTATTTTTTGAAATACCCTGTATATAAACACTAACAAGACAAGACAACTAAATTTCCCAATCCCAAATCGCTTATTTTTAACAAGCAAGAACTTTTATGGAGAACAATTTATCGAAAAATTAAAAATTAGGTCCATTTGTGGTATAGCTTATCCATCCCAATAACACCCTGTATATAGAGACATTTATAATGATATCAAAAACGTTTATTTGTTCCCTAACAGAAAATTGTCTAAATTTAGCGATTAGAGACGATATTTGTTTTTGTGTGAATGACGGGGATTTGAGGAAAATCATAGAAATCTACACAGCTACGTAAAAGCGCCCCGAAGTCTCTATTAATGTTCAGACTCTTGTTAGAGTTGTTTCGACCTCGGTTGCTTGGTTGGGGCTATGTCAATTTACTCATACTTACTCAAAAAAGCAAGCGTAGCTCAAAGAAATGTAAAAATGGGGTTCTTTTTCCTGTTTGACAGGGACAGGGATTCTATTTTTGCCCGATATAAAGGTGCAGAGTACTTTATTTTACCCTATGTTTAATTTATTTTTGTTTGTTATTTTATACATATACATAGTTTTCAATTACATTTACTTTACTTCAACGCTATATGAAATAAGAGACTTGGTTGGTTGAAATTGAGTGTTTTTGCTCTCATATAATTCCAAATAGGGGTGCTTACTCGATTGTTTGTTAATTATTTGTAATTCCCCACCCCTAATTTAAGTAGCGGTGGGCGATTATCAAAAGTCATAACCGATTATTCGATATATCGTTTGTAGCGCATTCACAATATTTTTCGGGTGCTTTGCAATTTTGGGAGCGCCCTTTTAATCTCGGGATTCTTTGGGCTTGCCCTGGTCAAAGCTAAGTCAATTTACCCATACTCACTCATGAGAACAAATTAAAATCGAAATTCCGATTTCAAACTTGAAATTCTAACTTTTAGCTTTGAAGTTTAAACTCGAATTTATGACTTTAAACTCGAAATTCTGATATTAAACTCGGAATATTGCACAAAATAGTTTTTGGTTTATGTGGCCTTCGCACTTATCCTCTGAATTTTCGAGACCATAACTTGGTCGAGATTCTGTGATTGTTCTCTCCTCAATGAAGGACCATTTTCATAGTAATTGCGGAAAAGTAAATCTGCAGACACGCGATTACGAATAATAGAGTAACTTTATAAAACTGCTAGACAATTAAAGTTTAAATATGTTATATAATTGTTTATGTTTATCAACTTATGTTTACCTAATGGTTTTCACTGCAGGTTAGTTGAGGTTAGTGAAAACAAGCTTAAAACATTATTCTTAACCGCCCTCATGTTTATCTGTAAAATTTTGTTTCAGTCAAAATAATAAGTGTAATTAATAATTCCAAGTAATATTACTGTAAAGTTTTTCTGTTTTGGAAATTAGTAATGATACATAGGTTCAGATTTGGAGATAAAAATATCTACTCTTGGCCGGTAGCGTTCCATGAAAATTCTATGTGTACGATGCGATAACAAATATGCGTCACGTACTGGTAATAAATACATCGATATATTAGGTGTTCGTGAACTGAAGGAGAAAATTCAAAACTCCTTCTTGGCAGAGGTAAATAATGTGTGTGTATTTTTCTTTTGAAATAGCTGATTGTTATGCCTCTTAACTTAAGGTCACTTTTTATTTGTTGTTTAAAAAAGAATACTAATTTCAAGAAACATTAAATTTTACGCTCTATACTACTCATACTACTATTATAGTTACGTATATTACAACATTTTTACCAATAAATGACGTTAAAAGTTCGATAACTTTGTGTCTTATGTGGTAAAAAGCAGCTGCTGGTGAAACAAATCTATATTTTTCTTTAACAAGCAAACAAAGTATCAATAAATTGTTTTTTAATTTGTCACTGTTCACGACAAAGGCTCAGTCACAATTTAAACCGGGGCATTTTTGTGTTTTACTTGTTTACCTCACACTGATAAAATTAATTATTTGAGTTAAACAAATTTTCCATTGACTCAAATATTTGTTTCCTATTAGCCAAACAAATATGTATTTGAAAAATACCAAGGGATTATTTGCCTCAATTAGTATCATCTGATTTTATACAAATTACTTTTTATTTGGAATTAATCACTAAATACAAAATTCAAGCAAATATTTATTTCATTAACACTAACCTAACTTAAATAAGCCGTTTTAAAAGTTAAGTTAACAAAATGTTTATTTTATTGATATTTATATATATTTTATCAAATATATATTTATTTTACTTTTGTTTTACATGTATTTGCCCTAACAACAACGTTATTTAATTAAACAATTCAAGTGATTTGATTTAAATAAACCGGTAATTTCCATCAAAGTGATTGTTTTTTTATTCAAGTACATAATTGTTTAACTTGTCTTTTATATTTATTTAGACCAAGTATAAATTTATTTGGTTTAAATACCTTTTTTTAATTTTCAATAGATTAGAATTTTCATTCAAATCAGTTCTTATTTTATCCAAGTACGTGTTTATACAGACGTCACATAAAAATAAGAAATATTGAAATGTTGCTATTGAATATGGTTTAATCAGTACCTATATCATAATAATCACAAACCTTATCAAATTGTTTATAGTGTTCAAGTAATAAGGCAAACCAACAGAAAAAACACATTTTTGCCGAAAACAAAGGTTATGACAAATTACGCGCACGCGCACAACAATTTTTACATAAAAATAACATAAAATTTCAAAGATAACCATCTCTTATTTTTATGTTATGTTATGTGTTTCTATAAACGTCTTATGGCAGACCTGTAGATTCAACTCTTATTTTATTTTTATGTTATGTTATCTTGCTGTATAAACCCACTATTAGTTGTTGTTCCCCTTAAAATATACGTCAATAAAACATTATAGAGAAGTTAATAACTTTGATAAAAAATTAAATAAAGGCAAATTTGCAAATATTAGGTACAATAATTATTAATATTATATTTTTTACGTTAGGAGGTTTGATAGGTATTAAATTATGGTGAAAATTGAGAAAAACTGTCTTATTTGTAACCTAGGTAGCCATGATTTATAAATACCTGGCTACATTTTTCTAAAAAGATGTTGTGTTCGAAATTTCAAATTAGGTATTACAAGTATCTTTTCTTTGCCTCTTACTTTTTTAACTCGTTTCATGTGTAACTAAAATATTCAAATATAGTTTCCTACCTTGAAAAGTATCTAACAGATGGGATATACCCCAATCTTCTAAATAATTATTCATATTACGTTTGTTCTACATATCTTCGTTTTAATTTTTGATGGAACCACTAACTTCTGTGCCACTAACAAAGAAGATTTTACTCTCACTCATAAATTTCTACAAGACAAAATCGAACACCAATAACCAAAAACGCGATGATGATTTATCAGGCCACTTTTGTATAACCAATCAAATTACTCAACGCCCAAAGTAGGCGACAGGAGTTCATTTAAATACTTATTTATTAGTTTGGATGACCAAATTGTTTGAAAAGTTCGGCAATGAATGATTTAAATTAAAGTTAAAGGTATTTAGTTCTTAACTTGAAATGTACTTCGATTAAATAATTAGTTATTTGTAAATATTTGGTTGTTTTATATTAAGGATTTAATGTACTTAAATACATAATTATTTATGAAATAAAACAATGCAGTCTTCCTCCACAGTTTAAGGAGGAAGACTGCATTGTTTTATTTCATATTACATTGACTCAACTGAAAGTATGGACTATTTTTTTCAACATAATTATTTAGTTTAAATGACCTAGACATTTAAATAGTTCTTTATTGGGTGATTTAACTAGCGATTAACGGGATTTAGTTCCTAAATAAAAATTAGTTCGATTAAATAATTAGTTATTTAGATTTTCTTATTTTAGTGGTTTTTTGGTAAGATATTTGTTTGAAGGGTTCTATGACTTGACACAAATCCACCAACAGTCAAATAATTTTGCAAATAAAACAAAATACTCTCATTTATTTCAGTTAAATAAAACTTAGTTAATTAAAATCACATTTATTTATTACCAATAATTATTCACCAAATAAATCAGATTATTTGATTAAGGGAGCACAGTTTTATCAGTGATATACTACCGTCACATTGGGCTGGAAACTTGAAATAGTAGTAGTACAGAATTCTTAAAATAACTATTTGCACAGTGCCCGTCTAAAACTCTCCCTCCTGAAATCTTCAATTTCGATACGTATATCAAGCAAAATTCTGTTGATTTCGTGATATAGTTGAATAAAAGCCACTTCATTGCGTGTCGAATTTTTTTTTTTCTCGAAGACGAAGTAAGTTACGAAAAAATATCAAGAGACAAAAAAGTTGTACTTTTAGCTGCTTAACCCGAGAACAATATAAAATGTTTAAACAAGTCAGTGGCGTACATTTTTTGATGAATATTATTCGTGAGACTGCCCTCCGGGACGCCACTGGAACTTTTAATTATCATCTAGTTAGTGCTAACTTGGCGTCTTATTACAACGAGCAACACTGCCAAATTTCACCAAAATCGGCAATGGGATCTTTGAGATATTAAAAAGAAAACGATTTTTTTTTTAAACTTTGACACCCTTTATCTTGAAAACCAGACTTTTTAGGACACATGTTTATATGAACTTTTCTACTTGAATTTGGTTCAGGAATGCGCCCTTGGAATTACTGTCTATCATTAAGTTACACCCTGTATAGTATATTCCATAAGCTAATTTGCATCCCAACATACTAATTCTAAAATTCTCTCTCTTTGCAGTATGGATCCGACGAGTTCAACGACTCGCCCCGGTACACATCCCCCGGTGCAACTTCGGGGTACTACCTGAACCCCGACGGTGGGAACAGTGGCGTCGGTGGCGATTGGCCTGCGACATACGGCGTCAACTATCAAACATACGAAGCGTACGGCCTAATCCCCGAGCCCGATGCCGGAGGACAAGGCCTACCACCCATGTCCTCCCTGAGGCCCAATGGAGCGCCCGCCACGACGATCGCAGGACCGGGCGGGCCCGGGACTGCTTTTGGACCGAACGGTCATCCGGATGCTGTTGTTACGAAAAATCTTGGATCGGTATGTTAACGTTGTTATTATATTAATGGGGTTTTCAATAGACAAGTAGAAATTTTGCAATTTTCGATAGTGGCATGACCACATATACACAGTGTGTAAAAAGTCCCGGACCGGTCAATTATTTAGAAAATGGCGCACAATATAAAAAAACTTCCGGTATAAAAGTTGTAGGCGTTAAGAAAATTTATAAAGCTAGGACACCTGTCATTATACAGGGTGCCTCAAACAGTCATGGTAAACGAAACTTTGGTTTATTTAAATGGAATGACCCCTTTTTAATCACGTTTTCTGATTCCTCTAAACATTCTAAACAACAGTTATGAAACATGTGATATGGCTAAACCCATTAGTCTAAGAAATAATTCAAGTTAATGGACATAAATACAACAGGTAAGATATTACCTACATTTTGCATTTTTACAAGCTGGTACCAGAATGTTTTGCGTCACTGTCATATTAATTTCTGAAAATGTCTCTCAACGAAAAGGAGCGTATGACTTTACTAATGATCAGAGGTTTTGAAGACCGACAAAGATCATTTACCGAAACAAAGCAATTTTTCAATATAACTTCCAAACCGACAGCCTATATCATTATCTACAGTTGTGAAAACAGTTCAAAGATTCGAGGAAACCGGGTGTTGCAGAGATAAAGTTTGTTCCGGAAGACCAAAATCGGCAACTAGTGATGAGAAAAAAATAGAGATATTACTTCATTATGTTCAGGATCCACATTTGTCGTTGAGAAAACCTGCTACTCAAGTTAATGTATGTTTTAAATCAGTTGAAATTATTTTAAAAAACAGTAATTTTTACCCCTATAAAATAACTTTAGTTCAGGAATTATCAGAAGACGATTTCGAACGTAGAATGAAATTTTGCAAAGTAATGATGCAAAAACAGGAAGAAAAGAACAATTTTTTTAATTAAATAGTTTTTTCGGATGAGGCAACATTCACGTTAAACGGGAATGTCAATCGACATAATTGTCGTTACTAGGCTGATCAGAACCTACATTGGATGAGAGAAACACACACACTCAACACCCCCAGAAAGTTAATGTTTGGGCCGGTATTATTGCCAATAGATTAGTGGGACCTTTCTTTATAGAGGGGAATTTGAATGCAGAATATTATCTCCACATGCTGCAAAATCAAATTATGCCAGCAATAACCAATATAGTAGGACCACTATTACGACATACGTGGTTTCAGCAGGACGGAGCTCCTCCTCATTTTGGGCGAGTTGTAAGAGTTTACTTAAATAATACTTTTCCTAACCGCTGGATAGGGCGAAGGGGCCCTATAGAATGGCCCGTTAGGTCGCCAGACTTAACGCCCCTTGATTATTTTCTCTGGGGACAACTAAAAAATAAAGTGTATGTGACAAAACCTGCAGATCTGAACGAATTGAGAAGAAGAATTATTGAAGAATGTGAATTTATTAAGCAAGAAATGTTACACAACGTCATCGACAATTTTTATTATAACCTAGCCCATTGTCAAACTGTGGGAGGGGGACATTTTCAACATTTAAATAAATAACGACTTACTTAAATTTATTTTTGTTCTTGTAAATTTGTTATTGATTTTACTCCTTGTATTTAATTTAATTGTTATTAAATTTTTGACAAAACTTGCATGGGTACATTTAGTACAATTTTTTTGTTTCTTTACAGTTTTAACGCAAACATTCTACCTTACCAGCTTGTAAAAATGCAAAAAGTAGATAATATCTTACCTGTTGTATTTATGTCCTTTAAGTCAAATTATTTCTTAAACTAATGGGTTTAGCCATATGACATGTTTCATAATTGTTGTTTAGAATGTTTAGAGGAATCAGAAAACGTGATTAAAAAGGGGTCATTCCATTTAAATACACCAAAATTTTGTTTACCATGACTGTTTGAGGCACCCTGTATAATTACAGGTGCCCTAGTTTTAAAGATTTTTAAAGGCCTACAACTTTTATACCGGAAGTTTTTTATATTGTGCGCCATTTTCTAAATAATTGACGGGTCCGGGACTTTTTACACACTGCGTATATAACCAATATATTGCTAATACCGTGTTACAGAAATGTCCCCTACATGCGTCGTTTTCCGGAAGCCTAGTGTCTGCGCAGTTCGCGTGTACGTCAGGTCCGGCTTTAAACTTATTTAACTTAATTTGTTCGAATAGGTATTGATTTATAAAAAAAAACAATTATAGGAAATCTTGGTATGATCTGAAATATAAGAAGACGTAAGGCAGTAATTTTCTGGAAGAGCATTACACCGCAAGAAATGCAAATTTCAGGATAATTGAAATTTCGAATTACAATTTAGTTTCTGGCATAGTTCCGTAAGTAATAATGGTTGTTCTTAACACCGTCACAGGTGCCCTTTGTCGCCTGGTCTCCTTCTATCATTTTCTATACAACATACGACAAGAATTACTTTTTAACAAATTAAAAGCAGTGAGATTGGAGGTTTTAAATCTTTATAGTAGACTTGAGAAACATGTGCATTTGTCTTGCAGTGGCACTTTGTCGGGAAGAAAGTGAATATATGTTAAAAAGCATATAATTGTGGAAAGCCTCAATGCAGCGCATTATAAAAACCGTAAAACAGTAAAACAAACAATTATGCTACTCATATATTTATTTATATTATAAAACTACAGTTAAGGTTTTAGTAGAAAATATGTTAGTTAATAGCATACTGAAAAAAATGAATGAATAAACAAAACAGCGGTAATAAAAGTAGTATTTTAATGTAGCATGTGATCTTTAAACAAAAAGAAAATTTATTACGTATTATAGTAAAATAGCAGCCGTAACGAAGCACAATATTGATATACTGTGAATCATTTTGTAGGGTGGCAAGAAGAGAAAAGCATTTCTAAATATTTTACTAATGTGTCAAAAATCAGTAAGTAAGTTGGATACAAATAACATATTATTATCTGATCTCTAGTTGTCTCTTTGTCGAATTTCAAATTGGATAAATTATTGTAAAGTATTCTCCATTCCACAATAATTCGTTGACTCCCGACCGCAATAAAATTTAAACCCAGCCACAAATAAGTGCCTTTTGAAAGGGTACAGGTAGGTCCTGATTACCTACTAATTTCAATAAATTAGGTTAGCTATTTTCAACAAAACAACAAATATATAATAATAGGTAAGTATCTTTATTTTAATCATGTAATTAAACAGCTATTAATATTTATACAAAAATACTAATCTACAATATTATAATTTCATCTATGCCTTAACTAATTATTAAGGGCCTTACGTTACTATTAACTATGTTAATATATTGGTATATTAGGTAGGGTAATGGCAAATTGCAGGTGTTTTATATAAAGCAGATTCTTTTCATCTTAGTTCATCAGTCGTTTGGTGTTTGTCAAGCTGTGCGTTAATAGTTATTTACGATATAAGTGTTGTAAAGATTCATATTACAACACGAGATGTTAAAGTTGTTAAACGAGGCGTCAGCCGAGTTTAATAAAACATCGAGTGTAGTTATATGAATTTACAACAAGAATATTGTACAAAATTTTATCTACTTTCATCTATGAATAAAAATATTTAGCAAAAGGCATTTTTAAAAATAAAAATGCACCTGCTATTAAAAATCGTTTTGTAAGAGCATCTATTACAGCACTAGTGCTGTAATAGATGCCCTTACAAAACGATTTACAGAACTGTAAAATTCATATTACTAAATGAAAGTAGATAAAGGTATTTTCGTGTGTGTTATCGAGCATCCAAAATATGTCAGATCTGTGTGAAACTTCAGATAATATTGCTTTCGGAAGTTATGGTGTAACGAAGAAAAAATATTTATCACTTGATGCCAAAAACATCATAAAGAACGTTTACTGTACCCTTTTAGAAAAAGGGTATGACCCGAGTGCAAGTTTTAGTGAAACGAGTATTTTGACCAAAGTTGCATTAACGACAGTAAAAGATATAGTGACCAAACCCATCCAGCCAAGGAAAAAACGGTGTGACAGCGGAAAATTGAGAAGCATCGAAGAAGCTGATAAAGACTTGATTCGGAGGAAAATTTATGACATGTACAGTAAACAAATAGTCCCAACAATAGATACGCTAAAAAAGGTACTTACAGCAGACGAAACCGACATTTCATGTGGCAGGGCGAGCCTTTGGAGAATAGTAAAAGCAATGGGTTTTAAATATCGTACCATTGAGAAACGACAAGTACTAATGGAATCGCAGCGTTTACAAGTATGGCATAGAGATTATTTGAATCTTATCAGACAATATAGGGAGGAAAATCGTTTAATTATAACATTGGGCGAAACTTGGTTTGATACCCACGACATTCCTAAAAAAGGTTGGAGCGATTCAACAATCAAATGTCAAACTAAAGCTCCCTCAAACAAAGGACAAAGAATTACGATATTACATGCAGGTTCAGAAAATGGATTTATTCCGAACGCTCTATTATTATCTGCGAAGAAAATTGCCAATTCATCTTTGGATTACCATCAAGATACGGATGCTACATTGTTTGAAGATTGGTTTCAGAATCGTCTGTTTTCGAATGTGCCCAAAATTAGTGTTATTGTGATGGACAACGCTAGTTACCACAGTCGCCAACTAAGTAAAGTGCCGAATTTAAATAATACAAAAGTGGAAACTCAAAACTATAATATGATGGAAAATAATATATATTTCGAGGAAACCTATACAAAAAAGGACCTTTTAAATGTTTTAAAAACATTCAATATTGAAAAAGAATATATCTCTGACAATCTCGCAAGCAGCTTTACGCCTCCCTCCGTATTACTGTATTTTTAACCCAATAGAACATATATGGAGCCAGTTAAAGACGATAATTAGAAGAGAAAACACATCCCCTACACTAAGTAGTTCTGTTATAGAATTGATTAAAAAATGTGTAAATAATATCCCAGTAGAAAGTCGGAAAAATTCTGTGAGACACGTGATATAAGTCGAAGATTCCTATAACATAATTAATAAGTGAGGAATGAAACACAAAGTCTGCTCCACTAATTTAACATTTGGTACGACTCCACCATGATGGTCGTACCATATTACATTTTCCCAGTAAAATTTGGGTTTTTTAATAAATTTAAAATAAAACCAAATTCATTTTAAATTCATTTTATTTTATAAATTTTACTTTAATTTAAATATGTATCAGTTATCTAATTAAAGTTACATATGTCTTCTTAAAAAGAATTTTTCTGCAACATTAGTTTAAATAAATTTAACAATGTCATTGGTCTCTTCATAAATAACATCTTAATAATTACCCACTGAAGATGAAGGTTTATACCTTCGAAACATGTTTGGGATGTTAATCTGAACTTTTTTATTAAATTAGTGGAGCAGACTTTGTGTTTCATTCCTCACTTAAAATATTACTCCACTGTGAGATGGACTACTTCCATAAAAAAACATAATTAATAGTAACGTAAGGCCCTTAATATTTAGTTTAGGCATAGATGAACACGATAGTGAAACAGAGCTAAATATAGAGTAGGTTAAGTTAAATATTGTATTATTATAATATTGTAGATTAGTATTTTTGTATAAATTTTAATAGCTATTTAATTACATGATTAAAATGAAGATACTTACCTATTATTTTATATTTGTTGTTTTGTTGAAAATAGCTAACCTAAACAATTGAAATTAGTAGGTAATCAGGACCTGTAGGTATACCTATCAAAACAACCAACAACTTAAACATTCCAAGTTCCAAGCAAAAACACGTACTTAAATAAATACTATATGATAATAATGAAAAATGTTAAAATAATGTTGAAATGAAGGTACCTATCTAAATGCTATGCGGGGCTACAATTTTAAAATTATTTTAACTGGTTAGGTAGGTACTGAAGAACTGAATTTGGGTCGTTGGCAAACAATTTGTTTTCTTTCTCTTTACATTTTATACTTAAAGGCACTGTACTATAACCTAAATAAACCTAAACTATTTATAACAGTCTATCTAGCAACAAGTCTTTAACAAAAGTTCCACAAAGTACAATAAGAATCTTAAAATCATTGAAAATAACTCGCGCAAATGTCACAATACACACTGTGTAAATAACGAATAAAGAGGCGACCGGCTCTGGACAACATAAACGTCAAATATCGAAAAGTAGTAGGAATCCGACGTACGGCGCATGAAATACGCTTCCGCGAAACGATGCATGCCGGGGGCATTTTTAGATTGCTGGGCGATTAGCTTTGTTTTTCTACTGGTGGGAGTTCAAAGGGCATGATTTAAAAATTCTCTAATTAAAATATGCTTTACCTTGCAAGAGGACTTGAACAATGTTAGATATCATGAAGTTTCTGATATGGCGATTTTCATTACTAGGCCGGTGCAGTTATAAAATTTTATATAGTATGCTGTGAACAAAATCACATAAAGCTGTTTTTTTCGGGGATGTTTAGTTTTTGCCGTCCTACGTATCATACTAAGAGTCCCCACCCCGAGACTCGAGAAAGTGGGAAATTATTAATTGTGTAATTAAATTTTACAGCTTATAGCTAAGAATCACCCATTTGTTAACATTAGAATGAAGCTTATTGTCTAATGACCATTTGGTGATATTGTCAATATCGGCCGGCAAAGTTGTTGGCTTGTGTTAAAACTACGTTGTGATCTTTAAAAATATATTAAATAATAGATTTTATCAAATATTACTACCTGATTATAATTAACAATAAAATCAGCATAAATTTTATAGCTATTTATGTATCAAGGGCGTTACGGGGACTATAATGCCCTGAAGGTAGAAATAGCCCGAGGGCCTCTGGCCCGAGGGATAGGTTTCTGCCTGATGGGCATTATAGTCCAGTAAAGCCCGTGGTGCATACAATGCTTTATGTTTTACCTAAAAAAGAGTTTTTCAATGACTAATTACATTATTTATTCGCAATATAAAAAATAAGTTGCACCTGTACCTGTATACGTAAGTAGATAATGACTGGTGTTAAGTTTGACTTTGATGTTTCTGTCAGTTAGTCAGTTGGCATTTTTTATTTAACGATTTGCTCAAAATGGAAGAAATTCCACAAAATATAAGAGAAAAGGTCATAAAAGCGACCGAAAATCTTTTGCCAGTTAAATCAAGGCAACAGTATGATCGGGAGTATGGCATATTTGGTATTTGGAAAGATACGAACACAATTCTTCAAATAACCGAAAACGTTTTAATGGCATATTTCCAGGAACTGGTAAGTTATTGATTTTATTTTAATACATATGTTTAACAAACTTTATTATTTTTAGTCGGAAAAATACAGTCCGAACTCTCTCTGGACCAAGTATTCTACCCTAAGGTCTACGTTGATGGTCTATGAAAATATAGACATTTCGCAATACCATCGTCTCATATCTTTTTTAAAAGTTAAGTCGAAAGGATACGTCCCGAAGAAGTCTAAAGTTTTGGAAGGAGAACAAATATTAAAATTTATTAAGAAGGCTCCTGATGATATCTACTTGGTACACAAAGTCATATTGGTAATGGGTGTTTTTGGAGGTTTAAGACGAGATGAGTTGGTCAAAATGACCATTGATGACATTGAAGATAGAGGAACAGTCTTGGTTATAAAGGTACCAGAAACTAAAACTTCAACTTCAAAAAGTTTTACTATCATCGAAGAAGATTTAGGCGCTTTAAATTTAATAAAAAAGTATACAACATTAAGACCAGCTGGAATAAAGGAGCGAAGATTCTTTCTTACCTATAGAAAGGGTCGATGTACAGTACAACCCATTGGAAAAAATACCATAGGAAGCGTCCCAACATTGATCGCAAAATTTTTAAAACTGGATAATGCAGAAGCTTACACCGGCCACTGTTTGCGTCGCACATCGTCAACTTTACTTGTTGAGGCAGGTGCTTCGTTTGAAACGCTAAAACAACATGGGAAATGGAAAAGCTCTTCAGTAGCTGAAGGATATATAGAAGAAAGTATTTCATCCAAAAACAAAATAGCCAAAATGATTGCCAATTCAGTTAATTCCGAGGTTAATTCCGTAGCGACTATTGAAAATTCTTTAATAGACTGTTCTTCTATACAAAATAGCGTTAGTGCTACCACCGCTGCTACCATCACAAAAAACACCGACCATTCTATAGTGGGATCAGCTACATTTTCCGGGACATTTCAAAATTGTAATTTTTATTTTGGAAATAAAGTTTAATTTTTAGTATTGTTTAAAGAAAAAATTATTTTTTGTATAAACTTGATCTTTATTGTGAGAGAAATAAAATTGGATAAGCAATAAAATTTCCATATTAGCGCATTAGGGTAATATAAGCGGGCATTATCATAATGCCCGCTTATAATGCCCTAGGTGTGATAGCAGGTATTATTGCTATCATAACATATTCCGTTTCTAAGGTATTATAGATCAATAATAGATAGGTAAAACATAAAATTACATAAGTTTTCTTAGACATCCTGTCGCTTTAGAAAGAACCTGTTCCGCCTATTTAAATATTTTAAGATAAAATGTGTCCTCGGCAAAGCAAAGCAAGTAGGTTGTCATATTATTATCATATAATGCAATATTGCGTGGGTTGTGCTGCATATATAGGTTTATTAAAAAAATACGTTTACAATATTGAAATAATAATAAATAAAGTCTTGCTCATTTCCCAAATATTTTTAATTGCCATCTTTAAACAATTATTTTATTTACACTGCACGGCTTATTTAACGCATAACGAAAAATTTGCCTCAATTTCTATGTTATGTATTTTCCAAATTTGTGGTTCGTTTTTAATGATTTCTTTTTCTAATTGTAGGTTTTTTTCTTAAGCATATCACTGTCTTTATTGTTTTGCTTAATAAAGAAACTTTGTTATTATACCGAGTGTTATAGAAAAGTTTTGGTTTTTTATGGAAATTCAAAACACCCTGTGGAATTTACTAGCCATTGCAAGTTATCGCAATTATAGCCAAATGAAGGTCTCATGTTTCCTTTACATTTTATTTTTTTTTCATTTGATCATCTCTGTTTTTTTCATGTAATACACAATTGTTAGTTGAAAAAAATTAAATAACAACATTTAGTAGCGGGTATTGCCTCTCCTTGCTCTAATTACTGCTTCGCATCTTCTTGGCATACTTAAAATAAGATTTCTGATTTCGTCTTGATTAATCTTATTCCATATTTCCATAAGCCTAAATGACAGATCATTTAAGTTTCTAGGAGCAGGAAGCAAGGCTCTAACATGTCGACCCATGTTATCCCATAAATGCTCAATAGGATTAATGTCATGGCTTCTTGCCGGCCAAGGCAAAGTTAAAATTTCTGTTTCTTGGAGATAATTTTGTACCACTCTTGCCACGTGTGGGCGTGCATTATCGTGCATAAATAAAAAATTATCCCCAATAAATGGAGCATATGGTACTACATGCGGTTCTAAAATGTCTGATATGTATAGGTCACCTGTCAAAGGACCTCCCTGAATCACAACTAACTCCGTGCAAGTATCCAAACTAATGCCACCCCAGACCATAACAGATCCTCCTGCATAGCTTACTGTTCCGACAATGTTCCATTGAGTATATCTCTCGCCAGGACGTCGATACACTCTCCGACGGCGGTCATCACTAAAAAGACAAAACCTTGACTCATCGCTAAACAATACATTGCCCCATTCACGAGCTCCCCAATTTTGGTGCTCCTGGGCAAATTGAAGACGCTGCCTTCTATGGTTTACGGTTAGGAGGGGACTAGTTGCGGCTCGATAGGGAGTAATACTGCTTTCTGCCAACTTTCCACGCACTGTATTTTGACTAATACGGTAATTATACCGACGGGAAAATTCCTGCTGCAGTGTAGTGCTTGTAACAAACCGACTTCGTAATGCTTGTATTCGAAAAAAGCGATCTTGGTCATTCGTTGTCACCCTTGCTCGTCCTTGTTCAGGTCTTTGATTGGCACCAGTCAGTCTCCCGAAATCGTGCCAATGCTCTGGAGATAGCATATTGTGTTACTCTATATCGTTGGGCCACTTGAAATTGTGGCAAGCCTTCTTCCACAAGTGCTATGGCTACAGCACATTCCTCAGGTGAAAGATTTCTTACCCGTGCGTTTTGGGCAATTTTGTTTTTAATTACACTTAATAAAATTATAATTAATGCCAATACAAGTGTGCAAAGCAAACTAAAAAGTGATAAAGTGAAGAATCAAACCTGATAACGCTTTTGTTGCATTTCACTTTATGACGTTTCTGTGTAATCTTTCATTTTCATAGCCTGCTACTTTTCCGATAAATGCATTTTAGGTCAACAAACACACGTTGAACTAAAAATTGTGTATTTCATGAAAAAACAGAGATAAACAAATGAATCAAAAAAGAAAATGCAAAGGAAACATGAGACCTTCATTTGGCTATAATTGCGGTAACTTGCAATGGCTAGTAAGCCCCACAGGGTGTTTTGAATTTCCATAAAAAACACAACATTTTTATAACACCCGGTATAATACCAAAGTTCCTTTTTTAAGCAAAACAATAAAGGCAGTGATATGCTTAAGAAATAAACCTACAATTAGAAAAATAAATCATTAAAAACGAACCACAAATTTGGAAAATACAAAAGAGTACTATTAATTTAATAGTACTCTTTTGAAGAAGCAACTGTGTTGCGAAACATATGTCGAGTCAAAATAAAAATCTGTGGAAAGTGTAAAATTATATTTTTTTATTTTACCATCTATTTAAATTAAAAATGATTCATAATAGTTCATTGAATGATGAATATGCTCATCAAAGAACTACTGAATGGTTAGCCCAGAATACGTTGTTTATAAATGTCATTTTTATTTTTAGATATATCCTGTAGTAGAACAGGCTAGTGCCAGTAGTTATAGTTCGGCGCCGTCGACACCTGTGAGTTCCCCACCGCCACTGGCACCGACAGGATGGCTGACCAATCACAACACACCCCACTCTCCCCACTACACTCAAGCGGTCACTGTAAATAATGCTCCACAAAATTTACACAATATGGTAAGTTTTTTGGTTTGATCTCAGTATTTTCTTTTTTTTTGTTTTACACCGCTTTGAAACAAATATGCCTGCTTTTTAATGTTAATTGTGATGGCAAAGGAGAGAGCTTTTAAGCCACCGAAATTTTCAGCGCTTAACCTTTTGATATTTTAATTAGTTCTAAACCTAAAATAGTTAGAAATATTGGGACGTCACACAGTGCAGCGATCTTATGGCGGACGTGGGATAAAAATCAGAACTCGAAAACAAATTGATATTATGATTATTTATTTACCACCAATTTGTTGGCTATTAGTCTACATATAAAACAAAACACTATATTTGAACTTGCGCCTGAAATAACACATTAATGTAGAGTAAAAATGATTCCTAAAATAAATTATAATACTAACGTTAATAACAACAGATACGAATAATAGGAACCTAATTCTAGGAAAAACAAGTAGGTACATGTATTTATATCTTATTCTGCCCCTGAGTCACTTCCACTTGTTTCGCTATCTTCAACTGATCACGTTGGGCGCCAGTGTTATCGAAAAAAACCCACACAGAATTAAGTGTTATAAAAAAACAAATTACGCCCTAACAATAATCGGGTGCCAGTATTCACCTTAGGATAACCTAAAATAAACCGCGAGAAGGCAACCTATCCACCCTTATTCTGGCAACCCTACGCCCTGGAGGATGGTCTTCAGACACCCCTTAGCTAGCTCAACTCAGGGTAGGTTCGATATTTTGTCTCTAGATTGAGAGGTTTAGCACTCTTATATAAGTAAGTTAAAGTCAAATCTTGAAGGCGCCACCTTAGTTTTATTTTACTTAAAAGCCTTTAAAGGTTCTAGTGTTTGGCCTCAGAAAATAACAAACTAGGAAAAAAAACACTTATGTCACCATCGGCATACACTAGCTTCTTATAAGTTCTCATTCACTCAAGCCCTCAAAGTCACTCTATTTAAAAGAAAAGCCAAATTTTCGCAGAGGCCAATACAAATATTTATTTTTAAAGTGGTGTTAAGCCATTGGTTACTTGGTTTTATAAATGCAAGCTCCTCTTACTTTGGTGGACAATACTTAGATACTTAAAGTTAAAAGATAAATAAGTGAAATGAAATATTAAAATGATAGTACTAGGTTTGACAATGAAATTTCTGAAGGTTTAAATTTATAAAGTTATCGATAAAAGAAAGCAAAAAGTCAAACCCTGTTTGACAGGGTCTTGCACAAGACGGCAACTGTCAGACCTACACTGTAAAAATGACTGTTCAGTCTGATCTGGCAGCCACATAGACCTACATCCAGGACATTGCCTCAGAAAAGGAATTTCCGCAAGGCCTTTGCAAGAACCTCTTACAACTAACTAAATTTACCATAACATCTCTGTTAGAGTATAATACAATATCTTACGAGTACCTGTGGTTACTCAATAAGCATGCTAGCCACTCGGCCATAGATAAGTTAAAAATTACAAAGTTACAAGTATCAAATTTAGAAGAAACAAATGGCCTTTAGCCGGGAAACAAAAATATTTACTTTATAATAATAAATTGTAACTATATTTACAACAAAGGTAGCTGTAACAGACTACCTAACGTTATGAACTACTAGAGACTCTTGTGACGTCTTAACGCTATGTCGACATACGCTACACGTTTACATTGCACAAGCTCTGTACATACCATAGGCGCAAAACTTTATCAAAACACTGTATATCAAACAATACGCAAATGCAAAATATTAAGATTTTAAGTTGACTACTTTTTAAAGAAAAATGAACACAGGGTAATGATACTTAGCTGCAACTTTACGTGCTACCCATGGTTCATGAAGACTCAATCTTCACACACACACACATGGTCCCTGAAACAGCTAACGTGGATACTGCTACACAGCTAGTCTCCAAGAATTCCAATAGTACACGGCAACTGGCACGTCCCGCGTCCAGGCAATTCCAACAAAAATAAACTAGTACTCCACTTTGTACTCGGACTTTTAGCCTCTCAAATAAAAAACCCTGAAATAACTAACGAGGGTTTCAATTTACCAAATGGCGCTGTTGAAGTTCATTAAAGCATTTTAAATCGGCATTCCGCCCAAAGGAATAGGCAAACTACAAAGCCATACCCTTTTTAAAGAATTTGTGGATGCTTTATCGGCACTACATTAGCCTGCACGGCCCAAAAAAAAAACTTGGGGATCTATTTCCACAAACGTGCTTTAACTGTCCAGTGTCCATGGTCGAAAGGGCCGATTCTTATTTTTCTCTAACGTACATAGTTACCAAAACAAAACAATGACAAAAATTAGTCAACCCTAGCTACGGAAACTAACCTCTTTTCATAACATAAAAAACTAACGGCGACCGAAGTCGACCCACGCGACCAAGCAAAAATTAACTAGACGTGGCTGTGAAAATGCCCAGAAACTGTCACAGTCTGACACTGACCTATTATCGATTTTCTTAAAACAGCTGATTTACAACAGCCAAGACAATTAACCTACAACTTAAATACTAGGTTAAATAGTTATAAATTACCAATTACCAATTAACTAAAAGAAAGATTTGAAATCAAACCTATCTGCAAGTAGTATTAAACGATGAACGGAAGAAATCAATCCACTTGGCTATGTCTTGCAAGATACAAAACATTCCTGGAATATGAACATCAACAAAGGTTTGAAACTAAACATAATGAAAATTTTGGCTATTACAGGTAACTTAATTAATAATTAATGTTTAAGGTGAGAGTCTACATATGTATTTTAACAATTTAAAAGCGAAAACTTACCAGAGATAATCAAACTTATGAAATGCAATTTTCGAACTGTAACAGTATTCATGATATTAAATTCTGACATAGGATTAGTGTTTTTTGTACGAATAAAGTATTCTTCAATCATACTGTGATCAGGTACACGTTTTCCCTTTTTATTGTTTATATTGCGACGGGACGCTAATAGAGGATCTGATGTGATGATCAACCGATTCATTAAATCAATATTTGATTGTAGTCGGGAAATTTTTCTAGTATGTGTTAATCTTTCTTCCGAATTTCTTCTGACATTTCGCCAATTGGTTTAGAGAAGTTAGAGATAACCTCGTAACCATGAACCAGTTTTTGTGGACACTAATCGACATATTGTACCACGAATACTCTCTGAGATACAACTCCCTAGTTTGTCTAGCAAAATCGTTAAATTTATTTACTTAAGCTTTTCTTTGCAGTGCAAAAGTCTTAAAAGTGTGTAAAACTTCCTAAGCAGTTCCTCGTTAAGGCCAGTGATTTTGGCGCTTACCTCATGTTGCTCAAAAAAATTTCTGGCAGTATTTCCGTCATTGGGACTGCCATATCCTTGTTTCGGTTTATCAATGTTGAGCCCTAACTGTTTTTTAAACTTATCTTAAATTCGTTTTTTGGTTTGTTCTTTTAATCCCTAAAATTCTGCGGTTTCGCCACTGGTTAAAAGGAAGACGGTATGCTATTTTTAAGCAATATTCCAAAAAACGAATCCAACTATGCAAAGTTGATAATCCGTACTTATATTTTTCAGAGTCAGGTATAAACGTAGTTAGATCTGTGTTATTCATTTGACTAGGCTTTGCCCCGCAAATGTAACAAGTAGCAGAAGATTTTGTAGTAGTCACAACATTATATACACTTCCATCAATAATTGAAGCGTGGTATTCCCAAAGGGTCTAAGTGCCAGGTTGGTCAAATATTGTTTTATTCTTTAAAAAGAGTCTATGTGCCATACAGAACGACTTAAAAAAGGTTCTAACTCCATATTATATTTGTAAGTATTTTATCTACTATTTTATAGATGGCTCTGCTCATGCATATTTTAAACAAAATATTAAAAAGGGTCTAAATGCCAAAACAGCTGACATTTTAATTCTGTAATAAAATAGTATAATTTCGTTGCCGTGTTAATGAAAAGAAAATGAATAATATCGAAGAAAATAAGAGAAGGAGAGCGCCTGGAACTGAAAATATAAAAAAAGAAACAAAAAGGCTAAGACTTAGTGGTTTGGAATATGAAAATCGAAACAAAAAATTGGTTCCTGCAAAGAAAGCACCTGTTTTGGAGGTTAGAACTTACTCTTACTTAAAATTGAATGAGAATATAATAATATGTGAACATTTGTTTTATTTTATTTTAGACGACATGTAAGTGCAAGTACAAATGCAAAGATTTAACACCTGAACAGAAAAACTTTTTGTTTACTGATTACTATAAGATTGTTGACCAAGTGAAACAAAAAACTTATCTCTTGGGTCTAATTCAAGTTTGCAATGTAAGTACAAGACGTCACGGAAAATAGTCGCCGCCAAGCAACATTGTGTTATACTGTTCCGAATGAAAAGGGCCAGCATGTACAGGGTTATCCAACCAAGACTAGACAAGGCGATTTTTTGACTTTTCCTGTACTTTTATAAAAAAACTGAAATAGCCATCTTAAGTCATTTTCTCCCGCGAATTCGAATATCTTCAGCAAAAAACAATTGAACATCAAACAAAAGTACTAGGGGTCACTTTGATATTTTTTTAAATGGGATGCCGTATTTTTATTGAGCTTATCCGATTTCTCATATAAATTTTGATCTAAAATGTTGGATTTTTAATTCAAAAACGCCTTTTTTCTTCAGTTTTAAATTCGGAAAATGTTCGTCTACCGTAAGATTAATACCTGATAGATGGATACCCGTTTCACCTGTTCACCCTTTAACCTGCTTTAAAGCGTCTGTCAGTTAGACAAAATAATCAAATTTCAAATTTCTATATATTTTTCACGAATTAATTACAAATAATGAAATATTCTTTAGAAGAACGGCTAAACGTAATAAAATTATATTACAAAAGTGGAGAGAATGCTCGACAAACACAAAGAAAATTTTTTGAGAGTTTCCAGAGACACATTTCAGTGGATACAATTCTCAGAATTAAGACCCTATTTGAAGAAAGTAAGACATTGAAAGATAAGCCAAGAAAGATGAAAAGACGGAATATAAGGGATCGAGCTATTGTTCAATATTTTACTATAAATCCAAAGAGTTCTATTCCGCAAGCGGTACGAGAAGTAAGGTATGGTCCAGGGCTCCGGAGAGTAAGCTATGGAACAGTTCACAGAACTTTAAAAAAATGTGGTCTAAAACCATATTGCATCCTTCCCGTTCAATACTTAACACAGCTTCAAAAAGAACTGCGATTTCGATTTGTTGCTTCAATGCTGATGAGAGAGCAAGACGAAGATTATAATTTATATAATAAAATTCTATGGAGTGACGAAGCGTCATTTACAACATCGGGGGTATACAATCGGAAAAATACAAGATACTGGGCAGCAGTTAACCCTCATAGATATGAAATGATAAAGTTTCAAGGTTGGAGCTCACTTAATGTTTGGTGTGGGATGTTAGAAAATCGAATTATTGGACCACTATTTTATCGTGGCTCTTTAACAGGCCAAAGATACCTCCATTTTCTTCATAACGATATCGAGGACTTCTTGGAAAGGTTGCCATTGCAAGCCTACAACAATATCATTTGGCAGCAGGATGGTGCTCCGCCTCATGCAGTTCGAGAAGTGGTAACATACCTAAACGAGCGTTACAATCAGTGGATTGGCCGTAACGGAACAATTCATTGGACACCAAATAGCCCCGATATCACGCCAATGGATACATTTTTATGGGGTCATTTAAAAAATGTAGTTTATCAACGACCCAACAGAAGTCTGGAGGGCATTGAGCAAAAAATTATAAATGAAATTAATAGACTTAACCAGGACCAAAATATTGTAAGAGATTCTTTGGAGAGATTGAAAAGGGGGCATCGGTCATGTTTTGAAAATAATGGAGGACACATAGAACAATTATATTATTGAGATTAAAGTTATTCACTTTAGTTTATAGTTTTTTCTAATATGTCATACTTTTTTTATACGTAAGCAATAATAGATTTGCAAAAACTACTAAATTTGTAATTAATTCGTGAAAAATATATAGAAATTTGAAACTTGATTATTTTGTCTAACTGACGGACGCTTTAAAGCAGGTTAAAGGGTGAACAGGTGAAACGGGTATCCATCTATCAGGTATTAATCTTACGGTAGACGAACATTTTCCGAATTTAAAACTGAAGAAAAAAGGCGTTTTTGAATTAAAAATCCAACATTTTAGATCAAAATTTATATGAGAAATCGGATAAGCTCATTAAAAATACGGCATCCCATTTAAAAAAATATTAAAGTGACCCCTAGTACTTTTGTTTGATGTTCAATTGTTTTTTGCTGAAGATATTTGAATTCGCGGGAGAAAATGACTTAAGATGGCTATTTCAGTTTTTTTTTATAAAAGTACAGGAAAAGTCAAAAAATCGCCTTGTCCAGTCTTGGTTGGATAACCCTGTACAGGTTTGTCGTCAAACATTTTCAAATATATTTTCCCTATCCCACAAAACAGTCCAGGTTTTAACAGAGGAAAAGAAATTAGGTAAAACTGTATACGTAGATAAAAGAGGAAAATCAAACAAAGCAAGAAAGTATGGTTTATTGGTAATAGAAAAAATCAAAGAACACATTAAAAGTTTCCCTACAGAGGAAAACCATTATAGCAGGAACAAGTCCAAGAAGCAATTTTTAAGTGCTGATTTGAACATTAATCGTGTTTTTTTGGCATTTAAACGTAAACTTCCGCAATCTGATGTGACATATAAGATCTACAGACAAGTTTTCAAAAAATATTTTTCAGAACTGCGATTCGGACGACCAAGGACTGACACATGTTCAGTGTGCGACCTCTATCAAATAAAATGAATGTACAGAAAATAATCATGAAAAGGATGAGCTAAAATCTAAACTTGAATTACACCAAAAAAAAGCAGAGAAAGCCAGAACGACGATGAAGGAATATGCTAATTTTTCAACTATAGCCTTAGATTTAGAACAAGTTTTTTTTTTGCCAACTCTGACTTATAGCAAAATGTTTTATAGTAGACAACTGTCATGCTACAACCTAGGAATCTCTCTCTTAGACAATGGTACTGCTAACATGTGCCTCTGGGATGAATCTATGACAGGCCGAGGTGGTAATGAAATTGCGTCTGCACTCCTTACGTGTATTTTTTCTCAAACTTGTCATTTGGTCTGATAATTGCATAGGACAAAACAAAAAGAAGATGTTGCTCTTTCTTTTTATTTATATGGTGGCCACTGACAAATTTCATCAAATCGAACAAAAATTTTTAATAACCGGTTATTCGTATTTGCCCTGCGATAGGGAATTTGCACAAATTGAGCGTCGCAAAAGGGTGACACAAACCTTTGTTCCTGATGATCTTGAAAAAATGATAAGAACTGCACGACACAAAAATCCTTTTAACGTTATTCGCCTCAAAGAACCCGATTTTAAAGATTTCCAACAGATTGCTGATACCTTTCTAAATACCACTAAACTAAATATCTCAAAAGTTTGTTGGATCAAAATTTTAAAAGAGAATCCTGTGATCGTACAAACGAAGCAAGCATTTAATGACTTAGATGGATGGGTGTCATGTAATATTTTAAAACGTGGAAAAACTTTAAATGAGATTAAAACCAGTCCACTTCCACAACTACCTTGCAAGAGTCGCATATCCCAAGAAAAGGCTAAGAACTTGGAAGATATGTTGGATTATCTACCCCTAAAACATCTGCAGTTTTACGAAAATATAATTCAGAAAGCTTATGAGGCAAACAATACAAAATAACCACCTTTTATATGACAATATAGTTTGGACATAGACCCTGGCTTGACATGGACTTAGACCCTTTTTTACAGTAGCTCAATATGGACTTAACCACCTTCTAGGTTTTGTTTTTTGACTAGAAATTTTCGTTTTTTTTTAATTTTTTTAAAATTTGTGTTTTAAATGAAAATGCTAATGTATATTTACTTAGTAAATGATTAGCAACAATTGTTTTGTCTTATTTGCACTTTCTACATAATCTTGATTTGTTTTTCGTCGATTACTCAAAATTCTATTTTTGGAACTTAGACCCTTTGGGAATACCACGCTTCAATTGTCAAATGAAATTCAAAATTTATAGCAAAAACTCTATCGCCAATGCCAATTCTTACGCTAAAATTTTCAAGGTTGTTTTTAAAAAAAGTTTCATATTCATTATATTCCTTTTTAACCAAATTTTGATTTTCTTTGCCGCCAATACAAGCTCGATGACGAACGGGGATTTTTCCAAAGCACAGTTTCAAAAGTTTTGTCAATTAGCATAATTGGTACGAAAGCTATAAAAAACAGAAATTCGTCGGTTGCAGTTTCTTGTACAAACGTTTGTTTGTAAGTACTGTGACTTGAACTCTCATCCATGCCCCATTTACATACAAGAGTTAAATGTACTGAAGTGATGCTTTCTATAGCCTCGATATCAACAAGATCTAAAATCCTATTGACAGTTTTCTGTAGTATGTCTTGAGTATTTACTTCTTACATCTGTCTCAGAAGCGGAAATATTTTCGGGATAAAATTGTTTTTTTATAAAGGTTAAGTCTGTATAAACTAGGAAAAGTATCATTATGCAAACTGTTTACGGCTGTCCTTAAGACACTATACTTCCGTTCTGATACATTTAGATCCAAATATAGAGCAAGTGTTTGCTGTAAAGGTAATTCCTTCTTTTTTTTTACCACTAATAATGGTGTGGACGTTGATGAACCAGCGATACCAGCAGCAAAATTTAGTTCCTCGCTACTAAAATAAATCTCTTACCAATGTCTCTACTTTCCGTTTCTTCGTTTTTGTCGAACACTCCGCGAACTCTTTTACTTGACGTCCACGGCCTTTAACTGAAACTTTCGAGCTGGTACTAGGAGTAGCTATTAACTCTTCAGGTACCTTCACTTTTGAGGCCAGAAAACCAGCTTCTTTCTTTAAAAAAAAAGATTTTGAACGCGAAAACTTTAGCCACTTAGATTTCAAGGTAGCACACACGAATTTATTAAAATTTACAAGTTTTGGTTCGTCGGGATCTAGGACACTATAAAAGTTCATAATTAATTGATTTACAGCACTGAATTTGGCTTCACCAGTTGCCGCCACCCAAACTTCAAAACAGTCACCATGCGTAAGAGCTCGACCTGACCCTGAAAAAAGATATTTTTTCAAAAGTTTGCAGAGATTTGCAAAAGTGAGAGCTTTTGCCAGAATCTACATAATATTAGCTACAAAATAGCAAAAAATTGCAGATATACTTTTATATACTTTTTTTTAAACGCTTACAGAAGTCTGAATCATCATACAATAGAATAGGATTTACACTCTTCTACATACCTGTATTAACGTTCTCCATTGCCGAAACACCACAACTATAACACTTTTCCAGAAATACTGTTCACAACTCAAGCAAAATTGCAACTGACAAAATATGTAATACACTACCTGCAAGTTACCTTTCCTTCCGAGCCATACTGGGGCGATACCTAATAGTTCTAACTAATATTTCTTGAAAACCCTTATCTGGACTATTTATTACCGTAATTACACCTATAATGAAGGGTCAATATTTACATTTTTTCTTCATTCTTTAGTATAAAATTTTAATACTTTTTGCGTTTGTGGTGGTTTGAAATAACTGGCATTTTTTGTTTTATTTCTGCGGTTGTTCTGACATTATGTTTTAATTTTCCTGTACATAGCTGTAGCAAAGTTTTCGTTTGTTTTTGCATGTTTTTTTTTTGTTTTCGTGAAGCCTGCTGCCCCCGAAGCACAACGCTTAGATGACGCTATTGGTTTTCTAAGGGACCATGTAGAAGCAACGCAGGTAAGATGTTCACAAAATATTTTATTTATAAACGAAATTATTATACTACTTACTTAGATGAATGTAAGAGTATAAGTAAAATGAGAAAAGTGTCTTTGTGGTAGTAGAAGCCTTTATAAATTAGTAAAATCAGTTGTATTACGTAAATTATTGTTATTGCAACTGTCGACGCGTCGGCGTCGTTTACTAACTTTGTACTAACTTAAGACTACTTTTTTTTATGCGCTTTGAAGCATTTGAAATAGAAAGCCTCATATACGTGCCAGTATATTAGTAGATACAAATACTTGCAAGTATTTTTCTGCATGACATTGTAAAATATCCAATGATACTATGGCTAAACAGGTAAGTTGTCGGGGCAGGCTAATAAATGCTTGCTAATGTTTCGCAAGACTCTCAACATCTTATGAAAATTGCGGACAACAGAATTAAATCTTTGAACTGTTTATAAAACACTACGTACTTCAAGAGGCATTCACCAACGACTAACTAGAGAAAACATCGTTAAAGTCCGATGAGTAACACACATTCACAAAACAATAACAAAAACAAACCTAAAATAAGTTCGTGTATAGAGTTGTGCCTTATCCTTTGCGTCATACCCAATCCTTGGACGCGTTTCGCCGTTTGACGGCTCATCAGCAACGCTCCGGTTCTGACGAAAAGGACCTTAAAGTGCTATAACAACACAGATGTGTCAATCACACGCATCAACCCAACCGGGATAGCGCTGATGAGCCGTCAAACGGCGAAACGCGTCCAGGGAGTAGATCTGAAGGAAATGATAAAGGACTCTATACACGAACTTATTTTTGTTTTAATATTCAGCTTTCGGTATGCTAAGCGCCACCCAACGTAGTCTTACCGGCGTTGGAACCTATATGGATTCTCCTGTTGTCCTGGTTGGGATGATGCGTGTGATCCTCACGAGATGTAGCAACGTACCTATAGCAACTTATTTTTTAATGACACACCTTGTATATTTTTACATGCTCGGATTTTACTATCAATTCTAAACATTTTTTATTTAGCAATGTCGACGTTGTTGTTAGTTCAGGTTAGTTTCTGTCAACAGTGTATGTGATGATTGAAAGGTATTTTTTTGAATTCGATGGTTCTAATAATGTAAGAACACAAATGACGCATCATTTGGCATATTTCACCAGTGGTGGTACACAATGGTCTCCAACAGTTTTTGAGCCACTGCGTATCTCGCAGAACTGTCAGTTTCAATATTTTTCATATTGTGTTCTTTGTTTGTGTTACTAAAAGGGGGTTTTAATACAGTTTTAAAAAATAAAAGAGTTGAAAATTGACATGGGCTTTGCAATAAATGTCTAAAAGAGATAGTATAATACCAAAATGTACAAACATACGGGATGTGTCATTGAAAAAAAAATAAGTTGATACACTGGACGCTTTTTTGAACCCCCCTGTACAGTTAATGCAATCAGCAAAACTGCATATAAAGGAAATAAATGTTTGGGGAATTTTCGATTAATTTCATTTTTTTTACATCCTGTTTCACTTTTTCTTCTTTATCGCAACCCTGTGTGTATTTACAATGATTTGCGTTTTTTACTATCAGCATGCTCAAGGCTTTTGATAAAACTCTGACAATGACACATTTGGGGTGCAGAGTACAAAACGGTTAATATATAAGCATAAATGAAACATTTTTCACAAAATAGTTTCCTTCTTTTGCAGGGTGCCCGGATGGAAGAAAGACTGGACGATGCCATAAATGTATTAAGAAACCACGCGGAATCACAAATAGTTTTAGGACAGCTGCCAAATAGTTTAGCCGCACATCAAATCACACAGCTTGGATACACAGCACCTCCCCCTGCAGATCCTCACCTAGGGGATTCAGTTAAAGTCGAGCGACCAACATATACCACAAGTAAGCTGATTTTAATATTTCTTTTTGTATTAGTACCTACTTTCTGCTTTTGCAATTATTAAATCTAAATTAGGAAAATGGATTGTTTCGTCAGTTATTAGGTACCATTGCGATAAAAAAAAAAGTAGTACAAGAATTAGTAGTCCCAGATAGAACTCTTGGTCTATAAGGATATCGAGAAGTGGATATCGTCGTCACTATGAAAACAATATAATTATGCCACCTAACTTTTTAGGCGTTACCATGAATTTGGTAATCTACTATATACGTGGCGAAATAAAAGTATTGTAATAAAGGTGCTTTAAAAAATTTACCTACCTTTTAAAAATGGGCAATTTTTCAAGTTTTTAAATAAAATAATAGAGTATGTATAACAACTATCGATTTATATATTGAATATAAAAAAAATCCAAAAACAACAAAAGCCAAAAGTGGAAAAACAGTAAAAATACAAAATTTTAACCAAAAGTAAACATTTCTAAATGCAACATCCTAAAATAATATATACTTAAAAGCAGCTGTTTAATATTTAGTCATTGCGCCGTTGTTTTCAATTACTTTTTGTAACCGACGCGGCATACTTAAGACTAAGCTTCTTGTATACTCTTGGGCTTGGGTTATATTATCCCATGCTGCGTTTATCCCCTGGCGCAGTTCTTCTTCATTTCTTGGATGAAAGTCATGTTTATACATGAACTTGGTCATTTCTCCCCAGACATTTTCTATGGGATTGAGGTCGGGGCTCTTCGAAGGCCATGGTAAAACTTGGATGTTATTTTGTCGAAAGTAATCTTTTACTATGCGGGCAGTATGAATGGGAGCATTATCTTGTTGGAAAATATAATTTTGATCACCGAATATGGCTTCAACCGATGGCACCATAACATTATTTAATATGTTGCAATATGTTCCTGCAGTTAGCCGCCCTTGCACAAATTGACAAACTCCTGGGCCTCTAGCACTAATCCAACCCCACACATTTACGGAAAAACGTCCACTTTGATTTGTCTTGTGCGTATATCTTTCATCATACCTTGTGTTTATGGGTCTATATACTCGGACTTTTCCATTGTTACAGGACTGGAACGTTTTCTCATCTGAAAAAACTACAGACTCCCACAGTTGGTTTTGGTATTCGTGAGCAAATTGTACTCGTCTTTGCTTATTTAGTTCTGTTAAATATATTTTGTTTGCAGAACACCTATTTTTGAGTTCAGACCCCCGAATTCTTCTTCGAGCTGTAATTGAAGATCCAGGAAAATGGGTTTCTTCTTTAGCCTTAATAGCGGTCCCGAATGGGTTGTCCCTTAAATAATTAATTAAAGTTGTATCTTCGTCATCGGTGGAAACTTTTGGGCGACCAGAACCTGGATTTCTCACAATACTTCCATGTTTTCGAATTTTGGATTTAGCCAACAACACTGTTTTTTTGTTTATCCCTAATGCGCCTGCAATGTCCCTTATGGGAACCGCATCCCTTAATCGCGTAAATATGATCGATTTTTGCTCTGAAGTTAAAGGCATTTTTTAAAAATTACATGACACTGACACAAGAATTCTGGTGACACTGAGTTATCAGTTTGAAAGAAAATATTTTATAATAGACCAGCAGATTAAATTATATTTTGTTGTACTACTTTTTTTTGATCGCAATGGTACATACCGGGTGGCTCACTCTCAACACAGGATCCCATAGCATCTAAACTACTCAACTTTTTAATATTTTTCAAAAACAGAGTCATAGTAAGGCATTGGGCCTACAATTTACAATTATTTTGAATTATACAGGGTTTTCCAAATAGTCAGGGCATATCAAACGTCCTTTTTTTTTAAAGGAACACCCTATATCTTACACTATTTTTTAATTCTACATTAAATAGCAATTATTTTTTAATAAGTGCATTATAGGTCTAAACATAATAGTTTCCGACATATCGACTTTTGAAAAATGACATTTTTGAACTTTGACAGCTTCTAACTGCATAACGGTACGTCTTAAAGCAAAACGGCTTACGTGTCCCTATCTTACTTTTTTATTACCATCCTAAAAGTGTCAACTTCTGGTCAAACCGGATGTAACTCAAAATCCGAAAATGCAGTACTTACAGTTAGAAGCTGCCATAGTTCAAAATTGTCATTTTTCAAAAGTCGATATCTCGGAAACTATTATGTTTAGACTTATAATGCACTTATTAAAAAACAATTGCAATTATATTTAGAATTCAAAAATAGTGTAAGATATAGGGTGTTCCGTTTAAAAAAAAGTATGTTTGAAATGCCCTAACTATTTGGGAGACCCTGTATAATTCAAAATAATTTTAAATTGTAGGCCCAATGCCTGCCGATGACTCTGTTTTTGAAAAATATTAAAAAAATTAGTAGTTTAGATGGTATGGAATCCTGCGTTGAGAGGGCCACCCGATATACAGCAATTTTATCGGGGGTAATATTACATTAGCTTCTTTTAAAAGTAAAATAGTTTAATTCCGCCGTCAATGGCGTCACTATTTGTAAAAAGATCCTAGCATTTTGTCATAAATGAAGCTAATGAAACGATATTTACATCAACAAATGTCATAAAAATGCTATACACAAAAGAACCGAAATATCTCTGCAGTAAGTGAACTTTACTTGCTTTTATTTAAAAAACAGCTCCTGTAATTTTCACAACAAAAAGCTTTTCCATTCAAGGTCAGGAATGTCTGGAAGAGTAACTGTAGGTGCAGATTCGTCATTTATAGTAACTTCTCCATTGTTTGGTATTTTAAAGAGACCGCGACTGATTTCCATTCAAGGCACTCCAACATTAAAGATATTGGGATATAACGATTGCACCGAAGTATGATCCTCATACCGCGATTCTGCAGTTTTTGTAATGTGACTTTGCTATTGCCATCAAGGAGGTAGAGAAGACTAGTAGTTAGAATCATAGCTTTGGTTTTATCAACTTTAAGTTTTAATTTGTTTGTATTGAGGTATCTTCAGTGGCGGCTCGTGACGGAAGTTTGTGGAGGTTCATAAGCATCAAGCATGGCAAAAAAAAGAACGAAAAATTTGCGCATATCTCCGCCCACCACTACCCCTTTATTTTATTTCACCCCTCCGTTCCAACCACAAGATATTGTGTAGTTAAGTGTAAAATTTACGAGTAAAAAGCTTTTCTAATTTTTATGTTCTTTTTGTACGTAAATATGTTAATAAAACAAAATATAAATTTAAATTGAAACTTACCAATATACAGCATACTTGGGAAGCAGTAACTAGAAAAGTCAACAACGACAACATCAAAAAACTAAAAATATTTTTAAAAACAGAACTGATTAAATAGTGTCTAAACAAAAAATGCATTCTTCTGTCTTTAAGTTTAGCAAATTTCTCGGTAACTAAGTCATTAAAGTTAGGAATATCTTGCAACATTTTTTTCTCTATCGACAACATTGCCAGGGCAGAAAGTCTTTCTTGATTCATAGTACTCCTTAAAAACGTTTTTATTCTTTTTAGTGTTGAGAAATTTCTTTCAGCTTCTGCGGTTGTCATAGGAATTGTAACAATTATTTGTAAAACACAAAATGTCGCTGAGAAAACAGTCTGTAGATTATTCTCAATTATAAACTTTAAACAGTGTACAGCCCCTGATAATTTTCTAAAATCTGGTCTTTTATGTATGATTTCCAATTCAGTGTGTAGTCTCGTCTTATCCAAAAATGGATATGCTCGAGCCATTTCGTCAAGGTGATTGGTTGGAAAATTGAGCTCATACTCAGGAAAATTATCGGGCAAACACAAAAGAGACCCACTAAGATGACTATTGAAAGAAAATCTGTCTTTCATTTCTATTAAAATAGTATCGCATACTTCTTTCGGTGCAACTACTTTTGCCACATATGGGTCTTTTTGCGCCTTTTACTTTGTTTTGTGGTATTTTTGTATACATTTATGCATTATGTAGCTTCATTAGCACAATAGAATTAAAAGAATAACAGGACTGAGGGCAAAAGCAGGAGATCTGTTAAAACAGAAGGTCTGGCAACACTGCATGACATACACAAGCTATGCCGCGCTTATGGAGGGCTTTACCGCGCTACACGGATCAGCAAAACATATAAAACGATCTCTCAAAAACCGTCCGAAAACAAGGCGGCGGCATGCAGAACAGCAAAAGCGTGCTCATTTGAGAGGAATGAAAGCCCATTTATAGCCGTGCGCTAAAAAGAGATGGGGACGACAAGGTGCATTTATTACGGGATGCCAACCGTCCATATCAAGTAGCGATAGCCACGGAGCACATTTTTCCTGCGATAAGCATTCGGGATTAGAGACCTGCTACAAAATATTTAGTTAGCGAAACGATAATTGGTTAGGTAGCTTATAAAATCATGTTAGAATTACTTTGTAACTGACATTGTATTGTAAACTAAATATGTAATTTATAGTGAATATTTGTCGATGTGGGGCTGAATCTTAGGGAGGCACGTGCACAAGTGCTCCTATATACAGGGTGTTTTTTAATTGAGTGCCGATACTTAAGGTTGTGAATCCTTGGGTGATTTTAGGTTGAAAAGTTCATATAAGCATGGGTCCGCAAGCCCTTCATTTTTGAGATACAGGGTGTTATAAATTAAAAAAAAAAACGATTTTTCCTTAATATTTTTAAGACCGCTTTAGATATCATTTTGAATTTTAGTAGACACTAAGTAGGCATAAAAACATATTTATTTCATAAAAAAGATTTTGTTTACTTCTACCAGTAGCGTCCGCGTTAACGTATATTTTGATAATTTTAACGAAAAAAATGATACGCCCCTGTTTTTCTTCAAAATAAATATTACTTTTAAAACTGCACTTTACCATTTAGTAAAAATGGTCCCTAGACTTTCCTCGTGTGACCAACGTTTTTCGATTTAAAAAAGAAATTACATTTATTTGCATATCACTATGTCCATATCAGAGTTTGATAAAATTGCATTTATCTCCTAAACGTAGCCGAAGTGAAAAAATTATCAAAAGGTACTTTGCACTAGATATTGAACTGTCTAAATAACCATGATATCAAAGAGAAAAAAGGCAGTGGCGTACATATTTTTTGCTAAACTTAAAAATTGTAACACCCTGTATCTCAAAAATGAAGGGCTTGCGGACCCATGCTTATATGAACTTTTCACCTTAAAATCACCCAAGGATTCACAACCTTATATATCGGTACTCAATTAAAATACACCCTGTATAAGAGCCGCCACTGGGTATTTTTCAATTCTCATTAATTCTATATTAGTTTTGTTGATTGCAGAGTTTAAATCTTTATCACTAAAAGACGAAAGCGAATCATCAGCAAATAAATTTAGGAAATCAGGGTTTACAAAGTAACTTATATCATTTAAATATATTACAAAAAGTAAGGGCACCCGAACGCTACCCTGAGGTACCCCATATTTATTTGCTATTTTGCTAGATTTAAAATTGTTGACGTTGGTAATCTGATGCCTACCCTTGAGAAAGTCTTTAAGCTATTTTAGAACTGTACCCTCGATACTATAATATTTAAGTTTTTCTAATAGACAAAAGGTTAACACTTGAAATCCTATGACCTCGTTTAAAAAAATACACTGAATTTCTAAATGTATTGTGCAACATTATTCACAAAATAATGTTTACAATTTTACCTAATAATATTATAAAACCTAATGTAAAATTGATTTATTTAAAGAACAAAAAATAGATCAGATCAATCTAAAAGATTCACAACAATATCAAAATTTCACAAGGGGCAAGTTTTATTTTACAATAGGTTGATAACTTCGTTGTTATATCTGCGTAACGTTACAATAAAGGTAAGTTAACGTTTCTCCATTCGCAAACAGCTTCTGTTTATTCGATATTAAACTGACATGTTTAAAAATAATTCCTATTTGACAGATTAACCAATTATCTAAT
This sequence comes from Polydrusus tereticollis, assembly GCA_963920685.1. Lineage (NCBI taxonomy): Eukaryota > Metazoa > Arthropoda > Insecta > Coleoptera > Curculionidae > Polydrusus > Polydrusus tereticollis. The sequence goes on along the minus strand of OY987326.1, from coordinate 38,871,043 downwards.
TAAATAGGCAATTGTTTTTCAGAAAAACGCAAAGAACCTCCAGACAGTGACACCAAACCATCAAGTTCAGTTGAAGGCAGCATAGCACCCAATTCTACCAGTGGGACAGGCAAATCTTCGAAGCGTTCGAGAAGATAGTAAGTGTTCAATATTTTTATTTTTAATTTTCAAAATAAAAGCTGTAAACCAAAAAGTTCTAATTTTATCCATACCGAAAGGATAGAATAATAAAAAAATTGCTTGTTAATTTAGAGAAGAACTCAAGTCAGACTCTTATGTAATTGAATAATTTGTTTTCATCCCTGACAATGTGGAAAGTTAAGTGATATTGTATTATGTTTAATTACAAGATAAATAATACATACTATACTTCTTTATATTTGTTGTGCTAGTATGTAAGTATATGTCATCATTATATTGCTGTTATGTCGAATATTGGGACAAATGTATGTCAATCATTGGAACATATTATTATTAATTTTATTCAACTAAAATACTTTAGATTCAGAACGCACTCATTAGAAATCACGTTATAATCATTACAAAAGCTTTTTTTGAATCGTCAAAATTATTAGCAGTGGCAATTTTCAAGACAGCGATACTTCATGGCTTTTTATAAGCAATATTTGATTTCTTCTCAAGATTAATGAAGCTTGCTACGAGTTGCACAAAACATTTTATAAAATATAATATTTAATGGAATCAAATAAAAATTTTCCACTAACAAATGCCTAGGATTACGAGAGTTTTACCGTATGTTTCGTCTACAGTTACAGTGTTCAGTCTTCTAACGTACAGTACAGATTCTGAAGATAACTTATGCAACCGTAACGTCGAAAGTAGATTTCGACCAAGTTCAAACTGGTACATTAAATGGCAATGGTTTGTAAACGCTCTCTACCTAGCGCCGGCCACGACGAAACGTCTTCTGAAGCGATTCAGTGTCGTAACGTTGTTATCGGGTGACCGAAGTGACAATATTAGGTAGCGAGCGCAAACAATATGTACCATTTAGAACTTGTTTGAAGTCTACTCTAACTTTCACATAGTTTAGCAGTCAAGATATGCTGCTAACTGATCAAAGCCATAAAAGCTTCATTCTATTTACAGTGTGTGTATTGGCCGATTTAAACCAAATTTGGTACAGTTGTGTAAGAGGATCTGATGCACCGAATGACATCCTGTATATTTTTTCATGTATAGTTTTTACTTTAAATTTGTTACACTTTTAGAATAACATACTTTGTTCCTAATATCAGTAGTTTTTAAAATAACGACGTGTTTTGGAAATATCAACAAATTGTGTTTTATTTATTAATAAATAAAACACCAGTTCAGCTTTGATGTAAAGTCATAAAAGCTGTCATTTTTACATGCAAAAATGTCTTTAACTGAAAGTGAAAGAATTACAATTCTTATGATGAAAGTATATGGCGATAGGGTCAGGTCGGTACCACTCCAGTTTATCGGCTTATGCGAAAAATGGCGTAAAATGAAAAGCGTTTCTTGCAATATGTAGCACGTACTTTCTAAACAACAAATCCGCGAGCGGAAAACCATTTATTTAATTGCAAATATAAAAAAAACGTGAAAATAGGGTACCCGCTTGTGACAAAAATGAAAAAAAAATGAAAAACTCTTGTTGATTTATGTAGCATATACCGAATTGGAACCAAAAAGGTGGATTAGATGCCGTGTTAGCGCCTGTTTAACCAATTTAAGTCTATAATTATTACAATTTTTGTCGAGTGACTAACAGCTAGAGAAACATAACCTCACTTGTCACTCTCACTGTGCTTTTCGGTCGACTATTTTCACATTTTTTTTATATTTCCAATTAAAAAAATGGTTTTCCGCTCGCGGATTTGTGGTTTAGAAAGTACGTGCTACATATTGCAAGAAACGTTTTTCATTTTACACCATTTTTCGCATAAGCCGATAAACTGGAATATTACCGTCAGGTCTTACAAAGAGGTTAAAAATCTATTTAATGACGCATTTTCAAACCGAAATCCAATTTCAAAAGCAACTGTTCTAAAAACTGTCCGACGGTTCGAAGAAACTGGAAATTGTAGAGATAGGCGACGATCAGGACGACCAGCAGTAGTAGATGAAGAGAAAAGTTTAGAAATTTTACATGTTTTTGAAACCCCTGTTTCTTCATTATGAAAAATTTCTCAAGTAAGTGACGCCTGCTTCAAATCCGTCCATAATGTTTTAATAAAATATAAATATCACCCTTTCAAAATACATGTAGTTCAAGAGTTATCAGAGGATGATTATGAGCGAAGAATTGAATTTTGTGATATTATGATGTCAAGGTTTGACCAAAATAACCAGTTTTTCAAATTTATAGCATTTTCGGACGAAGCAACATTTATGTTAAATGGTAAAGTCAATAGACACAACTATAGATTTTGGGCAAATGAAAATTGTGTGAAAAAGTGGGCTGGGCTAACACAAGATCGGTCCATTTTTTATTGATGGAAATTTGACATCACAACTTTACCTTGAGCTCTTGGAAACGCAAATAGTGCCTACTATACAAGTACATTCTTCCAACAGGACGGAGCTCCTCCCCATTTTGGTCGAAACGCGCGAATTTTTGAACAATACTTTTCCGAATAGGTGGATCGCTAGAGGGGGTACAATCGAGTGGCCACCTAGGTCCCCTGAGTTGTCGCCTAACGACTACTTTTTATGGGGACACTTGAAGAACAGAGTTTATACCACAAAACCTCAAGATTTGGCCGATTTGCAGCGTGGAATTTTGGACGAATTTGAATAATTAACGCCAGAAATGATTTAAAACCCTTTCCAGCCCAAATTAATTTTTTATTAAAAAATAAATTATTGTTGTCGAATTAATATTGCAAATGATGTTTGAATATTATCTATACGTAAAATTTTTGATTTTTGCTAAAATTAACAGAAAAAAACATATGACGCCATATGGAGTCAGTGGGTTAAAAATACAAATATTGTGTGGAAAACTTTAATAAATACAGAGTGTGTTTTAATAAGCCTGTCTAAATACTATCGTAAATACAACCTTTGTACATCTTATTAACGAGTATGGAACTCAAGAAAACAATTTTTGTCTTTCGTCAAACATAATTGAGTTATACATTTCAAGCATGACACCCTTGAATAAGCCTTGATGCAATTTTTGCATCTTCGTTTGGGCTCAATATGGCCTGGCCAGTGAGCAATATTATCATATCTGACATCTTCAACTGGAAAGCCTAGTTTCTTCGGCCCAATACATTCGATAACTTGGCATTCTTACTACACCAAAGAGTATGTTTATTCCAAGAAACTGACAAATTTCAGAGTAGGTTGTATTTATTGAATCCCCATTCTTTTGACAAGCATACAGGTTAGTTTGCAAGACTATGTTGTTGATTATATCATCGTTGAAAAACATTTTAAAATAGCTTAGAGGAGTCAAAACTTCGTTGTCTGAAGACCATTCTACATTACAATTTTGTTCTATTTTGTCAATATCCTTTTTTTTTCACAAAAGTCCACGAGCGCTTGAAACTGTTACTATAGTTTTTATTCCAAAGATTTCAGCTAGCGGTATATCATCTGGAATATCTTCACCTTCTTCCATGTTTTCTTCCCTTATTCTGGATATTTCTTCTTCTATTTGTATATTTGAAATATTCGTCTGATTTTCTTCGGGATCAGGATCCAATACATTTCGAAGTCTAATTAACTGTTCTTCATTATCATCATCATTTTCATCGTCACTAATTTCTAAATCGGATACATCACCTTCTAATAGAACAAGTAGGTGCTTTTCTTCTTGTTCTGTCAACCCCGCTCTAGTCATCTGGAAAGGAAACAAAATCTACAATAAATAATATAGAAAAAAAGTTTATGTCAACACAACAAATTTTTTCAATTTTCAAGGGCCGTAGATAGCGTCTGTATTCTTAGAGGGATCATTTTATGGAAGACATATGCATTATGAATGATGGTGTCCAAAAAATTTTGATTTCCAGGGGTAGGAGTAAATACCAAATAAAAGACCACTGACGCCAAATGGAGTCATGTGGTTTGACCGCAATATCAAGCCCAAAAAATGTTATACTTTTAAAACTTTTGCAAAAATAACATTGTTAGACACCTTTAGATCTCATCTATATTTATTTAGATTTTAAAAAATCAGTACTTACCTCGTGAATAATCCTGATAAATCAATAAAATCCATGCACTTTACAACTTATACAAATTTGTCACCGATTTGAAAGCGGGTAAACTGCCAATTGCTGCTTTTAAGCTACTAGCGCACTCTGTTATCATTACTTAACACTAGATCATAATACCGGCTTAAAATAAAAACTAGAAATCTGTCTTAGATAACCAATTATACATAAATTCCATATGGCATCATTGGGCTGGAAAGGGTTAAAACACAATTAAAACATTTTATTTTCAATTAGCACACTGTCAAGCTGTACAGGGAAAACAGTTTAAACATTTAATATAAAAAATATATTTTTTCTAAATTGTACTCGTTATTTCGAAAACTACTGATATTATTAACAAAGTATGTTATACCAAAAGTGTAACAAATTTAAAGTAAAAACTATAAATGACAAAATATACAGGGTGTTACATTTAAAAATATAAAATTCGTTCGAATTCCAGACAAACTAAAAAGCTGGCAACAACGTCAATATCGTCATTCGGTGCGTCAGATCCTCTTACACAACTGTACCAAATTTGGTTTAAATCGGCCAATAAATTGTGATGTTATTAAGCCGTTTCCAGACTTTATACACACACTGTATATGGTCTACCATTCACACAATGTGTTAGATATAATCAATGTTTTGTGCACGATCCTCTTAGGTTAGGTAGAATTATGTAAAACCTTTCTTTAAAAAGAGCTTGGTCACAGATTTCTATATTACTTTATAATTTGTAAAATTTTGGAGACCCGTTTTTTTTTTTACTCTTTTGCCTCTATATTTTATACTCATCTAATTGAAAAACGATTTATTTCTAAAGGCATTACACATCATAACATAACCCAAAAATATATAAATATAAATAATGTAGTGGGGTTTCAAGGATATTTAGTGCTGTCTCTTCAGGGAGACCTATTATAAGGAATACAAAAAGATGTAGGAGTTGTAGGATTTTATCTGAACCGCCAAAAAGTGAAAGTTAGAAAAATTAACAAATTTTTTCTTTTTTTTTAATGAAAAGCCTTTCTTTCCTGATTCCAAAAATAAAATAAATAAAAGAGGAAAGGTCGTGGTGAATCGGGCAAAAAGTATTATTATAAACGATTTTATTTGCAATGCAGTAGGCATTTCAGGAGTTCCAAAACAATGAATAACCTTGGGGTCCGGTAGACAATTACAGCTTGTTTGTGGTAATTACCACTTGTCAGATTGCCATAACTTGGATATACCAACTATCATTAGCCCTCTAATGCCTTAACCACTAATTCTAGAACACATTCAGCAGTTTACCCACATAGGGTACCAGTATTAAATGAGTCTTTGACAGAAATTGTGGACTTGAAAATAGGAGATGTTGAAAAATGAATTCACCAGGTTTGTATTTTAATGTACTAGAAAACGAATCAAAGTGTGTGTTTTTGGAATCAGGAATGAATGATCTTTCACAAAAATAAAAATACCTTTAAAAACAAACAAATTTGCTAATTTTTCCCAACTTTCAGATCATCTTTCGTTTACTACTACATAAGATTTTATTTAAAATCTCATATCGCAAACCCTAAATATCTGTGATAACCCTGTACACAGGACCTAATCGATATGTTAAAATTGTTTTCTGTTATGTTAAAAATTGCTATACTTTTTAATTTAAAATGTCAATGGGATATTCTAAATGAAAAAAGAAATTTGGTTCTTGAATTGTATGTTTTTTGTTTTCTATTAGTAACACCGATGAAGACGAGCCTGAAGAGACAGGAGGAAACAAGGCCGTACGCGAAAAAGAGCGTAGACAGGCCAATAATGTTCGTGAACGGTATGTAAATACACACTACTTGCCAGCTTAATGCTCTCGAATAAAAAAATAGATCTAAGTACGTTTTAATAGTCATAATATGTTCGATTGTTTTCTTGAGAGCCTTAAGTACAGTTTTCCTCATTTCCCTCTTGCACCACGGTCATCTAAATTATCACTATCCCAAATCCTAAAGCCAAAGGCCCATATTCAAATTACAAATGTTTCGTTATTTGAAGAAATGGTCCCTACATGAAAATTCATAAATAATGCGAAAAACTTTCAAGGAGCAATTCATTGTTAAAAATTAGATTGGGCCTTTCAAATTAATTTGTTTCTTTTTTTCGAAGATACAGGTCTCTTTAAGGGCTGTTTTGGTTGTCTTTACTTATTTTATTTGAATGCTGTAGTCCTTGCGAAAAAAATGAAAAAGTTAGAAAGTTTAAAATAAATCGATCACGCTTTTACGTTTTTAAACAGAACTTTTTTTAGCCGTTCAAAAAATCCCGTTGGCAAAACAAGGGTCGTAAGTTTAACCCCCTTAGGTGGGTGGGAGATGATGACTTAAAATATCACTTTAGGACACCCTTTGATGAGTAAACATCATGTACTATCAAATTGAATATAAAAATCGTTTATTTCATTCTAAAGGGGCCTACAGAAACGCATCCAGAATTTCCTCCTCTAACTGAGGGTTGCTTGCTCTTCTTGGATACTCTTTTCTACCATGATGCGGTAAAAAAAACTTCCTAAAATGGGTTAGAAAGCAAACGTACAAGTAATACACGGTGATATACGCCCGTCAACGTATGTGGATCACTTTACTCTACACACGTAGATACTTGTGCACAAGCTTGTGTGTCACAGTCTTCTACGCGTTACGGTTGTATTTAACATTTAACATCAATTAAATAAAATGTTTCGGCCACTAAGGAAATGGGTGAAGGAATGACTTTTGAAGCGGAATGACTATAATAACACATAATAATATTAACTTTACTTAGTATTACTTAATGAGCTAAGATTAGAACCTGACGATTGGCGAAACTATCTTCGGATGAATGAAGTTAGTTATGCAGCACCACATTTCTTAAAATAAAAAAGTTTCTCGCTTACTGAAAAAGTGCTGCAATTAAAGTACATGTTGAAGTTTTACCTAGTTTTACAAAGAAACCAGGGTTTTCAAAAAAACAAATATAACTCGATAACCCTTCATTTTTTCTATCGATTAAAAAAAAATAACGAAATTATCTCGATTAGTTCCGAAGATATCGCGAGGTACGTGTAAAAATGTAATTTTGTCATGTATGACATTTTTCGTCATAAAAAAAGTTGTACCTTCCAAAAAATGTTGTAATAGACCATTTCAGATGATCCAGAACCTAGTCAGTCATTATGTGAAGTTGTCCCGCTGTACTTAGAAAAAATATTTTTTTAAAAGGAAGCGATTTTTTTCGTCGTTTTTCCGTCGACTACAATGACATGAGCTTTTATTGGTTTCGTGTTTTGGTGTTCCGTGTCGTTATAATTTAAAACTCTACGCCTTCGTAAAGTGTATTCACAAATATAAGAAACTGACCATATGATTCCTAATTATTTCTACCTAAATAGGGGTATTGACACAATGCCGACTGAGCTAGGACCGTCTTAGAAAATACATAATATTGAAATATTTAATTTAGCAGCAAATAAATATGAAACTGATGTTTATATAAGTTTATTAAACTCAGAATATAAAAATAGAATTATGGTCTTACACTTACACTTATAATGCTAAATTACTATATTAAATAATAAATTACCCAACTAAATCTACTTCACTATCGCTATCATCATCTAAAGTAACAATAAACCGAGCAATAAACCTTTCTGTTGCATTCCTGATACAAGCGTAACTTTCTTCTACTTTCTTTACATGTTGTACGCAGTTTTTCCAGTTCACCTCAGATTTTTTTTTAGTTTCATCATGAATTAGAGTTAATACACTAGAATTAAGTATGGAATTCCAGCTTTAAGTTGGTGCCATATTTGTTCAATAGGGTTAAATATACAGTGGTAAGGCGGTAGCCGCAATACTATGTGCCCCATGCTTTTCGCAAGTTCATCGCAGTAATATTCTTTTTGAATAAACATACTTCTAAGCACTTCTAATAAGTCTTTCTTTCTATAGTTTAATGAAAATATATATCATTATCAAACATATATTCTTGAATTTTGGCTTTAGTGTCTTTTGAAGAAGGAGCTTTGTTTAATTGTCTACTATGATAACTAGCGTTATCCATAACAATGACACTATTTGGTGGAATGTTCTACAATAATTTAGTTTTAATTTTCAAATAACTGCGCTGTTGTGTCTTCATGATAGTCAACACATGGTTCACTAATATTTTTTGCCGAGAAAGATAGACCATTCGGCACCCACCCATCTTCAGAACCAGCACGTAAGATTGTTATTCTTTTTCCACGGTTTGACGGGGCACGTGTCACACATTTGCCGCTAGAATCGACCTAACCACTTGACGGGGTGTCGTGGGTGTCAAACCACGTTTCATCTAAATAAATGATCGGCCTACCTTCACTTCTGTATTCATTTACTTTTGTCAGATATTCCCACCGCCATTCTTGAAGACGCTTGGACTTCATCAAAACCTACTTTTTATTAATCCTTTTGAATTTAAAGCCCATGTGTTGAAGGCGCTTCCACAATGTCGTTCTTGAGTATTTAATTTCTGTTTCATCTGTTGTCAGCCTTTTCATTAAATTTTCCAACGTTGGTACACTTTGCTCTGCATACATTTTATAAATTTTTCGTCGTATAAGTTCCTCGTCTCCTTGGTCCAACGTTCTTGATTTTCCAATATCACTTCTTTTTCTGCGTTCCAAAGTTGGCCCTTGTGTAATTTTCCAAACTGTGGAAAAGGATTTTTTTTGTAAGTAAAGCCGTTTCCTTTACAACTTCTTTACGGCACAAATTTCCGCGCGACATTAATGTCAAAAACACATTCTTTATAATCTGTTTGGCATCTGTTGATAAATGCACTCTGTTATTTACTTCAGTTTCATTGCTTTCACAAATCTTACTAGAACACCAAGGACGAAACATTTTCAAAAAGCTAACTAAACTCATCAGTGTACGTTGACAGGCTAAAATCAAGAAAGACCCTGGTTTGTCCGCATTTTTATTTACCTGAGTACGGTACTTAAAATTTATTACGCCCATATCATTTCGCAGAACTGGTTTATTGTTGTTTATTATATTTTGAATACCCTAATAATAGCAGTCATTTAGGTTGGTTTCTTATATTTGTGAACACACTTTACATGTGCTCACATTTATGCACGCGTGTGCATGGATTCAAGCAGGATCTCAGTAAACATGTGCGTTGGTCTTTATGCCGAAAATTTGTTTACACACTGGCGAACATCGATGCGCGTATATCACCGTGCGTTCATGTATTAACACTTGTACGCGTGTCTGTAGGCCCTTAATACAAGAAATATTTTTTACTCAAATGAGTAAAGGAAACATGTTGAAAAATTACTTTAAAATTGAAATATTCAAAGAAAAAAAAATGTTACAATGTATTCTACTTTAAAACGGCATTGATTAAAAGGTGCTGACGAGAGAAAATATGACAATTTACAATAATCAAGACGGATCATTACAGTCCAAAAATTCATCAAAGGTGGAAAATTCATTTCTAATTTATAGTTTTTCATTGTGGCTTTAAATTCTTTATGTGATCTTATTGGTAACCCTATTGAAACATCTTACTGCCAAATATCTAAGGTCATCTTTAGAAATAGTAAATGTGATAAAAGAAAGTGATAGCTACGTAATAGGTTTTGGGTCATTTTCCTACATTTCCAGAAGTTGGAGACACAAAATCAAAACTTAATTTTACCTATAAGCTGTAGAGAGCTGTAACACCGAAATGAGTTACAAATTTATTAATGGTATCTACACAGTAAAACTGCAGATTCCTTGGGTAAAAATATTGCGATTTTACCCCAAACTTAGCTTGATTCAAAAGTTCGTAATAACAGATACATAGGTTCAACTGAAAATTTCATTTTCTTGTCCTATTTAATTTATTTTTAAGCCAATATTTTTAGAGATAATTTTGTGATTGAGTTTTTTTTTTGGGGCAAGGAATTTGAATTTGTCAGTAGTTTAGATTATGGAGGGCGCTCTCTGTGCATTTTTTTAAGTGTTTAATATTTGTTTTCAGCGGTTTTGGAAATACGGGGGTTTCTAAATTGCCTTCGTCGATTTTGTCTTTTAAGTGTTTCACCCCCTTAATAATCAGACCTTTTAAGCTAAAATGTCCGATTTTTTTTCACAGTAACATAGTTTCCCGTGGCTGAGCTATTTACGCTATAATTAAATACGACAGATGTCAAAAAATGACAAATTCGACGCCGTTTTGTGGGTGTCTATCACTTTTTGACATCTGTCGTATTTGATTATAGCGTAAATAGCTGAGCCAGGGGAAATTATGTTACCGTGTACAAAATTGGGGTTCTCGACTTAAAATGTCTATTTATTAACGATGAGACACTTAAAAGACAAAATCGATGAAGGCAATTTAGGAACCCCGTATTTCCGAAACTGTTGAAAATAAATAACAACTATATGTTTTTGAAATCGGATCGCGAAATGTAATTCACATTTTGACATTAAATGTGCCTTACTTGTAAAAAATCATTGAGGAAAGTGGAATTTGTTTTTGTATTATAGTCAGCAGGAAATTCGACAACCGGGTGAAACTGAAAAAAATGTCCCTGTACATAAAAACAAGTGGACCTTTTTTGCACCTTAGTGTGTTTGTGTTTTTATTAAAAATATCAATTTTACGCAAAAAAAAGTGTAGCTTGTAAATGTCGCTTCTAGAAACTCAAGATTTTTATATTTACAAGTTCTAATACAAAATTGTATATAAAAATATTGGTTAAAAGATAAAGTTAATTAGAAAAATCGAAAATGAAATTTTCACGTTATTATCACCTTTTCAACTGAAAGCTAAATTTGGTCAAAACATAATTATTTCTACCCAAGGAATATGCAGTTCAATAATGGGACACCCTATATAAGGGTTTAATTTTCAACAATTGAATATTGCGCCGCAGTATTTATGAATCATCCTGTATAGGATCACAACAATTCACAGGTCTGCAAACTTTACCTTTTTGAAAATTCTCTGCATGAAAAGTATGGATTATTATGTAAAATAGTGGAAGCTCATACCCTACAAAAATGTACCCCACAACAACTACAAACTTTCTCTTAGTGAACTCAATGCACAATATGGTCGGGAATGACGAATCGGTGGCAGACTTATCAGATTTTGTTTTTAAACTTTATGACTAAACCCCAAGAAACTACGATTTTTTTAAAATTTTAACTTCAGTTGAAAGAGAACATGTGTATGCCTGTTTAAAAATGTTGACAAATAAGGTGTTTTTTTTTATATGAACATTGATCTGATTCGGCTTTGTTCCTCAGATCTCTAGAGTAATTTTAAGAAAAAGAAGTTCATATAAACATAGGTATGCCACCGCTTTACTATTGAGATACAGGGTGTTGACAAAAATGTTTGAGACCGCTTTAGATATTATTTTGAATTTTAGTAGGTTAAACTGCAGCGTAAAGAACATTTTTTTCATAGAAAATATTTGGTCACTTCCTAACCAGTGGCGTCCGAGCTCTTTTGATATTTTTATCGAAAAAAATTATACGCCACTTTTTTTTCGCCTTATCACTGAGCAAAGATTGTGTCTACACTTGTTTTCGTGTGACGAACGGTCTTCGATTAAAAAAATAAATTATATTTATTTACATAATATCGCTGTGTGTCTATCAGCGTTTGGTAAAATTGCATTTATCTCTTACGCAGAAATTAAAAAAATATCAAATCATAATATCATTCATAACTGTGCTATCAAAAAAACGGGTAGTGATGTACAGGGTGTCCAGTTTTCGATGGTTTTACGGGGTATCTCCGTTATTAGTAAAGATAGAAGGATACGGTTTTCGCAGCACTGTACTACTTTTTTGTGAAACAAAAGATGCCGCAATATACGGGATGTTTTTGAAAATTTTACATTTTGGGACATCCCCCTCCCATATTTAGGTTACCCTGTAGCCTTTAAAAGAGAAAACAAATGTTATTTTTGTAGTTCTTTACGTAGAATCCAGTTACGTACTTAGATTTTTTCTACGTTCAATAGTTTCCGAGAAAAAAAACAAACTTGCTTTTTTTTTTTTAAATAGACCACCCTTATATTTTTTAATAATATAACTTAGTTTATAACAAGCTTCTCAGAAATATATAATTCCTTATTTTTATTTTTAATATTAAGCACGAAATTTACGTTTTATTAAAAAATATACATTTTTTGTTAGTAGGCCATGACGGGTATTTAAAAAAAGAAAAGAAAACAGTAATTTATCAGTTTGTCCTAATTATGGCAGAAAATGTAAACTTTAAAAATAATGAAAAATACTTCATGCTCGTTTGTTATGTCCATTGTAATGAAATGCAGATGAAGCGTTAGAAGTGTATTTCGAAAGGCAAATATACGCCCTTTTGTAGTATCTCTATGAAGTTTTCTTAAATTTCTTAAACTACTTGTAGATATCCCGAAAGACGATAGCCGGATAAAAGAATTTTTCTAAGGATGAAATCAAATTTAATTGAACACAGTTCATTTTCTAAACCTCGGCCTAAAATCTACAACAAGGAAAACCGCGAGACTGATGAAATAAATGTTGAAGGTTCGGTCGGAGTAGTTATCAATAGTTTAAACAATCCTAAAAAAACACAATTTTAAGCCATATAAGTTCCACCTAATACAAGCCTTACATCCTGGTGATGCACAGCGCCGTATAGAGTTCTGTAATTGATATAAATTTACAAATTATCAGCAGGAAAATAAATTTGAAAGAACCGCTAAATGGTCCGATTAGGCTCATTTTACCAGTGCTGGTATATTTAATCGGCACAATATGAGGTTTTGGTCGTAGGAAAATCAGCATATAATATTTCCGCTCGAACGACAAGGCAGGTTTGGCTTTAACGTTTCAGGTTATATACTAGAAAGCAAAATAATTTATAATATATTTGAAGGCAGCCTTAATGCAAATAAATATTTGAAAACTGTGGAAAACGTTGTGCCGGAAATAATAGAAGACGTGACCCGCTCACAATGCGCTAATTATCAGGGTCTACTTAAACAATAATTTCTCAGGCCACTGGATTAAAACTAATGGATCTGTAAGATGGCCACCAAGGCCACCCGACTTGTCGGTTTTGGATTTTTTCTTGTGGGGATACCTTGGAAATATAATTTATTCTATTCAATATCAAACAATTGCAGATTTAAGAAATGCCACTGAAAGAGCATTTAGGGAATTACAAACGCGGCCTTTTATTATTTTAAATTCATTAACGCGAATAAGAACTATGTGTGAAACATGTCTAAGGCATAATGGAGAACAATTTGGGCAATATTTATGAGAAAGTTCTATAAATTTTCAGCTTTTGTTTCTAATGTTTTACGTGGTAAAACACAACTCGATTATGCACTGTTATTTATTTTCACTGAAATATAACTGCTAATTAGATTAAAAAGTCCAATATATATTTCTTCTGCAGTAATTATCATACCAGTAATAGTTTTTTTAAATATCCGTCTTGGCTAACAAAAAATGTATATAAAAACGTAAATTTCGTGCTTAATATTAAAATAAAAAATAAGGTATTACATATTTCTTAGAAGCTTGTTATAAATTAAACTATATTATTAAAAAATATATAGGGTGACCCATTTAAAAAAAAAGCAAGTTTTTTTTTTCTCGAAAACTACTGAACGCAGAAAAAATCTGAGTACTGTTGTGGTATTCGACCTTGAAAATAACTATAAATTGAGTGATTTTCAAGGGAACTACCAGTCCGTACAGAACCATAAAGAGGCAAAGACCTATTATAATAGTTGAGCATTTGTTCCGGCTTTAAAATCTGTATAAGTCTTTTTCTTTGGACGACCGTCACCAAGTAAATTGCCAGTCGAACTTGGAGATTCCGAGCACCTGGGTATGTCAAGGCGGCATACGTGAACCTGGAGATAAAAGCAAGGTGTAGCTGAAGAAGCACCGGTGGAGGACGCCGTAGTCGAGCCCGATACTGTGAGGAAACAGTGGTTCCTAGCCGATCCGAGGCGTTCGTACCTAGGTACGAGCAGGTCCGAAATTAATCTTAAGTAGAAGCATTACGATTACCGGCCATCGCCGACGTTGCCAACCTTGGACTAACTGTGCCACAACTGCCGCAGCCGACGCCATCGCCGAGGAGGCGTATACAATAGTTTACCACCTGGGCATAATCTGCACCAGGTCGGCAAAGAAGTAAAACCCTACGGCAAACCAATTTTGAGTGGAAATATACGATAACCGGCCATCGCCGACGTTGCCAACCTTGGACTAACTGTGCCACAACTGTAGCAGCCGACGCCATCGCCGAGGAGGCGTATACAATGGTTTACCACCTGGGCATTACCTGCACCAGGTCGGCAAAGAAGTAAAAACCTACGGCAAACTAATTTTAAGCAGAAGAAATACGATAACCGGTCCTCGCCGACGTTGCCAACCTTGGACTAACTGTGCCACAACTGCAGCAGCCGACGCCATCGCCGAGGAGGCGTATACAATAGTTTACCGCCTGGGCATTACCTGCACCAGGTCGGCAAGAGGGAAAAACCTAACGGCAAACTAATTTTAAGCCAGAGAAGTACGATAACCGGTCATCGCCGACGTTGCCAACCTTGGACTAACTGTGCCACAACTGCAGCAGCCGACGCCATCGCCGAGGAGGCGTATACAGGAGGTTACCACCTGGGCATAACCTGCACCAGGTCGGCAAGACGTGAAAACCACGTGGCAAATTAATTTAAGAAAGAAATACGACGAGAAACCGACATAGCCGGCGTTGCCAGCATTGGACAAACTGTGCCATACCCGCAGCAGTCGACGCCATCGCCAGGGAGGCGAATACAAGAGTTTACCACCTGGGCATAACCTGCACCAGGTCGGCAAGACGTGAAAACCACGTGGCAAATATTGTAATGACCGAAAATATGGCATTATACGACGAAACCCCTCCAGCCCGGATGGCCGAGGACGAAGATAAACACGACATGCTCTCCACCACCGAGGCCGACCCCAGAAAAGGACCTGGGGCGGTCTCAAACTGCCCTGCACAGATCGCCGCCCCTGAGACAACGACTGCAGCTAGCCGCGGAACTTCCAGGGATAAGCCCCTTGAAGAAGGAAGCGAAGGCGAATTGTGCCAGGACAGTACGTTACTGGATTCTGCGTAAAAAACTACAAAAAGAGCATTTGTTTTCTCTTTGATAAGCTACAGGATAACCTAATTATGGGGAGTGTCCCAAAATGTCCCGTATATCAAAAACAAGGAGGACTAGAAAAATTCTGGATTGCGACATCTTTTGTTTCACAAAATAGTAGCACAGTGCTGCGAAAACCGTATCCTTCTATCTTTACTAATAACGGAGATACCCCGTAAAACCATCGAAAACTGGACACCTTGTACATATTTGTGTTCCGCTTTAAAAGTGTAAAACCCTTTATAAACTGATGAGAGTTAAATCAAATGTGGGTTATTAGAAACTTGCAACTGTAGACACTTTCTGAGATATTAATCGGATAAATGTAATTTACAGCACCGGACTTACAGTTATGTTCGTGGCATTTATTTATAGGAAAATTAGTACGCCACTGTGTTTTTTTTTTTTTTAATTTCTTAATACTTAGATAAAAACCAGGTTTAATTTTACCTTATTTTGAATTAAATTTACTCAGACATTTTTTGTAGTGCTGTGCGGTAGGTTTTTCTACGGTGAGATCTTGGTTTATAATTTTGACGTGCTAATTTCGAATATGGTATTTATCTTTTCCCCATCACGTAAAGTTTTTGAGTTATAGAGATCATAAAAAAACAATTGTTTTAATGAGGAATGTTATAAGTAAACAAATAATAATATTGTATTTAACTAATTGTTTTTTAAAGCATTACAGTAAACCTAAGTAATTAATTAAATATATGATAAATCCTTATAGTACTTCTTTTGCATTTCTTCGAAGCTGTTCGTTTTTGTCCGCTATTTACATCTTCCCGTTTCAACATCCAGCAGTAGTCGGCAATCATGCTGACGTCTCACTTGCCCTGCTATCGTTGCTCCATTATTTTTATATCTTGGTTAAATCTCTTTCCTCTGTTCCCTACTAAAGTTCCCAAGATGTTCTGGAAAGTTGCCCCGAGTGTGATTTCAGAGTGGGGATTTTAAGATTCATATTAGCTCCCACCTATCTGATTTTTCCACTAAAATTGGACTAAACCGGGACCAAGCAAATGTTTCACCATATCTTAGAAAGAAATCCAAGTTTCTTTTCCTTTGCACTCATTGTGGCTTCAAAATGTGTATCTTTCATTAAGCTTTGAATATCTGGACCGATACAATTTCCTTGTCTTAAATCGTTTCGAATGCCCTTAGTTACTTAATGTCACTTCACTTTACACTTTAGCATTTTCTTCGCATCGAGCAAGTTTTTCCTTTGTTTATTTTTCATGGCCTATACAAATGATATAAGGAAAGTTATAGGGCGAAATTACAAACTTCTCGAATTTGAAGCCCTTTTCCTACTTAAAAATGTGAATTAATCTCTCACAAAAAATAAATTACGGTGCTTTTATTACGTTTAAATGTTAGCATGGCAATGCTTGACCTTTTATTACATTTTCGGGGTAGGTAATTAAGTGATTAGCAAGGATTTCCAGCCGAATAATTAAGTTATTGGGATTTTAAAGAAACTTTACGTGATGGATTAAAACAATTATTTTGATTAATTAGGTAATATGTACCCATTATTCGATAAGAAACAGTTTTGCAGACAATTTTTTCCATGCAAACCTGTGTTATTATTAATTACACCTTAGGAATTCGATTGAAAAGTAAAATGAAAGCAATATTTATTTTTTCTTAAGATGAATAGATATAAAAATGCAACATATTTTACTCTAAATTCCATAATGTACATTTTAAACTTTTATAAACTATGTCGTTATTGGTCATTTATGACATTAATGGCATACTAAGAATCTGGCAGCATAATATTGCTGTAATATTCATTTTGGGAATTTGGCCAGCATGTAGTAGAATTTGTAATATTAATAAAATTATTTCTTGCAGAAGCACATTGAATATGGGCCTATACATATACGTTGTACAGTGTGTATTTTCTCTTTGCAATCGGGTTTTTGTAGAATTTTATCAGGCAAAGAGAAAACTTGGGATATTTTTGTTGTCCATCGGTTATTGGGAAAGCACGACACAATGAAAAATAAGAAATAACATCTAAATGTCCAATTGTATGTTCGATGCACTAACCTTTGATCATTTTGCATCTAATTAGGCATTTTCGGCAAAAATGTTTTAACTTTTTTTTTGAATGAATATTTATATACGAATAGCTTTAAACACTATAGAGCTCTTTTTAAAGGAAAGTTCACAAAAATAATTTTGAAACCTAATGGTAAAGATAGGGTAGTTGTTCCAGTGCTGACGAGACTGAGGAGGGTGAATTAGATCCTGACTTAAAGGCACAAAGGGAGAAAGAAAGGCGACAAGCGAATAATGCGAGGGAAAGGTGGGATTTGCTTATTCTACTCTAATAAGTATATTTGGGCCTATATTCTTCTGTGTTTCAAATTTCACTTCGCCTAAAAATATTCGTGGAACAAATACATGGTTAAAAATTGTGGAATAGCTATAATAAATAAATATTTTATATGGAGATCCTGACGAACCAATATTATCTGGGTGGTTTCAGTTACATGAAAATTTTTGGGTGAAGTGTATTTGTATCTGACTAACAAATACATTATTCTGCTTAAATTTTACAGAATTATTAATTTGCTCTTAAGGGGGTTGGCCACGCTGAGGACAATGAAAGTGCAAGTAATGTAATAATTTTTTTTTGATGCAAGCATTATGTATTATATTATTATACATTCACAAATTGTAGATTTATCATATGCCAAAGCGTGACGCGCGCAGATGGTAGTGTGGATTGCGTTGCTGATGTATATCTGATATTGTGCCGTAAAATTACCTTTACAGTTCAACTTTACGTAATGTGTATTCACAAATATAAGAAACTGACCAAATAACTCTTATTTATTTCTACCTAAATAGAGGTATTGACACAATGCCGACTGAGCTAGGACCGTCTTAGAAAATACATGGTATTGAAATATTTAATTTAGCAGCAAATAAATATGAAACTGATGTTTATTTAAGTTTATTAAATTCAAAATATAAAAATAGAATTATGGTCTTACACTTACACGTATAATGCTAAATTATTATATTAATTAATAAATTACCCAACTAAATCTACTTCACTATCGCTATCATCATTTAAAGTAATAATAAACCTTTCTGTTGCATTCCTAATACAAATGTAACTTTCTTCTACTTTCTTTACATGTTGTACGCAGTTTTCCAAGTTCACCTCAGACATTTTTTTAGTTTCATCATGAATTAGAGTTAATACACTAGAATTAAGTGTGCGTGAAATATTATTGCGACGAATTCCAGCTTTAAGTTGGTGCCATATTTGTTCGATAGGGTTAAATATACAGTGGTAAGGCGGTAGCCGCAATACTATGTGCCCCATGCTTTTCGAAAGTTCATCGCAGTAATATTCTTTTTGAATAGACATACTTCTAATAAGTCTTTCTTTCTATAGTTTTCATAAAAATATATGTCATTATCAAACATATTTTCTTGAATTTTGGCTTTAGTGTCTTTTGAAGAAGGAGCTTTGTTTAATTGTCTACTATGATAACTAGCGTTATCCATAACAATGACACTATTTAGTGGAATGTTCTACAATAATTTAGTTTCAAACCAATTTTCAAATAACTCCGCTGTTGTGTCTTCATGATAGTCAACACATGATTCACTAATATTTTTTGCTGAGAGAGACAGACCATTCGGCACCCACCCATCTTCAGAACCAGCATGTAAGATTGTTATTCTTTTTCCACGGTTTTACGGGGCACGTGTCACACATTTGCCGCCAGAATCGACCTAATCACTTGACGGGGTGTCGTGGGTGTCAAACCACGTTTCATCTAAATAAATGATCGGCCTACCTTTAGTTCTGTATTCATTTACTTTTGTCAGATATTCCCACCGCCATTCTTGAAAACGCTTGGACTCCATCAAAACCTGCTTTTTATTAATCCTTTTGAATTTAAAGCCCATGTGTTGAAGGCGCTTCCACAATGTCGTTCTTGAGCATTTAATGTCTGTTTCATCTGTTCTCAGCCTTTTCATTAAATTGTCCAACGTTGGTACACTTTTGTCGTATGAGTTCCTCGTCTCCTTGGTCCAACGTTCTTGATTTTCCAATATCACTTCTTTTTTCTGCGTTCCAAAATTGGCCCTTGTGTAATTTTTCTAACTGTGGAAATAGTTATTTATTATACAAGGGAAAAAAGTATTATATTTTAGCTCGATGTTGTGTGGCAAAAAAACCGAGAGCTAAAATCTAATATTTTTCTCGTGTATAATACACTATTTTTTCCTGTGACGGGAAAAACGACGATTTAATATTGAAAAAACATATTACTTATGTGTATATATTCAGGGTCGTTGGTATGTTTGGAAACGGTCGATTATTTCTTAAAGTAAAACAGGTAACAAAAAATGATCAAGACAAAAGTTGTATGGTTTTGTAAAGTCTATTAGAATTAAAAAAAGATGATTATACAGGATGATTCAGAAAGCCGTAGAGAAATAAAATCACTTTTTTTTTAATGGAACCCTATATCTTAGAATATTTTTGGATTTTACATAAAATTACATTTATCTTTTATTAAGTGCATTATAGATCTAAACTTAATAGTTTCCGAGATGCCAATTAAGCTCTGTCTACCCCCTGCTTCTCAGGAAGAATAGGATTTGTAACAGGATAAAGAAACATCCTCTACAAGGTCTTGGTCAGGCCAGTTCGGACTTATGGAACATCTTCATGGTGTAACATAAGGGAGAGCGCACACCAGAGCAGTGAATTGCTTGAGGTGAAGTGTCCGTGAAGCACACTTGAAACGCACTTCATGTGTGCTTGAAGTATACGCATATCAAAACAGTGTACGAATACGAATTGCATGCAGTATGTAGAGGAGCAAGGGTTAATGCCATTGTCAAAATGTCATCGTCCGATGATGAAGATGCATTCTGCATGATTCTACATGCTGCTCGAATTTAATATTAAATTGTTGATCATCGCGCATTTCTTTTTTTAATTGTAAACACTAAAATAATTGTCCAGGGGTAAAGGGCTTCCACACATCGACGCGGCCACGGCCACAGTAGCGATGGCGGCCGCGGTGGCGATCATATTAGCGGTCGGGCGTATTCACACCAAAGCGGTGAGTATAAGGTAGTTGCCGTTTACAGAATTTATGTATACGAAAATATATTTTTAAACGTCCAAGTTTCATTTTTATTTTTACTATTTGTTATTATGATAGACGATGTGGAAGAATAGGGTTTGTTACTATTAGCTCTTTGTCCCACACTTTGTTTTTAGCCCTTATATATTTATTTATTTATTTATTTATTTATTAGCAATAGCAAAAATATTACATAATACATTCCAATAAAGCAGTATAATCATAACAAGGATACTTGGCAATCCTATCATTTTTGACTTTGCTAAAACAAACAACCTCACTATTGCCATATTTGGCACACAATGGTATTTGAAATACTGTGGGTGTGCCCTATAAACTAGTAAGATTTTTCTTGAGGTAGTAAACTAATTAATTATGAATTAATTTAGTGCATATCTAATTATACAATATATTCTATGTTATAATTACTGTCAATTAACCATTTATTGATTTCTTTTTTAATTAACTGATATGGTTTAGATCTAATATTTATTGGTAAATCGTTATATATCTTTGGTCCAACGCAGTAAATGTGTCTTTGACATACCGTGTGTCTAGGATTTTGAAGCATGACATTATTCTGCAATGCATGTCTAGTATTGACATTGTGGTCCAAAGCTTGTCTGTATTCCAAATTACTTAGCATAAATCTAATTATTGACTTAATAAAAAGTTGGGTCGGAGTTAATAATTTACTTTCGCTATAAACCGAGACGGATATGTTCTGTCCTTAAAAAACATTATTTTTATAATCCATTTTTGAACTACTTGCAGTCTATTTATAAGGGTTGCACCAGCACTGCCCCATATCATCAAGCCATAGTTAATAACAGACTCCACGAGTGCGTAATAAATTGTTTTAAGTGTCTTTAAAGGCAGAATGTTTCTTAGTTCGTAGAATGTAAAAATCAGTTTTCTAATTTTATTTGTGACATATCCGACCTGCTCGTTCCAGTTAAAAGTTTCATTAATTATAATTCCCAGATATTTTAGACTGCATTTCCTTTCAATAGATTGATCGCAGGGGCAATGCTTGTCCATCAGTATAGACTGCGAGTTATGTAGACGAAGATTTTGAAAGTTAGGGAGTGAACGCGAAGACAGGGAGAAGGCAATGAACTTAGTCTTTTTAATATTCAATGAAAGTAGTGAGGTATCCAACCAATTTTTAATTTTAAATAGTGCCAATTCTGCCCTATCCCTGGCCGACCCCCAATCATCCCCACAAATCACTACCCCGGCATCATCGGCAAAGCAAAAAACATCCGCCTCATCTGCCACCAAAAATATCTGATTTATATAAATGTTAAACAGCAAAGGTGATAACACCGTGCCCTGTGGCAAACCAAACCCCAACTCCAGTCTGTTACTTTCCTCCCCTGAAATAATGACACTTTGTTTTCTTCTGGCCAAATATGATCTAATTAAATCGTTTGGAGTACCTCGAACACCAACAAGCTCTAGACGTTTGAGTAGGATTGGGTGTGCCACAGTATCAAATGCCTTCTGCAGGTCAAGAAAAAAGAAATTCCAATGACCTTTTTTCCCTTGTCCAACTTTTTCAAAATTGTCTCCGTCACCCTACACAAGGCATTCACCGTACTAGCTCCCTCCCTAAAAGCGAATTGATTTCTGTTTATAATTTTGTTTTTTTCCAGAAATTTTACCAACCTAAATTTAAAACATTTTTTAATAATTTTGCTAATTGTACTCGTTAATGCTATCGGTCTATAGTTATTCATCATTCTTCTATCACCCTGCTTGAAGAGAGGTATGATAATAGTTGTCTTTAAGTGTTCAGGAAAGACTCCTGTACTAAAAACTACATTAATGATATGGCTCAGTGGTCTAATCAATATAAATCTATACCTTTTTATAATATCTGAGCAGATCCGATCCCCTCCCCCTCTCACCCCACTTTTTAGTTTATTGATTTGATTTAGGATTTCCTTTTCTGGAATAGGAGCAAGAAGAAAAGAGTGGATCGGTCTCCCCTCATCTATCAGAGCATCTGTGACATTAGGGGCACCAGAGTTAGTAATCTTGTCCGCCAGCTGCCTACCAATACTAGTAAAATACTTGTTGAAAGTGTTTGCCATTTCTTTTTTTCCAGATATTACTATGTTATCGGAGTCAAAAATATTTTTTATTTCAGTTTTGCATTTCACATCACCCGTGGCCCCCTGGACCACCCCCCAGAGTTTTTTAGGATCATTCACAGTTTTCTGTGCTAACTCTCTGTAATAGGAGTACTTTGCGTTTTTTATGAGTTTCGACAGGGTTGCACGGTATGCTTTGTATCTGTTCTGTAAATATTGATTATTTCTATTTATTGTACATTCTTTTTTTAACTTGTCTCTATTCCTGATTGATACAAGAAGGCCACAAGTGATCCACGGTTTAATTCTTCTTTTTTTACTACAAACTACTATATTTCTGGTCGTTGATAAAATCATGGAATTAAATTTATTTACAAAACCACTGGTACACAAATCACTATCCCAGTGCCCAAAAACATCATCCCATCTCTCTCTCTCTAGTAATTTAGTAAGCTTTTCATAATTAATGATTTGAAATGAGTTTTGTTTGTTTGTTAAAATTGTATTTCCACTTAGGGGTAAGTTAAGAAGGATAGGATCATGATCTGTCAAACTATGCTTCAGTATCACCGATTTAATCCTGTCAAAAAGGTTTATTTTACAGCGAACAAAATAATGGTCCAAACACGATCCCGCATCACCAACCCCTCTTGTAACCCCATTTATAACACTCATAAACCCATAACTTTGCATCAGTGTCAGATAGTCACTTGTTGCAGAACTTTCTGCTGTGAGCAGGTCAATGTTCATGTCACCAACAAATATGTATATTCCTTTGTGGTCAAACACAGATCTTTGCAATATAGACTGTAAATTTTCCAAAAATTCCTCCTTGCTAGTGTATAAACATCTGTAAGTAGCATAAATGACAAAAGTATGTTCCTCTTTTTTAATTGTAACTTTCATAATTTTAAGATTATTTTCCACTATGAGATGGTCCTCCAAACAATAATCTTGCTTGGCATAGGTAATACAGCCGTCGCATCTATTAAGTGTACTGTTATTGAAATATAAATTGTACCCAGTAATACTAAAGTCATTTAAGTTAAGAATGTTATGTGTCTCTGACATAACTATTATGTCAAAATTATTTCCCGTTGACTCCAAAAAAACCAGAAATTCATCAAAGTTCTTGTATATACTTCTGATGTTAATGTGTATCATACTAAAATTAATATTGTTTTTATCACAAAAGTGGACTTCTGATAAATTATCACATATTATTGTATCACAGGCTTTATAATTTTCTATGACATCAATAAATTCATTGAATTTTGTTGTAGATTTTTTAATTTACTTTTGTTGTACATAGTTTCTTTAGGTCAATATATCACTTTCCGTTTTGATTTTCCTAGCTGGGTCTTGTTAATTTTTCTTTAGGTAAATCACTCCATTTACACAGAAGGCTGCTTTAAATCCTTTTTCTTTTTTGATGTCTCTGACCTTTTTAAAAAGATTCTTTTTGCTAACGGGCAAGTCTTCATTAAGATAAATTTTTCTGTTGTTCCCTTGTAATCCACACTTTCTAATATCTATTCCTTTCTGTGTTCGAACTGACTTAAGCACTGTGGTTTTTACATGTGGGTTGCTGAATTTTACCAAGATTGGTCCATCATCGTCATCCTTTTTTAATCTAAAACTCTCCACAATTTCAGTTTTATACGCCTGAAGTTGCAATCCCTCCAGTATTTTTTCGGCAATGTTTCTAGGGTTAAGATTTTGTTGTTTAGGCACTCCAACAACAATAATATTGCTTGCTTTTTCCTTAACCTCCATTTCCTCTATTTTAGTCTCCAGTATTTGCAGCCGTTGCTTTAGGGTGTCGTTCTCCTTCCTTAGGCCTTTTACTTCTCTCAAGATGTCTTCTAAATTTGTTTTTTGTTCCTCGAATGAGTTCGACATGAACTGTACGGCTTTTTCCAGGGTATCGAACTTTTTCTCTATTTTATGCTCCACTGGGCTGAGAAAATGCTGGAACGATTCCTTAATTATTGCTTTCAACTTTTTTTCATCCATTTCTGCAGTTTTCTTAGATTTTTCACTATTTATTTTAACTCTTTGGTAGCTAACCTCACTTTTTTCGATGTTTTGGCAGCAAAAAAATTTACCGGAATTATTATAATTTGGATGGTTTGAATTTAAAAGTATGGGATATAATTTAACATTTTCTATTAATAATTCTATTATATTATTTGCCATTACTACTGTCACTTCTCGCAGTCAAAGTTGACACATTGTATTTGACCGTCACCGCATATCAGAACGCTGCCCTAGGCCGCTTGATCTAGACCTGCCCGCGCTGGTATGATTTCATTAATTTATTTCAATGTGTCTAGATTGGCCGCCACCGCGGCCGTGGCCGCGTATCTGTATGCAAGCCTTAAACCGTCCTGGAAATGTCAATGTCGAATCAATACGGAACACTGCAAGATATAACCTGAAAAGCTATAATTCGGCGCGCGTCAACTTGACTGGTTCGTCATAAACGTTTAATACGCCATCCACCATAAATCACCCTGTATACCAAATATCTACAATAAAACAAGAATACATGTATAGTTGCGTAAAAATAATCATTACTTTGCATGCATTTTCATTGACCACAGCTAGCCTAACGCCTTAAAAAAATTTAAAGTAATTAATGCAATTTCTAAGTAAATTGTTTTTTTTGTATTTATCCTTTAATTCATTTCTTTAGGATAAGAATCCGAGATATAAACGAGGCTTTAAAGGAGTTAGGGAGAATGTGTATGGCACATTTGAAAACTGATAAGCCTCAAACAAAACTTGGAATTTTAAATATGGCTGTTGAAGTCATTACGACATTAGAACAACAAGTTCGAGGTAAGTCGGTACTTTCAGTCGTCAACTCGAGTGATTACAGTCCTAAATTGTTTTTGTTTTGTTATAGAGAGAAATTTGAATCCTAAAGCTGCATGCTTAAAACGACGAGAAGAGGAAAAGGCTGAGGATGGACCCAAATTGGGACCGGGACCTCATCACATGCTCTCTTACCCCTCATTACCGGTAAGAATCATACTCAATCCTAGTATTAATAATTTTATCAACACATTCACCTCATTTGTTAAATAACGATAGGCATTCATTAAGCCGTATGCAACTATTTTACTAAAAATTAGATAACCAGGTAAAAGACAGAAGGAGATAAGATGTAGCGAGACTGGGTAACATACCGAGATGTCAAAAATGATCTTGGTTAAAGGTGATCATAAAATCAATAACGGCTGTCGTAGTTTATATCATCCTTTTAAAATAATTGAATTGATTCGGCTTTTACTTGGTGGAAATCCATTATCAGTAGAGTTATAATAAATAGTAAAAATGATAATTTTACACTTTCCACAAATAAAGTTTTATTTAAAAACTCGACATGTTTTACTGTTGCTTCTTGAGAGGAGTACAAAAAAGTGATATTTTAAAGGTAGAAAGGGTTTACATTTTAAACTATTAGGTATATGTACTAGTTTTAACTGAGGGATATACAGTGAGTCCCAGAAGTAATGTTTAAATTCATTTAAAATTCAGCGGTGTGTTTTTTGGAAAAACGCTCGTACCCGTCGATTTTTATTTCTTAATGTGGTTTTTTTTATGGTAAATTCACTAAATTCATGTATACAGGGTAGCTCAAAAAGCAACTTCATTTTTCCAAATAAGGACATCTATTTTTTTATTTCATTTTTGAATTTTAATAAACTCAACAGTTATCGAAAAAATAATTAAGATTGAACATATCAATAAGTAAGACCTGTTTATTTAAAAAGAACAGCAGCCGAATTACAAACACGCTACTAATTATCGATCGAGATATCGAACTCGATCGGTGGCATCTCGATTCGGGATATATTTGCAACTACGACCAATCGCTTGGTAAATATCGATATGTGTTCGGTTACTTTCGGCCAATCCACAGTGGACATCTAGCTATTCCTAAAAACATTGACTTTGGAGTAGCACCAGTAGGAATACAAATTTAAAAGTGACTTACGAGGAGCACTTGATGCCAGTAAAAAACCTCATTTAATACTATGCAATTTCGTATAGTTCTTTTACATGGTTGTAGAAATAGTACGTATATTATATAATGAGGCTTTTTAATAAATAATAATGAATAATGATTATAGGATGATCCTTAGGTACAGGGTCTTCCAACGAGGACTGAACAGGGGCTCATTTTTGAGCTTCCTTGTATTTAAAGAAAAATCCAAAATAGCCAATCGATGTACTTTTTCCGGCAGAATTTAAAAATGAAACCAAAAATTTATTTGAACCAGAAACAAAAGAGTTCCGCTATGGATAAGGTGTTTTTTAAATGGAACATAGCTTTTTTTATACGATTTTTGGAACGAGTTATTTTTTTTTGTCCGTTCTGATTAAAATATTTAATATTGTGACAGCTATTTTTATTAAATTTTAATGTTTTATCCAGTATAATTTAACTTTAACCTGTTTGAAACATACACTAGGTAATAAAGGTATAATCACCTTTGAATCCTTCAAAGTCAAAAAATTTGACAAATTTACTATAATATTGCCGAAATGAAATATTCTCTTGCATTTTCTTGGCATTTGTAGAACAAGATAACAATCTGCAATCTCTCAGCTAATGAATATTTCATTTCGGCAATATTATAGTAAATTTGTCAAATTTTTTGACTTTGAAGGATTCAAAGGTTATTATACCTTTATTACCTAGTGTATGTTTCAAACAGGTTAAAGTTAAATTATACTGGATAAAACATTAAAATTTAATAAAAATAGCTGTCACAATATTAAACATTTTAATCAGAACGGACAAAAAAAAAATCACTCGTTCCAAAAATCGTATAAAAAAAGCTATGTTCCATTTAAAAAACACCTTATCCATAGCGTAACTCTTTTGTTTCTGGTTCAAATAAATTTTTGGTTTCATTTTTAAATTCTGCAGGAAAAAGTACATCGATTGGCTATTTGGGATTTTTCTTTAAATACAAGCAAGCTCAAAAATGAGCCCCTGTTCAGTCCTCGTTGGAAGACCCTGTACATGAAGAAAATCTAGGATATAATTCCTGACATCATTTTAAGACGAGAAGTTCATTTAGACATAATATGTTCTAAAATGCTTACCCTCTAAGAATACAGGGTGTTAAAATAATTTTAAAAAATAATTGTTCTTTTAAAATTTTGAAAGTGTTTGAAGATACGATATTGGAAATTGATGTAAACTGATTTTGTATTAAACTGCACTTTTTCGTTAAAAAGATTTTGCTTACTTCCACCAGTGGCGTGCGTGAAGATACCATCATTTTTTTTTTGTGGAAATATTTGATGCGCCACTGATTATTTGTAACTCTGATGCATTTTTATGCATTATTGATACAAGCTGAACAAAAGTTAATGTTTTTGAAAGAAACAGTAGTTTTAACCAAAAATGGAAAAAATTGTAACATTGTAAAAAAAAAACTGTGCTAAGACATCGCTGATTCGACTTTTTCAAAACATAGTAGAGACAACTTTTGTTCAGCTTGTATCAATAATGCATAAAAATGCATCGCATGAGTTAAAAAATGTTGTATTCATCAAAACACCGCGGTTTATTGGGCGAAACCGCCGCTTTCGTTTTTATATATTTATTGCTCGGTCCCAAATATGATACACCATGCAGAAACGCAATTGCCTTTTATCTATACGAAGAAAAAATATAATTTGAGGTATGTATCATATTTGACTGGCTATGCAATTCAATTCAATTCAATTCTTTATTCATGTTATTCAATATTACATAACAGCAATTTACATATGTCAAAATATAGAATGTTCAAAATTTCCAAAAATTTAAAAATCTATAAACTTATACGAAACATACTACACAATACTACACATTAAAATCAAAATTTAAAAATCAAAGTACTTACACAGCCAATAAATCTTATACACAATGTTATTAATATAATATAATTCACGATAAAAATTTTTGTCAAGTATTTCACAGAAAGTAAATTTAAAGTAAGGTCAGTGGCCTATTGGACAAGTTACAAAAGGATCTCAATAATTACATAGTAAAATAGGATAATTGAACGTCAGACAGATTAAAAACAGACTTATACAATAAAAATAAAATGCATACTTAACAAAACAACATTTAAGCTTACAATTCTACCATTTAGAGTTCAAGAAATCATCCACTGAATAGAATGCTCCGTTAAGCAAGTAGGATCTTATACTACATTTGAATTTAGGAAGTGGCAAATCTCAATCATCAAATCAAATGCGGTAAAGGGTTAAATGAATTTAGACATTACTTCGGGGATTCACTGTATAATCAATTCGAGAGGTAATAATGAACTACAACTTTAAAATCGAAATGAAAGGCTCATAATTTTTTTAACTCAGTTTTTAATAATATCAAAAAGTCTAATTAAATCAACTGTTGGAAATGTCCCCATTTTGCAGCATTTCTACCGATATGCAACCTACAAAATTCTCACACCTCGTCACTTTTGGCAAAATGACGTTGCCTGCCCTAGCCTTTATTAAATACGTCACGTGCTAAAATACATTTTTTTTTACAGGGTGCACCCACCAACTTGCCACACAACGGACCGGGTCAGCCACAAACGCATTGCTAGTAGCGCCTGTGGCGGTTCCCCAGTTCTTTTGCTACCTGTACATAAATACTTTCGTACAAAACGGCATCGTCATGGTTATCATACATCATAAACAATATTATATTTTTTTAAGAGTGTTAAGTAGAAACGCGACGCAGTACTTTAAATTCTGCTGCCCATCTATAGGTTTTCACAGCTCCTTAATTTTTATATCATGTCATTTAGATTTTCATTTTGTTCGAGACAGCTTTATTTTACTTTATTAGTTTGTATGCGAGGCGAAGTTTTACCAAAGAAATATCTTATTTTGCATGTGGAAAATAGTACAGTTTTTTTCATTCTTATTTTAGGGTTATTTCTGAAATGATGTAAATTGTATCGTGTAAAGATTTTAAATGCTCTATCAGAGATGCGACCATTGGACACTCATCAAAACTCATAAGGTGCTTGCGCTTAATAAACTCTCTAACTTGTCACAATTCCCGTGCTTACACCATACTTACAATTATCTTTAATTTAAAATGAATCAATCGAACTTCAGTAGAATAAAGGCAAATTTACACGTTTAAAGTAGCTAAAGGAAGTTATTAAATTAAGTATAAGTATAAGACCACTTGATTTTGCACTTGAGCAAGTGACCAATTAAGGGTGGTTTTTTTCATTGGGGTGGCCGCTAATTCTAGGTCAAAGTTAGGGTTATCCACAAGTGTTTATCCAAGCATTTGTAAACCTTAAGCTCTCCAGCCCAGGGTTACTGTTACAGTTCGCTCTTCAATATAGAGAGCAGGGGCGGATGGGCTACCTAAGACCGGCCCGGGCAATCACTTGCTAAAACCGGCCCACAAATTACAACAAAAAATAATACCATTCTTTATTTTGCGATGTTTCTTACTAACCTAATAAAAAAGTAAACAAAACTAAAAATATTTCTAATAGAATTAACTCCTTCTATTAAAATTTTTTTACAACGAAATCTAAATCTAAATTTAACAACTGAGATAAAATAGTATTTGTGTAATAGCAGTCAACATTTTATCAAAATAGACAATTAAAAATAAAAGATATTTTAAATTATGAGATTAACAATCTACCTAAGAAACTAGATGATCCTGCTAGCTCATTAATGACCTCATTGTCGATTGTCCACAAGATTTCTTTACCAATATTCATTATCATAAATGATTCCAAATGTTTATCGCTTAAAGAATTGCGTAGTCGGTTCTTGATGTATTTTAAAGGTGGATTTATAAACTCGAAAAGTTGGCGAGGTTGAGGTTCAGTTGGTGTTGGAAATAGGAGTTCAATTTAAACTAAAGGGAACACTCAGTTTTATTTATAGACTGGTTCATGTTGTTCATGTAAAGATCATGTAAGGTTCGAAAACTTCCCGGGTAGTTCGAGATAAACAATTTTTATGCTCGGAATTCGGAATATCTAACCTCACAACTTGACCATAACTTCAACCTCACCAACTTTCCGAGTTTATAAATCCAGCTTTAAATAGAGAAACTTCTCTCGCATGACACTTGGGTGACAGGCAAAGTTAAAATATATTGGTAGACTACAGATAAGTATGGATAATGGATAGGCATTCTGATACATATTGTATTTCATTATTGCTAGATAGCAACAATGTACACAGTTTCTACAGAGACTACTAGGACTTTTTTCTTGACATTTATAGGTTGTTTGTGAATCTATAACATCTGGGTCATCTTCGTCGGTTATCTCCTCATAATCTGCCAAAGTATCTTTTTGGAAGGATTCATTTAAAGTAATCTTATAAATATCCCAATTCAATACAAAATGGCACAATTCTTCCTTAATATTTAACACTTGGGCATCTTCTTTAAATTGTAAAATTTTCTTTAAAATGCTCTGCAAGCTACTTTCAGAAATACCATTGGTTTTGATTTCATTAAAATTTATAGGATTGGAAATGGACATATCAGCACATAACTTTATATTTCTGTTATATCGGTTTTCCATTGACAATGGCGGTATCCATTATAACATTGAACGTTTCTATTTTAAATTTGTCTTTCGAATTACTAACAGCTTCATCACTGCAATTTTCGTCGAAGAATTTCTTGACTTTTCGTATTTTCGTAACTGGAAACTCATCTTCGATGTCAAAACTAATATCTCTTTTCTTCATTTCACTATTAGCCCAAGTTAAAAAAATTGGTGTTGACTTTTCAAAAGCCTTAAAATCTCGTTGAATTCTTTTTAGCTCGGCCGTTGACGTTTTAGTCATGGCATTTGCTTTCAATAAATCCAAACCTCTAGTCTGTAGATATCTTGAAAGTGGGCCAGTGATAGAAAACAGTTTTAAAGACACCTGGGAAAGGGAAAGAAAAATATTTTCGTATTTAAGGAATTGCTGTTTTAAGTTTTTTGCAGTAGATCGGATATCAGGATTTAGGTCAAGGTTTTGTGAAACACTTGACAATGATTCAAGAACATCTAAGTATAATGTGCTATCTCCAAAAATCTTCTCCAACTCTTTTTCTTTAGACCACCATCTATTTTGTTCAATTACTCCTAATTTTCTCCTTTTTTGTCACAAAAAATAGATGACCAAACATCAATCCTCTTATACGATTCACGAAAGAAGGTGGCGACTGAATTAAGCAAAGAAAATAGTGATGAGGCTTTCACTGCACTAAACAACATGGTAACGAATGTGAACTGAATTTATGCATTTCTCCATTTATATTTTCCAGAACTATCTTTGGCTTCTTTTTGAGAAAAAAAATGTCAGTCTTAACATTTAGAGATCGACCGGCCCACCGGGCATTTGCCCGGTTGCCCGGCGGGCCCATCCGCCCCTGATAGAGAGTGTGTTGGTTGAATAAGGCCGTATTCTATTGAAAACTTGAATTGGATCAATTCGATTTTAAAAATCAGTTCAGTGAATCAAGGCCACTAATGTTACTTTGTTTTTTATAAAAATATCCAAATTCTAGCTCCTCCAGGCTCAACACCAAAATATTCAACTGAACCTGAATCGGTCCAAGTGATCCGCTTTGCCACTGGTTCAATACAAAATCACTTTTGGCGAAACTGAGGGGAAGTGATATTTTTACAAAACATCAGTTGACTTTAGCTTTGCTAAATCGATCCTGAATCGATCCAAAGTGCTCAAAGAATACGCCTGGTGTAGGGTGTAGGTAATCTTACTGCTGTATAAAATCAACAAAGATTAAACTTTAAAATGTACCTATGTCTTGCCGCTACTAAGTTCCAATTATAAAAAAGGATAATATGTTCCTGTATAAAGCTTTCGCTATTGTATGGCTAAAATGGATGATTGTAAAAAAGTTATCTCATTTGATTAATATTGAAAGGTCATTATTAATGCGTTTAAAAGATAGATTGAAAACAAAATTTTTTTGCTTAAAAAAAAAACTAAAATTGGTGAAAACATTGACTTTTTGAATGCAAATATTTTGAAAACTGTTGCAAATAGAATTGTCATTTTCAAATGTTTTGTAGTAAAAATGTTTAAGTTTTTTCTGGTATACCCAAAATTGAAGGATCTTGAATTGCAAAGTGTCAAGGTCAAGGTCAGGGTCATAAAATTTTTAGTTTCTTATCTCAATAAGTATATTTTTGAAAATTCTGAAATAAAATACATGATATTCTCTAGATCCATCTCTACAAATGCCCAAAATTACAAAATGGGCAGGCTATGGGTTCATGGTAAGTTTAGGTTCTAGTTTACATATACATATAATCTATCATGCATCTAGTTCTTAAAGGTTGCTGCACATTTTTGTTTTTTTTTTAGATAAAAAAATTAAATTCTGGTATTATCTAAAGCATGACTTAATACTTAATCTTTCAACATGCTCAATTCTTTTTCACTTCCGGTTTAGCCGGAAATAGGTATAAGTTTCGAATTTTAAATAGAACACCCTAATTTTTAAAATGTTTCTTTCATAGCAATCAGTCTTTACCGTTCCGTCTAGTCCATCACAAGCACTTTTACCATGACTTGTAGCAAAGAAATGTCATTCAGCCTTTATATTATAATCAGACTAATGTAAATCTAAATTTAAAATATTCTTACGAGTTGTGAGTGTGAAAGAATGCACTTAAGAAAAGGTAATAAATATAATATAATTTTTTGAAAATTTTAAAAAATATACTTTTAGAGATATTGAGTTTTAAATGTTTGTGACCTTGGCGCTGACCTTGAAAATCAAGGTCATTACTAATAATGGCAATAGAGAAAAAATATAAGCTAAGTGCTGCAGTGTGGCGTTCGAATGACATTCCTATCTGTAACGGTTGTCAAAATATTCGCATTTAAAAAATTCATGTTTTACAAGTTGCGTGTTTTTTTTTTTTAATTTTTAAACTGCTATAACTCAAAAACGCAGTATTTAAAAAATTTCAAAATTTGGGAATTTCCTATTGCCCATAAGCCTGGCAACTTTTAAAAAAAATTGGAGACATCGATGACTTTTTGGTGGTTGATTTGACATGGAATTGCCCAATAACTGTACTTGCCACTATGATTAAAATAGCTAATTACGTGTAAATTTGCCTTAAGATATATTTTGCTGTTACATATTCTTAAAATTTCTCCTTTAAAAGCTTTTTACGTCAAAAATTTTAATTGACGATTATCCAGTTGAGAGTAAAGAAGTCGCCTATTTTGTCGCATCTCTAGAAGACTGGTTCTCTACTTTAACTGAAATTGCTCATTTTATTTTGTAAAATTATTATTATTCCACAAGTGTGCTGAAACATTTTGTTGTTGGCGATTTGCCGTAAGGAAAACGAGCTTTGTTGGGAAATTCTGTGTGACTACCCAACAAGAGAGCATTTGTTTACTTTTTGGAGGTTGGACAACCCTGTCATTTTTAAACAACAAGAAAATTAATTATGTGTATGCACATACAAAGGGAAATCATACTCTAAGGGTCGATAAATTTTCAAATGAGTGAGGTCGGCAATAAAATCTTTCTAATGGCAATTCATAGAAACAAAATTTACTTGCATACTGTTCGTGTTTAATTCCATAACTTGCATACTTTTAGGGATACAGGTTTATAAATGACCGATATCTTCACGAAATAAGATTTTTCTTTTCGATGTTGTAAGTAAACACCTTATATTTGGTTCGAGAAATAGTATAAAATGTGCCAAATCTTCGAAAATACTCTATTAGATTCATAATAATTCATACAATGTATATTCCTAGACAGCTACTTAATATTATTTTTTTTTATATTGTGTATTGTATTTTGATCTCCTATATTTTGCCATTTTATAAAACTGTTTTTACTAAGACATGACAAGTATCCGTAAGCTTTAGCATAGATTCCTTTTTAAATTATTATTAAATTGGTATAATACGAATAGTATAAAATTCACAAGTAGACTATAGGATTAAAATTTGGAAAATGCATCCAACAGGTAAGTTTGGTTCAATTAAGTACACTAACATAGTCTAGTTTGAATCATTTAAAATAACTTGTCTACGGTGCGCAAACAATATGGGTAGTTGAGTCAATGAAGCATTAAGTCTTGTAAACCTTCAAAAACAAATCCGATTTTGATGAATTTGCTATATTCGATTATTCAAAATCAGAAGAGTTTTTTGGAAAAATGTAAAATTTAAGGTTTTTATATAAAATTTAACTCCAGGCTTTAAAGATAAAATATATGGCTGTGGTTTTTCGGGATTTCAGATGATGAATTTTCCGCAAATTTTTGTGTATTATACAGGATTCTTTATATTTTTTGCATATTTATCGAAATTTTTTATATAAATGTCTTTAGAAGTTTTTCTTGGGCTACATTATTACAAAGTTAAAGAAATTTTCAAAATTTTAACTGAAGTTTGAAAATTGTGCTTCCCAATAAAATTAGCTAAGTTATTTTTTGAGGTCGTCGATTACCTTAAAGCTATGTGTCCACTAGGCGGGTCGCATTGCCTCGCAAAAATCCGTCTCCAATGGACGCCCACCTTTAGAGTGCAAGAATATATTTTATACTAGCATTAAGAACTTGTTCTTTGTCCTGTTTTCAGTATTAGAATTAGTTCACATCCTGTGAAGGTGCGAATAAACAAGATATTACAGCGGATCTTTTATAGTTTAAAAAGGTATATATCTTTATTAACAAAGGAAATAGAAGAACAGTGAAATACTGACTAACAAAATTTTCAAAACAGTGGCACACTAGATCACGTCTTCGTCCACTTCCTGAACCTGACGTTTTTATTATTATTATCGGTAACAGTAAAAAGCGGATCGAACCGATGAGTTTTCTGCTTTACGCATTATTTTAATCTTGTATACTAGTCTTCTCATAACTATTGCTCAATATCAGTTGTTTGGTTCTGGTAGTTCTATCACAGCTCACATGTAGTTTATTAATTGGGTTCTTAATGTTTCCGCTTCTCTGTCCAGTCGTGTTTTTAAATATATTAATGTTCGGCGCAGTAACTGTATTGTGGTGAAGTTTGTTTCACCTGTAGACGGTTCTATTTGCGACAAAGTTTTTTCTTAAGCAAAGGGAGCTACTTTCTTTCATCATTTTCAGTGAATGTCCTCTTAATTCTCTTATTTGGCTTGAAAGTTGCAATTTTTACTGACTGGGAAATCCCATTCATAAACAATTAACAAAACCTCCACCACCACCACCTACTGATCAACTGGTAGACGGAGACAGTGTATAGGAACCTATTAGTGAAGTATAAAACTAAAAGAACCTACTCAGTTAAAAAACATAAAAAACAGTTATTTCCTTAAAAAAAAAATAGTTGGTTCAAACCTGCCAACCCTGTCCACAACAGCTATATGACGAAAATAGGTCACATTGCTGTCTTCAATTTAGAACTGATCGTACATCATATTCAGGTTGACTACACTCAAAGTTATTTCCAACCAATTATGTTCAACTCGGTGAACATTCATTTTTCCATTCACATCTATTTCAGATGTGTAATCTCTGACCTCAAAAATCCTCTAGATTTGGTTTTCTTGTAAATTTTAATGTATTTCTAGGGAATTGTCCGTAAAATAATAATAATAATAATAATAATAATCTTTATTTAAAACAGCATAAATTACAATTTACAATACATATAAAGTAAAGAAGTTACTGTTCTAAACGGGCGAAGTTCATCCCTTACCGCTAGGGGTAGAGGTTGGTTTTACACTTAACCGTAAATAACCTAAACAGCACTTACTTATTTAAATGCTCAAAACGAATTAAGAACAATTCTGATAAGAAATTCAGTTACCTCGAAAAAATCACGCTTATGCTCTTAGGAAAAATAAAAAAAATTTAGTGGGACTAAACTCTGAATATGTAAGGAAAGTCCTTTTAATCAGTAATCTCGAAATCTTCTATCATATTTTTTTTCAAAAACCCTGCAATTTCACGTTAATTTTAAATTTGGGGTTCAACTCGTGTTTCTGATTTTTAATATTTAAACACAACAAAACATAAACAAAATGATCAAAATTGGATATGTTTTTGAGGGTTTAGAGGTAAGAAAAACATTCATTGACTCGACTAAAGTGATTATTGTTAATTTTCTTAGTAGACATGAAATATATTTTTTCCCTAGTGACATTTTTTTTACTAAAAGGTCTTATAATCTGTTATTTATTAAATTATACAATGAATCTCGTAAAAGGTCATATGAACTTTACTTAAATCGATTTTTCTATATCGCAAGTTGTAAAATAAATCCTTTTTGAGTATTATATTTTTTGTGCAGGATAATATACGAGAAGTAGACCTAGTAATTTATTATAATTTAGAAAATCCTTTGTGGTTTTAAATTTACAAGCATACGTAATGCATTTTTTTTTGCCTTAATAATATTCATAGCATAGCACATTAAGTTTTTGACTTAAACGTCCATTTTTTGTTTAATGCTTTGTACAAAGGTTATTTTGACTGTTCTTGGTAATTTCTTTATATTTATATTTCTCATTACTTACCTTCATAATAAAGTACCTACTTATACTTTCATATGAAGATATGCAATTCATTCTTTAGTATATTGATTGATAAATTTTATAAAGTGGTTTCAAACTATGCTCCTTTAAAGACACTAACAATGTTTGGTAATTTCGGCGTTTTACTCTTATTACTCGGAATTTTTGATAGCTTGGTAGTATTATTTGCAATATGACTCAAAAACTCCTTGAAAAGAAAGCAGATTGTCAAACTCAGTTAATCTCCGCGGTTTGCATTATTTTTACACAATATAAAGAAATTACCAATAAAGAATTATTACGTTATTGTAAATTAGTGCCATTTTTATATTGATTGATCAGGGAGAAACTTTTTTTAAACTAGAAAGTGACGAGCTGAAAAGACAAACAGAAGTAAGAAAGTTGATTAGGCTGGTTTTCCATCAAACAGACACAGCAGAATAAAAGAGATTCTGTCGAAAAAAATGAAAACCGGCTTTGTTGTCAAAAACTTATTGAATTTGTCTGCGTTCAGATTCATAATAAATTTAACACACCAGTATTTATTTTATGTTATTATTTATTAAGAAATTTAGATTTCTAAGCTTTTACAATTTTTTTAAAAAGAGGTTTTCCAGGTCTCTCACTATACTATCTTTTTTTGTTTTTTGAACAAGTATTCTTCGTGATAAACAAATGACAAATTTACTTAGACAAGTTCTCGAACCACATATAAGTACTTACTGTGCGCGCCAGTATTTGCGTTTTAAAGTTACTTATTTTGTAAATAATTATTCTTTTTTACGCTTTAAAAACGCAATATATTTATATTTATAAAAAAGCCGTAGGACTTTCCCGACTTAATAACCATGGTAATAAAGACAGATTCACAAAAGAGGTTTAAACTGAAAAAATAGTTTGTCAACAAGGTCTTATAATTTAAATTTATAAAGGGGACAGGTTTCAGTGTATCACAGGCCTCGTAAAAAAATATTGTGTTGGCAACTATATCGTTTCGTAGCTAACTTGGTAAACTAAAGTCTTATTATGCAGCTTATTCAGATATACATATATGTTTTTAAGTGAGATTCTTATTGTCACTATCAAAGCAACCATGCACCAAATACAAAGGTAAGACATGGTCTATCCAGCTCCATTTTAATTTACAAGATCTTTAACGGAGAGGTAATGGTACTAATTTCTTCCGATTTTTTCCTTTAGCTCTGTTAACATTGCTATTATTCATCTCGGTTCTTTGCAATCAGTACCACGTCATCAGCGAATCTTATAGGAGATTGAAATTCTCTACAATATAATGGCTTTAGTTTCTCACTTGAGCTCTGTAATATGTCTTCAAGTGCGAACGTGAACAATTTGCTGAAATTGTATCGCCTTAACGAACGCCTTTCTCGATATTTGTATTCTCTCTTAGGATTACCTGGAAAGTAGCATTTATTGGGACCTTCATTGGGATTCTTAAGTCAGTCCTTTGCCTTTTACTTTTGTTCCTCTTTAGTGCTTGCTTAATTCAGCTGTCTTCGTCTAGGGATTATTAATTGGGTAAGTAGCATTATGTTTTATATTAGTGTAGTGTACCTATGGTCTATTCTGCTGTTACTTCTAGCCCATATTTCGATGGAATCAAACGCTTCCTCGTAGCCAACAAATGCCAGTCATACTCATTGTATTTATTTGATTTTTTCTATTGGTAGTCTCACTGTTAGAAGATGATCTAGTGTACTTTTCTAAACTCGGCTTGTTCTCGAGGTTGGTAGCTATGAAATAAACGTTCGGTAATAATTGTAGTAAAGAGCATTGTGTGTTTTCTTCCAGGTGTTGTACATATTTGGAAACACTTATTGTATAGTATCTCTGTCATTTCCAATAGTGGCTCTACTCAATGCTACAGCATTTTGACCATAATACCATCGTTTTCAGGACCCGTCTTTTCGTCATTTTACACAACGATTTCTAAACTTAATTTCCCAAGAGGTGGTCTAACTTTACTCACTGGACTGGTACAGGGTGGTCCACGTAGGATGACCCAGTACCTTCTCTCGGAAACTGTAAAGAGTTACAAAAAAAACTTCAAAAGAAAAATTAATTGTAAAGAAATTTTTTTATTATATTTTTACGTATACAGGGTAAGTCGTTTGACTGGAGCTGATACCAACTTTTGTTTTTTAAATAGAACACCCTATATATTATAATACTTTTGGATTCTACATAAAATAGCAATTGTTTTTTAATAAGTACATTATAAGTCTAAACTTAATAGTTTCCGAGATATCGACTTTTGAGAAATGACATTTTTGAACTTTGACAGCTTCTAGCCCTCTAACGGTACGTCTTAGAACGACTTATATATCCCCTATCTTCCTTAAAATATCAATTTCAGGTTAAACCGGAATTACTATATATCCGACGTTCGAGTTACATCCGGTTTAACCGGAAGTTTACACTCTTGTGAAGATAATAAAAAAGTGAGATAGGGACATATAACCCGTTTTGCTCTAGGACGTACCGTTAGGAAGCTAGAAGCTGTCAAAGTTCAAAAATGTCATTTTTCAAAAGTCGATGTCTCTGAAACTTTAGGAAAGTTTAGGCTTATTAAAAAATAATTGTTATTTTATGTAAAATTCAAAAGTATTGTAGAGTGTTTTATTTAAAAAACGAAAGTTGGTATCTACTCTAGCCAAACGACTTACAGGGTAAGTTTGACATAAAAATGCAACAAAATAAAAATTTCTTTACAATCAATTAATTTTTCTATTGAACTTTTTTTTTTAACTCTTACGGTTTCTGAGAAAAGGTAGTGGGTCATCTCACATGGGCCACCCTGTACAAATCTTGTCATCTTACGTATTTATTTCCATTTTTCTGTTACTATAATATTGCTATCTGTTACCTTAGTAATTTGCGCTTTAATGCTTTTCTATTTTCTAAAGTTTCTTTTATTCTTGTGTTCCTATGAGTTCTTACATCTCTTCTATCTTTTTTTTATGGTTCTGTTCATTTATGTTTTCTCGACTGTTTTCTAATAATTTTTTACGTTTTTCGATTAATCCTACTGTTTTTGTTCCTTCTGTGTTGTGTTATTTTAATTCGTAGTCATTTCGTTAAGGGGCATACTGTTTTCTGCAATATAATGTTGGAGTTTATGTTGACATTCATGTTGATGAACACCTCTATGTCAATGTAAAAGAAATTGCTTAGTAAATTCACAACAATTCTCTGATGTATTGGTTTACCGTTTTTATGAGGCCTGTGATTTAAATCGGTTTAAAGGCTTTGTCAGACAGAAAGCGGTGTGTCCATCGCGGGCCTGTAAAAATGTCAGAGACGGGCAGCCCGCTTTTCGTCTGACGAAGCTTAGAATGTTGAACTTCCTTAGTGAATTTGGGTGTAAATTTTTAATTTTCTTATAATTGTAGGTCTGTTTATAGTATATAGGATTATCTTTATATTGATTTCGCATTATTTATTTTTCGACTTGGAAAAACAAAAATTGAATATAATATAAAAGGTATGGAACAACTTAAGAACAAACCTTGTGCTAGAGGTATTACAGATACTTAGATATTAGAGAAGCCAATTATCTACTTAAAAGCGGTTTATTTATTTTGACATATTGAAGGAACTCGTTATTGTAGTTCTACAACTTTATTATTATTAACCTTGGGTTCTATTGAACTTTAGGTTTTACTTTATTAAGTCAGTATTTTGTAACTTGTTTTTCTTTTGAAAGGGTGAATTTTGGATTTTCACTCATTATATCTTTCAAAGCAATTTGTTACCATAAAGATGCCAGTTTAAATTACAAAGTTATATTTTTACATAACTTGTAATCAGCTGCTTTAATATTTTAGTTATGATTTTTACGGACAAAGATATCTCACAACTAAAAAAATTACGTTTAAAGGAATGTTTACTGGCTGCAAATGCTTTCGGCTGGTAAACTTTTCAAGTGTAGTTGGACTTATTTACAATATCATTCACTTCCTAAAAGATATATTCTGAAAAATACGGCTTTAATTTTGTTTCACCGAGTGTGCATTTTGAGATTGCAATAATGCCAGACTTTTTTGTTGTTATAAGACTATTTTTTATTTGACTGCTTTGCAGAATTTTATGACTGAATTCCAAAGAAAAGTAAACAAACTTGTTCAAAAAAGCGTGACAACCTAAGTTTGTATTTTTTTTTAATGAAACGATATCATCGTCATCACCAGCCCTACTATTGGGTACATATGCCTGCACCATAACTTTTTCCGTTCTCTGTCTTGACTGGCTAGAATCCAGGTGTTTGCAATTATTTTCAGATTATCGGTCCAGCGAGTTAGTAGCCCTAATCTACTGCGTTTATCGATGTGAAGTCCAACACCTGCACATGCAGTGTCAAGTTTGTATAGCATTTTTCTTACTGGCTTGACCAGTGTACGACTTAAAAATGAGAGGTTATCATCATATGAACATTTCAAACAAAACTCAAAGCTAAAAGGAATGGGTTTTTGGTAGGTTGAAGTTGCTTTACTTCCAACTTTTTCTATACTCAGTGTCCGCATAATTTATAAAGGTAAGCTTCCTTTTCTGTAAAATCCCATTCTTGATGTTAATATTCTCGTAAATAGTTTTTTATTGGGCAATCATTTTCCAGATCTGCTTGGAACGGTGCAAGACAGTACCGGTCAATTTTGACATTGGAGTTTGAGGTTTATCAGTTTTTAAGATTTTATCTCGCCAATAGGCTGGGGTAGAAGTAAAAAACATACGCATTAATCCAACCAGGACAGCGAGAATCCATATAGGTTCAAACGCTGTCAAGGCGACCCATCGCGGGCAAACTACGTTGGGTGGCGCTGGAAGCCAATGTGTCGGTTCAGCAACCGAAAGCTAAATATTAAAAAACAACAAATTTAAAATAAGTTCATGTACAGAGTTGTCCCTTATCTTTCCGTTAGATCCAATTCGTGGACGCGTTTCGCCGTCTACGGCTCATCGGCAAGGCTCCGGGTCTGACGAAAAGGTAAGGGACCTCAAAGTGCTTTTGACACAGAAATGACTTGCCGATGAGCCGCAGACGATAAATTTTCTCCCTAAATTTTTTTTTTGGAATTTGGCAAATAATTTTGCATTTAAGCGTGTTTTCTGAACAAATTTCACTCGTCCTAGGATTCGTAAAATTATAGGAAACACACTTTCATAAAGAATTATCGGTTTTTGAAACACTCGTACTCGTGTTATTATTGGATTTGTACAAAATATGCATCCATGTTTCCATAATTTCCTTAATTTCTTACTTTACAATAAGTTAAACAACATAAGTGAGGAAAATGTTATATTTTGCCTAATCACGATACAACCCAGAGCCGTCTCGGGTCGAGTTGCGATCTCGTCAGCAAGTGGCGAGTTTTGGTCTTGAGTCTTAAATGCAAAACCACATCCGCCTTTACTACAGGCCGCGAAGTGACACCT
Source organism: Polydrusus tereticollis (assembly GCA_963920685.1). NCBI lineage: Eukaryota > Metazoa > Arthropoda > Insecta > Coleoptera > Curculionidae > Polydrusus > Polydrusus tereticollis. The sequence continues at coordinate 38,828,378 of OY987326.1, read as the reverse complement.
GACAACGCGGCATCAGATTGCAGTTAAAGATCTAAAAGCTAAAAGCGGTACTATTAAAGTAAACGCCACAAATATATAGTCCGCCTTACGAGTCTTTGGCTACGACGGCTGAGGAGAGGTAAAAGGAATAAAAAAAGTCAGGTTTAACTGTAGCGGCAAAAGCGTGCGGTGCCTCGTTTCATATAAACATTTTATAAGTTTTTTTTTTTTTATTTTACTTTTTTACGGTTCGTCGGCGTATCTGAGGCCATCTAGAACCGGTCATCGACCGTACGGTTTTTAATCGTGCGGTCTACCGACTGGGGAGTGTGAAACGGCACCTTCATCCTACGAGATATCCGATCTCATCCGGCCTGTCCGGCGTGAATAGGATGGTTTTGATGTCGATTCATTTTACACTCTTCCCTAAGACAACAGCACGCGGTGTTTCCCAAGCGGTCACCCATCCAAGTACTAGCCGCGCTCGACACCGCTTAACTTCGGTGATCTGACGGGAACCATTCCATTTTAAAATTCTTTATTACCTATTTGGGTGCTTTAGGTGTCGCTAGGCCCTTGCCCATTTTATAAGTTAATAAACTAAATTTACTTCCTCTTATTTTAATAATTAAACCGCACCGCTGTCCACTCTCGGTGTCAAAGAATGTATTAAAGGAGGCGACAATATCCCCCGGTTAAACCACAGCTTAATATAACAATCAGCTGGAAATCTCTGTTGGCGGGAACAGTTAGCGCCGATCTTCGCGCATGTAAAGTTAGCTCCGCCCACCTGGCGAAATCACATCATGGGCAGCGTAGACGGTAGCAGTATTCCGTATTTGTCTCGATAGCCTAGCATCGGCGTGCGTAAAAATATTTGTGTGATTATTGTAGAAAAAGTGTACAACTTGTCTACAATATAGCAAAGACCAGAAAGAGTTGGATGATTCGTCAGTATACTGTTTTCTCAAAGCATACGAAAATTCTAATAAGGATACATTTGGTAATTTAAAAATGCCCAATGACGATTTTGTTAAATTAGTTTGTAAGATTGAAACTATATTTCAAGAGCGTTTTGAGGCTCTAATAACGAAACCGAACATTTGCGCAACGTATTTGGACTTATGCAATTTATTACCTTTTATTCATCCCTGTAAATATTTTCCTACTAATTTTATAATAAGCCTTTACTTAAGAGTAAGAATTTATTATACTTTAAAAAGAATAAACGAGAACTTTAGGAAAATCAACAAAAATAAATTAATTATATGGAAAAAACAGTAAATTTAATGATATTTTTGTTCAGTCTTCATCACTTAGTTGATTTTTTTACAGTTGTAGTAAGTCCCAAGTTTCCTAAATAAGATCTAAAATACTGATGCGTAGTGCAAAAGTAGAAAGATAGGTAGACCAGCATGTTCCCCCGCGGCTTCGCCCGTGTTGAATTTTTTTTATACATTGTCATAGTATGACCTTATTATTTGTTTGTGCCATGGTGAGGTGAGAAAGAGAGAGAGTATGGATGTATAGATTATAAATTTTAATGAATACCATTATAAGTACAATAATAGTTTATTTTGTAATATATGTAGTTAGTTATTTGTTATTAAAATAGTCCCCTTGCAATTTACTACAAAAAAACCAAATTCATACCTTACAGTGACAGCACAAGATGTTGCACCAATTTTTACCGAAATTAAAATATTTTCCTATTACTTATTTACATTATTTAGAACCAAAGACGGTTTCGAATACGAATATCACACAAAAAAATTATTTATGGCAATTTTAAATAATTATCGTAAAGCCGAAGCGGCTGAAACCATAACACCCTAATTCTCGTACGCTAAACCGTTTTAAATTGACAATCAAAAGTTTAAACTGACAAGTGTCAGAATAAGACAGCTAAGTATTCTATTAATAATTAATTTTTGTTTTTCTTTAAATTTTCTTAAAAGATAATGTTTTTAAACGCATTTTTGCAATAAACAGGACCAAACTATATTTTAAAAGATGGTCCAAGGACAAGAATTTACTTACAAAAGAGGTAAGTTGAAAAATATTGAAAAACAAAATGAATTTTGAATGACGCCTAATATCAAAGCCCCAACAAAATTCACCTGGACAGCTGGAAGATCTAAATTTAGACCTGGTCTAAATCTTAAACCTTCTTTCAGAATTTGGGTGTAATGTTTAATATCTGCCACAGGTAACTAAGATTCTATAATTAGGTATAAAAATTAATTCTAAATAACTTTTCTTAACAACCTTTGTACGTGTCTCTGAAAATAAAGCTACTTTACCCTTCAATGAAAATCAAATATGTGCCCCTACCCTGTATACAGTTGTATTTTTGATATTTATTTTTATGCATATTTCGGTTTTACGATATGCAGAGGCTATCTACGGTATTTTATTTTTTTTTAATCTTAATACAAAATTTTTTCCCATAATGCAACATCTTGTTCTGTCACTGTATATAGGTAATTCATGACGAGTCACTTTCGTAAACCCCACCCTTCATTTTCTCTACTAAACACAATTTAATTTTTTGTAGTACATAATGTAGTATCACAAAAAGAACTGTAAAAAAGCAGAAAAAACACTAATGCCGCTTTTTTATGGTAGGATTTGAAATAAAAATTACCTGACTCTTGAAATTTTAAAATACAATACGGTACTGTTACACATAATTTACTAACTACTAAATATTTGTAGTCCGGCCCCGACTTATAGCCCAAGCACGAGAGAGAAAATGCGCATTGCGTCCTTGTCTAGTCCAATCTAATAGATGAAAGTGCCGCCGTCGAGTCTTCGAGCTGATTGTTATATTAAGCTGTGGTTAAACTTTAAGAGTCAACGTGGACGATAAAAAAGTTCTATCTAATTTCCTCTAATGAATATTCTATCGACCTTGAAAGCTCATTTTCCGCTTCTCATTGGCTGGATCAGTTAGAAATTGATATCACCATTTAAAATTTGACCTAATGCCAGTATTTTTGATCGGTAGTAGCGAAGCGCCGATACGGTTCCGCTTTGTTCTTATCTATACTACGTTAAAAAGCGATAGATGCGGGAGGGCTCATGTCTGCACGAAATCGTACTCGGCAACCTCTGGCTTTTGAGTTCCAAGTAATGCACTCGCCGAAACCTCACATTTTAAGTCGCAATGCACGCCGCGTAGAGGCGGCATTTTTTGCTGAAGTTTTTATAGAAGACAGAAATGTAAACAATAATGTTATATCTGTGGCGCTTATTTTATGTGTCGCGGTAGCGGCCGTGTTTTATATTTCTTTTTGAGAATGTTTTAGTGTTTTTTTGGTTTTGTTGTCGCTATTTATATTGAAAAATGTACAAATCAGTAACAAATGATTTTGGATGACAAAAACAACTTAATTAATAAATAATATTCTGGGTATAAAGCTAATGTAAAGAGTAAAAACAAGATTTTAAAATGCGTTGGTGCTTTTTGAAAAGTAATGTTGGTACTTTTATATAAGAAGTATATAGGTAATTAGGGCAAAATGATTTAGCAAGTGCATATAAACCTTTTGTCACAGTTAGAAAAAAGGAACGAAAGAATTCCCTTGTTTCCAATTTAAAAAATAATGGCATCTTTCACCTGTCTCGGGGCCCTGTCCTGCATGGAGATTAGGCTCTGATGAGTTTATGAAAAGTCTGAACATATGTCTTACTGACAAAAAAAAATTAAATTAAAATTAGTTGAAGATTAAAGTAGTAAATCGAGAACAGAGTAGCTATATGTGATTTTATACAAATAATAATAATTTAAAAACTACCAATTAATATTATTTTTTTAAGTATCCAATTTTTCTTTTTTTTGTTTTTAGACAGAAATTTTTCTGCAGAATATTGTTTATTTTTTTGTCTTTACATAGTCGTTCAGCCAAATATTTATAAATATTGAACAAGCCATACATTATAAGAAGCGTTTTATACTCCTTACCACAAACACATTAAAAAAGAATCGCCGAATAATTCATCCTGTTCTATCCTTTTTGGAGTTAAATCAGTTAAAAGGTCATTAATATATTTTTTTTAAATCACATAATATATGAAATAGCACCCCTTGCTGCCTGTTGGGACACTTGAGTCGCCACGTTGCTTGCAATCGCAATCGAAATACTACATTGGATAAAATGTCCCTCACTTTCACTAACTATCTTCGAATTCATAGATAAAAATGTGGTCGCGATTTTAAGTTAAAACTTATTAATTCAAAATAAATACTTTTTGACAGAAAATCGAAATTTCAAAATATACAAAAATAAGGGGATATAGTACCCTATCTACCCCTAAAATATTTTGTCTTCGAATTCATAAATAAAAATGTGGGCGCGATTCTAAGTTAAAATTTGTTTATTCAAAATGAATACTTTTTGACAGAAAATCGAAATTTAAAAATTTATAAAAGTTGGGGTCTATAGTACTTGCTTTAACCTAAAACGTTCGAGCCAAATAAATAACCAAGTAAACAACACATACGTAGAATATAATAAATTCTGTAGGCACAAAACAATAAAGTTCATCACAAAGGGCTAGAAAATACGAGAAACACAACGTTTAAGTAAAAAAACATCCAAAATTCTGGCGCCATTTAAGAGAACGGTAAACAGACGGCAGGCTGGCACCGGCCGTTACTTGATTTATCACTTAATTCATTTTACTTTTCTGTCTATGACCAATCAGATACCATTTTTCTGAGTGCAAGCACAAAACGAGAAAGTATTTTGACTTAATTAAAAAGAGGACCATTAATTCGTATTCGTATTTCTCCGTTGGAAGCAAATCAGACTTTGTTTTGAACTTGTGCGGTAGTTTAGTAAACATTTTTAAGTTTCTGAAAAAGTTAATCAAGTAATAAAATGTTGTTTTCTTGGTAAAAATTAATCGATGTGTGTCAATATGCGTTTAAGTATGACTACTATGCACTAGTGCTAAAATGAACCACTTTTAACACGTGATGTAATGTGAGAAATATTACCTTTCGTAACGTAGTTGCAAAAAATATCATCGATAAGTGCCTTTATTATTCAACTACGAAGCAAACAACTCGTATAGTTTTTCAATTTTTTGGCTCCTGTTTTATTACTTTCTATCGAAAACATATTTGATACCCCTGAGATTTACCAATCATTTAGATATATGAAGACAAATTTAAAAATCCTAATTTTTTTTCAATATTTGCTCAGTAACCCGCAGCAAAATGTAGTTTGCCTGTTGTTTTAGTAGTACGTCTATTTCAATGGCTCGTTCATGTATATTTTTCGACGAGAAACACTGAAATTAAACATTTTTTTTACAGTTATGCCTTACCTTTGCCACTAGGTGTAAACCCAAACATTGTGACACAATTTTATTAATAATGGAACAAAGAAAAACAAGTTACTTAAAACAATATTTTTTCTATCATTGCTCTGGATATTGTTTTAAAATTGAGTTTTAATATTAATAGTAATTTTAAGCCTAACTCTTATAGGTATATTTTTTTAGATAATCATTTTAAACATGTAGTTTTATCAATTTGTTTATTTTAGTTCTTAGTGTTTTATATTTATATAATTGTTTTGGTTGTTAAAAAAAAGTTCTAATTATTTCAGTGACAATTTCAACGCATCCCGGAAACCATAAAATTAATTGCAATGAATTTTTTGTTACCTTGAATGCCTGAAATAATTGAAATGAAATTTTGTTGTACATGAAATTTTTAATTTTTTTTGCAATAATGAATTACATAGTATAATGTATTTTTTTGTAGTTAACGTTCTCTTTATATTAGTTCCATTCCAGTGGCAGCCGTTTTTATTAAAATTGGCAGCAATGTTAAACGCACTGACCGGTTATTTTGGATTAAAATTAGAAGGCAGCCATAATATTGCAAGTTTTGCCAATAAAGGTAAAAGTAAGAAAAATTTCTTTCTTTGTTTCTTAATAGTCGCATTATTGTCGTCCTACGAATGGTGCTGTAAGCATAATTTTCTTGATAAACGGCAATTTGCGACTCTTAAGGGCTCACATTAAGGTAATTATGACTAGGACAAATTTGTAAAGCTTACCTTGACTTGTATAAACGTTTTAAAGCGAATGTTTTAAGTATATAAAAAGTATATATGATTAAAATATTGTGTGATGAAAGGACAACTTAGAATATACAATTAGAATATTACATAAAATGATTATCAACTCTATGTAATATACATAAGTACATAATATACTATGTGCCATTTTTCATAATATTTTGTGTTTTATTTTTAATTTTTTATCTGTTATTTAGAGAGCAATTTTACCTCTACCTCTTCACTTTAAAACTCTTAAATTTCAGAACACAAAGAAACTTCTGCATCAGAATTCAGTAATGATTAATTCGCAATAGTCCCAAAATGTTTAACCTTGCTTTTGTGTATTTTCATCAACGAGTTAATAAAAATAGTTTGTATTTTAAATATTCATGTTACTTATTGCATGCAAACTCTTAAAATACGTTGTATACATCAGTTAAATGGTCTAGTATTTGTGCAGCTTACTACATACAAAAAATACATGATTATGATTATATCCAAATTTTTTTTGACGGCCAGAGCGAGTACTAAGTACTCGTCCATCCATTTTAAAATCTTTATTCAAATATTTCTTTTATAATATTAAGCCTATGTCTAAGTAGTCTTATCTAGCTAAAACTAACATGTTTTGGTGCATATGAGCCGTAAGCATACGGCCCAAAATGCGCCTAAGAATCCGAGCAAGTTCGGCGGCCGATATTTTGACCTAAGGACACACTTAACATTTAAGTCACTAGCGCATTTCACTCGCGTCCTGGCAGTGCCTTAACGGGTATTAACGAGTTCTTATTACCCCGAGGGGTGTAATCGTTACGTTCGCAACAAGTTTCGATGAATTGACTTGGAAAACCAATGGCAAGCATTCTAAGAAATGCTCAAAAAACCCAGTATTCAGGTACTGAAATTTTGTGTTCGCCCGCAGCAGGCAATCGCAATGCAGTGGAAATGACCATTTAACCGCCATGCACGGCGGAGAGAGGTCTTTTATTCGGTGGGCCTGTCTAGTGTGTAGTCCAGTGTCAAGTCTCCTCCCACTGGCGTTGTCATTGTTTGTTAGCGTGGACTCCTATACTGGGCGCTCTTCGATCTCGGTGCGAAATCAGGGAGCTCCCAGGTGGCTCCCAGCACAGGAATGCACTTTGTTATTATGTCATGTTAAAATAATTTAATTGTCTGTTGTATGTTCGTTTTAAATACTCTGATGATTTCTCTTTAAAAATGGGACTCTACATCTGTTTCGCTAAAACCACCCGTTTTCGAAGGGGGGGGGGGGGGGGAATTAAACTTGACTTTTACTTTTGAGTGTAATTCCATTGTATTTTGAGAAGAAAGTGTAAATAATGTCTTAAATATTTTACAAGCACAACATTTTTCTACTATACTGGCAAAATCTATGAATTCTGAAGTTCCAAGGGGGGGGGGGATTTCCCTAATTTCCCCCTCCCCTGTGGATCCGCCACTGCATAACAACATAACCAATAATTCGCACTAAAGTAATAAAATTTGTCATTATTACATCTCATTAATGCTCATGAATGTAACTTATGGACAAGCACTCGGCAATTGTGTGGATGCAAGAAGAACTTATTCTGATGCATTTCCAAATGGAAGTGTGCCGCATAAAGGAACCATTGGAAGAGTTGACATTTCGGAAATGTTAAAGATTTGCTTCTTCTTGTTGTACCTCTTTACACTTCTTTAGCCGACGGTTGTTTTCTCGGATTTGAAACAGTATTGCAGGAATGTCTCGAATTTCGTTGAAATGGTGTGTGTTATTCAATTAAATCTTCCCTGGTATGTGAACTGGCGGCGAATATACAAACCTCTTTAAATTTGCCCATAAAAAGAAATCTAATGGAGTCGTGTCGGGCCATTAACATAGGCCCACCTCAACCTATCCATCGATTACCAAAAATATTTGATAAGCGCTGACCAACTAAATTGCTAAAATGGGACGCAGCGCCGTCGTGAATATACCACATCTTATTTCTAATATCTAAGGCACATTTTCTTATAAACGGTTTAAGTTTGGTTCCAAGAATTGCAAATACATGGACCATTTAATCTGCCTTCGATAAAGAACGATCCAATGAGATGATTCCCAATAATCCCCGCCGCGCCCACATGTCGACCACGAACCTTTGTTACTGCTTTGTTTGTACTGTTGCATGGGGATTTTCTTCATGCCAGATATGCAAATTATGGGAATCTATTATTCCGTTTCAGGTAAAGCCAGCTTCGTCTGTGAAAAAAACAATACTAGTAAAATTATGATTTTGTCTAAATCATTGCAGAAACCAATTTGCGTAGTTGACTCTTGCAGGATAATCAGCGGAAGACATGGCATGCACCTTTTGGACGTGATATGGATGTAGCAGTTGTTCTCGAAGGGTCTCGTGAACAACCCACTTTGTCGCATGAACTTGGACCGACAGTTGTCTTACACTATTAGGGGAATTTTTAGCAGTCTGATCCAGAATTTCCTTCTCTACCTGAGGGTTCCTTGCTCTTCTTGGTGGCCCTTCTCCGCCAGGATGCGGCAAGAACTTCCTAAAATGGATTAGCAAAAGATTTATTATTGTCCCGTTTTAAATACACAGGGTGCTAAAGTGTTTTTTTAAGAAAATGGGTTTTTGTAATTTTTTAAAATATCCTTCTCCTGATTGTATTGAAATTTGGTACCGTTATTCATAATGATAAGGGACTTAATTGGGCCTAACTAGATATAATTTATTAAGTCCTGTGGCGCCCCGGAGAGCATCTTAACGCACATTATTGACAAAAAAAAATGTACGCCACTGACATTTCTAATTTTGATATAACATTTCGGATTTACCAACTAATAATACAACTTTTTTGTCCCTTGAATTGTGTTCGTATCTTGCTTCGTTTTCGAGATAAAAAATAATAACCACTTACTGCATGTACAAAAAATACCTATGTATTTCAAAGTTAATTAAAACAATCAAATTAAAAATAAAATTATTTTTTTAACAACAGTTAATAAAAGCAAATGTTGAAAATGGCCGGCCACCTACTAATAAAAGGCACGATTGCAATCGTCTCACCATTGATTCTTTTACAAGTTAAAAAATGGCTGCATTATTTATCGCAACTTTGTCATTTTCATCTAGTACAGGCGTCTTGTATACAAGAGACCCCATAAATAATATTCTATAGACGATTTAGGTCGGGACCGCGAGCTGGCTAACCTTGGGGACCTGCGCGTCCAATCCAATCCAGCAATTAGCAAAAGTGTTGTCGATGTATTGACGAGCAACTAGGCTAAAATGAGCTGGGGCGCCGTCGTGCATGAACCATATATAGGAGTTTCCATTCAATCAAGGTGGTAAAAAGTATGGTCCAATAAAATAGTCGCCAATGATCCCTGCCCATACATTCATCAAAAATTGTTGCTGAAAACGACCTTCTCTAATTTTATGAGGTTTATTGTCCACCCAAAAATGTTATGAAAATTTACAAATGTTCGGTAAAAAATTGTTGTTATGTGCTACAATATGCAGCAATCAGTTACTAAAATCAAACCTTGACTAAAATCACGGGAAGCAAAGCTGGCACACGTTGAATATGGTATGGGTTGATGTTAATGCACTTGTTTGAAGTTGCACTGCTACCTTCCTAAAACTAGTGAAATGATAAATAGAAAACTTACTCCAAATTTAGTCCTAACCCTGATTCCGAACTTACTGAAGGAAATTGGAATTTATGAAATTAAAAAACAAAAATTAAACATTCTGTTCAGCCATTCTCTCACCTCTCCAGCGTAATGTGCAGGGCACCCATCGTGTTGAAAATACATTGCGTTGCGATAAACCAGGGGCAGCTCTTCAAGATGCTCTCAAAAGAATGTATCTAGTAATTGCAAATAGCTCGCTCTGTTACAAGTACCTTCGAAAAAATAAGACCCAATGATATCGTAATATGAAATAGCACACCACACATTGACTTTTTTAAAGTACTGACGTCTTGCAAGCATTCTGGGAAAAGCTCAAAAAACCCAGTAGAATCAATTCAGGTACTGAAATTTTGTGTTCGCCCGCAGCAGGCAATCGCAATGCAGTGGAAATGATCATTCAACCGCCATGCACGGCGGAGAGAGGCCTTTTATTCGGTGGGCCTGTCTAGTGTGTAGTCCAGTGTCGAGTCTCCTCCCACTGGCGTTGTCATTGTTTGTTAGCGTGGGCTCCTATACTGGGCGCTCTTCGATCTCGGTGCGAAATCAGAGAGCTCCCAGCACAGGAATGCACTTTGTTTGTTATTATGCCATGTTAAAATAATTTAATTGTCTGTTGTATGTTCGTTTTAAATACTCTGGTGATTTCTCTTTAAAAATGGGACTCTACATCTGTTTCGATAAAACCACCCGTTTTCGAAGAAAATAATTTTTTTGTATATTTAACACGTTTAAGCATTGACGTTCGAAATTTATTTAATAGTCAAGTTTTACTGACGTCTTGCGGGAATTCTAAATTTAGTATTCTCTTTACTTCAATATCTGACTTGTTGAGAAGCAACAGTTCCGTTGGTTGAAAATGTTGATTCATCAGAAAATCTTATAAGCTTCTGAAAATTTCTTATGACGTTACAAATATTATTTCCAACCCATAAACAAAAACTAGCCTTTTAGCTTCATCCCCAGCCTCCAAGGTTTGGTTGAATTGAGGCTTGTAAGGGTAAAGTTTATTATCTTTTAAAACTTTTTGAATGGTAGATTCTTGTACCACCTTTAAATGCTTAGCCCTGTTTCTCAAGAAAAGCAATGGATTTTCATTTAAAGATTGCAATATCAAAACTGTACAGGCATTTTCTTCATTATATTGCTTCTTCTCTTTTTTAATGTCAATAACTGATCCTGTTCTTTGAAATTTTTTCACCAGTTTGTGTACACCAACTTTCGAAACGTACACGCCAGGAAACTTGCGTTATGGAATTCCTCTACTACGTAGCGATAAGAGCACTGACCATTTTCATAGCATTGCACTATAAGAACTCTTTGTTCTACGGTCAGTATTTTCGAGAATATTTATTTTGACATTGACACTAACAACTACAACAACAGGTAATAATGTACAGGTATAAAAGTCCTAATATGAAACTAGTAAAATGCGGACTGGCAAAAATGTTTAATTTTTGTTTTTTTATTTCATAAATTCCAATTTCCTTCAGTAAGTTCAGAATCAGGGTTAGGACCAAATTTGGAGCAAGCTTTTTATTTATTATTTCACGTTAAAAGTCCAAAAATGACTGTTTTCTCTTGTTTGATTTTATGTCTTTGCATTTTTGAGACACCCTGTATAATAAGAATCAACTTTCTCATCGTAATTCCTATTTTTTCGACAAGCAAATTTTTTTTATCAAGAATGACTTTTTTTCGTATCTTTTCATTTTTGGTCCATTTGTCCTCTTGTTACCCGCATCCGCGGAGATACCTACTGTAGGTATATTAGTAGAATGTGTAATTTATGTAAGAGAAAATTTAGATAGTTATGTTTTTGTTCCGGATGTTCAAGATGTTTACTCTTTAAGAAATGGAAATGACCTTAGAGTACCTTCTCACAGCCTTGCCTTCACTGCAGAAAGCAGGGTGGTTAAGCCTGTTACAGTGGCGGTTCGTGATATTTATCTTAGGGTGTGCGCCGCGAAAATTTTCGAGGTGCCACGCCCCTTTTTACCTTTGTATCGATTTTCTTTGTGCTTTTTATCCCAGAAGAATATTAAAAAAAAACGCGGTTTTTAAATGGAATTTTTATTTCAATTTTCCTTTGGAAACCGATTGTCGAAAAGTTATTTAGAATGTTCTCAACAGAATTTTGGTCCATAATTATAACACTTCGTGTGACACAATCCGAACTTCTAGCCATTATTAAATTAAAACAACAACACCCACAACACCCAGTGCCGGTTTAGGGTCGTTTGCCGCCCGCTGCTACAAAAACGCAGCGCCCCCCGCCCGTTCGAAAACAACATTAAAACAAAACAATTTTTTGAAGCATTTATTTCAAAACATGAATAATATTAGGGGACTTAAACGGAAGAACAGGCTTAAAACTCAAAGACAGCGTTGTGGGTAGCTTTGGAGAAAATGCTATAAACGACAACGGACACAGAATAATAAACGTATGCGAACAAAACGACCTTAGGATAATGAACGGATTCTACCCACACCGCATGATACACAAATATACGTGGACTCAAAACACAAGGAACCTTAAATCTATAATAGATTATGTAATAATGAATCAAAAGACCGCACTAAGAACATACGACGTCAGAGTCTATAGAGGCGCAACCTGCGGCAGTGACCATCACCTGCTAAATGCAAAAATAGGATTCCCCACGCGAACTAAAACAAAACACATCGATCAGCCAGAGCAGTGCGAAAAAATAGAACCAACACGATACAACCTAGACAGCCTAGAACACGAAAGCACCAGAAATCTTTACGCAAAAAGACTCGACGAAAAACTAAGAGAGGCGCCTTTCGAAAACAACAATGACCATTATAACCATATAAAAAACTGCTTAAAAGACGCTGCAAACGAGGCATTGGGTGTATATGAGAGAAAAACACAGGGGAAACCCTATTGGTGGGATGAGGACATCGAAAGAGACATTAAAGAAAAAAGAGAAATTAACCAAAGATTCTTAACAACAAAGAAACAAGAAGACAAATTGCTATTTAAAGAAGCCCAAGCAAAAGTCAGGAGAAAGATCACACAAAAGAAAAACGAATCTTGGGAAAGAAGATGTACAACAATCCAAACATACCTCGGAGGAAGGAGAAGCACAGAAGGCTGGAAAATATTGAAGTCACTACGTCAAGAAAGAAAGACAGATATAATATCCCCTATTTCATTACAAAAATGGGACAGATACTTCAGTGAACTACTACAAGAAGACCGAGACAAATTTAAGGAACCCGAGCGGAATGGAAATAACATACATGTTTCAGCCTCACCCATCAGAATATCGATAAAAGAAGTTAAAGACGCATGCAAAGGCTTAAAAAACAAAAAGGCCCCCGGACCAGGTAACATACCAGCTGAATTATTAAAGTTTGGAACACCAACACTATACAAACACTTAGCAAAGTTATTCCAAAAATGCATTATCACTGGGGAGATTCCAGAAGAATGGAAAGAATCATATCTTACCCCAATACACAAAAAGGGTAGTAAAGATGAATGTGGCAATTACAGGGGCATTGCAGTTGCAGGGTCGATAAGTAGACTATATACGGCAAAGTACTTAAAGCCAGAATAGAACAAGAATTTGCCGCCAATGAAGCCGAAGAACAAGCTGGATTCCGGGCAGGAAGATCTACAGTGGATCACCTTTTCTGTGTAACACAAATTCTAGAGAAAATGTCAGCTTTTAACAAAGAAGTCCACCTATTATTCGTAGACCTAAAAAAAGCTTACGACAGCGTTCCAATGGTTAAATTATGGGAAGCCCTGGAGACAACAAACATGAATATAACTATAATCAACGCCATCAGGGAAATCTACAAAAACTCTCATATAAAAATAAAAGTTGGAAACACACTATCCAACGGTTTCTTTACAAACAAGGGCTTAAAGCAGGGATGTTGTCTGTCTCCTACACTATTCAAAATATTCTTATTATTCTTAGCGCTACTACAATGGAAACGCAAATGTAGCAATATGGGTATCCCGCTTAACGATAACACCATCTATACCTTAAGCTTCGCAGACGATCAAGTGGTAATGGCACAAGACATGGACGATCTTGAATATATGACCAGAAAGCTAGTGGAAGAATATGACAAATGGGGACTACAGGTTAATATATCTAAAACCGAATACATGTGCGTCGGCGGACCCCAACAAAACCTACCACTGGAAAATGGCCAAACTATTAAGGGTTGCGAAAAATACAAATATCTGGGAGTGAAGATGTCAAATAGTGGAACGCTAGATGAAGCTATTAAGGAGAGAAATACCCAAATACCCAAGGAAGAAAAGCAATATCTATGCTAAACAGTGTTCTATGGGACAACCATATCTCTAAAACTAACAAACACCGAATATACAGCACAATTGTGAAAAGCATCATCTCCTATGGAAGCGAAGTATGGCAGCTAAAGGACAGAACCATACGTACCCTCGAAGCGACAGAAATGGATTTCTGGAGGCGTGCCGCAGGTAAATCTAGAGCGGAAAGAATAACTAACAACAGAATTCGAGAAATCATGGGTATAAATAGGACAATTGTTGACGACATAAGAACACAACAGCTAAAATGGTATGGCCACGTACAAAGAATGCCTCGCGAGAGACTGCCAAAACAGATCCTAGACTGGAAGCCAGCAGGAAGACGAAAAAGGGGAAGACCAAGAAAAAGCTGGAGAGAGGGAATAGACAAGGAGATAAGCGACCGGGAACTAGAAGAAGATCTCTGGTTGGATAGAGATCAATGGCGACTGGGCATCGAAAGACGTCGAAGAACGTTCTAAAACCGACATATATATATTTCAAAACATGTACCTACAAACAATTTTACAAAAAACAAAATAAAAAAAAAAACATAAATAAATCTAAATTAGAGTCATGCCAATGCCAGTAGACAAATAAAATATAAAACAACGCTTTAACAAAAATTAAAATAAATTCTATCTTCGGTTTTAAATAAAGAAACGTAAAAAATAATCCGAACATAAAAATAATATAACATAATAAAATTATTTGAAAGATTGTGTTCTTGCTTTTAATGAAGCAAACTTTTCGTTTATACAATGTGTATCTATTTCATCAAGAATATCTTTATTTATCGACACAATTGCCAAAGATTTCAAATTTTCTTCGGCTATTTAAGGGTCGTTACGCGCTTCGCGCGCCGCCCCCAAGATTTTGCCGCCCGGTGCTACAGCACCCAAAAGACCCCTGGTTAAACCGGCGCTGACAACACCGTCAATAAACTTCAAACTTCTCTAATCGCGTCAAAAGACTCTTAAAACAATCATATTAAATTATTGAAGGTTGTATTCAGATAGCGCACGGCGACGTCCTCTAATCGGGCGATTAACCGAATATTCCCGATCAATCCGCACAGGGAAAATCCGTGGAAAATCCATTTAACGAGAGCGCCGAACGAATACACACGGCAGACCATTTTAATCAGTAGAAGTACGCTGCGGTCGCGTTTGAAGTCTTTTGCATTCGTCATTTTTATATACATTTTATTTTTGCTTGGTGCTTGGCTTTCTTAGGCAGTGCGCGCGCACGGGCGCACTTATTGACGAGCCGCCCCTGGCCTGTTAACATTTTTTGATAACTGGTCGCATAGAATAACAGAAATCAATAGTGTTATATCATTTAAAAAAATTTACTTTTAGCATATAGTTTTTACAATTTACAAGAGTTTTTCTTAACCACTTGTTAGCCTTGGGCTATTTTTAAGATAATATGTGCGTCAGTGTTAGTTCTTCTTTAACTTTACCGATGTTTACACTATTATTTTAGCATAAGTTTATTAGTTGTAGGTTCTTTAGCTGACAAAATGTATGTCACAAAATGTGATCTGTAAATGAATATTTAAATAAATAAATAAATAATGGTGGCAGAACGTTATCTTGATATTGTTACATGTCTTTAATGGCATGCACGTTTCTATTTGCAAATTCTATTTCGCGTTAAGTGCTAGATTTTTACATGACTTGAATAGGTACTCTACTAGAACTTCAAATTTACACGTTATTATCGTTAATTCGGTAAATTAAGTGTTTATCAAGTAGAACCGCTCAGATATTAATAATTTCGAATATTTTAGCCCGGCATGTTTTACCGTAATTTTAACAAATTTTTAAAAAAGTTCTTTCTTTTGTTGTGATGGTTAAGTATATTTAAAGCAAAACAAAAACCGATGCACGTCATACCCTTCGAGTGACGTCAGTTATTGACAGAGTTGCCAGCTTGTAACCAAAATACCGAGTGAGGGAATCACACAGTTTCTTTTTTCATAAAAACAAGATAAATATACAAAAATTTCACATAGTTTATATATTTGTTTACTGCATATTACCTTTTACCATCAACGTTAGTAGATCTAACACTTCTTCTATTTTCATCTTGCAAAGATCGACCAATGGTACCATTCTGAAAAATCCATGTTTCATCCAAGAAAATGAATTGGTACAAGAATGCTTCCTTTTCTTTAATACAATCTTTCAAAAATACCAGTCGTTTGAATGTTACATGGGAAAGTTCCATGAGCCTCAGTTCATCTTTTTACCATCCGAAACCTATTTTCTTAAAGAGGCTTCTTAAGGAGTTAAGACAACCATCAAACAGTTCTCTGTCTTTTAATTTCTAACTTAAAGTTGTCAAAGTTACATGATGTTCTAAAAAAAGTTACAGCTTATGAATAGCCGATGTAAAATATTATAATTTTTAAATAATACAACTTACTTGTTTCATACATTCCATAAATAGTGTCACGGATAGAACTTATATCCAGTCTTCGCACATTTACAACTCTCTTTGAATTGGAACGTTTGTTTTAAGGTGATTCTAATAATTTATTTTCCTTAACTGTTGTTGAAATTGCGCTTACAGTGGAGATATTCAAATTTAGGGCAGCTGCTACACTCTAAAAATTAGTAAAGTAGAAACAAAATATCTAGACCTTAACATACTCCTTAAATTAACTTCTCTGTACTGCTGTCAAGGGTAACAATAGACCATTGTTGTTAAGTTCTTCCTGAAAATAACTTCTTAGAGAAGTTATTAGCTCTCTGCACCGACTATTTAAATGCGTCGGCATTTTTCACAAATAGTTGTTGTTGAATCCAATTCTGTGTTAGAAGTGTGAACACGCCTTAAGATGTTGAAGTGACGTATGTAAAATGTCAGTGTTAAGAGAGTTAAAGAGAGAGTGTAAAATAAAATGTATGAAGAATAGAAGTTGTGTTATTCTCTTTAGAATGTTTTAATAAATATAAAAGTAACTACTTACCTTGAGCGGCCTTCCACGTCCATAGGTTATGGGCCCAGGACACGACTAGTCAAACTGAAGAAATCGCTGGAATTAAGCCCAATTTATAAACTTAGTTAGTTACGCTACGCTCAGTTGAGTTCAGTTCCGCCGATGATCGTTCGACTTCAACAAACGAAAACATATGAAACCATTTATAAACTTTACATTCGTACGTTACGCTACGCTGCGCTCCGCCGAAGATGACCAAGTTTTATCTTTTTACGTTGCCATTCGTTGCAGTTCGACTTGTAACCAATGGGCGCCGAAAGTTTAGTCACGTGGGTTTGTTTTGACGTATGACGTATGCCATTGACCAATAAAATGCAGAACGACATGCGACACGGAACGTAAGTTTATAAATTGGAAAGCCTTTGCGGCGCACCGTAACTGAGAGCGAAGCGGAACTGAACTGAGCGTAGCGTAACTACAAAGTTTATAAATTGGACTTTTTATTGGTGAAAATTCGTTAAAGGAAAAAGTTAGGTTAGGAATAAAAAGGCTCGTTCTTGCGATAAGGAATCAAGAAGAAAATGGCGGAGAAACACAGTCAAATGTTTTATGTAAAACCTTTTGATGGAATGTCCTACTCAAACTGGGAATTTAGGGCCAAGTTGTTGCTTGAACAACAAGGAGTGAAACATATGTTGACGGAAAGTCCTCCTAGTCAGACTGAAACTGATGGGTATGAAAAGTTTAGAAAAGCTGATGTAAAGGCTAGAACCATTATTATACAATGTGTATCCGATAACATATTGGAAATGTTGAAAGATAAGACTTCAGCAAAAGAAATAATGGAGTGTTTGAACAATACCTATTCAAAGAAAGGGATTTCTTCACAAGTCACTTCACAAAGAAAATTAAGAAGTATGAGGTACGATGGTGGAAGTTCTTTGACACAATTCTTGACAGAATTTGATCAAACTATTTTTGAATTGAAGTCAGCTGGTGGAAGTATAGTTGAAAGTGAGGTAATATTACAGCTTTTATCTGCAATGCCAGAGTCATATCAGACTGTAACAACGGCAATAGATATTATGTTCTGTCAAAACCAAGCTGCAGTTAATTTGGAGTTTGTGCGAAATAAACTGTTATTAGAAGAAGCTCGACAAAACAAAGTAGAACCAGAAAATTGTCAAAACTCGGCTTTTGTTGGTTACAAAAGAGGTGGAGTTAACTGGAGAAGACCTACGAGAGGAAGTTATAATGGAAATGGAAGTAGAGGTGCTGGAAATACAACTGGAAATGGAAGTAATCAAGAAAATAAGTTTTTATTTAAATGTCACCACTGTGGGAAACCTGGACATAAAAGGTCACAATGTTTCTCTTTGCATGGAAATAGGAACAGAGGAAGTCATGGTTATAGAGGAGATTATAGAGGTGGTTACAATGCTCAAAGTGCCATGGAAAATAACACTCAGGACAGTTTAAATGATGGAGAAAACTCAATATCCTTTCTTACTTCATATGAAGAAGATTTATCTGAGAATACAGTAAATATATCAAGTGATAATTCGAGAATTGTTAAATTTGTTATAGACAGTGGTGCAACCAATCACCTAGTTGGACAAAATATGGAAACTTTTATTAAAAATGGGAGAACAGTTGAACATAGCATTAGTGTGGCTAAACAAGGAGAAATGTTGAAAACAATGATGGAAGGTGAGCTAAACTTAAGACTTAAGACTGGTGAGCATGTGGAAATCAAGCATGTATGGGTCTGTGAAAGTTTGTTGTACAATTTACTATCTGTAAGAAAACTGGAAGAGAGCGGTTTTAAAGTAATTTTTGAAAATAAGAAGGTCTCAGTTTTAAAGAGGAATAAAGTAATCTTTGAAGGACAATTAGAAGGCAATTTGTATATAGTATCTTTCTATTTAAATACTGATTTTCAAAATGCTAGTGTTGCTATTAATGGCGATAGAATGTTGTGGCATAGAAAAATGGGACACTCTTCGAGGTATCCAGCTCCTGGAGTGTGTGAAGTGTGTATTAAGGCAAAGCAAACGAGGTCACAATATATAGACGTTCCTGAAGAAAGAAAAGCAAAAAGAATTCTGGAAATAATATCAACAGATATCTGTGGACCCATAAATCCTCCTACATACGATGGCATGAAATATTTTATTACCTTCATAGATCATTACTCGCATTTTTGTGTATGCTATTTACTGAAACATAAAAGTGACGCATTGGAAAAATTTCAAGAGTATGTAGCAATGATAGAGGCTAAATTTAATACTAAGATTTGTAAGCTAAGATGTGACAATGGTGGGGAGTATACGTCATATGCTTTTAAACATTTTTGTGAAAAGAAAGGAATCAGAATTCAATATACTGTTGCACACAATCCTCAGCAGAACGGGGTTGCGGAACGGTACAACCGTACAGTGATGGAAAAAGCAAGAAGTTTAATTTTTGATGCTAATCTAGATAAAGAGTTGTGGGGTGAAGCTGTACGAACAGCAATATACTTGAATAATAGAACAAGAACAAGAACTTTGAAAGATAATGAGATACCTGCTAAAATCTGGTACAAGGAAAAGGTAAACTTAGATAAGATAAAGTTGTTTGGATGCAAAGCCTACAACTTAGTACCAAAAGAAACAAGAAAATCAAAATTGGATTCACATACTGAAATATTGATCATGATCGGTTATGCAGATAACGGTTACAGGCTTTGGGACCAAAACAAGAGAAAAGTAAAACATGGAAGAAACGTTATATTTGAAGAAATAAAGAGTATAAAAGAACCAAATATCTGTATGGAAGATGAATTAAGACCAGAAGAAGGAAAAATAGAACCTGAATGCAACCTAGAAAACCAGAATAAAGAAATAAGTATCAACAATGACAGAAAAGAATCTAGAGAACGAAGGGGACAAGAAGAAGTAGAAGAATTGGAGTTACCTGTTACAAGAAGAAGTGTAAGAAATCGAGTACTACCAAATTATCTTAATGACTACGACATGAATAACGATTTTGATAATGTAAACTTGTTAACGGCTCTATCAGTGACTAATTACCTGATGGATGTACCCAAGACTTATTCGGAGGCTGTAACTTCAGATCCTGGATGGAAAGATGCTGTTCAAGAAGAACTCGATAGTTTAAAACGGTGTGAAACATGGGACTTGGTTCAGCTACAAACAGATGACGAGGTGATAGACTCTAAGTGGGTGTTTAGTGAAAAAGTGGTTAATGGAAAAGTAAAGAAAAAGGCAAGGCTTGTTGCTCGTGGCTTTAAGCAAAGTATGATTATAAATGAAGATGTGTATGCACCTGTTGCTAAAATGTCAAGTATTCGAATTTTGTTATCATTGTATGTACAGTTTGATCTATATGTTATTCAGCTTGATGTAAAATCGGCATTTTTAAATGGAAGGCTGAAAGATCCAGTATATATGCAAATACCAGAAGGTCTTAATGTGGATAAAGATTTGAATTTAATTTGTAAATTGAAAAAGTCATTGTATGGGCTTCGTCAGTCTCCTAAGTGTTGGAATTCTTTATTTAACGACATTTTGATAAAACTTGGTTTTCAGCGTTCCAAAAAGGATGCATGTTTGTATCTTAACGGTATGACATATTTACTTATACATGTTGATGATGTTATTGTTTTTTCTAATTCTAGAAAAGTTTTGGATTTTGTTAAAGCAAGTTTAGTTAAGCAACTTGATATGAAAGAGTTTCAAAATAAAAATATAAATTTTCTAGGGTTGGAAATAACCAAAGATGATAATGTGGTTTATATAAGGCAAACAAATTTGATCGAGAAAGTTTTGGAAAAGTTTAATATGTGTGACTGTAAACCTCATGCATTACCAATGCAGCCAAAACTTCAGTTGAGCAATGTAAACTCAAATAATGTTTGTGAAAAATCGATTCCATATAGAGAACTTATAGGATCACTCATGTATATAATGTTAGGTTCAAGACCTGATCTGAGGTTTGCAATTACCTATTTTTCACAATTTCAGAACTGCTTTACAACTGAACATTGGAATCACTTAAAGCATGTCTTGAGATACCTGAAACAAACTAAATCATATGGTTTAAAATACATTAAGAGTAGCAATTCCAATATTCAATTGTCAGCATTTGTCGATTCTGATTTCGCAAATGATATAATAGACAGAAAGAGTATTTCAGGATATGTAATAAAGATGAACGATAATGTTATTGAGTGGAAAACAAGAAAACAGAGTGTTGTTGCGCTCTCAAGCGCTGAATCAGAATATATCGCTTTGTCCTCTTGTATTACTGATTGCTTATTTTTTGGTCAAATCTGTTCAGAAATTTTAAATGTTAATGTTTTTCCTATTGAAGTTTACGAAGACAATCAGTCATGTATTCGAATGGCGTCTACTTTAGAAAGCAAGCGTACTAAACACATTGATATTAGACATCATTTTGTGCGTGATTGTATTGATCAGAAAAAGGTTATTTTGTTTTATATCCCAACAGAAAGTCAGCAAGCGGATTTGTTAACAAAGGCTCTACCGTTTGTAAAATTAAAACGTTTTCGAGATTGTTTAAATGTGGTGAAAATTAATGGATAATCCTACATATTGCTGATAGTTTTGCTGAGAAATGAAAAGCAATTTTAGTTTTATAAATGTTCATTTTTACTGTTTAAAATATTAGAATAGTATTGCAGAATTGGGGGGGAATGTTGTTGAATCCAATTCTGTGTTAGAAGTGTGAACACGCCTTAAGATGTTGAAGTGACGTATGTAAAATGTCAGTGTTAAGAGAGAGTGTAAAATAAAATGTATGAAGAATAGAAGTTGTGTTATTCTCTTTAGAATGTTTTAATAAATATAAAAGTAACTACTTACCTTGAGCGGCCTTCCACGTCCATAATAGTATAGTACGTAATCGACAGAGATATGTATGTGCACTTTTGTTCCTCTTAATAGAACAGTATTTTAATGTTATTTATGAAAATATCTGGAGTTTTTGTTTAAAATAGACGCACAGCAACACGGAACCACGGACAACTAAGGTTAGTTTTGCATGAAACGTCAAACCAAGCCAACGAACGAGCTGGCGCATGGCGCCACAATTACAATTATTGTGTTGCCAACTATCGGCCAATAAAATTCAAATTATATTAATTTTTACAAGCTTAAATAAACAAAATATTTGCTATAAGTGGGTTCGTATCAATGAAGAATACTTTAAGTTTGTAGTAAATTTAATATTGCATTTGCCGTGGGTTCTTAAGCCTCAAAAAAAGTAATTTTTGGGTCCCTAATTTTTTTAAATATCATTAATATAAATGACTTTTAGAAAATATATTCATATGCTGGGGCACGGGATCAAAAGTAGTTGTATTAAACACAGTTGTATTAGAAACAAGGTTTTAATGAACCTTTATTATTAATTATTTCACAATAATTATTGTATACTGACGGTGAAAAACAGAAATCTGAGACTGGCTCAGGCTCACGGTTGATTAGGGAGGAGGGTGATATTATGAAGCAGAGCGAGGGTTGCGTTTATTGCCCCCTTTATTAATTCTAATGCACATTCAGTATTCTTTGGGCATCATAGCTCCTTTTTATTTACTAGATAAATAAACGCAAAAAAAGTGTAGTTTTAAAAAATAAAAAATTATGAGGCTTTTTTTGAATTTATTTGAATGCTTAAGCATTATTGTTTAGCTCTTATTTAAATTCTGGTAATATGCAAAGAGCAGAAGTTTGAACCAAAGTAGTTCCTAAGATACTTACTCATTTCCTGACTATTGGGTTACGTACGTGTTCCGTATTAAATTAAGGACATACATTTCTGGTAAAAGAATGTCACGGCAAATATTTCGCAGGAAATTATTGATAAGATAAAACTTAACGCCCATAATTCACGATTTAATGCCAAATCCTCTGTAAAAATTATTTCCCGTATTTAATTATTAATCACGTTTTCATTAACTGTGACAAGTATTAATATCTATGTTCTTACTTATTTGCACGATTAATTTTAAGTGATACCTAATTATAAAAATGTTAATACAGGGTCGTTGGTATGTATGGAAACGGTCGATTATTTCTCAAAGTAAAACAGCTAGCAAAAAATACTTAAGACAAAAGTTTTAGGGTTCTTTGAGGTCTATTGGAATTAAAAAAAAATAAGTATACAGGATGAGTCGAAAAGCCGTAGAGAAACAAAGTTACTTTTTTTTAATGGAACACTCTATATCTTAGTATATTTTTGGATTCTACATAAAATTACAATTATTTTTTAATAAGTCTATTATAAGTCTAAACCTAATAGTTTCCGAGATATCGACTTTTGATGAATTACATTTTTGAAATTTGACAGATTCTAGCTTTCTAATGTTATACCATAGAGCAAAATGGCTTCCATGTCCCTATCTTACTTTTTTATTATCTTCCCAAAAATATCAACTTCCGGTTAAACCGGAAGTACTATATTTCCGGCTTTTGAGTTACATCCGGTTTAACCGGAAGTTGACACCTGTAGGAAGATAATAAAAAACTAAGATAGGGATATGTAAGCCGTTTTACTCTAAGACGTACCGTTAGAAAGCTAGAGGCTGTCAAAGTTCAAAAATGTAATTTTGCAATAGTCGATATCTCGGAAACTATTAGGTTTAGACTTATAATGTATTTATTAAAAAATTATTGTAATTTAATGGTAAATCCAAAATAATTCTAAGACAGATGATGTTCCATTAAAAAAAGGGTAACTTTGTTCTCCTACGGCTTTCTGACTCATCCTGTATACTTATTCTTTCAAAATTTTTATGGACTTTAAAAAACCCTAAAACTTTTGTCTTAATTATTTTTTGCTAGCTATTTTACTTTAAGAAATAATCGACCGTTTCCATACATACCAACGACCCTGTATATGCTTAGCATTCTTAGCCTATGAAAAATGAACATCCTTATAATATTAATTTTTTGTAAGCTAAACTCCAATATGAATTTGGTAGGTGTATATGATTTCCTGGCGAACATAAGGAGCCCCACAATTTGATATAGGATTAAAGTTTGCACTTCCGCATGACCTGATACATAAAAGGCGTGTCCTAGTTTACTTTTGAATATTATTTTTATTGCCGAAATGAAAAAGCTTGTTTTAGTCGCAAATACAAATTTTATTTATTACTAAAAAGTTTCTTTTTTTCTTAGACCGTTTCTCGTGGGTTGTTAATTGTTTATCTGAAATGAGCACGGGCAGCATTATTGGGCGATACAGAACTCCGCAGATCGACAGGTAAGAGGATTAAAAATGTATGAGTCTCCGCAGGTCATACAATGTTGCCCTCTTGGTAATACTTGAAACTCCGCATATTGATATTTAAAATTATAAATGCCATTTGAAACTTGCTGCCCTGGTGTTTTTTAGTTTTTTATACCTCTTTTATTTTTTTTTATAAGTAGATCGACTCAAAACGGGTGGTAAATAATTGGCCGGTGAACTTAAAAAAGGCGAATTGAACCAAAAAGGTGGATTAGATGCCGTGTTAGCGCTGTTTAACCAATATAAGTCTATAAAAGGGGCAAACAATTAATAATAATATTCCCTGGTGAACTTGAAAAAGGCGAATCGGAACCAAAAAGGTGGATTAGATGCCGTGTTAGCGCTGTTTAACCAATATAAGTCTATAAAACCTTATACCTGCGCAAGGATTCTGCGGAATCTCATAGGCGGATTAAGAGCAATAATTTTATGACGATAGACTAATTACCTGTATCTGCGGAGTTCCATGCTGCCCGCATTATTTGTAGTGGCTGCACCAAAAAATGGTATCATCATAAAAGTTCCTATTGGCCTTTTCATAAATTTAAAACAAATATATTTATATTTAAAAATCTTTAAAAATCCTTACTTCTCAGATGGAGTAGAATAAATATAATATACTAGGTAGGAAAATATTTCCTAGCCATCTGATTTAATAACCTTATACTATAAGGCCGTATTTGGCTAACACAGTTAGCGCTACAATACTAAATTGATTGCTTAAAACTACCAAGAAAGGAAGACCTTTCTGTTGGTAGGATGCTGCTACCTATGGACCGGTTTCGAACTTATTGGTTCTCGTCAGCATAGGGTAAGCGCAGACATACCTAACAACAGAAAGGCCTCAAGTCTTTATAACCAGTTTTATCGTCCTGCTCAGGCAGTGAACGACAAATGGCGCCATCTCTTAGAAGTTTTAAGCAATCAGGAGAGAGGACTATACCTTTAGGTATATTAAAAACTTAAAAATCTTTAAAAATCCTTACTTCTCAGATGGAGTAGAATAAATATAATATACTAGGTAGGAAAATATTTCCTAGCCATCTGATTTAATAACCTTATACTATAAGGCCGTATTTGGCTAACACAGTTAGCGCTACAATACTAAATTGATTGCTTAAAACTACCAAGAAAGGAAGACCTTTCTGTTGGTAGGATGCTGCTACCTATGGACCGGTTTCGAACTTATTGGTTCTCGTCAGCATAGGGTAAGCGCAGACATACCTAACAACAGAAAGGCCTCAAGTCTTTATAACCAGTTTTATCGTCCTGCTCAGGCAGTGAACGACAAATGGCGCCATCTCTTAGAAGTTTTAAGCAATCAGGAGAGAGGACTATACCTTTAGGTATATTAAAAACTTAAAAATCTTTAAAAATCCTTACTTCTCAGATGGAGTAGAATAAATATAATATACTAGGTAGGAAAATATTTCCTAGCCATCTGATTTAATAACCTTATACTATAAGGCCGTATTTGGCTAACACAGTTAGGTCTTCCTTTCTTGGTAGTTTTAAGCAATCAATTTAGTATTGTAGCGCTAACTGTGTTAGCCAAATACGGCCTTATAGTATAAGGTTATTAAATCAGATGGCTAGGAAATATTTTCCTACCTAGTATATTATATTTAATATATTTATATGTCCTAACGGATCAAGATCTATATTTTGGTCAGTAGCTAAGGCCGTCAGTCCAAACTTTATCAAGTCAACTATTCCACCTCTAACACGTTCTAATAGCATCATTGCCACCAAAGCACAGGAAGAAGCAAACTTACTGGCGAACCTATTCTTTTCGCATTCAGTGGATAATTTTTAGCGGAAAACTCCACCGTCTTTAATTCGACTCGTCAGTGGTAGAACTTGCCACTAGACAAGTTACATGAAAGAATTTTTCAAATAGAATGAAAATTCACAAATCAAAGTGCAAAGCGCAAAATCCATGTGCATCGCCTTTTGTGCTGAAAGCTTTGGATATAATCAGCCTGGCACAGCCTTTGGCTTTTCCACCATTCTTAAACTGTCAAAATATAATTTTGGGGGACTGGACGTTATTTTTTCCGTCGTTAATGAACTTTCTGTTCAGCCTTAGTACTCGTTGAACTGGCAAGCTTGCTTGAGCAACTAATATGATAGGACGTGTTAGGTACTACAATAAGCAAATTGTTACCTACAGAAATTAAATTAAATATTTATTTATGATATAAGTGTTAAAAGTACATTTTTAAGGCACGCATGTGGAAAAAACCACAAGAGTGCCTTCAAAATACTTTTAACACAAATATCATACAATATTTTTTCTACAAACGGCAATAAAAAGCATACAATAATTGAAAATTAAATGTTTAGAATCTCTTACATCCAGAAAGTTTCTAATAGCATGGTATATTTATATTAAATTAGTTTACATTTGTCAGTAAAACCTAGCAACCATCATTGTTGGCTGATTCGTTTACAGAAAAATTGAAAGGTCTTGTCAGTTTTAATAAAACGCTAGCGCTGGCTGTAGTAATTTGCCAAAAATGCAAGAAATACAAGAAATCGATCCACTTAAAGACATAGAAGAAGCTGCTAACAGAGCTATCTTGGATTTACTGTCACGAAAATCAAGAATTCAATATGAGATTGCTCATAATAAATTTATTAAATGGTGTGAAAACAAAGGCGTTTCTGGAAAGTATTCCGAAAACATATTCCTGGCCTATTTTGAGGAAAAGGCAAAGGTATGGAAGTCATCTTCTCTTTGGTCCCATTATTTAATGATCAAAGCTATGTTACGTGTAAATAACGACGTAGATATCAGCAAACATTTAAAATTGATTGCCCACTTGAAACGTCAAGGAGAGGGTTACCAGGCCAAAAAATCAAAAATTTTTTACTAGAGACCAAATTGAACAGTTTCTGAAGTGCGCACCGGATGATGAGTACCTTCTGATGAAAGTTACGATTATAGGAGAATTTGGTGCCTGCCGCAGGGAGGAGCATTGTGAGTTGACTCTTGACAACGTAGAAGATATGGAGACTTCATTAGTTAATAAAATATCAGATACCAAAACCAAGGCACCACGAAATTTCACTATCATTGAAAAATTTTATTCGGATTTTTATCGAAAATATACTGATCTTCGTCCAGCAGATGTCGTACATCGGCGGCTCTTCTTAAAATATGTAAAAGGTAAATGTACCAGAAATCCGGTCGGAATTAATACGTTCGGAAAATTTCCTGTTGCTATAGCAAGATTTCTGCAACTTCCAAATTCAACACTCTATTATATAATTACTTTCGCCGTTCCTCTGCGAGCTTACTTGCCGATGCTGGAGCAAATTTGACGACAATTAAGCGGCATGGGGAATGGAAATCCTCAACCGTTGCGGAAGGGTACCTACATTGTGGATTCCGTGGATAATAAAAATGCTATTGCTCGCAAATTGCTTACAGTACCTACAAACGACATCAGCCGATGATGCTTCAACATCAACTGGACATGCTGCTGTTTCTGTTCAATCCTCATCGACCGCGAAGAACAGCAGAACTGAGGAAGGAATTAATTTTTCAAATTTTTCAAATTGTACTATTAATATAAGTGTAAATAAATAAAATAGAAATATTTTTTGACGTTTTTTTGAAAAAATTGACATTTTACTTTTAACGCTAGTGCCTTAAAGTAACATTTTTAAGGCTAGTAGACAGTGTTAAAAGTTCCATTTTTAACACGTTTGTAGAAAAAAATCAATTATGCTAATTTAAAAATGATTATTTACCTCTTTATCACATAGATGTCATTCAACAAATCATGTTTCTGCATTTTACACATATTTACCAATTACAAATGCTTTTAGTGAGTAAAACCAGCAAGCATTTTAACAGCGATTAAATCCTTTAAAATTAAGATTATATACCTATATACCTCTAAACGTGTATAAAAAAAATGATATCATACAGCTAACTAGTTGTTTCCAATACCTTTTATCCATTTAAAAACCCCTAAAATGCTTATTTTTTCAGTACGTATTTATAAATTAAAATTTCTTACGTTAGAGCTAAAAAAACTGAACAAATTTATTAATAACTTGGGTAATATTAAATAAATTTACAAACGTAACACTTTATTTTATAATTTTTTTAAACACAAAAAAACTCGAGCTTTAAGTTATAGCTCATAAACTGGACGAATATTTTTCTTAAAATTTTTGCTTCACCCAAGTGTTGATCTCGGGCTTTTATCGTTAAGTCTCCAACAATTTAGAAGCAAAATTCAAAGCTGTCGTAATTGAAAAAAATTCACCTATTTTCAAATTCGTTTACCTTTACTCCACGTACATTTTGTGATAAGATTTTGTTTTTACGAGAAAATTGTTATTACTCGAATATACTCACAACCCTCAAGAACAAAATTAACGCGTAACAAAAAAATTGCCATTTGGTTAATATTTATAAAAACATGTTGCCACAAATTTTCGAATTTTGGAAACTAGTTGTTTTTTAATTATGTTGCGTAAATATTTTTTGATGCTTGATTTTATACAGAGTGGAGAAAGTGGAGGAAGCTGAGAACGTAAAAATGTGTCAAATAAAATAATAATAGATGTAATCATTGCTAATTCTAAAACTTAGACTGGTTTATATCAAGTTATGATTCATTTTAGCTAAATACCAGAACGGTTGAAGATGCCGGAAGTGATATCTTGGGTCTTTAGCACTATAGTGTTTAATGCTCTGTAAAAACATCTTCAATTATGTTTAAATATCTGATTTGAAATACAATTTATAAAAAACGATATCATAGGTATAGTATAGGTACTATAAACAATTATACTAATAACTATATATTCAGTCATGCTGACCCTGCGAGCCTTTTTTTTTTTAATTTTGCCCATATGGTGTCCCAAATTATGACGCACATCTCATGGTAGTTTTTAAAAATAATGTAAAATCTAAACGAAATTAAACTCTTAAGCTTTCAAATTAACTAAATAATTTTTCATTTAAGCGTGTACATATTTATATATAGGTATATTTTACATATTTCACTCGTCGTAGCGGACTCGTGATATTAAAAACACCCTTTCATAACAAAATTATCGGTAATTTTAAAGCACTCATGATACTAACCACGAACATTTTTTGACGTAACAATAATCGAATTGATTTCATGTACTTGTAATTACGTGTGCACAAGCAACCAATGACAATAACATTCACTAATAACAGCCCCCAAAACTTTTAGATATAAGAATAAAACTGTTGTGGGCGTCGCCAAGGAAGGGAGGGAAGGGCTGCTGCCCCCCCCCCTAGAGATTTAAAAAATATGAAAATATAGATAGAGGTTGGAGATACCTTGATACCCACTACCTATACTAAGTCCAAAATTTCTGTCAGTGGCTCATCACTAGCATATAGAGAGGGTGGTTGAATTCCATTGGCGCGTGTATTCTAAAAAATAACAAATGATGAAATTACGTCGGAACGTCATAAAATTTTTATAAATTCAATTTATTTACGTAACCCTTAAAACCTGATCGACGACCTTTTTCAATAGAATTTGCCTGCCTTGAACTTTGAATAATTTATTAGATCTTGTCATACATTCCCAACTGTGTGCCCTTCATTGAGCCCTTTCGACGGTGTAATACAATTTCTTCCCTTCTTTCCGAAACTCCAGTATTATTTTTCAAATATTATCGCCGTTATACAATAATTTAATTTTTTTCAATTAGTAGGCTTCCTCGATTTCGTTTAAAATATACCTAAAATTAATTTCTTTTTAAGTTTGCTTAAAAACTCTTAATGATATTTTAGGTAAAGATTCTGATGTGTCCTTCTTAATTTCGGCCATAATTGTTTTGATTCCGGATATTTCATTTAGAAAAAAAAATCTATGGTTTTTTTGTCATAAGTGGCGTATTTTGTGGCATCATCCAGAACTGTATCACCGACATAAAAATAATATAAAATGTACGTTTATCGGCATAAGTATAAGGTGGCTCAAAAAAATATCTTGTTGCATATCTAAAGCCAAGTTCTCACTACGCATCAAACTGATGCAACTTTTTACGTGCAACTTTTTTTGAAGCATGGAGTTGTAGAGGGTATTCACACTATGCATCTTTTTTTTAGGGGAAATGTTGATTTTAGCCAACATAAAAAAATCACTAGACATAAAATCGAAATACCACTAGATTTAACTGCTTTGTTTACTTTTTTCCTTCATTCCTTCATTAAAAAATTGGGTTCTTAAAGAGTGTATTTTTTTATTAATCTCTTCAACAGAGACGTCCACCCCACTATCAAATAAAATTGTCTTTACATTGGATATGGAATCCATACGTTTATTTTTTAATTTGTAGTCCTGGTTCGTTGTTACATATAGATTGGAAAATGTTTCGTACGCCATGATAAGAACAGTAGTTGCGTCCCTGTCCCATACACCTGTATCACACATTGTTTGACTACAAAGACTACTTTAAAAAAGTATTCACAAAAAAAGTTAAACAACAGTGATAACATTCACAGCTGATCGACAGGTTGACAACATAAAAAAACGGTTGCTAATCAAAATGTCACTAAAAAAATCCCCAGGATGCATGCAACTTTCTGATAAAAATAGAGCATGTTCTATTTTCGCGCATTTTGATTCACGCTTCATTTTTTAACGTATTTCATAGTTTGAACACCAAAAATGCACGCAACTTTCCGAGATGCATGAAAAAGATGCATAGTGAGAACAAGGCTTAAGAAACTTTACAATTTTTTTGTATATGCCAAATATTTTTTTTTACGGCAGCTAGACGTGAGTAATAAACGTTTTCAGTCATAGGTCTAAAACCACAAGGCCAAAAAAATTTAAATCTTACATGTTGCCACAAAATGACCTAACATTCAAAAAGTTTGTTAAAAGTCTTAATTAGAGTCCCATTTATTTTCAATAGGAGATTACGAGTTCTTAGCATACTTGATATAGAATAATAGGATAACCTATTTTGCGAAGCCTAGGATAAAAAATTTCAAAAACTATAA
Source organism: Polydrusus tereticollis (assembly GCA_963920685.1). NCBI lineage: Eukaryota > Metazoa > Arthropoda > Insecta > Coleoptera > Curculionidae > Polydrusus > Polydrusus tereticollis. Next base: position 38,797,019 of record OY987326.1, on the reverse strand, counting down.
TATTTAAATAATAACATGTTTCATAAAAAATTAAGGAATTTAAAAGATATCCCTCATCAGTTAAAAAATACAGGGTGTTCCATCAGTGGCGTATTTAGGATTGTAACACGGGGGGGGGGGGGGGAGATCCAATTTTTTTTTTCTTTTAAAAAATGCGCCGCATTGCATGCATGCCTGCAAACCCGACCCGAAAAAAACGTAGAAATAAAGAAGTTTTTAAATATAAACGCCAATATTTCTATTTTAAATATTAGTTTTTTGAAGCTATGTAAGACGTATAATATTTTACCCCCTTAATTAGAAAACCCGGAACAAACAATAAAATTCAACAATTGCAACAACTGTGGGAATCCCCAAACATCTTATATACGCCACAGTCCAGGATCAGTACTTCAACAATGTCATCTCTTTTGGGTTTATGATAAATTGAAATGAAATCGATCTGGAAAACTTGAAATAATGTTTCATGTTGTTTATTGCAAATGAATGAATGTGATTTTGAGCTTTCCCTACTATTGAGCCCACGGAGAGGGGGGAGGGTCCAGACCCCCCCTAAATTCGCCACTGTCTTCTATTTCAAAAAAGTGAAATAACACATATGTAAATTAGCCAAATTTGTCAAGTCGCCACGTACGTACCATAAACCTCAAAAAAAGTAGTATGAGTATGTATGTAGGGCTTATTTAAAGGTACTTATGATAAAAATTTTGTCCTAACCAAGTTGAATGCCCCATGATATGATTTTTTTAACGAGTCGCTAAAAATTCCTTAAATATCAGAAAGAAAAAAAAAATACTTGGCAACGCTGCAACAAAAAACGGATATAGAGGTTAGTTTTCTTTACTGAATCGAATAACTAAAATTATACAGGGTGTTTCCTTTAAAGAAAAAATTATGTTCATGTAATAGCTTTTTTGGATCACTCGGTATGGCGTAAAATTTTTTTACGTCATGGCTTTTGGTAAACCCAACAACATTTACATAATTTTTTTTGTATCCCTTGTCATTTAGGCGCTATCAAAGACGACTGTTATACAGGGTGACATTGAAAAAAGTACAATGCATAGTACCACAGGATAGAGGGCATCAAAAGAATCTAAAAAGTTACTATACACTGCTGGTGTTTGGTTGGTGTACCAATTGCTTTGCTATTCGAGATATAGGATATTGTAATGAACCTACACTTTTTCCTTTTAAAATGCAACACATTTCCTCCAGCATTACAACAGTAAAAGGTCGTAATAGTTTTGCCTTTTTCAGAAGAAGTAACAGCTGCTACATTTTCCGCTATAACATTCGTAGGTTTGTTGTTTAGTTGGAGTCCAGGTTCATCCATGTGAAAGATGCGGTCTGGTTTTTCCGTCATTGGCATTCTTGCAAAATTGTTTTTTCGAGAAGTTGAAAATAATTTTAAACTTCTTGCCTGTTCATACCTTGACTTCTTATCGCAGAAACACCTTTCGAATTTCTCACGCTTAGATCGGGATTTATTCTCAAACTTCTTATAAGCTATTGAACATGACAGTGCACACCTTTGCTATTATTACGTTAAAATTGTGCACTTGGGTTTGATCTTGAAAATTTAGTGTAACCTTAAAATTAACCTAACCTTGACCTCAAGGTCAAATCCACTTTTTAGTCAAGTGACCCTCAACTTAGATTTGACCTTGACTTTGAGTTGTTTTTGAGACTTTGAACATAACAGTGCACAACTTTGCTAAAATTTGGACCATGAAAGTGATCTTGAAAGTTCAAGGTCACTTCCAAGGTCAAGTCCAAATTTTAGTAAACTGACCTTGAACTTGTGTTTGACATTGAACATGACCTTGCCCGTGACCTTGAAAGTCTAAGGTCACTTAAAAGGTCAAGCCCAAATTTAAGTAAAGTTACCTCTAACTTGATTTTGACATTGAACACGATCTTGTCTATGACCTTGTCCGTGACCTTAAAAGTTCAAAGTCACTTCCAAGGTCAAGTCCAAATTTTAGTAAAGTTACCTCAAACTTGGTTTTGACATTGAACATGACCTTGTCCGTGACCTTGAAAGTTCAAGGTCACTTCCTAGGTCAAGTCCAAATTTTACTAAATTAACCTCGAACTTGGTTTTGACATTGAACATGACCTTGTCCGTGACCTTGAAAGTTCAAGGTCACTTCCAAAGTCAAGTCCAAATTTTAGTAAAGTTACCGCGAACTTGGTTTTGACATTGAACATTACCTTGTCCGTGACCTTGAAAGTTCAAGGTCACTTCCAAAGTCAAGTCCAAATTTTAGTAAAGTTAGCTCGAACTTGGTTTTGACATTGAACATGACCTTATCCGTGGCCTTGAAAGTGCAAGGTCACTTCCAAAGTCAAATCCAAATTTAAGTAAACTTACCTCAAACTTGGTTATGACATTGAACACGACCTTGTCCGTGACCTTGAAAGTTCAAGGTCACATACAAGGTCAAACCCAAGTTTTAGTCAAGTGACTTTAAACTTTGAAGTTCGAGGTAAGTTTACTAAAATTTTGACTTGACCTTGGAAGTGACCTTGAACTTTCAAGGTCACGGACAAGGTCGTGTTCAATGTCAAAACCAAGTTCGAGGTAAGTTTACTAAAATTTTGACGTGCCCTTGGAAGTGACCTTGAACTTTCAAGGTCACGGACAAGGTCGTGCTCAATGTCAAAACCAAGTTCGAGGTAAGTTTACTAAAATTTGGGCGTGACCTTCAAAGTGACCTTGAACATTCAAGGTCACGGACAAGGTCGTGCTCAATGTCAAAACCAAGTTCGAGGTAAGTTTACTAAAATTTGGGCGCGACCTTCAAAGTGACCTTGAACTTTCAACGTCACGGACAAGGTCATGTTTAATGTCAAAACCAAATTCGAGGTAACTTCACTAAAATTTGGACTTGACTTTGGAGTGACCTTGAACTTTCAAGGTCACGGACAAGGTGGTGTTCAATGTCAAAACTAAGTTCGAGGTAAGTTTACTAAAATTTGGACGTGACCTTGAAAGTGACCTTGAACTTTCAAGGACACGGACAAGGTCGTGCTCAATGTCAAAACCAAGTTCGAGGTAAGTTTACTAAAATTTGGGCGTGACCTTCAAAGTGACCTTGAACATTCAAGGTCACGGACAAGGTCGTGTTCAATGTCAAAACCAAGTTCAAAGTCACTTGACTAAAACTTGAATTTGACCTTGTATGTGACCTTGAACTTTCAAGGTCACGTACAATGTCATGCTCAATGTCAAAATCAAGTTCGAGGTAACTTTACTAAAATTTGGACTTGACCTTGGAAGTGACCTTGAACTTTTAAGGTTACGGACAAAGTTGTGTTCGATGTCAAAACCAAGTTCGAGGTAACTGTTCTAAAATTTAGACTTGACCTTGAACTTTCAAGGACACGTACATGGTCAAGTTCAATGGCAAACCCAAGTTCAAAGTCACTTGACTAAAACTTGGATTTGACCTTGTATGTGACCTTGAACTTTCAGGGTCACATACAAGATCATGCTCAATGTCAAAATTAAGTTCGAGGTAAATTTACTAAAATTTGGACTTGATCTTGGAAGTGACCTTGAACTTTTAAGGTCACGGACAAGGTCGTGTTCAATATCAAAACCGAGTTCGAGGTAAGATTACTAAAATTTAGACTTGATCGTGGAAGTGACTTTGAACTTTCAAGATCACGGACAATGTCATGTTCAATTTCAAAACCAAGTTCGTGGTAACTTTACTAAAATTTGGACTTGACCTTGGAAGTGACCTTGAATTTTCAAGGTCACGGACAAGGTCGTGTTCAATATCAAAACCAAGTTTGAGGTAAGTTTTAAAATTTGGACTTGACCTTGAACTTTCAAGATCACGGACAAGGTCATGTTTGACATTGAACACGACTTTGTACGTGACCTTGAAAGTTCAAGGTCACATACAAAGTCAAGTCCAAGTTTTAGTAAACTTACCTCGAACTTGATTTTAACATTGAACACGACCTTGTCCGTGACCTTGAACTTCAATGTCAAACCCAAGTTCAAAGTCACTTGACTAAAACTTTGATTTTACCTTGTATGTGACCTTAAACATTCAAGGTCACAGACAAGGTCGTGTTCAATGTCATAACCAAGTTCGAGGTAAGTTTACTAAAATTTGAACTTGGCCTTGAACTTTCAAGGTCATGGACAAGGTCATGTTCAATGTCATAGCCAAGTTCGTGGTACCTTCACTGAAATTTGAAATTTACCTTGAAGGTGACCTTGAACTTTTAAGGTCACGGGCAAGGTCATGTTTAGTGTCAAAACCAAGTTCAAGGTAACTTTACTAAAATTTTGACTTGACCTTGGAAGTGACCTTAAACTTTTAAGGTCACGGACAAGGTCGTGTTAAATGTCAAAACCAAGTTCGAGGTAAGTTTACTAAAAGCTGGACCTGACCTTGGAAGTGACCTCGAACTTTTAAGATTACGTACAAGGTCAAGTTCAATGTCAACCCCAAGTTCAAAGTCACTTGATTAAAACTTGGATTTGACCTTGTATTTAACCTTGAACTTTCAAGGTCACGGACAAAGTTGTGTTCAATGTCAAAACCATGTTCGAGGTAACTTTACTCAAATTTGGACTTGAATTTGGTAGTAACCTTGAACTTTCAAGGTCACGGACAATGTCATGTTCAATTTCAAAACCAAGTTCGAGGTAACTTTAATAAAATTTGGACTTGACCTTGGAAGTGACCTTGAACTTTCAAGGTCACGGACAAGGACGTGTTCAATTTCAAAACCAAGTTCGAGGTAAGTTTACTAGAATTTGGGCGTGACCTTGGAAGTGACCTTGAACTTTCAAGGTCACGGACAATGTCATGTTCAATTTCAAAACCAAGTTCGAGGTAACTTTACTATAATTTGAACTTGACCTTGAATTTTTAATATCACGGAAAAAAGACAAGGTCATGTTCAATGTTAAAACCAAGTTCGAGGTAAGTTTACTAAAACTTAGACTTGACTTTGTATGTGACCTTGAACTATCAAGGTCACGTACAAGGTCGTGTTAAATGTCAAAACCAAGTTCGAAGTAAGTTTACTAAAACTTGGACTTGACTTTGTATGTGACCTTGAACTTTCAAGGTCACGGACAAGGTTGTGTTCAATGTCAATACCAAATTCAAGGTAACTTGTCCGTGACCTTGAAAGTTCAAGGTCACTTCCAAGGTCAAGTCCAAATTTTAGTAAAGTTAGCTCGAACTTGGTTTTGACATTGAACAAGACCTTGTCCGTGACCTTGAAAGTTCAAGGTCAAGTTCAAATTTTAGTAAACTTACCTCGAACTTGGTGATGACATTGAACACGACCTTTTCTGTGACCTTGAATGTTTAAGGTCACATACAAGGTCAAATCCAAGTTTTAGTCAAGTGATCGACTTTGAACTTGGGTTTGACATTGAACATGACCTTGTCCATGACCTTAAAAGTTCAAGGTCACTTCCAAGGTCAAGTCAAAATTTTAGTAAAGTTACCTTGACACATGTTCATATGAACTTTTTTACATGAACTTTGTTTAGAAATGCGCCCTTGGAATTAGGCCTATCATTAGGTAACCCCTGTATAACCAAAAAGAGCCGAAACAGTCGGGCTAGTTAGAAAAACAGAGCAAAACTAAAAATCAAAATCGTTGCCCTAAACTTCGGATACTTACTACATAATATAATCTTCCGGTAAAAAACATCAAACAATGCTTCTTTTTAAATGGCATTTGACAGGTAAGAAATCTCTGTTGTGGTTTTTTTCTGGTTACCTACATGTAGAACCTAACGCCCAAAGCGTTTTTCAAAATACCTACAAATTAAAAAAAATCCATATGAAGAGCCGATGGGAAAAACGATGAAACTCACAATTTTATAAATTTTCAGGAAAGCGATTTCAAGATATAAAACGGCACTGATGTAATAATAATAGTAGAAAAAAATACAAATCCTAATTTTTACAAATATATTCTCATATTTAGCGTTTTTACATTATAGAAATTTAGTAAAGTATGAAAAATATTACGAATTTCCTTAATACATGCTTAATGCTCCAAGCGAAATAGGGAAAACAGTGAAACTCACACTCAGATTGTTTTGGAGTATAATATTAAACGAAACGGTTTATCGAGTACATTAATATTTTATTATGGAAACATAAAAAATAACTTATAAAGACGTATAACTGTATAAAAAAAATAAAACACTATGTCTGTGATGCAATTATTTCTTATTTTTATGGGGAAGTTCAAAAAAAAATTATTTTGATTCTTCGCTGCAATATTTGGCCAGTTTGATTAAATCTTGATATTTTTCGGCTGAAAGGGGGATCAGATCTGCAACCAACGAAAAAAGTGTGAAGGTGTGTATGTAATTATTTAATATTATTATTATTACCTTCATAGAGAGAAGTCGGAAGGCAAAATTCTCCGGTGCTGTTGCTTGCATTAGGTTTTCCTACAATGTCTACAGACTGCTATGCTCCGTTGTACGAGTCCCGGTAATAGACCAGTCGTGGATGCTCAACAGAAGTTTTTAATTCTTTAAGGGGTCTTGATGGGAAAGGACACTTCTTCTTGTATAAAGGCCGCAAATGTTGTTCCCATGATCAAAAATACTTTTGCTGCACCTTTTCAACGTCATATGGACTAGGCTTCACTCGCGCTGTCTTCACGACATCACACTAGTCACGTGGTTGTTCAATTCTTAATTTCTGATTAATGATGCCGAAGTCCCTATCACACTCTAAATAAGAGTGTCCACGGATGGGAAAAGTCATCTGAACGTGGTAAAGTTTCCGTTCATAATGGACAACATGATGCAAGAAACGAAAAACTGTAAAGCTTTTATTTTGTCCTCCACAGGAGTCCGAAAATATCTGTAGGGTTTTTACGTTAGGAGGTAGTTATAAATAAAATTATGTAGCAGTGAACACACATCGTTGCTTCCTTTCTTGCCTACAATTTGTGGGTAGCAGTAAAATATACTTTGCTATGTACTCAAGATGTGTATGTTGCACATGAACAAAGAGAGCTGACGACTGTAATACACGTTCTTAGTCGTGATGTTTGGCATCGGCAAATTTTTAGAAAAATCCATACAAATACCTTCCATGGCTACACTTTGTCTTGCTGATAATTTTACTTGCCTTCATAAAACATGTTCGCTTTTCGCAAATGCAGAGCTTTATCTGTTTCAAGATTTCATAACTGAGAAAGATGATCTAAACGTCCTGCTTCTGGACCATTAGACCATGTTATATTTCTCATTAAATATTTTTCTGTAGGAATCATATGACATTTTTGTGTTTGGATTTTGCGCCTTGAACAAATCATACATCTTGAATATATTTAAATCCTCAGGTAAGTACGTTTCATTGGTTTTTGAAGTACTGTAATGGCTAGATCTTCCCTTAAACGATGACATATGACTGCAAACAAGTTTTTCGATACCTTTCACAATTTTGTAAGGTCTATTTAAATGTAATCCTCTGCGATCTTTTGGTGGTGTTCCAATCAATTTAAGTGCATTTTGAATAAACTGCACTCGACGACCAGTAATACCGTGTAGAGCTAGAAATGCTTTATAACATACTTGAGTATCTAAAGACGATCCCTAGCTGATACCTTACTCTAAAGATATACGAGGCATCGTTGAATTTGTTTACACCTTCTTCTTTATACTTAGGTCTACTCCTTTTCACGGGAACAACGCTAATGAGTCCACCAAGATATAAGTTTTGTTCATCATATGTTCCATATGTATTAAAGTTTCTCGATATGTCCATCTTATTTTCGTGCGAAATTTTTGAAAAACACTTTAGTCGCTGACATCGGCAATCAGGGCCAAGTTCATGACTATTTAGTCTAATTTTTTTACCGACATCAGTCATTCTGCCATACGATCTTCTTTTTCTAGTATTCTTTTTCATATTGAACAATACATGTAACTCACTATTCTAAAATGTACCATACACATCACAAAATGAATTTGGGAGCTTCGGCGTTTTTTCGTGTTATGTTTGGAACCTTATAATTTTTCCGGAGTAGCCAGATTCTTCTAAGATTAAAATATTGGAACTCTTATTTTTCTTCGCGGTGTTAGATAGACTAACGTGTTAATCTCGCCGCTGCCTACATTTTGATCTGAACAACTCGATTTGACCAAATAATGGAGTTTCATCGTTTTTACCGTCGACTCTTCATATGGTGCAGACTTCTGGTCGCTGCAAATGCAACTGCATTTTTGTAAGATATGTAACATCATTTTTTTCCGTTACAAACATTATTGTGTGCTCTTAAAATGTGTAAATAACCACAGTAAAAATTTAGAAGGTCATTCAATTGACTTGGTTCAAACAAAAAAAAACTAAAAAATAGTGACACATTTATTTCCCAATTTTTAAAATCAGCGGTGTTATACATATTATATATATGTATAATAATTCTATTTACACTTATACCACTTTGCTAAAAGAAAAATCACAGGTGAAAACGTCAACGCCGGTGTGATATACGCGAAGTATACAAATAAAGCGGTTCCAAACACGAGACGCAGTGTTCCACATTTCTCTTAAGTAACCCATGAGGATGGTAATCTTTAATCTCTCTTCCTTATAAATACTTCCCACTAAAGGCGGGCCTGCTTCAGATATGATTTTAAGTTCAAGGTAGCGCGTGATTTCACAGCTTCTCCTACAGAGAGAGACGGTGGTTTATTTCCTTGTTTTTGGTGATTGAAAAAACTTTTTTCTTAAACAATAATGGCCCTTATTAAATATTCGTTGGTAATTTTATGCGTGGCACATTTTGCAAATTGTGAGAATGCTAAGACAAATAGTACTGGTGATCATCAGCAGCATGCATCGGTGAATAATGCTTCCAGAAAAAGTCGAGAAATTGGATCATATATTGGGATGATTTCATGTGCGATGAAGTACGACGTATCGTGCTTTGTGGATGCTGCGGAAAGTTACTTGGACGAGCGAAGAACTCAGCTGTTGGGTAAGTTTTAGTAGATTTTTTTAAGCAAGGCATTTTTCGAAATCAGAAGAAAGTAGTTACATAAGCGAATGGAAAATAATTCACTACATGAATTAATATTTTTATTACTTTATTAAGCACACATCCGAGAATTAAAATTTCGGTATCGATATTGTTGGGATATTTACTAGTTTAGCGGGATTTCTTGCGGCAGATCGGGCATAAAAAAGTGTATATTAACAATATGAAAGCACACACTTTTTTGGTGTATTTAGGAATTTGGCAAATACCACAAACCGCAACTATCGATCGCACAAAAGTACCAGCCTTTAATAGAAAAATACATGGTAATTAATTTAGGATTTTAAGTTAGAAACGACTTGTAATGGTACTTTTAGTTTTCGACCAATTATAATATCGAATATTAATGTGATTGATCTCTAACAAGTTTTAAGCCAATAGCGCATTAGAAAAAAAAGTCGCGGCTGCCACGGAAAATAAATTTGTTACGACAAAAATTATTGTTGTTACAGTGAATTGGGTGTTATAAATATTTAAAATTTAGTTCATGGTTGTAAAAAAAGTATAGCAATTTACGCAACCAATGGTCATCAAATAATACACTATTATACACCACACAAATTGTAAGATAGATATCAAAGTATACTATAGTAAACAAATTCCAATGAAGAAAAATTGATAAATAAAAGTTATTCAAAACGCACATTGATTTCAAGTGTCACTAGCGGAGAAGCTTATCGAAAACAATTTTTTTGGCTTTCTATTATAGTAGGACCTGTATTGGCATCACATTTTTTTTTACTCGCATACAAATAAGTCAATGATAATTAAATCAGGATATTGGGGAGGCCACGTTGCTCGAATGGTATAGCGACTTCGTCCCTATCTTAAAATACATTACTTATGAACTACCCTAACCTAATTTATTTTAAGGATAACTATTTCTCAGGTCTTTATATTAAAAAAATTTTTATATAGTTGTGTCTAAAAATGTATATTTTTAAAAATACAGGGTAGGTATTAAATTTTTTTCTTTATTATCTTAAAATCAGACTGCTTTCCTTTTTATCAAACTCTCAACGATTGCATTGGGTATCGAGGGAATGTTTGTAATTAAAAATTTTGACCCCTTCACAAGGAGCGTGCCTGTAGGCAATGGTTTCCATGTATTTTTATATGCACGTCACTGACCTTTTTAAATTTTGTTTCCAGATTATAGAATTTGTTTAACATGTTCTTCTAAAATAAGCTCTTAAATGAAAATAAGGCATTATATGTCAGGTAGGCACTAAATGGGGATTACGATAAAATCTCAAAAAATTAAAACATCAGTGGCTTGCATCTTTATATTTAAATCATATCTTCAACACTGGATTCTAGAAAATAGACATTTTTTTCAGAAGAGGCCTTAGGAATACCTTTAAGTATTTTAAATTGGAAAGATTTAGGAAACACCTTATACTTATACTGCGTTTACTTTTAAAATTTAAATAACATTTGCCATTACAAAGAACAACATCATTATTTGAATTGACTTACACCTGATTGTAGGTATAAGATGTTAAAACAACTTACTTTTAATACTATTTTTGCACCCATAAATTTTGATACACACGTACTGATCAAGTAAGATCTTTCTGGATTACAGGCGCTGCTTGTTATTACAAAGTTCCAGTTAACATTAGGAATTTAAGTACTGCAGTCGCTAAACTATACAAACATTAATAATCATTCAAACTCAACTCAAACTCAAAATATTATCAGAGACGACGTTCCCATTGACAAAGCTAAAATAGTATAAGTATCTAAGTATAAAGAAATACAAACAAAAGTAATTACAAACAACTTAAACTAGACAATGATAAAGATGATCTACCTACGTGTGACACATAGTATTTTTTCCCCTTTTGCCCTTAGAGAAAATCGGAATAATATTCAGGGTTGAGACGATTAGAATCAATTGATTAAAAACCACGATTAAAATCATGATTTTAATCAGTATGATTTTTTTCCAAAAAAATCATGATTAATTTAAAAAAGAGTTTTAAAATTTTAACACTTAAAATGTATTTGTTCATACAAAAAATAAAACTCAGACGCATTTTTATGTGGTGTTATTTATTATTTTATTAAAATAATCGAAGAGAACAGCTGGTTATTACAAAAATAAAACTTTAAAAAATTTAAAAAATTAAAACTAAAAAAACCTTTTTAATACAAAAAATACTTAATTTAAACAAAAAAAAAATAAAAAGTGTTATAATGATTAAATGGAAATACTAGTTTAGCTGCTTTGTCACTGCCAAGTCTGTTTCTTATATCTGAATGTACGAATCCATAAGTAGAAAACATCCATTCGATATCAGCAGACGATGCACAGGCACACAAAACAGAAATTACTATAGGGAGCACTTGCTTAATTTCTGAAACATCTTCTTGAGATCTCCACCACTGTACTGCTGTTACATTTTTGATTATTTCCTCTGAAAACAGAGTTTTGTGAAAAGGGTCCGACTTAGCTTCTAACTTAATTAGTAATGGTAATAATCCTGTGTCTGCAAAATATCTGAAAACAATGTGTAGAGCATCTCTTTTTTCTTCAGCTAGTAATGGATATTCTTCTTTGTTTATTGTAGGATCCAAAATATACGCCAAAAAGTGAAAGAGGGTTAGAGCTTGAACATATCTGTTCTTAAATAATTGATATTGACGTAAGGTTCTTTCTTCTTCAAATTCAAAACTGTCAAAAATAGCCAGTAACTTTTTCCATATGTAAACTGCTTGAGATAAAAATGCACCTTTTTGTTGCATTGCATCCAGTGCTATAGAAATTGGTTTTAGCAACTGTAGAAAATCTTCAGCCATCCTTTTAATACAGATATCTGAAACTCCTTTAAAAATCACTGGATCAATTTGTATATTAATAACAATTTTGGCCACTCATTTACATAGATCTCAAGACAATCTGAAAGTGTATTATATCGAACATCCTGAGGTAAGACCAGTTTCTTGCCCCCTTTTTCTTTATACCAAGCATTTGGCAAATGGGTATTTTTGAAGTATTTTACAATATGTACTATATGTTCTTTTATCTGCAATGCTTCTAAATCTTTGGAGAGCAAACTAAGTAAGTATGCCGAACAACCATATGTAATTATAGGGTAATTGGACGACTCGGTATTTTTTTTCTTCATACTGACTATGTTGCTCGCATTATCTGTAACAATACTGGTAACTTTACAGTTATATTCATTTTTGCACTTATTTATTGAGTTAATGGCCAATTCGGCAAGATAGTCAGCTGTATGGGGATGACCAGATGTATCTATGCTTTCTAAAAGAACACTGTTTCCATCCTCTGCAGTCAAAACGACACAGATTATCGGCTCATTACGTATATTGGACCATCCATCTAAGGACATGCAAACAGATTGTCCAGATAACTTGTTAAAACAATTAGATTTTTCTTCTTCAAATATTTCATTGAAGAGCGTTGATGTTAACTGAAATCTAGATGGTGGAAGGTAACCAGGTCTTAGCATTTCTATGGCCTTTCGAACCTCTTTATTTTCTATAGCTCTAAAACTGCAATTTGTTGCGTAAATGGCTTTGGCTATTTGTCTGTCCAATTCTTTTTTCTAATTTTTGTCCAGTTCGCACAACAAAAGAATTCAAATGACCGCTACTTCCACTATTTTCACGTCCACCTACACTTCCCTTTTCACAGTTATCGCTTTTCTGTTTCTTTGCCAACTGGATAATTTCACTCTGGCTAGTTCCAGGCTGTGACTGACAATCACCATGCAGAGTTTCAAGACCACTGCTGATATCACTAGTTTCACTTTTGCAGGTTTCCCAATGACTTTTTAGTCTGTCCACTAGACCTTGCAATTCTTTACCACACTTTTTACATACTGCTCTACAACCTAGTTTGCCCACCACTTTCTTTTTTATAAAATGCTGCCAAACACTAAATTCCTTTCTGCCCCGGCTTGTCATGAGTTCAAATGTTTTGATAGATTAACCCCTAAAGCAAAAATATTACTGATAACTAAAATAAGTGCGTATCGTTTATATAGCCGGGCGTTTTCTGCCAGTTATTACAAGTTTCGACAAAGCGGCAAACTTGCAAAAACTACGCGAACGAAATTTGCATGTTAAAACTTCTCAATATTATAAGTATAATAAATATTTGTGTACTCAGACCTCAAATTTTCTCATATCTTCTATAATAAATTACGTGTAAACAGAAAAACAGGAGTTTTACTCGGTAAACTTCCACTGTATTACATCAAATAACTTTTTTTCGCTACACAGTAGCTTCTTCAGAATAAAGTGTATGAATGATACAAAATTAAGGTTTATAGTAAAAGATAATTAAAGACAGGTAAATTGATATAGTAGTAATAAATCTGGGTTTTTACGGTAAAAAATTATTATAAATCTAAATAACATTATTGAATTCCAAGATACACAAGATTTATTAACGAAATGATTATAAAAAGGATAGCAGTTGACTAATTGAGTAAATTTAACAAAGGGGAATTGTTAAAATCTATCTGGTCATTAAGTAATCGGTTGGAACTTTTAAGCTTGTTTATTTCCAAAGATTCTAAGAAGTTGAGTTTGGGGTCTTTATTTTCTATATGTAAGATTTTAAAATTTTTGTCGAAATTATGCTGGTTTTCTAGTAAATGATTGTCGTAATTAAAGTCTTTTTTGTTTAAGGCATCGCTATTATAGTGTTCTTTTAATCTTGTGTTGAAATTTCTACCGGTTTGACCTATATACGTTTTAGGACAATCGTAACAAGTTAATTTATAGACGCCTGATTTTTTATTCTTGTCAGTTTTGCTTTTGTTATTTTTAATGAACTTGCTTAAAGAATTGTTAGTTTTATATGCAATGTTGATGTTAAGATTATTTAAGAATTTGTCAATGGTTTAACTAGGTTGGCCGATGAAGGTAAGCAGTTTGTATTGGTTAGGGGTTTTTTTTATATTAGGAAAAACTAGATCAATGGCCTTTTTATATGATTTTTTCTTTAAAATTTTTGTTATTAACTTTGTTGAGTATCCATTATTAATAGCAATTTGTTTAATTAGGTTTCATTCTTTTTGAAATTCGAATTTATTTAGAGGAAAGGACACTAGTCTATGGATCACACTTGTCACACTATGGAAAGCAGCTAGTTTATGTTGTACTGGGTGGCAAGAAGAATTGTTAAAGATAGTGTCTGTATGAGATGGTTTGTAAAAGACTGAGAAAACGTGTTTATTATTAAATTATTTAAAAAATTAATGGAAGACTTGTTCTCTTGTTCTATTGTAAAATTAATATTAGGGTGTAAGTTATTGATGTTATCAGGAAATACTATAAGTTGTCTATCAGTACCGAGAAAACAAGTTAGAACATCATCGACAGACCTATGCCAGTAGAGACATTGTTTAAAAAGGGGCTCTTGGCTAATGTTACGTTCTAGAAAATTCATGAATATTTCTGCTAATAAGGGGCTGAGAGGGTTACCCATGATAAGACCATTGTTACTCGTATAAAAATTATCGTTAAATTTAATTTCTCAAATTTCAACACAAGAGTAAAAGAACACTATAATAGCTATGCCAAAAACAAAAAAGACTCCAGTTACGCCAATCATTTACTAGAAAAGCAGCACAGTTTTGATAAAAATTTTAAAATCTTACATATAGAAAATAAACTCAGCTTTTTAGAACCTTTGGAAATAAACAAGCTTAAAAATTCCAACCTATTACTTAATGACCAGATAGATCTTAACAATTCTCCTTTGTTAAATTTATTCAATTAGCCAACTGTTATCCTTTTTATAACCATTTCGTTAATAAATCTTGTGTATCTTTGAATTCAATGATGTTATTTAGATTTATAATAATTATTTACCGTAAAAACCCATATTTATTACTACTATATCAATTTACCTGTCTTTAATTATCTTTTACTACATACCTCAATTTTGTATCATTCATACACTTTATTTTGAAGAAGCCACTGGGTAGCGAAACATGTCAAGTTATTTGATGTAATACAGTGGAACTCCTGTTTCTCTGTTTACCCGTAATTAATTATGGATCTTCACCAAGTATCGACTGATTCGATCAAGTTAAATATCTTTTTTCTCAGAATAATTGATATACTAGTTTCAATTGTGGCGACAATTGTTTACATAGGCATTATTCGACGGATAACGTTAAATAATACTATATAAATACGGTAAGTTTTAAACCGATTTTTGCATTTTGCGTCAAAGGTATTGTTGGTATTTCAAAGGTCCATATTTCCTAAACGAGTCGATCGATTTTCAAAAAGTAAGCAGCGATGTATAGGGAATTAAGAGCCCTTCTCAATGAGGTGTTACTTGACCCACATTCTCATTTGAAAAAATTTGGGTGATAACAACCCCACTTACGGGGTTGAAGGTTTTGCTATGACTTTTGCGTCAAAAGTTGTCCCCCTGACAAACAAACTTGACGTGGTTTGGATTGTCGAAAGGTCCTTTCCCAGCCTGTAATGCTTTGCGGTACGTTCTCGATGGGCCACCGCGTATTACAAAATATTTTTAAATACGTATCATATTTCTTTGATTTTTTGTTGTTAAAATTGATTTAAGTAAACAGTTTTCTTTTATTCCCTTCTTCTGTCATCTACCTCAATGCCTAAAGTATCTTTGCAATTAAGGGTATTTTTATAAGTTTTGCTTCGTATCTGTACTATTCCTGTCCAAAAATATTTGTTTACTTAACAAAACAAAATATAAGCAGTTAGAAATATTTAAAAATAATAATATTTGTAAAAGCTGGTACATTTTTTTAAAAAATTAAAAAAATCATGATTTTTATCAACCCTGATAATATTCCCTCAGGCAATAGTAAGCCTTCTCCAGCAATATCCGTTTCATAGACTTTTTAAACAATTTAAGTGGACTGTAGGTTCTTCAAGCTATTAGTAAATAATTATATATTCTTATACTTTCATAAGTATTCGATATTTTTGTAAGGGTTGAGGATGGTATTGGCAAAGGCAGATTACGATATTGTCGTGTCATGTAGGAGGAGCCAGTAATTAAAAGCCTATATCTAATCTTAAATATTAAAGTGACAGTCTCCAAAATAAACAATGATGTCAGTGTCAATATTCTTTTTTGCAAAAACAATGGTCTGCATGAGTCTCTGGTTTTGACCTGACAAATATATCTTAATGCGCGTTTGTGCAGAACAAACAGGACACCGAGCAGTTGTTGACTAGAAAACCCCCAAAATGCAATTTTATGTCTAAGATGAGATTCTATAAGCACGTGGTAAACTAATTTTGCAATATTTTAACCAAGTTTATTGACTACTACTTTGACCTCAAAACATCCCCAAGCCAATTTCCTGTTCAGTCCCCTGATATAAGTTTCAAATTTAAGCCCAGAAACTTAGTACTATAATATGCAATTCTCAAGGGATGAGTCACCAATGACCAAGCCTCCATAGCACACTTAAAATTAATTACATTTGTTTTTTGACGTTTAGAGACAGCAAGTTCGAATCATACATCTGCGGTATCGTTAATATATAAAAGAAATATTGTTAATATATAAAAAAAAGAGAACTGGTCCCAGCACTGACCCTGAGGGACTTCCTAGTCAATCACATGGCTCTTAGAACAGACAGAACAGCTTCCGCAGCAATATCCCATGAGTCAAGACTTTTTAATTAGTTAAGGGATCTTTAACTATCAATTCTTAAAACGGTGTATATATTTTTACCGTTCTGGGATCTGTTCTTCACCCTTCTGTGATCTTTGGATTAATTAATTCCGTTTTATTTCATTTTAAAACCAATGTTTTTAACATTATCTGGTTGGTTTTTGGTGAAGCCCCCTAAAATAAAAACTTCTTTTCGACGCCTCTGTTCCAGGCGCAGTTAGTGAATCTTTTTACTGGTGGGGGAAATTTTGTGCAAAACTAATAATAATTGAACCTCGAATTTAACAACATAAATTTCTAAACTAACCTGCACCGCTTATTATCCACCGCAGTCAGTTAAACCCATTGTTAATACAAGTACTGAAGTAGATACTATGAGTAGTAAGTACTACACTACTACACAAAGTACACAACACAAATAAAATCCAGAAAAAGAGAAAATTAGGAAAGCCAAAATATCATAAATTTAAACTAATAAGCACCAATAAGTAAAGTGCCTTTGTCATGAAATAATGTAAACAAAAATTTATGCAAATACAATTCGTATTATTAGGTAACTAGTTTTTCTTTGTCTAACCCCCAAATGTTTTGCAATATTATATTTATTTTCGACGAGCGGTTCGAGTGTATTATCATAGGGCCGGCACACAAGACGGGACAACCCGAGAACCGGCGAGGTCGAAGACTATGCGAGCGCCCAAATAGATTTTTATTTGTGGGCCTTCGACGATTTTGTCCTATTTGTCTCTTTTTTACTTTCTTAAACCACGTATGCTTGTTTCTGTCTTGATTTTAATGCATTTATATAGTTTTCTCCTTGAGGCGATTAAACTTGCTCTAGAGTACACAGATAATAACCGTTTTGTGATTTTTTCGGATAGTTAAAGTCCCTGGAAGGAATTTAAAATAGTATGAAAATCCCGCCTGATAACTATATAATCAAAGAAATATTATATATGTTGAGAACACCCTGAGTGTTAAAGCAATGTACGCCACTGATGGCATTCTTGGAAGTCTAATTGATATATATAGTGTATATATAACGCTTATGTAGCTATCGCACGATGCAATAACAAACGCTGTGCTGTCTGCGTTTTTATTAGTTCATCTCTTTTCCTCACGTATACGTAAATATCCAAGATTCATCATAAAACCCACATAGTAACAGCGCGGCATTGTTGTCATATGTAATCAGGCGCTTCACCAAAAATAATCACCTACCAAGCTGCGCGAGGAAGGGAGACAGACGCGAGAAGGGATGAGGCAACGCAGCCTCCAGACGGTCGCCAAGCAGAGTTTGGCTAAACGCATAAAATATAAGTTTATCAAGGGGACTGTTCCCCGAAAGTTCGGCGGTGCATGTCGCACGACTGCTTTTAAAAAGTAAAGCACGTCACCGAGTGGAAATTGTCCACATTTCTTGTACTATGTAGTTAAAGTTAACAAAAACAAAGTTCAACAAGTTAATACAATGTGAAAGTATTGAGTATTATGGAAACGTATGTGTGAATGCAATTTGAAGTGTAACTAGTAATTTGATGTAGTGTATTCTCAGATAGTGGGAAGTTATTAAGTGAATATTGTAAATAAAACGTTAGTGCTACCTTACGAATAAAATGCTGTTGGAATTAAATACAGTGTTTTATTAAATCGACAGATCTACACAAGAGCCAGCTACTCAGCCTACGGATACACAGTACTAACAAAATAAGTATTAAAGGCTGAACCATAGTTGCGTTTAAAACAATATAGAATTACAATATTTTAATAAATGCCAACAAAACAATTTCTTTTGTGTGGATGAAAACCCACAAAGAAATCCCAGGAAACGAGGCTGCAGGCAAACTAGCCAAACCAAACATAGAATGAAACCAGATGGATCCATCTCGTGGTGCTGGTAAAAACACCAAATCTTAAGCATACCTGCGGCCTCTGACATAGACCTGCAAAGCCACAAATATCAAAGGAAATTCCGATTTTTCTGTTTTAAAGCAGACGATGCTTTCTTCTTTTGTCAGAACCTATAGCAACACTGACGAGCCGTTAAACGGCGAAACGTGCCTGGGGATGGTTCTGGCAGAATGAAAAAGCAACCCTTGTACTTTAGAGTAGCCAAAGATGCAACAAAGATATTACCATAAATAATAAACCACTTGAAATTACTATATACCGACATAGTAATACAAGCAAAAGGCAGAATGATGCATGGTTGGCATACACAATACAGTAACACAGAAAAAAAAAATAGGTTCATAAATTCACGAAAATTCTAAGTGTGGCGGTATGGGATACTTGGAATACCATGTTCTAAGTTGCTCCAGACTAACGATTTATTAAAATATATTAATTGATAATTTAAATAAATTTGTAGAACAACCTTATAATCTCAACTACCTTCTTTCCTTAAATAATATTATTATTTACAATATCCTATATCGGTACATAATAGAAGCAAAAATTAAAATATAAAGAAGAATCACTTATTAACAGAATACCTACCTGATTAGCATAAAGAAAGATAAAAAAGATAAAAGAGAAAAAGGAAATATATTTATAAAAGATATTATATTTACCTAGATTAAGCATAAAAAAGAAAAAGAAATTGTTCTTAGATAAGTTAAAAAAATGTATTTATTGTAAAAGGACACAGTAAGTAAACTTCAAGTGGCGTTAAATGACTACCTAGTGGTACTAAATGATAATAATAATAACTAATGGATGGAACGATAAACAGAAGGATTCTAGTCATTTGGTTTTAACCATTGCCATTAAATCACATGCACTCATATAGTTTTCTATCGCCATATAAACCTATGAGGATAGAGGATAGTTTAAAATACGGTTGAGCCCGGAATAAGCACAGAAATTATAATTATTAGTGCTTCGCTTAGCTCGATTCTGTATTGGGAAAATGTACTTTTTTTTGGATAATTATTTTTGGGTTAAAAAAAATAAATTAGATTAGAAATTAGTAGGTCATTGACCAAATGATCGTGTGGACCAGCCGCGCCCGCTATGTTTAGAGATATAATGATATAGCTATATTAATGTATGGTTTCATTATTAGAAGAGGCAATATATTCAAGTACCTTACTTAATTAAATACAATTTTTTGTTGACGATGCGAATCCATATACATAGTACATAGTATTAAAAGTTTAAAAGAAGGTATTTAATGAATTTTAATGTAGCCACTCTAATAAATCAATGTTAATTTGGAAGTAGGTTAAATCATTCTACTTTTTTGGGGTCGGTTCCATGAGCTCAAGACAAAAAATTAAAATTAATTTAAAAATCGTGTCTATACATTAAAAATACACTAACAAACACAGATTTCGAATAACTAAATCGAAGTAACTCGTAACTCACCTGTAAATTAATATAAATTTATCAATTGAAAACTAGACAAAGATCTGAATGCACATGTCTTTGAAGTGCATCAATTCACTGTAACCTTTAGTAATACATAATCTGGTATTTAAACTTAATTCTTGATTATTTTTTTTAATAAAATTACAATATGTATTACATTACCAGGTAAAATAATATGAACTTATTATCAGACCTATGATCAAACACATAAGTTAACTTTTAACGTATTGTTTCCATGACAACAACCGAGGAAAGCCTACCTGTTAATTTTTCACTGTGGTTGAAAAACAGTTATTTTTGAAGTTAGCGTCTAGAGTTGTGTGCTTGATCAGAGGGCTGATTGTATTAAAAACTTCCGTATCCTATTTTTAAATTCCTTAAGTAGTAAAGGGCCCGTACAGGGTAATTCATTAAAAAACTTAGCGGCTAAGTATCTGGGGCCACCTTGACACCTTTTTAGCCTGCAGTAAATGTAATAAGGTTGTTTCGACCACAAGTATTATAAGGGTTAGTTAGTTATTTGTTCTGTATTTGTTCATGTTTTCCCTTAGATACAGCAGGCTCTCCAGAATATAAATAAAGCTGCAATCTCCTATTTAAATCAGCAAAATAGCTATAAAAGCCTAAGCGTGCGGTCTAGTAATTATTGGACTAAGTTCCAGTTTATCAATGTTCTGTAAGCAATACCAACTACAAACCTGGTATCTTAACTATAAAGATATAATCTTCAAATATTTTACACATTGTTATTATGTTCTATACCATCCTCAATTACTGTGAAAATATTGTAAACAAGAAAACAGAAGTTTGTCTTTGTTGAACATAAGCTTTTTCAGTCCAAACCACTGAGAAAGAAGAATGTCTGAAAACACTTTTCAAACGTTTCGACGAAAACCAAAATCTATTAGTTCTAAAATTTCCACGTCGTTCTTAAATATGTCCTCTTCCTAACCTTCCTAACTAGATTAAATTTATTAACAACTTTGTTCTATTATTTGTTTCTCCTTAAATTGTTTTCGTATCTTGCTTCGTTTTCGAGAGAAAAAATAAAAAACGGTACCAAATTTCAATAAAATCGAAAAAAGGATATTTAAAAAAATTAAAAAAAATCGATTTTTTTTAAAACTTTAACACCCTCTCTATTAAAAACGGGGCAACTCCGGACCATGTTCATTTTCTCATAGAATATCATTAGGAATCATCGTCTTAAGTTACGTACCGTACTTCTGAAACACCCTGTATAGTCGATAAACATTCCTATAAAAACTTGAACTACCATGGAAATGGATAAAATTATCAATTAAAAACCAGACAAAAAGTATAACAAAGGATAATACTAAAATTTCGTTTAAGTATTAAATGTGTCCTGCACCCTAATTCTTGACAGAAAATTACATTTTTCAGAATTGAAAAATATATGAGTGTAATTTTATGAATTGAGCTTGGGAATAGAACTTGGTACTAGTTCCTGTAGGCCTTACAAACGCCAAAGGCCGCTCGGGTCTCAAAGACAAAAACTTTAGATTTCATTCAACCCAACCGGTGTTTAACTATTCTGTTAGGTTACAGAAACGTTACATTTGCTTTGCGCATTGAGCAAACCTAGCTATTTCTGGGCTAAGTTTTTGTTTGTCTTTACAGGCAATAACTTTGAAAAGTTGCGAATATAAACTTTTTGTACAACTGTCAAAAAAAGTTGACATTTTTTCATCGCTATCGATACGTAAACCTTTTGTTTTTTTAACAGTGAAAAAAAGACTTTTTTTAACTGGAAAAATGATTTACAAAAAAAAACGATAAAACATTACTTTTTAAAAAATGTATTGAATTTTTTTGTACAAATTTACTAATTAATTACTACCAAAAAATCTCATTTGTTACAATAATAATTGATGGTGAAGTTCGAACAATTGCTTCCAATATTAATTCCCGAAGCTAGTCCACCTTGCTGCTGATCAGAAACGCAACGTGCCAACAAACCATTTCTATATTAACGACAGGGCTGTTAACTTGATTATGTGAAATTATATGGTAAAATTTTTATTATAATATACAATTTTACCGATTAATTCAAACTTTCAGTTGTACAAAAAATGTTGTTTGTATTTCGTTTGTGAAATTCGTGTTTTAATGGCACATTCGAGAGAATTTTTCGCCTCGACCTGCGGTCTCGGCAAAAAATTGACACTCTCATATGCCATTAAAAAAACACTCACTTCACGCACTTAATACAAAAATAACTATTCTAGGGTTATTATCATATAATAATATAATATCATAAAACATTTTTTTTCAGTTTAATATACAAATACACATATACCACACATTTGAAACTTAAACAATATTTTATCTTTTTTTAACAGTCTAGTTTTTTTAATTCAAATTGCAAAACGTCTTTATTATAAGTGTGTACGTACAAGACGACATTTTTAATAAGAAACTTCATACCCATTAGGGTGGGCCGAAAAAATTTTTTTTGGAATTTCTAAAAGCGGTAGTAAAAAAAAGTTGTCTTAGAATTACTAAATTACGCACACAAAAAATAGGATTTTTCTATCAACGTTCAGCCGCGCCCCGCGGGGGGTAAAAGGAGATGATTTTGTACATATATATTTTAAGGGAGGGGTAGTCATAAAAATATTTATTATTATTCTCTCATTACGTATAAAAATTTTGCGCATTTAATATTAATGTTTAGCCGCGCCCCTGTATCTTATTTTGCTTTATCTCTGCGCTTCCCGCCACTGAGCGCTGAGCACGTGCGACGCGCGGATTAGTTTAATACCTAAGCTCATTTGGTTTGGACGTATTTTCTGAGCAATATTTAGTCGTTTATTTTTTATTAAATCTTATCTAAAAACATAGTGATTTATGTGATTATGCCTAGAAAAACTTTAAATACTCGTGCTTGTAATAGACTTTGTTTGTTTGGCAATGCAGAGGATCTTGGTTCAGACTATGTGCTTTTTCTTCCCACATATGAACAGATTGTTAAATGTTTTCGAAATGTTCGTCTTGAACTGAAAGGTGACGGAAGCAAGGAACCTCTTAGTAATGAAATTGCAACCATTGTGGCACAAAAACTTGAAATTATATGGCAACGTGCATCACTTTCAACCCTAGCTAATAAACGTATAGCAGAAATGATTTTAGCATGTTATGGCAAGTACAGAAAAATCATTAAACCTATTAAAAACCCTGATACACCTTTTTTTTATCAGCAAAGCTGGTAAAATTCTAGTCCGATGCGCAAAAATTATTTGATATTTGTTGTTGCAAATGTTTCAGTCCCCTAATTTGCAAATGTTGCAGGGAAACGAAAATACCAGCAGCAAAGCGGAAGGTTGATTTGCCTGAAATAGACAAAAAAGATCTTAGTACAGACCAACAATATTTAGATTTAATTTCGCAATCAATAAATTGTGGTTCTTGTTCAGAAAATCTTGCCTCCCGAAATCCTGGGAAAATGAGTCACACAAGATGGTTAACGGTTAACTACTGCGAATCGAATACTACGACTGTATATTTCCACTGAGGAACCAACGGAATACATTTCTTCTGATAGTTAAATTCATCTTACAAGTTTATGTACCTTATGTGGTTTAAGATTAAATCAAAGCCGTTCAATATGGTGCACGACACTTATGGGACACAATACGGGCCTCTAGACATTTTACTGACAATATTCAGGCAATTATTAATAAGGTTATAACAGGTAACGCGTAATTTGCCCATGCAGTGATGCAGAAAATATATAGATGATAGCCATGTTGGCAGATGAACGGCCACATATCAGAGAACTTGCCGAGAAAAGAGTTTTAAAGGCAAGACTAAATAAAGCAAAAAGTGTCATTAGAATTTTTAGAATACCAAAGATAAACTTTGACGCTGCTGATTACATGAATCTTATTGACTGGACTCAAAATATAAAAGAACCTCCATTAACGATGCATATTGCAAACGATGATCTTCAGCTGATGATTCGCGAAGAAGTTCCGACTAAAAAAAAATCCCCTGTCATACCCAGGCAGTTGAAAGGGCTGTAAAGTTAATAACGGAGGCTTCTTCTACAGTCTGCGGCGCTCAATCTCGCGACGAATTTATAAAGGCAAAGCTTCTAGCTAGAGCAGACTTGCCAAGTTTCGAAAATAAAGGGCAATACTACAGCGCAAATCTCAACTAATGCATATAAGAAGGGAAGGGTGCGAGGGTGAAACTCGAGGTGCGGCCAACTCCCCGTGGTGAGTTCTGGGCTGGTTAAATATTCAAATATAAATCCTACTAAAAAAACTGTCATTAAAAATTGAATATTTAACTAGGCGAAGAGCTGCACATCGCACAGCTAAAATAAAATAGGTATATGTTACTTATTTATACTGAATAAATAATTTTAAAGTAATAGGGTCGCGGTTAAACTGAATGTTTAGGGCTAATTTTTTTTTGCCAAAAGAGCGAAACGTTTTTTTACTGTCCGTAATGAAAAAAGTAAAATTAAAAAAAAAAACCTTTGAACCCCCAGGGGCGCGGCTAGATATTCGTCAATATCATCCAATTTTTTTCTCTGCTTTTTATTTCATCTAAGACAACTTTTTTTCACTACCGCAATTTATATTTCCAAAAAAAAATTTTTTCCTTGATTTTCGGCCCACCCTAATACCCATGTATTGTCAATCTACTTCTACACCAATAAGTTCTCAGATGAAACATGTTTTTTTGTATTCGTTTTTTATTGTCCATGAATGTCGAATATTTCTTCTAAAATTCGAATTATGTTGTGTTACGAATATTCTCTGAATAATACACAATTCAAATATTAGTTTAGTTGAGTTCAATAATGATTCGAATTTGATTTAGTACAAAAATAGAGTAACTAATCCTCCACCTACCCTTTAACCAAGCTCTTTACCTATTGTGACCTGAATTCACACTTGAGGAGCTTCTTTTTATTATATCTGCTTTATACACTTTTAAAAGAATTCCCTTCTGTTGCTCAGGCTCTGGTATTTTATCTCAAAAGCACAAATATTTACTTGCAAAACCTAGTCTTACGAGGATTTCCTTCTTTTTTTTAAATCTTTTGTATCAGAGTGTTAACTTATCCTAAAAATGGGTTTGTCTAAATTTAATATACTCTAACCAGAATTAATCACGACATTCAACGTTTGACTGTGTAAATTGAGGGTGTATTTTGATGAACTTCTTTTGGAGACCATTAATGTTGTGAAATTTCTTTACTCATAGGGATGTGCAAATACATTTTGTGATCTTATCTTATAGACCTTCAAATAAATACCTTATTCGCCTTTTAAAGCAAGTTAATATACCTAAACAATTCGTCAACTGGATTTTCTCGAAAAACATCGGATTGTTTGGCAAATTTTTATACCTACTCATTTGCCAAACTTCCAAAACATTTTCTAATTAAAGGCATTCAAATTAATATTGAGACATAAAGTAATAATTAAAAACTAACTAACCTGAACTAAACATATTAATACGAAAAATAAAAAAGTTTAATTATAATTTATTGCAAAGAACACATTTTTGGTATATCGAACCGATTCTAACCTGCTTATAGGTACAACTACATTCTAGAGAAATTGGGCAAACCACTTTCCTAAGTTTTATTGGAATCACAGATGGAATGTCGATCTGCATAATTCCTGGTCATTTTACAAACTGTATGCTTAAGTTTTATTGTTTAAAAACAAATATAAAACATTAACACTTTTTATTTAAATAAGTTCTAACATAGAAACCTGGTTATTTATGCAAAGTAAATTCAGTCTGTGAATTATAGTAGGAAATATTATACGATTCGCATTGTTTTCACACATCACTATTTTATATGTTTAATTGAGAGCTAATTGATTCTGAGTAGATGCTCTCCAGTGGCATAGTCAGAGCAGGTTGATGTTCATAATTCAATTTTTTTTTGAGAACACGCTCATATATCATCAGAAATTCATCCGAATTGATCTACTTCATGTTTCTGTTTGCTAACAAATTCAGTAATTGCAATTCTCCATCTTCGGCCACCCCCTACTATACACGTTCTTGAGGGCAAGAAAAAGAAAGTTAAAAAAAACATTACTTTTACGCTACAAACTGAAAATTGTAAAAAAAAGAAAAATGAAAAAATAAAATACAAATAACATGTAAAAAATCGCGAGGTTGCAGATTCATTTTTACCTTCGA
Organism: Polydrusus tereticollis; assembly: GCA_963920685.1. Lineage (NCBI taxonomy): Eukaryota > Metazoa > Arthropoda > Insecta > Coleoptera > Curculionidae > Polydrusus > Polydrusus tereticollis. The sequence continues at coordinate 38,770,726 of OY987326.1, read as the reverse complement.
GGGTTAATAAGGATATAATAAAACTATCATTTTTTCTAGCAAAGTTAACCAAACTCTTAAAAACACAGTTAACTTTTGCATTTTTTATAATACTCACCCTAAGTGGGTAAATAGTAACCGACAAAACTATTTAGGTATATTAATTATGACAGCGTTTTTCATTTTTCTGGTCGTTCAGGCTCAGGTCGCATAGCTCTTGTGAACCACATGCATAGTAATCAACACTAGTGTCATTTACAAAGCAGTATTATCGTCGGCCTCAAAAATGCCCATTTCTTCTCGAGTAAAAACACGCAAAACTTCTTCGGCTAAGGGTGGATATTATAAAAATGGCAAAAGTTAACATTGATTTTAATAACAGATAATAATAAATCATAATTCTAGAAGACGGAATGATGTGGATAGTGGTAGTCGCCATTTACCACATGCAAGGCCGAGGAACCGAACACCGAGGCCCGTTTCTCTGGAAGTATAGTTTTTATCTCCTTGTATTCGTGCGTATCTCTATATAGCACGTGCTTGTTTGCCTATTTTAATTAAAATATAATAATATTACATAAAAATATGTATATATGTGAGAACTTTGTTCTCTTGCCACTAGCTCAGACCATATACAATAAGGATTAACCAAAGTATGCTAAAACAGCTACTCTCTGGGCTACATGCCCCAACGAGCGCTGAATTAAATAGCAAAACTTGGCGTATTTTGACTAACACTGTTAGTACTAAAATACAAACTCAGATTGCAGAAACTACCGGAAAAGAAAAGAATGCATCTTTATTTCCAATGATGTGATGCTACGCTGCTGCTACCTGTAGACCGGTTTCGAACTCTTTGGTTCTATTCTTTTGCTATTTTTTAAAACATGATAATTTAGCTTAAAAAACGAATAAGAATTATGATGAGGCCAAATCTCAAATAGCCTCATGCAGTGTCTCGATTTTTTGTTATTTTCTTAAAGTTATTGAGCTGCAACATTATAGGGTTCCCCACATGGTTCCCCTTTACTTGAAATTCTGTTGTAGCAGCGCATTTAAAAGGAAAAGAGTTTTATGATAATGTTATTCATATAATATGTACAAGCTTTCGTGTTAAAATGTAATGGACTAATTGATTTGACTAAAATTTCATGATGGTGTGGCGGCAAATTGAGAATTCCTTAAAAAACAATGTCGCTTTCTGACAATACAGATAAAGAAATATGGATTTTCAAAACTCCACATTCTTATTTCTTGAAAATTTAAATAACAAAGTAGATATAATCATGCCTCGTAAATAAAAACGGTAGGTTCAATTCATTATTTTGCATATTTTCCATAAACCACTCTGAAAATTGCATTCACTGCGGATTGTCGCTTGCTGACAGTTCTTGGACTGAGCTTAGACAGTGAGCGTGCATGCAGGTCACATTTCAGTATTGTTATAGGTTCCATCGGATGCATTTACTTCCTGGCTTAAACGCCGATAATAGGTTTGTGTTTGCTCATTAGGTAGCAATTTGCCTCAAATCTTCTAATTTTTGTGCAGTGTGACCTTTGGGTCTCCCACTGCCTTTCTTTCTATTAACACTTCCAACACACTTGGCAAAACTGGTCGATATATGTAGAAATTCTGTTTGAAAATCCTAAATGGCGTCCCGTATTAAATGAACCCACTGGATATCAACCCTTCTACCATTTCCCAACTCTTTTTCGTTCACAAAACCTTCTTGTTCCGCTGCGATTACCATATTTAATTTTCTGAAAAATTAAAACATCAGAATTTGACAGTTTTATTTTGCATTCCTCTTTAACTTTTACCATATATAATAGAGGTTAGTTCAGGTTAGTTATTTCCAGGGCAGTTCCTAGGGCAGCTGTCGTTCGTGTGCGAGAATAATATTTCCCCCTCCCCCTCATACCGTATGGATTATTTGAAATTTCTCTGACATTTTTTTACGTCAACTGAAATAACGAATTACAGAAAATAAAATAAATTCAGTTAATTTTTTAATTTTACAGCCTAACATAATAATTATTAATTTATTGATATAATAACCAAATGAATACTTTATATTAAATATATACATACACAAATACACATATCTATTAATACATATTCTTAATGTCAGTCAAAACGCTTAAATTATCTTTGCTTTTCTTGCCTTTTTTAATGCAAATTCTGTTATAATATCTGATACATCTATATCTTCCCAAATGTCCTTTTCGATACTAATAATAGGTGAGTCTGAAAGCCTTTCTTGTCCCATTGTTGATCTTAAATAATTTTTTATTATTTTAAGTTTGAAAAGGCTTCTGTCTCCGCCATTGTCAGAGGTAATTTAAAAAAAATCGTATGGCAATCACTAAATTTGGAAACAGATATATGAGGTTATTTGTAAATAGGTATTGAATCACATTTAACGCGGCCATTTCAGGGGAAATATAGGGTGCACCGTTATCAATTTCATCGCATAAATCTCCAGCTGTAATATCTTTTTCATTTTTAAAGGGATCATGTAATACACTTTCCACAGATTTACATTTTGTAGACCTATTTGAAGGTCGTTGAGAAAATTGAAAACTGCGTGATGTTGTTTTATTTGTTCGAACCTTTCTTCTATTTTTGATAATGCAGTGTCCAACATTACAAAGTAAATATTTTCTGGATCTTTTGGAGCTTCATCTTTACGTTCGTAGTCAAATAAACGTTTTTTTTTGTTCGGGGTCTAATAAAATAACCTGAGGAAATAAAGGGTCACAATCGATATCTTCTGCAATATTTATTGCATCTAAAACCTTTATCTGATCTAATATTAAATAAATATGTTCTCGTTTGCTCTAACAATATAATAATATTTGGTAGTGTAGCATCCGATTCCTGCATAGCTCTATTTACGATATTAATTTTTGTTAACACATTATACCATGTAATAATGGAAAAAATAAATTTAAACGAATTAATTTTTAAAAGCAATGAATTTGCCATGTTTCTAGATTCAGAGTCTCTAGTTTTATCAGAATACAGGGTATATAAAGCATCATATATTTCTGTTAGATTGTATCTATATAAGAACGTTCAACGCATCGCGCATCTACTCTGCGTTCCCATCTAGTATTTGAAAGGGGGTTAAGTGCTAAAGTTGGGATTTCATTCTTTAAGACCTTCCAACGTTTAGTCGATGCGGAGAAGAAAACGTATAGCTCCTGTACAATTACAAACAGCTTGTAATTTCTGAGGACGCTTTCACAGCGTCACTATCAACTAAATTTAAACTATAGGCCGCATAAGGCACATTTTGTGAACCATTATTGCAACCCTTCATATTCGCACCATTATCATAACCCAGCCCCCTTAAATTCCCCAAACAAATGTTGTGAGTCTCCAAAAAACCTAATAAAACATTAGTTAAACCCTGTCCTGGCAAATGTGATACTGAAATAAATCCCAATAAATGCTCCCTAATTTCTATTTGCTTTGATTTATTATTTATTAGAATAAATCTTACTACAACAGTAAGTTGGTATTGGTGACTTAGATCAGGGGTGGAATCTGAAATAATAGAATAATATTTACTAATTTTTAAGAGCGATAATATTTCATGTCTTATTTTTTTGTCCCTAAAGGGAAATAAGCTCATTTTGAAAATGAACACCTAAATAATGAGGAATATTTGATGGATTTCTGCTAATTTTAGTGAGGTCGTCTAATATCGTATCATTAAACCTTGCAATTGTTTCACTTAATTTAAAAAAGTTTACATTTTGTTGTTCGTATAACTTATTATTTACCCCCTAAAACTCAAATTTTCACTGGCTAAGAATTTAACGATATAAATTATAATTTTTAACACGGAAACCTATCTTTTTCCATATTTATTAATTTCTCTCAGAGAATTAAAAGTTGTTTTAAAAGAAATTGATTTATTTAAATCAATCCAAGATTTTGTATTACAAATATTACTTTTTGAGTTTTCATGACGTTCTATAGTCTGAGTTAAATGTCTCCAATGGTTATATCCCTCAACAAAAGAACTAGAAAAAGTTTTAAATAATTTGCAAGGAAAATAAAATACACAATCTTTAAATTTAGAATACACAAGCCAAACTCTTGAAATTACTTAATTTTTTTTATAATAAATATATGAGAAACCTCTGTTATCTTTATTTAAAGGAAATGTTACATCCGCTTCTGTAAGTTTACTAAAGTTAACTTAATCTTGTCCGATAGTATATACGGAAGGCCAACAGCTAGGATCCTTATAAACAACATCTTTATAAGAAACATGAAGAATATCTTCAGAACTTACTTCTTCCAGCTAACCCCGATCTTCTGAGGCGTCTTTGGTCACGGTTTCACTGGTTTCAGGGCTTGGTTCTGCAATTAAAATATCTTCCTTGTGGTTTGTGATTTCGGTCTCCGTCACATTTGCATCTCGGGAACTCAATGGCGTCTCATGTGATCTTGCTGGGATTAAAATGTTTTTAGTAAACCAGAGGCCTTCTTTACTAATTCTTCTTTTTCAAGTTTTCTTTTTCTGTATTGGGCCCCAGAAAGCTCTTTTCGATTATCAGACATCTGCAAAAAAATTAGGGTATAATATAAGGATGCGTCGACATTTGACATATTATTCGTAAAGAACTTATAAGGTGCAATGTCAGTAAAGCTGTTTCTTGATAAAGGATGACTTTTGCAAAGAAACGTTCCAAATCGATTTTATTTTAATTTTGTTTATATTTTAAAAATAATCCCCCTACGTTTTCTGCAAAAAAATGCCATATTTCACGCATCTCTTAAAAAAATAAGGTGATGCAGTTCAAAAATCCAAATTTACACTTGTTTCTGTAGTATATGTTTTATGTTTTACATTTGCAAAATTAAAACATTTAAAATAGAAGGTAGTATGAATCCTCATTAAGTTTACTTATCTGTGAAACATTTTTTTTGGCCAGTCAGCAATCAAAAGATAGAGCACAAAAATTAGAGACCAAAAGTTTTGTTTTTCAGTTGTTGAGATTGACAGGTTCAAAATTATCCCGGCGCGTGTACTTATTGGCTCAGGGCATAAACGAGTATTTTCCTGCAACCTTACAAAAACCGCCCGCACCGACGCGATGCTGGCGATGCGACGCGATTTGATGGGGTAATGGGTTAAAACGTGATTAAACAAAAACGAGAAATGTATTTCCCAACTGGTTGCGTCGTGGAGTAGTGTTTTTAAAACCAATGTTGTTTTGTTCATTTCCAGTTGTAAAATGCATTCTTAACTCTTAGGCGGCTCGTCCATTTACGCAACGAAACCAATGAAACCAGTTGCGTACAACCATGGAACCAGTTGCGAATGCAACTTTACCTATTGAGATAACGTATGTTCGTCCACTTATACGACTGCAACCTATTTTTGACGCAACCTATACGAAACCGATCGCATGAAACCAAACCTGCAGATCGCGAATTGACCAGTTGCGTGCGATCATTGTAGGGAAGATGCATTTTTGTGGTATATTGCGATTGAAAAGTAGTCAAAAAAATGCCTAGAGGCTTGTCGACCGACGAACAAACTTCAAATATTGCCCTAGTGCAGGAAATAGAGAAAAATCCTTGTTTATATAATTATAAAATTAAAGACTATTCGAGAAGAGATGTAACTGACGCTGCCTGGAAGAAAATAGCTACAGCCGTAAATGATACCGGTAAGTAAGAAGGCCAGAAACTGTCTGGATCATCAAACGTTCAGTATTGCGACAATGAAATGCTTTTATTCCATAGCTAGGTCGAAAATTTTGTAACGGTATTTTTTTTTTAATAAATACTATACTTAATTTTAAAAAACTGCTACCTTATTTATTACGTTTATTTACGTACCTAAGTGTAATCTGTCACTCCAATTGCCTTCCGAAACCTAGTATTTTTCTTTTCAATTCGTGGACCAACTAACCTCACCAATTCATTGAAACTTTCTGCACTCATTCTATAGATTTTTTTAAATTTGACCGGGTCTTGCATTTCTTCTGCTATTACAGAGAACCTTCTCGGGTGATTTTTCTTAAAATCAGGATGAATCCAAAAACGCTTTCGGGCTTTTCTTCTTCTTAAAAACATGGCACCCACAACAAAATCTTCAACAGACGACGACATATTTCAAACTAAACTGCAAATAGGTTGCACAAATGGACGTAAAATGACGCGACTAGTTTCATGAAACCAGTTTCATGCAACTGGTCGCATGCAACCGGTTGCGTAAATGGACGAGCCGCCTTAAGTAGTTACTTAGTAAAATAATAATATTTTATAATGATCATTTTAATAATAAATTAGTTCTAAATTTTTTTTTAAATTAAATATGTAATATTTTAGTGTTAGTAGTAGAAAAAAATCTATATGTATATACCTCAGTAAAGAAAGCTGATAATTATATACCTCGTCCATTATATCATATAAGAGCGTTCGCTGTATAATAGCTCACTTCTCAACCTACGTATATAATATAGCATTAAAGGCTTTAGAGGCGTTAAAAAATTAAATTTTTTTGCAGTTCGCACTAAAATTATAAAATCTTTCAGAAAATGTAATAAAAAGAAATGCTAAACGACCCCATTGTCGGTGATTCAATTGACTTTTGAAAAGATATACATGCATCAAAATATTGATAAAAGCGATGTAACTGTCCAAATATTTAAAATATGTTTGGTTCATGTTGTTTCCATGTTTTGTTTTATAAATAAATAAATAATAATAAATAAAGATGCCTTTATATTACGTAATACAAAATTTCAGTACATTATTAATAGGGTGGCGGTATTCAGCTACGCTAAATATATATGTTTACAATCTCACTCACAAACCAGTATATTGTAATATTGTCAAAATAACATTAACGGCTTGTTAAATTCCAACGCAAAACGACACCTGCAATGTCTTTTTACTTTACATTATCGTAAAATCTATTCAGAGTGAGGGTGATCTTACTTTGACATGAATAGTTGAATAGGTCGATAACCGATCCTATTAGAAACAAACGGCTTATGGAATATTATCTAAAAATTGTACATTTTATCATTATGCCTTTACGTTCCACTATGAATTTGTGTCCGTAGTAATTTCTATGACACACATAAATACGTTTCGTATTGAAAACAAACTAAATCCTGATTAATAAAACAAGTAAGTAGTACCTAATTACTTTAATGTCTATACGAGTAGTTATAATTATTAACGAAGTATAACACTCTACTTATGAAATGGAAAAACACTAAACATGAAATAAAAAAGAAAATTCAAGATCACTCTTAAAATTAGGTATAATTATTTCACTTCAGTTCACTTTTACGTAAACAGTAAATAATAATTAAAATAAAAATATGTCTAATATTTTTATCTGACCAGCTGTACGTGTTCAATCTTGAGTTGGATTAATTTAACCTAATTTGACATGCAGCACAGTATGTAGGTGTGTAATGTTTTAAAATTTAATATTTTTTTAAACGTGACATATTTTTCGATTACAACGTTTTCAGATTGTTGCTACATTTCCGTACATTTCTTGTACATGAGGTCAGTAATGCAGACATGCAATTAACAACTAAAAGTTCTTTAAAACCGGAATTGGCGATGCACTTTTGCTTCTCCACCTGTTAAAAAAAAATAGGTTGATGACGATAATGTTATCGACATTTTGAGATTTTAATATCGCTTTGATGTCTACTGCTATACGTTCCTTGTCGCCTTAAGGCTCGTTCCCATGCCCAAAAACTATGCCGAAAGGTGATGATAGATAAAAAGCCGATAGATTAATTTTAAATATTAATTAAGGAAATTAACAATTTTCTTTCAAGTTCGAGATGAATAGTAGTTTTTTAATTTATTGCTAAAATGCAGGATGTGATTTCTTGGCCTTATTTTGGGATATTATAATACAACCAAAACTGTTCAGTTTTTGACAATATACCAGTTTACATTTTTTATTAGTTTTTAATTTATTGCTCTTGCCGCACTCCAGATAACTTATACCAAAATTTGCATATTTACTTTTTATGATAGTTTTAATATTAGCAATAAATATCTTTAGAAAATAACATTCCTTTTATAAATGCTTTTAATATGTTATCACTATCATGATGAGTCCTTCAAACTTCGGCTGAATATATCGTCGCAAGATTTGGGTTACTTCTATTTCGGTTATTTATTTATTTAATTCACTACAAACTCTTCAGATTTGACAATCCAATTACAGAGTAGGAATACCAATTAGGTTTCAAATTTGCTAAGATTGTTGTAGTGCCACAATCTCTAAAATATCAACATTTTTTTAAAAAACTGATTTACAGTTCATTTAGATTTTTACACATTACATTAACAGGAGAGTTAATAACATTACTTGTGCGTGCAGCTTCTATATAAAATGTTAAAGGTTTTCTTGTAGTATAATATGGGACATCGAAGTTTATCTGTGAAAGAATAACGGGGTCATGAACTTCGTTATTTAACAATTTGTACAAGTAAACTGTAGAAATAAATGATCTCCGTTTTTCCTGGCAAATTATAAATCTGTCTTAATTCCAGTTTGGGGATTGTTGTAGGTATTATTATTATATTATAAAATTTATTTATAGTTGAAAAATTTATTTTGTATTTGTTCCACGCTATATTTATGATTTTTGTATTTTGGACTCCACACAATTGAGACATAATCTAAAATACTTCTAACGTATGAAAGGTAAAGTAGTATTATGCATTCTAAATCTCTAAACAATCTGCAATTTCTAACAATAAATCGGTACATCTGAGAAGTTTTGTTTCTTATTAATAGAGGTGTGAAATTTAAACGTCAGTTTGTTGTATACAATGGAACCCCGAGGTCCCGTATGCTTTTAACTCGCGTCAAAACCCTTTCATTTATTCTGTACTCAAAGCTAATCGGGGTTCTCTTCTATGATAATTCAGTACATAGCATTTACTTATATTAAACTTAAGACAATTTACCTGTGACCATTCCACCAATATATTTAAAATTTCCTGTACTATAAAGCAATCATCAATACTATATTATTTATATTAATATTATTTATAAATAAGAGAAACAGCAATGGCGACAAAATTGGAGCCCTGCGGTAGCCCTAAGTCAGCATTGAAGAAAGAGTATATTGTCAAAGTAAGACATACAAAAATTACCAGATTAGAGTGGAAACCAAACTCATAACGCAGTTTCTCTATAAGGATGCTATATGATATCTTGTCGAATGCTTTTGCAATGCCCGTATATATTACATCAACTTGAAGTTCATTGTCAAGACTTTCTGATAAATAATGCGTAATGTTGCATAAATTAGTAGTGGACTTTTTTCCAAATACTTCAGCACGAAAGTATTGAGATTCTTCTTAAGACAGAATTGCTAATTTGGAGAGGATGGCTATGGGTCTACAGTTTTTAATATATGTTTTGTCTCCTCTTTTAAATACCGGAAGAATTTTTACTTCTTTCCATAGTTTAGAAAGGTAGTTGTTCTAATTGACATATTATATCACTTCATTATATTAAAAAATATTTTCCATCAAACATTTCATATTTGACATACTTCATTATCTTCTGACAAACTTAACCATTTTTACTGTTCGATTGCTTCAAATCTATCTAAGAATATTCACTCCTGCATTGATCCACTTTCGTACATAAAGGATAATTTATCTATCAAAGTTTTTTCACAACCATCTGTCCCTGCTTTAAAAGCTTTAGCCCAAACCAAAAAATATTTGTTTTGAGAACCGAATATTTTCAGAATGTCATAAATCAGCTATTGTTATTCCAATTTATAAAGCAGGCGATTTTGAATCTGCTTCCAATTTCTTTTCTTCCAACACTGTCTAAAATTATTTAAAAAACTGTGTTACAAATAGAATGATCTCTTTTTTAAATAAAAATACTGATGACGCTATCTTCTCATTTGTTGAACCTCTTCATTTTAAGCTTAATGGAGGAGATTTTGCGCAGCAATGTTTTGTAATATTTCTAAAGCTTTTGATTGCGTTAACCGCGACATATTATTAAAGAAACTTTATAGCTTTAGAAGTATATCATTAAAGTGACCTAAATCATATTTATCTGAAAGATCTCAAGAAATATTGTTAAATCGTAAGAAATCTGTACCTCAAAGTTCCGTTCTTGGTCCTTTGCTATTTTTAATCTATAAAACGACCTTGCGTCAATTCCTATAAATGGTAAATTTATCGTGTTTGCTGATGATACGACAATACTTTGGCATAGTAAATATTGTATGGGATTAACTAAAATAAATAATGAAGATTTAAAAAAAATGAGAAAGTGGTGTGAATGTAATATACTTCCTTTTAATATCACTAAAACTAAAATATTAACTTTTGAATGTTTACTTAATAATATTATTTTTGAGAATAATTATCAACCCCAAATTTATAAAATTTTTAGGAATTTACATTTAACAACATATTGGAAAGTTCGCTTCAGGTTGGTATGCCCTGAGAGTACTTTCTCGTGAAGTAAATAATATAGTTCTTGGAAATGTTTATTTTGCTTTAATGGAGTACATTTTTTTTTTAAGGCAAAAATTTTACAAAATATCAGATTTTGTTCTAACAGCATACAAAATTCTGTAGAACAAAAAGTTATTAGTTCCAAAAAAGTTCAGAGTAGATGCTAGGAAAATAATCACATGAAAACATTATTACTGCAGTATAAGAAACATAGGTATTCGTAACATAGAAATATAGGTTTGCAAAATAATGGAAGTATTCTTATTTAAAAAAAAATTAACACAAAATATTATGTTTACAAAATAATAAACTGAAAGTAACTATTACTTTAAACAAAAAAACAAGGTTTACACTATTTTCTTGCTTTGGTACTTTTGTTATTGGATGATGCTTCACATTTATTTACTTTCCTATTAGTTTCTGAAACATTGGAATTAGCTTTTGCTTTTTGCAATGTTTTCTTTGAATTAGCAAACACGGTGGTGTTATTATATTCTTTGAAAAAAGTCCGAATAAAGGTAATATCCACAGCAGGTATAAACTTAAAAAGCTTTGTAAGATCTGCAACTTTTGCAAATGGTAAAAGACATTTTTTAGGTTCTGGTGTATCAAGAGTAATCAATACACGTATTTTAATCAAAATTTCTCAAAATTGCACCACACAAACACGCCGTGTTATTACTACTACTTGCATACAAAACTGAAGCATCAAAAATTATATTGTTCTAACAACCCAAAATTCTCTCCTCTCATTGGTTGGCCTGTTAAAATAATACTAAACGGTTTTTAAATATGAGTGATTTATTTCAGTTTGTGTATTAAATTATTTAGGTTATTCTATACACATAGAACAGACATTTTTTGTACTATTTTTCTACCTTAAAAATCGATTTCGCGCCAAAAGTGCTGTTAGAACAGTATAATGCTCAACCCACGACTTACTTCAATTTTTATATTTGATTAATACAAAACATAGAAATAATATTAATTTACCTACTTATAATACAAGAAAAGACTTCAATATATGTTTACCTATTCCTTCTTCAAGTCTTATAAATAGATCTATCATTTATGATCCAAAATTTTTTTTAAATTATTTTTCAGTTTATATTAAAAAAAAGTCAAATTTTAAAATGTTTGAAAAAACTGGTAAAAAATGATTATAAACTTATAACAATTTATTATACTTACCATAAATGAATATTTTGATGATAATTTGTCATACTTATTTGAATTTCTGATTCCAATATTCTAAATGTTACTATATTATATTTTATTAAAATTTTATTAAAATTTTTAAAAGCTTTGTCGATAATGATATTTCTTTCAGACAATAAAGCATATTTTGACTTTGACTTTTAGCAACGACGAAACATAAATTACAAAAAATATATGCTTTTTATTCGCTAGGTTTAAAATAAACATAGGTACGTATAAAAATAAATTACAACATAAGCAGGAACTAAAAAAAAGAGCTCAAATATTCCCAGTCTTTCAAAAATTGCCTCAACAACGATGGTTTTTAGCTAGAAAAGAATGTCACCAGTGGCGGCTCGTGATAGTTATCCTAGGGTGTGCGCCGCAGGCGATAATTTTCGAGGTGCCACGCCCCTTTTTACCTATGTATCGATTTTCTTTGTGCTTTTTATCCCAGAAGAATATTAAAAAAAAAACGCGGTTTTTAAATGGAATTTTTATTTTAATTTTCCTTTGGAAATCGATTGTCGAAAAGTTATTTAGAATGTTCTCAACAGAATTTTGGTCCATAACTATAACACTTCGTGTGACACAATCCGAACTACTAGCCATTATTAAATTAAAACAACAAAAAACACCCACAACACCGTCAATAAACTTCAAACTTCTCTAATCGCGTCAAAAAACTCTAAAACAATCATATTAAATTATTGAAGTGTGTATTCAGATAGCGCACCGCCACGTCCTCTCATCGATTGATTAACCGAATATTCCCGATCAATCCGCACAGGGAAAATCCATTTAGCAGAGAGCGCCGAACGAATACACACGGCAGACCATTTCAATCAGTAGAAGTGAGTGTACGCTGCGGTCGCGCTTGAAGTCTTTCGCATTCGTCATTCTTATATACAAGTTTTCTTAATATCGGTTAAATATTTTTTTTATATAAATTTTATTTTTGCTTGGTGCTTGGCTTTCTTAGGCAGAGCGCGCGCACTTATTGACGAGCCGCCCCTGAATGTCACACATATCTTATCATCATCTGGCGTATTGCAAGAACAAGGTGTACATAGAAAAGTGTATATAGAGCACGAGGAACATTGACATAAACCCCACATTAGCTGGCTTCTGAAATATCTACGCCAATAGGACTAATTCAAGTTTCAATAGTAAGGTCTACAGCGATTAAAAAACAATTTTATTACAAATCAAACACAATTTTAACATATAACTTTTATTGACGGAAATCATTTACACGAACTGATTTATAATGTTCTATTAAGTCGCATAACCGTTCTATTCGTCTATTTTACTAATTAACACGTCCATGTGTTTAGTATCACTGTTCGGAATACCATACAGTCCTAACGGTTTATCAATGTGTGTCAATCATTATTGGAAAATTTTGGTGGTCCAATTGTTACTTTCTTTTTTAGGAATTTTTTTGTTAACGTGAAACATTTTATTGTGCACTAAAAAGTCTACAAATTGATTAATCAACTTTGCATTTTGTTGATTCAATGAGTTATAAAAATGTATATCTTTACCGAGTAGGATGGAATGTGTACGTTTAAGTTGACACACATTTCTGGTTTTGGTTGCAATATCTTTAAATAAAAGAGAGAATAAAAGTATATTATTTTATTGCTGCGCCAAAAAAGATGATTGTGAAGCGAATTTGGCGATTGAGGGCGAGCTATGGTTAATTTTTATATGTAAATATCACTCGTTTAGTTCCCAAGCTGCTTGATTTATAAAGCACTAAATAGAAAACTAAAAATCAACAATTTCTTGGTAGTTTTAAGCAATCAATTTAGTATTGTAGCGCTAACTGTGTTAGCCAAATACGGCCTTATAGTATAAGGTTTTAAATCAGATGGCTAGGAAATATTTTCCTAATTAGTATGTTATATCACTAAATAGAAGTTGTCCATATCTTAAAGTGGAGCGAATATTTATGAATAAATGAAACAGAAAGTCTGCTAATAATTTTAAATATTTTTGTTTAAATTTATCAGAACTAAAATTAAATGAGATGAAGCCAATTTACCAATATGTATGTAGTGCATGTGCACACTAACACATATATTGTATATATACTGTATGTTTGCTTTGAAATTCTTATTTTCTTAAATAATCAGGAATTAATGATTGCTTCCTACTTTTTATTTTATTTTCATAACATTCAGACTCACATTTTAATAGCAATTATGAAATATTTCTAGACTTGTCAAAAGTGTTAACATTAATAAAAGTTTTGTAAGTCTCTCGAACTTGCGCAGGTTTCAGATAGGCTTGATATTTTCGACATTGGGGTCAGGTTCCTCTTCCTCTGTCTCAGAGTTAGGAGTAGTTTCATCCGTTTCTTCATAACACTCGATGATAGTCAGTTCTGCACTTTTTGTTGGCAAATCGTTATCAATAGGGGCAAATTATTCAAGTTCACAAATGTGTCCTTAATGTTAGGAAACAGTTGTGCGAGCGAAATATTATCTTCATCTTCGAAGTCGTCAATATTATCTGTATTACGCATAAATCCGGCGGATTTCTTGCAGAGGACAACCACTGCCATACATGTTAAAAGCCTTTTAATAAGGTAGCTTCTGTAGAGCATTTTGAAACTCTGAATAATGTCCAAAGGTTGGCAATATGAGGTAGTATTGGGTGGAAGAAAAATAAGTTTGAAATTATCCAGTGTAATTTTGGGATGAGACGTTGCATTATCCAGAACCAATACCACTCTTCTATTATGCTTCTTTATCTTGGTATCAAATCTGCTGTCATCCACGCTTTATTGTTCGAGACCCATTGAACAGGTAACCTATCGATATGTGCGCCCTTAATATATCGAGGATTTCTGCTTTTGCCTATTATAAGTGTTTTTTTTTTACGAATGAGAGTTGCAGCACGTGGCTACATCTCGTGGCAACCACACGTAACAACCCAACCAGGACAGCGAGAATCCATATAGGTTAAACGCTGGCAAGACGGCCCATTGCGGGCAAACTACGTTGGGTGTCGCTGGAAGCCAATGTATCGGTTAAGCTTACCGAAAGCATGTATTTTGAAAAACACAAGCTTAAAATAAGTTTGTGTACAAAGTTGTCCCTTATCCTTTCGGTCAGACCCAATTCTTAAGGAGCCTTGCTGAAGAGCCGTAAACGGCGAAACGCGTCCAAGGATTGGGTCTGACGAAAACCAGTCCTTCAGTTTTGGGAAATCTTCCTCTTTGTTTACCGTTGCCACCTTCTTAAAACAAATTTCTAACTTCTGCTTTATTTTGAAGCGACATAATCACTTGGGTCTTACCCACTTTCAATTTTTCAGCCAATTTCCTGGTACTTAAACCAGTTTTTCCACTTTCCTCGATTTATTATTTCTTCGCTTAAAGAAAGACATTTCCTTTTTCTCGCTATCTTCGAATATTCACACACAGAAACTGTTCGAAACAAAACTAATGGTAACAACCGATTTATCAGCCTTTAAACAAATTTAATGTATCCGCCTGAAATAAAGTAATTAGTGTATGTAGGTACCTATATTTCTTAAGAATTGTCGGGTCGGGGTTTACTGCCCCGAATGGAGGGTGTTTTTAGCATTAATATTTACTAAGAATTACGATGATGAGTGCCCGCGGTCGATTAACAGATGGGTCGGTAAAGAGGAGTATAAAATAATGAAATTTCCATTTTTAAATATAGGGACGTCATAACCTGTCGTTTAACGCAGGTGGTCACTTTATAGAGGCGGTCGCAAACAGAGGTTTTACTATGATAAGTAAAGTTATTTTAATAATCTATTTTTCTTCATTCTTTAGAGAACTCATCAGCCAGCAGCTATGTGAGCTAAGAGTTTTCTCCTTTTTAGAAAGGTTAAATTAAGAAACAGAAATTATTAAAATAGCTTTACTTATTATTAATAATGAGTTTAAGTAACAACAATCGTTACTATAATACTAAGGTCCTAAACCTAAAACTATAAAAATGATTTCTTTAAGTGAACTGGTACCAGGAGGTGAAATACCTGGGACTTATTTTTGACCAAAGGCTGAATTTGAGGCAAAATTCAATTAATAGAGTAACACTTGCATTGCGACAGTTAGGCGTTACAGGCGAAGTAGTCTTGCTAATAGGGCTGAGGTAAACCTTTACAAGGTATTGGTCAAGCCGGTTCTAACTTATAGAGCACCTACGTGGTGCAACATAAGCAGAACGGAGCTTAATAAGTTCCAGGTGATTTAGAACAAAACGCTGAGAATCATCGCTAACGCGCCCAGACACATGATGAATGTAGTGTTACATTATGACTTTCAAATGTTGACAATTAACGAGTTTTTCTTGAAAATTATTACGGACGTACAGACGTATCGGCAACCCAACCTATAACCGCCTTACATACAAGATAAAGACAAATCGGGACGTACAAGTAACCAAAATACTGGTTCCCTGCTGGTCCAGAACTCATCTCACAATAGTAGAGAGGCACTAACATAACTTCTAAATTAAATCCGTAAGAATCACAAATATTCAAGCAAAGAGGTAATTACAAATATTTGCAAACGATAGAGTTAAATAGTTATGATGATTAATCAATGGATGTCAAAGAAGTTTCTCCTCATCTAAACATTGAACAACCGAGTAAAAGAATTAACTCTTGAAAAACTTTTTTCTGCTCTATGAATTAAACTCATTTCCCCTAATGTCAGCCACTGTAAGTTTGCAAGGCGAAGATGAGAGCCACTGCTCTCGAGACGTGTTCTGGTTAATGCCAACAGCAGTGGAGCAGATTTTGTATTTCATTCAGTGGCGTAACCAGAAAATAAGTTTGGGGGGGGGGGGCTAAAAAAAAGAGCGCCGCAGGCAAAAGATTTTTGGGTGCCACGCCCTTTTTTCAATGCTGATGATTGGTTTTCAAGTAAGAAAAATAAGAAACACAACAGAAAATCACAAAAACAGCCAGACTCGTTTTAATTTTAAAAACACAAAGATTTCTTGGTTAAACGTGTAAGTACTCGAGTTTTAGGTTCATTTGTGGTGTAGGCGCCATCCAGGGACTCTCTGTTTTCTTTACTTACATACATTGTTTTGAAGTAGTCCCCTTAACATATGTGTTAACGAAAAACGGATGATTTTAGTAAAGGAAAAACATTCTTAAAGATAACCACATTCAAGGTATACGTACGTGTGCCTGTCGAGCAGGTGTCATGTACCTTAAAATGTTGTGCTTGTTCGATATTTAAATGTGCAAGAACCGTTATGAGGCAAACATTATGTTACTTAGAGTCAGACTGTAATTCGGATGACATATTATGATATGTATGTATATTATGTAGAAAACGTTTAGTCATAATACTGTTACCCGGCGTACTACTAGATGCCAATTAAATTAAATATATTTACTGGAGATAAAAAACAGTTAGAACTCTAGTTGACTTATGGGCATGGACGTACCTAGAGAATTTTTCTGGGGGAAATGTCAAGTAGATCGGAAATCCCATTTTGTCGCATGCTTATGGGACTAACACAACTGATTAGCTGGTTCGGCATGATGTTATATTATTTCATTCATTGTCTTCCCATGATCATTTAAAAAATTCAATTTATGAAACGTTTCATGGCCTGGGTAGAGTGACGCAGAAAAATGTTCAATTATTATTTTGGGTTTGTTATAAGTTACATGTTGTCCACCTAATAATTGGGTGTAATACTAAATACAACTTATTTATAAAAATAAATAATTCCATTATGGCCCAGCTGACCAAGTAAAATAAAATATGTTTATATTTTGTGTTCATAATATAAATATAGGTATAGCTAGCTTATGACCTAAAACGGATCTAGACAGTCTTTCGTTTGACATACATAATACAGAGCCGGTTAAAAATCTTGTTAAAAATTTCAATTAGCAAAGACAGTTGATTTAACAGTGTCGTCTCTTGAAAAACAATTAAAGTGTTGAAATTATTTTAATAAATTAATGTAACCAGGAAAGAATAAAAACGAATATGCTAATTTTCGGTTTTTGTCAGATATCTCTGAAGGTGTTCGGAACTTTCACATTTTTTTAGCGGCGTCTCGTTAAGCACCATATTTTGGAACCTTGCCCCTATGTAACCGACTTTGTATCTCTTATAGTTTTAGAGATCCCTGTACAGGGCGTCTGCTGCTGCGTTTGTTATAAGAGATAGAAAAAAATTTTAAATACAAAAGTTGTAGGGTTTATCCTAAATCGCCAGAAAATGTTACGCAAAATAACAAATGAATATCACAAAGTTAGGAAAAAACACAAACTTGGTAAATCTTTAATGGACCACCCTGTATATTGAAACAAAAATTAATAGATCTTTTTTTCCTGAATTCAAAAATATATGATATGTTGACATTTGGTTTAGCCGTTTTCGAAATATTTGCATTTTAACAACGTGCATGATTATATCGTTTAAATTGTTTTAATTATTTTCAATAAACAAAATGGAGCCGAAAAATTAAAAATATATTTTTTAATAAAATAATTTATGAAAATTCACAAGTGTTGAATGTGACCGCCGTTATTTTCAATACATTTTCTGTAATCTTCCTATAATTTAGATAAAGCATTGTCAATATACTCCGGATGTTCTTCATTTAATGAATCTATACTGCTTTGAATTCTTTGCCTTAAGTCCTCTAAACTTTGACTTCTTTCTTTGTATACTTCATTTTTTAGATAGCCCCATAAAAAATTGTCCAAAGGGGTCAGGTCAGGACTATTAGGTGGCCAGTTAATGGTCCCATGCGTTCCAATCCACTCGTTAAACCGGTTATTTAAAAAATTTCTTAAGAGCATTGTGTTATGAGGCGGATTTTCTAAAAATAAGTAATAATAGATTGATAAAACAGATAAAATAATTAAAGATTCTTTTCCTACCTTCAAAATATAATAAAATCTGTAGCTCATCATCCTCATTTGCGATAACTGTGCGTTTTTTCCTATGAAGGGTTTTGCGCTCCCTCATGCTCCTTTCGGTATAATAAAAAGTGGACCTAGCAGGAACTGGCATTTCGCGATGAATACGCCGATACTCTGCTTGCGCTTGAGCAACATTATTGTTGTTTTTGTAAAATAGGCGAACTATTTCTAATTTTTCTTCCTCTGTGTAACCCATCTTACGTATGGAATAAAGGGAATCTGACAGCCATATAAATAATGATAACTAATGGCGTTCGAGTCATTTGTTAATTCATGGCAAGTGCGATTTAATTAAACAATATCATCACTTTTTTAAAATGCATATAATTCGAAAACGGCTAAACCAAATGTCAACATATCATATATTTTTGGATTCAGGAAAAAAAGATCTATTAATTTTTGTTTTAATATATAGGGTGATCCATTAAAGATTTACCAAGTTTGTGTTTTTTCCTAACTTTGTGATATTCATTTGTTATTTTGCGTAACATTTTCTGTCGATTTAGGATAAACCCTACAACTTTTTTTTAAATTAATTAAATTTTTTTTCTATCTCCTATAACAAACGCAGCAGACGCTGTCTAAATATACGGAATGACCCTGTACTCGTGTCGAATTTGTAACACCCTTTATAGGTAGTATAGGTACCTCAGCACCTACCTACGAAATTTTATAAAAGATACACTAATTATTAATAGGACTTCTAACCTGACTAGACATCTGAAATTAACTCGCGAACGCGAACTCGCCGATTGTATGCGAAACTCATTTTAAGCTGTAGGTACAGGGTGGTCCACGTAAGATGACCCAGTACCTTTTCTCGGAAACCGCAAGAGTTATAAAAAGAACTTTAATAGAAAATTAATTGATTATAAAAATTTTTTTATTTTATTATATTTTTATGTATACAGGGTAAGTCGTTTGGCTGAAGTTAATGCCAACTTTCGTTTTTTAAATAGAACACCCTATATCTTGCAATCCGTTTGGATTCTACATAAAATAACAATTATTTTTAATATGTACATTCTAAGTCTAAACCTAATAGTTTCCGCGATATCGACTTTTAAAAAAATGACATTCTTGAACTTCGACACCTTTAAACTTTCTAATGGTACGTCTTAGAGCAAAACGGCGTATTATCTTCCCAACAGTGTAAACTTCCGGTTAAGCCAGATATAACTAGAAAGCTCGAAATATAGTAAAGTAAACGCCACAAATATAACATTTTCGTTTACATTTGAATATCTGTATAAAAACTGCAGCAAAAGATGTATCAAAGGAAGCGACAATACCCCCGGTTAAACTTTAAGAGTCAACGTGGACGCTTCGCTCTGTCCTTATCTACACTACGTTAAAAAGAGATAGATGCAAGAGGGCTCATGTCTACACGAAGTCGTACTCGGCGGCATCTGGCTTTTAAGTGCCAAGTAAGGCACTCGCCAAAACCTCACATTTTAAGTCGCAATGCATGCCGCGTAGAGGCGGCATTTTTTGCTAGTTTTTTTAGAAGACAGAAATGTAAACAATAATGTTATATTTGTGGCGCCTACTTTACTTCCGGTTTGTCCTTAAATTGATATATTTAGGAAGATAATAAAAAAGTAAGATAGGGGCATGTAAGCCGTTTTACTCTAACACGTACTATTAGAAAGATAGAAGCGGCCAAAGTTAAAATATGTAATTTTTCAAGAGTCGAACTCTCAGAAACTATTAAGTTTAGACTTATAGTATATTTATTAAAAATCATTATTATTTTATGTAGAATCCAAAAGTATTGTAAGATATAGGGTGTTCTTTTTAAAAAACGAAAGTTGGTATCAACCCCAGCCAAACGACTTACCCTGTATACATAAAAATATATTAAAACAAAAACGTCTTTACAATCAATCAATTTTTCTTTCGTAGCTCTTACAGGTTCCGAGAAAAGGTACTGGGTCATCTTACGTGGACCACCCTGTACATATTTTACTGTTTTTATACATTTTTAACAGCATTAGCACATTAAAATATATTTGGAGGTTCATGTTTTTTGTGTCAACCTTTTTCTACGAGCATGCGAAAAGTGACTATACTTTTCGCATTCATATACATGCCGAAAGTTTTTCAACACTGGCGCTTGGCAGTAAAGTTCGCCACAGGGCTGGTGAGCTACGAAAGGAATTCGAACAAAAAACTCTACATTGTTGCCGTACTTCGCTCTCTAAATTCCCATAAAATGTTAATTTGAATGTAATTCAAATATATTACTTGAAACAATTAGACGTATGCATACCTCTGTATATTGTATATCCTGTTACATATATTCCGCTGATTTTTCCTCTTCACACATTGCAAATTATAATCGCTTAATATAATTTATTATATTCTTAAAGCGGTGAGGAAAATATGTTTTGGTAAACTTGGCAACCCACGCTGAAATCAAGCAATCAGCGGGGATTTCTGCCCCTTACCAATGGTTTTGTCTCCTTTTATCGCATATGATATTGAATTAGTGGGGATACATAGCACATCATGATTCCTTGCGAAATTTTTTTAGGCATTGCCGGAGTATAGAATTATTATATTTAATTTATAATTAATCATATTTAAACGTTGATGTTTGTAAAATGAATAAATATATAAAAGGTAAAGTTATTCATAGTCAAGCTAGGGCAATAATTGCTAATAAATCAGTAAGTATTTGTTTTTACATTTTATGCAATTTAAGACTAAAATAATTAAAACAAAAATATTACGCACGCCCATACTGCCAGCGGCCTTGCTGAACATTCAATTGCAGTCGCATGCGGAAAGTATCACTTTCCGCAACTTGTTAGGTAAATGACTATTACACCTTACTGCAACAACAACCAACAAGTTATTATTGTTTAATAAAATCTTATGTCGATAATATGATCTCATAATCAATGCCATTTCATGAAGTTAGTTTGAAAAAAAAGTAGAACTTGTGACTATTTCCAAAAGAAACACATATATTTATAGGATTTATAGCGTCATAAATTAAAAATTGCGGGGTCATAGTTTTTTATAGTTTCAAATGTGTTTTTACAGCAAATTAATTAGCAACATAATACTTTAAAAGATTTGTGGATGACACGAAGATAAAGATGATTTGACGGAAATAATGACCCACATGGAAGTGAATGGTTTTCTTTGGAGGATCCATCTGATTTTGGTTGTAATATACCGAGGGTCATGACCTACATTAATGGTTCAACGATCAAGTTTAGAAAAAATGTAATAAATTGTTAGGACTATTCTACCACTAATTTCTTAATTGTAGCGCCGTGAAAGATACTTCACAAAAGTGACTAGATACTTTATAAATAATTTTGCATAAATGAATCTAGATGCTTAAAAGGAATAGTTACTTATTAACAAAAGGTAACTTGCTTTTTTGTTACTTGGTTAAAGTAACTATTTATTGTTGATAACATCCCTTGGTGATTTAATCCGATATCGGACTTCTTAAAACGCACAGACTTTACCAAGTTACT
Organism: Polydrusus tereticollis; assembly: GCA_963920685.1. Classification (NCBI taxonomy): domain Eukaryota; kingdom Metazoa; phylum Arthropoda; class Insecta; order Coleoptera; family Curculionidae; genus Polydrusus; species Polydrusus tereticollis. Next base: position 38,748,598 of record OY987326.1, on the reverse strand, counting down.
TTTGAAGTAACTGTAGATACCAAACATTTCAAAGAACTGTATAATTTACCTAATGAGAAAGTACTTTCAGGGCATAACAACCTGAAGCTAGGTTTTTACATACCTTTTCGATATGTTCATTGAAAAAAAGATTTTCAGTTGTGTAAATTCCTAAAAAGTTTATAAATTTAGGGGTTTTAATTATTAGATTGTCAAAAATAATATTATTAAGTAAATATTTAAAAGTTAATATATTCGATTTAGTGATATTAAATCAAAATAGATTAAAGTCACTCCACTTTTTTACTTTTATTAAATCTTACTTAGGTAGTAGGTAGCACATTTTTAATGATAAAAAAAAGGTCTAATTTTACTTGATACATTTTACATTTTTAAACACGATTTCTTAGTTAATATTTTAAAAGGCAGTAACAAATAACCAACCATTAGGGTTTGACAAAAATTTCGTTATTTCTATTTCGTCCTGTCCTTTTATTGTTTTGTTGTTATGTTTGCAAAAATGTTTTAAATAAATACGTTAATTATTAATATATAAAGAACACAGTATTATAGTAAATATGGATGTGTTCAAACAATACAAACCCATTTTATAAACATATTAATATAAATTTTAAACAAAAAAGAAAAGGTAACAAAGAACCTAAAATGTAATTTTATTTAAAAACTGTTAAATTAGATCTACTTAATAAACATAAAGTAACAAAGCTAAATAAACAAGAAACTCTTATAAGGGATCAAGGGAACGGCACCTGTGCATTTTTGGTGAAAACCGCTTAAAGTACCCATATATATACTTTAAAAGTATCTTAGTTATTTCAAAAATATCTTAGTTATTTTTAAAGTAACTAGTTAGTACTTTTTGAAGTGTATAATTATTCCTAAAAAGTAACTAGATAAAAGATAACTTTAAAAAGTAAAGAAGTTATTGTTACTTTTGGTATAATTATAAAAATATCTTACTTACTAAGTATCTATACTTACTTTAAGTAACTGTTTATTTGCCCTGTTATCATATTATTTTACATTTGTGTTTTAGATTAATTATAAGTTTATTTTAACGACAATATGGTTTTAATATCAGGTTATAAGAGGTTTTCAAATCAGTTTTGTTAAAAATTTTAAAAATGGGAAAAAATATACTGATCTACATAATATAGTTCTAGAGCAACGCCTGAGGAGGGCGGTAAAATGCATAAAAAGTGTCGCTATGACGGTGACAACATAGGCTTGCGTAATAATTTGTTTTTTTAAATTATTTTAGTTCTAAATTGTATGAAATATAAAAACAAATACCTACTGATTTATTAGCAATTACTGCCCTAGCTTGACTATACTTTTTATATATTTATTGATTTTCCAAAGATCAACGTTTAAATATGATTAATTATAAATTAAATATAATAATTTTAAACTCAGGCAATGCCTGTAAAATTTTGCAAGGTGTCATGATGTGCTTGGTATCCACACTAATTTAATATTATGTACGATAAAATGAGACGAAACCATTAGTAAGGGAGAGAAATCCGGGCTGATTGCTTGATTTCGGCATGGGTTGCCAAATTTACCAAAACGTTTTATCCTTACCGCTGTAAGAATATAATAAATTATATTAAGCGATTACAATTTGCAATGTGAAGGGAAAAAATCAACGGGATACATGTTACAGGGTATACACTATACACAGGGATATGCATACGTCTAAAAGTTTTAAGTAATGTATTTGAATTACATACAAATTAACATTCTATGGCAATTTAAACAGAGAATTACGGCAACAATGTGCTTCTTTTGTTCGGATTCCTTTCGTAGCTCACCAGCCGTGTAGCGAACTTTAAACGGTGAGATGAGCATCTGAATTTCAAAAAATGTGTACTTACTATGTTAAACTATACAGGGTGATTCACGGTGAACGGAAGATTAGACGTTTATGGCGAACTGAATGATGGTGAATGAAACTTTTTTTGGTATTTTCCCATACCTATTGTTACTGCGTTCGAAATATTAATTAATTTCTTTTCTGAAAAGCATGATGTTGAAACGCCGGGCTTTATTTCCTCTTACGTTCAATCAAGTTTGTGGTATATTTCCACAGGCGTGTGACTCACTGGTCGGTTTTATTGTGATTGGAAATTAAACTCGTGTTAAAGCAAAATAACTTTATTTAATATACTGGCGAACTTAACACATTATAACTTCTGGCGAAATTAACACATTATAACTCTTTGCACAGAGCTATGCACACTTAGTACCCGTAATTAGGGTGAAACTTCCACTTTTTACATAGAAATTAGTACACTAACATTTCTACAGATTTACCACTTGGTACAAATAGTAAAATGACCGCCAACAACCAACTTTGGCTATTCCTTTTTGACGGGACGTGTCGCTAGCTTACTTGCTCACTCAACAGTGACTCTTATTTCTTAATTCGCGCCGAATGGAGCGGATGGAACCGCTGCACGAATATCCTATGACGCGACTCATTCATCTTTTGTGGCCGACGCCAAGCTTCCGCCAATCCAGTTAGCGCATTTTACAGCGAACAAAAGTGGAGCGTGGCAGTGGTCTCCAGCCGCTTCCATGGCGCGACTTTAAAATACATCATTTCTTATACCTACTATGTTATGAACGAGATCGTAAATTTGACATGTTACGCCTACTATGTTGCAACTAAACTAAACAGTCCATCTTTGGACAACTCATTTCAACTTTTAGGGCTGTTCCCCAACACATGAACTCTAAGAAATGCTGATGTTTTTGAGATACTAAGGCACCGTAATTTTATTGAGACTTTGACAGTGACTGGAGAATCTTGATACTACGGTCAAATAATAGTTGCAATATACAGGGTGCTTTAATAATACAGGTGCTTTGGTTACTTGAAAAAATTTCTGAAATCAGATTTTCTAAATACTTAAGTATACAGGGTGTTACAAATTCGACATAAGAGCATTGGAATCTCGGAAACCATAGGAGTTAGAGAAACGGTTAAATAGGGGCAAAGTTGTGCAATTTGATGCTGATTAAAATGCCGCTTTAAAGGTTTTAAAATTCCGGATACTTCCGATATTATTCGAAAAAAAGCGAAATTTTGCAAAATCGTTTTTATTTTTTCTTGAGCTTATTTAAATAGCTGTTTAAATATAAATGACACTTTGTCGTCGCAACTTTTTCTCCTCTACAGGATGACGTTATTAAACTAAAGATCCGACGTTTCGTCTTCGAGCGGTCAACATCAACTTAATTTTTTTAAATACGGACCTGGATTTTTTTTACCGATTTTTAAACCCTCCTACCCTCAAAATGTAATGGAGGTATTACTTTCTGTAAAAAATAATGAATTGCTTTTTGAATTTTTTTTTAATACGTGTTTTACATTTGCCAGTCCGGTCCTGGCAACGAATCACAATATTAATTAAATACTCTATTTTATTTAAAACATTCATACATAAGTAACATAATTTATTTTGTAAGAATTTTCTAATAATTCTAAATTTCTTAATTATAAATCCTAATTTTTTAAATGTTCAAAAATATTGCCGTTTTGCTCAATGCAACGATCGATTTTTCTTCCAATTTTGGCGACAGCCATTTCAACCGATCGTCTCCTTATCCTACCAACTGCAACCTGTATGCGTTCTTCCAGTTCTTCCATGGTATCTAAGTCATTTTTATTAATAAAATGTTTTAATTCCCCCCGTAAAAAGAAATCCAGCGGCGAAATATCCAGGTCCGTATTTAAAAAAATATAGTTGATGTTGGCCGCTCGGAGACGAAACGTCGGATCTTTAGTTTAATATCGTGATATAATTTTTAAATAGCTATTCAAATGAGCTCAGGAAAAAAAAAGATTTTGCAAAATTTAGGTTGAGCAATTTGTAGGCATCTAGTATTTTACGGGTCAGGCCTGTGGAGAGGAATACCGGGCCCGGAGACTAGGAATGCCGATTTCCGCGCCGCCTGAGAACAAGTTTGGTGGCTTGTGAATGAGGCAGAAGCGGGCGCTTCCAGGGAGGATTTTTCGATCGTGAAGTTTTTATAGGTTGATGGGTTTGATATTTTGGATCGGATTTGATGGTGATCGGGTTTTTCGATATCCTGTTTTACTCACAATTAATTAGAAGATTAGTTCATTAAAAAAATTTGTTCGAACAGTACCGGAAAATCCAAGCCCCCTCGAAGACTCCGGGCCCGGGGATAATGTCCCCCCCTCCCCTCTCGACAGGTACGGGTTTTAGGTACGAACATATACAGACAAAAATTTTGTAGATAATTAATATGTTTCTTCTTGAAAGAGAAATTATAAAAAAATTACGCTGGCCGATTATCCTCTTTACATATATATTTAAAACTTTGGTGGAGGAGGGCTGATGAGATTCGTGTCTTCTTAATTGAGGCAAATTAGGCAATAACGATTTTTAAAATTAGTAGGTATATATTATATTATTTTCTTCTCTATTTTGATAATTTAGATAATTAAGAGAAGAAACATACTTAAATAAATTATACTTGTACACTCAATTTAAAAAAAATGATTTTTTAAATTCATTGGATATATTTTGTTTAGGGAATACGATGACTTTACTTTTAGAAGAAATAGGCAAATAATGAAATAATAATATGTTTAAATGGAGTAAATATACATCATTAAGAGAGATTTTATTTTATTTTTTTTATTATATTTGTTTTTAATGCTGAAACTGAAAGTTTATAGTATCCTCGTTTGAAATCTATAATGTGACTTAAAATAAATATTAATTATAACTGTGACCAAGTTTATATGTCATTTAAAACTAAAATATTTACTCACGTCAAGAAAGCTTATTGAGTAATCCATAAACTAATTTTAAATAAAGGTTTATAATCAACCAAAATGTGATTCCTAATAGCAAGTATCTATATATCGTGGGCGTACAAGCAGTCCAAAAAGTTAGTTTCGGATTTGAATTTCCCTGTAGAATTTGTATTTAGCATTAGGTGATTTTAAATCTGTAAAGAATGTTTATAAGTACTATTTCTAAAGGATTATGTATCAGTAAAACAGTTACATACATAAACATTATTTATTTTTATTAATATTTTTTAAAGGTAACATAATAAAGTTTGGACTTAAGATGTTTTTTCTGTTTATATTCATCGCTTTCTTCGGGAGTATTATAGCCACAGGTGGGTAGAGACTGGTACCAACAATGGAATTCCGACGGAATTACTTCACTTTTGCATAGTTTAAGGAGGTCCTCCTTCTTCTTGGCACCTATTGGCAATGGCTGGTTGTATAATTTTTCCAGGTCCTTCGGAAAGCGTGGTTTTTTTTCCTCTTCCGAAAACGTTGATTGATTTGTAAGGGCTGGAATGCATGTATTTGTATTCAATTATACCAGGCTTTTCTTTTGAATGTCTTAGACTTTTAATTAGTAACCAGGTGACAGTTTGCCCTTCCGTGTTTTTGTTTCGTATTACATTTTCAGACAAAGTCTTTAAATTATAAAAGTTATTAAATTTCAGTTCTCGTACATTGTACGGCTCACTTTTTTTGTTTTTATTTCGTTTTGATCTAGCTATTTTAAATATGTTTAGCAAATCGTTTATTATAAAGACGAACACAAATTTTTTGGCATGTTCAATCAATGAAAACTGTGCATAGAATCGACTTCCATGTAGGAATGTCCGCTCTCCAAAAAATTATGCTGAATTATTTCAATGCCAGTAATGTTTACCAAATGGAGTAGTAACGCGGCAACATGTTGATTGCGATTCTGTCCTCCACATGTATCGGACCAGAACGATACCTCTTTTACATGTGGAGGCAAATGCGTAATGTATTCAAATAAACAAGTACCAATTTCTGAACTTCCCCTCTTTCCATTAAGTTCCGACCAACAAAAACAATAGGCATCGTTTTTTATTTATTTTTTTTTTTTTTTTTAGTATTTTATATTTTATTAACTTACCTTTACACCTGCTATCGCTTTTATCTTCACTGCTTCCGCATAACGAATTCACATTAAAATGTATAATTTCATCAGAAATATCACACCTATGATCAATTTTATATTATTGCTAGTTTGGTTTATTTTTCCACTGCAAGCCATCAAAACAAGTTTTTTCGCTCTGGAAGACATACTAACGGACCCTTTCGAACCACAGCACAATGTAAACTACCACCTAATAGTGAAACCCTGCGAGTGTTTACTTAATGGACTTACAGGTTTTTTCCCGTTCAAAGTTACTGGCGCGGCGTAGACAAAAATCGCTTAAGTGCACATACATGATTCTGTCTCTTAGAATAAATTAAATTTGGCAAATCTGTAGGATCTATATCTTTTAAAGTAACGGCAAAATGGACTTAGCGGATTATTTCATTGAAGCGGAATAACCATACGGACTTAATTGTTGTATCTGCCGTGCTTATACGTAAGGTAATCTCAATTTGTTAAAAAATGGACTTATAGGGTTCTGCTTGTACGCCCGCGATATAGTTGATGCGAAACAAAAACCGATGCACGTCATACCCTTCGAGTAACTTCAGTTATCGACAGTGTTGCCAGCGTGTAACCAAAATATCCGAGTGAGGGAATTACACAGTTTTTTTTTCATAAAGACAAGATAAATATTCAGAAATGTCCCATAGTTTATATATTTGTTTACTGCATAATATCTTTTACCATCAACTTAAGTAGATCTAACACTTCTTTTATTTTCATCTTGCCAAGATCGACCAATGGTACCATTCTGAAAAATCCATGTTTCATCCAAGAAAACGAATTGGTACAAGAATGCTCCTTATTTTTAATATATTCTTTCAAAAAATACCAGTCGTTTGAAAGCAACATGGGAAAGTTCCATAAGCCCTCGCCTCAGTTCATCCTTTTACCATCCGAAGCCTATTTTCTTGGAGACTTCTTAAAGAGTTAAGACAACCATCAAACAGGTCAATGTTTTTTAATTTCTAACTTTAAGTTGTCAAAGTTACATGATGTTTAAAAAAAAAGGACAGCTTATGAATAACCGATGTAAAATATTATAATCTTTAAATAATACAACTTGTTTCGTACATTCCATAAATAGTGTCACGGATAGAACTTATATATCCAATCTTCACACATTTAGAACTCCCTTTGAATTGGAACGTTCGTTTTAAGGTGATTCTAATAATTTATTTGCCTAAACTGTTGCTAAAATTGCGCTTACAGTGGAGATATTCAATTTTAGGCTGCTACACGCTAAAAATTAGTAAAGTAGAAATAAGATATCTAGACCTTAACATACTTTTTAATTTACTTCTCTGTACTGCTGTTAAGGGTAACAATAGGCCATTGTTGTTAAGTTCTTCCTGAAACAGCTGTAGAGAAGCTCTTAGCTCTTTGCACCGACTATTTAAATGCTTCGGCATTTTTCACAAATAGTAAACAACGTAATCGACAGAGGTATGTATGTGCACTTTTCTTTCTTTTAATAGAACAGTTTTTAATGTTATTTATGAAAGATCTGGAGTTTTTGTTAAAAAATAGACCCACAGCAACACGGAACCATCAACAATTAAGGTTAGTTTTGCATGAAACGTCAAATCAAGCCAAGGAACGAGCTGGCGCCACCGCACCGTTTACAGTTGTGTTGCCAAATATCGGCCAATATAATTTAAATTATATTAACTTTTACAAGCTAAAATAAACAAAATATTTGCTGTTAGTGAGTTCGCATCAAAGAAGAATATTTTAAGATTGCAGTAAATTCAATATCGCATAAAGTTTTAATACTTTTTGCCCAAATTTAATTTCTTCGTGTTTGCTTTTTGTTTTGCATCAACCATATCTTTATATTTAGTAAAAATGTTTTGAGAAAAAATATCCACTTGCTTGCATCCTCTATTGCTATCAGTATAATATTATTATAAATCTTCTCACATGTTGAACAAGTATCCTGCTAATGAGGCTGCCTGATGTTGTTCCTAAGGCTAAGGAATAAAATTTGTCGTAAATGATTTTTGCGACGGATTTTAGGGAGCCACGTTTCATGTTCGTTATCCTTGTCAAGGTATGTGTATGTGGAAGATACACTCTTAATGACTCAGTCCTACAAAGATGTGAAAAGACAGATTTTCGGGAAAAACTCTCAGAAAGTCATGTTCATAAAATATTTATGATTTTTAAAGGATTTGTCGGAAAATCCTGCGTTCTTGGTTGATGAGTTTGTCCGTTTCCCCTCAAAGTTCATTTTCTATTTTAACGATTTTTAGCATAGCTCCTTCTAGTGCATAGTACGCCACTGGTTCATGCACTAACCGGTATTCATTCATGAACCCGTTCGCTTTCGTACGCGTTGATTCGGTTTACTCAGTAAATACAGAATTGCATTAGCTTTATTACCGTGACAGTGACCTGGTGTAACAGAAAACCCGTGAATTAAATGCAAGTTAAATAACAGCCAAGTTCTTTCTACATATGAGCTAAAAAAATAATTTAATGTATTTAGGTTGCCTTTGCGTGCTTTGTAGTTAGAAAAAAAATGATTCTTGAAGGAATCTTCGACAACATGTATAAAAAGTAATGGTTAATGATGCATATCATTGTGGATATCTCTTTAAAATACTCTCTATCTCCTTTTCATTCGTCATGGTTTCTTTTTAAGAATAAATATCACTGACAAATCAATGCATTATAAAAGATACATGGTCAGGAGGTCTGGGAATTCCGAGATGTCGTGGGGGATCTATACCTAATTAACTAGTTACAAAACCTAGCTATCAAGTTAGGTTAATAAGATACAAACTTTATTTCGCTACCTTAATAGCATAAGGTCGTGTGTGAATTTTTCTGCATATTGAGATTTTCACAAAAACGCAAGTAAAAAATCTCATTCTTTAATATGGTATAACGTCGTAAGTGAAATTTTACGGTAAATATTTTTAAAAATGATGAAAATCAAATGTATTATTTTGTCTTCTTTTTAAAAAAAAAGGTCGTATATGCTATTTATTTTCGAAAATACGGAAATATTTCAAAATTTTCTAAGCAAGCCATGTTTTTAAATATATAAATTTAATATAGCATATCAATCTTAATATCAGCCGTTGATTGATTACAACTTAAATAATATTAGGAAATTAAGTTGCAAAATTTACATTATCGTTTTCTCAGAATTGTAAATTTCTACATACGACTTTATGTTATTATGGTAGCCATTTGAACCATTGAATTATTATTACCAGGGAATATAATTTGCGTAGCTATTATATTCTCTGGTATTACACAAATGAAAAATGTAAAATTAAACAGGTAACAAAAATGTTAAAATATTACAAAATTCAATTTCTTTTCGTATTTTTCTTAAGAGTTCATCACGGTAAAGCCTGTCCAGAGATATAAGAAAGTTACCCTTTCCCTTTAAATGGGATTATCCAAGGGTGGCCATAAACAAACAATGAATTAATGAATAAATGCAGGCAAATTATGGTCCGTACTTAAAAATGTCTTAAGTAAACTGCAAATCGGGAAGACGTAATTTCATTATTAAAGTACCTAATAGTTTGGTGACTTTAAACCGATTTTTACCTGATGAGAGGGTTAATCCCATAAAACAAATTATGTTTCAAAGACTGTATATATAGCCACTCTAGTTAGTTTTAAGCTTAGTAATTATTCTTACTTCGTGTGTGATACAGCGTTTGTTTAATCGTGTGTGAGTCATGGAAAATATGTACTAGCCCAATGTATCTCAGGAGATAACCCCGTCGAAAAGCAGAAAACACTTTTCTGTGGAAACTAAGGAAGTTATAAACAGTGTTTATTCAACTCTCATTAAACGTGCGGTCAGCAAGCAAGCAGCGTTAGAAGAAACGGCCACATTAACAAAAATTCCAACATCAACTGTATCGAAAATTGTGAATAATCCCATTTTAGCGAGGAAAAAAAAAGAACCGATAATGCCATTTTCTCGAAGGTAGATGGAAGTGATCAAGATATAATACGGCGTAAAATTTACAAGTTATACGAGGAACAAAGCGTGCCCACATTAGATAATTTAATTAAGAGGCTTGAAAAAGGTGAACCCGGCGTTAAATGTGGCAGAACAACGTTGTGAAAGTCTATCCAACACATTGGGTTTAGATTTAAAAAAATTAACAAAAGACAAGTTTTAGTGGAATCCAGTAGAATTCGGTAATGGCGATCCGAATATCTACGAAAAATTAGGATTTACAGAGATCAGCAAAGGCCGATTATTTACTTGGTTGAAACCTGGTTAGCGCGCCATCAAAAAGAGCAAACGAATTACGATTTTGCATGCAGGATCTAAAAACGGATGGATTCCAAATGGACTTTCCCTGTCTCAGTGGCGTAGCCAGCATTTTGGGGCGGGGTGGGGCGAACTATCGGAGGGGTGTAGACGGCGGAGCTAAAGCGCCGCATGCAAAAAATTCTTGGGACTACGCCCATTTCGTAGGAATTCACCTTCTTTATGCTCCCTAGAGAACAGGGGTCTGGCTCCAAATAAAGATAGAATCCGCTATATAAGAATTGAATGTGATGGGACGCTCTCAAAACCGGTTTTGTTAAGTTTATTCCCATCGCTATTCTATACTAAAAATGTAATAAGACCGATCTTGTTTTTTAAGAATTATTTTTTAAGTAGTAAAGGGCGCCAGGTCAGGGGGGCGGGGGGGCGATTGCCCCCTTCGCCCCCCTGTGGCTACGCCACTGCTCTGTCTGCAAAAAACATTAAAGATTCTTCTCTGGATTACCATGAGGACATCACTGCTGATTTGTTTGAAGATTGGTTTAAAAACAAGCTAATTCCAAATATACCTCCGAATAGCGTAATTGTAATGGACAATGCAAGCTACCACAGTAGGCAGTTAAGCAAGACTCCCTCCTCAAATGACACAAAAGCAACAATCCAAAACTACATGTTTAGTTACAAGCTGCAAGTTAGTCACTTTCCTATATCTCTTAACAGACTTTAACCCCTGACCCGCACGCAACGAACCATACAGCAATGTAAATTAAATGGGGTTTCCTGCGCTTAGCTGTCAACGAATGTCGAGAGAACTGATAAATTATTGAGCTATGGTTAAAAGGATATTGACAGGCAATTGTATTTGCTAAATTAACCATGTTGCAGATTTTTCTATTCGGCTTTCGTTTTCGAAATGTATGCAGTAATATATTTATCGCTGTTAGAATTCCAACTTTACGCATGATTTTCTCCACATGTAAGTCCTTAATAAAAAATCTGCAACATGGCTGAGCTGAGCGCAAGAAATCCCATTTAACTTATGTTGCTGTATGGTCGGTTGCGTGCCGGTCAGGGGTTACCGTGATGGACTCTTAAGACCAAATTTAATTTAATAAAGTTGGTGATCATAAATAAGCATAAAATTCCTGATAAGTTTGATATCGTTCACTTTTATATCAATTAACAAAGCTTTAAGCACTCCTAACTGTAACCGAGTCTTTTCAGCAGACCACTGTTCCACACCCCCCTATGATCGTATAGTATACAACTAAACCTGACATAGCCTAAAGGCCCTAAAGCCCTTAAAGAAAAAAAAAAAAATTTGACGAATTAGACAATTTATTTAACGAATCGTGTCAAATAAAATAAAAGGCGGAATAGTAATGATCTAAGCTAAACTGCTTGAATCTAACATAAGGTACTACACAGATAAATCACAAATTCCAGTATCTCAAGTAGAATTTTATTATTTTCAAGCGTCGCAAAATTTACATTGCCGTTTTTTCGTATTTCTTGGCATACAGAAATTGATTTGAAAAAAAAAATTGATAAAAATGCGAAAATTCGTCGTTCTCGCTAAAAATCAGTACACTTCGTTGAAAAATCAGTAAATCAGTACGAGGGTCAAAAAATCAGTACATGTACTGATAAAATCAGTACATCTGGTAACCCTAGTTCACAAGTTTTTTATGGTTGTTGTAAAACGGGACTTTTTCGTGTCCCAACAGGCTTTGGGGTCCCGGGACAATGTGACTAAAAACGGTAATATTTATGAATGGGACGTATATTAGTAGTCACTGTATTCAAGCGGTTTGCGAGAATGCAAAATTAAAAATTATTTGAAGAAGTAGTCAATACTTGCAGTGGAGTGTAGGTAATAAATTAAAACAACACTTCTGTCTTCCTCCACAAATAATATGTGTTTTAAAAAATTTTTTTAACGATTGTCCCTACATGTTTCGACTATACATACAGTCATCCTCAGGGGAACTATATCGAGTGTAAATTGGGGTCTAATAGTTGTCTCAAATTAATGAATACAACATTTGAGATAATCATAGCAAGTGAAATTTGTTTAGTTGAAGACTAATGTCGCCGATACGGCCCTGTGGATGTCTTTGCTTCGGCGGTCTGTGGAAAGATACGCTACCTTCAGAGCCCGAGTCAGAGTCGAGGTCTTTTTGACAGAGTAGCGTTCTCCTAAGTAAAGCCGGATTCCAGAGAGGGTCGACTCCTACTTCTCGCATTGGGGCCAACTCGGCTGGGCGAGTTGGCCTAACGTTGCCCAATATGTCCCTATTGGAGTGCGTTTCTATCCCTGGGAGTGGTTCTCGGTCCCACCGAGGATTGGTTTGGGAAGCAAGTAAAGCGTCCTGGTCGGCATTTTTGGTTATATTTAAATAAGTTTGGATTGATTCTACCATTGTTGAAAAATCCTGGGCTTCAGGATTCTCAGGGCTTACTTGGGACTCTATACTACCCGAGCATTCAATGGTTTTTTCGGTCATTTTGATAATTTAGGGATGCCAGATTTTTTTATTGGTTTTAAAAAAAATCAAAAACTAAATTTATAAGAAAAATCAATCATAAAAATATTAATTATTTTTTTCTTTGTTAAGGGTGGTCCCACCTCCTTTAACCCCGATGGCGGAAAGGCCACCGGTCCACCAAAATTAAGATAAAAATATTTGAAGAGAAATCAAAAATTTAATCAAAAGGGGTCAACCAATAACCTCATGGTGGTTAATGGTAAGAGAGAAGGTAACGTATTACCAATTCTTAAATACTTTTTCTCTATTTTCTTTTTTAACTAATTTATGGGGGGGGGCAAGGGGAGGACTTTTAATTAATGTTAATTTGTAATATGTAATTCCACGGAGGGCAAAAGAGAATAAAGTGTTTTGGTTTATTTCAATATTTTTTCAAAACCTTTTACATTACAATAATGACAATCGACAAACTTAATATTAACCCAACATTTATAACATATAACATCCAATCTCGATAAACTTTACCTCAAGAATAAAATGATTTAAAACTAAAACTTCAATTATAAAAACTAAAAGGTTTATCGAAATTAGTTTCAGTAAACTATTATTATAAACAATTAACAACAAATAAATAATAATCAAGCTTATTTTCACTTGGGGGGCTGCGCCCCACTTAATAAATTCGCAATGGCTCTTTTTGGCAGACGGCCAAGTCTGGGGGACTGCGTCTCTCTTATTTTTATAAAGAAATCTAGGGGTTGTTACCTCGTAAACTAGCCTGCAGTGCCAGGACTAGTCCGGTAACAGCCAACGAACTATTCAACTCTGGAATTCCTTACTTGCCTGTATGCGAAGCGACGACGTGAAAACCAGAGCTGAAACATTTAAATTTCGCGCCCGAAAATATTTTCCCCCCTACTTCCGATTCCCCAATACCTCGCGTAACACGACCCAGGTCCGCATGGGTATGAGCATACTAATCCACAGAAGTATCCAAAAAATAAATCACTGATAATCCAAATCAAGGGAATAACACTTGATTGACATACAGGAATCCACCAACTAATCAAGGGAATAACATTTGAATAGTATTCCAATCAAATCACTGTAAATCCCGGAAAGATAACTATATCAAAAAGGACGGGAATCACCTCCTCGATAGACGCGAAAACTTTATTGCCCCCCTATTGAAAGGTACGGCACAACACTTGATGACAAGTGGAAAATTTTGAAAAAAAAAATTTTAAGTTTAACTTCAAAAATTAAACTGACGTGAAGTACTTTAGCAAGCAAAATTCAGGTCCCGAATGAACCAAAAACGCCGCGTTTTATATTCTTATCCATTTAATTACAACGCAATAAACGGTTTCAGCCAATGACAACCCAGCGAAAAACTACAACTCGATATTTTCTATAATCAATAATTTTTTTTTTGAAAAAATATCGCATTTCGATGGGTTACATTATATTAAAGTAAAATATCAACTTTTATTTGTTTAGTGATACAAATTTTAGCAACAATTGTCAAAAATATGTATGAAACAGGGAGGAGCCTCCTGACTTACTCAGGGCTAATTACGCATTAATTTTACCAGCCGAAAATGTTTTGGGGTATATCAAAAAACGCGACCAATCAATGAACAAAACATCGCTAAATGACCAAAAGGCGGGGCTTGTTAAGGGAGTTGAATGGCTTATAAATAGAAACGCGAAATCGTTGTACCCATTCTTCACTTGACTGTCATAAAAGCCGCTCACGAAAACCAAATTTAAAAACATCCCAGAGACCAAAAAATACAAATCCCATTTGTCCGCCTGAAGTCATTTAACGACTTTTCTCGTAAAACTAAACACAAATGACCCACAATACAGAAGGCAAATACACTTCATACCGTGAATTAACATTTTACACTTCAAAACTTTTATCGAAAACAACTTTTTGCCAAAATTACTTTTTGTTTCTGACAAATAATTTTTTCATTATTTGTGCCTTTAAAAAAAAAATAATAATAATACTAACAAATTATTATTCCTAAAAAATTGAAAACTAAATTAAACTTAAAAACTACTACAGGGGTTATGTACTAGATAAAATAGCATTAAATGACTAGTTATACGACACCCCCCCCACAAGACGGAAAAATAACTTAAAGTACTTAATTTTAAGTTTATTTCTACGAACCCTCAAAAACAATTAAGAACCCCCTCCCAAAATTCTTCCTTTAACTTAAAGAAATCACCCCACCTATTACAATAAGCTCCGGGTAGTACTGAGTCTTTGTTTAGCCTGGAGTTATAGAAGTACTTCGTACTTGCTTTTGAGATTAGATCGTCCTTTTCTTTTTTTAGGGCTGCAGGAACTGTAAGATTTGTCTTCTGGGTTTCTGGTTGAATACAATCGCGTAGATTTGTCTTCATGGGGATATGATCACGTAGATACATATCGTCGATTACAACCTCAATTTTGTCTACAATGTTTTTTCGTTGTTTTCTCAAACATTCATGCCCCAACGTTTCGATCTTCTCTACATTTTGAATTTCCTGGGTGAGCAATTCCTCTAGGATTAATAAATCTTGAAAGTGTTGAATATTGGAAACTTTGGTTTTTAAAACATTGACGTTTCGTTCAACATCTTTTAGGAGTCGTTGCTGGTGCAAGAATTCGGTGGGCAATTTGTTCCCCAGTATTTCGGAACTCGAACATTGATCAATTTGCATTGCATGTAATTGAGGCGTCGTCTCGTCCATTTGTTTATTTTCTTGAGGTTGTTCAGGTTCTTCCTCAGAGTCTTCGACATTTTGGGGGGGAACCTCCTCAGCGGAAAATTCGAATTCCGCGTCGCTGTCATCGCTTTCTTCATATATGGGGTATTCGTCGAGGTCAACTTGATTTCCGTTCTTCGCTTTTCGCAGATCGTCGATATGGAAGTTAACGGGGTTGTCGTTCACTATAACCTCATAAGCTGAATTCCCCAAGACTTTTGTGACCTGATGAGGCCCGGTCCAGGCAGGTTGAAAAGCTCCTGTACGGTGAAACTTTGCATTTACCATATCTCCAACATTTAACTTAAGTATGGCAGATCCGGCTTCAGAAAATTCTTTCCGTTGAAAATCCAACTGTTTTGCATAAACTTGTCTTCTTGTTAATACCCTTTGTTCTTTCGTCTGGGTTTTTTGGTACTGGGTCCATTTAGTTTGCCATTCGCCTGGGCATTTGAGTTCATACCCCAATATAATCGACGCCGGCGTTTCCCCGGTGGCTCTATTTCGCCTGCTTCTTAATACTTGGAGGGCTTGAGGCAAAACTCGCTCCCACTGGTTTTCTTGTTTATTTAATAAAAGAACTCTCAATACCTTTTTTAATTCTTGTACTCTTCTCTCCACGGGGTTTGCCCGTTGATGGTATACACTGGAGTTATGTTGTCTAATCTTTTTTACTTCGCAAAATTTCGTTAGTACGTTCGCCTTAAATATCTTGGCGTTATCGCTTACTATATGCTTAGGATATCCGTATCGTGCAATTATTTCCGTCTTTAGAAATTCTAATACATCCTTGGCACTTACATCCGAATAAGTTCGTGCCTCTATCCATTTAGAGAAAACATCTTCGGCAAAAAGAATATATTGATTGTGCGTTCCGGCGGCTTCGCGATACGGTCCTAACAAGTCGATACTTATCATCTCGAAGGGATTGGTAGGAGTGCGTGGCGTTTGGGGAGCATGCTTTTGCTTTTGCTGGGTTTTGCAAATTGAGCAAATTATACACTTAGATACATATTGTGTGATCTCTTTGTGCATACATCCCCAAAAATACTTGTTTGCGATTTTTCGGACAGTTTCCTCAGTTCCAGGATGGCTTTGTTCCGGGTCATCGTGGTGCATATAAATAACTTGTTGTGTATATTGTCGGGGCACAACAAGTCTATCTCCCTGTGGATGTCTACGCCATAATAAATTATCAATAAGTACGAACTCTTCCAATACACGTCTTTGTTTGTTATCCGTTGGTTGTTGGCCTGCAAGCAGGTCCAAAGTGACTTTTAAACGCCGAATTGCCTTATCATGCTCCTGGTTTTCGGCAATTTTAGTGTATAAATCACCCAGGTCGGCTATAACTACAGCACATTGAGCTACCGTTGATTTAGTCGTCTCCACAGAGGGGGGCAACAATCGATCATTGTCTGGTTCCGCTTCATAGGGAGTCTCCTCGGGATTGCGGCTTAATAAATCAGGTAAATGATTTTTTGATCCGGGAACATGTTGAATTTCAAATTTAAATTCCTGAAGAAGGAGCGCCCACCTGGTCAGCTTGGCTCGTGAGTCCTTGAATTTTTGGAGCCAGGTCAATGACTTGCTGTCCGTACGGACCATAAAAGGCCGATCTTCCAGATAGGCTCGGAAGTATTGAATAGCCCAGACGAGCGCAAGACACTCCTGTTCGTTAATGTGGTAACGCTGTTGAGAAGAATGAAATTTTGCGCTAGCGTATGAAATAATGTTTCGTACTTCCGAGCCATCTTCAGGTTCTTGATACAGTACAGCGGACATGCCTATAGCTGAGGCGTCCGTCTGTAATATGAATTTTTTTTCAAAATTAGGGCGACTCAATTGCTTTGCTTGGGCTACAGTAGTTTTAGTTTTCATAAATGCGTCAGTTTGCAGGCTAGTCCATGTAAATTTTGAACCCTTTAACGCTTCGGTCATCGGGGCAGTAAGTTCGGCCATATTCGGAATGTACTCCCGTACCCAGTTGCATAATCCCAGGAAAGACTGCAGTTGCTTCTTGGTCCTTGGTTCGGGACATGCTTTGATTTGTTCCAAATGTTTGGTTTGTGGTTCAGTGTAATCGCCACAAATCCTATATCCTAAATAGTCTATGCTAGTTTGGCAAATCTGGCATTTTTCGGCGCTTACTTTCAAATTATGTATCCGAAGTCGCTCGAAAACGATTCGTAAATGTCTAGCATGAGTGTCCTTGTCGGTTGAATATATTATAATGTCATCAAGGTAGACCTGTACAAACTCCTGTATCAGGCCTACCAATACTTCTGTCGACATAAGTTTCTGGAAGGTACTGGGTGCGTTTTTTAGCCCAAATGGCATCACATTGAAATGATAACTTGCCCCGTCTGGTGTAGTGAAAGCGGTATACTGTTTACTGGAGTCTTCCATGGGAATTTGCCAGTATCCGCTCTTAAGGTCCAAAACTGTAAAATATTTGGCTTGGGCTAAAGCTTTCACGGAGTCCGGTATACGTGGCAAGGTCGAGGATTCTGCGACACTAATATCGTTCAGGCGCCTAAAATCGATACAGAATCTTGGGTTTTTTCCTGGCCTCGTAACAAGCAAAGGTGGCGAAGAGAACGGTGACTGTGTAGGTTCTATTACGCCTGCGCATAACATTTCTTGGATCTGATCATTCAAGATTTTTTTCTTGTCTGGATTTAAATTATAACAGCGTTGATTGATGACTTTATTATCCTTTAAGACGATCCTATGTTGGGTGGTACGAGTTGTTGGCTGTGCTAATCCGATTAGAAAAATGTCTTTGAATTCCTGAATAAGATCCCTGATATTTCCCGGGACGTCCGGTCCCATTTCCGGCAATTCGCATGGCATATCTACCGAATGGAATTGTTTCCAATATATGGTTTGACGTAGAGTCTGTCCAATATATATACAGCTTCTATTGAAGTCCATTAGGGCTTGTTCTGTCCTTAAAAACTCGCTACCTAATATAATTTTAGCAGTTAATCCTGCAACAATATTGAAAACTACTTTATAACTATAATTCCCTAAAACTAAATTGACTTCAATTAATCCTAGAACTCTCGCTTTAGCACCTTCTATTGCTAATATGAGAACCCGATCATCTTCTATATATATTTCAGATTCGATTAGATCCTCTGAAATCAGATTTAAATCAGAACCCGTGTCAATGAGGGCTTCATAATCTTTATCAAACATTTGCACTCGGACTAAGGGCCGCGAGCCTATCGAATTAATTGATTCTTTAATTACATTAATTGGGGTCTTTAATGGTCTTGGATCGTCCTGCCCCAAGGCGGATCGATCAGCGCTTAGTTTTTTTGGGAATTATATTTGGCCTGTTCCTTTTTGGAATTTTGATTTTCCAAAATTTGGTCACGGGCAGGGGGAGTCTTCTTTTCTTCATAAGTTCTTTGGCGGCATTCATGATCAAAATGTTCCCCCTGACAATGTCGGCAGGGGCGTGACCTTACAGGAGGTCTTGGCCTATTCGAGACATTATTCGTCCTTGGTCGTTCATTATTATTTACTATATTAGTTGGATTGGGGGGGTTAGTATTAATTGTCTGTTGTCGTTCTTCAGTCTGGTCCTGCTCGATCGCCATCGTGAGACACGTAAGGCGATCGGTATCCAATATGTCCACGCATCTTATCCTAGAACGGAGGGCTGGTATTAATAAGGGCACAATGACATTAACACATTCTTGTTCTGTCCCAAAGGGCACCAACCTCCTAAATAATGCTCTCTTTTTTAGTATGAACTCTTCAACTTTTTCGTTATTCTTTTGTTTAAGTCCGTATAAATTTGATTTTAGGTCGCTTACTAGCTCGGGGCTATTAAAACGTCTGCTTAAGCGCTTAGCGAATTCTTCAAAATTCAAAATTAGTCCTTTTAGCGGCTCTATCCAACTTCGGGCCCCCCTTTGAAGCTGCTCCACTGCAATATTAATTTTTTCATTTTCATCTAAAATATTGCATTGTAAAAAATATCTTTGCAGTGTTATCAAGAATAAATCGGGGCTTTCGTGTTGAAACCCGCTGAAAGTTTCTCGTAATTTATTTGAGGGGGCGGGGGGATTACTTCGTTGATCACCGATTATATGTACTAAGCTTCCAATCGCCTGCACAAGGTCCTGTACATCTGTCATTTTTTTGGTTTCACAAGAAGTGGAGTTGGCAAACTTCGTATAGGGTCCTCCAGATCCATCGGTCTGTACAAACTGGTTACGTGGGGCAACTATTTCATCAATTTGTTTCCCCACCAGGGATGCCATGTCGCCGATACGGCCCTGTGGATGTCTTTGCTTCGGCGGTCTGTGGAAAGATACGCTACCTTCAGAGCCCGAGTCAGAGTCGAGGTCTTTTTGACAGAGTAGCGTTCTCCTAAGTAAAGCCGGATTCCAGAGAGGGTCGACTCCTACTTCTCGCATTGGGGCCAACTCGGCTGGGCGAGTTGGCCTAACGTTGCCCAATATGTCCCTATTGGAGTGCGTTTCTATCCCTGGGAGTGGTTCTCGGTCCCACCGAGGATTGGTTTGGGAAGCAAGTAAAGCGTCCTGGTCGGCATTTTTGGTTATATTTAAATAAGTTTGGATTGATTCTACCATTGTTGAAAAATCCTGGGCTTCAGGATTCTCAGGGCTTACTTGGGACTCTATACTACCCGAGCATTCAATGGTTTTTTCGGTCATTTTGATAATTTAGGGATGCCAGATTTTTTTATTGGTTTTAAAAAAAATCAAAAACTAAATTTATAAGAAAAATCAATCATAAAAATATTAATTATTTTTTTCTTTGTTAAGGGTGGTCCCACCTCCTTTAACCCCGATGGCGGAAAGGCCACCGGTCCACCAAAATTAAGATAAAAATATTTGAAGAGAAATCAAAAATTTAATCAAAAGGGGTCAACCAATAACCTCATGGTGGTTAATGGTAAGAGAGAAGGTAACGTATTACCAATTCTTAAATACTTTTTCTCTATTTTCTTTTTTAACTAATTTATGGGGGGGGGCAAGGGGAGGACTTTTAATTAATGTTAATTTGTAATATGTAATTCCACGGAGGGCAAAAGAGAATAAAGTGTTTTGGTTTATTTCAATATTTTTTCAAAACCTTTTACATTACAATAATGACAATCGACAAACTTAATATTAACCCAACATTTATAACATATAACATCCAATCTCGATAAACTTTACCTCAAGAATAAAATGATTTAAAACTAAAACTTCAATTATAAAAACTAAAAGGTTTATCGAAATTAGTTTCAGTAAACTATTATTATAAACAATTAACAACAAATAAATAATAATCAAGCTTATTTTCACTTGGGGGGCTGCGCCCCACTTAATAAATTCGCAATGGCTCTTTTTGGCAGACGGCCAAGTCTGGGGGACTGCGTCTCTCTTATTTTTATAAAGAAATCTAGGGGTTGTTACCTCGTAAACTAGCCTGCAGTGCCAGGACTAGTCCGGTAACAGCCAACGAACTATTCAACTCTGGAATTCCTTACTTGCCTGTATGCGAAGCGACGACGTGAAAACCAGAGCTGAAACATTTAAATTTCGCGCCCGAAAATATTTTCCCCCCTACTTCCGATTCCCCAATACCTCGCGTAACACGACCCAGGTCCGCATGGGTATGAGCATACTAATCCACAGAAGTATCCAAAAAATAAATCACTGATAATCCAAATCAAGGGAATAACACTTGATTGACATACAGGAATCCACCAACTAATCAAGGGAATAACATTTGAATAGTATTCCAATCAAATCACTGTAAATCCCGGAAAGATAACTATATCAAAAAGGACGGGAATCACCTCCTCGATAGACGCGAAAACTTTATTGCCCCCCTATTGAAAGGTACGGCACAACACTTGATGACAAGTGGAAAATTTTGAAAAAAAAAATTTTAAGTTTAACTTCAAAAATTAAACTGACGTGAAGTACTTTAGCAAGCAAAATTCAGGTCCCGAATGAACCAAAAACGCCGCGTTTTATATTCTTATCCATTTAATTACAACGCAATAAACGGTTTCAGCCAATGACAACCCAGCGAAAAACTACAACTCGATATTTTCTATAATCAATAATTTTTTTTTTGAAAAAATATCGCATTTCGATGGGTTACATTATATTAAAGTAAAATATCAACTTTTATTTGTTTAGTGATACAAATTTTAGCAACAATTGTCAAAAATATGTATGAAACAGGGAGGAGCCTCCTGACTTACTCAGGGCTAATTACGCATTAATTTTACCAGCCGAAAATGTTTTGGGGTATATCAAAAAACGCGACCAATCAATGAACAAAACATCGCTAAATGACCAAAAGGCGGGGCTTGTTAAGGGAGTTGAATGGCTTATAAATAGAAACGCGAAATCGTTGTACCCATTCTTCACTTGACTGTCATAAAAGCCGCTCACGAAAACCAAATTTAAAAACATCCCAGAGACCAAAAAATACAAATCCCATTTGTCCGCCTGAAGTCATTTAACGACTTTTCTCGTAAAACTAAACACAAATGACCCACAATACAGAAGGCAAATACACTTCATACCGTGAATTAACATTTTACACTTCAAAACTTTTATCGAAAACAACTTTTTGCCAAAATTACTTTTTGTTTCTGACAAATAATTTTTTCATTATTTGTGCCTTTAAAAAAAAAATAATAATAATACTAACAAATTATTATTCCTAAAAAATTGAAAACTAAATTAAACTTAAAAACTACTACAGGGGTTATGTACTAGATAAAATAGCATTAAATGACTAGTTATACGACACTAACTTGAGGTAACTCAGAGTTGTGGATATGTAAATCACCACATTTTAGTTTATTTTAAATTTTAAATTTGTTAATAAAAGTGAGAAAATTTAATTATTTTTATTGAGCATGGTATGAAATAAATTTTAATCATTAATATATTTATATCTTTTTGGTTTTTTTTTTATAAAATAATTCAAAATTTTTTTTCTTTCTTTTTTCTTTGGTTTCTCCACATGAACCATGTTATATCCAAAAAATATATAAATATATTAATCATTAAAATTTATTTCATACCATGCTCAATAAAAATAATTAAATTTTCTCACTTTTATTAACAAATTTAAAATTTAAAATAAACTAAAATGTGCTGATTTACATATCCACAACTCTGAGTTACCTCGAGTGAGTCTTCAACTAAACAAATTTCAATTACTATGATTATCTTAAATGTTGTATTCATTTATTTATTTATCGTATGGCATACATCACATAATATGTCGCGTAAATCAGAGGTGCAACATATACATTGTAAAAACACAAAAATATAACATAATTCACAGTTGAATGTCTAAATTATTAATATAATCAATTGAGTCTGGCGTCGTATTTGTATTCATTAATTTGAGACAACTATTAGACCCCAATTTACACTCGATATAGTTCCCCTGAGGATGACTGTATGTATAGTCGAAACATGTAGGGACAATCGTTAAAAAAAATTTTCAAAATATATTTTATTTGTGGAGGAAGACAGAAGTGTTGTTTTAATTTATTAAAAATTATTATTCGTTTTACTTAAGTTTTCTCTTCTTTACACAGAATCGCAACCAACCATAAAAGAGTAATTAAAATACTTGGCACTGAGTTACGTGTCATTCATTCATACCTCTTTGTCAGGCAATATTCTAGAAATAAAAATAGCAACAACATCAATTTATCTATAATTGAAAGTCGATCTGCGAATTGAACAAATTAGATGCAATGCCATGCTTGTTTAGCAAGTAGGGCACGCAAAAACAATGCCGAGAAAATATTTGATTAGTAAAATTTATATGACAAACAAAAAAAAATTAATCTTCACAAAATAACTATATATTATTGTTTAATAGTAGTTAAAGTCGCAGTACAAGTTAGTAAAATGTGTTTGGCTGGCTTTCGGAGACTTTTTGATTAAAGGGATATGTGTGGGGGTTCAAGCAAATAAAAGTTGATGGATTAAATGCCAAACTTCTGAAAATTTGGTAACCCTGCTGTCTAAACCACGCTCGCTTTGTGTATAGCGTCATGATAATTTTTCTATGAAACAACTCAATATACACACGTACAAACAGTTAAAAAAAACATACTGAAGAAGGCGCCTCGTCAAGTATTATGTAAATATCTTGAAGAAGAAAACATGTGGAAAGCTATATATTAATATTATGACTTTTTTTTATTGACATTGTGACATGCCATAGGTCACACTTAAAGCCATCTATTATTATTAGCTATATAAATTTTATTAACAATTGTAATATTTCCGTCCTTCAGACGACTCCCACTCCCGACAAGTGCGTCCAGTCCGATTCTATGGTTTGACCCATAGAATAGGAGGGACCACTTATTTCTATGGTTCGACCCGACCTAACTCCTCTAGCGTTTTATAAACTTGTAAGTTCATTGCTTGTAAGGTTTTTTTTTCTTACCTAAGATTTTTTTCTGTCTGGCTTTCTACATTTTGCGGTCTGGATCTAGACAGCGTTCTGCCCCTGCGCTAAACTCTTCACTCAATGATATGACAATAAATGTATAATTTGCGTCTTAATACTCTGTGTTCAAAAAGTTCGGGATCACACCAGCGCTACGTTTCGAAAACGTTGCCTCTGATAATAAATATTTCCAATAAAGTTAATAGATCTCTTTTTTAGTCTATACAGAGTGTTTCAGAAGTACGGTACGTAACTTAAGGGGGTGATTCCTTATGATATTCTAAGAGACAAAGTTCATTTGAACATGTGCTCGGAGTTGCCCCGTTTTTGATATACAGGGTGTTAAAGTTTTTTTAAAAAAATCGGTTGCAATCGTGCGTTTTATCAGAAGGTGGCAATTTTCAACATTTGCTTTGATTAACTGTTGCATTTCTTTGTGTCATTATTTAAGATAATTATTTTATTTTCAATTTAAATGTCTTAACTAACTTTGAAATACATAGGTATTTTTTTTGTACAGGGTTATCCAACCAAGACTATTTTTTGACTTTTCCTGTACTTTTATAAAAAAACTGAAATAGCCATCTTAAGTCATTTTCTCCCGCGAATTCGAATATCTTCAGCAAAAAACAATTGAACATCAAACAAAAGTACTAGGGGTCACTTTGATATTTTTTTAAATGGGATGCCGTATTTTTAATGAGCTTATCCGATTTCTCATATAAATTTTGATCTAAAATGTTGGATTTTTAATTTTTTTTTTTTTTTTTTTTAACATTTTCCGAATTTAAAACTGAAGAAAAAAGGCGTTTTTGAATTAAAAATCCAACATTTTAGATCAAAATTTATATGAGAAATCGGATAAGCTCATTAAAAATACGGCATCCCATTTAAAAAAATATCAAAGTGACCCCTAGTACTTTTGTTTGATGTTCAATTGTTTTTTTGCTGAAGATATTCGAATTCGCGGGATAAAATGACTTAAGATGGCTATTTCAGTTTTTTTATAAAAGTACAGGAAAAGTCAAAAAATCGCCTTGTCCAGTCTTGGTTGGATAACCCTGTACATGCAATAGAGTGGTTTTATTTTTCTCTCGAAAACGAAGCAAGGTACGAAAACATTGCAAGGAACAAAAAAGTTGTATTATTAGTTTATAAATCCGAAAAAAATATCAATATTGGAAAAAGTCAGTGGCGTACATTTTTTTGTCAATAAGTGATCAATGAGCTATGCGGCAGTTAATGCATTTAATTCTTTACCTACAAATGCTGGAAGGGAGCCTAGCGCTGGATCATTTTGTAGACGGGTCAAGAATTTTTGTTTTTGAGTCGCAGCCCACTATAAGGATCTTGCGTATAGCATTAGTTATTTGCTAGCTTCACTCTTAACGCTGCCTGTTTTTGTTGTGCTGCTTTTCTACGTATTTTTTTTTATATAGGGATTCTCTTTACTTCTTTTTTTTTTGTAGCAAAACTCATGCTAATATTTTGTAATTTAGTTCTTCTTCTTTTCTAGCAAGACTTTTTATACCCTCTTTATTTACCATTCTTATGTTAATTAATTTTTACATTCTCTTTTATTGCTAATATTTTTTTTTTCTATGCATATCTTTCCATTAACCTGGTTGTATGAGCAGCAGTAGTTGGATACCGCCACCCACTATAGTTATTCTATTATTATTATTATTACTCTTATAAAAAGTAATAATTTCATTCAAACCGCGAATACATTAGCGCGCAAGAAAATTCTGACGTTTTAAACGCAAAGAAAAGGCCGCAAAAACCACTAAATAATCTAAACTGAACTTTTGGATTAAGGTACTTATGTTTAAATGATAAATTGTTCACATAAGGAATCTGTGGCTTTGCTGTATCTATTGGCGCACACACTTTATAAAGAAATACCTAATTTTTTGAACTTTAGAGTTATGGATTATAACTCACTAGTGTGTTATTTGATAGTTTACTTGTCTAAAATAACATTGATAATGACAGTAATAACTGTCATGTGTTGGATAAAGTACTAGAATTTCATTAGATTATACATGTCGGTTCAAAAGTTAGAGCTGGGAACCCCTTTGGGGCTGTCTATCTCCGTTAAGGAGAACTTTAGGAATTTTCTTTTCATGTCAAATTAGGGTTATTTCTATGTTCCCTATACGCTCCCCAGAGTATGCCATACTTACCGGACACCTTGTATTATCTCAAAGCAAAAAATATTTATCTATGTGCAGCTACCAAACTAAATGTGGCTCCTGTCAATTAGGTCTTCAAATTAAAGACCCACTTCTCATATAAATCACTAGGACCTTTAGTATTCTTATACTACAGGTGAAATATAAGTCTGTGACTATTTTTGGGGCCGCTAGACCAAAACAGTTATCGCACACTTTTTGAATCTATAATATGTAATTAATTCACCGCGAGAACAGTTCCTTGAATGTTTATTCTGATAAGATCAACGCACTTGCAGGAATGGTTTGATGATTTTAAATTAAGGTCCAAACCTGACACACAAACAAAAAGTTTGCATATTTTAAAATTGGGGATAATTTTTGAAAAATAACTACGACGCTCCTTTTTAAAATCCTTTTTCTTTATCACTCGCATTCCTGCAGTTGGTGGTAGTAAATGGTATAGACACCTAGAGATGCTTGAGACGTATTTTTGCCCTAAAATTGTTATGTTTCTAAAATTGCGTTGAAATATAATAAATATTCCAGGTGCAACTTACAATAATAGTTAAGCATGTATATCACTTTTCTACTATTAATTTTGTTGTAAATACCACTCTGTATGCCACATTTGTTAATTATTATTCGTGACGTCGCATTAAAGCGTGCATTTTTTCAGACAGGAAGAACGGCTAACAAACAGTAAATGGCGGTCATAAAAATAATTTAAATTCTAATTTTGTCTTCAATATGTCGGTGACGTGCCTAATATTAAAGCCTATATTTAAATAATTAAGAAATTCTAATGAATGCTTCTATTCTTGGTATACTTGACAATTAAATGAATTACTTTTTATATCTGTGGAAAATATTTATTTGCAAGCTATACAGTGTGTGTATTAAGTCTGGAAACAGCTTAATAACATCACAATTTATTGACCAATTTAAACCAAATTTGGTATAGGGAAAAGGGGAAAGAAAGTCAAAAAGTCTTTCTCCACTAATGTAATAGTGAGCTATTAAAGGCTCAATTTTAAAATTAAATTGTCTCTACATGTTTCGAAGGTAGTAACCTTCATCTTCAGGAGACCAAAGTAGTGCTGCAGTTATTATTAGCAGTAAAGAGAAAACACTGTTGGTGGAAAATGACGTTGATGGAGTTTTTTTTTTTAATTTTTTTGGCAAGATATTAAAAAATTGAATGTAATTAGCATACTAAAATTGTAAATGAAAGTGAAATGTTATTTTATATTGTATTCAAGTTTTATGTACGTTTATTTAACTGACTAGTGACTATAAGAACGATGATTGAGCTTTTCAAACTTTTTTCGTTACTGCAATTATACTGACATTGTCAACCATTTTGTTCTCAAGCTGTCAACGGTCGACTATAAAATGACTGAACACGTTGTCACGTTTTCATTTTAACTGTGTTCGTCTCCCTATTTAGTCTTTAAGGGTATATAAAATATAAGATCTGTTTTTTTTAATAATTTTATTTT
The DNA here is from genome assembly GCA_963920685.1 of Polydrusus tereticollis. NCBI lineage: Eukaryota > Metazoa > Arthropoda > Insecta > Coleoptera > Curculionidae > Polydrusus > Polydrusus tereticollis. Next base: position 38,720,965 of record OY987326.1, on the reverse strand, counting down.
AAATCTAATTCTATTGTTTTCCCTACATAATGGGACGAACATAACGCAAGTTGACGGGACCTTAGGTCTCCAATAACTAATTTTACAAATGAAATTTCAACATTATGTAAGTACAGACATTATTAATAATTTTATTTCATTACTAATTACAAATTTCTTTCTTATTACAGAATTTCTCATAAAACAAGTCACAAACAAAAATCTTTCTCTAACAAGACCTAGAATGTCCAAAAGATTCTTTTTATATATCCTGACTTATGATTTTCAAATTAATTTAAAAAGGGAAGATACCTTTTTAAATTCGACCACAAATTGACAGTGTCTTTTCAGAAACTTTGAATTAAATGTAACATTTCACTTTCATTTACAATTTTAGTATGCTAATTACATTAAATTTTTTAATATCTTGCCAAAAAATTAAAAAAAAAAAGCTCCATCAACGTCATTTTCCACCAACAGTGTTTTCTCTTTACTGCTAATAATAACTGCAGCACTACTTTGGTCTCCTGAATATGAAGGTTACTACCTTCGAAACATGTAGAGACAATTTAATTTTAAAAATGAGCATTTGATAGCTCACTATTAAATTAGTGGAGAAAGACTTTTTGACTTTCTTCCCCTTTTCCCTATATTTCAACTCCACTTTGAGAATGGACTATTTCTTTAAATTAAATTTGGTATAGTTGTACAGAGGATCTGACGCACCGAATGACGATACTGGCGTTGTTGCCAGCTTTTTAGTTTGTCTGGAATTCGAACGAATTTTATGTTTTTAAATGTAACACCCTGTATATTTTTCCATTTATAATTTTTACTTTAAATTTGTTACACTTTTAGTTTTCGAAATAACGAGTACAATTTAGAAAAAATATATTTTTTATATTAAATATTCAAACTGTTTTCCCTTTGCAGCTTGCCAGTGTGCTAATTGAAAATAACATTTTTCAATTGTGTTGTGAATCATTTCTGGCGTTAATAATTCAAATTCGTCCAAAATCTTGAGGTTTTGTGGTATAAACTCTGTTCTTAAAGTATCCCCATAAAAGTAGTCGTTAGGCGACAAATCAGGGGACCTAGGTAGCCACGCGATTGTACACCCTCTACCAATCCACCTATTCGGAAAAGTGTTGTTCAAAAATTCGAGCACGTTTCAACCAAAATGGGGAGGAGCTCCGTCTTGTTGGAAGAATGTACTTGCATAATTTGGACCCATCACATTTCGTATAGTAGGCATTATTTGCGTTTCCAAGAGCTCAAGGTAAAGTTGTGATGTCAAATTTCCATCAATAAAAAATGAACCGATCTTGTGGTTACCCAGAACCCCAGCCCACACATTCAATTTTCCAGGCCGTTATGTATGACCTTCTCTCATCCAGTGGGGATTTTTATTTGCTCAAAACCTACAGTTGTGTCTATTGACTTTACCATTTAACATAAATGTTGCTTCGTCCGAAAATACTATACATTTTAAAATCTGGTTATTTTGGTCAAGCCTTGACATCATAATATCACAAAATTCAATTCTTCGATCAAAATCATCTTCTAATAACTCTTGAACTACATGTATTTTGAAAGGGTGATATTTATGTTTTGTTAAAACATAATGGACGGATTTGAAGCAGACGTCACTTACTTAAGAATTTTTTTTTAATGAAGAAACAGGGGTTTCAACAACATGTTGTAAAATTTCTAAACATTTCTCTTCATCTACTACTGCTGGTCGTCCTGATCGTCGTCTATCTCTACAATCTCCAGTTTCTTCGAACCGTCGGACAGTTTGTAGAACAGTTGCTTTTGAAATTGGAATTCGGTTTGGAAATGCGTCATTAAATATATTTGTAACCTCTTCGTAAGACCTGACCCTATCGCCATATCCTCTCATCATAAGAATTGTAATTCTTTCACTTTCAGTTAAAGACATTTTCGCATGTAAAAATGACAGCTTTTATGGGTTTACATCAAAACTGAACTGGTGTTTTATTTATTAATAAATAAAACACAATTTGTTGATATTTTAGAAACACGTCGTTATTTCGAAAACTACTGATATTAGGAACAAAGTATGTTATACCAAAAGTGTAACAAATTTAAATTAAAAACTATAAATGAAAAATATACAGGGTGTTACATTTTAGAATATAAAATTCGTCGGAATTCCAGACAAACTAAAAAGCTGGCAACAACGCCAATATCGTCATTCGGTGTATCATATTCTTACACAGCTGTACCAGATTTGGTTTAAATCGGCCAATAAATTGTGATGTTATTAAGCCGTTTCCAGATTTTATACACAAACTGTATAAAAGGAGATACATGAATAGAATACTAAATACAACAACTGACCTGAACCTGCTGGAGTGAATAGAATCTTTTGATAATACTTTGTCAGACTTAGCCCCGCGCTTTGATAGGTCACTAATATTTGGTGATATCAATCTTAACTTGCTCAATCTGGACAACCCCTTAACAGGTTGTTCAAACTCATATAATTTTCAACAGTTAATTGATGAACCGACACGTAAGTAGTATGTAAGTAAATGATACCAATATTGTTAAGGGTAGTGGTACGGATTTAATTTCCGATCACAGGCTTGTTGTCGTGTAACTTGTAGTGCGTACACCTAAACGGACACAAACAAAGACACAAAGGATGTACACTTTTCAAGATACGTCATTTTGAAATTTGTGCTCCCATAAAAAACGTTTGTAAATAAGGCCGATAAGTGCCATTAAAAAATTTATGTCTGATAGGGATACAGCGTATACGACTTATAAGACGATACAATATAAATTTACTCTCTCAGCTATAAAGAGGAAAAGAGAGCTTACCTGAGGTTCAATGGAGAAATAGTGAGAAATGAGTTGTGGAAAAAATTGAGAAAGATAAACGTTACGTAAAGCTCACATACAGAATTGCCCGAACCTTTGAACGACACGGAAAGATTAAATGATTATTTTCTTGCTGTATTTAATAATAACATAACTGCTGATAAAGTAACTTTAGAATCTTATAACAATAATATTTGCGATCATCAAAACAGTTTTAACTCTTCAGCCATAGAGCCTGTCGCTGTTCATAAGGTATTGCATAGCATAAAGTCCAACACATCCGTGTATGATGGTATTAGTTTGCAAATGGTAAGACTATACAACACCCCGTTGTTGCTTAACCATATCACGCATATAATAAATTGCTGTTTCCTAAAGCGTGGCGTGTCCTGTAGCGAAATGTAATTCTCCTATGGACTATAAAGAGTTCAGACCCATAAATCTGTTGCCAACTTACTGAATATATCAACTCCCATAACTTAATGCCTAATAATAATAATCAATCTGGTTTTCGAAAGGGACATAGTACCACTACTGCTTTATTAAAAATAGTGGATGATGTTATAGGAGCAATGGATGAGAGAAAGGCAAGTGTGCTTGTTTTGTTGGATCTGTCGTAAGCGTTTGATTCTGTGAATCATGAATTGTTGATCGCAAAGTTGAAATAGTTTGGTCTGAATGATATTCCGTTTTAATTCTTTGACACATACTTAATTAATCGATCTCGGAGTGTTACAGTTGGTAATGGTTTGTCGGAATTTCAGTTGGTCAGCTCAGGAGTGCCACAAGGCTCAATCTTAAGCCCGCTATTGTTCCTGATATATATACCATTAACTTGTATGGCCAGGTAAACAATGTATATATATTCACTCATATGCCGACGATACTCAGGTTTACTTTAGTTGTAAGCCTGATGATACCGACATTGCCAGTATAAAGCTTAGTTCATATAGATGCGAATCACGAATTGCGAAATGCGAATTTCGCATCGGACAAACTACCTCTCTTGTCCTATATAATATAGATGCGAATTTCGGAGATTTTAGTGTTTTTAGTTTTGAACGGTTGGTAACGAACGAGACTACATAACCTGAAGAAGTTCATGACCAAGCCATTTTCATTTATATAAAGGGTTTTCCAATAAGAGGTGTTATTTTGATATTCAAAGGAAAATGCCATTTTTTGAGATAAATGATCGGATGTTTATTTCATTATAAAGAGGAAGGTATGCCGTTAATAATGGAAAATAACATCAGCCAAATGACCACCACGACCACGCCTACAGGACCATATCCTTTTCATGAAATTTTCCATATCCAAATCGCAAAGTGGCTGCCCTATGTCCTCGATAGCCTCACGAATTCCATCTTTGAGGTCTTGAATCGACGCTGGGCTGTTGGCGTAGACCTTCGCTTCTTTAATAGCAGATTTTAATAGCAGATAGGCCGCGATTGCTCTGCGTCGTCGCACAAAGAATAATAATAATTGTTCTTCACTCATTTTTAATATAATTGATATTTTCGAGTATACACCACAAATAGTTAAACTTAAAAATAAGGTTATAGGAAACAGCTGTGCGGTCGTACACAAGGGTGCATGCTCATAACCAAAATCGCACGAATATTCGTAAAATTTGAAAGACATTCAAGATTCCCGCTCCTCAGATTTTAAATTTTGCGAAATCCCAAAATCCTTTAAATTTCGTTCTGGCACTTTTACGTCAAATAAATATTTAAAATTGACCAATCGCATCATCTCAAGATTTCCGCCCCCCAGATTTGAAATTTTGCGAATTCGCAAAATCTTAAAACTTCGTTCCGACACTTTTGCCGCCAAATATATATTTGAAATTGACCAATCGGAGCATTATTCGCAATTCGTACGTAATTCGTGATTCGCATCTATATGAACTTAGCTTTTAACCTAAATCAAAGTTTGGAGCGAATAAGTAAATTTTGTCAGTGTCACACTTTTAGGCTTAATTCACAGTATACTGAACTAGTGTTGTTTTGTCCTAAAAAAGATTATAACCCCCTCATTGCCGACCTAAACATAACTTTTGATAATCAATAACTAGTTTTTGTTAAAAAGGTCAGAAATTTGGTGGTTGCCTTTGATAGCGAATTAAGATTTAATGAGCATGTTAATGTGTTGTTTAGAAGGGCATATTAAGTATTTAAAAAATTGTACAGTAATAAATATATACTAAACGTTAAAACAAGAAAAAGCTATGTCAGCATATTCTTTTGCCGTTATTTTATATGGCCTAATAATTTATTACCTATGCTTGGACACGGTTATGAAAAAGAGACTTTAAATTTTACAAAATAATTTTGTTAGATTTATATATGGTCTTAGAAAGTACGATCGCATTGGATTGTACTTTCGAAATTTAAAATGGCATAACGTGGAGAATCACAGCTTCCTTTACTTCCAAGCTATGAAGGACAAAGTCTGGCAACGTTGCAGGTAGACCGATGATTCGCTATTTTTGTTTGTGCTCTTGTCACAAAATTGCAAACTATTTTACAATTTTGTGCTCTTGTGCTTGTGATGTGCATCGACAAGTCTTGACGCATACGTTGTTTGTTATTTTCCCGAGTTTTAGTTGTCAATGTTATCATTATAGGAAAATCTTAAGGTTAGTTCCAATGTTTGTTTAACTGGCAAAATGTTTTTATTTGCGTACGGCAAGGTTTAGAAAAGGGACGATTGAACTACCCCAATATATTTAAAAAATGGTCTGAAGGTAAACTAGCTAAAGAAATTTGTGACTTGGCTTGAAATATGGCATAACGATCCAGAGGGGGTGAGTTTAACTAGGGACACTTATGATGCCATTAAACGTAGTAGGTACCAGAGTACCACAGTTCTAATAGAAATTATGGAATACTCATTTATCCATTTTGAAATAAAATACATTTTAGCTGGTAAATTTCAAACAGATACTCTTGAAAAAAGATTTGGCCGATATAGGAACCTTTCTGGTTGTAACTGTCATGTATCATTTAAACAGATCCTCGAATCAGAAAAAAAAATTAGACTTGAAAGTATTGTAAAGTCAGGGTTAAAAAATTTTACAGTGTAAAATCAAATACTCTGTTAAGCATGATATTGAAAGTACAGAAATATTAGAGTTTCCTTACTTATTTCAATCGGATTACATATCTTAAGGATTACCAGTTGGATGAGTCTGTTTAAATGTATAGGTATATGTATTATATAGCCCATTCTATCTACAAAAATAGGAAATTAAAATGCATGGATTGCAAAAACCTTATTATAAATAAAACAATGCAGTCTTCCTCCACAGTTTAATAATTAAACTGTGGAAGAAGATTGCATTGTTTTATTTATATTACATTGACTCCACTGAAAGTATGGACTATTTTTTCAACTTTGAAAACCTTATTGTTCGAGTCATAGGTTTAAATGTGGGGATGAATATTTTGATTATTTGCAAAGGGGGGGGGGGTTATGTCTTGCTACCAATGAAGTAAATATTATGTACTTTCATGTATTTGCAGCTTTTCAGTTTATTATAGCTACTAAAGAACTTAAGCTTAAATTTTTGAATCGGCAAAATTACCAAGTTCTTTTAGCTAAACTAGGTTTGGCTAGTTTAGAAAGTGGTAGCTTTCTGATACCGCTTAATGAGACATGTCCCTGTGGAGAAAGCTATCGAAAAATGTTTTATAAAGTAGCACTTACTCTTAGCAATATATTACTAAACAATTACACAAAAAACAGAAATGACCTTCAACACCAAAATACATCATCAAAAAAAAGAAAGCTCTTTCCACTTTAAAATAGGTTTTAAAATCACTAATTTTTTAAAATTAATTTTCAAAGAAGCTTCTGTTATAATGCTGTCCATTATTATAATTCTTTGGGCAATCATTTGAGGGAGTGTTGAGTGAAAGCTTTTAAAGGGGAAGCTAAACAGTATTCTGTGGATCAGCAGATATGAAATACATTATATATATATTTAAAATGCCAAAATAATGTCAAAAATACCTACGCATATAATTATTCATTCCCATTGTTATCTAGGACTTGTTACTTGTTGGATGAGTATGTTTCTTCATTTTGTCATTGTTATATTATTTTGTTACATATTATCTATATTTAATTATATACATCTTCTATGGGTTAAGGGTTAGAATAACTCTATGAAATTAAGTAAACATCTGCCCAATTTTATAGGTTATAATTCTAAAATGAATCCTAAGTTTCAGCCAAAATTAAATCTAACCTAACCTATATCTACCAGTGTTGTGCATGATCATAGAACACTCTCCAAAACTCTTTTGTTATACCTCAATACTACTAATAAACTTATGAAACTTTTTTTTTTCAGCTGAAGCTGATGCCGAATTCGCAAGAACAACTGGTCGATCGGACTCAGCGAGCAAACCATCTCATGTAGCTGACGTACTCGGCAAACTGATCTCAGAACTAGTCAATATGTTTAAAAATGGCATATCTGGATATTTCAAATCTGCACGAGAAGCCGATGACGATGGTTCAAATGAAATTAACGACAATGAAGAAAGGGCTTTGACTGACGCACCTACTACTGATTCCAATGGAGGTATGTAGTTCAGCATATCGGTTGTGGGATTGCTTTTCATGTGCATTATGTTGTGTGTTAGAATAGAAGATAAATGTTTTGTGTTTGTGTGTAGGGCATTTATATTTTACACAGCTTAACAGACAATGTTCAGAACATCGTAAAATATAAATGTACCTACATCTAGGTAGCATTTAATCATTACAAACATTAAACCATCCTCATGTCATCATTAATCACACCCATGTCATTACCAGCATACTACACTTCATTCATTTTAAACCATTTTGGTCTCATAAAAAATATTTGAGAGAACAAATATTCGACTTGAGACTATAGCGGATCATTTAAATAGAAGTTAGGCGCAAAAATTCTGCATTTTTTGACAATATATTTTGCTAGTTATCTTTGATCTTAAGTCATTTACTTAAAAAGATGTTGAGGAAGTGGCACGCGTGTTCTAAGATTTAAAAGGAAGATAGCGGTAGTTTAGAACCATAAGGTACGAAATTTTTGGGTCAAATATACATTTAAAGAAATTTGTTTGGTATCCTTATGGGCTGGGAAATAGTGACAACATTCGGTTATGGTACCGGCCATAGGCGTCAGACGGTGATTTTTTTAGAGGGCGAGGACAAAAACCTAAAACGAAATGTAGGTAAATAAAAAAACCGTTGCAAGATATAAATGATTTTATTATTTATTGTATCTAGTCTAGGTTAGTTTATCAAGTTTATCAGAAACAAACATTGACAAATTTCCTCGTGTGTTAAACTGATTAATGATCCTGTTAATTAAAATGTCGAAAATATCATCCGATAATATTCTAATTGCGTACTTATGATAAAGCGGGATTCTCTCGACTATTCATTATAAGTGGAGAGGTTCGTAGGTTGGGCATTATTTCTGGGTTTCGCCATTAATTGCGCCTGTAAGATAAGATAAGATCCCTGAAGTGAATATAGCGACGGAAAGCTGTTCTCAATAGCTCTTGTAGATCAACAGTTTTTGATATCGTTGAAAAATCAACAAAACACAGCCAAGTTTCAAAATTATCGCAAATTGAGATTTTACGATGTTGTCCGTAAGTTGAGCCGCACTTCAAGAAACCTGCTATTGACCGCTAAAGAAGTCTACTAATCAATTAAAGATCGCTTTTTAAATATGATTTTTTTTAATATTTTTTACACATAGTATTTGGAAAATGTGTGAAAAATCAACAAAACACAGCCAAGTTTCAAAATCATCGCAAATTGAGATTTTACGATGTTGTCCGTAAGTTGAGCCGCACTTCAAGAAACCTGCTATTGACCGCTAAAGCAGTCTACTAATCAATTAAAGATCGCTTTTTAAATATGATTTTTTTTAATATTTTTTACACATAGTATTTGGAAAATGTGTTACGACCTTGAAATGGATCTTGGTAAAATAAAGTCATGTAACCAAAAATCCAATATCCAATAAATATTTTGAACATAATTTCTAGTTCCTTAAGGCAAGGACCATATTTAACAGATTTTATTTCTACCTTTCCCATGCGGCTTGCATACGTTGACTTTTAAACGCCATTTTATTTTTTGTATAATGGCTCTTATGTCGCCATTTTGAAAGTAAATATCACCGTGTGGTATGTTGTTGAGAAAATAATTTTGAGAGGAATTCGATCGTGCAGTAAAATATACGACAAACAGTGTTGACTGAACCAGGAAAATTGGTTTCGGGAGCAGATCTTATTGCTGTTTCAAAGGGATTGTCGCGCAAATAGCTAATAGTTTATAATTTCCCTAACTTGCACGTCTGTTGAGATTTTGGACGCTCGGAACCTTGCTTTTTCCCAATAGTTCCATTTTCGGTTGTTTTACTTAAACGCAAAAGCACGATTATTGAATTTGCAGCGATATCTCTTATAGGAACATATTCTCGCACTCGCGTATACAGGGTGATCCTTAAGTACATTAAGAAAATCTAGGATATGATTTCTGACATCATTTTAAGACGAAAAGTTGTGTCAATCCGATTTTGTAACAAATGAATTATTATAATCTAATACCTCATATCACATGTCTGACTTGTATTGTGTCTTTTAAAAATTGTATTTTGCTTCTTAAAACAATGTTTGGTTCCCTGTATAAAAGTAAATACGTACCTAAGATCAACGGCCTCTGTTTTCGTTGTCTTTGACCAAGCAGGGCTACATTATCCTCCTATTTTAAATCACATATCTCCCTGGAATACACTATCCGAGACTTATACTAGTGTTTCATTATGTATTTCAAATATATGTCTTTGTTTACAATTTTCATTTACACCTGTCAGGTTGGCTAATGAATTTTCTAGGTTAATATTCTTCTTCTGAAAGATGTTTGGGCCATAATACTCAGCAACCAAACTTCAACGACCGTTTCTCGAATGGCAAAGATATTTTGGGGTTTAGGTTTTTTTTTTAAATAATAATAATAAAAAATAAATTAATAATAATAATTAATAATAATAATTAATAATAATAAATAATAATAATAATTAAATAATAATAATAATATAATGGATTGCATGGATTACGAATTGACTTCTTATGTAAAACTAAATTTGGGTACATCTGTTTCATTTCTCTTGGCTTGGAATATCTGCAATTGAATGGGCATGGCTCTTAAGACTTCATTCTATGTCACCGCCAGTGTGCGAACTACCCTCTCTTTACGGACCGAACGGTTGATCTGGCCGGAAGTGGGTCGCCCCAAATTCGCTTTATCCCTCTCCACCTCTCTCTGTCGTTTTTTTTCTCTCTCACATCCTGTTAACGGCACATTTTTTAACTTTTAACCTGAAATTCTTCAGTGACCTCACTTAACTTCCAGCGATCGACGAAGCAACAAGCGTTTCTGGATCCAGGGCTATTCAAGCCATGTTTCCAGGATTTTGGATCTAGAAGCGTTATTTTCTGTGCCCCTTTTGTTTGATTTGATCACTATACTAACGTTAAATATAATTTTATAAATTTATTTTTTTTTATCTCAAACAGAAACTTGACTTATGACGTCAATTCTTTTTATTTACATTTTGCCAGATTAATTTAATTCAAAATTAATTTAAATTTAATTCTCATTTATAATTTTACTTTTTTATAGTCACCTTAACTTTTCCCTTTTGTTTAATTTCATTTAGTTGGTTTTGCCATTTTAATTTTATTACTTTATTATAAATTTATTGTACGAAGGGAAAAGGAACTAGGTCAGTTCTATTAATAAGCCCTCAGCTAATACTTTTCTTTTTTTAATAGTGTTTTCTTTTCTTCTCTTGTCTTTTCTTTTCTTGTCTGACTTCCTCTCGTCTATCTGACGTCTTGTTGACGTCCCTGGACGCACCATCGTCTAGAACGTCTTGACAGCTAAGTTTGATTAAATACTAACCCCCATATATTTTTTTTTTTTTAATAAAAGCCAGCAATAATTTTAATTCTTTTTGGTTTTATTTATACAGCTCCTCCTGTGGTTTTCTTTTCCTTTTTTTATTCTACCTAAGTTGCGAAGTCCAACTGAGAGGGAGGCCCCAGCACCATCTTGGAGGTTTCCGTTTTGACCTGGCTGCAAAACGGTGGCGCCCTATTTTAAACCCCCCCCCCCCCCCCCCTTACTCTCTGGCAATTGAGCTAGGACATTTGCACGCGGTCCCTCAGCCTCTCATCTCAGCTTGGCTTCGTGTTTTTGGCTTCACTTCTTTTGTTTTTTTAATTTAATTTAAATAACTTTCAAATTTGAAAGAGTAAAAAAAAATTTAATTTTATTTAATATTGTATTTTTAATAACAGCGAAAGACGCGTTGCAAAGTTCATATGGACATATGCCTAAAATGCTTACCCTCTAAGATACAGGGTGTTAAAATAATTAAAAAAAATTGTTCTTTTAAAATTCCTTGAAAAAAAGAATTGGTGTCAACTGATTTTGTATTAAACTGCACTTTTTCGTTAAAAGGTTTTGCTTACTTCCACCAGTAGCGTGCGTGAAAATACCATCAATATTTCCTTTGTGAAAATATTTGATACGCCACTGATTTTTTCTTAACTCTGATGCATTTTTCTGCATTATTGATACAAGCTGAACAAAAGGTGTCTCTTCTATGTTTTTGAAAGAAACAGTAGTTTTAACAAAAAATAGAAAAAATTTTAAAATTGTAAAAAATAACTATGTTAAGACATCGCTGAATCGATTTTTTTTAAGTAGGCTTAGTAGTGTAGTAGTAACAAGATTTATTTTAGCAATACTGCTACAATATTATAAATTCTATTTTTTAACAGTAATTAAAACATTTAAAATTTTATGCACCAAAAATATTTTTAAATAAATTTTATCAGATAAGTATTTTGTTTTCTAAGTAATGATATTTTTAAGGATTTTTTAAATTTACTTAAGGAATTTTGTTTCTTAATTAAAGAATCTAAATTATTATATTCGTGAAGTCCTTTAAAAAAGATTGATTTATATGTCAAATTTTTTGTCACTTTCCCTAAACAAAAATTTTGATTGTTTCTGGTTTGATAGTTATGATTTTCAAAGTTATGCGTTATAAAGTCTTTTAAATGAGATGGTAATAAAATATTTTGAATTTTATAAATAAAAATACAAACTAGGAAAAATATTAAATTTCTTATATTTAACCATTTAAGTTTATTTAACATATAATTTATCTTTGTGTATTTATCAACATTTAATATTATTCTCATCGCCTTATTTTGTAAAATTTGAAGTCTACTAAAAATTCCTTCATTTGCAGTATATAAAAAAATTGGCTTATGTCACAGATTGCGGAAAAAGTGTCACAAAATTAAATGACAGAAAAATCATTTAAAGCTTTAGTGTGTCGTTTTCGTGAGCACAAAACATGTTATGAATTACTTATACTACAAGTAAGTTACTTAAAATTTTTCCTAATATAATTAACTTATTTGTCAATCTAAATTTAAACATAAAATAAACTGGATTTAGATAAGCTGTTAAAAGTGACCACCTTCTGCTAAAATTCAAGCATCAAGCCGTCTTCTCATTGCATTTCTAACATGTTCAAAAATTGCTGAGGTATTTTTAATATTTTCGCAAGCCATTATTATCCGGTTTTTAAGATCTTCCTGGCTTTCAACTGGAGTTTTGTAAACTAGAGATTTTAAATGGCCCGAGAAATAAAAATCCAGTACATTTAAATCTGGGGACCTTGGCGGCCACGGTTGATTAGGTAGTGCAACGATCCATCGATTCCCTATACAGCATTTAGATATTCTCTGACTGTGGCACTTAAATGGGCGGGAACCCGCCAGTGGCGGCTCGTGAGATTTATTTTAGGGTGTGCACCGCAGACGAAAAATTTTCGAGGTGCCACGCCCCTTTTTACCTTTGTATCGATTTTCTTTATGCTTTTTATCCCAGAAGAATATTAAAAAAAAAACGCGGTTTTTAAATGGGATTTTTATTTCAATTTTCCCTTGGAAATCGATTGTCGAAAAGTTATTTAGAATGTTCTCAACAGAATTTTGGTCCATAACTATGTTTTAGCACTCAAATTTACTATAAATAGCCGACAAATTTGTATGCTATTCAGTCATTCACGGGGGTTCAAAGAAGTAAGATCTATTTAGCTGCAGTCATCATAATACGTCATAACTCGAGTTGATGAGTTATTTTCATAATAATTAAAAGTTGTTTACAAATTGAACGGAAAGTTTCCAAAAGCATAATCTGGGACTTTCTTGGTTGTGTTAGAGCATCGTAGCTCGGATGAATAAAAGTTTTGAGATATTACGCAGTTGTTTAATTTGTGTTTTTAAGTTAGATTAAATACTTAGGCATAAACAGTGATATCCAATAGGAATTATATAGAGTCAGAATAAGACTACTATATTATACAGAGTTAGGGAAAAAACTTGAACATTTTAAATTACGTTTTAACCAAGCTGTTGTGAGTCAGACACATGGTCTTAAATTTCGCAGCAGCCTTGGACAGAATGCAAGACGTGCTGCTACCGTCTTTGCCGAGCGGCTTCCTGGAGGCCTGGATCATCGATGCCATGGGTGGCACATCACCTATTGGACAAGCAGAGCTCCAGGAAGTCGGCTACGACTTTTCCGTCAACGATGCGGAGGAGGCGAAGGGCCCAGACCGAGATGCCACATCTGCACCTGGTGTCCAGGACCTGTTAGGGTTCTCTAAGCCTCCGTCCGGCTGCCGGCCGAGTGGCAAAGAAGTGGCAAGCGACCCAAACCCCGTGGGTGGCTCAAAAAGGCGAACAACATCGATGCCTGAAGAAGAGGATCTCTGGTCGTGGTGTGAAGATATACAGCCGTGGGGAATGCTGGGTGAATACGAAGTTAAAGAAGATTATATTGAACTAGCTGATCGTCAGCGAATTTTAAACTGTGGTGCGCATGCGTCCGAGCTACCTGGGAAGGTGGACGTAAGCGAACGCTACAACTATAACACTTCGTGTGAAACAATCCGAACTACTAGCCATCATTAAATTACAACAACAAAAAACACCCACAACACCATCAATAAACTTCAAACTTCTCTAATCGCGTAAAAAAACTCTAAAACAATAAAATTAAATTATTGAAGTGTGTATTCAGATAGCGCACGGCGACGCCCTTTCATCGGGCGATTAACCGAATATTCCCGATCAATCCACACAGGAAAAATCCATTTAACGAGAGCGCCGAACGAATACACACGGCACACGGCAGACCATTTCAATCAGTAGATGTAGGTGTACGTTGCAGTCGCGCTTGAAGTCTTTCGCATTTGCCATTCTTATATACAAGTTTTCTTGATATTTTTTTTATATAAATTTTATTTTTGCTTGGTGCTTGGCTTTCTTAGGCAGTGCGCGCGAACGGGCGCACTTATTGACGAGCCGCCCCTGGAACCCGTCATGCATAAAGAACAACTGGTTTCGCTCAGCTTATGGCAAGTCTTCCAATAATATTAGCAGCTCAATTTCTAGAAAATTGCGACAGGTTTGGCCATCTAACCGCTGGGGAAGAGAAAAGGACTTATTAGTCTGTTACCAACTGTTTTTGCCCATAGGTACATTTAACAAGAATTGGTACTGAAAATGTATTTCGCCAATAGCGTGTGGGTTTTCTTGACTCCAAACGTGATTGTGATGAAAGTTTGTTATGGCATTCTTAAAAGAATTAGCTTCATTAAAATCACGCGGTAAAAACTCGTTGTATGTGGTAAGGATACATTTGATGATCGTGAAGAATCCTCAAAACGGTTTGCTGACTAGCGTTTATCTCATGCGCAATTTTTCGAGTACTGGTTTCTGAATCTTCCTCAATTCTATTTAATACTGCTTCTTCTAATTGTGGTGTTATTACCGTCCTTGGCCTGCCGGAAATATCAGAAACTCTTGTAAAATTTCCTGTTTCTGATAAACGGCGATGGAGACTTACAAAGGTCTCAAGCACACGATGCTACACGATTCGGATATCTTGCCTGGTAAATGCGTCTTGCTTCGTATTCGTTTCCATCACCAAGACCATAAACAAAATTCATATCTGCCAAATGAGCATTGTTTTGTAAATCAGCCATAACTTTAAAACTTTTGGATCGATAAACAATTCACAAAAACGATGCCCTAAAGCTGGATTTATAAACTCGAAAAGTTGACAAGGTTGAGGTTCAGTTGACGTTGGAAATAAAAGTTTAATTTAAACTAAAGGGGACACTCAGTTCAATTTATAAACTCAGTTCGTGCAAAGTTCGTCAGTTTCGAGAAGTTCCCGTGTAGTTTGAGGTAACCAATTTTTATGTTCGGAGTTCGAGAGGTTCGTTTTGACCAATGAAGCCGCTATTTTAAAGTCATGTGGTTACTACAGCAAAATGTCAGATGTCTTTTCGTTGTTTACGTCGCCCTTCCGTCATTTGTATTTGGATTTTCTGTTTGTTGTAAGCTTAGTATTTTGTTTTGTGCCAGAAATTGAAAAACTAGAAATGGATAGTATAGAGAATGATGACACTAATTTATTGTTCCTGAAGTTAATCAAAAATTATTAATTTATCTACAACACTATCACTCTATTGGACAAAGATTTTAACCAATCAAACAACAACTTTTCGAACAGGGCTACCGACTTTATAAATGCCATATTCTGGACTGTCGAATATCAAGCCTCACCAACTTGAACATAACTTCAACCTCGTCAACTTTTCGAGTTTATAAATTCAGCTTAAAGCTTTAAATGATTTTTCTGCCATTTAATTTTGTGACATTTCCATAATCTGTCACATAAGCCTACTTTGAAAAAATGTCGAATTAGCGATGTCTTAACATAGTTTTTTTTTATAATTTTACGATTTTTTTTATTTTTCGTTAAATCTACTGTTTCTCTCAAAAACATAGTAGAGACAACTTCTGTTCAGCTTGTATCAATAATGCATAAAAATGCATTAGAGTTTAAAAAAATCGGCGGCGTATCAAATATTTTCACAAAAAAATTTATTGATGGTATCCTCACGCACGCCACTGGTGGAAGTAAGCAAAGCCTTTTTTAACGAAAAAGTGCAGTTTAATACAAAATCAGTTGATACCAATTTTCAATACCGCATCTTTAAGGACTTTCGAAATTTAAAAAAAAAACAATTATTTTTTTAAATTATTTGAACACCCTGTATCTTAGAGGGTAAGCATTTTAGGGCATATTCCCATATGAACTTTTCGTCTCCAAATAATGCCAGGAATTATATCCTAGATTTTCTTCATGTACTTAAGGATTACCCTGTATACAGGGTGATTCAAAAGTACTTCGACAAACTTCGGGAGGTAATTGCCGGCAATATTTCAAGATGAAAAGTTCTTATAAACAGTGGTCCCTGGCGACTTCGTTACGGAGATACAGGGTGTTGAAATGTTAGAAGGAATGGTAATAATTTTTAAATAACTCCTTAACGAGTAATTTTTTTTTATGAAATTTGGTGAATTAAATAAGCATCTCAGGACACT
Source organism: Polydrusus tereticollis (assembly GCA_963920685.1). NCBI lineage: Eukaryota > Metazoa > Arthropoda > Insecta > Coleoptera > Curculionidae > Polydrusus > Polydrusus tereticollis. Next base: position 38,704,574 of record OY987326.1, on the reverse strand, counting down.
TATTTTCAAAGTAAAACACATTCGTAAATTTAACCAGTGGCGTCGGTACAAAATGTGGCTATCATATTTTTTGTGAAAACTATGCCTAACCTAACCACACCACTGACTTATTTGATTTTAACTTTTTTTTTATGAATCCCCCATTCAATTACAACAAAAAAGTTCACGTGTGTTATTTTGCTACGAGGGCCAGTTTAATGTCAAATGATTATTTTATTTGACTATACACAAATATTAAAAAATATGTTTTAAATTCAAAGATTTATTATGTAAGGGGTAAGGTATAACATTTAATTTAATTATAATTAAATAAGTGCGTTGCAAAAATTAAATGATTTTTAAATAAATTGTTCAAAATGTCCACCTTCAGCCAAGATGCAGGCATCTAATCTCCTTTGCATGGAATCTCGTACGCGTGCTAAGATATCTGGTCTGTTTCTTATTGCCTCAAAACCATCGATTATTCGGTTTCTTAGCACTTCTGCATTTTCGACTGGCGTCTTGTAAACGATTGACATCAAATGTCCCCACAAATAAAAATCAAGAGGATTTAAATCTGGGGACCTTGGTGGCCACGGTTGATTTCCTTCCTCATCTCCCCTACCTATCCATCGATTTGGATAAATTTGATTAAGATGGGTCCTGGCCACTATGCTGAAATGGGCGGGAGCTCCGTCATGCATAAACCATATACGTCTTCGAGTTTCTAAGGACACATCATCCAGTAAGGGAGGAAGTTCATTTTCCAAAAAATGTCGGTACGTCTCGCCATTAAGCCGAAGTGGAAGAAAAAAAGGTCCTATTAAGTAATCGCCAACTATTCCCCCCAACACGTTTAATGAAAATTGGTATTGAAAATTTCGTTCACTAACGGCGTGGGGATTTTCCAAAGACCAGATATGGTTAATGTGAAAGTTTGTAATCGCACTCTGAGAAAAATTTGCCTCGTCCGTAAAAAGTACATAATTTAAAAATTGGGGATTTTCAGCAAATTTTTCCAAAAACCACTGACACAAATTAATGCGCTGAGGAAAGTCCCTGGGTAAAAGAGCTTGTACCCTTTGAATATGGTACGGATACAACTGCTCATCGTGCAGAATTCTCCAAACTGTGGCTTGGGTGGAATTGAGAGCATCAGCAATTATTCGAGTGCTTGTATCTGGATTTTCCACTACAGCATTTAAAACAGCTTCTTCTAATTCTGGAGTTCGGGCTGTTCGCGGTCTTCCAGGAATGTCACGTGACCTCGCAAAACTCCCTGTTTCAGCTAAACGTCGGTGAAGATTTGAAAATGTTTCAGCAGCAGGCAGTACTCTGTTAGGATATCGCTCTTGATAGATTCGTCTAGCTGCTCGTGCATTTCCATCGGCAAGGCCATATACAAAATGCATGTCAGCTAAATGCGCATTATTTCTTAAGTAATCCATACCTTTTAAACAATACTATTAATATTCAATGAAAATGACAAAACTGAGAAATAAACCACATAAGCAACTAACTGTCAAATATGTTTTAATTCACGACAAATGCATTTCCAAAGCCGCCTTATCAAAATACAAAATATCAAAAAAGTATTTCCAAAGCCGCCTTGTCAAAATAGAAAATATTAGAAAATAACATACTATTCATACTAATAAATAAATATGCATGTCACTGAGAACATGTTATACTTAAATAGGCATCCTCAGATGCCTTCCTTTGGCATATACCTACATATTTGTTTTTTGTAAGTATGTATAGATCTTAGTTAATATACTTAAATTAATATTTGAGTGTTTGATCAATTATTTAAAACATATTTTTTAATATTTGTGTATAGTCAAATAAAATAATCATTTGACATTAAACTGGCCCTCGTAGCAAAATAACACACGTGAACTTTTTTGTTGTAATTGAATTCATAAAAAAAAAGTTAAAATCAAATAAGTCAGTGGTGTGGTTAGGTTAGGCATAGTTTCCACAAAAAATATGATTGCCACATTTTGTACCGACGCCACTGGTTAAATTTACGAATGTGTTTTACTTTGAAAATAAGTGTCCTGAGATGCTTATTTAATTCACCAAATTTCATAAAAAAAAAATTACTCGTTAAGGAGTTATTTAAAAATTATTACCATTCCTTCTAACATTTCAACACCCTGTATCTCCGTAACGAAGTCGCCAGGGACCACTGTTTATAAGAACTTTTCATCTTGAAATATTGCCGGCAATTACCTCCCGAAGTTTGTCGAAGTACTTTTGAATCACCCTGTATAATAGCTTTTGTTCTACACTTACCGCATGCATTTTTATATTTATTGTTACCAATTTGACAATAAATAAAAAATTTTGACATATTGTCAAACTGATTGATTTAAATTTCAAAGCTGAACGGTTTTTACTAGCTTGGGAGATAGAAGTGAAATTGCGTGTCCCAGTTTTTTTTTTATATTTGAAAAGCTGATCGATTTAATTGAGACACTCTGTGTTATTCCAAATAATTTTAAATTATAGACCTAATGCATCCCTATAACTCTGTTTTATATATTATAGGTCTGTTCCAACCATCAGTCTCAGACAGTTTCAAACTAGTCAAATACAATCAACCAGTTGTAGGACTTAACGTAGCATCCTGGGGTCTACATGCAATATTCATCTGGTAAACTCTATTTCTGATTAAAAACTAGTCCCGGACTGCTGGTTGGAACAAGCCTATCATAAATACAATATTATTTTAAAAAGTTGATTAGTTTTGATGCTATGGAATCCTGCGTTGAGAGTTCTCTGTATATTTTTGGGGCAGCCCAACTTACGGATCTCTCCACTATAATTATAGTTGTAAATAAACAAATTACAATTTTATAGCCTTGGTATAAATAAAATTGACAATGTTTCACCTATTATGAAGTGAATGTGATGTTCTTTACTTTATTCAAATGACTGTAGCTTGTCCGACTATTGTCAAATTTTGGGGCACTTGATAAAGGATATGATACTGTTTCTGAACACAAAAACCTTTCAAGACCCTTGATAGTAAACCGAAAAAGAAAATAGCAAAGCTAACAATGGAAAAGTTATTTTAAGTTTAACATATTACGTAACATAAACACAAACTGTATTTACAGAGGCTCGTGGTAAAAAGAAAAAGAAGAAGAAGCTCATGGGCTTTCTTAAACTTTTCGCTCTTGGTGCTTTTATCTATAAAAAAACTTGTCTTATTTTAAAAATCTTTCACGCTGCTCTGCAGTATAAGTTCTTTTTACTTGCTCTTACTGGCCTCTTGCTTCACGCTATCAAACTCTGGGCTAGCTTTAAAAAAGATCACAATCCTACCAAGGTCATTTACTACGAGCATGCTCAACACCAACATCACTATGGCCATGAAGAAGAGACGGGGCATGGACTCTGGGCGAGATCCTTTAGCGGGGAGAGTAACGTTACCGCGCCGAGTTTAGCGTATCGTGAGCAACTGCCCTATTTGATGGTTGCAGTTACGGATAAAATACTATAGTTTTTCTTCATGAATGTGAAAAATATTTTGCAGATTTCACATGCGTTACTAATACAAGCACATGCTCTCCATCCGTTAAGTTAAAGACTCAAAGTATCAAAGTATCCCAAGTAGCCAAGTAACGTTAATAAAGAGCTTTCTTACTAATTCTTACAACCATGTACCTAATGTTGACATTTCTGACCTTTTGAAATTTTCAAACTGACATTTTTCTGACGTTCTCTAGTATTCTATGTAAATACAAAACATTTCTTTTTATTCTTAATTTTAAAAAAGCCTTGCCTTGACTCTAATAAAAATAATAAAAATAGTAATTTATAACGTTAGTCTTAAATGTGTCATTTTACTTTGTGAGAAGGGCACTTTTAACACGCGCATCATACAATATTTTATTTACAAACACTATTACACCCGACACTAAAATTATCAAAAATTGATACCTAACTACCAAATTCAAAATTAAAGCCATAGAAATCAATCTACTTACCCCAAAATCTAATTTCTTTTTATTATCTCCGGTGTGGTTAATTCTGCGAGAAAGAGTGAAGATTTTACACAAGTTGACTATACTAAAAAATAGTATTTTGAAACAGTAGCGTACCACACAGGCTTAAAAAGCAACTAATTCGTTTAAAAAAATTAAACATTTTTTTTTTTGACATTATTAATTTTTAAATTAAAAATAACTTAAAAAGTACGAATATTTACCAGAATTAGAGAAAAATACTAGACATTATCTTCCAATAAAGCATCCTCGTACTCCTGAAAATAAATACTGCATGCATTGCCTTGGCACTTTTTCGCAGCTGCATAACTTTTTGCAGTCAGTCTTGCGGTGGCAAAAAAATAGTTAAGGGATACATTCCGGAACTATTATTATCGATCTAAATAGTTTTTTCTGTTCTTTCAAACACCAAGTAGTAGGAGCAGGGACATATCTATAGCTTAGCAAATATTGCCAATATTTCACCTAAAAACAGAGTTGGGTATCTACCTACATTTTTGTTTTCGACATGTAAAAAAAGTTTTTTGACGTTTTACGTTTAGTTACTTTAAATTTCGAAATTGGAAATTTAAAATTGGTCAAACTCTCGTCGAATCTTATATATGTCCTGAGTAGGAAATACTAATTTACACATCCATTCCTGAATTTGATGGTTAAACTCGTAAACTGTGGTAATATGCTGCATCTGATGTTGATACGCAATATGCGACACCACCTTAGCCCTTTATTAAAAAGGAAAATTTTTTTCGTTCAGATTATTAGAAAAAAATAAAGCCCTACTAGAAAAAGTTCGTATATTTTTACAGTTGAATGCAGAATAGGATGCTAATATAAAGACCGATAAAGGTTTTTGAATGTCCCTTTACGGCGCAAATAAGTCAACAAAAGATTTAAACAAATTTCCTTTTTAAAATTTACTACGACAAAGTTTAAATAAAATTATTGAGTTAGCACGTTTGCCTCCAACATCAGATGCAGCATATTATCATAGTTAACGAGTTCGCCATCAAATTTAGAATGGATGGTTAATTTAATATCTCCTACTACTTGGTGTTGGAAAAAACAGGGAGAAGCTTTACCGCCTATACAGAGCGATAAGCAAATAGCCCCGGAATTTATCCTTAAACTAATTTCTTGTAACTGCAAGACCGACTGCAGAAAGTTGTGCAGCTGTGGAAAGGCAAACCTAAAATGCTATAATCTATGTGGCTAGTAACAAGGCAATGCATGCAGTAATTGTTTTCAGGATGCTTTATTTTAAGGTAAATGTCTAGTATTTTCCTTTAAAAAGCTGGATTTATACACTCGAAAAGTTGGTGAGGTTGAAATTATGTTCAAGTTGGTGAGGTTCGACATTTGACAGTCCAGAATATGGCATTTATAAAGTCAGTAGCGAAGTTTGAAAAGTTGTTGTTTGATTGGTTGAAATTTTTGTCGAAGAGAATGATACAGACTACTGACATTAAATTTGACTTTGAAAATTTTGACAGATTGTAAATTATTATTTTCTTTGTTTATAATTGTGTTCGATTCTAAAAACAGATAGATTAACGTAAAAAATTATGTCTCCACATGCCCCCCTTCTTTTTCCATGAAAACTATAGTACGCCTTGTAATTTCTCTTACTGTCGCCCGTATCATATTGGGAGTGATTTCTTGGACACAGTTTGTTATTACTGCTTCAAGATGGTTAATATCCTGAAAAAGTTTATGCCCATAAACCATTTCTTTTAATCGGCCCCATAAAAAGAAGTCCAGGGGTGTGATGTCAGGCGACCTGACGGCCAGGGAATATTTGAACTTCATTCAAATACCCAGTTACTGCATTAGTACTATGGCATGGGCTCCATCATGTTGATACCAAATTGTACGTCTTATATTTAGTGGCAGTTCGTCATTCGAAATGGAGACAATTGGTTCCTTAGGAAGTCCAGGTTAGTTATATATTTTCTCAGAAAAAGTATGGTCCAACAATCCGATCATTAAAAATGCCACACCAAACATTGGTTTTAAATGAATATTGATTACGACATTCGATTGTAAAATTTGGATTTTTGTCACTCCACCACCGACAATTTTGGGAGCATACCACGCCGTTGGAAGTAAACATGGCTTCATCTGTAAATAATATTTTTCTTGCAAAAAAATGATCAACTTTACACTCGCCTTGGAACCACGCGCAAAATAGGAAACGGGATTCAAAATCTCTAGGATCTCTATGGATGAAATTTATTTATTTTTAAAATATTACTAGCAGTAGACTTTTTGACGTCAACTGGAATAGTTTTTGACAATTTTCTTAAAGAAATTTTCGGGTCTTCGATAACCGCTTGCATTACATTGAGTTGCTTTTCTTCTGTTGTGGACCATTTGTTGTGTTGTTTCTTAAATACATTTTCGATGGAACCCGTAGCTTTAAATTTATTTATTACGTTTGCTATAGTGGCGCTACATACCATTTTGTCAGGGTGTCTAGTATTAAATATGAGTGCGGCTTCCCTAATAGGTTTATATTGATCTCCGACGATAAGTACAATTTCTATTTTCTCCTGCAGCGTTAACTTTACAACCATGACGAAACTAACGAAAAACTCTTGTTAATGAGTCGAAAAATAGTAAATGATTTTTGACTAACGTGTCAATATTCGTTACTATAGTATTGCACATAGTTGTTGCAAAATTGTTGCAGGTAACTGTTAAAGAAATAAAAAAAACATTTTCCAAAGGCTTTTTGATGGTAAGTACCCTGTAAATTTAAATATTTCAACGAAAAATTGTATCTGACCACGTTTTGTAGTTCTAAGTAAAGATTTCTTATAACAATTTGCTCTAAAATAAAACTTGAGGGTACTTCCCTCTTAAAGGAATTCTGTCTTTCTATATTTTTTGGCCGCCCTGTACATGATATCTTAAGTTTTGATATGTCAATATTATTTGCGCATCAAGCAGAACTTTTTATAAAGAATAACTTTTTTTCGTAAAATCAAGAATAAAGAATATTCCCATATTATATCGAAACTTACGAACTTTGCACGAACTGAGTTTATAAATTAAAATGAGTGTTCCCTTTAGTTCAAATTAAAACTCTTATTTCCAACACCAACTGAACCTCAACCTTTAAACAATAATAGTATGCCAATGTATTAAATACCTATATTTAAAATGTTAGTTGAAAATGTAAAGTATTAAAAGTATTATTTGACGAGCCTTTGTGGTACGGTACTGTTTCAAAATACTTTATTCTAATATAGTCAACTTATGAAAAATTTTATGGTGTTTCTATTTTCCCTCTTCACTTTTTCTCGCAAATTTAACCATAACCATAACAATTAAAAAAAAAACAGAAAATATAGATTGGGGGAGGGGATTTCGGAGAGGTTGCCCACCCCGGAGGGGTGGGGACTTTCAGTATGATAAGTAGGACGGCAAAAACCTAACATCCCGAAAACAACAGCTTTATGTGATTTTGTTGCCAGCATACAATATACAATTTTGCTGGCCTATACTTACCTTATTTCTTTTATTATTATGAATGATAAACGTGTTTTGGACCTAAATTGTCCTTACTTATTTTTCTCACAACGTTTTAATTGATAAACATATCCAGTCGTCTTCAGGTGGATTATGAACAAACTACGAAGCTACAAGTGTACTTATACTACCTAGGGGTTAGCAGAGCATGACCGAGATGAGTTCAGTCATGTGTTACTGTATGGTCTTAATCTGAGCTTACATTTACTACTTTAGCTACAAGGGTTTCCAAATATATTGCGTACCTATGTCTAAAGAGGGTTTACCGAAGCAGTCAGGATTATGGGATATGACAGCCGCTTCTTTGCATTTCCTCCTTCGCCAATGTTCTTCCTTGAGTATAATTTTGGCTTCTGACCATTGCAAATGGTGGCCGTGGGTCCAAGCGTGATCTGCTGCAACGGATCTGCTTGTTTCTCACTTCAGTGTGTGGTTTCGATATTCTTTGATCCTTGTTTCAAGAAGTCGTAGGGTTTCACCAACATAGGATTGTCCGCACGTATTCCAAATACACAATTCTTCATGTCCTCTTTACCTGTATGCTCTGTCTTCGTCAGATGGTTTCTTAAGGAATCATTGGAGCTAAGCACTGGTTGAATGTTGTTGTCCTAATCTTCGAATTTTTTCGGAGATTCCTTTGGCATAGGACACATTAATGGTGGGTCCAGCTTTGACGTTATCTTTTTGTCTATTGGTGTGATTCTGACGCTTCTTGGTGGTCTGGTCTAGTCTCGTGCGTTAACTATTTCCTTTCTGACGTTGTTAAGTTCTTCTTCCATGTTTGGTGTACAATTGTACAATATATGTTAATGTTAATAATAAAAGTTAAGAAGATCCTTGTATTTATTTTTCACACCAGTATCATAAAATGACACTTTAGACACTGACAGCAAGCGGTAAAAAGTCTTTAATAGTGTTTGTAGATAAAACAGTTTTTGTTTATTTGTAATGGTATATACCATAGCGATCCGCTAACTTATAACTTGATGAGTTTGTTAAAAACGTCATATACTGGCAACTAAAGATCTTTTTGTAAAAGGTCACAAATGTATCAAACAAATAATGGTTGTAAATAAAAATAGTTTATAAACATCGGTGAAAAGTTTCATTCTATCTCGAGATATAACTAACCTAAATTTCCAATTTTGTCGATGGAATGAAACACTTTCAACGTCGCTTTGGAATACCTATACTAGACTCGGTTCCAAAAAAAGTGACGCACCTAATTTTTATTGCAACTTTGAAACTTTGTCATTTCTGAACGATGGTAGGTAATTCCGTTACCTTTAAGAAAAAAATAAACTGGTAGACATTTTTTCAAAGCCCCCTGGATGAAAGTGGAAAAACTCAAGCCATGTTATTTTCTTAATTTTTGACTCACCCTGTGCGTTAATCAAGTAAATGTATAGAAAGTGCTTACACTCTATATGAAAGTCGCTTCTTTTACGAGCATTTTGATTTTTTGTTCATTAATTTATCTCTAAAATTGTCCGAATTACAGCTTTTTTGCTGAAACCTTACGTTTATCCCACAAATGTAATTTATTGTAGGGTCACATTGCCTTTAAAAAAACAATTGCCCTTGCCATGGCAATTACTCCATATTTGACCCTTTGTCGTTGTATCATTAAAAAAGTCAATGTCATTATAAAAGTTTTAGTGGCTAAAATTACATAAAATGCCTCAAATAAGTTCAGAACAAGTAGCAGCATTAGTTACTTTAGTTAACGATGGGCGTAGTAAACGTTACGCCGCTCGTGCAGTGGGTGTCCATGAAGCAACTGCTCGTAGAGCAATCCACAAGTACGAACAAACAGGAAGCACTGCTCGAAGGGTTTGTTCTTGTCGCACTCGAAAAACTTCTCCAAGAGATGATCGCTTCTTGAGATTGAGGATATTACGTGATAGATCAAATACTGCGGTAAATGTTCAGCAAGATCTTTGCCAAATTCAGGGTGTTACGATAAGTAAGCAAACGGTATGTCGACGTCTAAACGAAGTTTATTTGAAAGCTAGGAGACCTGTAAAAGGTCCCAAATTGCCACAACATCGTGCTGCTAGAAGAAACTTCGTTGAAAATTATGGACAATGGAATATTCGTGAATGGTCGAATGTCTTGTTTACGGATGAATCACGGTTTTGCCTTAACATGGTGGATGGAAGGAAAAGAGTATGGGGAAGGACAGGTGAAAGGTTTAATCAGAATTTAATAACAGAATGTTAAAGTTATAATGGTGAGTCGGTTATGGTGTGGGGAGGGATTTCAATGAATGGAAAGACACCCCTCCATGTTTTTCCATTGAGGCAGTCGATGACAGCGCTAATCTATATTGACATTTTACATAGCAGTATGTCTTACCTCATGCAGAGTTAGTGAGCAATCATTTTATATTGATACAGGATAATGCCCGACCACACACCGCAGCAATTGTTCGAAACTTCTTAAAAGGTACGGATATCACTACATTACAGTGGCCTGCCAGAAGCCCCGATATGAACCCTATAGAACCAGGCCCGGATTTACCATGCAGGCACAGTAGGCAGTTGCCTCGGGTGGCAAGAATTGAAGGGCGGCAAATTTTGAGATAAAATTTGAAAACTTGTTATATTCGTGGGAATTGAATTTCCCGCCTACTTCGTTAGCACGCGTACCAACATTAAAATAAAAAATCTGCTCTCAGAAAGGTGCATTTCATTTATTGAAAAACTTTCCGAACCAAATTTATTCCACCATTGAAAAAGTTTCGTAGGGCGGGGGGCGGCAATTTTCGCAACTGCCTAGGGGCGGCAAATTTCTAAATCCGGGCCTGTATAGAACATTTGTGGGACGAAATAGAGAGAAAGGTACGTTCTCGCCAGAGGCCTGCTGAAAATCACGCAGAATTAGCATATGCATTAGTGGAAGAATGGAATCGTATACGGAAACGATAAGAAACCTAATTTCTAGTATGCCGCGTAGATTAGAAGCTCTTATAGAGTTGATAGGGGAGGCAATACACTGTATTAAGCAGTTATCCTAGTTTATAATTTTGTGTTTAATAAAAATGTTTTTAAAATTCGTATCTGTTAAAAACTGTTTCTCGAGAAATTCATAAAGTTGGTAATATGCAAGGTTTCAGCAAAATAGCTGTAATTTGAACAATTTTAGAGATAAATTAATAAACAAAAAATCAAAATGCTCGTAAAAGAAGCGACTTTCATATAGAGTGTAAGCGCATTCTATACATTTACTTGATTAACGCACAGGGTGAGTCAAAAATTAAGAAAATAACAAGGCTTGAGTTTTTCCACTATCATTCAGGGGGCTTTGAGAAAATGTCTACCAGTTTATTTTTTTCTTAAAGGTAACGGAATTACCTACCAACAAATGACAAGATAATAAAAATCGGTCCATTTGTTCAGAAATGACAAAGCTTCAAAGTTGCAACAAAAATTAGGTGCGTCACTTTTTTTGGAACTGAGTGTATCTTCCTTCTTTCAACATCCACAGACGTTACTTTGCTACTTAAAATAGAGTCAATAACTGGAAATGAAAAAAAACTGAAACCTATTAAAGTTACCTACCACCACTACTCAATCCTTGCGAAAACTCATAAATTTAAATTTACGAAATAGCGTTATAATTTCCTAAAATTTAATATTAGCACCTTCATTACAATATATTACAGTTATAACGTTAAAACTAGTATGTTAGTATGTCACTCGTGTCATCATACCTTAAGGATGTTTAATGTTATAATTAAAATTTTAAAAGAAAGTTCTAAAAATCTAATAAAGAACAAATTAAAATTCTAAAAATATTTATTTTAAAGTTATTTAATAATGGGTTGGATTTGTATGGATTTATACCTTTTTGGGAAATATTTGCATATAATAAGATAAATCAATACCACAATAACTATAATAAATAAATAATTCGACGCTGATGGAAATTTGTGATGCTATAATACTTTTTACATTCAAGATTTACATGAAAAACATTTTTTTATATGTTTAAGTTTTAGTGTTGTGTTTTACCAGTGTTATTTTTTACCAGGTAGGTGTATTCTGTAATGCATTAAGGCATAAGGCATGTTACCATTTGCATGAATCAACCGATCATTCAAACACATATTATTACAGATTACACCACTAATTCATATTTAAATAGAAATTTGTTTAGTTTAAGCACACATTGTATGCAATAAGATGCATGTTTTATCAAAGCACGCATGCAAAGTAGATTATAAATAAAGTAATAAATAAATACTTAATAATTACATTTTTAGTTGAAAAAGTAGTCCATACTTTCAGTGGAGTCAATGTAATATAAAATAAAACAATGCAGTCTTCCCCCACAGTATAATTGTTAACAAAAAAAAAGGTGTTTAAGCTTCCGACATGTTTCGAGCACTTAAGTACTCATCTTCAGGGGATACTGAAAGGATAATATAAGTTTGAGAATGAAAAAGTATAAAGTTGAAAAAATAGTCCATACTTTCAGTGGAGTCAATGTAATATGAAATAAAACAATGCAGTCTTCCTCCACAGTTTAATTGTTGACATAAAAGTTATTAGATTCCCGACATGTTTCGAGCACTTAAGTACTCATCTTCAGGGGATACTGAAAGGATATTATAAATTTGAGAATGAAAAGAAAAGATAAAGAAGGACTTACCCAACATCGAGTTTAACTTCGAAATAATAAGTTGTCTCAAATAAATGAGTACAACAAAAAGGCTGGAACTTGGTGCATTAAATGGTTAAATGAATTGAATGAGAAGTAAAGTTAAAAATAAGTTTTGTAATGTAGTTAAGTAGAACATATTTAAGTATGATAATAGAAGATAATGACATCTGAAGGTAATTAAAGAAAAGTTTGTTTAAAAATTAAGAATCAAGAGTTTGCATAGTTAAGTTAAGAGGAGTAGCACATGTGTTAAGTTAAATGAAGAAATAATGTGAACTCTGGAGGAAGAAGAAGTTTTCTTTTAATTTTTCGAATCATCTAGGTTTTATTTTAAAAGAAAATTTTTTTATATTAAAAGAATTTTGTAAAAACTACTGAAAGATTAATAACTGTCTTAATTTAGCTTATGTGATAATAAGGGGCTTTGCCTCATATTTTAGAATAATAATAAAACGTGATCATTTTGTATAAAGGTTTTTTTTTTAAAATATGAAAAAATTTTTTAAAAATCTTTAAAAGTTCAAGAAAATATTCAATATAACCTTAGTGCGAACACAACCGCGGTACTTCCGCAAAACGTTGGAAATGAAACGAGGTTAAAGTTTGAAAATCAAGTAATGCAATCAGTATTACCATAAGAGATGTTAAAATTAAGATTGATTTTTTAAAAAAGGGAACAGAAGATTCGAACCAGCTCGATGTTAGGTTTACAAAATCCATACAAGATCTAACAAACTCAAATGTTGTCATCACCAAACATATAAATTACTTAAGAATGGTAAAATCAGACAGAGAGGGAAATGTAATATTGCACTAAAAAAACACTTGTGAGGGTAGGTGAAGACACACACTTATTGACACTGTAAAATATAGTAGATGTGGATATTTTAGTATAAGTTGAACAATGAAAAATATCAGTATAAGATTGAGAAGGACTTACCCAACATCGAGTTTAACATCGAAATAAGTTGTCTCAAATAAATGAGTACAACAGAAAGGCTGGAGACTTGGTGTATTAGATGGTTAATTTTTTAAATAAATAAAATTTTTATAAACTTTTCAACCAATTTAATTCTAATACCAAATAAACATAAAATGATAAATATTTATAATTCTTCTAAAATATGGGACAAAGCCCCATATCATCATATTAGTTAACAATATGAAGATAAACCACCCTAATCTTTTAAAAAATTTTCAATACTTTACATAAATATTTTTATTAAATAAAACCCGAGATAAAACCTATGATTTATTAATAAATTAAAAGAAAACTTCTTTCCTCCAGATGTCACAATCTTTCTTTATCTAAATTTAATATATGTTTTACTCATCGAAACTTAATCATGCAAGGTTATGATTTTTAATTATATAAAAACCTTCCTTTAAACTTTTCCTATTTCTCAATAAATACAATCCATACTTCAAATGCTTAACAAAATTAAAGGAAACTTCTCTCCTTCAGAGGTCATATTCTTTTATTATCATATTATCATTATTATTATATTTAAATATGTTTCTTCTTCTTCTTCTCTTTCCATATAATTAACCATCTAATACACCAAGTCTCCAGCCTTTCTGTTGTACTCATTTATTTGAGACAACTTATTTCGATGTTAAACTCGATGTTGGGTAAGTTCTTCTCAATCTTAAGCCGGCCATACATGTTGCAGTATACCTGAGAGGTGAACCTGAACAGGTAACCTGCACAGGTAAACCGGAGCGTGTGTGCTATCAAGTTATGATATAACTGCACAGGCATCGTGACCTGTACAGTTGACCGGAGAAGGATCAAATTTCGATTCTTTCTACCTGCGCCAGAGTGCAGACCGGAGCGTGTGTGGGGCTCGCGGACAGGTTTCAACTGTAAAGTAGATTTGGACTGTGTATCCAGTGTTGTTTTGCGTTCGGTATGGTGCTAATTTTTTTGTGAACAGGATAAAAATGGCATCAAACCGGAAGCGTAACCAAATTATCGAAGAGTTTATTGAAATTTATAAAGCAGAACCTTGCCTCTGGCTTGTAAAGAGCAAGGATTATCATGATCACTCTAAGATAGATGGTGCATATGCCAAATTACTTCAAAAATTAGATGAGATAGAGCCTGATTGCTGTTAAGGGTACTGTTGTGAAAAAAATTAATAATCTGAAGTAGTCCATGAAAGCATGTCTGACTTGTTTACCTTCATTACTTATATTCCCCTGGTTTCGCCGTTCCAGTGCGATCATACTCGATTGGGAAGTATCGTAGCCGGTAGGGATAACAGTTCCATCTCCAGTATTTTCTTGATAAAAACAATTTGCAGGCGAATAACAACTAGATTGCTCTTAGATCAAAAAATTATATAAGGCACACGTGGCCCTCACTACTTTTACTATATTCTCTGGTTCTAAATTAATTTGTGTATGGTAAATACGAAATCGTGAAGCAAGTATTCCGAATGCGTTTTCCACAATGTGCCTTGCTCTGGATAATCGGCAATTAAAAATCTCTTTGTCAGGTGTATCTAATTGCGCTTGTGTAAATGGTTTTAAGATATCTCTTCTAAGAGGAAACGCATCGTCAGCAACAAAGACATAAGGAACATTTTTAAAACTTGCATTGACGTTGTTGGACTGTCGAATGTTTAGTTCGGTATCCTGTAGTTTTTCGAAAAATGAAGTATTTTTGAGAACACCCCCATCTGATATTCGTCGATTAGTCCCAAAATCTGCTAAGATGAATCGGTACGTTGAATCCACTATTGCTAGAAGAACCATGCTATGTCTGCCTTTATAATTGTAATAGTAAGAACCAGAATTTGCTATGTGCTTTCCATCCATAGCACCGATACAGTGTGGAAGTTGCCACCGTTCTTCAAATACATTTGCAATACCACCGCAATTGCATCCTCCTGTGTCGTAGCCATGACTGAAAACTGACAGTTTTTTACCCGACTGTGTGTGTCCACCAAAGGTCACCTGTACAGGTATAATTGAGAGGTAAACCTGTACAGGTGTACCTCTCAGGTATACCGCAACGTGTATGGCCGGCTTTATACTTTTTCATTCTCAAACTTATATTATCCTTTCAGTATCCCCTGAAGATGAGTACTTAAGTGCTCGAAACATGTCGGGAGCTTAAACACCTTTTTTATGTTAACAATTAAACTGTGGAGGAAGACTGCATTGTTTTATTTTATTTTATATTAAATTACATTTTTATAAGATTTTTACTATACAGCATCTTTTACGACTTATGTACTATAAATAATAATAAATATTAAGTAAAGGGTAGAAATTAACTACAAAACTACATATTTTAATATGTTAATAAATTACGGATGTTTTTTAGTTAGGTGAGTTTTGACCCATTTCAATTTTTTTCTGTTTATTCTTTAATGTGACACGTGACATTAAAGGAAATTTCGCCTCTTGTCTACTTGTAATCTTGTGCATGACTGTTTACATCTTTTCTGACTGACTAAAGGCATTGGGTTGCATGCAAATTTGAACAATATCGTTTATTCTTAGTATATAAAATACCAGGTGAAATCTCAAATAAAGCATGACAATGTTTTTAATTTAAGCTTAACTTGATTATTGAGTTAAAATTTAATCAATTCATGTTTATTAATAAAATTTAAAAAATTGTTGATTTTTGCCTTATTTTTAGTCTTGTCACTATATTATACAGGGTCCGCCTACGAAGCGGGGACGGAAGATTACATCCTTATCGAAGAACTTATCAAAAATACTGAAGCAGCATGAGGTCTGGAATTAAAAGTGGTATATTTTAAAAATATCTTACATTATACAGGGTGACTCAAAAAAGTGAGGCGAACTAAACTTCAGTTTTTTTAAATGGAACACCCTGTATATTATTTGCCCGAAAGATGTGCATAGAGCTGCTGATCATTTTAATATAGGGTTAAGTATGTGGATTTATTTTTAGTAGTTTAAGAAATAATTTTCGATTTTATCTAAAAATTTAGTAACCATTTTCAAATTACTAAAAGCGACTGAATGAAATAGTACGCTCAAGAATAATATTTTAGAATGTTGCCCATCTTTACAATAAAAAATATTTGCGTTCAGTACATTTACTATACAGGGTGATCATATTATGCAAAATACTTAATATTTTTTGATTTTTAGGAATCCCTTTTGATATCCTTTCTACTGATACCATATTTGATACCTCTTAGAGTTTACCGTATTTTAGATATTTGGATACCTATTAACTTTAAAAGCCAACATTTTTGCTACTATTTTGGAAAATCTAGCGGTAATCTTTTAAAGGTTCGCATATTATGCATGTCTTCAATTTTTTAATGCAATAATTTTAATCACCTAGCATTAAATGACATTTCTTTTTGCGATAAAGAAACTAAATGTTATTAATTAACAGATTTATTAACACATGTAGATAAAACTTAAAATGAATATAAAACGATAAATTAGGTACAATACAAATTTAAGAAAACAAATAATTTGACACAACAAAACTAAGCAAATCCCTATTAGGCCAGAAATTAGAATTTATATCTGGCTCTAATAATATGTTCAAAGGTTCTTCTCTTGAATGCATAAATGTAGCCTTCGAACAAAATTTTGCTGGACGTCTTGCAGAGTTCGTATTCTAATATTTCTAAATACCTCTCGTATAATCTTTCATATCGTGTCGGTTTGTAGGAGGTATGTCATAATATACTTGTTCTTTAACGTATCCCCAGAGGTAGAAATCAAGAGATGTTAAATCAAGTGATCTAGGAGGCCAAGCGATTGATCCACCACGTCCAATCCTCCGATTACCTCGCCAATGATTTAAAAATTGTCTAACCGGCTCATAATAATGAGGGGGAGCACCGTCTTGTTGAAATCAGAAGTTTTGGAGAGTGTCGGCATCTATATTTTGAAGCAAAATGGGTACATCATGATTAAGAAAATTTAAATAAACTCGTCCCGTCAAACGCTCTTCAAAGAAATATGGCCCGATAATGTAAGGCTCTAATATTCCTCCCCAGACATTAACCGACCAGCGATTTTGGTTATCTACATGTTGAACCCAATGTGGATTTTCAGTAGCATAATAATGCATATTTACATACCATACATACTATTTACGATTCTGTTATATTTAAATGTAGACTCGTCACTATATAAAGAGAACTTTTGATAACATATCTGGTACTTCTCTAATTTTATTAAGCATCCAATTAGAGAATGTAATTCTTCTTAAGAAATCATCTTCATAAAGTTCTTGGTGTAATTCTATGTGATAAGGATGATATTTATACTTTTTCAAAATCCGCCGCACGCTTGTTTCCTTAACACCGGTTTCCTGAAAAATTCCAGTTTGACTCACGTTATGATTTTCCTGTATTGCCAATCGGACCCTTAATTCATTTTCTTCATTAACGATGGGTTTATTGATTACTATCCTTTTTTTGTACGCAATGTTTTCTGTTTCGGCTTTCTCTCAATATCTAGATATTTTTCAACATACACTCAACTTGCTGGCACATTAATATAATATAAAAATCATATTTACTATTTCTAAAGTGGTAAAATTCGACATTTTGTGAAAGTTAGTACCTAATTTTCGCAACTGAACAAATATTAAATAATTCTATTCGACTGTCATAGTGACAATCTAAACCAAAAAAAAATGGCGACTCGATTATGAGCAAAAATAAAATGAAATAAATAGGAAATAGCAAAAGTGTAGACATACACTTTATATCCAAATATCTAAAATGCGGTCAACTCTAAGAGGTATCAAATTGGGTATCAGTAGAGAGGATATCAAAAATATACAGGGTGTTCCGTTAAAAAAAAATTAGTAATTTTAGTAATTCGGAAATGGTTACTAAACTAAGCAATTTTTTAGGTAAAATCGTAATTATTTCTTAAACTACTAAAAATAAATCCACATAATCCTATATTAAAATGATCAGCAGCTTCATGCCCATCTTTTTGGTTAATAATATACAGGGTGTTTCATTAAAAAAAAGAGAGACTTTTAATATTTTGCATAATGTGATAATTCTCTATAATAAATGTACTGAACGCAAATATTTTTTATTGAAAAGATTGGCAATATTCTAAAATACTACTTTTCAG
Organism: Polydrusus tereticollis; assembly: GCA_963920685.1. Classification (NCBI taxonomy): domain Eukaryota; kingdom Metazoa; phylum Arthropoda; class Insecta; order Coleoptera; family Curculionidae; genus Polydrusus; species Polydrusus tereticollis. The sequence continues at coordinate 38,686,275 of OY987326.1, read as the reverse complement.
TGTACTATTTCATTCAGTTACTTTTAGTAATTCAAAAATGGTTACTAAACTTAGGCAATTTTTTAGATAAAATCGTAATTATTTCTTAAACTACTAAAAATAAATCCACATAATCCTATACTAAAATGATCGGCAGCTCTATGCCCTTCCTCTGGGCCAATAATATACAGGGTGTTCCATTTAAAAAAATAGAAGTTTAGTTCGCCTCACTTTTTTGAGTCACCCTATATAATGTAAAATATTTTTAAAATATGTCACTTTTAATTCCAGACCACATACTGTTTCAGTATTTTTGATAAGTTCTTCGATAAGAATGTGATCTTCCGTCCCCGCTTCGTTGGCGGACCCGGTATACAGCACAAGCACATTTTTCTTAAATAATTAATTATTAATACTTAATTAATAATATATGGAGCAAATTTATTTGCATATATATATGTAAGTTATTTAATTAGTTAACGCACAATTTACTCATTGATGGTTAGGCATACTAGAAAAAAAAAACCTAAAGAGTTTGATTTCAAATAAAAAAATAGCAGAAAAACATATTCATAAATTATTCATGAATCAACTAATGCTTTGATATTTTATGAAAGTGCTCTGACCTAGTGGACCGTCGAAACCATCAATTAAATGTTCGGAGGAAATTAATTCTTGATAAAAAAAATTTAATTTTAGAGCGGTTTTAAGTTTTAATATGTGCATGTCCTAAAAAATCATCATTAGCATATTATTAATTAAAATAAACAAAATGGAATTTAAAACGTTAGCTTACAAAACGTATAGGTAAAGAGGTTCTTTGTAAGGGTTTGGTATGCGCCTTTTAGGAATTATATGCTAGCCTTAAAAAGAGTAATGTCTTTTTATGTGTTTTTAAAAAGTAAGTATCTATAATATTTGAATACATTTTGTATGATATTAGCATGTTTTATTATATATAAGTAAAAAGCATGAGCATTAAGCATGATAAGTTTACGTTACATACCTACCTAAACATAGCAATAATTTGATTTATTTCATACTGTATTGTAAAACACACCTTTACATATTTGAATTTACTCCAGAAAATAAGGTTTTACAGCAATAAGTCCGGTAAAATTTTTTTACCGGACTAGTCCTGTAAAATTTCTTTACCGAACTGAAATTTGTAAGTTTTAGTTTAATCAATGTCAAACACACAATGTTTCCACCAGTAAATATAAGCACTTTTCAAATAAACGGCGCAGAATAAAACTTCATTATAATTTTAAAACATAATTATAATTTTCAACAGGACAGTATGAAATAAAATATTGTACGTCATTCGTCCGGCAAATCCTTTACAGTATTCGTTTCAAAATTCCAGACTCGGCTCCTTCGTCGCCTCGTCTCGAAACATTTCACTCATACTGTAAAAGTTGATTTACCGGATTTATAACGTAAATATCTATTAAGCGTTTTCCTAAAAAACGGCAGAAATATACCTATTATTAATTTGCTTAAATTACAAATTAACACAAATTATAAAAACACAATGTCTTGTTCTCAAAACTTTTTTTTTAAAAAGTTACATATTTCCCCTGTTAAAGCACCATCGGACCAAAATCAACAATTGTTACGTTGTTCAGAGATTTTGGTCGGATGATGCCGGGACGAAACTTCTAACTTTACTTATTTTACAAAACATTTAAAGACTAATAGTGGCGTGTGTGAGTCGGAAAAATGGAAATATTTTAAGCCGGAACAAGAGTACCTCCCCCTCCCGTTTTCGAGGATGCTGAACACGATGGCGGCGTTAGAATTTCTCTTTGGGGTTGCGCAACCCCCCAAAACCGCCAAAAACCACCCCCAAGAGGGATTAAACGCGCTTCAAAAGGTTTCCCTGCCGAAAAAATACTTTCCCCCCGTTTTCGAGGATGCATGCTGAGCACGGTCCTGATGTTAGTTATGTTAACTTTTGGGCTAATTAAAACGATGAAAAACGATTAACTATTTATTGAGAAAAACACTCTCATCAACTAGCGCCAACTTTTGTGTTGACATTACAAACTAAACATGGCGCGATCGATAAAACATAGAAATACAAACTACGAGGGCTATACCAATAGTCGGTTAATATTTAACAAGTTATCGGTTCCAACCCCTTCACCGGCCAATACTTGCCCCCGAAAGAGGTGATTTTTTTTTCTTATCAGCGGTAAATATCTTTCTTCCCCGATTTCGAGTATGCTGAGAACGGGGGTAGTGGATAAATTCTTTTAAGCCCCGCCATCCCTGTAATTCCCAACAATCATTTCTCCCATTTTTTTCATCTACGGGTCCTACACATTTAAAATTACGCGCGTTGAGATTGAAGAGTGTACAGCATCCCGCGCAGCCACCAATCATCTGTGGGCTCCAAGAAGTGGAGTAAGGGCAACCGCGCCTCTGCCTTTACTGAAGCTTCTTCACGTGCATCAGCTGGACGAGAAAGAAAGACCATAACAACCAAGAAGAGAAATACGATTATTTTTCCCATCCACAGAATCCTCGAGATCGGGAAAAAAAATATTTGCCGCTGATAACAAAAAAGAAATTTAACCCCTTCCGTAAGCAAGTATTGGCCGGTGGAGGGGTTGGAAGGGGTCGGCCCCGATATCTAACACCAGCACCGTGCTCAGCATCTTCGAAAACGAAAGGGAAATCCATTTTACCGCTAATAAGAAAAAAAAAATTCACCCTTTCGGGAGTCAGTATTGGCCGTTAAAGGGGTTGGAACCGATAACTAACATCAGCACCGTGCTCGGCATCCTCGAAAACGGGGGTAAAGTATTTTTTCAGCAGGGAAACCTCTTGAAGCGCGTTTAACCCCTCTTAGGGATGGTTTTTGACCGTTGTGGGGGGTTGCGCAACCCCAAAGAGAAACTCGAACGCTGCCATCGTGTTTAGCATCCTCGAAAACGGGGCGGGGGGAGGTACTCTTGTTCCGGCTTAAAATATTTCCATGTTCGTCCGACTCACACACGCCACTATAATAATACAATTTGCTTTAATAATTTGTGTTATTCACATAAGTGACTTGGAGAATTATGGACCTCCTAGATTTAACTACAGATTATTCTTTACTTGCAAATAACATTCACATGATTCACCTTTGAGAGGCATGCTTGCTCACGAAGTTTATAAATCATCGAAGAAATTTATACTCGGGTGATAACTGTCACAATTTCCATTTATTTATTGTAAAAATATCAAAGTTATTAGAAAAGCCCACCCACTTGTCTTCTCTACTAGCGATAACACATCTTCCTGATTTTTTCCTGCCAAAGGTATATATTCTAGCCAACTGCATGACTTATTGCATGACATATGCGACCAGCCATAAAATACAATTATTAGAAATATTTATCAGAAGCTACTAAATTATTCAGTTTTGAATTCGAAATCTTATGAAGACTGGTCGTTTATTGGTAAAATTATATTTATATTTTTTGTACACATTTTAACATGTATTAACAGATATGGTTTCTCACTTTCGTTTACTATTATTTAAGATTAGCTTCTTTCTTTTTAATTGGCATAAAATTACATCTTCATATAATCAATCAATATTATCTAACACGTCGAAGTAATTTACAATATTTAAAGAGTGCTTAAGAAAGCAATCTTCTTCATTGTATTCGATTTGTAAATATTATACTTTTGCATATTGAATGAATTAATCAAATGTTATAATAATACGTAATAGTATTTATTTTATTTTCTCAGTGAGTTCCGAAATTTTTTCTGTTTTACTGTAAATTTAACTATGTTACTCTTGTAATCTTATACAATGATGATATCCACCAATGTTAGAGGTAAGTATTTAGGGTGTCCCGAAATCTACGTTCGAAAAAATTATATTTCTATTCATAAACATATATCGAGAAATGCGTTCTAATGGAGCTACAGCCGCCCAAATGGGATATCCTGTAGAGATTCTCTTTAAGTATCGACGAAACATTGGAAGTACATTCACCGTGCATGTCGTCTGATTAATGCCTCAATAGGAGGAAAGGTAGCAAGATCAATCAATTCTCTTTTTTTGCTTAAATTAATGTCGGATCGAAGTTTTTTTAAAAATATACTTTACTCGCCAATCTTAAAGTTAAATTTCCTAGGTCATACGCTGGCGCACACATTTTCGCCTATGGCGAGGCGGTGGGAAGTGTTGTTAGCAGCCCTCCGTTTGCACTAATCAAACACATGAATTTACCATTTTTCCCCGTCTCAATCCGAATTATTCCCAGAAAACGCGAAAAAGGGGTGGATGTGAGTCTCTTGCGGAGGGGATGTGGGGAACTTTAACCCTTTTTTCGTATTCTCCACCCTATAAAACGGGAGATGCGAAGCCCATTTCAAAGTTGCGGCACGAGTACTGTTGTAGCCTTATCCAGACTGTTTGGAAAAAAAGAAAAGTGTTTTTTAGGCTGGTGTTTTAATTTATGATGATGACTGTGATATTTGTGAGTTTTAAGAAAGAAAAGTCTAAATAAAAACTCGATTGTGTCGATATAGTGAAGAAGAAAATATCATTAAGCTCAGAAAATGTCTACGAGGAGAAGCTACATAATATGATTTATCTGCATGGTATGCTAATAGCAGGGGAAAGTGTGAACCTCAATATAGACACTTTACGAATGCGTTTTGGGAGACCAGAGTTTATTATTGACATCATAATTTCTAAAATTAGTGTAATGTCCAGCATGAAAGAGATCATTCTCCTACGAACTCAGTAATTTGGTAACTACAATGAAACCTATACATATGCGAGATGTTACACGTCACGACATCTCGTAGCAATCGAGCTATCCACCCAACCAGACCAGCGAGGTCTTAGGGAAGACCAAACGCTGGAATGGAACCCGCATAAGCAGGTATCTAATGTCAGGTGGCGCTTAAAGCCAATCGTCGGTTTCTGTGAACCGAAAACGCGATATAAAAGAAAGATGTTTGTCTCTTTTCTTTCCGTCAGACCCAATCCTTGGACGCGTTTCGCCTTATTACGGCTCTTCGGCAAGGCTATAGATTCTGAAGCGCCACCTGACATTAGATACCTGCTTATGCGGGTTCCATTCCAGCGTTTGGTTTTCTCTAAGACCTCGCTGGTCTGGTTGAGTGGATAGCTCGATTGCTACGAGATGTCGCCACGTGTAACATCTCGCATATGTATATATACATTATGTGTTGAAAACACTGTAAGGTCCTTTTCCTTTTCGTCAGACTCTATAGCCTTGCCGAGGAGCCGTAATACGGCGAAATGCGTCCAAGGATTGGGTCTGACGGAAAGAAAAGGGGCAAACATTTTTCTTTTACAATGAAAACCCTTAATACATTGGGATATTACTACAATTCTCAACAATGTGGGACAATAGGAAATGGAACATCGTGCACGATGAAAGGCGTTCGCACTGTGAAAGACTGCACAAACTGTTGACATATTATGACTATTTAAATATTGTTCCACTTGAAAGCATTTATGACGAGAAACCTAGCATTCTTATTGGCCAAGATAATATAAATATAATATTGGGTCAAGAGATATGCGCAAGCCGAAGCATGAGTGAAGAAATATCACTAGTAGCTTCAAAATATAAAATGGGATGGTCATCAGATGGTTGTTGCACCTACGGTGACGTTACTAAATATCGTTGCTTTCCATTCATACTTCGCATATATGCGATAAAGAAAGTGATGACGAAATTACGAAACTAGTAAAAGATAGTTTTTCTACCGATAACTTTGGAGTTATACCAAGGACAAGAACAATTAATAGAGATGAAGAACAAGCAATGATGGTAATGGAAAAGACTTCAAGAAGATTAGAAGAAATTAATACTATGAGACTGGTCTATTGTGGAAAGAAAAAAATGCTAATATACCGCAAAGTTGTCTTATGCTAAAGAGACGAAAACTTTGGAAAGCATATTGTAAAAAAAGTGTCAGGGGTTTTAAATTGAATTAAAACAACGTTTCAAATATATACATAAAAAAGTTATGACTGGTTTATTCTCTGTATACCCACTAAAGTTACGCGCCTAACTACGTTATAACGATTTCGCCTTTAAAATTAGATTAGGCCCTAACGTTTATTATAATACTTGAATGTCAAGTTTCTAACTTTAACAGGTTCGTCCTTAATTAAAGAAGACTGTCTTAGGGGCTCTGTAGATCCCGTTTGCGCATTCCTTGATATATGTTTATAAAGAAAAATTTAATTATTTTGTAAATTACGCCTTCTAAGTGTGGCACCTTAATTTCAGGATACCTTTTATATTTTTGATTGATTAAACAAGACTTTCTAACCTTTCGTCGATATTTAAAGAGAACCATCTTTAGCGATCCCCATTCAGGCTTTGTAGCTCCCTTACGAGGCATTTCTCGATATATGTTTATAAAGAAAAATATAATTATTTTGGGATGTAAATTACGTCTGTAAGTACTGTCACCGTAATTTCCAATATATGAAATATTGTCGGAAGTAGACAATGTTCTTAAAAGTTCTTTAGAATTTAAACAAAAAAGTTTCTAGTTACTAACAAGGTGTTTTTGCTTACTTAATAATAAATTGAGAAATATTTAAAATTGATAGAATTAGGCTATTTACTATTTTTATTAACATTAATATTGTGGTGCGATGTAACTTGGAATATATTCAGTAAGTTCAGTATGGTTTTTTTAAATGAACAACCCAGTATTTTATTTACTCATTTTAAATAGCATATTCATATTGAGTTACACTTAACTGCTAAAAATAGTAAATATAAAACTAGGGTTGCCATTTAAAAACATTCTCGATGACGTCTTATCTCTAATTTAGGACACACTGTATATCAATACATTTGTCCGAGCATTTTTCCTAAAAAAAAAAACTATACTGGACTTGACAAAATTTATTCTAAATTACAAACTCTCATTGTATGTTTTACCAATCCTTGTATATTTGGCATTTTTAACATGATGCATGTATATACTAACAATTAATACAAACAATAATAATTAACTGTATATAGGCAACCTCACATATGCATATTGGGGCCAAAAGTTGCAGGACAAAGATAACTTTACACTCAAATGTATACCGCTACGACTATATAATACTTTTCTCCGTTAAAATAAAATTATTAAAGTCAAAAATATGATTTTATAAAAATAAATCTAATACACGTTCTAATTAAACTTATTGCTAAAAGCATATCATTTATTGTGTGAGAAAAGTTTAAAGCATGCATCGTGTAAAAATCTAACGATGCATGCTAAAATATTTATTTATAATTATGGGAAAAGGAATTTTTTTCCTTAATTAAAAAAAATACTTTACGTTCCAATTAAAGGACATCTTATTTCTTGATGCTAGTATAACATATACCAGCTAAACAGTAAGCGTTTAGCATAATAGATATTCGGTGGGAGACACCGCAAAAATCACTTATACGTTTTCCTGTTAACCAAGAAATTCATAATTACATAAAAAAATAAAACATACTTGAGGTTTGCCTATATCATTGCATGCCATTGCATAAAATACCTAACTAACTCGCTTTATATTTTAGACATGAGAGAGTTAACCAGCACCAAGAAGAAAAAGAAGAAACCTTTAAAAGATCTTATTCGACTTATTAAAGTCGCTCTTATTGCTATTATTATCGTCCTTAAATTAGCTATTCTCTTAAAAATCCTTCAAACGGCCATGCAATTTAAGTTCCTGTTAATTTCGGTCGGCGGATTTGCCATTCAAGCCGCCAAACTATGGATGACAATCAGAGATAAGAAGAATCAGCACGGTCACGAAGAAATTGTCTATAAGCATCCGGGAGGGGATGATTATTCGGGACCTGGTGGCTATGGAGGAGAATACAACGCTGCTAGAAGCGCACAGCATTTGGCTTATGTTCAACAGAGGGCTATGTAAGGGGCAATTATTAAATATATTTTCCTTATAGTTATAGTGTTCAGTAATATGAGACAAAATATTCCCTTAAAAAGAATAATAACATATGGAAGTAGCTTTCTTTCCTAATACTCTAGCATGTGTAGGCATATTTTAAATTTCAATTCTTAAAGCCCCGTTTACACTGAGACAACACAGAGGAACTCTCTTTGCTGATACTTGGTTTTTTAAGTTCTCAACCATATATACAGAGTGGCAAAAAGTCGCGTATAATGCCTGTTTTGAATTACCTCGTATTCGAAGAAGTGACCTTTATGAAAGTTGTTCAGTAAATTATTCCCCACATTTCTACCTGCATGAATTTTTTCTGTCATTTTTGGTTTGGTTGCCATAGAGACCAACTATTTTTAAAACACCCTGCACATGATTGCATATTTGGATTCTACTGGGAAAACTCTGAATTTTTTGTATTTCATTATTTTTTATTATTATTTTTACTTATTTACAATTGCAACAAACTTTATAATAACAAAATAAATAGCCTAGAAAATTAAACAACTTAACATCGGAATAATAAACAAGTGAAACCTTTTCAGTGGATCAGGTGTTCAAAATGATTTATTCCCGTTTCGTCGATTAACCGTTTCGTCGACTGGACAATTTTACCTGTTTTGTTACCGTTTCGTTGATTGAGGAATTGAGGAAGGAATAATTACTAGGTACCTATTAGATATAAATGACACCCATTTATACCTGTAAAGGCCAGTCGACGAAACGGGAAAATTTCTTAAAGTCGACGAAACGGGAATCGACGAAACGGGAATATACCTTCAAAATGATCACAATTTTCTGCTAAGCAGAGCGCCAGCCGTCCCTGAACCAGTCTACAACGTTTAAAAGGAAGTCCGTGTCCCCACAAAAAGAAGTCGAGCGGGGTTAAGTCCGGGGATCGCGCTGGTCAGTCAATAGCACCTCTTCTGCCTATCCAACGTCCTGGAAATGTTCGTTTATGCCATTATTTACACCCAGTAAAACCATTCTGTAAGAAGGAATTATGTGATTCCTGAGAAGGTCCAGATATTTTTCGCCATTCAAATTACCATCTATGAAAATAGGTCCCACAAGATGTCTACCAACTATGCCCGCCCAAACATTAACTTTTTCGGGTCTCTGAGTATGACCTTCCTGGAACCAGTGAGTATTCTCAACAGACCAATAACGATAATTGTGTCTATTAACAATGCCATTTAAATGGAAAGTAGCTTCATCCGAGAAAATGATATTTGTTGCGAAGTTATTATCGTTATTGCATCTTTCCATCGTCAGCTCACAAAATTCAGCTCTTCTATGAAAATCGTCTTCGTCTAACTCGTGCACCAGCTTTATTTTGTAGGGTTTTTTTTTCACTGACTAATGAGACACATTAAAATCCATTGCCATTGGCCTGGATGATCGTGTTGGATTTTTATGTATTGAGAGCATGATATCCAAAGCTTTGTCTTCCTCGGTTGCTGTTTTAGGTCGACCTGATCTAGCGGCTTCCTTAACCCTGCCTGCTTTTCGAAATTTCTTTACCACTCGACATACCGTTGACTGATTTATTGGAGGCCTATTTGGACGTAATTTATTGAAAAGTTGACAAACCTGATCTTGCGATCACTTCATATTTCCGTAACCGCTCATTATTAAAATTTCAACTCGTTGTTTCTCATTTAGATGAACCATAGTGTAAACAAATTAGAAATCAGACCACAGAAAATTAAACAGTAACTCAAAATTGACACCTCTTAGGTTGCGGTCATGAAAACACCTTGACTCAACTGGTGGGTATTAGGTAGGAATAATTATAATTAGGAAGTTTTTCATTTCTGAGCTGTCATTATCTTGGAAACGCTTGCAGATAGGTGAAAATTTGAACTACAAAAAATTCAGAGTTTTCCCAGTAGAACCAAAGTATGCAATCATATGCAGGGTGATCCATTTAAAAAAAGTAAGTTAGTCTCTATGGCAACTAAACCAGAAATGACAGAAAATATTCATGTAGGTAGAAATGTGGGGAATAATTTCCTGAACAACTTTCATGAAGGTCACTTTTTCGTGTACGAGATAATTCAAAAGTTACAGGCATTATGCGCGACTTCTTTGCCGCTCTGTATAACCAATATACTGCTAATACCGTGTTACAGAAATGTCCTCAGCATGCGGCGTTTTACGGAAGCTTTGCGTCTGCGCAGTTCGCGTGTAAGTTAGATCCGGCTCTAAACGTATTGGTATATATTTGTAAATATTTGGTACAATATCAAATATAATATACAGGGTGTTATGGAAATGACTTATTATATTTTAAGGGGCCACTCCTGAGGTGGTCTAGAGTTACACTTGATAGATTTTTTTTTTCTAAAATCGGAAGTATTTTGAATTTTGTAAAATACCTTAAAACCGGACTATGTGCGCCTTCCATGATAGTTCAATGCCCCTGAACACATGTGTTTTTGACAAGACAAACTGCTGGAATGGTAATTGTTTAGTTTAGTGCAATTAATGTTGAATTTTGTGCTAAAATTTCGTATATAGACTAATTGAGGGTAGCTGATCACAATTTTCCTTTTGCGTTTTTACGGCAAATGCACTGGTTTTGAGAAAAAAAAATGTTAAAGTTTTTCACTTACAGGTTAGGGTATTCTTTTTGAGGTTTGTTTATTTCGATATCTTTGGGTGTCGCGTTTCACTTTCCTTTCAATTTCCTAGATTTTATGGTTTTCCCTTCAAAATATGTGATAAAACTTTCACCAAACTATCTGTTCATAAAATAAGAACAACATTTTAGCAAAAAAACAATGGAAAAGGCACAAATTTAATTAAATTCGTTGTTAATACGCCGACAAAGTAGAAGCGTCTCTTTTCAGATTCATTCCACTCACGTTGCCAGATTGTTCTTCTTTTTCTTGTAATTATTAATGGCTTCCATCCAGGAGAATGATATGCTAGCTCGAGCCAATAGGATTCATTCAATTAATAAAAATGAATTGAAAAGTATAGGCAATTTATAATACACTAACAATCTGACAACATGGGTGCAGTTTGCTTCTGCTTTTTTGGCCAGCTGTCAGTGAGCTGTCTCCCGTCTTTTTCCAGATAACGTAGAGTTTTCTGTTCGCTTACAAGTTATCCCGTTTTTCAGAGTTTCCTTGTGGCATATTTCGTTTATTTCAACTCAGAAGTGTATACTATGACTCCGACAAGTAATATTTTATTGGAAATAGCAACATTTTAGGATTACATGCAAAATAACATACCGGTGAGTTAGAAAAACTTTAACATTTTTTTTCTCAAAACCAGTGCATTTGCCGCCTAAACGCAAAAGGAAAATTGTGATCAGCTACCCTTAATTAGCCTATATACGAAATTTTAGCGAAAAATTCAACATTTGCACTAAAGTAAACAATTACCCAAATCAGCTTTTTGGGTCATTGGCGCGTAGGTGTTTTGGACCTAAATTTTTGAAGGCATTTTTCTCGAATTTCTAGCTTCGAGCGCCATTTATAGCAATTTTTCCCCAATTCGTCTCGACCTATATATTTACGGGTTAAAAAATAATAAGTCATTTCCATAACACCCTGTATAATAAGTTAAGGTATATTAGTCAGAAAAAATGTTCAGCAGAAACAAAAAAAAGCTGGCCATTTGGTTTAAACCAGTGCCAAAAACGTACATACACACACACACACACACACAGACAGGGGTAATAAAAGTAGTATTTGGATGTGGTAGGTGACCTTTAAACAAAAAGAAAGCTCTTTTACGTCGACGTATGGAGGCAACACAAAATATTGATGCATAATTGGATATACTGTGAACTATTTTGTTGGGGTGGCAAGGAGAGAAAAGCACTTTTAAAATATTTCACTAATTTGTCAAATTTCCGTAACAAGTTGGACACAAATAACATACTATTTATCCCTAGGTAAAACTCTCTGTCGAGTTCAAATTGGGTGAATTATTGTAAAGCAGTCCAACGTTATAGTGGGTTTACAAACAACAAGGATCAACATCTTAAACAATAAAAAAACAACCCTTACCTAAATAAATACATGATTGTGTTGTAAGCTCGGTTGAAAGGGATAACAGAAAACCCATTTAGGTTAGAGCAGCAAAGTAAATGCTATGCGAGATAATGCGAGATACAACTTTAAAATTATTTTAAGTACCTAGGTACTTTCAAATAAAGCCTTCACCGCATATATTTAAAAGTTATTACAACTATGTCGTTCCCAACATGTTTCGAACATAGAAATGTTCATCATTAGGGGATATAGTGATCGACCAGAGTAGTTTTGCTCATTAAAATCGATATAAGTAAGTAGAAGTTTATGCTGAATTGTGACCAGAGGTTCAAACTTTAAACTTCTTTTTACTTATATCAATTTTAATGAGCAAAACTACTTTAGTCGATAACTGTATTATCTGATGGCGAACATTTGTATGGTCAAATTAGGGTGGGAACTATAAAGTTCTAGTAACTAATAAATATATACTGTGAAGGTAGACCGTCTGTGTTTTATTTGATTGTATTAACTCCACTGATCGTAATCCCATAATGGTTGTAAAGCATCCCCATGCACTTGTACCTAATTACGAACTTACACTAAAAGGCAGTGCACTATGACCTAAATAAACTTAAACTATAAAAGCGTAATCCAGTAACCAGTTTTGAACGAAAGTTCCACAAAATTCAATGAAGAACTAAAAATGTCGCTCACAAATCTCACAATACATACACTCAACACTGCGTAAATAAAGAATAAAGAGACAACCGGCTCAGGACAGGATAAACGTTAATTTTAGAGGTATAAAAAATATGGGAGAAATCCGATGCGCATGAGTAAAGCTTCCGCGCGTGGAGTTCAGTGAGCCCAACACACATGAAATTGCATGTGTTGAATTCAAAACATGGAAGTTTTTTGTGAGTGTGAGGATAAAAGCAATGCATCCTCCGCATTACTATCGAATTATTACGATTTTCACAATAACTTGGCAACGCAGCATTCGACACATTAATATTTCAGAATTGTATCCGCGCTCCCGCCAAGCTGTTAAATTCTTATGTGTGAGTGGTATCTATATGTGTACACATAGGCCTCGTACTTGTATCCCTGATCTCGAGGTAACATACCATTGCAAGAAACAGGTTTAGAAATTACTTTTAAAATGCCGATGTTATGTGCCCGATTTTTTGACATTTAACGGAATAAACTTATTTTCTCAGAACTCTATAATTTATCGCCATTGCTTAAAATTGTTTTGTTTTTCAAGTGCCCTCTTCCCCCTCTGGGTCCTACTCAACACATGCTTTTAAAACATTGCGACGCCACTGTGTTTCTGAAATAGTTCAGTTGCTACGAAAAAATGGTAGAGGAATTTTCTTAAAGCTTCAAAGATATTATGTTTGTTTAAAAAAAGAAGATCATCAAAATGCAGGATTTATTTTTTTTGTAATTTTTATATCGACACTGAACATGGTTTTCGTGGCAAAAATTCTTACAGCACTTCTTCCCATCTTAGATAAATATAACACAGTTAGATACAAAGTGCTTTATTGGGCTCTTACAAGTAACAAAAGCAGTGACAAACAACATATAATATACACAACATTTTAGTAAACATGAAACAACAACAAAAATTTTTCTCGTGTTGCTTCAGTGCAAGCGGAGCTTTTAATACTATGTGCCGAGAATACTACAGGGGGTTGTATGAAATGTCTTTTGACAATCCACTACAAAATATGTACTTAGGTAATACTGGGACCTGTGTTTTTCATATTCTTCTGCAGATTCCTTTTCCTGTGATTCTAAAAATTAGAAAATAAATCAGTGTGGTCATTTGAAGGGGAGGGGGTATTTATCTCCTGTCAAATATTTAAGGAAGTAGAGAAAGCAGAATAAGCCTAATTTTTTAAAAATATATTGGGAAGTCTAACTTAAATAATGTCGTTGAATTTCTTGTCAAGCACTTGAAACGGCGTCACAATAAATTTTTAAAGTTGGAGTAAACAATTAAACATGCCACGCCCCCATTTAATATTTCACAATATCTTTTCCCCTTTTGATCCAAATAGATCGTTCCTTAAAAACTGATAAAAAAATGAAGGAAGACAGATGATGCCTGCTTGAATATTATCAAAATTCAAATCGATTTTTTTCTCATTTTGATTTAAGTGTATACCTGCAGCGCTGTTGTATATTAAGGTATTACGTAATTTTGGTTGCCTCATTGCATGTTAATTAAAACAATTTTTGATAACTCTTATGAAGTTTTCTTAAATCTTTTCTTTTGATGCATGCATGAGAAATGAGTCCCCCCCCCCGTCTCAATTTGAAACTGGAATTATTTGAAATTACAACAATATTGAAAATTGTATGCACCTATATTGGACGCTATATTTATTAAACTCCTCCTCTGTTATTTTAAGATGTTGGTTTAAAGTTAATGTAAGGTGTTTTAGATTAGATAGTTAGGTAAATTATTAATTTATTTAAGTAGTGCCATGGTGTAAACAAAATAAAGTTACTATATATTATATATATTGTGTTTTATTATTGCTTTATTTTTTTTTTAATTTATTTATTTACATGTTTATTTTTTTACATGATAATTTAATAGTCCTCAAATCAGTATCTTAAATACTGATGATGACAAGGATAGGTTACATTATACCTAATTAGCAAATAGTAAATTGCACAAGGAACCTAGTTATCTGAGTTGCTTTATATAAGTAACTCAGGACGAACACAAAAAGCATCAAGACTAGTGTAAATTAAATTAAATCTAAGAGGGAAAAAGAAAAAGATGGGAAGTACACAGGTCACAAACATACCTTCAATCAACATTTTCTGATTAGTGTAAATATATATATAATTTTATTTGTCTCATAAATTGCTCGTCTCTTGTGATGCTTCTAATATTCCCAGGAAGCAGGAACGCGCCAAGTATTTTCGGCGCCGCGCCGTCGTGCGAAATAATGATAGGCGCCTTTAACCAATATTATAATATTGAGCTAAAATTACCACCCTTCTCTCATAGTTGATCGTTGAAATTTTTGAAGAAGAACAAGACACAGACAGTACCAAAGTTACAAAACATTAATTTAAAATATTAAAAAAAAATAAAGAAACATGATCATGATACATGATGGAGAGGTCCTACAAAAATTGGACTTTTCTAGCTCCACTTTTTGCAAATTCATTAACAAGATTTTCCATTTGAAGTTGCTTTATTTATTTTATTTATTTATTTACTCAATTCTTTCTCCATATGATACAAAAATGTATATTAGATGCGTCAACAAATACAACACAGTATAACAACAATAGACAATAATAAACATTGCACGTCCAATGCAACAGGAGTCTTAAACATATCCTTGAATCGGACGAAGAAAAACGAAACAGAATCGACAAAACACACTAATCGTTCATGACACAAGATTCATTTGTACACACCATTATCATTAAGAATACAATTAGTCTGCACTTCTATGTGGCAGCCAATGTCAGTGATCATAGGTAGTTAGTAGATGTTACATGATTTCAAAGTAGTCAGAGTGACTGTATAATACATTTTCTATAAGTATACCCTTTAAATGTTGTTTGTACTTGACGAAGTCTTTGATGCTTCTTGTGCTCGCTGGGAGTTTGTTATATGCCTTTATCCCCATGTATAATGGAGACTTTTCATACAAGGATGTCCGGTGTTTGGGAATGGAGAGCTGAGAGGACAGTCTGGTCTGCATGCCCTTGTTGATTGAGCCGTTTGTTGTAGAGTTAGTTATATGTTGTCTTGTAAAAAGAAACAATTTGTAGTAGTACAGAGAAAATATGGACATTAGCTTGTACTTTTTAAAGATCGGAGCAGCATGTGCATCCCACTGTGCTCCATCCAGGACACGCACCAATCGCTTCTGCAGTATAAAAAGTCTATTAATCTTTGGCGAAGATCCCCAAATGATAATCCCATAAGACAGGCGACTCATTACATGTGCGTGGATATAAAGAAGGATAGTTTGAGCATTTAGCTCTTGTTTCAAGTTTTTGACCATAAAGCAAGATACCGCAAGTCCACCGGCAAGATGATCGATATGGACCCCCAGCTTAGGGTCGAGTCAATGTGAACACCCAGGAACTTTGTGTAAGTCTCATTCGGAATTGATTTGTTACCCAAGAAAACGAGAGATGATTTATTGCTGTTGTCGGCTAATCTGTTGCCCTTGAAGTTGACAATAACCGATTTTTGAGGGTTAAGCAACATGCCGTTGGACTCGCACCAATTCGCTATTCTCATCGAAACTGCATTCAAATTCCCGACCATACCTTCATAGGTTTTGTGATGCTCCATGGAGCTGGTATCGTCCGCGAACTGGCAAAAACCCGCGGCCTCCTCCAAGACATCCGGCAAGTTATTACAAAATATCAGGAACAGGAGAGGAAAAAGAATACCGCCTTGTGGGACACCATACTGGATTTGTTGAGTGACAGAAAAGAATTTTTGATTTACGGTATGATCGTCCTCTGCCACTAATTGAACAAATTGACTGCGATCTGACACATAAGAGACGATGCAATCCAAGGGGGGTCCACTGATCCCATACGATTCCAACTTCCTTTTGAGAAGCTGAACATTAACCAAGTCAAAGGCTTTGGATAGATCGTAATATATTCCCGATGTAAATTGGTTTTGATCTAGATATAAATATATGAGATTTAAGAACTCAAACAAAGCGGTTTCAGTAGATTTCCCCTTGAGGAATCCATGTTGAGTTGAGGAGAGCAAATTGTTTGTCATGAAATATAAACTCAGTCTACTATACATCAATCTCTTGAGACACTTGGAGAAGACCGAAAGATTTGACACTGGCCGGTAGTTGCGTTTAAAAAGTCAGACTCTATAGAAATGATAGCAATATTTTCTAACCGCTCTTGTCCCATTCTAGATCGTAAATAATTTTTAATCAACTTTAATTTAGAGAATGACCTCTCGGGTGTAGGTACAGAAACTGGAATGGTTAATAATATGCGCAATGCAATCGTAATGTTTGGAAATGAGTGGGTTAGGTTATTTATTGCAATGTAATTAAGTGTTTCTACTACAGACGTCGCGTTTTTGTCGCCATTTTGCAGAAATTGTAATTCGTGTAACAGTTCTGTTCCGTCTATGTCAGTTAAGGTTTCTTTTTTACAGAAATTAAACTGATCTTGGTCAGAATATTTGCCGAAATATTCAACATTCCACAAAAAATTAAAAACATCCGAATGACACGATAATAGTTTAAATCTTTCATGTACGGATGAAAGAGTAATGTCTAGCATTCCGAAAAAGCAATTTACTTTAAATTTCATTTCTTGATTTTCAATCGGCTGGTCGTCACCTTTGTAAGAAAATTGTTTTTTTATCTTTCGTAGCCTTAAAATTTCTGCGGTTATAAATTTTGCATCAACTTCTAAGCAAGAAGCTTGTTCTTTGGCATCTACAAATAAGTCACTGAAGCCTTTGTCAAATCGATATTATTTTACAAATTCATTGAGGTTATTTAAGCTTTCGCCAGCCTGGGAAATATTAAATGATTTTGATTGCAGAATCTTAGTAACAACATTACTTAGAATCTTGTACCACAAGACTACCATACCAACAAACTCATAATTTTTAATTTTTTTTTACCTAGGGAGGTAGCTAGATATTTTGTAGTATTGTAGTATTGCCAAAATTATTTCCGGATAAAATTTCATAAAGAGCATCGTAAATATCGCCCAACTGAAATCTTAGAGGGGTTATTGCATCAATTCTGCTAGACCATCTAGTATCTGACAAAGGCTTTAATGTCAGACTTGAAATGTTACTTTTCAAAACAGACCACCGATTGGTTGAGGCAGAAGGTAAGGGATTATAAAGTTGAGAAATGTACCCCTGTTGAACATCTGGCAAAATAAGATTACGCATTCAACATAAAGAAAAGTACTGGCTAAGATTACAAAGAATCTTTAGTGACGTTTTGATGGAATGTCATTGCAAAGATGCAAGAGATATTTTTAAACGAATACGAAATAAAAATTAACGCCTTCCCGGACATTCCCTTCAAAGACGGTCAAAACGCAAGAGACAAAGCGAAAACAGCTCCAGAGTTGTCGGGAAAAAAGAAAAGAAAGTTCAAAAGTGCTATTTACCGAAGACGCACTGAAAATAATTAAAAGCTATAATAAAGAATTTCATGGGTTAGAAAAAAAGTTTTTCCACCTGTGCTCATTTGAACTTGCTTTAACATATAAAGACTTATACCCTGTAAGATCGTTTCTAAGATTAATACGAGTAAATATTTCAACAAATGGCACATTTCTAACTATTTATCCAAACTGGCAAAAGGGGCGTTGATTCACAAATATTTCATTATGACTAACTACAATGCCTAAATAAATAGAAATGTCAGCGGAAAAAATTGGAATTAATATCAATAAAAAATCACAACTCATTCCCATCGATCGTCCACTGGCTAAACAAGGTATGTGAGAACAAGAGATTATTAAGATAACCGGGCAATCGAACGCGAATTCGCTGCAACCATATCTACAAATCACGACATGAAACTCATAGAAAACCTCAGAGAAATCAATGAAGTATCGTCTGCACCACCGGTCCCTCAATTACTCCAGGTCAACCAAATCCGAAACCACGCTCTAATTAAAAAAAAATCAAGGACTATCCATTGATTTTGTTTGAAATAATATTATTCTCGTGAAGTAGTAGTCATGCAAATATCATTTTAGAGAAAATTTTGGCGGCAAAATATTTCTCTTGTTTTCATTTAAGCTTGTTGCTTTTTGGTAATTTTGTTCATACCATTTTTGACAAAACCACTCGTCTGACGACTCGTATTTTATGGTAAGTGTCATTCACGAAATCGCCAAGAAACAAGCTCTCATAACAATCGAAACATTTTACCGTCATAATTTTCCCTTATGATAATATGACAAATTGACAATACCATCATGATGGGTTTCCAGCTTAAACAATATATGTAGTACATGGATTGGCTTTCAAGATGGCGAAGAGGTCAAACGTCTAGCCTGGTTCAGTTAACATAAAGCGCAGATGTGACGTCACATACTGTCATTTGCCATTGCGGCGATTTTCAAACTGACGAACAACCTGGCCAAAAATCAAACAATTTTTTAGAGCAATTTCGAACATGAAGTGTAAAAATAATGTGTGGACTTTGTCGTATAAATACAGAACAGAATTGCATAATAATAAAATATCAATGATCAAATTAACAATACTTATAATATTTTACGTCATATCTATCTTGCTGCTTACGATTTATGCAATGCAGCATGCTAAATAATGTAAATAATTTGTGTGCCAAATTAACTTGCACCCTTCTTTTATAGTTCATAACTTTTGTATGTATGGACCGATTTTGATAATTCTTGGATATGTTTAGGAGCTATGTATTCTTAAGCGGGTGACGCATTAATACCTTTTAAAAAAATTTGGGACAAAACGCGGACTTTAAACTCTTCTCATGTACTTTTTTTAAAATTAACTTCCATCCTTTCATTATTGAATTTTCTCGCCATTGCTTAATGACATTGTTAATAGAAACTTGATTAAACATTTTCCAGCTTCCAATAATTCTGTTTGTTAATTGTGCAACCATAGCTCTTATCAGAAACCTCGAAATGGAAGAGCGTGTTATTTCTCAAGTCACCCATGAAAAAACAATTGAATGCTTGTTGTTATGAGGTTGTTAGCTGTCAGATTTATTTTAAAAAATGACATATTTTTGTCAATAGTTTTTTCGTTTTTTTTCTCGTATCTGGAGAAATGGAAAATTGTTCATGCCATTGACAACTCTTATCGAAGGAACAGCACCATAAAGTTTAGGTTTTTCATCATTTTCAGGTTCTATGAAATCCGTTCTTCAAAAGTATCTACTGCAAAGTCCACTGTAGGTACTCTAGTTTGCACTGCACAAGCTCTGTTGACCTGCCAAAGGTTTTTAACCATCATCTAATTTTCCTTAACCTTAACTGTTCGGAAATTCTGAAAAAAAATATCATATTTCGGGTATAGCTTATACGTTACAACCTAATTTCGGTAGCTACCTATCTATGAGATAAAACGACTGCTTCCGCAATTTTTCCTTGCACAAGATAAGACAACCATCCCTTTATTATCTGCTGATATTATTTCAGTATATTCGTCAGTTTTAAATCTCCGTCATGGCAGATGAGAAAAAAGGGTATTTAAGCAACGAGTGACTCCACTAATTAGTGGAGTTACTGTTTGATTATACGTTCCTGTGCGCATTATTTAAAAGTGATCCACGGCCTCGGCCTGGTCGAAACAATGCAGTGGGATAGGGAACGCTTGGTCCATGTACTATATGGTCTAAGGTTTTCGGCAACAAATTTCTGTTGGAATAATGAATCCCTGTAAAACTTATCATTTTGAAAAAAAAATACATATTTGAGTAAAGGTGGGTTTATGTAAAAATTTTAATGTTAGCATTAATTTTAGAAATAACAGAATTTTTAAATGTAAGCGCTCAAAACGATTTTATAGCTTTAAGAGTCCATCACCGTAAGCCCTGAGCGGCACGCAACCGACCATACAGCAATCTAAATTAAATGGGGGTTCTTGTGCTCAGCTGTCAACAAACTGGTAAATTCAGCTTCGGTTAAAAGGATAGTGAAAGGCAATCCTACTTGCGAGTTTTAACATTTTGCAGATTTTTTATTAAGGACTTACATGTGGAGAAAATCATGCATAAAGTTACAATTTTAACAGAGATAAATATATTACTGCATACATTTCGAAAACGAAAGCCGAATAGAAAAATCTGCAACATGTTAAAATTCGCATATAGAGTTGCCTTTCAATATCCTTTTAACCAAAGCTAAATAATTTACCAGTTTTCTGGAAATTCGTTCACAGCTGAGCGCAAGAAATCCCATTTAATTTATATTGCTGTATGGTCGCTTGCGTGCCGGTCAAGGATGAGGGTGATAGCAGTGGCGACTCGTGGGCATTTCAAGTGGGAGGTCATCGGGAAGAAAATAGCGCCGCAGGCGAAAATTTTTTGGGTGTCACGCCCTTTTTTCAATGATACTAATTTACCTGCTTTTCAATTAGGAAAAGTAAAAAACACAACACCAATCCTCAAGAAATTAACAAAAATAATCAGGTTCATTATATTACAGGTTAGGTTTTTGTCAGAACGTCAGAGAGACAGGATATATATATATAGGGATGTATAGTAATATCAATAATATCAAATGGATGATATTTTTCTTTGGGCATGTTTTTAAATTTTTTAATTTTTATTCCGATATATCAGAGTATCAATAGAAAAAAGTAACTATACAGGTTAGAGGGGTACAACTGGCAACGCCGCATTTTTAAAACTATTTTTAAAGGCTAGAATTTTATGTCTTATATGCATTCTCAAAATTTCAAAAATATATTTATATTAGTTCTCGAGATACTTCTAATGTGCCATCGAGTTTGGGAGACCCTGTATATAGCGATATATTTTTAACGATGAATGTATGTTCGTCAACGGCACCGCTCGCGCAGTGGTAGCGCAGTGACGCATGACGAAAAATCTGTAACGATATAATATTTTTTCGATATCAGAATCAACATCCCTATAAAGAACTACAGACTGCCGACTGCAGAAATCAACGGTCTTCTGTCTTCTTCCCATTCATTCTAAAAATTGCAACGTACGTCTAAGCTCAATCAAAAAAAAAAACGGCTGACAGCCCACAAAACCTCTTTTTCTTCGAATTTAATACAAGTGCGAGAGTGATAACATGCTATTTATTCCTCTCTTTACCCCCACAGGCTTTGTTGGGTGACGCTATTTTTCGTGGGCAAGCTCGATTTTGACCTGAAATTTTTGCGGGGACGCATAACAAGTAGCGTTACGTCTAGTTTGTTTTGCTGCGTGTGCATTGCATTAATAAATACGAGGGATATTTTAGAGGTAATAGTATCCGAGCAGTAAAGTTTGGTTGATTGAATCAATTTTAATTTTAAAGTTAAATATTAATATGTTAGGTGGTTGGTGACTTGGCGTGGGAGGTCATTGCCCAAATGACCTTATGGTAGAGCCGCCACTGGGTGATAGACTCTTAATTTGTGCCTTAATCTTTATGTTGTGACCTTGAAGTTGGTTTATTTTTTATATTTTAAGACTAAAATTAAAATCTCTCTAGAAACGCGCAGGCGCTAAGTTTATTTTGAACTTTGACATCATAATATTAAAAAAAAAATGTGGTTATGTATGTGGTACAAGACATTGACATGTTATTATGTCAATGGGTACAAGTAAAATGGCAGTCAAGGATTAATAAAACCAAATAATTTTTCTTGCTGTGAATACAGTAGACTCGCGATATAGTGAACTAATTAATGCACACCCAGATCACTATATCGATTTGTTCACTATATCGAACATTTTTTAAAAATTTATTAAAATGACGTTTTTCTTTAGTAAACCAACTTTAATGTTATACAGACAAAACATATTATGTAATTATACAGTGCGTCCATAAAGTCTTGCACAAATTCATTTAAAATTCAGGTATTTACTTTTTAAAAACGCTCGGACACGTCAATTAGTACTTTTGTTTGCGCATTTTTTAACGTAAAATGTTTTTATACAGGGTGTCGCACGTATGAGGTATGAGGTCATCAATAAATGTGTTTAAAATAAATTTTCAAACGTCAATATTTCGGAAACCGTGATTTCCAGAGGTGTTAAGTGTTCATCATAGAATTCAAAATTGATATAATATACAGGGTGTTCCATTAAAAAAAATCCTTGATGACCTCATACCTCATACGTGCGACACCCTGTATAAAAACATTTTACGTTAAAAAATGCGCAAATAAAAGTACTAATTGACGTGTCCGAGCGTTTTTAAAAAAAGTAAGCCCCTGAATTTTAAATGAATTTGTGCAAGACTTTATGGACGCAGTGTATACATAATTATAATAAAATCAAAAAATGTATTTTTATTTTTTTAAAAATGAAGTAATTTTTAATTGTACTTTTTGTTTCTTTATTCCCGTTTGCACCATCGTATTTCTTAAGTTGTGTAGAACGAGAAGACTTGAATACTCCACTTTATCTTCATTTTCTTCAGCCCATTGAAGTACATTATTAATCGATTTTATTGCAGAATTGGTTGTCACTCGTTCCTTATTTACGACAACTTCTTCTCCTATGTCATCATCTCCATGGTTTCCATCGCTTTCACTTTGATCTTCAGTTTCTTTTGTATCTGGTAAATTATCTTGATTCCAGTTATCTACGTCAATAGACTGAATGTCGACTTCGGGATTAAAAGTGTGCAGTAAAGTAACAATTTCTGATCTCGCCGTTTCAACTTCTTCATTTCTGAGTCGACTTTTTAAAACACTTAAGGGAATGTCGTCTTCTTCAATGCCATCTTCGTTAGCTAAGGGTGAATGTAGAGTATGCCAACATTTTTCTACAACTTCCGGCTTTAAATTTTTCCATGCCAGAGCCAAATTTAGAACGGCGTCTTTTAACGAAAGAGATTTTAAAGCTTCTCCGATATCCTGGTTGGTTCCAATAATTTGTGACAGCAAATTCTTACGATAAAATAATTTTGTTAAACGTATAGCGTTTTGGTCCATTGGCTGTAGTAATGGAGTGACGTTAGGTGGCATATAGACAGTGAAAATGGAACCATCATCACTGCTTAGCTGTTCTGCGGGTGGATGACTTGCTGCGTTGTCCAACAAAAGCATGGCTTTAACTGGCAGGTTTTGGCTACTAAGGAACTCTGTGACCTGAAACAAGTTTAAACAAATGTTAGCTGAATGTACAGTTTAAATTGCAAGGAGGAACAGGAAGGAAGGAAAATAAATTTGTAAAAAATCGTATTGAAAATACAGATTTGTAGTTCCCGAGATATGTATGTTTAAAATAAATTATTCTTTTTCGTTTGGTACGATTTCAAAGGTCTTACTTAAAACTTACCTCTGGAATAAACATCTTGTGAAACCATTCCTTAAAAATTGCTTCTGTCATCCAAGCGGTTTTGGAGTTTCTGTAATGAACAGGACAGGTAAAATTTCGAAATGACCGTGGGTTTTTAGCTTTTCCAATGACTAGTGGTTTTAATTTGTGGGTACCTGCCGCGTTTGTGCATGCTAAAAAAGTCACTCTTTGCTTTTCGGTTTTTCTTCCTGGGGCTGTTTTCTCCTCGCAAGCTACGTATGTTTTTCCAGGAAGAAGCTTCCAGTATAAACCAGTTTCATCGGCATTATAAATCTGCTCTTTTGATAGCTGAAGGTCATTGATTTTTAAATGAAGAGTTCTTTTAAAAGGACCAACAAGCTCGGGCTGTGATGACAATTTCTCGCCTGAAATCTTTAGGTAGCGTATTCCAAAACGCTTTTTATATTTTTGCAACCAACCGCTGCTTGCATTAAAAGAACGAGATTTCTTGAATTCACTGTGAAGCAACTTTGCCTTTTCTTGGATCATTAAACCAGTTACAGGAAGATGTTTCTCTCGTTTCTTTAAAAACCACCTATATAAAGCTTTTTCGATTCTAGGACACTCTGACTGTCTCAAAGTTTTCATTTTTCCTGGTCCTGTGATAGTGTTGTTAACCCTTTTCAAAATCCTTACCCTTCTGCTTCGAATTGCACATATAGTGGCTTTAGCAACACCATATTCTTTGGATAATAAGGTCACTCCGACACCTTTACTTAGGTCTTCCAATATTTTAGCTTTATCACTTAGATATAAATGTTTCCTAGTATTTTTTGCCATACCTACTCGCGACGCGACCTAATACAACCAAATACATACTGCAGAAAACTGGGATATAATTGCCCAGAAGGAAACCAAACGTTTAAAATCGTTTTCCTGTTCTAACGTGTTTGTTTAACTAAAGAAGCTATTGGGTTCACTATTTCGAGAGTAAATTTGTTCACTCTACAGAATACATTAAGAAAAAAATGTCTGTTTACTATTTGGAGTAGTTCACTATACAGTATGTTCACTATATCGCGAGTCTACTGTAATAATAATACGGATTTGGATTACTGATAATTTATTAATTCACCGCTAAGACATCATAAATGGCGGCACAGGTCTCCTTTATAAAAGCCTGTTTACATTAGATGCAAGTGCAAGTGAAATTGCCTAAAGGCATGCGCATTGGTCACTTTGTGATCAGCTGATGCAAGTTTACTTGCATTGCACCAAATTAGGACTTCTTCTAATTTGCTTGCAAATGGCATGCAAATTTGGTAAATTTTCTAGTAATATTTTCAATACCAACTTGACAAAAAACTAAAAAAAGTGACCATAACCTCCAAAAAAGTGTTGTTTTGATAGTTGATATTAAACTGAATGGGTTTTACAAGTTCATATTCTTATTTACTAACCATGGTTTTACCCACCATCGACGTTTTCTTGTTTTTTTTAGTAAAACGGCCGGAGCTCCAGCTATTAGGGTCAATAAGATAAGTTCTTCCACTTCAGTATTCATTGTTTCAATTTAACAATTATTTCAAAAATAAACGCACATATTATAAACAATAAAATCCAAACATAACTCTTTCTTTTATCAACTGATATTGAGTGGATTTCTGGATTAAGGTTGGCAATAAGTTCTGACAAGCTACTTGCATTAAAATACTTGCATCATAATGTAAACGATCATGCAATGCATTTAAATGCATCTATGAACTTGCATGCAGTCACTTGCACCTAATGTAAACAGGCTTTAACAAAGGGGGCAGTACTTTTACCAATTCGGTATTCCCATGCGCCATGCGATTCGCTGCATAGAGTTGCCATAAGCAAGATATCTGAAAATATTAAATTTTAATATTCTGTTTGCGTTACAAATAAAAGAAGGGGCTATTTAAATATTTTATGCAGGCATATCATTATTACTCTAAAATATTTACTGAATTGCAATAAAAAGCCTTTGCTCCGGTTTTAAAACTTTGGAACCAACTTTGGTTTCAATAAATACTCAAATTGTTTCGGAGTCATTCGCGTCAGCTTAATAAACTGCTTAACATCCAATTCTAACTCTCTCATATTCTTCATCGACGCACTGGAAATCCCTCTTTGTCCCTATTTAAATTCAAAGGATGTGTTGTCCTAAAGAAAAAGGTATGTTGTTGGAATAAGCACGAGTGTTTTCCTATTTTAAAGCCTCATTATGTCCTTCTTTTTGCAGGAAAAATCACGTAACACTTCTAGAGAAAACACAATAAAAGAAGTAGATCTAAATTAAACCATGGTGCCGTCGCTCTTAATCTTAAAACTAAAATAAAAGTCGAAAACATGAACACCAACTATCCTTATGCTCTAGAATTATGCCTAAAGTTATTATTAAAACTAGTGATAAAATTAAAACTTTTTACATGACTTTTAGTGACTATTGTTCGCTTTTCTCGTGATAATTATAGTCATGTCGAATATAATTCGAGAGAAGATCGTGTATTGCAAAATATTTCTCATAATATCTTTATTCCAGTTTGTTGCTATCCGACAATTTCGTTCATGACATAAAAATATGTCATTCACAAAGATGCCTAGCAAGAAACTTTCATAACAATGAATACTGCATGTTATTTCATCCATTATTCCATTAAATATATTATAGCCATGCATGAATCGCGCATCATTCTGTGATCAGTGCAGCTAAACATTCAGGAGGATATCATCAAGCATCAAGCTGTCATCATTACCATTTATAACATATTCTCAAAGGTGTGTATGTTAACATTTATCATTTATCATTAGAATAATTCATTTTATAAAACATTCAAGAAACCTATTAAGGTCTAATAAAATTAATAGTAGATAACTTATGGTTGTGGTGTAGAACAGCAATGGTAGTCAGGCTTTCTTATCAGACAATAGGTAAACCTACCTAGGAATCCTAGGATAGTAAGTTTTCTTTCTCAACACAAACAACATAACTTGATAAAATTTTAACTGTGGAACTGTGAATCAATTTAGTTCAAAATAAAACCGAAAACGTCTCACCTAGGTGTATTTTCTACGAAGGCGTAGAAAGGCCACCCGAAAGAAAGAAATATTTTGTGTAATATTCCGAGTTTAATGTCGGAATTCCGAGTTTAATCTCAGAATTCCGACTTTAATCTCGAAGAGTTTAAGCTTAGAATGTCATACCTTAATGTTACAATATAGTGTGCTATGCAAGTGCTACTGTAAAACAAAATTCTATAGAATAGTTAAGTTTTGCCCTAGACATACAGGGTTCACCATTTAAAACGAAACAGGCTAAATATCTGATTTCACGTTAATTTAAAAAAAAAATCACTGGTATACGTAATTAGATTTGTCAAGGGGAAAGTTTTTTGTTATCATTTTTAACACTGCTACTTGAATCCTCTAGGGAGGGTGGGACCAATCCTTACTATTGCAAATTTAACAAGGGATTGAGTGATATCTTTTAAAAGGGCATTTAATTCTCTTTCAAATGACATCTCATTCGTGAAAATCGGTCAGATAGTTTCAGAGATAATTATCTAATTGTGTAAATGATTTTTTCTAATCTATTATTTGAATAACAATAATACTAATAACTAAATGTAATACAAAACGAACGTAATTATTTATACAGATGTTTAAAATGACCACCACCGACTTCCATGCAATGATAAAGACGTGATTCAAATTTTTCACGAACTGCCTGTAACATTTCTGGTGTTATCAGTCGGCATTCTTGTACAATTCGTTCTCTAAAATCTTCTAAATCGTTGGGCTTTGTTGCATAAACTTTTGTCTTAAGATGTCCCCATAAGAAAAAGTCGAGTGCCGTCAGATCTGGAGACCTAGCTGGCCACTCAATGGACCCCCTACGGCCGATCCATCTTCCTGGAAATGTCTGATCCAAGGACTCTACCCGTACATAGTAATGCGGAGGAGCCCCATCCTGTTGGACAATAACTTCCTGTCCTAAAAGATTTTCATCTTCCTATGCTACTCTTATAATAATACGATTTATTGCGTTTTGTAATAAATCATGGTAAACTTCTCCAGTCAAGTTTCCATTGATGAAAATTAAACCAATAATATGGTTGCCAAGAATTCCCGCACGTACATTTAATTTCTCATGTCTTTAAGTATGATGTTACCTGTAAAGATGAGGGTTTTCATCGGATCAATACCTGCAATTATGCCCCGGCAAGAGTAAATGTAGATTAATCTGAGAAACAGATATTGTAGACAATAATGCAATTTTCTAATATGCGATTTGACGTAAGTTCGCAAAATTCTGTCCAACGATATATAGTCATCTTCGTTGAGCTCATGAACAAGACTGATTTTATAAGGATAATACTTTGCAAGTTTTATTATTCTGTGAACTGAAGTTTCAGACACCCCAAATACTTCTGCCAATGATGTTATGCTATTAAATTGAGAATGTCGGTTTCTAAAAGTCCAAGAACCCCTATTTGCATACCTTCATTGGTTATCGTCCGGACACGATTGTGTTTGTTATTCTGCACCGAGTAAGTTTCATCAAATTTTCTGACAAGTTCCATCACGTATTTGGCCTGAACATTCTTGTCAGGAAACTGCGCGTTGAAAATTCTAGAAGCAGCTCTAGCGTAATCATTGTTGCGATAATACAGTTTTAGCAGTTATTTTCCTCCTTCTAAAGAGTAAACCATTTTTAATCACAGTATCTCACACTCTCAAACACAACTTACGCTAAGTCAAGACTGAAAATTTTCAAAAATAACAAATACTTTTGGGTTTCTTACCAAAACACACAAAACAAACAATGCACATGCACAAAAAATTTGTTTTCCTTACGATGCAGTGGCGGCGCTAGACCTCTTGTTTTGTTAAGATACTCCCGCCTGAGAAGGATTTAAAAAGCACATTTTAACTAATCTTAATTATTATCTCTGGAACTATCTGACCGAATTTCACGAATGAGATGTCATTTGAAAGAGAATTAAATGCCCTTTTAAAAGAGGTATCACTCGATCCCTTGTTCCATTTGAAATAGTAAGGGTTGGTCCCACCCTCCCTAGAGGGTTCAAGTTGCAATGTTAAAAATGGTAACAAAAAACTTCCCCCTTTCCTTTTAAATGGTGAACCCTGTATACACCATGGATTCGGTAAGTAAGTATACCTGATTTTTGGTTATAATTTGACTGGTAACCTTGGCATTGACTCCTATAACTTTTAACTCGAAATTCCGAGATTTAAGTCGGAATTCCGAGATTAAATTCAGAATTCCGAGATTTAAGTCGGAATTCCGAGATTAAAATATTTTTTCTTTCTGGTGGCCTTTCTACGCCTTCGTAATTATCTTCTAAATTAATGAATAAAAACACTCGAAACTGTAAACTTTAGTTTTCAATGGGACATATTTTTTTTGTTCCCACCATCCCTTTTTAACCACCCTACGTATCTTTATGGAATTTAGTCAAATATAACTAAAACCCTAAACCATGGCTTTCTAAAGAAGAAATCATAAAGTTAAAAACTATTAACTTTACTAGATTGCATCGTATGACGCTTTCAGCTTGGACGGAATCATTTGCGTACGTCATTGGGTAATATATGCACAAATAGTGGACGTACTCCCTGGTCATATCTATCTGCGGGTAAGTACGCCTAACGGGCGTACGACAAACAACCTATGAAAAGTATTCCTTAAAGCCACGTACGCAAATGTAACGTCCATAAGCCCGCAGGTAGGTGTGACCAGGTAGTACGCCCACAAATCACTTTTTTGTTTCAAATTATTACGAGTATTTATAATTTTAGCAATACGTCATAAAAATGACGGCTTGGCGGGCTTGGATCTTACTAACGATGGAAAATCAAAAAGAACTTTATTGGTCGAAGCTGTATTATTTTTGAGGGCACTCATGTATCTCGCCGGAGCCGCGTTCGTAGTAACGCTTCTAGCTGTGCTAGCAGGAGTGGCAATAATTTTCCTCAAAGCTATTGTCGGCATTGGACTTCTCGTTTTTATAGTATGCAAGAAACTGGCAGCAAAGCATAAAGAACAACATGTCGAAGTGCACGACTAAAAGACAGTAGTACTTTAGCGAATACTACCAAATCATATTTAGGTACCTACTTTGTTAATTGATTTTATTGGAAAATGTCACATGCGTGGACTCATATCCATACTTGTAGGTAGACTGTCCTGTGGTTACTAATGACTAAACTTTTAAGAAATCTTGTGCAAAGAAATGAAATCGTCATTTTCTCTTTCAATAGGAAAAGTTGCAAAACTGCAAACGATAGGAGCGAATATGTAACTTTTCTATGTATTGTACACAGCACAATTTCCTCGATTAGATATTTCATAAAAAAATAAAGCAAGTTGAAAGTTCCACCAATTTTAACTTTTCTTGGTCCTGTAATAACAGGAGTAAGGTGCTATTGAGATTTTTAAATTGGGGTAGCTTGGACAAGGGCGGATTTTGCTTTTCAAGATATGCATTTAGATAGGTACGTTCTTGTTTGAACAAATATGGACCAACAATAAGAAAGCTTTAATAAAACAGTCATGATGTTGTAACAGCGAACGGTGTTCAGAGTAGGGGGAGGGATAATATTGGCGATTGATGGCGGTTCAATCGACACGTCAATACTTGCATTAATATTTAGTTGCAGCCTACAGAACAGAACAGGTTAGGTAAAGTTGATCCAGGGAACCTTGCTCGCATAAAGGAGACGTTTGAATGTGTATAAATGAATGATTTGTGATGAGCTACATGCTTGGTGAAATGGATATGAGGAAATTAAAGTCTTACTCGTTATATTTCACAATTATAATTCAGTTGCCTGACACGTGTTTCGATCGTTTTGCGGATCATTATCAAAGGAGTACAAGACAATACTAAATTCCATGTGTAGTTATAAAGTTAATTTCTAAGTAATAGCAATGGTTAACATGTCAACATGTCATTAAAATAAAATTAAGGAGATGAAGTGAATTGACAGACAGATTATGGGTTATCTTGGTCCTTAATATAGGTTAAAATAGGTTGAGTTTTCTACCGAAAGAACATAAAACTAAACATCCATTTAAAAAAAACAAAATATAACAGGAATAGCGATGAAACAATTATTTCGACTCGGTTTCTACCAATTTTCAACGGTTCCGATCCGGTTCTCTTCAAAATATG
Source organism: Polydrusus tereticollis (assembly GCA_963920685.1). NCBI lineage: Eukaryota > Metazoa > Arthropoda > Insecta > Coleoptera > Curculionidae > Polydrusus > Polydrusus tereticollis. The sequence continues at coordinate 38,655,137 of OY987326.1, read as the reverse complement.
AAATTTCGATTTAGATTCGGTTCAAAAACGACCGTTTTGGATAAACTTAAAATTTTCAATCCCGTTTCATAAAAAAAAATTAAGAAAACCGTGTCGCCACAAATGCGACCACTATATAATTGGCAACGGTTTCGTTCAGTCTTGTTATTTTGCATAAAGACGCTTCATGAAGTGACTAGGCTTTTCATGAAATGACGGATTTCACTATCAGCCTACGACATATATAAGATTTTGATATTTTATGATTGGATAATAGAACACAAAAAATCTCCTAATTTAACGAAGTCTAACCTGTTACATTCCACCTTTTTATTTTTGATAAAGATCCCGCAAGGGTCGAAACACGTGTCAGGCAACTGAATTATAACTGTAAAACATAACAAGTAAGACTTTAATTTCCTCTACCATGCGTATAAATGATCTCAAATTCAAATTTCGACTTTCTTGCCTTTACTTTGACTGTCTGCACTCCAAATTGTGATTTCTCCGCAATGGAACTACATTCCGTGGGGCTCAGCACATCCGTCATAGTTTCCGCCATATTACATCAAGGAAGTTAGATAAGGGTGGTTCTCTCCTACTCTCCTGATGAGCAACTAGCAGAACGATTGACAATTCTGTAGTTACACTATCAATTGGGGCGCGTCAATTTTCCTTATAATTTGCTTCATTCAAAATTCCCATCAATCTCTGTCAATCGATTGTAAATCGCTTTAATCGTTTCATACATTAGTACCTACCATTGACAATAATATTGACCGTCTCCGGGCCGTAAATGTAAGGCAAGGTCTATAATCTTTTTGGTGCTTATTGGTTTCCTTACTAGAAAAATTGAAGTCGTCTTGAAATTTTAGACAGTTCATTTAGAACTTCCTCAGATGTTATATCAAGTCTATGGATGGATATCGTTCCCCATCATATAAATTAAAATAAGTATACATTTTGGTAGCACAGGCGACCATATTAAATATTTGCACTTACCTCTGACATAGAGTTTGTTAGATGTTTTTTATTCTCTTTTGTGTAGAGCTTTAAAATTGTTAACTTGGAGGCAATCTATAGGTACATGAACCACAATAAAAAAATTCTACATTAGTTAAAGATTACCTCAAAAAATTGGTACTATTGGTCTAACAGCTGAATAAATTCACTGATAGAGTAGTCCCTTACAACTCACCTCATCGTACAAGTTCAGATTAGTTCAGGTTACAATTTATTTTTTAAGTTCTGGCATGGTGGGTGTCCAGTCCCCTAAACCATATCCTGATATCGCTTTGATTCATTTTGTCGTTATGGTGGATAGTTTTTAATATTTTTAGTGTTCTGTTGCAGTTTTAACGCCTATTTTAATAAGAATTATACCAACCACCACGACGGATCATGTTCGTTCTTTAAATCAGTCGGGGACTATTAATTTCTATTTGTATACAGGAAAGCTTCTCAGCGGGACTTAGCCTAGGTTTGATGCTGAATCTTCAAATTCGTAGCTTGTTGAGGTAGGAGGGGTGGTAGACATCAGCAGAGAAGGGTGTTTTTTTTTTTATTATTTTGTGTTCGTTCTCAGTCAGTTTATAGTTTTAAGTTTGTCAATATGTTCAGCAATTATCGGCATTTGTAGGTCATTATGTAGCGTATGGATCATCGTGAAGCGTGGAGCGTTTGTCATAATTCTGAGTACTTTGTTCTGGAATGTCTGAATTTTTTTGAATGTTGATTTGGATACGGTGCACCAGGAGGCGACGCCATAAAGAAGAACAGGTCTAATAATAGTCTTGTACAGCAATGTCTTTGTTGGTAAGTCTAGTCTACTTCTACTATTGATAAGTGAGTAGATGGCGCCGAGTTGACCATTCGCTTTTTTTAAGCGCTGGTCTACGTTATCATTCCAAGCCAGCCTCTTATCGAAAGACAGGCCCAGATATTTGATGTTATTACACCAGTCTATTCTGGTGTTTATGACTTGAAGTCTGGTTTGGGGAAATTTACATGTTGACCTCGAAAAGTAGATGGCTTGGGTTTATACCAACCACCATCATACATTAAGCTAATAGTTAATTCAATAAGGATGTGACACAGTGGCGTGCGGTTCATTGATAAAACAATTTTTCTTGCAGAGTTTCGTTCTCGCAGCTTTGTCGTTCTGAACTTGAACTGTTTGCTTGTCTGTGACAGGTTGTGTACGATTTTGTGATGGAGTAACAATACTCATCTTCGCCTGAAGCGAATTATCCTCGACGCTTTTCTGTCAAAGCAGCTGCCACTGGGGCACAGTTTCCTTCCCAATTTTCTTTTGTTTAAAGACTAACTTAATTCCAGTTAGTTCAGGTTATATAAACAGCAAATCAAAACTCTTTGATTCGTGTGGATGTAGAAAGGCTTTTATTCAGGTTACTTCTTGTGTTTTAGTGTTTTCTCTAAATATAATTTGTTTAATTTATTTGCTGTTTTTTAAGCTTCTATAATAAACATTTCCTACCTTAAAAAAATAATTGATGCTTTTTTAATCCTTCATTAGTAGCCACCAGGTCATTACCAACGGTAAACATTTATCAGTATCATATTTTCATTATCACACTTAATAAATAAAGTAGCACAAATCATTACAAAATAAATATAGAACATTTAAATTTTCAGTTGGAAGATCATCCAAAAAGGCATCCAGGAAAAAGAATGGAGAAGGACTCATCATTAAACTTATCCGTATTATCAAATACCTTCTTTATAGTGCCGTGTTCGCCGCCAAATTAATGATAGTTCTTTCTATGTTTAACGCATTCATAAGATTTAAAATGCTTCTAATTGCCATGTGGGCCTTGGCTTTACTGGCGGCTAAAGTTTGGATTGCCCATAAAAATAGCTCCGAACACGTCGTAGTTCATGAAGACGTTCACCATGACCATCATTACGAAGATGATCATCACTTTGAGCACGATAATAATCATATTTCCTATGAAGACTGGCATAGAACGTATCTTCCTAAAGAGAACTATGCCCAAAATATTGCTTATCAGGGTCAAAAACCTACTAAAAAACCTTCGTCTATCTGGAACGCCTGGTCAGATTAATTAAGAAATACAGGCTTGGCAGAGTGAAACCCAGGAAATGCATTTACGTGTATATTAGTTAATAAGAATAGATTATTCATATGAACCTGGAAAATTTAAGACGAGTTGAAGCGTAGAGCTAAAAGAAGTAGGGAGATGAAAGGGTAGAGCACACTTTAACACTATTTCACTTTTGCATGGAAATGCAGTTCCTAAATATTAACTTTGCCATGTGTATTTATGTTATAGGTCGTATACGATTACTATAGAAGTTATTTATTGCTATATTACTTACTCTGGTAATAAAGGGTCATTTAAAAGTCATTTGATAGATTAATTATAAGGTGCAATGATAAGCTTAAATATTTTTTTAAATCTTAAGTTGTTGGTTGGTACTAAATTTACGGGTTAATTATTTTATTTAAATTTTGGTTAAGTATTGTTGACGTTGATTGGAAGATGGCAAAGTGGCTAAGGTTTGTTTGGCCTAGTTTACCCCCTCATAGTTGCAGACACTGGGTACGAGGTAGGAAAACTAACCCGAACTAATGTAAAGTGTTTGATAATTATGAGCAGCAACTAGGAGCCGCAATAAGCATTAGCCCCCCTCTTTTTCAAATTTGACTTTTTACTGTTAAGTTTGCTTGACTATTTTGTTTTGTTTTTTTACATAAACATGGTTATTTTAACTAATTGTGATACACTTAAGCATTCCATTATTATTATATCGCTGCTTTCCGACAAGACCGTCACAACTCAAAATTTGTCATTTTTCAGTTTTCTGTACCATTAGTGATAGAAAACCGTTAAAAGTTACCAGCAAAAACCGACACTTCCAAGTTTTGCGTAGTTTCCGCTAGATGGCATTGTTGCCATTTGGCACTTCTGAACACCTGCAACCTTTTTGTATGCAAGACCGATATAAAATAAAAAGTGCCAGTGGTATTGTATCTTTCTAACCGGCAAGAGGGTAACATTACGTTCTTTTCTGTAAAGTAACTACTTTTTATACATATTATTGTATGTGAAAACGTTTCATTTCATATTGTGACTGTCTTTCTTGAAAATAACAGCAAGTTTCTTACGTTTGTTTGTTAAGTACGTTGCGATTTCTTTTTTCAGTTGTGCCACTTTTGCCTTCAATTGATACATATTTTCTAAACATAGAGCATAGCAAAAAGACTAAGAATTAGTGGACAAAGTTACCAATCCGTAAAGATAACCACTAATGAAGATAGTACCAAAGTAAAAACCCTAGTCACTCGTGATGCGAAGAAAATTCTTCCACCCTGCAATAACATTTGTCGGCTTAAATGCATACATAAATTTTCAGATGAATTATGTGAACATGTGAATGTATGTTCAAGGAATATTGGGACCTAAAAAATTTACAACGACCTACCTTAGGAATAATAACAAGAACATTGAGAACAGTAATAGAAAAGCAGGAATTAAACAAAATGAATAAAATACTTGACAAAGAACTCAGGGGAAAACACACTAATCACATTGCAATTGACACAGAAATTAAAAATGAAGTTAAAGAGCACATTGCATCTATCCCGAGAATAAAGAGCCACTACTCTCAAGCCGATACTCAAAGCGAATTTTTAGAAGGGTCAAAAACGATTGCTGATCTCCATCGAGATTATTATATTTAGTGTCAAGAAAAAAATATAAACTTTGCGTCATATCGAACATACTACCAAATATTTACAAAAGAATATAACATCGAGTTATTTTTTTTTTTTTTAATCGGTGTGATCTTTGTACCGAATTTGGAAACGCTTCAAAAGAAGGAAAACAATTAAATTAAGAAAAATATGACAGACATCTAAAGGAAAAAGAGCTAAGTCGTCAAGAGAAGGAAAATGACAAACTTCCAAATAAATTAATCACATATTACGATCTTTAAGCGGCTACTAAGTAAAAGAAATGAGTCACGCTGAGTTTATAGACTTTGAAGAGTTATAAAAAAAAGGGGAATCAAAGATGCATATAAAAATTAAAACGGTGACATTGTGAAAATCACAGATATTAAAGTTATTGAGGTGAGAAAAAGTGAAGCCGGGTATTTTTTTTTTGTACAAAAACTCCTATGAAGCTAATGAATATTGCATCGTCGATCAACTTTAAAAATATCATTTCCAAGAAAGCATACAATCAAAAAGCTGGTATATCAGAATAAAAAAAAACTAGGAATACTGGGTCTTATCGCGAAAATATTGTGCCACGTTTTTATTACGATTTTTATAATAATCTTTAGTTTTTATTGACATTGTTTTTTAATGTTCAAGTTTACTGCCTTTGCATTCATTATCTTAAATTAAGCTTGCTGTTAATTTGTTGCTTGTAATGTCCAGTAAGTTACCATTAAGTTCTGCACTATAATATTTATTTTATATAAGCAAAATGTTGAAAGCAATGCTACTTTTTGTATAATGTTCAAATAAAGGACATCAAAATACGATTTATTTTAGTTATTTGTTTTCATGGAAAAACGTCACTTCTATTTTTTTTTTCAAAAATATTTAACTTATAACAATTTTTTACATTGAACATATAATTAGGAACGTCCATGTTTATGATTAAATATAATACTCTAGGTTTTTTTACTGAAAGGAACAGTTATCATAAGGTTATTATTTCTTAAAAATTTCAATGGCTTCTACTGAAAAACAGTAAATTTTTAGTTGTGACGGTTTTGTCGGAAAGCAGCGATATGTGTAGGTACTTCTATATACCTAAATAAAATACAAAAAAATATTTCTTTGATTCGCGGATTTCTTACTAATTTTAATTGAAGTTTTTTGCTTCGGAAACATAAAAAACCCTATATCATAGGATTTTAAAATAAAGCGCATCTTGCCATTTAATACATTATCATCTTTCCATTTAAGTAAAAACACCAATCGTAAGAAAACTGAAAATAGAAAAAATGTCAGTTAAGTACAAATACTTTAAACTTATATAACTTGTATGGTAGCTTTCTCCTAAGAGTATAATGAATAATGGAAAGAATTATCTTTGAAGACACATGCATATGAAGAGTATATTTATATATTTAGGTTTATTTGTAATATTATAATGAATATTATTTATTTCAACGTTCCGGCCGCCTTTGTGTACTCACATCGCACACCCTGCATAACACACTCACACCCCCAAGAACGGCCCTGATATTGTCTTTTCACTATTCATTTACGGCTTCGCAGGACGCTATCGTAAATGCTCGCTTACCATAGTGCCAGTTTTTACTTTTAATGGTCATTTTAATCACCTAGTCATCTCATGTAGCATTATAAGTAATTTTAAGATATTTATTATTAGTTTTAGGTAATTTATTATCAAATTCTTGCCTGTGCCCTGTAATATAAATAGTATACTTAAGTACTACTTGTAATGCATATTGCATATCATGTAATAAAATTGTTTTCAATAAATTCTAAATAAAACTGAATGCGTTTTAATTTATTTAATTTTCAATCAGGTGGCTGACAGTTCTCGAAGTTGGCTAATACGAGACTCCTCCGTTTTTCCTTAAACTATGAACGACATAAGATATTTAGAAATAAGCTGGTTGCGACTTCAAAACTTAGGGGTTCTGAAAAGGAATTAAATGCATCAAGTCTCTTTAATCAAGTTTATCACTTATCGCTAAATAAGGGCATTTTTTTTATTATACTCATAACCCACATATCCACTATGGAAAATATATACGAATTAAATGCCGCATATGGACCAGATGTCACTAAGCCTTAGATTGCATTTAATTGAATTGTTCGATAAGTAAAACAATTAATTTTAATTGCTATGCTCTCTTCTTCGGGCAACAATTTCCGCGTTAATTACGTTAAATAATCTAGATCAAAAATACTACATAAATTAGGCCACCAATATAAAAAAACAAAATTCCATTCGATCATCTAGGACATTTTCACATTCGCTAAGTGATGTTAATTCATAATACATTTTTATACATTGTAAATAAACGAATAAACCATCACTTCTTGTAAATAAATAAAACCAATCATTAGTAATTTTAAATCAAACAAATCAAATGGATTACAATCCTTTCAGCGAAGATCGACAATCGGCGAAATGGAATGGAATCGAGGAAGAAAGACAAACACAAAGACAAGGGCAACAATGGTTTTAAAATGTATCTTGTGGGTTTGGCAAGCAAGTTAGTTATTTTAAAGCTAGCTCTAATAGCTGGACTGGGAGTGCTGCTTTTAATATTGGGACTTATTGTTGCTGCTGTTTCGGCCAAGTTGCACGTTATCGCAATTGTTTCGATATTACTGCAGGCTATAAAAAATAAGATATCTTATGGACACTTAAAACACTAGCATAGTAAATAAAATATTTAAAAACAGTGCAGTTTTTTTTTAAATGTCAAACAGGATTCCTATAAAGTGTTTCTGATTTAGAAGGACTAACCAGTGATCTAGACCAAGGGTCTCCAAACTACGGCCCGCGGGCCAAATCCGGCCCGCCAGTATCATCAATTGTGGCTCATTGTTGTTATTGTTGTTGTAGATGGTTAAAAAAAACACAGAATTATAATAACTCTGTTCTATTTACTTGCTAGGTAAATCTTAATGACAAGTATAATATTTAGGAAATTTAACTTAAGCATAATACTAAAAAATAATTGAAATGAATCCAACTAACATGATTAACATATATAAACATGATAACATATAAAATACTAATGAGATTTATGTAATTGTAATTTTCCACTGACAATAGCTTGTAGTTGTGGACCAATTTTACTTGTATCAATTAATAAAAGAGATTTAAGATGCTCATCGTTTAACTAAGATCTGTAAACATTCTTTACGTATAGGTACTATATTTTGGAGAATGTTTTCTCAAACAAGTAAGCAGTACCAAAAACAGAAAACAGTCCGCAAGCAAATTTATGCAAATTATCAAATTGTGTAAGTGGAAGACTTTTATGAAATTCCAACAAAGATGATTTGTTTTTAATTATATCACTGCTCTGTAGATCAATAATTTCCACAGCCACGGTGTTTGCTGAAAAGCTGATAGATTTAAATAAATGTAACCTTTTCCGGGCACATTTCTTCGGCTACTGCAATTACCCATTCTTTGATCATTAATTTTTAAAATGTTTAGTTTCATCATGACGTTTAATGTTAAATTCTTTGAGAACAACTATGGTTTCATTGCGAATTAAACATAGCAACTTCTTACTGAACCCAATTACGAAATATTGAAAGTTCCATTGATCCTTGAATGTTCTGCACTCACTGTCTATTTTTCGCTTCTTTTCCATACCAGTAAATAACACACAAAAACAACAAGTCAAATCAAAATACTGTTACGAAGATGTCTTTTAAACACACACAAACACGTTTTAAGGAGTTACGCACTACTTTATTTCACAACACACAGATTCGCTTCCTTCGCGTTCCCTAGGTGGACTGACTCGCGGTCGCGCCGCTAGCCTTTTTATACTCCAATTACTGCCATTTAGAAGTGAGTGGAATACACCAGAACTTTCTCGAACCAACGAGGTTCGACGCGATTTGAGCTAGCGACGGATAGAGGGTACACTATATATTTCTGCGTGTAACTACCAGATGTCGTCAAGTGTCGCGGTCGTAACAATACAGTGCAACACAATAGTGAATGAACTAGCGAATTTAGCAAGCGTATGGTCGCTCAGAACGCGTACTTGGCGACTAGTCTAGAAATTATAGATAATGGCAGAAAAATTAAAACGGTCTTGGCTCTTAAAGTAACCAGTAAGAAAAGTTTGGAGATCCCTGATCTAGATTAACGATATTGTTTGGGTAAATGAACAAAAATACACATATTATAGGCAAAATATGCTTGGAAATTACAAAATAAAATCGATTACTAAATATACCAAAACCATAGAAAAAAGAACTTTGTTTCTTTTTTCTATGACCAAAACCAAACATGCCTGATGCCAACGAAGGCACGTGGTCGCGTTGACCGCCAGTCGTAAAATGTCACGCGGTGACAGGGACGTACTATGTCTTATTGCATTTTGGGCTTGTTTTGGTGTGTCTCAAAGTTGAGTTTTATTCATTCTTCGGGGATATTCCAAGGTGTTAGGGGAAGGAGGAGTATAAATCCAAGTTTTGTTATTCTAGGGAATTGCGCAAGATACAACCCCCTTAGGGGTGATTTTGTTTCCCTGTTGTTTTACTTTTTGGCATTTGTTCATGAAAGTTATAAGAATTAAATTGGTTTGCTGTAAAATTATCCAGCCAATTATGATTTAATCAAGGTCATAGGTCAGTTACAATGGCCGGTGAAAGATCACGATTAAGGGATGGCTTAATTCTTTTTTAATTATAATTTAATTTTTGTAAAGTTTCTATCAATAATATTGCTTAGGTTGCCATTGCTACTTTTTTTTCTGTTAGCTTTTTACGGGAAGGGGAAATCCATCAAGGAAAATCGAAAAAATACGTCTGCACACCTTTTGATTTGAGAGTCAACACATTACCCTAAACCATAAGTTTATTTTTGTTTAGGCAAAATGTTCCAGTTCATTAAATATTTTCCTGACTATAGAGTTTTCCGACTATCTAAAACTATACCAATATTGTAAGCCATTTTCAAAATTTTCTTGTGCGCCACTGTGCCGATTGGAAAAAAAATTGTATGTTACACATCCGGAAAGTACGTTAAAGGACTCGCAGGCTTCCATACATCGTCCGGTAAAGGAGTACTTTCCGGTCTTGTAACGTAATATACTATTATCGTATATAGATGGATCCTGACAAAATCACTTAATTAGTCACTGCGCAATAAGGAATGCGTCTCAGGTTGTCATTCAGTAATGTTTCTATAGTTTTAAATACTGTAGATAACCAATGCCTCAATAATAATTATTAGATTCCATTGTGGTCGGTCAACTTTGTCTTTGGATTTATGAAAAGATATCAATCGTAGAGAAGTGTTCGAATAATGATGATCATAAATACTTCAACCACCCCATATTCATGACCTTTCAATGGACATTTGTAAGGGACATAATGGATAGTTTACACGGGGACTTGAATGCCTGTAAACAGTGCGTGACAAGTATAGTCAGCCTTACGGTTCTGTAGCTATAGAAGGAATGCGAATAAAAAAAACGACTAACGTACCGGGTCTGCTAGGTTTACCAATAAATTTTAAATAAAAATAACCTAAATTTATGATGATTAGACCGCGTATGAATTTTTTCCCGCCCACGCATTTCCCGGCGGCCGCTTCTAGTCGATGAAATAATTGTTGTGGACACATGAATAAAATAATGCTTAAAAAATGTGTGTTCCACTGCGTTTTTTCTTACCTATTGCCACTGATAGTGGACAGTGGTATGGTTTAGTTATTAAAATAAGAGGAAGTAAATTTAGTTTATTACCTTATAAACTATTTATATGAAAAGAGGCACCGCACGCTTATGCCGCTAGAGTTAAACCTGACTTTTTTATGCCTTTTATCCCCCTGTCTCCTCAGCCGTCGTAGCCACAGACTCGTAAGACGGACTATAACAGTACAAGTAGAAATTTAGTAGCCAAATAGTAAATATTCTATTTCTCCGTTCAAGTGGTCTATCTTCCTGCGGCGCTCAATACCCTTCGACGCATTGTATTTGACTCGTCTAAACAGCCACACCAAGCAAGTTGACAAGTTGGTATCCCCGGTCGAGCTTTATTTGTTTCTTTGATTATTTAGTATGTCAATATGGACTGAAGATTCAACAATAAAATTTGTCACAAAATATGTGAATCATAAATTTCATTGGAAAAGAAATATTAGCAAACATAGAAAGTATCAGGTCAACATATTCGCAAGAAATTAAAAAGATTAAAGAATCCAGTAAATCAGGTTTCGGGTTGGATGATATTTATAGTCCTAACCTCAAATGGCTCCCTATTCTAGACGATGCGCTTTCATCTTGTCGGCTTTGTCAATATGAACTTAACACTTGCCTTAAAAACGTGCAAACGGTACTAAGCAGTAACTTAGTATTTATTAACCACTTATCTCCGTGTAAACTAGCCTTAATGGACCTATGCTATGATGATGATGAACCATAATTGGATAGATAGTTTCATAGCGGGCCTAGCGGACCAATTTGATTTTTATAACTTTCTTGTACGACTAAACGCCACAAAGTTAAAGAATCTCCTTAAAGATGTTTCATTCAACAATGTGAGGGATATCATGAAAAGTTTAAAAAGTAATATGAAAATTATGAAGTGTATTGCGGAAATAATTGTAATACCACATACATAATAAACAAATATGTAAGGGAGGGAGTGTTTGCGAATATTTGGAAATTGGCAAGGGTAATTCCTGTCTACAAGAGTGGCTGCGCATAGAACGTGTCAAATTACAGGCGCCAATCTCGCTACTACAAACAAAGGCAAAGCCTGAAGAATTGTGTAAAAATGTGGAAACAAAATAATGTGATGTATGATTAATAGGTATATAGATTAAAATAACACATGTAAACCTTCTAGTTTTAAAGAAGTCTGCAAAATCAATAGGAAACTTATTTTGTTTTCGGTATAAGAAATATCAGTGGCGCAGCTACGGGGGTTGGGTTAACCCCCCCCCCCCCCCCCCAGAACCTACGCCCGGTTGCGCCACTGAGAAAGATTATAACAGTAAGTACTGCGCAGTCACAAATATAAATTAACATAAAAAAGGTGGTAAGAATATTTTCTTAAAAGCATTAAAAGGAAAAAGGATGTGTCCTGCGAAAAAGGTTCAATATTTTGATTGCCGGGTTTTCAACAGGATTTGGTTCAGACACAAATTCAATTTTTTCGTCAAAATCAAAACATGAGCGGTGAGATACAATCGGCACGGTGGAACTTTGCCGGTTCGTCATAGATCAACCATCAAGAGACAACGTGATTTACAACTCTCCATATTTATTTATTATAGCCTTAAAAGCGAATGAAAACATATTAGATTGTCTCTGGGGTTGCGCAATACATCGCATAAGTAACATACCAGACAGAGAGAAAAATACTTAAGAGAGTTGTCCTTTGATTTCAAACTCATCGTACTAGGCTTCATGTCAACAGGGCACAGGTGAATTGGTGCCAGGAAGTTAAATATCTGAGAATTATCTTTGACCAAAGACTGCATTGGTGGCAAAATTCAATAAACAACCCTTGCATTGTGCCAATTAAACTCTATCTACTCCCTGCTGCACAGGAGAAGTAGAATTCTTAATAGGACGAAAGTAAACTTCTACAAGGTCTTAGCCACGCCGGTTCTGACTTATGGTGTAACATATACAGGGTACTTCAAAAGTAAGATACGTAACTTAAGGTGGTGATTCTAAGAGAAAAAGTGCATATGAACATGTGTCTGGAGTTGCAGGGTGTTAAAGGTTCTTAAAGAAAGTCAGTTTTTTATAATTTCTTTAAGTATCATTTTCCCGATTTTATTGAAATTTCGTACCGTTATTCATATAGATAGGGGACTTAATTAGCCCTAACTAGATTAAATTTATTAGGTCTAGTGGCCTCCCGGGGAGCACCTCAACGAATATTATTGACAGAAAAATATACGCCACTGACTTTTTTCGAGTTTTGATATCTTTTTAATTTACCAACTAATAATACAACTTTTATGTTCCCTGAATTGGTTTCGTTCTCGAGAGAAAAAATAAAAATCACTTTATTGCACGTACAAGAAAAATACCTATGCATTTCAAAGTTAATTAAAACATTTAAATTAAAGATACAATTATTTTTCTTAATATTGATACAGAAAAATGCATCAGTTAATCAAACCAAATGATGAAAATGGCTACCTTCTGATAAAACGCTCTACTCTTGATCGACATCGATAAAATGAACTGTATATGCCGACATGCATTTAATGTATGGGCTTGCATCATGAAATGCCTTAGAAGCCAGAAGGCTTTTTGAAGATCGATTTCCAAATAGAAAAATTCCTGATATGAAAACCTTTGGAAGAGTGAGTCGTCGTTTGAGAGAGATAGGTAAAAACTACGACGTTTTATGATAAAGATTTAATGTAAAGTATCGTAAATAATTTTAGGAAAGTTTAACAAAGCCAGCCACAATTGTGGAAATCAAATCCATCGCGGTGAGGGCATTGAAAAAGCATCCTAAATGACAAAGAAGCAGATCCTTCTACAAGTGTCCAAGTTTGATTGCCCAAAATCGACGGTCTCTAGAATCCTTAAAAAGCAACAGTTGCATCCGCACCATCTTCAAAAAGTCCATGCGCTTCTTCCTGAAGACTTTCTGCGGAGGATTGAGTTTTCTAACTGGATTTTAGATCGGCGCAGAAACGAAGCAAAATTTCATTGGTTCAGTTTTCTTTACGAAGGAAGCTGCATCATAAACTCCCATAATTTGCATTTATGGGCAGAGGAAAGCACCCATGCTTCTATTGTAACGCATCATCAGCATCAATTTGAGCCCATCAACGTGTGGGCCGAAGTTATAAGGCAACATTTAATTGAACCATCTGTATTGCCAAGAAGGTAAACTGCACAACTTGGAACTTCTTCAAAACAATTTGTCAAAACTTTCAGAAGATCTACCTCTGCTAATACGACGTGACATGTGGTTTATGCATGATGGGACCCCGCCACATTTTAGTCTAGTAGTTCGATTGTTCGATAACACCTAAACAGGAACTTTGAAAATCGATGGATAGGAAGAGGAGGACCAGTGGTTTGGCCTTTTCGATCACCTGACCTAAATCCATTAGAATTTTTTTGTGGGGCTGCTTAAAACTTTAGTCTATGTCAATGCAATAGAGATCGAGAAAACTTATTGAAAATGATTAATTTTCATTGTTGCGAAAATATTAAGGCAGTGTGGAGGGTCGAACAATTTTCAATTCTTAGGCTAGGGAATGCATAAGAGCAGAAGAAGCTCATGTTGAATTGACATACAAAATGATTCAATAAAAACCATATTGAACAAAAATATTTTTCTTTTCGTAAACAGTTCATTTTATTGTCGATGTCGATCAAGAATATTTCTTAGTTTAAGGTTTAAGCTATCCAAAAATATTATTGTTGTGCCCTTTTAGTACAAAGTGTAAAAACAAATAGCATTACTGCGTTACAGCTAGTCCGTCCCTGGTAAACTAAGTAAGCCGAATGTGATTAAAAATACCCATTTTAAGGAGTAAACTAGTAACCATCACATTAAAAAAATATTAAATACCACCTAGTACTTCAAAAGTTATTTAAAAACAAACTATTTCCAGGATCGTCCTTTATGGGCTCGTATCTCCTCAGAGGGGCCGTAGGAAAAAAATGTATAGAAACAGTTTACTTAACTGTTGGGATTTTATCGATATAAAGTATAAACAATTATTTATTTACTTCAGTACCTATGAATAAATTGAACTAATCTATTATTTTTAAATTAAGTTTCAACGTACTTTAGTATTACAATTTGTTGCTTATACGCTGCTGTTGTGTTGTGGTAACTTAGCTTGCATTGTGCCCTGTACCTATATAGATTAACATGTTATGCATGCAATTTAAATATCTTTTAATATCTTAATATTTTTAATTGAGATTAAAAAACATTATGTAGGATTTTCAATAGAACCGAGGTAAGAACATTATTTACTTTTTACTATAAACAAAATTATGAAACAAAGGTAATAGGTACTTAAGCATTTGTTAAAATACCTACCTTTAACATTTTAATACCATAAACCAACATCACAATAACTAAATATTAAATATTCACTGCTGCTTGTCTAAAGCAATTTATTCAGTAATCGGAAACTTACAAGAAAAAATAAATTTAACCAGTCACCTGATTTGAATTGTGTTTTAAATCTGGCCAATCATAATGTTATGCATTACTTGGTAAAAAAGTAAGAATGGTACGAGCAGTATTCTGTAACGGCTAAAGTGAAAATGAATAACATTAACTAAGGCTTTATGAAGTAAAAACATAAAATAGTATTCTTCTTCTAAGCAGTAAATAACAAAAAGAGTTGTAACTACCATACTAATACCTGGGCCAACAATAAATTACCAAGCTTTGTCTTACGTACGGAACATTTTTATTTTCAGCAAGAAAGAAGACTAGTAGCAATAAGCAACGAGGAATAATAAAGAAAATGATTAGACTCGCAAAAATTATATTATTTTCAATCGCCTTAATCATTAAAATATGTATTTTGATAAAATTGTTTAATGCAGCTATTAAGTTTAAATTCCTGCTGATTGCTTTGGCCACCCTTATTCTGAATGTTTTCAAGGCTTGGTCAAGCATCAAGCATCAGGAATCGCATTCCAAAGTTATCAATTTGGAGAATGTTCATCATAATCATCATTACGATGATGATATTGACGTTAAACCTGCATATCAATACTGGGGCAGAAGTTTTAGAACAATGTACGAAAATCGAAATGGGTCTCATAGATTAGCATATAGACATTTAAAAATTCCTGCTTAGATGTAGCCAGACAATAGAGCGTATTGTAAAAACTGACATAAATATATAAATTTTCTATTAACAATTTTGCAATTTTTTTTTATTATTACATACCTACATTATAATACTGACTAAAATGCCTGAATATTGAAGACTACATATTCCAGATTTTCAGAAACTCCAAAAACAACATTACTAACTATAGATGCACCATAATTTGGGTTCTTGAAGAGCACACAACTGAATACATCACCAACCCAAAGTTTGAACTTATCAGGTACTACATTGTCAACACCCAATAAATACACAGCACCTTTTATACAGTAAGTTGTAATTTATTTTAATTTATTAATACTTAGTAAGTATCTATTTTCGATTGTTCTTCTTGTAGAATGCGCCATCGATTTTGGCACATCCCACACCCCGTAAACTATTAGGGATAATCCGTTTTATTTTTTTACAACTGCCTAAAAATACGTCTTTTTGGTAAATAATTATTGTAGTGTCTTTTTAGTTTTCTCTTTTTCTGAATATTTTAATGCTAAATTTCATGTTAGTTATACAATAAAATGTCTGCAGTGGAGGTACGAAACTCGATCACTCGACTTTCTTTGACAGAAGAGTCAATATTGGGTGCACGAAACTCGTTAAATCGAACCGATTCGATCAAAATCTCTAGCTAGATTTTATCTATAGATTTAGGATAGTGTTTAGTTTTTTAATAAATTTATTTATATTTATCTTGTTTTGGTAAGCACTATACACTCTTAATAGGCCTAGTGACAAATTAGAGGTCTTAAGTTAGAATTTTAAATAAATGTTGAAAATTTACGCCTTTTAAGAGAGCGGAGTGTATTAGCGGTCGAAAATGGTACCATTAATTTACCCTTTAAGTGATTTATATAGGTAGAACTATCATACACTATAATTTTTCCAAGTAGTTCAGGATAAATTTTGATATTCTAAATTAAATTTTCATTTAATTAGGGGATCGAGTATTGAATAAAGATAAATTCAATTTATAATATACTTTATTAAATGAGTTAACACCTAATACAGTTTTTTATATCAAACTTATACTGATATTAATTTAAAAAATTATAAAACGCACCAGTTATTGTGTGTGCTTCAAGGTTTTAAACTAACCTGAAACCTGTGTTTCTTTCTATTAAATTTTCTAATTTTGCCACTACTGTTTTTCCCAGCTCACCTCGTATTTGTTTGCAATTTTGTACACATGTTTCTATTTATCCATCGACTCTGGTAGACTTGTACACGATTCCTCTAGTTGCAAAATACTGTCTGCTATAAATGCATAGTTACACTTAATATACGTTAACTGTTGTTCCACTTTAGCACTTTGAAATATTTCTTTAGACTTTAGGATGCACTGTGAATCATCACCAGACAGTTGTGAAATTAAGTCTTTCAATTTTTGGAAATTATCTTCATAAAATATTGCCGCACGAATCCAGGTGCCCCATCTGGTCACGACAGGCTCAGGTGGTAATGGTACTCCGGGAAGATTCTCTTTGTAAAATTGTACTCTTAATGAGGCCTTTATATATATATCTTTTTTACATTTGCTATTAGGTCATTGACTAACAGAAAGGAAACTCTAATAGTTTCCGCAAGCTTATTTAATCCGTGAGCTAGGTAAGTTACATGAATCAAATTTTCATAAAATATTTTAAATTCTGTCCTGCTTTTATAATATACGGCGCAGCATCGGACAACAGGACAAGAATTTTATCTGTAGGAACTGAATTCGGCAAAAAGAAATGTGTTAAGGTTTCTTGAATAAAACGTGTAACTGTGAGGTTGTTTGTTTTTTCCACTTCCTTTATGGCTATAAGGTAAGCTTTTCCAGGTTCTTCTTCTGTGAGTTTTCCGATCATTAAACTAACTATTTAACGACCACACGAATCAGTTATTTCGTCGACGACAATATACATATAGTTACCTCCAATTTATTTCTTTATTCAAATACCTTTCCAACGACATTTTTTCTTAATGTTGATTCATCTGGAGCATTACATTTTGTATATTTTTGCAGAAAGGCATTAACCTGCGGGTTGGCTAACTTGTTTAGAGGAATATTAGCAGCCAAGAACTTTTTACATAGATCTTCGTTAAATTTTGACGGCATGGTCATGGTTTCCGTTTTTAAAAATCTCAAATGACTGCTTGAGCGTTGACTGTATGGGACCAGACTTCATCTTGCTAACCTTAGCAATGTGAGATGGTGTCTTAATGTGTTGTTCTATTTAAATTTTTTTTTAAGCAGGAAACAATTTTTGAATAAGACTTGCAAAAAACATGATTGCCGTCCAAAGCAAGTTCTGGGTAAGGCCTAATCTACGAAATAAATAGTATTTTCGGCAAAATCACCGCTTTCACTTTCACTTTGCTTGCGTTTACAATACTAACTGCGGCTGCGACAAACGACAACCTCAATAATACTGACAAACTGTAACAAATGTGAGCAAATAAATAATTATAGAAGGTGTGTATAAAGAAATTTTAGTTAAAACATCTGGTCAGAAATACCCACCCACTAATGGAATTTCTCAATAGAAGAATAAAAGTTTACTTTATTAGTTTATTACTTTATTAATTATTAGCCTATTTATTGCCCTCTTATCTTCAGACCCCGATAGCACAGGCGACACGGCGGCGTGCGACCATAAAACGTAAGAAGAGAACACAGAAATCCCAAAATATTCTAAGATATGCAATAGTTCTTAAAATATCTATGCATTTTTTCCTTTAAAATCACAATATATGCAAAATGCATAAAATCTGGTCTTTACTAATAATTAACCTCAACTATTCTCAAGTATTTTTTTATGGCACAAAACCAAGAAGGTTAAGAATCGAAGAATGTCAAAATTTAACGAATTTCGTATCATATCTAAAGGTGGCATTACAGTTGGCAAGCTTTTCTTTCTGAAGAAAGAGTTTTGATTGTAACAATTTTTAATTGCGGCAATGAAAATTGCCAATCGCTTTACAACGTGCAATTATTGCCCATTTTTCTTTTTGATTTTGTACACGCTGCAAACTAAATAAAATAAAATTGCAGATTACGTAACTTTTTCGTGATGTTCTGAGTATGCACGGTTCGTTATTTATAGGAATTAAAATGGATCAATTTTATGTAAATGGTGAGAATAACAAGAAAAGCAATCCACAATATAAAAATGATAGTAATCTAGAGCTGAATGGTAGAACAAAAATAAAAATTGCAACAGCTGATTACTAAACTCGGTTTGCGCATGCTCGTAACAAAGGTCTTGCAATTTTTTATTGCAGCAATAAAAAATCCCCAACTGTAATGCGGCCTTAATATCTACGTCCACTCGATCGCGAAGAGCATCGAATTGAACGATTGTTTCGTATCGAGTATATTGCTCCCACTCCTGATATTCTCCTGACAAGTAATAATTGTATTGTCCGTGTTTATGCAACCAAACATACATGACTAAAAAAGAAGATTTTTATTAATTCCATGCCATGCGTTAACAAGATAAAACATTTGATAAATAATATAATTAGTACCAACTATCAAGAAATGCTATTTTAATTTAATAAAGTGGAGTATTGTTCAACTTTTATGCGTATCATAAAGTTGTCATTATGCACCCCAAATAGAAAAAATATTAAAAAAAAATATTTATCAAAAATTAGGTTATACGTTTCTTTTGGCAGTTGTATAAAAGATGTAGTAGGTAATTTGATTAATAAACTCCTATACCTATCATTCTCGAAACAAGCACTTCACGTACTAGCAAAGAGTAACTCAAGTTAGGTGGGTTACTCTTTGGTAGTGTACATAACAATTTTAGTTAGTTATTTATAAAAAAAAATGTCTTTTTAGGTGCCCTGAAAGCTCGCAAGAAACCGGGATCTGGACTAAAGTCGCTAATGAGTGGTTTAAGGGCAGCGATGATTGGATTTTTCATAAAAGAAGTGCTGGATATTCTCCTTAAAGTTGTCGGTGCCGTTATAGCTGCCAAAATGCTGGCTGTTTCCTTTGGAACGCTGCTATTGGAAAAAGCAAGACTTGCGGTGGAGTTAAAAAATAGCAAACAAGACAATCATAAAGCTGTATACTATCAGGACACTCATCATGATCATCATTATGAAGATTTAGCTCATGGTTCTGGATGGTAGTGAAGAGGAGAGAACTTGAAGCTTTTAGAGTTTTACATTGTGACCTTTTAATAGCAGAAATGTGCATGCAATTTCTTTGGGGTCGATGGTGGTGGGATAAGAATTTCAAACACGTCTTGCACTTTCTAAAATTTCGTACTTGATATTTATCATTTTGAAATTAGACTGTTATTGAGCAGTAAACTTCATAGTTTAGGTAAATTTTTTTGTAGTATTAAGATAAAACTTCGGGGTTATAGGCTTCCTTGCCTAACCTATGAGGACATGAATAGTTCGAAAGCTTGGGGCGCTATCGCACTGGGGTTAAAGATATCCTTTTGTTTTAAAAGTGTCCTCTAGTCGGATACAATGATTTTGCCGAGTTTGTGCATTGGTGAGTTTGTGCATTGGTGAGTTTGTGGAGATTTGGGAAGAGCTAGACACTTTTGGTACTGTTAATGATGGATCACAAGCAGGGGAGCGATAATTTTTTCCAAATAGTTTTTAGGTTATTGCATCCGAATAGGGGACGCTTTTAAGACAAACGGATATATATAACCCTATATCGCTCTAAGTTTTCAAACTACACATATTCTCATCGGTTAGGTAAACAAGCCTATAATAACTTTATCTTACTATTTAATTTAGCAGAACAAGAATGTGTTTCTCGAAGACAAAAAGCAAATGCTCAAAAATCCAAAGGTTTTACCACGCTTGAGCT
The DNA here is from genome assembly GCA_963920685.1 of Polydrusus tereticollis. NCBI lineage: Eukaryota > Metazoa > Arthropoda > Insecta > Coleoptera > Curculionidae > Polydrusus > Polydrusus tereticollis. The sequence goes on along the minus strand of OY987326.1, from coordinate 38,634,755 downwards.
CACTTTCTTGACTTTGTGAATTGTAGTAAATTTAAAGACGCATAAATGTTGACAATTTTAAACGAACAGAAACAGTCGATATCCAACAGGGAGGGGTTCAATCATACAATATTTCTTTTTTTTTGTTGATTTCTTTGACTGCTTAAACTTATTTAAGTGATTTCCGTTTTTTTTCCTTTCTTGTGGGTTTCTCAAGGCTTATAATTTTATTTGGGCTTCTAGTTAACTTTTAAATCATTAATCTTTTAAGCAATTATGAGTATTTGTGTGATGATATGTGATGCGAGGTGTAAAATGTCAATATTCATAGTTCCATTATGGTTTCATTCGATTGAATATATATGGGCTATTTTTAAATTTATTATTGATTATGGATATTTTAATCTGCCTAAACGTTTCTTAATTAAAGGGGCTTACTACACTCTGGCTGAATTTTTTAATGATCCATCAGTTGAGTGATTATCTTAGTGAATTGTTTATTTTTTATTGACCGACGAAACAAATATTAATACTCATTTGCAAAGAAAACGGTCAAAACAATTACAAAATTTTGATTAAGTTTTAGGCTAAGTAATTTCATTACTCTTGGAACGAAAATAAAATGTTTGATCTGCCAACATAAACAAAAGATTATTAGGACGCAGAAAAAACTATTGTACTAATCAATATTTAATTACAAATTAATTTAGGACCAAGCTTGTGTAAGATTAAAAAAATACATGATGATTCTCGGAAAACAAACTTAATAACTACCAATTAACTTGAACTTAAATATGCGTCAATACTTTGAATTGCCTCCTCTAGCACTAATTACTGCCTGGACACGTCGGTTCATATCATCGATGAGCCCGCGAATGTCGCCTTGCGGAATATTCCTCCATTCTTCCTGAAGTGCCGCACGGAGCACGTTTAATGTCGCTGGTACCACTACTCGACTTCTAAGGCATCTTCCGAGCATGTCCCACACATGCTCTATAGGGTTTAAATCTGGAGAACGTGCTGGCCAGTTCATTTTCTCAATCTCAACTTCTACCAAATATTCAGTGACGCACCTTGCGGAATGTGGTCGGGCATTATCTTGCATCAAGATAAAACCATCGTCGATAAATGGAGCAAAAGGAACTACATAATTTTCGATAACTTCCTCAATATACCTCTGGGCGGTCAGCGATCCTCTATCAATAAATACTAATTCAGTACAGGCCTCACGTGATATTCCTGCCCAAACCATCACGGAACCTTCTTCATAACTAAGCCGGGAGTGAACGTACATTCAGCAAGTCGTTCGTTCGTTCGTCTCCACACTCGCTCTCGTCCATCTGGTGAGTGTAGGCAAAATCTAGACTCATTGGTAAAAAGTACACTGTTCCATTATGCCAAATTCCAATTCATATGTTCACGAGCAAATTCTAATCTTGCTACTCTATGACGTTGGAGCAATCTAGGGCTTGTTGCTGGTCGGCAAGACTTTAAACCGACATCCTGTAATCCTCGACGAACGGTCCAAGAACTGATATTTTAACCCCGAACTTCTCTAAGTTGATTTTTCGCCTGTACTGAAGTCAAGCGGCGCCTGCAAAGGGTTTTAAGGATAAGAAACTGGTCATCAATTGCTGTAGTCTTGCGTTGCGTACCACTACCCGCCCTTCGTGTATTTCTGCCTGTTTCCCTAAAGCGTTTAACTACTCTTTCGATGGTAGAGCGGCTGGTATTAAGTACTCTAGCCACATACCCATAATTTCGCCCGTCATCCACTAAAGCTACAGCTTTTGCACAATTTTCAGCACTTAAAGCCATTGCAAATACACAAATTTACTGTCAAACTGACAATAAAGTTTCAAACAACGAAAGACAGAGCCTTGTAAAAAAAATTCTGAATTTATATTGCATTAGAAATTACGTAAAAATTTAAATTATTGATAACCAAGATCATTTTGCAATAGTATGAGACTGAATTCATGTATTGACATGAACCAGAAAACAAAACGTAAAGAATAGATGACTCTAAATGAAAACTGGTATTTTAAAATAATTTTGCGACTTGGTTATTTCACAGGGTGTTTTGAAATTAGAGAAAAAACAACATTTCGATTATCCTTGTATAATATGCGGAATAACCAACGTTACTTAAGATTGGTAAAAGACACGTTAAAGTCGATAGTTGCACCTACAATCCTATAAAAGAATAACTCAAATCGGACTAAAAATAAGAAGTTATCATGCCTAAAACTTAATCAAAATTTTGGAATGAGCGTTTTCTGCGCACATGAGTCTATAAAAAATTAATTAACTGTGGTCTTAAGAACTAGAAACTTTCCAAGTGAGCTAACACTTGTTTGTACAAAAATATGTTAAGTTTGTTCTAGAAGTTTTTCTTTTTCTTTAAGTTGTTCCTTACCTCCTTATTTCTATATGATTAACAGTCTGGATATACTGTGTCATATAGTTAATATAGGTCTGTTATAATTGTAGACATGTTTTGTTTTGTTTTAGTTTTATTTATTTACATTTGTTTCGGACCTTCAGATTGTGTTTGTATCTATTGTATTAGCAGATAATGATTTTACTTTGTCAATAAGAATATTGTTCTCCAGACAATAAAGTACTTTTGAGTTTATGTTTCATGGAATGATGGTACCGATTTGTACTTTCCAGTGTTGATGTTCTTGGGAAATACAAGTCGAGGGTTGCCATATAGTTGAGAACTAGTATAGGTGCTATAGCCAAAGATACTCCGATGATTAGAAAAAATACAATTAAATCTTGTGTTATTTTCAAAATTTCTTTAATTAAATACTAGGTGCAAGCTTTTCTGTTAACTTTACTATTAAGTAATTTGTTGCTAATGTAAATATGTACCTCTAGGTTGTACGAATTAAAACGATATTGAAAATTTAGTTTTTCATATAAAATTTTATGAAACCTATATCCAACCTCCCTACCCAGAAATGTTAGCATCAAGTCAAAAGAACATCAATTTGTATTTTTAAAGTCATTAATACACTTTTAATTTTTTCCTTCCAGAGAATTTAATGTCAAAATTGACCTAAACCTATTATAAATCAACTTGACTAATACGTTATTGGTCAGTAGGACAATCTAGCAATTAATAGTATCTAATTAAATTATGGCATACCTTACCTGGAATGTATTAATAAAAATAACGGAATTCAGTTAAAACAATAGGCGATTTATTTATGTAACAATTAAAAACCAATAAATTACAATTATTGGTCCTCAACACATGCATATTAAATAATTCTCAAACTAGACTGATGGTCTGATGGCTGCATAAAAAAAAATATGAATATACCGGGTGTCGGAAATTAAACGTTGGACATTTTTGACCTTACATTTTCTGCATTGTTCCAAAGCAGCATGTGTCATCTGTACAGGGCCATATATTTTATACGATCAATGTAATGACTAACCCGACTTTTAATTTCAAAAAATTTTTTTAGTAGTCTGTACTTATACTTAGTATCTACACTAAATAATTGTAATAAATCAAAAAGGAAATGTTTTAAATAATCCCATGCAAATTTTAAGATGCTCCACTTAAGCACAATTAATTGTTAATTTTAGACCGAAAGCTTATTTTTATTTATTAAAAAAAATAATTTAAAACTTATGTTATTTAGAAAAATGTGCTGGATTTATAAACTTAAAAAGTTCGTAAATCTGAGGTTCAGATGGCGTTGGAAATGGAAGTTCAATTTATACTAAAGAGAACACTCAATTTATAAAAGCACCAGTATTATTTTAATTATTATTATTTATTAGGTAAAGTAGGAACAATTCTTTAATGCACTTAAGCTTAGTTCATATAGATGCGAATCACGAATTGCGAAATGCGCGAATTTCGCATCGGACAAACTACCTCTCTTGTCCTATATCATATAGAGATGCGAATTTCGGAGATTTTAGTGTTTTTAGTTTTGAACGGTTGGTAACGAACGAGACTACATAACCTGAAGAAGTTCATGACCAAGCCATTTTCATTTATATAAAGGGTTTTCCAATAAGAGGTGTTATTTTGATATTCAAAGGAAAATGCCATTTTTTGAGATAAATGATCGGATGATGTTTATTTCATTATAAAGAGGAAGGTATGCCGTTAATAATGAAAAATAACATCAGGCAAATGACCACCACGACCACGCCTACAGGACCATATCCTTTTCATGAAATTTTCCATATCCAAATCGCAAAGTGGCTGCCCTATGCCATTTTTTGAGATAAATGATCGGATGATGTTTATTTCATTATAAAGAGGAAGGTATGCCGTTAATAATGAAAAATAACATCAGGCAAATGACCACCACGACCACGCCTACAGGACCATATCCTTTTCATGAAATTTTCCATATCCAAATCGCAAAGTGGCTGCCCTATGTCCTCGATAGCCTCACGAATTCCATCTTTGAGGTCTTGAATCGACGCTGGGCAGTTGGCGTAGACCTTCGCTTCTTTAATAGCAGATAGGCCGCGATTGCTCTGCGTCGTCGCACAAAGAATAATAATTGTTCTTCACTCATTTTTAATATAATTGATATTTTCGAGTATACACCACAAACAGTTAAACTTAAAAATAAGGTTATAGGAAACAGCTGTGCGGTCCTACACAAGGGCGCATGCTCATAACCAAAATCGCACGAATATTCGTAAAATATTGAAAGACATTCAAGATTCCCGCTCCTAAGATTTTAAATTTTGCGAAATCCCAAAATCCTTTAAATTTCGTTCTGGCACTTTTACGTCAAATAAATATTTAAAATTGACCAATCGCATCATCTCAAGATTCCCGCCCCCCAGATTTGAAATTTTGCGAATTCGCAAAATCTTAAAACTTTGTTCCGACACTTTTGCCGCCAAATATATATTTGAAATTGACCAATCGGAGCATTATTCGCAATTCGTAATTCGTGATTCGCATCTATATGAACTTAGCTTTAGTTTGTCTGTCTGTGATACATAAGTAAAATAAAGGCGAAGAGGCAAATCTATAAAAGAATTTTGGTAAACAACAAGTGCTTTTTCGAAAATTGTACTTTGTAATGCAAACATAGCTACTTAATTAATGAAATAGTTATATGTATTTTTATTATTATTATTATAGTTAGTTTAGGTTTGCCGCTATAGACAATGTCCATAAAGTTCGATTTAAAAATTTCTTGACTGATGCTTGAAAAGCCTTTTACACTCTGCATACTAGCATTCTTTAAACCTTTAAACGTCTTGTGTCTAATATGTTGGTTATTAGGTATCCCCACAAAAACAAGACCCCTACTGTGAAGGTATGAGCTGGGCAGTCGTCCATCTGAAATCTAATTTCTTGTATTTTTCAAAAAAATAATTTTAAAGTAGTCCCAGAACATATTGTCCGGTTAAATTGTGATTAAAAAGGAGTGACCAAATAATATGATCTCTCAAAATGCCAGTTCACACGGTAAGCGATCACTGTGAGTAAGAGTGAGAATCACCTAGTATAAACTAGCGCTACGTCCTACATGCGATTATTATTTGCCCTCTTCATCATATTAAAACAACCCCCCCCCCCCCCCCCTCGAGTTATGTCCCCATCTGTTGGTTCTTGAAATACGGTATTTATAACGATAACGTTATTTATGTTAATGTAAGACTCGCAAAATGGTGGTATTATGTTTCCTCACCTTGTCTCCGATATGCCGAACACTTATAATTCCCTTATAAGTATAATAGTAGCAAAATATTTAAATCTTTATTTTTCAAAAGCAGGATTATTGCCTTCGTCCTGTCTTCTGCAATAACATTTGTTTTGTTTAAACTTGCTTGCAGTGAACCGCCTGAGTTTTTATCTAATTTGTTTGATTTGTTTAGAAGAGTTTCATTTACCTATTTCAAATTTTTGAACAATTCTGGTTATGGTCGATATTGCTCTAATTGGATTTTCTGGATAATGTACTGCAAACACATCGGATACAAAGTAGTGTTAAGAGCTAATTAAAATTAAATTAGTTTACAGTAACCAAATTAATTGAAATATTTGCTGGCACCTTCATTACAATAATTCAGACCCGTATTACCTAGATATTTTAGAAACATAAAATAATATATTCGTTAAATACCCTGCATGAAATAAATTATCAAAATTTTAAAAGTGAGTTTGGCTTATTGAATACTTTAAAAAGTTTAAATACACTTTTAGTCTAAAATAAATAGGGAAGCCAACTATGACCTTACATTTTGCATGGGATTTCCTATGTTGCGCCGGTCCTGTATAAGTCATGTTCAACCCAAGGTTCTGGCATCAAACTTTGTACATGTCTTTCTCAGACACCCCGTATAAGATCTACACCAGGAATAAATTTGCCGTATTCATACAACCATAGACGTAGCAATACTTTTTTTGTATGGGAGCAGGTGCTGTAAATTGCAAAGAAATAGTGCGTTAGGCCATATTATGATTTTTTTTATGACGGACAAGATTAATGAATTTATTAATCAGGGGCTTGCAAATGCAAAATTTCACATTAATAATTAAAACCTTACTAATATCTGAATCTCAATACACTTAATATGTTAATATGACTAGTTAGTACCCCAAGTCTTCAACTTTAGATTTCTCATCCTGCTGAGTTGTACTCATCAATTTGGGACAACTTTCAGCTCCGCTAAACTCGTTGTTACTATCCCCTGATGATGAATGCTTAAGCATTCGAAACATGTACGAAACATTTTTTTACTTTTACAATTATTAAACTGTAGAGGAAGACTGCATTGTTTCAATTACATCACTTTGACTCCACCAAAAGTATGTCACCCCAAGACAAAGTTTCTTCCAGGTCTTTATTGATATGTGAGACCTCTTGCCCAATAGTGATGTGCATTGGCAACCGATGTCCGAGCATACAATGTAAATGGTGAAACAAGTGTGCTATTATCAGCGACGCTGTTGCTTTTGGATTTTTCCAGAAGATCGTTAATATATAGGAAAAGAGGGTGGGCGACAATATAGAACATTGAGGGACTCCGGCGTTGATGTTAAATGTGTCTGAAAGAAATCTGTTCATTGCCACACGCAGATAACGGTCTTTAAGAAAGTTTGACAGCCATGAACAAAATTGCGTATGCTCTCCCTTTAGTTAGGAGCCCATCATGCAATACTCGGTCAAATGTTTTGGAAATGTCCATCGCCCGGGACTCCCCATGATGTTCTATTGCGTTGTTCCAAAAGTGAGTAACATAAGCAAAAAGGTCTCCTGTTGATCTAGACTTACGGAATTCATAATGTATTGACGTTACTGAATGATTGAATCTATCCTCTTTGGATTGAATTCAGTAAAGAAAATAAAATAATTAAGTGAAAGAAAGTTAGACTTTTTTTCCTATATAAACGTCAATAATTTAACATTCATCATGATCATGACATCTCGGTCAGTGGCGGATTCAGAAAAAATCGACAGGGGGGGCACACACAGAGGCGTAACTAGTGTGACTTATTATCTTTCTTTCTTCCCGTCTTCTTCAGAAAAATGCGCCGCAGGCAATTTTCTTTTTTTTGATGCCACGCTCTTTTTTGGTCTACCTATTAAACAAAATCTAGAAAGTCTACTTTTAATTTTTTGATGGCCTAAAGAATTGTAGAAATAATAATTACCTAATCGATTAGTGCCCTACGATTTTTCTTATATTTAACGTACCCTACCTAAAACAATTTTTAACACTTTTAATATTGTTACACATACTTTGAATAAATATTTTTAATCTTCCTTCCTTAGAAATAAATTGATTTTTCAACAATATTAAATTTAGGGGGTGAAATTTTGTCGTCGCAATGTCGTCGGCGATGATGGAAAGAAATAAAATAATGCAAATATTGTAATTTTGTTTGAGGGAGCTAATAAGCAAATTGGGGGGCTAAGCCCCCCTAGCCCCCCCCCCCCTAGTTGCGCGTCTGGGCACACATTAGATATAAGTTTCTCCCAGAGAGTTTCATTTTTAAAGGGGTTATTTAATAAATTATTATAAACCTAGAATAAAGAGTTTAAATAAATTCTAATCGTAGTCTTCGAGGATGCTTCTTTATAAATATATTTAAAACCTCTTCAGGATCTACTTCAATATCTCTGTTAATATGCAGCATATTCTTTTTAAAGCGCTAAAAGACCTTTCAGCAGTTGCAGTTGTGATTGGTAAAGCGCAAAGAATTCTTAAGATGTACTGTATGTTAGGAAGCATGGAAGAAAATTTGAAAGCATCCATTGGATTATCAACTTTTTGCGGTTTGCTTATTCAAAGCTCTTTCCATAAAACTAATTCTCCACGAAGGGCGTCTATACTTGAGGGTAAGTCGCATTCATATTTTTGGGCGGCATCAACAATTTCTCGATCGGGAAAGTTAGATTCAAAATAATATTTGGGAACTACTTTTTGTAACTGCGAAATAACAATATTATTTTTTTTATCAAAGCGGACATCTAGCTCGGAAATAAGGAAATCCAGGTAGGGCAAATATGTATTAACTCGAAAAGAGTCCTCAGGATCAGTCAAGCGAGCATTAGCACGGTTTTGTTGAAAAGCGGTGATTCTAGGAATCCGAATTTCAACGTCCATTTTTTGAGCAATACTTTTCGTTTCATCAAAATTTTCTCGAATTCTGTTTAACGCAGATTTCACTGCATCAAACATTAACATGCCTTTGCTGTAGTCAAGGCTGGAGCTCTGCAACTGGATTGAAAGTGGAAGTGTAATGGACAAAAATTTCCTTAAAATTTGAAGGCTTAACAAAAATTCAAATTTACAAATTGCGGCGGATAGTGACTGGGCCTTACTTGAGGCATGTAAACCGCTACTACTTATCTTATCCAGTGCGCATACTACTGCAGGGAATATTTCTAAAAAATGTAGAATTCTATCGTGCCTCTCAACCCATCTAGTTTCGCAAATTTTTTTTAGCCTTTACTGCTTTTTGTGCTGGTAAAATTTCCCCAATTTTTGAACTTAGAAGTTTCTCTTAAAAAATTATTGACACTTGTACTGTACAATTTTTTGTCGCTGTGTTTGGAATTTTGGGTGTTGCGCTTAGGTTCGTTCGTGAAATTATTATGACGTGCCCCCGTGCCCCCCTCTAAATCCGCCACTGATCTCGGTCATTTGCTAAAGTGTGTGCATTGAAACATACTTCTTATCTTAACGTAACTGCACTTTTCAATTATTTTTGTGAATTTTTTAGGATTATAGGTAATTGACCTGAACCCTGAACTTATTTTAATTTTTGCCGAATCGACACATTACAGGAGGTCTCATCATGAGGTAACATTTAGCCTACCATGACTTAAGATAAAATAAAACTACTATTATTGTTTTTGATATTTAATCATTTTATTTATTTTAATGAAGCTAAATATTGTTGGTGCAGAAAGTCTACGCATATCATCCTTTTGATTCCTTTCCGTTGGACTCATCCGTCCAGTCATCCTTGTCTTTAAACCATTCTTGGGCACTATATAAACTAATAGGTATTCTAGGTGTCACATAATAGTTACAGTTTTTGTGAGTGCCGGTTGTGAACTCGACAGTCGAGAAGCTATGCAGTCGATTTTGGTGTTACCGGTGGTGATCTGTGTGGTGTTTGGTGCACCTAGTATAAGGGTGGGTGTTTTGTGGTTTATATTTAATTAAGTTTAAGCTTAGGAAAAACGATGGCTTTGTAATATCGGTATAAGTACAGTGTTTCATTCTTTAATGATTTTTTCCTTTATTCGAAATTAGAAAGAAGCCCGAAAGAAGTATTTCATTAAATTTTTTAAAATGTATTTATTATAAAGTGAGGCGGTATTTTTTATGTAAATACTCTTCAGGGGCATTAGTGATTAATTACATTCAATTTTTTTATGGACCTTTCTTTGCGGCAACTCAATTCTAAAAAGCACTTTAAATATTACACTTCAACTAGTCTATTATTACCCTTCACATTGTAAATATTAATACATCATTTATACCCATGTTCTAATATACAGGGTGTTACAAATTCGACATACGAGCATTGGAATCTCGGAAACCATAGGAGTTAGAGAAACGGTTAAAGGGGGCAAAGTTGTGCAATTCGGTGCTGATTAAAATGCCCCTTTAAAAGTTTTAAAATTCCGAACACTTCCGATATTATTCGAAAAAAACCTTTTTTTCTGAGCTCATTTGAATAGCTATTTAAAAATAAATGACACTTTGTCGTTGCAACTTTTTCTCCTTTACAATATGACGTTATTAAACTAAAGATCCGACGTTTCGTTTCCGAGCGGCCAGCATCAACTTTATTTTTTTAAATACGGACCTGGAATTTTTTTTACCGATTTTTAAACCCCCCTACCCTCAAAATGTAATGGCGGTATTACTTTCTAATAATGAATTGTTTTTGCTTATTTCCTTTTAAATTCGTATTTTATATTTGTCAGTCCGGTCCTGGCAACGAATCACAATATTAATTAAACACTCTATTTTATTTAAAACATTCATACATAAGTAACATAATTTATTTTATAAGAATTTTCTAATAATTATAAATTTCTTAATTATAAAACCTAATTATCTAAATGTTCAAAAATATTGCCGTTTTGCTTAATGCAACGATCGATTCTTCTTCCAATTTTGGCGACAGCCCTTTCAACCGAGCTTCTCCTTATCCTACCAACTGCAACCTGTATGCGTTATTCCAGTTTCTCCATGGTATCTAAGTCATTTTTTTAAATAAAATTTTTTAATGCCCCCCATAAAAGAAATCCAGAGGCGAAATATCTGGCGACCTCGCTGGCGACTCTATTGCCCCACCATTTCCGATCTACCTATCAGTAAGATCAACTTTAAACAAACTTTAAAGAATTGGAAGAATAATACAACATACAGTTCGTAGGCTATAAAGGTCAATTGAAAGGGGGTAGTATAGCAAGGATCAAAAGAAACATCGATCTGTGCATAGGTAGGTACCTATGGGTTAAAGGAAATATTTTTGAACATTTTGGAAATTAGAGCTTTCCTAATAAACTCAAATTTTCATGAAACCCATTTGTAAAGGTTTTTATAAAAATAACGTTTTTAATTATAATTGTGATTCGTTGCCAGGACCGGACTGACAAATGTAAAATACGAATTTAAAAGGAAATAAGCAAAGGCAATTCATTATTATGAGAAAGTAATACTGCCATTACATTTTGAGGATAGGAGGGTTTAAAAATCGGTACAAAAAATCCATATAAATAAATAAAGTTGATCTTGGCCGCTCGGAGACGAAATTTCGGATCTTTGGTTTAATAACGTCATATTGTAGAGGAGAAAAAGTTGTAATGACAAAGTGTCATTTATTTTTAAATAGCTATTCAAATGAGCTCAGGAAAAAATAAAAACGATTTTGCAAAATTTCGTTTTTTTTTTCGAATAATTTCGGAATTTTAAAACTTTTAAAACGGCATTTTAATCAGCACCGAATTGCACAACTATGGTTGCCGAGATTCCAATGCTCGTATGTCGAATTTGTAACACCCTGTATATACTAAATTAATTATAATTTTAAATAATGCTTTAGTAAATTTATACATCCAGCAAAGAAAAACTGAAAATTTTATTTTGTCAATGTTATCTTGATGACATTATGCCACAGTTGAGAAAAGTGGACAAAGCCAAAATAATTGTGAAAAAATTTGGATTACTAAATTATAGTAGGTACTCTGCTATAGAAGTGAAAAGTATAGTCGGGTAAATCAAGCTCGAAACTTCGGAATTCTCAGAAGCAGTACCAATTTAAATTAAAAAAAATATAAAAATATGTCAGTGGGGAATACTTTTTTTTCCTTGTAATAAAAACCGGACTAGGTGCCAAAATCAAAATTTTGAGATAATTAATATTTTTGGTATATTAAGTTTATTTTTGGTCATAGAAACTCGCAAATATTTTTATACGTTAAACAAAATAAATGTTTTGGCCCTATTAACTTGGAATTTTAATAAGAATCTTTTAATAATTTTTAAAAAATTATAACTTTAAATTCTGAAAAAGGTGCCAAATGATCAAAATTTGAAAAGCGTGCTAAGTGTGGTATTTGTAATTATGTTTTTAACTTTTTTTTTAATTCGCGCTGAAGTTTTAAGATCTATATACCCAGATGATTAATTCGGATCAAAACGAGCAAATAGATTAGGTACTTTGCCCATTTTCTGTAGTTACTATTTATTTGTAGTGTTGAGTAGACGCATAGTAAAAAAATAACATTTTTATTCAAAATAAATTTATATTATTGAAGTAAATAAACTACAAAATAATTATTTTTACAAAGAAAACATCAATCAAAAAAAAAAATTTCATAGAATTCTCTATTTTGAGGCTTTGAAAATGGTAGTTTTTAAATTTAAATGCTTTCATTTCCGTTTTTCCGATATTTATTTCTTGTTCTGTGAATGGCTTCCATTATAAATAGATAAAGCTGGGTTTATATACTCGAAACGTTGGTGATGTTGAAGTTATGTTCAAGTTGGTGAGGTTCGACATTCGACAGTCCCGAATATGGCATTTATAAAGTCAGTAGCGAAGTTCGAAAAGTTGTTGTTTGATTGATTGAAATTTTTGACATTTGACATTTTGCTGTAACCAAAATTAAAATAGCGTCTTCATTCATCGAAACGAACCTCTCGAACTCCGAACATAAAAATTGGTTATCTCGAACTACACTTTTCGAACTTTGCACGAACTGAGTTTATAAATTAAACTGAGTGTTCCCTTTAGTTTAAATTGAACTCTCATTTCCAACGCCAACTGAACCTCAACCTCGCCAACTTTGCGAGTTTATAAATCCATTTATTTTATAAGTTTATAAAACCCATTAAGCGCCAAACACAGAAATTCCAACGTAATGTGAAATATATTTTATTAAACAAGCTTTATAACACTTAAATATTACAAAAAAAATACTAAAACAGTTTGACATTGACAGGTAATCACAAAAAAAAATGGTGCGTTTTCGAACCTTTGGCAGAAATGAGGTATAATTTTTAAAATCCTTAATTTTATTTTTTGTGGAAGCTTTCAAAGCATTTAGTATGTAAATGAACTTGACATTTTTGACAAATAAAAACTGTATGGTTTGAGCACTCTCTGCACCTTCTCCTGGCGCTTTGAGCGTGTTTTATAATTACTTATATGACCAACATTATCTTTTCGGACTTCAGTCGGCAAGCTATTCTTAGACGGCCTACCCATGTTTACTGTTGATGGCTGACTTAATTCTTCCTCCTGTTCTCTCTCAGTCTGTTCTTTTTCTATCTCTTGCTCATCAGATTTCATTAGACAAACAGCGATATATGAACGAAAATTAACTTGTGACATAGAGCTTTGATTTGCCAATCTGTAAAGTTTCCAGGCATTTACAATAGAACTATCAATAACGTTTTTAAAAAGTGGCCACCGCCATTTCTTTCCCCTTAAACCAATCCTGTAATTAGCTATGGCATTGTCGTGTAAGTCAACGCCGCCCATGAATTTATTGTACTCTTGGATGACATATGGCTGATACATTCTCCAACACATAACCATTTGTAGCAAGGTATGATATCCTGCAAGAATAAGTATCCCAAGAAACCGCTTCAATAATGTATTTGTCAGAACAAAATCGTGACAATTATTATCATGGGCATATTTTATGGAAAAGTTCGTTATAAGATTGTAAACTTCATCATCAAAAAATAACTGGAAGCATTCGTACGGAGTTTTTCCGGCGAGAGAGTTCTCAATTTGTATACTCGCTTCAATTCCATGTAATTCCGGCGATGATAAAAATGTTGGATGCGTTTTTTTAGCCCATTTTGGGGCATTGTCCTCACTACATAGTTTAGGTTTTTACTTGATTTACTTGTTGACGGTTCAAAATCTGTTACGGTGTCTTTAGTAGAAATTTCAAAAGTACCGGCAACCTCTCTAATATCATTGTCACCTGAAATATCGCTTGATATATATCAAAAAAAGCACAAAAATTGTACCGAAATATGTTACGTTATAACATCCTCATCAATAAATTCTTCGTCTGTCAATTCATCATAGTCCGGAGGTATTATTGCAATATCTGTAACTTCATCGTTGCTCACGTTTTCAAGTTCGGCTTCTAACTCTAACAAACTTAGAGCCCTTTTCGGATTATTCGCCCACTTAGACATTTTTGGCAGTAACATACATCGAAAAGCACTGTTTCAACTCTAGATATTAACTAAATACCCTATCAAATACAAACAAGTCATGTTCGCCTAAATAAGCAAATTCCTGTCTCAACAGGAATATTATGTACGTCGACGAAGTCGATTTCCGCCAAAGGTTCGTTTTCGAACCATTATTTTCAAACACAACTTTCGATGGTATCAACATTTTTGTTGGCTATGCTAATAATTATTCATTGATTGTTAGGCTGGATAGAATAAATTTTTAACGTTTTTTGCTACAAAAAAATGTTATCAATAAAAATAACACAAAGAAAATGAATCCGTGTCGAAGGAATTCGAATTTCGGATATTCAGCAAAGAGTTTTGTCAAGAAAAAATAAATTTATAGTCAAAAGAAAATTTAATTTAGTTACAAAAATATCTTGTTTAAAGGCAAGAGAATATATAATATAAAAAAATAATTTAGAAAATGGTGCGTTTATGCACCATTGGCGCTTAATGGGTTTTAATACACAAAATGGCACAGTTAGGAATGACCAACGATTACAGCTGATTATTTTATATTAATGAATGACCGTACTGACATAGAAATAGCTCGATCAAATTTGATTAGGATGAGAAAGGTACTCAGCGCCAGAGGCCTAAAATTGAACTGGAGGGTCAGGTTGGTGAGATGTTACAATCTTCTCTGCACTTTTTTATGGCGTAGAAGCTTGGACGTTGAACACAAAGACCATACCAAGAAAATTGAATCATTCCAAATCTGGGTCTACCGAAGAATTCTGAAAATTTCACTGACTGATTACGTAACAAACACTGACGTCATAAGGAGAACGAACAAGGAGAGGGAGATAATGGAGACCATTAAGATCCGAAAGTTACAATACCTTGAATATATTACACGAGGGGAGAAAAGCTATGCTTCAACTGATTGGATAGGGAAATATCTGTGGAAAGAGAAATGTAGGTTGGCTAGTTCGCAGCCAGGATATTCTCCTGGCTGAGAAAATAGAAGGAAGCACCTCGAGGGAACTCTTCACAACAGCAGTTTCCAAACTCAGGATAGCCGTGATGAATGTCAACCTTCGTCGTGGAGAAGTAGAATAAGTAATGGCACTTATCACGGCATCTAAAAATTTTCTGACACGTTTGGCACATAGCCCGCTTTATGGGTTGTTCATGGCACGAAACACTGTTTTCAGGTTTAAACGAGATTTTGGATTCTTCGGCACTTAGTCCAGTTTTTATTACAAGTCTTCAAGTATTAAATATACAGAGCACTTATTTACTACGGGTTTTAATTTCTATCGTCTCACTGATAATATTGTCATTTCCGACGACAACCTGGAGCAAATTTGTTCGTAGAAAAAGTGCAGTCACAGAAAATATAATATGATGGTATATGGTATGGTATGATGGTGTGGTATATGATATGGTGTACCACTCGCACGGATTGCTCATTTCATTTCACTGGTGGAAAATGAGTATCATTCAGTGCCCGTTGTAACAATATATTATTAAATTCTAATTTTGAAATTTCAGATTTTTTCTATAAGTTTTAAATATTTCTTCACAGATTTCGTATAATATGGTCTGATTTTTAAAGAGAAAACTAATGGGATAGACATTTTTGGGGTCGCTGATGATTACTAATACATTGTCAAAATGAAGATTTAAAAAGAAATTTAGAAAGTTATTACAATTAATTATAGAAATTAGCCAGTTATGAATTTCTGATAAAAATTACAGGGTTGGCAAAAATTTGCACAACATTTTGCAAAAGTTATAATGCATTTTTTTATTTTTATTTGAAATTAACTCTAACCATAATTGTAATTATATATAGTGTTTATGGTAGTTTTTAAGAAAAATAATATAATTTAAAGAAATAGTCCACTCTCGAAGTGGAGTTGAAATATAGGGAAAAGGGGAAAGAAAGTTAAAAAGTCTTTCTCCACTAATTTAATAGTGAGCTATCAAAGGCTCAATTTTAAAATTAAAACGTCTCTACATGTTTGGAAGGTAGTAACCTTCATCTTCAGGAGACAAAAATAGTGCGGCAGTTATTATTAGCAGTAGAGAGAAAACTGTTGGTGGAAAGTGACGCTGATGAAGCTTTTTTTTTTTTTTTTTATTTTGACAAGATATTAAAAAATTGAATGTAAATGCAATCAGCATACTGAAATTGTAAATGAAATGTTATATTTAATTCAAAATTTATGTGAAGACTCTGTCAATTTGTGGTAGAATTTAAAAAGGAAAGATATTCGTCATTTGAAAGTCATGAGTTAGGATATATAAAAGAATCTTTTGGACATTCTAGGTCATGTTATAAAAGTTTTTTTATTTTGTAGAAGAAAAGAGAAAAATTTTTGTTAGCATTTTATGAGAAATTCTGTAAAAAGAAAGAAATTTGTAATTAGTAATGAAATAAAATTATTAATAATGTCTGTACTTACATAATGTTGAAATTTCATTTGTAAAACTTAATTACTGGGGACCTAAGGTTCCGTCAACTTGCGTTATGTTCGTCCCATTATGTAGGGAAAATAATAGAATTAGATTTAAAATAAAATTAGTAAAAAACACACAGATCTTATATTTTATATACTTCTCATTCTCATTTTAACTGTGTCCGTCTCCCTATTTAGTCTTTGAGGGTAATTAAATTTTACAAATGAAATTTCAACATTATGTAAGTACAGACATTATTAATAGTTTTATTACATAACTAATTACAAATTCCTTTCTTTTTACAGAATTTCTTATAAAATGCTAACAAAAATTTTTCTCTTTTCTTCTACAAAATAAAAAAACTTTTATAACATGACCTAGAATGTCCAAAAGATTCTTTTATATATCCTAACTTATGACTTTGAAATGACAAATATCTTCCCTTTTTAAATCCGACCACAAATTGACAGAGTCTTCACATAAATTTTGAATTAAATATAACATTTCATTTACAATTTCAGTATGCTGATTGCATTTACATTCAATTTTTTAATATCTTGTCAAAATATTTAAAAAAAAAAGCTCCATCAGCGTCACTTTCCACCAACAGTTTTCTCTCTATTGCTAATAATAACTGCAGCACTATTTTTGTCTCCTGAAGATGAAGGTTACTACCTTCAAAACATGTAGAGATGTTTTAATTTTCAAATTGAGCCTTTGATATCTCACTATTAAATTAGTGGAGAAAGACTTTTTGACTTTCTTTCCCCTTTCCCTTAAAAATAATATAGTTGACCTTTTTGTATGAATTTCCAAAAACTAGATAGAAAAGATCAGAATTCGTGTTTCAAAAAATTGTTTGCAATGACATTAGAATCTAGAGGATATTCCAGATCGGAATTTAAAAATCTGGAATGAAGCGACAAGCTTTGCAGAAGCAGAGAATATCTTTTAAAATATTGTCGAGTGTATTACTATAGGTATTGGTAATTGTTCTTTCCCAGCCATATTGAAGTGATATTTTTCCACTCGTGGACATATGTTTTTAATGCGTTCTTTCGCTGCTGTTAGAGGTATAGTTAGCAAAGTTGAACATATTTATTTTTAGCAACTAAACCGATGGATAGCTTAAATCTGAATTTACTTGATATTATGTTATTATCAGTTCTCGCACCATATAATGCAATAAAACATTCCATTGTAATAATCTTCATGCACATTATATTATTTAAAATAACTGAAAGGTTGGTGGAACCGGTCGTAAAATGGTTACATGTTGTTCATTATCGCCGGCTTGGATTAAAGTAAGATCAACTAATAGCTCTTCGAGTGAACTCCGAAATTCATCGATCGATTTTAAATTTTGTCTCGCGCTATTTAACTTTTGTGATAAAGCGGAAGGTGATTTTTCTAGATAAAATAATTTTTCTTCCCAATATGGTTTTCGATTACCTTGCTATCCTTTTTTCGGTCTTGACGTTCTTTTCCCAAATTTCTATTGTATACTATTATCTCTTCTAACAAGTGTTTAAATTCGTCAGTCGACATTCCATACCATTTTACTTATTTACCATATCATATAATCCATTATATACCATATAATTTACTATAGTTTACAATCAATTATTAATTGAAAGCAATATTCCATTTACCATTTTCTTTTTCTAATATTTAAAGTTCGGTGCTTCTTGCGATTTCTCTTCTAATTCTATCAATTGATTTTCGGCATATATAACTTATCCATACCAAGACGACAATCGTCAATACCAATATTGTTACTGTTAAACCATCTTGAATGCTTCCAAATTTTGTTTCCGTGGTTTGGCCTCTACTACTATCAGCTTGAGCTACGATAATTTGTTCCTTGCTCTGTGTTTTTCCCATTCTAAATCATTTTTTCCCATTCCTAGTTCTTGAGCAGGATCGTCAGGTAATAATCTTTATGCAGATTATACTATTCGAACTAAGGGTTGGTGGAAGTGGGCAGAACTCATAAATAATATACCTTTTAGATCTATATTTTATATATCTTTTTACAATATTCGATCCATACTCAAATAGGTGCTGAATAATCATAATTCAGTTACATTATTATACTTGCTGACATTAATAATATTATGGACGTTATGATTTGCAATAAACTGTTTAAATACTTATATTTTACTATGCCATCGAGCTTTCCAGTCGTAAAAGTATCAGCTGCTATAATAAATTTATTTTTACCTTTTTTATAGAAACAGACATGGTATCACACCCTTTAAAGGCATGGATAAACTATACAAGCTACTTATTTTTTTAATGATATCCTTATTTACATACTAAATTATCTCGGTATCATGAAAAAAAAATGTATCCAAATCCAGAATGCTTCTGAAAATTCCGAACTAAACGCAACTGTTTCTGTTGATACTTTCCAATATCGTGTTTATCCTATAAAATCATCTTAGACGTTTATTACCATCCATAATATCCCAAGAGCATTGATAACTACGAGATACGAGTTTTACTACATATTTCGAAACAGCGTTACTAGTAATGAGAAAAACTAAAAAACTAAAAGTAACGTGCTTGAAGAAGTTGTAATAACATTTTAAGTTGTTTATCAATGTTCCAGGGATATTCGGTGAGAAAATTTAATGACATTCTGAGTGTGGTGTGTAAGTTTCAATGACCCTGGACGTAATCCAATAGGCCAGATTGACATTTCAAATTGTAATAATTACAGAATTGTCAAAACATTTTTGTTCCATGGTAACGTATGATGAAATAAGTGATAGCTATCCATGGGCTGTTATTAGTGTAATGTTATTGTCATTGGTTGCTTTTGTAACGGGACATTTTTTTAAGTGTCTCACCCGATTGGCGATTTTCCTGCTGTCTATAATAAAAAACAAATTAGACATGTCTTAATGATTTTCCGCAAGGAAGCCAAATTTGATGTCAAAAAATATATATAGGTTCACAACTTTGACAGATACGACGCCATTTTGGATTTTTTTAAATGGCAGCCCTCATCGATAACCACACGAGTGAAGTGCGTTTCACGAACCGATTCAAAAACATTTAGTTGTTGATATTTATTTTAAACCATCCTGGAAATACGGGGGTTCCTTAATTGCCATCATCGATTTTGTCTTTTAAGTGTCTCACCCCTTTAATAAATAGACGTTTTAGGCTGAAAACCCCAATTTCACAGTAACATAATTACCCCTGGTCGAGCTGTTTACGCTATAATCAAATACAACAGATCTGAAGAAGTGAAAAATACTACGCCATTTTGAATTGAAAATAAAAATTGCCAGAAAAAATAAATTGGTATTTCCGGAACGGTAGAAAATAAACTATACGTATTTAAAATTGGATCACGAAATTCAATTTATTCGTGTGGTAATGAATGAGGGTTGCCATTCTAAAATATTTGTCAAATTTGTAAACCTATATATTTTTTGACATTAAATTTGCCTTTCTTGCGGAAAATAATTAAGGAAAGTGTAATTCGTTTTTTATTACAGGGCAAGACAATTAAATCAATATCCCTCTATCTGAGATTACAAATAGACAAATAATTCGATTACAGTTACGTCAAGAAATTTTCACTTATAATATCCTTAGTGTTTACATTCTTACTTTAAAAAGGAGACTTCTAGTTGGCTATATATAAATGTACATAGTTAAAAAAAACTTGTATTAACAAATGAATTTAAACATTGTGTAATGGTATTTGATGAGCATATTACAGCTATTACTTGCGAGTGTTTCGTTATTTCAGTAGTGCTAATTGTTATTGATTCTTGGTGCTTTTAAAGTCAAACCAAA
Source organism: Polydrusus tereticollis (assembly GCA_963920685.1). Taxonomy (NCBI): domain Eukaryota; kingdom Metazoa; phylum Arthropoda; class Insecta; order Coleoptera; family Curculionidae; genus Polydrusus; species Polydrusus tereticollis. The sequence continues at coordinate 38,614,310 of OY987326.1, read as the reverse complement.
AGCAAGAAAATGCGCTTGTTGACTGCATCGGTCGAGACAGATCTAATTTCATTGGGATCTAAATCCTGAAATGCTTGGTTAACCCGCTGTCAAATTTACTGGTGATTTGTATTAACATTGAAAATGTTTATATTATCGCACGGGCACGTAGTATGGGTACGGAATTCGAAATTCTTGTGTTGCATTTGTCCCTGACGTCACACCGAGATAAATGATCGGGATCAGACCAAGTCGTGAGTAATCGTATGGTTTCGCTGGAGAAGTCAGCGGGTGCAGGCTGGCGCGGCTGGAGCGCGCTTCAGATCATATTTGTATTTCGTAGTGAAAGCGCTTATGTATGACTTATAATGAACGCCGATAACATTAGTTGCATGCTGTTGTTGGAGGAAGAAGACGAAAAGGAGATGTTAGCCCAAATTCCTCCATTTCGACAAACGTCATATTAACACTTGAATTTATACTATAGGTACCATATTTAAATCAAAGCTGCAGCATACCAAGTAAACAAATCAATTTGATTAAGACGTCAAAGTATCAAAGCATTTTAAAATTGTATCATTAGTTGGTATATCCGAAAAAAATATCAAAATTAGAAAAAAGTCAGTGGCGTGCATTTTAACATTGAAAATGTTTATATTATCGCACGGGCACGTTAGTATGGGTACGGAATTCAACAAAATTCTTGTGCTGCATTTGTCCCTGACGTCACACCGAATTAAAATGATCGGGATCAGAACAAGTCGAGAGTAAACGTATGGTTTCGCTGGAGCAGTCAGCGGGTGCGGCTGGCGTTCGCGATCGAGCGTAGCAATCGGCCGTCGCCACAAGGTGGTTTGGCTGGTGCGGCTGGAGCAGCGTGTTTCAGATCATATTCGTATTTCGTAGTGGAAGCGCTTATCTATGATTTATAATGAACGCCGATAACATTAGTTGCATGCTGTTGTTGGAGGAAGAAGACGAAAGGAGATGTTAGCACAAATTCCTCCATTTCGACAAGCGTCATATTAACACTTGAATTTATACTATACCATATTTAAATCAAAGCTGCAGCATACCAAGTAAACAAATCAATTTGATTAAGACGTCAAAGAATAAAAACATTTTAAAATTGTATCATTAGTTCAGGTTAGTTCAGGTATATCAAAATATCAAAATTAGAAAAAAGTCAGTGGCGTGCATTTTTTTGTCAATAATATTCGTTGAAGTGTTTCCCGGGACGCCACTGGACTTTAAAAATTTAATCTAGTTAGGGCTAATTCAGCCTCTTATCATTATGAATGGCGGTACCAAATTGCAATAAAATCGGGAAAAGGATATTTACAGAAATAAAAAAAAAAACGATTTTTTTAAAAAAACTTTAACACTCTGTACATCAAAACGGGGCAACTCCGGACACATATTCAGGTTAGCACTTCTGAAACACCCTGTATACAATCAAATACAACGGTCAAAAACACAAATATTTATATCAAAATATTGATAACAAACAATAACACCAAACGATACAATGCAATAATGCGAAAATCACGGGTAAACTAAATTCAACCCTGTCGCCCAGGGCCTTTTAGTTTTATTGCCGCTTGACCAATCGAAATAGAGTTACGGTTGTCATTAAGTACTGATCAATATTTCCTTCGTATGAATAATCTTGGATTTGAATATGGTATAGGGTAGACGGGGGCAAGTGTAAAAATGGGGTAAGTGGAAAATCAGAGCGCCAATCAGGCAATATTGAATGTTTACTTGTCTGTGTGGTTCGAGGTAACTAACTATACGTTAGCGCTATTCAATTATCTACTCCCGGCGAGTTACCAGGTGTTTTTTTCTTTCTGAGTAGTCATTTGTAACATAACCTCCGAATCGGTCCGTTGAATAGTGTGTGATATCTCCATAAAAAATTGGTCAAAGGTAAAAACTTATAATTTACTTTTAGTTTTATTGCATTTTCTTATGTTTAGTCAATTGTTGTAGCTTTAAAATCCTATATACCGACCAAATCTAAAAGCGGTTTTTACTCACGAACAGGTTTGCACTTCCCCCATAAAAAACATAATGTGGGGCATGTGTGAAAGTTGTAATGGGGAAAGTGTAAAGGTTAGTTTACACTTGCCCCATTTTCCTGGGAATGCTAAAGTTCATTGGCACTGACACTTAAAGCTTTTATTCTGTACAGAGAGTTGACGTCATGGTACGAAATTATAAAAGAAAGTCCGATAGGGCTGCCTATGGGGAGGAGCAATTAAATGCTGCAGTAAATGCCGTCAATCAAGGTGAATTAACCATGTCGATGGCTAGTACCGAATTCAGAATCTCATACATTACAATCTACTGTACAATAACGGCCGCCGTGGCGAAAAAAGCAAGACACAGGGCCGACCTGCAATACTTTCTTGGCAAGATAAGTGTCAACTGGCCGAAAATATAAAAACAATGGAGAAGTGGGGATATTGATTAACTTCGAGAGAGCTTCAAGAAAAAGTTCGGGACTTTTTAACTTTAAATAATATTCCCAATCCTTTTAAGAACAATATGCCAGGCACAGACTGGCTAATAAAGTTTAAACAACGTCACTCTTTGAGTATCAAGAAACCACAAAGCTTAGAGTACTGCAGAAAGAAATCTACGGACCATTCATAATAGACCAATATTTTGTTTTATTGGAAAAGGCTATATTGGAGTTGGGTCTTTAGGATCGTCCTGAATGTATTTACAATTTAGATGAGACTTCACTGTGTACAGATCATTCTCGTCTTAAAATTGCTGGCGCGAAAGGCAACCCCTCTTCAAGCATTATTGCTGGATCGGGCAGAGAAAATATAACCGTCCTGGCTGGAGCAAGTGCTAGTGGTTGAAAATTGCCACCATTGATAATATTTAAATGCAATAACATTGATAATATTTAAAGGCAATAATATTGCTGGATTTCAGAAAGAAATGAAGACTTCTTCAAAGACACCGTAAATGCAGCCAGCGCCAATGGATGAATGACCTCCGAAATATTTAGAAATTACTTTCTAAAGACTTTTATTCCTTTGGTTCGTGATCAGGCACCAATTATTGTTATATATGATGGGCATGTCTCGCATGTGGATTGCTTATTAATTCAAGCCGCAAGAGAAGAGAATATTCATATACCTAAACTGCAGCCCATACAATACATTAACTTCAACCTCTCGATTTGAGTATGTTTAGATCCTTTAAGGCAATATGGGAGAGGGAAGTAATAACATGGCAAAGACGTCATCAGGGACAATGACTATCAAAAAGGGACTTCGCCACATTGCTAGTGAAAACCTGGGCTGAAGTAGATTCCGGAATCATAAAAACAGGATTCAGAAAGGGTGGTATTGTTCCATTTAATAGACATGTTATTCCTAAAGAAAAGTATGACATCGATGCCCTAAAAAGATGGCAGGGACACTTAAAAAATCAAAGATCTGTAACAGATTTACAACCGAGGCCAGAACGCATTGATATTGAAAGGAATGAACATGATTCTGTAGCACCGAATGTAACAGAAAAAACCGCTACTTCCGAACAGTCAATGTTAAAAACAGTAAAGCCTTCTACATCTGGTGCTTCATTTAAAAGGAAACTAGCATCTAATGCAGAATTACTTACAGCTCCTTCAGCATCTAGTGCCACCAATCTCAAAGTAATTGTCAGCTCTGATCAAAATGAAGAAATATACTAAATAATCATCAGGAGCCTATAACTGAACCTGTAGTACCAGCTAAAACCGAAAATCGGCAAGAAAAGAAGGCAAGTTTTGATGATCTACTACTTGATTCGCTCCGACAGAGTCCTTCTTCTAATCCAAGGAAACGAAAGCGCTTAATTCAAGGTGGCCAAACCATTGCAGGTACTATCGCAAGTAGTCAGTCAAAAATCTCTACAAGTTCATCTACTATATCTAAACCAGCTATGAAAATTGACCGAAAGAGTAAACAAAGTCGGCCAAGTCCGTATCAATTTGAATCCAGCTCCAGTGAATCAGATTATGAAAGTGTACCTTTTATGGAATCGGATCAAAGTTTCACTTTAGAATCGGATTGCGAAGATCAGATTCCTGAAATAAACAAAGACACTATTTCCATTGAAGACTGGGTACTGGTAAAATATACATTACCAAAAGCAAAGAAGCATTTTATTGGCCAGGTAAATACTGTTGACAACGGCTTTGAAATCAAGTTTACTAGAAAACTAAAATACAATTTTTTTATGGCCACTCACCGATGATGTCGATGTAGTATAGCTAGACGATATAGTGACTCGTTTTCCTGAACCGGTAGTAACACGCCGAGGAGGTTTTCATTTTAATGTGAAATTTGCGGGATACAATATTTAACAAGTTCCATAAAATTATTCGAATTTTTACACTTAAATTTTCTTTTCTGTTTTAGTTTCTCCTTGGGAATAACTCCTACTGTTTTAGAGATTAAAGCCAAACATTGGGTTTTGAACGGATAAATACGTTTATAAAAATATTATTCTTGTTATTAGGAATTTTTTGAGGGTTATTTTGGATTACTTATTATTTTTCAGAGGTAGGTACCTTTTAATTTTTCGTTTTTATGATTTGCTTGGCTAACCATTTACACTTTCCCATTACCACTTCTGCGAATATGCAAGGAAATTGTATTCCGATTTTACACTTTCCCTTTTTGGGGTACCTAGGTGTAAAATTTCGGTACAAAAAAAATCATTCAAATCTCAAGATCTCAAAAATAATTCATGAGTGCCCTATGCAGTATGAAAAGTAAACATATTAAACTATTACTTTTTTACAAAGACACTTTTATAAATATTGTATATTTGAAGTAGGAAGGAAATAAACTTGAACTATTAAAAAGGGCTTCGCAGTTGCCCCAGTCTACCCTAATTATAAGCTTTGTAATGTAATGCTGAAAAATAAACAGAATGGTTTTGTACACTTTACCGTTCTTCCCTACACTTGCTGCCACTTTTTTTCATGCATTTTCTTTCATTACAACATTTTTGTAATTTTCGTTCTTATAGTAGTTGTATAAAGGGGGGTACTTTTGCACCTCCTCTATCAAACACTCGTCAGCAATTGCCGAAAACGGTGGCATTCTGCTGAGCGATCACGGCTGGACTGGTCTCTCTAGCAGTCCGAACGCAGCCACTGCATTTGATGGCGAACGCTGTGTCGCTGAGCTGCGGCAGTGAAACCGTGTACATACAAATCGCATTAAACCAGTACCGAGCTACCAATCGCGAACGCCAGCCGCGGCCGCTGACTGCTCTAGCCAAACCATACCTTAGAGGCGCGTTAGAATTTATAACCTTTATTTTACTATTTTTTTATATTATGAATCAATAAACCTTATATCAGCTACCTAAATATAACATTCAAATCTATGAGTTTTCGCAGATCACAAATCTCACAATAGTCACAAGCGTTGCACTCTGCTTCGGCATTTTCAATGTCCTCCCCGGTTGCATCTTTGTAAAGGACTGTAAATTTTTTTTTTTAAATAAACTCCACAGATAAATACCTAATAATGTATTAGGGTCAGGTGTTCTTGGAGGAGAATTTTGATAACAAGAGTGAAATGACACTTTATGGCACAAAATAAAAAACGTCTTCTTCAAGGAACTTTTTCAAGTAAATGTTTTCCTTTTTTTAACACCATAAACTCAATTTAAAGTATTTAAAGCATCCAATTTACTGTCACAAATATATTTTTTGACAACTTACCCTTTTCAAAATTTAATCTACGACGGCGACGCACACAGGCGAATTTTCCGAAAATTCTGGTCAAAATTAAGTGTTTGTTTATTTGATATGAAAAATGGTTAAAATTGATAATAGATGCACATAGTAGAGAAAAAAAATTTTTTTTGAACCGTTGTCAATCTTACAGCCCCTACAAACTCAGAAAATCATAAACTGAAGAAACGGTAACTATTAAGAAAATATATTTATTTTATGATATTCCTACAAATACAAAACCTATATTTTAAACTAAAAAAAATTGTTTACTATTAACTAGATATTTAAATCACTATATTAAAACTTAAAATTACTATAATATTAGAATTAATCGGTATCGCTGTCACTTTCTTCTTCTTTCTCGGTTACAAATGGCTCTTCAAAAAATTTTTAAACTCCTAAAGGATATTTTTTAAATTTTTTTGAGTATGACTTTTTCATGCTCGAAATAAACGGATGTGATGATACAAGAAGATTGCAAAACATATCTTCCATATTTTCCATTCTAGAAAATTTTCTAGAATGAAATTCGCTGTACCTTAATATCTTTATTTCTAGACTCTTGAGCTTCTTCGCCAAGTTGTCCAATAAGCAACATAAAATATGAAATAATTTCTGAACTATGAAATAAAATCTTATGTACAGAAGTTGGCATGTTGTACCAAGGATACAAATTTATAAATCTTCTAGCTGTATTCAGGCAATAATTTTTAAACAGTTCGACTTTAATGGAATACCCACTAGATATGGCCAACAGAATTGTTCTAAATCGAGTTATCAGTTCTTTGTCAACCCCTGTAATTTTTGAAGATGTGGCTGCATCTTCAAAAACCTTCGGGCAGTGTTTCCATCATTAGTGCTGCCAAATCCAGGCTTTGGCTTATCGACCAAGAGCCCCATTTCTTTTTGAAATAACTCTTGGATTCGTTTTTTGTTATTTGCTACCATTTCTTTATTACGTGAAGCAGGCACTCAAAAAAACGAATCCAAGCTTTCTGTTCGGTCACTTGAACTAAGAAACAAAGCTGGTCTTCCACGGCTTTTGGAATCATCACTCATATCTTGTTCTTTTGAGTTAAAAGAACCAGAAAACTGTACTTCCGAATCCAACCAAGATAAATTTTTGTTACGGAACGCATGTACATTTCTCGAGGATGCCAACCACTTATTGTTGTACTGCACCAAAAAGTTTTTTATTTTTGTCTGAGATTCTTCGGACAAATTATCAATTTTCGTTTCAGATGTCACTTTATCCACTAAATAGTCACATTTTTCTTTAAAGTTTCTTATATTACAGTCTTTTACCCACTCGACAAGTTTATTTCTGGCCACAGAAACATACTTCGCTCCAGATCCTGTAACAAAACAAAAATCGTCCTTTATCGGGTGATCGATATTTGTCATAATATCGGAGCACAAAAAAATATATTCAAAGCAAGGTCGCAAAATATCGCAATTTTTTTTCACAAAATCTAAAAAAGTACTTGTCAAGGTATAAAAGAAATGTAATATTAATGTTAAACTATGTTAAACAATTTACTTTTTGTCTACGCAAACTTTATAAAATGAAATTGATATGCTATGCTATGCAAGTGCATTAAAAAATTGAATTAAAAAAAAATATATTGCACAATATTTCAATATTTACCTTTAAAAGGCTTTTACTTACAACCAGCAATAGGCTTCATAACAGTTTTTTAAAATATTGACAAGAATAATCACAACACTGACAATTTTAAAAGCACTTCTCTCAGATTTAACACTACTTAATATAAATGTCTATTTTCAACTGAAATATCTTCGTACCCAACGATCCTATAATTAAATGGCAGGTATAGTTTATGAAGCGGTGGAGTTTATATGATCGATTGGTAATGTGTTTTTCCCAGAATTTTAAGTTTGAGTTGTTAGGGTTTTGACCACGTTTTTGGAAAAATTCGCCTGTGTGCGACGGTACAAATAGATTTTATGTGCATATATTCGATTTATCCTAAAATACCTAAACAAACAAATTAAGACAAATATATCATACAAAAGGTATGGTTGAAAATTGCGCAAAACGTCTATTACCTACTTCGTCGATGCCCTTCGTTAAGGACCCGTGCACCAATGAATGAATAGTAGACCCACTGGAAAAAGCTGAACTGTTCGCAGATAACCTTTATGAACAGTTCTAATACCGGAGCAGTTCGGTTTTAAGTCTGCTTATTGCACGGTACGCCAAACAACAAGGCTAACAGCGAATGCCCTAATGGGCTTTATTGGTCACTTTTCAATGGAAGCGGTCTTCTCGATGTTTCGAAAGCTTTCGATAAGGTCTGGCACGATGGACTTGTAGTAAAATTGATAAGATTAGGTATGCCAAATTACTTGATTAAAATTGTAGTTTCATTTCTCGAGGACAGGTCGTTCGCGGAGCCGTGAGAAAACGCAGTGTCCAGTGTCAAGGTCGGGGTCACCCTTTGCGCCGATCCTGCACATTATATACACTAGTCACTAGCGATATCCCCAAACAAAACTTCATCTGTTTGCTGATGACACGGCGACAACCGCCATCGCGCCAACTCAATATGCCGTCATCCGACATAAATCTTTCGCCAAAATGGCTTGATACTTGCAAGATCCGTTAAAATGTCTTTTAGACACAGGCGTCCTTTACTTAAGATCACGAGTCAGATTACCAGCGAGCAGAGTCAAAGTAAACAACAATGGAAAAACAAAGTCAAATACCTGGGACTCATATTTGACAAAAAGATGGCCTGGAACGAAAATGTTGGCTAGCGGCTAGCTTGCGCACAAACTCAATTGTGCGCAATGTACCTTTCGATAATTAAGAACAGTAGAGAAGATAACAGGACCAAGACAAACCTTTACAAGATAATAATTAGACCAGTACTGACATACTGTATAACGACCTGGTGTACCGCAAACAAGACAATATACAAAAAGTTGCAAATTTTTCAAAATACAATTTTACGAACAATAACAGATGCACCAGAAATACACCTACAAGAGTACTACACAATGATATGCACATGGACGCACTAAAGCAGTTTTTCGATACAATAATCATAAAATATTACGCACGGACAGACGTTTCGGACAATATACTAATAACACACTCACACACACACGTGCCCCTACCAGACAACATACAGACTCCCTCGTGACTAGCTTCCACCCTGAAGATGATAACCAAGACACCCAAAAACTTTTAAAAATCAAAATTTAAAACCATGAAATTAGCAAAGCCGAATATCAACTCTATCTCAAGATATTCCAAAAAAAGAAGAACGATAAAGAAAACGAGGAAAGAATAAAATAAATAAATACATATTCTTTATTTAGCACTTGGCTAGTAATGAATACAAAAAATATACAAATTCCACCATATTACAGTTAGTTACAGTATTTCGAATATATTTGTTAATATAATTACAATGAGAATAACCTAAAGGGAAAAATACAAAAAAAGGAAAAGAAAAATTTACTAACTACTAATTATCCATTAAATATTTATGTACATCCCTACTAAAAGAATGCAGGCTCGATGCACATTTTACCACCTCAGGCAAGGCATTAAACAGGCGAACCCCCTCATAAAACAAAGATTTTTGCAATGTAGCTGTCTTAACTGACTGGATGTTATAGTTCTGCCTAGAACGAATATTATTCAACTTAAAGAGTAAATATGTCATCATGATTCCCTATACTTCCCGAAACATCAAGACAGACGTACGAGCAAACCTATGCAAAACTTGGAGGGTGTAAAGGGACAGGAACCAAGAATAGAAGAATAGCAGGAATGAAAAGGTTCTCCTGGCCTGGCATATTCCGAACATCTTTCAAAACATAGTAAGCCTTCGTCGCCTTGCGTATATAATTCTATACTACGTTCAGTTATATCAGCGAAGAAAAATACTGATATTAGTAAATACGTCCATTTAATTGAGTTTCTAAAAAATAGGATTTTGGTCAAAAAAATCAAAGATTTTAACAAAAGAAGACTTAACCCAATTTTTGCTGGATGTCGACGATGGAACTTATTTGATAAAACTAACATTGACAGTGGGGCTTGCGGGTGCCTGCAGGCGTACTGAATTGACAAATCTGCAACTACAAAATGTTAAACATAAAGACCAATGCATTCATATTACTATTTCATTTGCGAAAACAAAGATACCACAAGTTTTTTTTTTAAATCACAGGACAGTTGAAGGAATAAATGTGGTGGAAATGGTTCGAAGATATATAGCGATGTGGCGAAGCAACACAGATCATACTCGATGTCTTGTGGGGTACAGAAATGGAAAATTCATTAAGCAGTCAATTGGCATTAATACTTTTGGGAAAATGCCATCAAATTTTAGGTAACGTTTCAGGTACTGATGGTCCTTTAACAAGTTCAAGCACTTGGGAAATAAACCTTTTTTCTAAAAATTCACCCACTTGTCCTCTGCTGGAATTAATTTAACAATTTGTTAAGAATTTGTAATTCATACCTACAACAAATAAATAATGTTATTGTACTTTTTTAAAAATTATTAATAAGAAGAAATGAAAGTGGTGCGTGTTACTAGGAATTTATAATGTCACTGAGTGTTATTATGAAGGTTATAATGGCATTTAAATGAGGATATTAAATGTGTCATAATGACACCGTCGTAGATTAAATATGTAATGTCTGTAAGATTCATGGATTGTAGAAAAACAATGATGATTACGAACCTCTCCTTCGACTCGTGCCGCAAACTTCATGTTTATGAGTTACAGTTACTATTACACGCTCATCAAATACTACAATCTCATTGTACTTTTTTTATAAGTCCATAATAAGCGTGAATAAACTCAATTAACTTTTAATTTTAATGTCAATTCAGATCAACAATCACACTCTTAACTATTTATTGAATCTTGATTGATAATGACACTCTATCACTGATAAAGAAGGTTAGTTGTATTAAATAAAATTGGAGTTCGGGCAAATAAATATTTGTTTCCTATGTCGCAAACAAATATTTGTTTAAAAATTTCAGTTTAGGTTAGTTTTTTGTGTAGTACATGTAATCTTTTATTTTGCATACTGTAAAGTGGGGCTACTTTGCTCCACTTTTAGGATGGATTAAACAAAATGTCACGAAAAAATTTGAAAGAAAGTAGATAAAATTCCGGAATTGTAATAGATGGTAAAGACAAGTTCGTAAAACTGGTTTTTGTAAAAAAATTTAAAAAATCTCTTTCTAGGTGTATTTTTATTTTTTTAATTAAAAGTGGCGCAAACCATACCAATTGGAGGGACAACTTTGCTCCACCAAATTTAACTGATTATAACTAAAGCTATACTAATCTGTGGAGCAAAGTAAGTACACTGGTAAGATTGTGTTACTTCATTTTATTAAATAGTATAGATAGTATTATTTTTTTGATACTTTTATCAGTGAAAAACAAGGAAAATTAAAAAAAAAATAAGAAACAATAATTATTTTCTAATGTCTAATAAAAAAACAGTGGGTAGGTGTTTTTAAATAAATAGTTAAATGAAACACAAAATAATACAGCTAAGACCACCATGCTTTTAACTGCGGAACATCGAAAAATCTCCGATTAGAGACCTGTACAGGTGGCTTTATGGATCCTAATACGTCGTCCCAGGAGTAGGCAATTTGGTCCAGTTTTTGAGGCCATTTCCACGCTTTTAAAGATTTTTGCATTGCCTTAATTGTAACCTGTTCGTCCGTGAAGCTGACTATTTCACCTGGAAATATTTCTCTTTCGTAAGTAAATGCAACAAATTGACCAACTTCTCTTACAACATGTGAGAATTGTTTTTTCTTCTGATGTTTCTCTGTCGATGTACTCAATAATTCTTGTTCTTTTTCATGTTCTTTAATTATCTCGTCAAAGTCAGTAACATCTGTGTAATCATCAGAAAACATATCTGAAAATGGTTTCTTTTTTAATTTGAATGAAGTCGTAGGTTCGGCAAGCAGACTTGTATCATCGTTACTGTTTTCCGCCTCAATGCAGACACTTTTTCCTGCAGGAACGTTCATTTTCTTTCTACGTGTCTGAACAACTTTTGTTAAATCAGATCTTCTAGTTTCCAGATTTTGCAGAAAGACGGAGTGAACTTCATTTTGATTGCAAGTATTTCTGGGAATGCGATTTAAGAGTTCTTCCACATTTACTGGATAAATAACGCATTTACAAAAACCAGATTTTAAGTTGTCAGCAACGTTTGGTAAAAGAACTTGAAGCATTTTATTAAGTAGTGGTGGAAACTGTTGCATTTGAATGGTAACGTTGTGGATGCCTTCTGGAGAATCGTTCCAGTCAGAGAGCACTTGCCTCCAGACAATTTTTAGCGGTCTGAACATGGCCACATCAAGTGGGTGGGTCAAGTGCGTGCTATTGGGAGGTAGGCATATTTAGTAACTTTGTTAGCATGACAAAGGCGAAGCGCATCTACTGTTACGTGAGAAGAAAGATTGTCACAAATCAGGATCTTTTTTCCTTTCTTTTTTAATGGAGGCACCATTTGATTTTTGAGCCAGTCGTTGAAAATTACAGCATCAAACCATCCACTAGTGCTAGAATTATACCTGCAACCTCTTGGGCCGTTTTCTGTTCATGTGGTCCACACATGTTGAGCCCGATAAACCACGTAGGGCGGAAGGAGCTCTCCAGCAGCATTTCCAGAAAACATAACTGAAACAGAAACTTTTGACGAATTTCTAATGGTTTCTGGGTATTTGCAGCCTTTTTTAACTAACATTTTTTTTTTCCGGGATCTTCCACAAGATTAGTTTCGTCGAAATTCCAAATATTTGTTGGTGGAACGTCTCTTATTTCTTCACGTAAATTTTCAATAAAAGTCCTTAGAGCAGTTTCGTCTACTGCAGCTCGTGTTCTTTTTACATTCTCTGCAAATCTCTCAGAAAGCCCAGGATGTCGCTTTAGAAATGATCTAATTCAGTCTCGCCCAGGTAAATTATTTTTGAACAATTTAACTTGTCTTCCAGCTTGTTCAAGATAATTTTTCATAATGTGTCGAAGTTCTCTATCATTTACGGGAAAACCAAATTCTCCCATGGAGATTATGCACTTCTCAAATTGGTTTTCTTCATCGGTATTAAACACTGGTTGTTTTCCAATCTGTCTCGGGTGTTTCCCTTTCAATTTATTATAAATTGTTCGTCTCGGAAGTTTGTATTTAGCCTCTGCTTTTCTATGTGAAAGCTTTCCAGTTCTAACTTAGGCCAAACATGCTTCAAGTACTTCTTTACTGTAATCGCTGTATCTTCTCGCTCCAAGCTTTCTTTTGAATTTTCTACCCATCTCTGAAAAAAAATTAAATTAATTTCATTAAATCGAAATACTTTGCGCCATTAATGGAAAAACTATGCAACGCAAGTTTGAAAAAATGCGGGGGATACTTTGCGCCACTTTGCCCTTTGAAATCACGTGGAGCAAAGTATCCCCATATTTGCAATATTTTGTCACTTTTAAGAACTATTATTTTTTTAATGTTTATAGCTTGTTATAGAAACAAAATATTGTTGGTAGTTTCTAAATAATACATCAAATTTATAATGTAAAAATATTTACCTATCCTATATCAATAGATGCACAAGATATAACTAGATTTTTGCAGAGCGTATTTGACACCGTTTTTACCAAATATGTTGAAATGCACGCCAAAACGCCGTAGCGCTTCAACTCAACGCCTAATCAATTGCGGCATATGCAACCATGAATACAGCCACGCGTTTGTTTGGTTTACTACAGTGTATCTCTGCGGAGAACATTTATAAATATTTTTTCCATGTGGCGCAAAGTATCCCCTTATGGCGCTAAGTAACCCCACTTTACGGTATCCAACTATTTGAACCTTTTAATGTCGGTTAACCATCGCATTTATTTGTGGCAAAAATATAATTATTTAATGCAATAACTCATCTGTTTGGTTTAAACAAGTACATATTTAACTCTATAATACCTTCATATCTGATATAGTTGCTCATTTATTTACGACAAAAATTTATTTATGAAGCGCAACAACTTACTTATTTAATTTAAAGACGTATCTCGGACACTGCCTGATATCCGTATGGTTGGGGTAAAAACCTTGACCAGAGAATTGGCGGCGGAGTTTTTTCTGTGGCGGAGTCTCGAGTACACGGGTCTAATATTATTCCGGATAGTTAAAGATTCCCCGCGACATACATAACTCTCTTAGCTGCACACAAAGACGTTTAAGGGCTGGCTCGTCGAGGTTTGCGGTGAGCAAAGAGACGTTAATAATAACAAGACCGTAAAAGTACTGTGCCGAGAATAACATCTGTCGGTTATATTGTGGTTCGGAATCCACGTTAAACTGTAGGTCCCGTCTGGCTGATATTACTCAGACGTTAAAACGGAGTTGGCAAAAAGGGTCGACACTGGCCTACTTGCTTGGCGTCAAAGCCTCCCCGTTCGCTACTACTACTACTACTACTACTACTACTACTACTACTACTAAAGACATTTTTATTCCTGTTTTAACGGGATCAATCAACCTTCAGGCCCACCAACATGATACTGCCAAAGCCCGCAGGGTGTGCAGGGTCAGTACTGCACGCAGAATCGACTTAACATAGAGACCCTGTACAACGACGGCGCTGTCTACCCTGAGGATCCCGTTAACAAACCTCAAATAAATTCGCTGTCAACCCTTAATGAATGAATTCTGTTAAATTGTAGATAATGCCAGATCACTTGCTGCCCCCGCAACTTCTAACCCTCCCCAGTAACGCCACCAGTATACGCAGTGAAATTACTGACTCCTTCAGTTGTGAAGGGCGCGACTATGGTTACTATGCCGACGTTGAGAATGACTGTCAACTCTTCCACGTGTGTCTTCCCATGAGGTATCAAGATGGAAGAAGTCAAATGTTCAGATGGAGTTTTATTTGTCCCGAAGAAACAGTTTTTAACCAGGTAATTACCACTACTTTTTAATGTTCCATTAATTTCTTGTTTAGGCTTCACGTAATCCTCACAAGCGACGATAAAATCTTTTAAAATCTATGCCAGGATATTATCCAAAACTGCTTATTTAGGAAATTCCTATGACGTTTATGCTGAAACTGAAGTATGACACTTATACTAGAAAAAATAGCAATTTTTTTAATATCAGTTCATTAAAACTAAAAGGCATGGTCTTTTGGTGGCTCTGGGAATTAGATACTCTGTCATTGATCGAATAGAGTATTTTCCGTAAACAAAAATGCCTATTCGGGAAGGCAGATTGTGCGTCTTGGTGCGTTTCAATGATCAACAATCCAGCTCGAAAAATCAAAAATAGTGTTATTTGCAGACGACCCAAGTATCATTATTAGTACTTAGATTCAGGGGGAACTTCAAGGGTGCATCTTAATTAAACCATATTGTACGCAGATTGCAATTATCTCAGTACACAGGAGGGGTGTAAGATGTTTATTTCTCACTCTTTCCACAGCAGGCTGGTATTGAATAAAGGACACACATGGGCTTCTATTCTATGCTTATTTACACTCAATTAACTTTACTTAACTTAAATAGTTCGACACAGTTTAACCAAAGAGTAACACAACCAATAAGAGGCGAAAGTATTGTCGGTTTCTTTGAAGTTTCATGTACACAAATTCTATGACTTGGATAAACTTAGTACACAGTCAAAAATATCATATTCTTCTTATTTTGTTCTATGTACACGGGGAAAAATGTTTCACACTATTTTGGTAATTTTATAATTCAACATTTTATGCTGTCGAACTTGATTGTGCGGTGCACCAGAAAGATATTGTCAAGTGAAGCATTAATTAAAATTATGATTTATAATAAATACATGTGTTAAATAGCAATCTCCGTCGTTTCAGTCTAAACAGAAACTTTACTGACAATTTTTATATTGTAGCAAATTATACATAAGTATAAAAATTCAAATAAATATAGTATTGTTAAAAATGAATTGTGTATCTTGCTTGTATGGTCCAAATTATCAATGCCCTTGTATCTCTAATTACAAGATAACTTGTAAGAACACCATTGTTGGAACAATTCTTATCGTGAAGTTATGTGGCTAGTATCCCGAACAGGACATTGATAATTTGAACCGGTCGGTTAAAAGAATTTCTAATATACCAATAGGATATATGCATACTATGTATTTTGCTCTACTACAGTCACTTCTGAACTATTGTCACTAATTGGACCTTGACGATTTGGGTATTAGCCCCATTATAACAATGTGCTGATAGTGATAACAGCCACATAACTTCCATGGCAACAATTGTTCCAACAATGGTATCCTTAAAAGTTATCTTATGGCTAACATAAACCGAACATTCATAGATTGGATCGTAGTAGTTCAATGTCCAATAAAGTTATAAGAGAAATAACACAAAACTCTTACAAGTATATATTTTTTTTTTTATTGTAATCATAAAGATGCAATTTTTATAAAAAAAAAATGCATACAAATAGTGCATTATAATAATAATAATAATTTATTATACACTCACTGTTCAAAATCTGTAAAAGTAGATTTTAGTAAAGGGTATTACAATAAATAATATGCAGATAACCAGGTGCATTACTTAACATAAATAAGATTCATTTCAAATATAATTTTGTTGGGATTCTTAGTGCCCTTACTTGCTCCCTTACTTTTTCTTTTCTTGGAATTTAAGAACTCAAAAGAATTTATGTTTGAGTACTTGTTGACAGGGATAATAGAGGAGATGATGTACTGCCCCGATCCTTTTGATCTCGTATCAAACTTGAATCTAAGAAATAAATCCTATAAGTTATTAGACCAGTACCTAATAAAAAATACTTACTACTAAATTGCAGGTAACTGTAACCAATATAACATAAACCAAGTCTTACTACGAAAATTGACATTTTATAAGCTATTCAATATCTTTTTATTACCTATTAGTTAATAATGAATTCTGTTTCTGCTTATTTCGTTTTAAGAACAACTTTATTTACAATCATCCGTGGCTGTAAGTACCTAATAAATTAACATACAAGTTATGTTTCCAAAAGCACAATATTTGTTCATAATATATAGGTACATACCTGTGATATCTTTAGCAAATTTAAAAAATGATATTCCTTCGCCGGTTTTAGAAGGGCGTTCGGGGTAAGCACACGATATGCCACCTTTCTGCTTCTTTACTCCCAGAAAAACTAATCACTTTTCACTTTAAACTGCAGAAAAATAAAGGTTCGTCTAGTTTTCTAGAAGTAAACAAACGATTTAACAGATTGCGAATGCTGTGAAATTAGCTGGGAATAATCCTTATCTTGCACAAGCGCATAAAAAATTAGAACAGGTCGGAACGGTTACTTTCGCCTCTTATTGGTTGTGTTACTCTGTGGTTTAACTTCCTTAAACCTAAATGATACAATACTTTAAACTTATTATGGGCTACCCAAGATACAAAATCTTGGTCCACCTGCCGAGACAATATACGGGGTCTTGCCGAGATGCAAGATACACTTTCTCGGGTTTACATGTCGTAAACAACCGTGACTCTAGTACTTACAAATTCTGGCGTATACTGCCGTCCCGCCTCTTCCCTGGTTACCGGATTTCAGGGGTTCGTAACCAAGGAGGTAGGGCAACTAATTAGGGCGCGTGACGTCACTCTCTACACCATTAGCGTAACAGTGTCTCAAAAATTGACTCTCCCAGAAAACCAAACTTCAAAATAAATATGTGGCTGCTTCAGACACTTTCAAAATTACATTACAAATATATTTTTTTTAAGCTTCTTCTTGAACTGGCTTAATCCACTATCGAATAACCTCAATTAACAAGTAAATTACATTGATGCAGTCACTTTGATCAACAACTCTCACTTTATATCTTCTTATTGGTATTTCGAATTTTAGGAAATATTTACATGCACAAGAGCTGATGAATCAATGGATTGTGCAGATTCCCCGAGATATTATGATCTTAACCGCAACTTTGGCAGTGTCGAAGTAGAATCTTCCAGTACTGATCCATCAAGTGGACTTGAAGAACACGCACCGTATGTACCAGAGGATGTGCCACAAGCCATTGAACGTACCATTGGTTACCGAAAAGGAAGAAAGCAAAATTAATATGTATGGAATGTAGTTTTAATAAGATTGGTCAGGTTTTCACAGGTCATGTATACGTAGGGTTGCCATAATTGTCATAAAGTTATATGGTACATCTGTAGGAGCCGAGGGGGGGGGGGGGGGGGAGCAGGTAAAATAGGTAAAAAATATGTATGAATATAAATGTAGCAATATTACATTGCTGAAGTAATTGAATGAAAAAAGGCAGTAAAAGTTAAATACTAGTAAACCTTCTAATAAAAAAAGGAATACAAAGCACATCTTCCGGAATAATAAGAATAAAAAATTACTTTCTGCTTGATTTTCATCCAGTCATATACAATAATATGATAATAGAATAATTGTTCGTATTATTTTTGCGTCAGTGATTCAATTTACTTACTTGCAATTTCTTCTCAAACCGGCAGATATTACCAAACATGTGTTTAGTGCTTGTGTTAGTTTGACAAGCGGGACAAAACCGGGATGTAACGAAATACAGGATGTTATCTCTAATACGGTAACAATCAAGTATATACGAGACCTATAACCACCCTACGTAATGTTTTTTCAATTTTGTATAATTGAGATTAGCTGCTGGTTAAAACACTTTTCGGCAAAGCTGATTTTTTAGCAAAAATTCATAACTAATGGAGGTAACAAGTCTCTAGTGATTGCAGTAATTTGATTTAACAATTCTTTAACGCCCTAAAGACCTGAATATTTTGTTTACGATTGTACGAGGAACTCATCAACTTTTTTACCAAATGTATAAAACCACGAAAAATGACGACGCTCCTCTTGCAATAATAAATAAAACATCGCAAAGAAATTCACATTAAATGCCTTTGACCAGGTGAAGTAGCATATCTTTTTACAACCTTGATAAAGTACTTGCTCCTATGGTGAATTTGTTGATGGTTGACCATAGTATAATATATTTTATAGAGCAACTACGTATCTAACCTGCTTTTTTACTTTTAATTATTGTTCTAGAGGTAAATAGGTTTGCAGTAGGCAAAAAATAAAACTTTTACAGTAATTATAAGCATTTTGTATTTATTTCATTGCATGTTTCCCCTATTTCTTCTCCTATCAGTATAAAGACAAAGGTAGACTTAGAATCAAGTAAGAAGAGGCCACCAAATCATACTACCGTAGATGTTTTACATTGGCAGGCCGAAATTTTGACAGGTGTCATTTTACAGAGCTGAAAACTGTTTTTTTTTTAAATACTCTGGTCACTCTTCCTTAAAAATGGTACTTTAGATTTTTTTCGATAAAATTAGTCGTTATCGAAGAAAATATTTTTTTTCGGCAAGCGTCCGGGAAGTGGGTACTTCCCGGACGCTTTTTCTTTAAGAAAGTAGCATTTCTCCGGCCTAGTCCGTGAAGTACGTACTTCCCGGACACTTTTTCTTTGAGAAAGTAGCATTTCTCCGGCCTAGTCCGGGAAGCACGTACTTCCCGGACTAGTCCGGGAAGAATCTCATCGTTGTCATTGTGAATATGAAAATCTTGGTAGGTATTATTTTGATAAATGCAGTTGAACATTACCATAGCAACGAAATAACGACTGACAGCTATCTGAAATGAAATTAGTTGACATTTTAATATTCGAAAGTTTGCATGGTTTTTGGTCGCAATTGTCGCAATAAACTATGGAAAGCAACAGCGATAGTGAGTTTGAAAATGTGCCTTACGAAATTTCCAATGCAGCAGCTGCTGCTACAGCACAATTAATGTCTGAAAAATTAAAGTCCAGGTACGAAAACGTTTATGATTTGTTCACGAGATGGATGGATATGAAGAAATGCAAAACTATTACAGAGGATGTAATTTTAGCTTACTTGGCGCAAAAATCTGAAACTGTCAAATCCTCTACCCTGTGGAGCATGTAATCTATGTTGAAAAGTACCATTTTAGTGAAGAAAAATGTAAACATAGCCACTTTCCCAAAGGTAATCGCTTTTCTTAAAAGGAAGAATGTTGGTTATAAAGCAAATAAATCAGAAGTCTTCAGCAGCGGGCAAATCAACAAATTCATTAGAGAAGCAGATAATGAAACATATCTAATGCTAAAGGTAATTTTAACAAAATATTACGATTGTAGGATATAAAAGTATCAACTTAATTTGCTTCATTTTCAGGTAGCAACAATTATTGGGTTAGCCGGTGCGTGTAGACGGGAAGAACTAACAAAAATGTCAATTGATCTAATAAACGACAAAGAAGACATGTTGCTTGTGAAAATACCAGATTCTAAAACACATATTGAGAGAAATTTTGTTGTAATTGGGTAAGAAAACCTGCTGTTGTATAGGCAATATTTATCTTTACGGCCATCCCATACTTCACATAACAGATTATTCGTGAATTACAAAAAAGAAAAATGTTCGATTCAGCCCGTTGGTATCCACAGTTTTGGAAATCTCGGATTAAAAATTGCAGAATTTTTAAATTTACACAATCCTAAAAATTACACAGGCCATAGCATGCGTCGAACTTCAGCGACGATATTTGCTGATAATGGTGGAAACATCACAAACTTGAAGAGACACGGTGGCTGGTCTACCAATGTCGCTGAAGGATATATAGACAATTCACTAACAAATAAAATTAAAATTGCCAAGACCATTCAAAAATTATCAGATGAAAACAATCAATATGAAACGGAAACTTTACTTTCTTGTTCTGACTACAAAAGGCATTTAAATTTACCAAGCATTTCAAACAAATTAAATCCTTTCAACATTAGCAATTGCTCAAATTTTAATGTAAATATTAATATAAATAAGAATTAGAATGTTTCTGTTAGTACCTATCTTCTGTTCGAATTTCAATATTTAATAAAAATAAGAATTAAAATGTTCGAAATTTTGTTCTACAAAGAAATATAATAAAGAAATGTGTCTCTTTGATTTGTTATTCTACATGGTTGCCGAAAAAATAGTGTACGCAACACGTCCGAAAACAGTTTTTTTGAACTCGCAAACTTCCAGGACTCGCCTACGGCTCGTCCTAGAATTTAATCAACTCGTCCAAAAAAACAGTATTTTCCGGACTTGTTACGTAAATTACTATTTTCTATAATACGTTTAAGCATTGACTTTCGAAATTTATTTAATAATCAAGTTTATTAACATAAGATATGTTGTCTCTTGATTGTTTATCTATGACACATCGGCAAAGAACTACCGTTTGGACTGTAAGTCTAATCTAATACGATAAAAAGATGAAAATTATAAAATATTTGGATACGTGTTTTTTTTTAATTATGTAGAATTCATTATTATATATAGTAGAATTGATCAGAAAATGTAAACGGCAAGCAAAATTTTAATAAAACGATTAATGCGATTGAGCTATTTTTTTAACTCTTATAAACAAACTGTAATACGACAATAATATAGGTAGTGGATGTCGACACCAAAAAACCGAGCATTGGATAATCCAAATCAAAAAAATTGTGTGCCGATACTTTTACTTTTTTAATTGCACACTGCTCCACAAAAATGTTTATTTCTTCAGCCACGTAGTTGTTAGCGACTTCTTGGTGATTCCAAGCCATGTCGTTAAGAAAACGAAGGCATATTTTAGATGTTTTTAAGGCTTCATCTATCAGTGACTGGCCTATAATTGATGTTGATACTGCTTGTAGCTGAAATAAAAACAATTGATTTTGTAACTTACACTCCTGAACAGTTAAAATATATAAACAAATCATAGGCATGAAATTAGCAAGTAACAACCCTTAATTGCCTCTCTTTGTCAGGTGTGGGAAATATAAGCGGAACAAACCCAGACGACACACAACATCCCCTAGATATCTAATGGATAGCCTTACATCCACTGAATGTCCAAATCCATGGCATATATCCATTAGATGTACATTGAATATCTTTAACGGATATTAAATAAACAAAATATGGTTCGAAATTTTATACATAGACAAAAAAAAACAAAACTTATAAAATATCCTGCAACTTTGTACTGAAGATAAGCACTAAAATGAAATTTAAAACCTTAATGTCTAATGGATATCTCATAGATATGTATGGATATCCCATATAAACGGAATATCGGTGACATAGGAGAACATCCACTAGAGATCCAATGTATATCTATATGTTGAGGGGATGTTAAAAGTCTAAAAAAGTCATTTAAAGAAAAGTATAGAAACCACGAAAATACGTATATCAAAATGTGTATGAATTTTATTACTACCTATTACTTTTTATAAATGATTTGAAAATAAAAAAATTATACATTTTCCCCAATTTTTTAAATTAAAATTTTTATTTGCATTTTCAATAAAATAAAGAATAATATGTTTTTTGGAAATGTAAAGACTTTTACACACTTTTTTCCAGTTATTTATTAACACATATCACATAACATGTTTCGCTACACGGTAGCTTCTTCAGATGTACTCAGTTTATAAATAGTGGATATATTTATATGCATAATAATGGTCTAATTAGCAATAAGGATTTTACAAAGTATACTTAGAGTAATAAAACTATTAAGATTAAGGGTATTTCCCAAATAATTATTCAAAACATATTAAGCAAAGGAGAATTGTTAAGGTCTAATTGTTCATTTAACAAATAGTCGGAATTTTTAAGTTTGTTTATCTCAAGCGACTCAAGCAAATTTAGTTTTATACCTTTCTTTTCTAAATGTAAAATTTGAAAGTTCTCATTAAATTGATGATTACATTCTATTAGATGGTTCGCGTAATTTGAATCGGTTTTTCCTTTGATAAAGCTTGAATGATGTTCTTTCAATCGTTTACCGAAGTTTCTACCTGTTTGTCCTATATATGTATTAGGGCAATCATTGCAAGTTAGTTTATATACTCCAGATTTCTTATTTTTTTCCGTTTTTGTTTTATTATTTTTTATAGCTTTACCTAAAGAATTGTTGGTTTTGTAAGCAACCTTAAGTTCTAAGTTATTTAGAAATGTACCTATTTTGTCACTCGTTTGTCCTACATATGATACTAGTTTAAACTGTTCAAATTTCTTTTTTATATTGGGATAAACCATGTCAATTGTTTTTTTATATGTTTTTTTACTCAGAATTTTGTCTATTAATGTGGGGGTATAGCCATTATTTACGGCAATTTGTTTTATTATATTTAATTCAATTTTAAAGTTTTCTTGATTTAACGGCAGTGATATTAGCCTATGTATCATACTGTGAAGCTGAAAGCTAGTTTATGTTGTATGGGATGACATGACTTATTATGTATAATAGTATCTGTATGTGTAGGTTTATGAAAAACTGAGAAAGTATGTTTATTATTTTCTTTTGTTATAGTTAAATCGAGGAAGTTAATGCTATTATTGACTTCTTTTTCTACAGTAAATTTAATGGAATTATGTGAATTATTTATATAGTCAAGAAACTGATTTAGCTGCCTATCTGTTCCTGTAAAACAGGTTAAAATGTCATCAACGTATCTATGCCAGTATACCTATAAATTGATTAAAAAGAGGATGTTTTGAAATTTGATGTTCTAAAAAATCCATAAAAATCTCAGCTAATAGGGGACTTAATGGATCACCCATTATTAAACCTTCTTTGCTAATGTAAATATTGTTGTTGAATTCAAAATAATTTTGTTCGAGATATATTGTCAGTAGATTCAATATTTCCTCTTTTTTGATAAAATTAACCTGTTTTAAAGTAAGTAGTTTTTCAACGAAAGTTATAGTCTCTTTGATTGGTATACTAGGAAATAAATTAGTAACATCAAATGAAATTAGTTTAGCATTTGCAGGTAGACTGATATTTTCGATTTCCCTGACTAAATCATAACAGTTCTTAACCATAAATTTAGCAGAAAATTCGGTGTGTGATTTAATTATATCTATAAGTATTTTAGATAATTTATACGATGGAGCTGAAACAAAGAAGACTACCGGTCTAATCGGCAAACCTGTTTTATGTAATTTTATTAGGGAATATAATTTTGGTGGTTGTGGATTCATAATAGTAAGTTTGCCCAAGTCTCTATCGCTAAACAAACTTTTACACTCTTTAATAATATAGGTACTTAACATTTTTTTGCAAGCATCGTAGCAGCAAGTATCGGCCAAGTCAATAAAATTATAAAGAATAATAATAATTATTATTATAAATTTACTGTTTATAAACTGGAATATTGTACTAAGGAAAATTCGCTTTATAAATTGTTTTTATAGTTTGTATAGGTATACCTACTTGGAGAATATTTTGCTGTTATAATTCTGATATAAATTGTGTCCACCATAATGTTCATTATATTTGGGAAAACATTTTATATTATCAATTTCTGAGAAAGTTTTAGTCTATAAAAGTTTTTGCTTGATAAAATAATTGTTTCACATTTACTAAATTCGGGGTCAGATATTATAGACTCTCTATAATTTAAGAAAATGTGACGTCGCAAAACAAAAAAAGAAGTATTAAATTTGTGAGACAGCCAAATTAAAGAATACCAGGATATTTTGCTACAAGCAAAATATCCTTATAACTATAAAGTATTCCTGTAGGTTGAAGAGATTTTGAGAAATAGATAGTTGAGAATCGTATTTTACGATTATTTTCTTTTCTGGCTTTTTCTGTTAATTTCGTAAAACCTATTCGACTCACAAAACAGTTCGTAAAGATGGTTTGCTTGTGTTTTGGTACTTACTCTTTAAATTAGCTGTCTCAGAAATTTAATATTCGTTTCTTTTATTTTGTGACATAATAACATTTTCCTAAATTCTAGACACCCTCTATATTTGAGCTCACGTTTATTAACTTTATACCTATTTTTTTAACAAGCAATAACTTTTATTAAGAATAAAATTTTCTGACAAATTAAAAAAAAAGACCATATTATGTAGCGAACGTTATTATCTTAATGAATACCTATTAGATACCCTTTGGAAGATACATGATATATCTCATAGATCTAACGGATGTAGACAAGACGTCCATTAGATTTTTTTAGGGCATCCATTAGATATCTGTATTATATATTCAGTGAATATTCCATATATCCTGGTTATAGGCGGACATTTGGATATCCATGAGTAGTCTATAGGACAATATAGGACATCTATATATATCCAGTAGATATACTGGATATCCATGACAGATATCTTTAGTCTCTTTTTTTTTCAGGTACTCAAAAATTCAGGCACGGGCGAGGAATTTTCTGGTTTATTCGACATTCGAGAATATTTGGTGCAAAATGTTTAACGCTGAGATACGGAAAATTATTTTAAACGTTTTTTGGAGTATTTTCAAAATGAAAATGAAAATAGCCCTCAGCCAATTTCAGTTGTAAAATGCACTTCAACAGCCTGTAAGATTAGTGAGAAAACTGTAGCCAGGATCCGAAAGGAATATACAACAGGAACCTCTCCCAGGGTAAGTGGTTTGAAATTTATTTACATATGAATACAGGGTGTCCCACAGTGGATGGCGTATTAGACGTTTATGGACCAAAAAATTATGCGATTTTTATATTATATAATATATTATAAGGATTGTAATTTATTTTAAGTATTTATATTCAATTATAAAGTAATAAAAGAACATGTAGTCATATTATTCAATTTCCTCTTTAGGCTAATAGAGAAAAGAGTGCCCCAAAAACAAGGGATTTAACTGAGGCAAGGAAAACTCAAATAAGGAACGTAGTATACAACATGATTGCCACGCATAAGTATGTCACACGGCAAAAGCTAAAAGAAGAATTGCATTCCAAACAAATTATTGACCTAAGCAACTCCACATTAGGTCATTTGTTAAAGCATTTGGGATTTAAATTTAAAAGGGACAGTGGCTCATTATAAATTATATGTAAAATAAAACATAATTTCAATAATACTGGTTTCATTTTTAGTTTTTACTTAACTTTTCTGGAATAATACATTCCGGATCTGACCCAATATCCCACCAGCATTCACCAGAGATATCAATCAGTTTATAAAAGGATACAAAATACACCCTCATGTAATGTCATGCCTCTATTCCTCAGGTACACGCTTGGGTACCTGGTAAAAGATAGAACACTAAGACTGATGCGATTTATTATTTTACTCTGTTTGAAGGACCTCAACTGGATATTTCCTCTAATTTATTTTTTCTCTTGATTTGTATGAAAACAAAGAATACCCTGGAGCGTTCTTTGTTGCACGTTTTATTGGGGTTTCAGTCTTTTTAAATAATCTCTACTATAAATAACTAGATATTATACAGCATGACCCAAATTGTGCACATGTAAGAGGATCTTGAAAATTGTAGGAAATAAAGAAAGGGTGAAATAGGGAAAGTTATATACAATTATACTTGTAATTGAATACCGCTTAGCATGTCATTCCATCTTCTTTGAGAGTTTGAGATATGTTGAAAACCCCAGGAAGTGACGTAGAACTCTGTAGTCTGTATAGTCCCATTCTTGCCTCTCCCATAATCACCAAATGAAGTAAGATGTTCTCCATTGGGAATGTGAGGGTAAGGGTTGATTACATGGCCCCTGCGATGCTCAAGCAGGTCAGTCATTGTAGGCTTCCTAGCTTGGATATTGTAGTTTTTCGCAGTGTCTTTGGCCATCAGACCAGTGCTGCATACGTGATTGCAGGTTTCACTACCCTGGTGTACAACCAATGCACCAGCTTATGTGAGAGTCCCCATGTTTTTCCGTACATCCGTCTAGTAACTGCCAAGGTTCCGGATTGTTCTTTTCCACGTCTTTGTTTCAGGTCAGTCTACGAGTCCAAAGTTACTCCCAGGTATTTGATCTCCTCCCAAGACCAAAACGTTGCTATTCAGAAGGCGGCCGAGTTGGCATGTACCTCACTGTTACCTGAGAAATCGAAAGATAGATACTATCAAACGTACTAACTTGAACTAACCTGTTTCTGGAATGGTTCGCGGATAAAAATGTTTCTCAAATTGACGAAAATGTGATGTTAGCGTACTTCTTAGAAAAATCTGAAGCCTTATCACCTCCGTCCCTATGGTCACAATATTCTATGCTCAAATTGACTATTTCTGTGAACAAAAATATAGATATTTCGCAGCTTAGGAAACTCATTGCATTTATTAAACGAAAAAACGATGGTTGCGAAGCTAAAAAATCTAATATTTTCAGAAAAGAAGAAATAGTAAAGTTTTTACTTGACGCTTCTAATCATAGCTATTTATCTATGAAAGTGATAGCAGTAATGGGAATTGCTGGAGCATGCCGCACCGATAAGATCCATAAAATGAGGTTAAAAGACTTCGAAATCAAGGATGATGTAGCTATAGTTAAAAAGCTCCAGAGCAAAAACAAGGTTCAAAGAAGTTTTGTGATAACCGGTGATGGAGATCCAGTTTCTTTTGTGAGGTTACTACAAGATTATATTAAACTTCGGCCAAATAGTGCACAAGACGAACGCTTATTCTATCGCTATAAACGAGGTAGGTATGTGAATCAGGTGATTGGAAAACACACTATTTCAAATGTTCCCAAAGAAATTGCCAAATTTTTGAGACTTCAAGACATAAATAAATACACTGGTCAATCGTTTAGAAGAACATCAGCTACGTTTCTCGCAAATGCTCCAGGTGTCGACATTTTGAATTTGAAAAGACATGGCGGTTGGAGGTCTTCGTCCGTTGCGAAGGGATATATTGGTAATTCGTATACTAATAAAATCGAAATTTCTAAAAAGGTCTTAAATGGAACTCCTACTTTTATTCCATCTAAAGTCCAGGATAATAACAAGACTCTAATACAAAGCGGCGAAGTTATTGAATTAAATAATATTCCATCAATTTATTTTTCCAACTGTTCAAATTTCACTATTAACCTTAATGGCAATAAATAATTATTATTTAAGTTTTATATTATTGTTATTATACCACTTGTTTTTTTAAATAAATATTAGCATTTTATTATTAAGTTTTTTTTCGAAATTCGCTTAAATAAATACAATAAAAATATCCCATGAGTATTCGTGTTTTTTTGTCCTGGCACCGAAAGCAGTACTTTCGTAGCTAGAAACTTACTACTTTCGTAGCTAGCAACGTATAATATTCAGGTAACTCTTAAATTTACTTCCGTGATCTTTCGTGTTGCTAGGGCCCGAAGGTTAATTTTTCTATACAGTAGTAGAAAAAAAATATTTTGACTAGCGACTATACTATTTTTCTAGGAACACGGATAAGCGGTGTCCTATATAATGAGTGATACAACTAGTAAACAAGAGCCTGAGATTTCAAAAACTAATGCTATCTACAATTATTGTTTATATACATGGTGTCGGAGCATTTGTTAAAAAAATATTGATATTTTGGACAGAACAAAATTTGGACTTTTTGCTTTAATACTATCAGTTTTCATTTAAAAAGGGCACGCAACGTGACTAGTTTACTGATATTTACATCGATAATGTAGTTTTCAACATGTAATATATGTATATACCATAAGGTAGCCGCTAGAAATATTTCGAAATTGTGCAAAATACGCTAGTAGGTATCACATTCTCTGAATACGAATTTATGTGCATATACAGGATGCCCCAAAACATACCGACAAACTTTAAGAGGTGGTAGAGGGCATGAAAACAAACTTGTTCTGTTTAATAAACATATGTCCGCAAATGAGCCGTTTTGGCGGAAAGAAGGAAAATGGTTTTGATCAGTTGTGTTTATTGCAGTGATAAATAATTATTAGTATTCGTTTAGAGAAAATGTTCAGTAATATTAACGATTTATTTCGGGGTTTTTGAGTTAAAAAGATGACTTTGATATTTTCTCACGAAGACCGATTTGATCTGCTATAATGTTACATTAATTGTAGAGAAATGGAAAACTTGCAGTAGAAAGATATTTTGAGAACTACCCGGAAGGCAACATCCAAGAATTTTTCCAACCAACTTATCGGACCGTTCTTTTACAATCGTTGAATGACCTACGATACTTGGAGCTGTTGGACAGTCAAATATTACCAACAGTTGGAGCAATAGTCCCTTAAGACCATCTAAATAGTATTTAGTTTAAACAAGGGGGTATTACCTCGCACATATTGTTCGGGAAGTTTAAACTCTGATATGACATTTGATGATAAAGTAATTTTAAACGGTGGAAAAGTTGGTCTGCTCTCTATCTATTATAGTTTTGAAGATCTCATACATATTATTAAAGGGCGGAATATAGGCAAAGTGCATATATACAGTGTGTCCAAGATAAGAATGGGATAGCATTGGAATCTTCGAAACGGTAGGAATTACAATGTTGGTTAGTTCATTTAAATACTTTTTTTATGGTGTTTGCAAAATTAAACTATCTTTAACCGATTTCGATATTTTTTAAAAAAATTATTTTTTGCTGTATTATTTTTTATTTATTTGTTGCATTATTTTAACAGATAAAAAAAAATGAAAAATACTTTTTCATTGTCACTTTTTAAGCGTTTACAGATTTTCAGTACAACGTTTCGTTTTCGAAAAAACATCCTCAACTTTCTTGTTTTAAATACGGTCTGTGTTTTTTTTTTTATCGAAGGCTATTTTGAACTCTAAAATAACTGATGTACCACTTGCATTGGTTTAAACATATTTTCAGCTTTTTAGCTATCGTTTAAAAATATTCAAGAAAAATCTCCATAGTTTGTCACTGAATGCTCGAAAAACATTTATTAATATAATACCAAATTAGAACTTAATTACAAACAGTGTTCAAACAAATGGCCATTATTTTCTAAGCATAGGTAACATCGTCTAACTGTGAAATTCAAAACATTGTTAAGTACATCTGGGGTAATCGTTTGAAATGCTTCTAAAACCAGTTGACGCAATTCTTCCTCCGTTTGAAAATTACGTTGGTGCACATAGTTTTTGATGTACCCCCCAGAGATAAAAGTCCAAAGAAGTTAGATCAGGCGATCGTGCAGGCCAAGAAACAGCTGAACGCGTACCCATCCATCTGTCAGGAAATCTATCTGTTAAATATTCTTGGACAATTCTCGAATTATGAGCGGGAGCCCCATCTTGTTGAAACCAAAAGTTATTGATTTCTGCTAGTGGTAAGTTGTTATCGAACCATTCTTCCAATCTATGCTGCAGTAAATTTCGATACCACTCCGAATTTAGTGTTTCGTGGTAAAAAATTGGCCCAATTATCTTTGTTCCCAAAATTCCTACCCACATGTTGAAACCAAAACGATGTTGGTGTCTAGCAATTGTGTACAACCGTGGATTTTCTGTGGACCAATAATGCGTATTTCTTCTGTTACAGATTCCGTTGTTGGTTATCATACTTTCATCAGAAAATAAAATTTTATTGACGAAATTTTCGTCGTTTTGACATTACCTAGTGTACCATTCGCAAAATACCCTTCGCCTTATGTCGTCTCCCGGTTTTAGTCCTTGGCAAATTCGAAATTTGTACGGGTGATATTTGTTCTTACGCAAAATAAAATGTGCCGTAGATTTTGGCGTTCCACTTACTTTCTCAATGTTTCTAACTGATGTTGTAGGGCCTTCCGTTACAGCTAATGCCACATTATTTTGAATTTCCTCATTACATGGTTTGTTTCTAACTTTCTAGTAACAACTGCTTTATTAAAATGACCCATACTGCAATAAATTGGCAACAATTCTTCCAAACATCTTTTTATTTGGTTGTAATTTCTCTGGGTAATTATTTAAATACATTTGCTCAGCTTCTCTAAAATGTAACACTCTAACATATCAAACTTTTCCTCAAAAGAGAAATGTACAACTATTTTTAAACGAAGTGAAAGACCTCGTACCTAATTAAATTTTGTATTAATGACAGAAGTAAGTTGTCAAGAAAGACGAACGTTTGTTTCAAAGCCCACTATGTTTATTGTACGGTCTTATGATATGAGGATTTTATTCGTTACAAAATAAAAATCTATGATAGAGAAAAAGCTGAAAATTTGTTCAAGTGATAGATCAGTTATTTTAGAGTTCAAAATAGCCTTCGATTAAAAAATAAAAACACAGGACCGTGCTACGCTTTTATTTGCCCAAAGATTAATTATTGAATTATCAATGAAACAAAAGAATTTAATTATAAAGAAAAAAAAATAATATTTAATTTTAATAACAAAAAAAGAAATTGACAGCAACGAAGTTCAGCTAAGGGTGAGAGGCCTTGAGCGAGCGAGCAAATGCCCTAGCCCAAATGCCGAAGAGTAGGGGGGGTAAAAAGGGGCGCCACCGTTTTGTAGCCAGGCCAAAACGGAAGCCTCCGCGATCTCGGTGGGACCTCACTCTCCACTGAACTTAATAATGAAAAAAAATAAATAAATAACAAAAAGCAAATTACGAAGGGGGTGTTGTGGGACGTCTCAAATAAAACTAAGAACTTTTTAAAAACACACAAGTTACATTTATTGATACTGGGTTCGCCGCCCAAGAAAATTAATATGAATTTATAGCCTCAAAACAACAATATATACCTGTGGGACGGTCCTAAGGTTGTGATCACACCAGTTACATTACCAAAAAAAAAAATTTGCTGTATATACAAAAAAAAAAAAAATTACAATAAAAACCGGGCAGCTCTAATAAAGTTCACGCCAGCTACGTTACCAATCGATATGCGTTCTAAGCCTGGTGGGCAGCTCTGATTATTCGCCGTATAAAGCCGGTGATCAGCCTTAGGTCAAACTGATGGCCTTGTTGCACCCCAGCATAGCAACTGGCAGGTGGACCCCAGATAAAAGATGCTCAAGTAATAGGGGCTGGGTAGAAGCGCCCCGGTATAAGGACCCTAAGAAGTAAAACAGGCGCATCAGCACAACGGCAATATTTGCATAAAATTTAAATTTAATAAATGGCTGAAGGCCCAAATGATTACATAAATGGACCAACACTAAATTCCAGAACCACAACAAAGGAAAATATACCACGGAAACTTCACTGTTTTTCCTCGGAAATGTCTGTGATACAATCATAGCGTTCAGTTTTAGATCTTTCTACAATTACACCGTCTGTAGCTGACTGTTTTTAGGCTATTAAACTTAGGACATGGTCTGCCATTTAACAAGGGAGGAAAATCGACTTTCAACCCCTAAGCCAAGGGAGATATGGAATCAAGATGAAAGATAAGGCAAGGCTCTGCTTTATTAACCAGGCATTCGGCAGCTAGAGACCTTTTTAACAACTCTGACATACCTATATAACCTTACGTACCACCGAAGACAAAATTACCTAAGATCTCGGTCTGCGGTCACAGAATTCAAACAGTTATCTTTATTTTAGGAAGACACAAGCTGGGTGAGCTAATCGAGGTAACAGGCATTGCAAAAAGATAAAGAAGAAACCAGGTACTCAACAAATGTCATAAGAGAAGAAAGCAACTTCTACACACCGAGAGAGAGAGTTATGTAACAGTGCAATGTTACGAGTAATATATATATATATGTATAGCTTTATTTTTACTAGTAAAATGTTTTATAAATATCTATGTACGTTGAATAACCACCGAAACAAATATATTGAAAGGTTCTTGACAAAAAGGTGAAGGCGACATAATAATAAACTTTAAATAAAATTTTGGTTTGTTTCAATTCACCACATACTAATGCTTTTTCAGAGAGCACATTGTACTACCTTAATCATTATTTCTCACACCTTAACAAAAATAGGCTTTAACCCCTAGTACTAAAAATAAACCGTTACAACCATATTTAAAAAAAGAAAGTTGAGGATGTTTTTTTGAAAACGAAACGTTGTACTGAAAATCTGTAAACGCTATCTTGTTCAGTTTAAAAAGTGCCAAAAAAAAGTATTTTTCATTTTTTTATATCTGTTAAAATAATGCAACAAATAAATAAAAATAATACAGCAAAAAATAATTTTTTTTTTAAATATCGAAATCGGTTAAAGATGGTTTAATTTTGCAAAAAAACATCATGTAACCATTCTAATTCCCACCGTTTCCAAGATTCCAATGCTATACCATTCTTATCTTGGACACCCTGTATATGCATTTCTTGCATTTTTTGCCAATTTTATCAAATGCATATTATTTTTGATAATAATAATTTAGGAAAAATGTGCATTTTGCTTATACTCAAGTTATTTATTGGGGGATTCCGGGGTTTGCAGGTATATTGTTAGGGGTTATTTATTGTCATTTAAAAATGCCTTATTATTACCTGCTTAACAAACTGTATTTATATCGGGTTGTAATACGTACTTCTGTTATAGTTTGTCGAACGATTTCAGTATTTTCAGTGTGAAACTAGTGATTTCAAATTTGTGTTCAAAATGTCTAAAATGGCGGAAACGTCTTGGTAGATTAAAAATTTCCCAGAGTTAGAGTTTGTTGGAGAGAAGTCGTTTGTAAAGCTCGTGCAAAAATTATTGTTGGTGAAAAGAAGTTCCAAATCGATCAACATTTGACAACACCGCTACATAAATCAAAGTTACAAAAAACCAAATTTGAGCCAGTTGAGCTGAGTGTAAGAACCGCATTTCAAAATGTTGGAGAAAAATCGAAATCTAAAGAGGAAATTTTTCAAGAAGACTTATGCAAGGCTTTGGTCGCAGCAAACATACCCTTAAAAAAATTGCAAAATCCGCAATTCAGAAGATTCTTGCTAAGTTATTGTCAACAAGCCATTCCTGACGAGTCCACGCTTAGAAAGAAGAATGTCCATTCAGTATACGAAACCGTTTTAGAAGAAATTAGAGCTTCACTGGGTGACAAAAATTATTACATTATTGTTGATGAAAGCACAGATGCTTGTGGCCGATATATCGCACATCTTATGATTGGAGCACTGAAAGAAGATAAAGTAACAAACCCAGATATAATAGCTTCTAAGCAGCTAGACAAAACTAATAATTTGACCGTAACCCGATTTATTCAGCAGTCCCTATCGAGCTTTTTCTTTACCAAATTCAGTCCCAGATGAGATTGTTCTTAGTGCTTTCGTCTGATGCAGCACCGTATATGGTAAAAGTAGTCCAAAACTTAAGAATCCTTTACCCCAATATGGTACATGCGACTTGTCTTTTACATAGAATAAACCGAGTCGCAGAAACCGTCAGAACTGAATATCCTCTAAGAGTGCAGATGTATGAGGAGAGATTACCAGGAGAACATGGATTAAGGCCGAAATATTCTACGCAGAACATTTCGAAGCCATTAAAGAACTAATTTTGGACTTAGATGACGATTCGCAGTGTGTTGTGCAAAGTAAAGAGTTGTTATAAAGTGCAAGTGTAGTTAAAGATCTTGTTTTTATTAAGGTTAATTTCAGTAATATACCGGACATAATATCCTCGTCAGAGAGTAGAGATTTAAGTTTAAGAGACTCAGTTAGTATTGTTGAAACTTTTTCCGCTAAATGTAACAACATTCCCGGTAAGTAAGGAACAAATTGGATGTAACTGTATAAAAGAATGAAGGATTTAAATAACTGCAGTAAAAACCATTTAAGAAGGTAAACCATCCAACGAAGTTACATCTTGGCCTTATACTTTACAACCTAAGTTGCAGTATTGTTCGATAACATCAGTAGATGTTGAAAGAAGCTTCTCTTTGTATAAACATATTTTTACTGATAGAAGACAATCCGTTTTAGTTTAAAATTAAGCAATAAATGCCTTTTATACAATTTCAGCTTAAAAGATTGTATACTTTTATTTTTCTTGGGTTTTTGTTGCATTTTTTTTTTCAAAATAAACATCAGTGTGTTTCTTTACTCTATTCTACTCGAGATTTTACTATAATAAATTAAGATATATTGCGTACCAGTATGCATATTTGGTCAAAAAGATGCATATAACTGCATACTTTAAAGGCAAGCAAGGCATATGTATGCGCATATTTTAGCAGAATTTGAGTGCATATATTCCGCCCTTTATATATTAATATGTAAGCCCAATTTAGGCCGCACTGTATACTTACAATGCAAGTAAATGTCCAAAAGCCATAAGCATACATTCTGTCATGATCTTCTTTTTTATCGCTTGCTTGAACAGCTATTACCATAGTAACAGTGAATACTATACTGGTAACATTAGTAAGACCTGCAAAGAGTAGTACGGTACCATAGGTTTGATTATAACAATCTACCAGACTGCTAATCGTCATCTGCAGCTGCATGAATTCCTGCAGCTTGATTTTTATTAGACTGATAGATGAATTGTTGTCGTAAATGGTTGATATTTTCCTGAAGTATCCGTAGCTATAAAATACGTGATTTTGTATTGTTTCTTCAAAAGAGTCGTTTAAGTCTTTTAGAAGCTTTTTAAAGTCGATTATAGGCCAAGATAATTCAAACAATATAAGCCAATAAAATATGTTTTGACAGTCTCTTGCCAGTATGTATTTGTAACGATTCCAACCGTATGCTTTTCCCAAAAAGGTGTAGTTTATTATTAAAAGTAATATTATGTTGATCACAACTACAAAAACGGAGATCCAAAAGTTTCTTAATCGAACTATTTTATCAGGGGTCTTGATATTATCAGTTATATCAGCAATTCTTGTTAAAAAATCTAGACATCTCTTTCTTCTTCTAAACGTATTTAAAATTGCTGCACTCATGGTGAATGATAAGACAAAACCATTGATATCGTCTATGGTAGTTAAAATGTTAGTGTCAAAGTCAACCCCTTTTTTTCTGCCATAATATGAATAACACATTATAAAGATTGCAAAGAGGCCATAAAGAGTAACTTTAATTCTATAACCTTTCTTTGTTGTTAATATACTTATTTGTGACGTATATATTGGTAACTGCTGAGTACATGTATTCATGATTATCGACTGTTAAATAATAATTTTTTATGGTACTGGGTTTCGGTTGTACAGTAATTTTCCTAGGATAGGATATTAATGTTATTTCGGATATGGATCATTATTAGACTCCCTTGAGTCACATTAGGTTTTCTCATGACTTTTACATAGATAGGTATTAATATAATTATTTAATGTAGATTATAAGTTTTCACTAGAGACTATATTAGTGATAAATATAAATATAGTAGAGATTACTTCAAAAGACCGAAAGTGCAATAAAACCTGCAACAAAGAAATTATCTTTCTTTCTTCTAAACAAACCATAGGCATGAAATTAGCAAGTACCAACCCTTAATTGCCTCTCTTTGTCAGGTGTGAGAAATTAAAGCGAAACAAAGAACAGGTACAAAAAAATTCAGGTACGGGCGAGGAATTTTCTGGCGTATGAAATTATTTTAAACGTTTTGGAGTATTTTCAAAATAAAAAAGAAAATAGCCTTCAATCAGCCAATTTCAGCTGTGAAATGCACTTCAGCAGCCTGTAAGATTAGTGAGAAAACTGTAGCCAGGATCCGAAAGGAGTATACAACAGGAACCTCTTCCAGAGTAATTGGTTTGAAATTTATTCACAGGGTGTCCCACAGTGGATGGCGTATTAGACGTTTATGTACCAAGAACTTATGCGATTTTTACATTATATAATATACAGGGTGTTCATTTAAAAACTTCCCACCACGGATTTATCGAAAACCACTGATTAAAAGAAAAAACGCCGAGATACGTCAAAAGATTTGCCAAAGGGGACAACTTTTTAACTAAAAACTACTTCACCCCTTTTATCCTCTGCCCCCCGGGGTCATCCCCTTAAAAATTTTAAATGACTAGGGGTATCAAGAAATAGCTTGTTTGAAAGGTCTTTCAATGTGCTTTATTTTGACGTTTGATTTTTTAAGATCGGTCGATTCGTTTTCGAGAAAAGTAGAAAAATCTTTATTTATCTTAATTTGTTCAGATAGAAAAAAAAACACACGAAAATATCACTTTTTATTTCAATAAGTGTTTAAAATGTTGCCCGTTATTGGCCAAACAATGATATAGGCGATGTTCAAATTCCTGACGGACATTTTCAAAAACATGTTGTGGGAGATCATGGCAGCTTTCGATGATGCGTTGACGAAGTTCATCCAAACTTTCAGGTTGGGGAGTGAGCACAATAGATTTCAAATGGCCCCATAGAATAAAGTCAAATGGCGTCAAGTCAGGAGACCTAGCAGGCCATTCTATAGGCCCTCTTCGCCCTATCCATTTATGTGGAAACTCGTCGTCTAGCCATTGCCGAACCGGAAGAACATAGTGGGGAGGAGCGCCGTCTTGCTGGAAATATATTTCAGCCTCATCAAGTATAGGGTTTCCATCGTCTTCGATTTGGTTTTCAATGGTTTCAGTGATAAGGGGATTCATGATATTTTCCAACATATCTAAATAAATGCCTCCATTTAAATTCCCATTAATAAACAATGGCCCAATCACTTTGTTTCCTAAAATGCCTGCCCATACATTAATTTTTTGGGGGTATGAGTATGCCCTTCTACTTTATCACTGAAGCAGATATTCTTTACATGAATGGTATTATCATTAATCGCTGCAGTCATTTGTTCACAAAACTCAACTCGCCTATCGAAATCATCTTCGGTTAACTCTTGCAATATTTTCATTTTGAATGGATGAAATTTATGTAATTTAGTGACTGTGTGTACAGAGCCTAATGAAATACCAGTCGCATCAACAATTTTGCGTAATGAAGTATTAGGATTTATGTCAAAATGACCCAAAACTTCAACTTGAGCGGCTTCATCCAAAACTCTACGATGATTACGTTTTTTATTTGCAACAGATCCAGTTTGAGTAAATTTAGTAACAAGGTCCTAAAAATATCTATGCTAAGTTATCTTTTCCGGATGTCTGGCGTTAAATGTGACGGCAGTTTGCCGAGCACATTGATTTTGGGCACCATACATTAGAATCATTTCCACTCTTTCGGCTAGTGTGTGTAAGTGGGAGTAAAATCTGAATCAATAAATTAATTTTCACTATCCCAAGATTGTCACAAAGGTCAGTGACAGCAAATTAAATTCTTTCTTTTCCTTAGCAACTATAAAAAACTAAACAGGTATAAGAATAAATACAGTTCGCCCATGTTATCTGTTTATAAATAGATGGCTGAAAAAAAGTCGTTTGTTATTTGGTTGCTGCCACGTCTAATCTTCTGAATTGCTATTTATGTTGATTTTTGAACACTTATTGAAATAAAAAGTGATATTTTCGTGTGTTTTTTTTTCTATCTGAACAAATTTAGATAAATAAAGATTTTTCTACTTTTCTCGAAAACGAATCGACCGATCTTAAAAAATCAAACGTCAAAATAAAGCACTTTGAAAGACCTTTCAAACAAGCCATTACTTGATACCCCTTGTCATTTAAAATTTTTAAGGGGATGACCCCGGGGGGCAGAGGATAAAAGGGGGTGAAGTAGTTTTTAGTTAAAAAGTTGTCCCCTTTGGCAAATCTTTTGACGTATCTCGGCGTTTTTTCTTTTAATCAGTGGTTTTCGATAAATCCGTGGTGGGAAGTTTTCAAATGAACACCCTGTATATTATATAATGTAAAAATCGCATAAGTTCTTGGTACATAAACGTCTAATACTCCATCCACTGTGGGACACCCTGTGAATAAAGTTCAAACCAATTACTATGGAAGAGGTTCCTGTTGTATACTCCTTTCGGATCCTGGCTACAGTTTTCTCACTAATCTTACAGTATACTAGTATTTCCTCTTCCTGCTCGGGTGTAATAATCTTTGGACGTCCCCTATTATTACGTTTGGGACGCAACGATCCTGTTTCTTCCAGTCTGTCGTAAAGGTTTCTAAAAATTTTAAAATCTGGCTGCCTTCGATTTGGATACATTTCCAAATATCGTCAATGTGCTCTGCGTCCGTTAAAATTTTCTTGTGCGTATAAGCATACCATGTCTCGCATTTCTTCGTTAGAAAACAAATTATGTCGTGGCATTTTTAACTTAACTTTTAATAACAATTTCTTTAAAAACTCTTTAAAAACACCTACAATGCTGACAAATCACAAGGGAGTTTGACAGAAATAAAGTTTCAAAGCGCTTTCATTGCATTTATTTTTATCAAAGCCTACTTTAAAAAAAATTCATACTTGCAAATCAAAATTAAAAAGGATGCATTAGAAATAGTAAATGTATGAATCTCGAAAACCGTTACTCGGAGCGACATTTACAAAGTACACCTTTTTTGCGTAAAATTTGTGAGAAAATTGATATTTTTAATAAAAACATAAATACACTAAGGCGTAAAAAAGTTACACTTGTTTCTATGTACCTAGAGTGCCGCAGAGAGCGCTCTCTACAATCTACATTAAAATTCTTAACAAATTTAAATTTCTCGCCCCGAAAAACCCCCAATCACAAAATTTTATGTTAAAATATTGGTTAAAAATAAAGTTAATTAGGAAAATCGAAAATAAAATTTTCCCTTGTATCTCGGTTATTATCAACTTTTGAACTAAGCTAAGTTTGGCCAAATCGCAATATTTTTACCCCAGAAATCTGCAGTTTTACTGTGTACTATTAGTTATGGGACACCCTGTATAAGGATTTTAATTTATTATAAGTATTTATATTCAATTATAAAGTAATAAAAGAACATGTAGTCATAATATTCAATTTCCTTTTTAGGCTATTAAAGAAAAGCGTGCCCCAAAAACAAGGGATTTAACTGAGGCAATGAAAACTCAATAAGGAACGTAGTTTACAATATGATTGCCACGCATAAGTATGCACACGGCAAAAGCTAAAAGAGGAATTGCATGCCAAACAAACTATTGACCTAAACAACTCCACATTAGGGCATTTGTTACAGCATTTGGGATTTAAATTTAAAAAGGACACCCCAAAGACCAAATTCTAAAGCCGTCATAAAAACATAAAAACTATAAAAAACAAAAATATAAAATATTACGATTATTAATAAATTAGCTCATTATAAATTATATGTAAAATAAAACATAACTTCAATAATACTGGTTTCATTTTTAACTTTTACTTAACTTTTCTGAAATAATACATTCCGGATCTGACCCAATA
Organism: Polydrusus tereticollis; assembly: GCA_963920685.1. Taxonomy (NCBI): domain Eukaryota; kingdom Metazoa; phylum Arthropoda; class Insecta; order Coleoptera; family Curculionidae; genus Polydrusus; species Polydrusus tereticollis. The sequence goes on along the minus strand of OY987326.1, from coordinate 38,574,521 downwards.
TTCCACCAGCATTCACCAGAGATAACAATCAGTTTATCAAATCAAATCAAATCAAAATATGCTTTACTGTCATAAAGTATTATTTTTATCGACAAAGCCTTTTTTAAAATTAAATTAACAATAAAATATAATAATAAAATAAATCTTAAAATATCGGAATAAACAAAAAAAAATGCAAATAATTATGACAGAGTATCACCAAAATATTCATCTAGAGTATAATAAGCTTTTTCCAATAATAAATTTTTACATTTTTTTTAAACATTTTAAAATTTGACATTTTCTTAATAAAAACTGGAAGGAAATCAAAAATTTTTTTAGAATCATAAATTATGGATTTTTTTACAAGACTTGAAGAAGGAATGGGTAAACATATATTAAAGGTTTCTCTTGTATTATAAGTATGTGAATTAATACTATTTCTATGCTTTTTATGAATTAAACAAACTGTTTCCAATATAAAAATTGAAGTTAGTGTTAAAATTTTTTGTGAGATAAATAGAGTTTTACAAGAATCTCTGGATCTAGCTTTGCACAAATATTTGATAGCTCTTTTTTGTAAAATAAAAATTGAATTTAGAAGATATTGGCTTGAATTTCCCCAGAAACAAATTCCATATCTCAAAAGAGATTCTATTAAAGCGAAATAAACATTTCGAAGAACCGCCATATTCATTTCATGAGAAATTACTCTCAGGGCATAACATCCTGAAGCTAATTTTCTACATAACTTTTTGATATGTTCATTAAAAGAAAGATTTTGAGTAATATAGATTCCTAAATGTTTTATAAATTTGGGGTTATTAATTATTAGATTGTCAAAAATTATATTATTAAGTGTACACTTAAAAGTTAATATATTTGTTTTAGTGATATTAAATGAGAGTAGATTAGAGTCACACCACTTTTTAACATTTACTAAATCTTCATTAATTATTTTAATTAATTCATTACAATATTTACTATGCCAAAGTATTGTTGTATCATCAGCAAATATGGTAAATTTACCATTTATAAAAATTGACGCAAGGTCATTTATATATATTAAAAATAGTAATGGACCAAGAACTGAACCTTGAGGTACTCCACAATCAATTTTATTAGTTTTCGATTTCTTACCATTTAACAATACTACTTGAGATCTTTCAGATAAATATGATTTAAGCCCTTTAAACGATATACCTCTAAAGCCATAAAGCTCAAGCTTCTTTAATAATATATCATGGTTAACACAATCAAAAGCTTTAGAAATATCACAAAATATTGCTGCAGCAAAATCTCCTTTATTTAATTTAAAATAAAGATGTTCAAGAAATGAAAAAATAGCATCACTAGTATTTTTATTTTTTTGAAATGCAAATTGGTTTGTATTTAAAATATTGTTTTTATTTAAAAAAGTAATCATTCTATTTTTAACAAGTTTTTCAATAATTTTAGAAAGTGTTGGAAGTAAAGAAATTGGTCGAAAATTAGAAGCAGATTCACAATCACCTCCTTTATGAATTGGAATAACAATAGCTGATTTAAGGCATTGTGGAAATATTCCATTATCAAAAGAAACATTTATTGCTTTCCCTAAAGCTTCTAAAGCAGGAATAGACAATTGTGAAAAAATCTTTATTGATAAATTATCCCATCCAGCAGAATTTTTATTTTTTATTTCCAAAATGATTAATTTTATTTCTTGAACATCGGTTGGACTAAAGAAAAATGTATCCTTAATTTTAAAATTCGTCATGTACGAAAGTGGATCAATGTATGGATCAATATCTTTAGAAAGATCTAAAGCAATCGAACAGTAAAAATCGTTCAGCTCGTCAGATTATAATGAAGTATTTATAGGTATTATGTTGTTTTTCCCTCTCAAATCATTAATAATTTTCCAACATTCTTTTCGTGGATTTAATGATTTACTATGTAATACGATTTTCAAAATAATTCAAATCAAAATCCTTGGCTTTTTTAATTAGTTTTCTATAAATGTTTTTATAAATATTAAAACATGAAATGAATGAATTGTTTGATGGAAAAAATTTTTTATTATAATGAAGTGAACGTAAATTCTTGGAACTTATTTTTATACCCTTTGAAATCCAACATTTTCTTTTATTTTTTTTAATAATTATTGTAATTGGAAAAGCTTTAGTAAATGTGTCTAAAATTGTGGCATGAAAATTACTTAAAGGCTCTTTATGAAGAAAAATACTATCCTACTATGAATAATTTCTTATAGCATTATTAAATTTGTTAAAATTATTTTTACTGTAAATTCGTCCCTTATATTTATTTTTCTCTATTTTCCCTATCTCACCGTTAAATTCACATAATATGGCTTCATGGTCCGATAAAGAATTATTTATTACTTCACATTTAACATTATTGTTATTAGAACAAACATAGTCAATTATAGAAGATGAATATTGAGAAAATCTTGTTGGTGAATTAACATGCATTTTAAGATTAAATGATAGTAGTAAATTTTTCAAATTTATAGTGTAACAGCTATTTAAATCTTCAAAATTAATATTAAAATCTCCACATACAATACAATATAATAAGGGGGGAAGTTGTGATAAAAGATTTTCAAGTCTTATAAGAAAAATGTTAGTATTAGATAACGGTGAACGGTATAAACAAATTATATATAAATTGCTTTTTTTGGAGAATATTATAGAAAATTCAAAATCTATTTCAACCAAGAAACAATCAAATTTAGTTACATTAGAAAATTCTATATATATATTTAATAGATTCTCTTTTAATAAAAATCATTGTGCCGCCATGTAAATAACTAGCTCTACAAAATTTAGAAACAACAATATAATTTGGCATAAAAACAGGTTCTTGGATATTTAACCAGTGTTCTGTTAATATAACTAAATCTGGGTAGTTGTGATTATTTAAAAATAAATATAGTTCATTAATTTTATTTCTAAGAGATTGTATATTTAGTAATATCAAGGAAAAGTTACTTTCTGAAGAGTTTTCTCTAAAAAAAAATGATCCAATGAAACATTTGACTGTTTATTACTTATTAAAACATTGATTTTCGGAAAAACATTTATATTAGGTTTTATAAATGACAGCGTGTTAAAATTTATTTTATTAAAACTTACTTCATTTGCTAAAATATTAATTAAAAAATTATTCTTTAAATTTATATAATTGAAATAATCAATGTTTATAAATGAAATTGAATTCTTAACACAATTATTTATTTTTTCTAAAGATTTATTAAGGTTAAAATTAAAGGAAGAAATAATATTTTGTTTATATTTAGAAATTATTGGACAGGACAAAAAATAAAATTTGTATTTAACGATAATTTAATATTATCCCATATGTTTTTGATATCTGGAATTTCTTGATTTTTAAAATCATTAGAACCTGCTATAACAACAACAAAATCATTTTGATTAAAGTTGTGGGGAAAATAAGTCGCTTTCTCTTCACCACAGATTGGAACACATTGTGCTACACTAGTGTTTGCACCGGAACGGCGACGGCAAGGAAGTCCGTAACGCGCTACTCGAAGCGGAAGTCGTATCAAAGATCATTTTCTTTGGTCGGATCACCTAGATTTGGATCTAATTGGTAGAAACAGTAAGAGATAGGTATAGGACAGTATTAGGAATATATTATTAAAAGTTAAAGGTGATTTGAAAAACTTAATAATATACGGGGTGTTATGTTTGAAATAACAAAGTCGTAAATAATTTTCGGTTGAAGCGGCAACACTGAAACAGTGAAAATATTTTAGATGGACAGAGTATGTGTGCTTATGTAAGAAATCAAATTGTTAGAACTACCTACTACTAGGTACTACCCGTTTTCCATATACGTCTAACGTACCATCGACCGTGGATCACCTTGTATGCAAACGACTCTGTAACTACGACGTATCGATAAGGGCACAGGCACATGAATTAAAGTTTTGCGATACGGCACCGACGTATTTATAAAAACTGAATAAATTTTGCCCGTTGTATCACTGCTCCACTGATACACACACACATCGATCTGTTGTTCTTGCAGCGCCACGCGACCCGTGTCAATCAATTAAATTAAGTAATTTAAATTGAACAATGTTGATATTATATTAAAGTACTCTTAGTTTCTTGAATATGTTATTTATTTTCAATGAATACATTTAATTCCAGAGTTTCCTTGCTAACAAATATTAGATTATAATTCAGTAACGGTATGTGACAACATAGTAAACTACCCAACGTTTTTTATCCGCATTCTCTTGACAGCTACAGATAAATGTGTTGGCCTATACTACATTTTTATATACAAACAAACGTAGTATTTCTATTATATGTACCATTGTATAACCCACTTAAATGTCTAACCTTGAAGAATTATGTTTAATCGTTTTTGTATATTAGTAGAAAATTAGGTATTATGTTATCAGTTAGGTGTATTACATTAATAATTAAGTATACAAAAATATTATTTTCATTATTTTTTGAAAACACATTTGAATGACTAAACGTAAACTATACGAGTTCTTAGTTTGGTTATCAATTGGCTTTTGAAAACTGAACATTCAGCAACATTTTTAACGTTAGCCTCGTAAAAATCATTGATTATTTTTTTATTAAATCCAGGAAATGTTTACTTAGAATCTCGATTACTGCATCAGCTGCTGATAGTTTGACTATAACAGTCATGGCCATTTACGATTTGCTGTAAAGTGTAAAGTTTGTGTCGTGCGTATAGTTTGCGTGTGCGAGTGTTATGTTTAATACATAAACTTGTCGTTTATAAACCCCTTTGTCCAATATGGATGCTACGGAAAAATATCCGAAGAGATCGAATCCTGTAGAAAATGCCAACCTATTTTCGGAGCTTACATTTGCGTAAGTATTGCTGACCTTTATAACAACCTCTGGCTCTGGTTTTCATTTAGAAATGTCTAGGGAGAGACATAATACTGGTAAATGGGATTATTCTTGATTTTAGTGAATATAATAACCTGCCCAGCTATATTTTTAAGTGACTAAAATGTTTTCGAGAAAATAGTTTACAGCTCATCAGCGTCCAAATTATAATGTCATCGGCTTTATATTTTGCAAAAAAATATCGCAAAGATGTAGTTTTTGGAAGCGTCTTGTAAGTTTTAAAAAAGTTGGCATAGCACAGCAAATTGATATATTATTGTTCCTTGGAAACATATTATCAGTGCAGAAGATTGTGTAATGTGTCTGCGTGTGTTAATTACATTTATTTGGCATTGCATTGTTGTTTGTAAATTTCAAATTAATTTTTCCTACTTTATTTACTTAATTTATAATTGATCTGTAAAAATAACCCTCTTGCTGCAATTTTATAAATGTAATTTTTATATCTCTAGTGCGGTAGATCCTAAAGCCTATTTTTCTTGAATTACCCATACTATATGGGGGACGTCAATAACGTCTTCGATAGTACCCGAATTACAAGGGCTACAATGCAATATTTTACATTTATTTAAATAAAGTATTAATTATTGGTTACTTCAAAATCTTCGAAATAATAATGTTAAAATAAAGTAGTACATAATTCTAAATTAAATTATATTTATTTCTGTTTTGTTAATTGTTTTACATTTTCTTCTTTTACCACATTTGCTTTATTAATTTCTTTTATTTGTGGTCATTGTATTCTAGATAAAATAATAAAATTACTAAAATTACCCATTTTGCGAAGCTTACGATAAATTTTAAAATGTTTCAAAAAGTATAATATTTGGATAATAAAATGTTTAATAAAACATTATACAGGGTGTCCGGTGAGTATATGGCATACTTTCGGCAGCATATAGGAAAGGTCAAAATAACTCCAATTTGTCATAGAAAAGAAATTCCTAAGTGCCCCTTAACGGAGATACAGAGCCCCAAAGGGGTACCCAGCGACTTACCTTTTCGACTCTAACTTTTGAACCGACATGTAATTTAGAACCGATTCGGGGTGTGTAGGTCTGAAATATGGAAGTTTTAAAAACTATCATTGCGATTTACTTGAAGTTTACAATGCAACCTTTAAGTTGTCCACACTACTTAATAGATCCTGTCATTGCAAATTTACATTTCATTACTCTCTCGCATTAAGCAATAGAGTATAGACATACGAAAACGTAAATCACCAATTTCTTGCTAATTTGAATTGGAACTTTATGTAGGTTCGGTAAAATATATATTTTTTTAGCGCTTTCCGAATACGGAATAAAATTATATAATTCTATTTAAAATTAAAAAAATTATTAATGATTATTGCTATATCTTTATTGATATTCAGAGTATGTATACTTTGCCTAACACCTAACTTCAAGTTTTCGATTTATTAGCTTTTATTCATAAAATTTCATAAATCGACAAACTTTCTACGGTTTTCATAGTAGTGGGCTATGGAAACAAATTTTTTGTTAGATAGTCACCATGGCAACTTGTTTTATAGAAATTTCATTCTTTTAATAATTGTGATTTAAGTACCTACGATGGCGGAAAATAATAATTACTCTAATATAGTTTTAATGAATTTATTTATTTTTCATGGACAGTGTGATCAAATAATTAGCAGAACCTGCAGAAAATTTAATGAAATGTATCCGAATTTGCCGCAGATGCACAAGCAAAAGTATAAAGGGGTTATATCAGGTGATCTTGGTGGCCAATTCCGTGGTCATAAACGTCGAAACCATCGATCATCGAATATTCTTCTAAGCTCCACAGATACTTCAGCGGTACAATATGCAGGAGCTCCGTCAAGTTGATACCAGCACCTCCTGTACTCTTCAAGTGAGAGACTATCCGTAAAGTTTTCAACTGTTGTGTTTAAAACATCTACATATTTCCTACATACCTCACTTGATTATCCATTATTAAGCAGAATACATTGAAACTAAATTTATCTTGAAAACCTGCCTCTCTTGTGACATGGGGATTCTCATTCGCCCAAAAGTGGCGATTGTGACGATTGAAAATGCCCTCCCTCGAAAATTTTAATTCGTCAGTCCGGCGCTGCGCACGGAAGCGTGAGGATATGCAAAAAAATATGCCACAACATTAATTTCATTCTCTTCATTAGAAGTCACGGGTCTGGGCAAGTTTCTTGGTGCTTTTAAAACCCAAACTGTCTTAAATTGTTCTGAAGCCGAATACATTTTTTGGTTTTCATCTGCGGCAAATTCGGAAACATTTCATTAAATTTTCTGCAGGTTCTGCTAATTATTTGATCACACTGTCCATAAAAAATAAATAAATTCATTAAAACTGTATTAGAGTAATTATTATTTTCCGCCATCGTAGGTACTCAAATGACAATTATTGAAAGAATGACATTTCTATAAAACAAGTTGCCATGGTGGCTATGTAACAAAAAATTTGTTTCCATAGCCCACTACTATGAAAACCGTTGAAAGTTTGTCGATTTATGAAGTTTTATGAATAAACGCTAATAAATCGAAAACTTGAAGTTAGGTGTTAGGCAAAGTATACATACTCTGAAAGCTAGTTTTATTGGCTTCTCAAATCCGTATTATTATACAGGGTGTTCCATTTAAAAAAATAATTTTTCTGTCATTTTTGTAAGTTACCGACATAAATTAATTTCTGTACCGCCCTGTATACTGAAACTAAGATGTGACCAAAATATCAAATGTCTAGATGTATTGTTCAGGTATGACCGAAATTTTAGCTCAAAATTGTTTAATAGGAGGGAGATATTAAAATTTATTGGAAGCTTTTTTTTTGTAAAAAAAAATTGAAATTAATTTATTCCCGAAAAACGGCTACAGATAGGTATAGGGAAATATTAAGAGAAGTTGCTCGTAATTATATACGGAATAAGAAAATTGAAGAATATACAGGGTGTTCTATTTAAAATAGCGATGTTGCCACCGGTTTAGGGTACAAGCGGCAACACTGCATGGCCAAAAATATTTTTAAACTGTAACCATGATCGTTTATCCCGGTTGCCAAATTTTAAAAATTATCCGTTATTTAGTTCTCCATAAACGTCTAATACGCCATCCACCGTGGGACACCCTGTATAACATGCAAACTGAAATGGAAAATGGAATGGACTTTTAAAAGGTTACATCTTTCCTCTAGAGATTGGATAATGGTATCCATAACAGCAAAGAAAATGTCAACTTTGATGTGGGTCATTTATAGGCTCATCTCAACCTCCATACAGAAATTGGTTCAAAGGCCGCCCTCCAAAAATGGCCGCCTCGGGCGACTGCCCCCTCGCCCAGGTCCTTGCGACGGCCCTGGGTGGAGAAGGGCCTCCGAGAAGAAAAAGGAATCCTTAATTAGTGGAGAAAATTCTAGATTATATTGCTGAAAATCCCTCTAATAATGTAAGAAAACTTTTGGTCAGGGACGTATCTATAGCTTTCCAATAGGAGGGTTCTTCAGTCACTTATAAATATGAGAAAATACCGCTGGTAGGTGCGCCGGAGGCAAAGCGCCGCAGGCTAAAATTTTTTAGGGGTCACGCCCAAATATTGGCAAGAATTCACCTAAAAACAGAGTTGGGTATCTACCTACATTTTTGTTTTCGACATGTAAAAAAAGTTTTTCGACGTTTTACGTTTAATTAATTTAAATTTCGAAATTGGAAATTTAAAATTGGTCGAAGAACCCCCCCCCCCCCCCTCCTTATTTATGTACAGGGTCTTCCAACGAGGACTGAACAGGGGCTCATTTTTGAGCTTCCTTGTATTTAAAGAAAAATCCAAAATAGCCAATCGATGTACTTTTTCCTGCAGAATTCAAAAATGAAACCAAAAATTTATTTGAACCAGAAACAAAAGAGTTACGCTATGGACACGGTGTTTTTTTAAATGTAACATAGCTTTTTTTATACGATTTTTGGAACGAGTGATTTTTTTTTTGTCCGTTCTGATTAAAATATTTAATATTGTGACAGCTATTTTTATTAAATTTTAATGTTTTATCCAGTATAATTTAACTTTAACCTGTTTGAAACATACACTAGGTAATAAAGGTATAATCACCTTTGAATCCTTCAAAGTCAAAAAATTTGACAAATTTACTATAATATTGCCGAAATGAAATATTCATTAGATGAGAGATTGCAGATTGTTATCTTATTCTACAAATGCCAAGAAAATGCAAGAGAAGCAAGGAGAAGATTTATTGCAAATTTTCACAGAAATATATCCGTCAATACTATTCTAACGATAAAGAACCTATTTGAGGAAAATAAAACATTACATGACGGAAAAAGAAATCCAACTCTATACTAATTTAAAAAAAAAACATTAATAATTTAACTGTTCAATGTGACCTCCGTTGTTCTCAAAACATGTGCGATAACCTCTTTGTAGCCTTTCCAAACTTGCTGTTATACTGTGATTTTCCTGGTTAAGGCAATTTATTTCATTCAAAATTTTCTGCATGATCTCTTCAATATCGTGGTTTCGCTGCTCGTATACCACGTTCTTTAAATGGCCCCAAAGAAATGTGTCTAATATTGACAAATCGGGACTATTGGGTGGCCAAGCATAGGTTCCATTTCTACCAATCCATTCTTCATGGCGTCCGTTTAAATATTGAGTAACCTCACGCACGGCATGCGGAGGGGCCCCATCATGTTGCCAAATTAAATTTTGATATTCTTCCAATGGCAAATCTTCCAAAAAGTTCTTAATTTCGTTTTCTAAGAACTCGTAGTACCTCTGTCCATTTAAAGTCCCGTTAAAAAATATTGGTCCCAAAATTCTATTATTTTTTATGCCACACCAAACATGGATTGAAGTCCTTCCTTGAAATTTAATTGTCTGAAATTTTCTTGGATTTCCAACGGCCCAGTGATGATTATTATGTCTATTGAAAACCCCCGATGTTGTGAATGTGGCTTCGTCAGTCCATAAGATATTTCTGAATAAATTAGGGTCTTCGTTTTCTTTCCGAATCACATTTTGGGAAACAAATTGGAAGCGAAGTTCTTTTTGTGCCGGTGTTAGATGTTGAAGTGGAAGGATATGATAAGACTTAAATTTATGATTTCTTAAAGTCCTGTGAACAGTTCCTTGGGTAACTCTTCTGCGTCTTACACCGCCGCCGTATTGAACGTCCCGAACTGCGTCCGAAATTGATTTGGTTGGATTCAGTCGAAAATAATTCACAATGGCACGGTCTCGATTTCTATTCCTTTCTGGATTTCTTTTTCTGTCATGTAATGTTTTATTTTCCTCAAATAGGTTCTTTATCCTTAGAATAGTATTGACGGATATATTTCTGTGAAAATTTGCAATAAATCTTCTCCTTGCTTCTCTTGCATTTTCTTGGCATTTGTAGAACAAGATAACAATCTGCAATCTCTCATCTAATGAATATTTCATTTCGGCAATATTATTGTAAATTTGTCAAATTTTTTGACTTTGAAGGATTCAAAGGTGATTATACCTTTATTACCTAGTGTATGTTTCAAACAGGTTAAAGTTAAATTATACTGGATAAAACATTAAAATTTAATAAAAATAGCTGTCACAATATTAAATATTTTAATCAGAACGGACAAAAAAAAATCACTCGTTCCAAAAATCGTATAAAAAAAGCTATGTTCCATTTAAAAAACACCTTATCCATAGCGTAACTCTTTTGTTTCTGGTTCAAATAAATTTTTGGTTTCATTTTTGAATTCTGCAGAAAAAAGTACATCGATTGGCTATTTTGGATTTTTCTTTAAATACAAGGAAGCTCAAAAATGAGCTCCTGTTCAGTCCTCGTTGGAAGACCCTGTACGTCCCTGCTGTCGGTCCAATTTCATGCGACAAAGTGTGTTGTTCATGAGACCCTTCGAGAACAACTGCTGCTTCCCAATCACGTCCAAAAGGTACATGCCATGTCTCACGTTGATTATCCTGCAACTACGCAAATTGGGTTTTGCAACGACTTGGCGGGCAAAGTCATAATTTTACAAGTATTGTTTTGTTCACGGACGAAGCAAGAAAATCTCCATGCAATAATACAGACAAAGCAGATAATTTCGAATCATCTCATTGGACAATTCTTTATTAAGGGCAGTTTAAATAGTGTCATGTATTTACAATTCTTGCAATAAAACCTAAACGGTTTGTTAGACAATGTTCCCTTAGAAATTAGAAATCAGATGTGGTATATGCACGCCGGTGCCCAGCCCCATTTTAGCAATTTAGTTCGTCAGAACTTATCAAATACTTTTGGTAATCGATGGATAGGTCGAGGTAGGCCTATTTTATGGCCACCGAGGTCGCCCGACATGACTCCATTGGATTTCCTTTTATAGAGAAATTTAAAGAGGCTTGTATATTCGACGCCAGTTCACACCAGGAAAGATCTGTTAGGAAAAATAACACACCCTTTAAACGGAATTCCAATCAATCCTAGAACGTTGTTTCAAGTAGAACGAGAAACATACGTCGGCTAAGGAAATGTATAGAGGTACAGGGCGAAAATCGAAATCTGCTAAGTAAACAAGAAGAAGCAAATCTTTCACATTTTGAATGTGAAATGAAATGTCCACCCTTTCAATGGTTCCTTTATGCGGCACACTTCGATTGTATCAGAATAAGTTTTTTTTGCATCCACACGATTGCCGAGTGCTTGTCCATAAAATAGATTCATGTTAATAATCTTGATTATTAAATAAATTTCGTCAATGCTTAAACGTTCGAAAACGGTTAATTTTATCGAAACAAATGTAGAGTACCTTTTCTGAAGGGGAATGACCAGAGTATTAAAAAGCAGTTTGGTCTGTAAAATGACACCTGTCAAAATTTTTGCCCAATGAGAGCGGTGGCAAATCCGTTCCTGACTTCCCTGATGATGTAAAACCTCTACTGTAGTAAGTATGGCCTACATAAAATATTAAATTTGTAAAAATTATACATGTCGGTTCAAAAGTTAGAGTCGAAAAGGTAAGTCGCTGGGTACCCTTTACGTTATCTCTGTTAACGGGCACTTTAGGATTTTTTTCTATGACAAATTAGGGTTATATTGACCTCCCCTATACGCCTTCAAGACTATGCTATATATACTAACCTGGACACCCTGTATATAGAGTATTTAAAAACTAAGCGCGGTCATTAAGAAAACTACAGAGAGTTCCATTTAAACAAATTGAAATGATAGTCGTTTAAATATCAGAAGAGGCATAACGATCCTTCTTTACTGAATGAATCAAAATCAAAATCTTTATTTTATACTTGCAAAATGCAGCCATCTATAGTAGAGATTATTTAAAAAGGAAGAAACCCCAATAAAACGTGCAATAAAGAACGCTACAGGGTATTTCTTGTTTTCATACAAATCAATAGCAAAGAAAGCAAATCTTAAATTAAGTATGTACATTAAAAAATACATTAATTAAGAAATATAATAAAAAGAAAAAGACAGCAACAAAAATATATTTCATAACTATATTTATAACATATTTATAAAAAAATAAAGAAATAAACATACAACTACATACAAAAAAGTTAATCTGACTCTGAAGATAAAGAAATGTCACTTTCAGAATCTGAACCAGGATCTGACACATCAATTATCAGTGGCTTAACTTGAACATCCAGAATGTCTTCTTTTTGCCAATAATCCCTTATGATATTATTTGTATGGCAAACACAATCAGACCCATTTTCGGGGGTTATGGCTTGCAATGCCTCTTTCCAAACATCCAAAACGGCATTTTCGTCTTTCCTGACTTTTCCAATCAATTCAATAGCGTTGAAAATGCAGTAGTAGGGCGGCAATCTCGAAACTTGATGATCCATAGTACAAATTAATTCATCCACGGCATATCCTAATATTGCTTTGTATTGTTTTACTATTTGTAGCAATTCGGGTTTGAGTGCGTTTTCCATGAAATTGATATTTTTGCTTTGTAGCCAGGGAATAATATCAGCTTTTCTCGTTAAAGCATATGGCACATTTTCGCTGAGCCGTGAATAGTACTTTGCATTGTCCATAACAAGAAGCGAAGGTTTTTCGAGCCGAGGTAAAAGCTGTTCAACCATTTTTCAAACAATGTAGAGTTCATGTTGTCATGATAGTCAGCGTTTTTATTGTCTGTAGAAAAAACTAAGTCTGCCCTATCTATAAAGCCATCTTTGGTGCCAGCATGCAAAACTATATATCTTTTGCCGTCTGATTGTTTTTTATTTAAAACTGATTTGATGTTGTCATCATGCCATGTTCTAATGAAAAACACATCTAACGGAGTTTCTGATAACAAGTTTTCTGTATCTTGTCTCAAAAATTTTATACGTTTTAAAACAATATCCGGTTTCTCCATAATGTAGCGCCTGCCACTGACCCTTTTAAATTTAAATCTCAAAAGCTTTAACAAATGACCTAATGTGGAGTTGCTTAGGTCAATTATTTGTTTGGCATGCAATTCCTCTTTTAGCTTTTGCCGTGTGACATACTTATGCGTGGCAATAATATTGTAAACTACGTTCCTTATTTGTGCTTTCCTTGCCTCAGTTAAATCCCTTGCTTTTGGGGCACGCTTTTCTCTATTAGCCTAAAAAGGAAATTGAATATTATGACTACATGTTCTTTTAATACTTTATAATTGAATATAATTACTTATAATAAATTACAGTCCTTTAAATTATATAATATAAAAATCGCATAAGTTTTGGTCCATAAACGTCTAATAATACGCCATCCACTGTGGGACACCCAGAATTCATATGTGAATCAATTTTAAACCACTTACCCTGGTAGAGGTTCCTGTTGTATATTCCTTTCGGATCCTCGCTACAATTTTCTCACTAATCTTACAGGCTGCTGAAGTGCATTAGAAAGCTGAAATTGACTGAAGGCTATTTTCTTTTTCATTTTAAAAATACTCCAAAACGTTTAAAATAACTTTCCGTGTCTCAGCGTTAAACATTTTGCACCAAATATTCTAAGTGGAATGTCGAATAAACCCCAAAATTCCTCGTCCGTACCTGAATTTTTGGGTGCCTGGCAAAATGTACCTTGTTCCGCTTTAATTTCTTCTGACAAAGAAAGGCAATTAAGGGTTGGTACTTGCTAACTTCCGGAGGAGACGAGTTCACTCCCAAAATATAAATATTACCTAACTTTCAAAAAGGTGATGGTTGAATTCACTCCCAGACGATTTTATACCGTAATTAGAATAAGTATTTATGATACCTTAAAATCTAAACACTGTTGCCAAGTCATTCTTTTCGCCAAAGTTATTTTATTTCTTAAAATAAAAAAACAAAATAAAAAAAAAATAAAATTTTATTATGTATACAAACTTTATAAAAAAAATCAGAAAATTCCGATTCCGTACAAAAATTCCGAAAAAAAATATGATATAAAGATTTTACTTATACAAATATATACAATTATACAAATACAAATAGTTGTCAAGTTCTACATTTAAAAGAAATATTTTTTATAAATTGAAAATTGGTAACTAACAAAGAATCACACTAAGGGTTTATTATTTCTATTATTTAACGCCTCCCCCAAATATGAATCAATTTGCTGATAATCTCTTGTTAATTATAGTTAATGTTAATTAAAATAATGAGTTCTCTAAATTTGAATCAATTTGCTGATAATCTCTTTTTAATTATAGTTAATGTTAATTAAAATAATGAGTTCTCTAAATTTTGCAATTAGTTATTCTGTGATTTATTAATATCTTTTACATAGTACGTTTTTTCTTTCCTAAGAAAAAATAAATTACTAACTCACCGTGCTTTCATGGATAAAAATACTATTTGGCAACAATGTATCAATTTCTGAAAAGTAAAGGCTGAGACACAATAAAAAACTTAAGGAATAAAGAATAGGATTTAAGATTTAGGTGTTAAGGAATAGGAGTACAGGACAGAATTAAAATTTTATAACCTAAATTAAACCAATCGGGTTACTTAAAAACGGCGCGATTTTTAAATTCTAAACTATTGTCTTAACCCCACTTTCTTGTTTACAAATACAAACCATTTTTAAAACTTCGACAAGCTCACCTATACTTTTAAAAAATATGGAAGGCTTGCCAAAAAGGTCCTTAACTCTTGTGAGTAGTATCTTTTATCTGTTTTGTGAGTAGTATGGTTGCAATGTCGGTAGCGTTTTATTATCACCTTAAGAAACGATTGAAACGAAAATCAATAGGGTGGTGCAACAGGAGATGGTGGGTTTTCGTCCTATTAATGTCCAAAATCGTGAAAGTTTTGGTCATACATGACTTACATGAAACTTTTATTAAAAACCAAAGTGAAAATACAATTTTGAGGTTATTAAATTGTCAAAAGTCAAAC
This sequence comes from Polydrusus tereticollis, assembly GCA_963920685.1. Lineage (NCBI taxonomy): Eukaryota > Metazoa > Arthropoda > Insecta > Coleoptera > Curculionidae > Polydrusus > Polydrusus tereticollis. The sequence goes on along the minus strand of OY987326.1, from coordinate 38,559,235 downwards.
CTAACAAACATGCTGGCTTCTGATTGGCTGATTTCCTATTCCTTATTTCTTAAAACCAACAAATCGGTTTTTTAAAGCTTAAATCTTATTCCTTAATTCTAAAAATTTCATTGTGCGTTGTTTACATAGGACAAGATATGTTCGTTCTTAAATCTTAATTCTTATATCATAAATCTTATTTCTTATACCTTAAGTTTTTGATTGTGTCTCAGCCTTAATACACCTTTTAATCCTCCTTTAATGCATATTCGCTTGGGAATGAACTCGACCTATGTTGGGAGTGAATTCGACCCATGGAAAAACCACCTGGTCAGGCCGGGAGTGAACTCGTCCCTGCCCCTAACTTCATGCCTATTATTTGTTTAGAAGAAAGAAGGATGATTAAAAGCTGTAGCTTTCTTTGTTGCAGGTTTTATTGTCCTTTCGGTATTTTTAAATAATCTCTACTATAGGATCGATGTATGTATTATTATAGGGTGGGTCGAAAAAATTAAAGTTAGAATTTGCACTTCGCTTGATGAAAGATAGGTGCTTTATGATCATTATATGATATAACCAAAATTTCAGATTTTTAGCTCATTTCCTTGTACTGCCCCAAGGATGATCAAATATGTGATAAAAGAAAAAAAAAAGCAAAATTAAAATTGAAAAAATTATATATATATTTGCTCTCGGGTTTGCTACATACACTTACATATAATTTGACAAGAAAAATCCAAACAAACATTGTAAGTATCGAAAGAAACACAAAATCAAAATTCTTAATTATCGGTGTGAAATTCGTTTTTGGTATTAAACGAAGTCGGTCGGTAATATTTTTCGAGATTCAATTTTCGCCCTGATAAATGCATCTCTATTTGATGCACGACATCAGGGCCGCCGAGAGCCGACACGGGCTCTGGGACTGGACAGCCTCCAGTGTCGCCAGGTATGCGCCGAAAGCACCAGAAAAATGCGCCGCAGGCGCCAAAAAAATAGCGCCGCAGGCGAAAAATTTGTGGGTGCCACGCCCTATTTTGATGATAGTGCTTGCTTTTCAAGGATAGTGCCGCATGCCACTTTTTTTGCCTTTCATTTAAATTTAAAATATATATTTAAATATATTTTTTACCGTGCTTGTAGTAGGTATATTTCTAATGCGGATCAATTCGCGATTCACGCCCGGGCCCCTCCAGGCCCCGGGCCCCGGGAATTTGTCCCGTCTGCCCCCCCCCCCCCCCCTCTCGTCGGCCCTGCACGACATACAGCTGAAGATGCCTCTGTGACTGTTTTTATACATCTTTCCACTGCCTGTGTGTGACAAGGAAGACCTGTTACTACTAACCTGAACTAACCTGTTACATCAGGTAGGAGTTCATTTAAATAAACATAATATGTCTTCGTTATAGCTTGCAAAATTTGATTTGTCGACAACGATTTTGTTAGTGGTGGCTCAGTGATCTCTATGTCCTGCCAGTTAACTAAATTAATGTAATCTGTAGCCGAAAAATTGAATTTTGGTAATGTAAATATCCTAACATCAATGGCCGATTCGGATTGTTATCTGATGACTTTTGTAACTCGTCGTAAAGTCAGTTCTTTTATTTCGGGTCGGGGATCATACATAATTCGTAATCAAATATTCTCTGGATGACCAAAGAAACCATTCCTCTGAATAACTGAGTGAATAATATTTTTCAGCTCATGTGGTAGGTATCGGGATAAGACTATTGACTGACATAAATGGCTGGCTCCGCTGGCTCCATTGACACAGGATGACTCACTTTTAATTCTAAACCACATCGGGACATAAACTTTCGCTACAAAAGTTGTCAGTGTTGCTAAATTGTGTGATTGTTTGTCAGACGACACATATAAATGCAATATTTGATTTCCGATCGTGACCCATCTTGAATGGACTAATTTTCTGGATTAAGTTTTGCGAAGCCCGTGGAACAAATTCTAGAATCAATTGCTTTGCAAATATCCAACAGATATTGTTGCTCTGCACTTAAATGTTTGCATGTAATCACTGAAACAATGCACACAATTCTCTCATACTTAACAATAGACCTACCTTCGCAATTAATAAGAGCTTTTCCGATAGTACCAATAAAAGCTCTGGGACCCCGGCTTGCTTCTTTAAACGCACTTCCGAAAGGCGTATTCCACCACCTTTTTGACCTGTGTTTGTCACCGTACCGTCACAACCAACTGCCACAGTTTTTTGTAATTCCAAGGAATCTCGTGATTAATACACTTACAAGTGGCAATGTCAAACATTTTCCCACTGTTGTTTCGAAAGTCGTCTAATTTCTTGCATTACCTCTCAATATATTTTTTCTGCTTTTGTATGGTTTTAATATGTTTCTATACTTTTCATGGTACTCACGAAGACGCTTAACAATAACTCTGTGTTTTATAATTGGAATGAAAGCTTTACGTCCAATTTCTTCTACCTTTAAAGCAACAATTTCTGAAGTGATACCAACTAGATCCTTAAAGTTTTTATTGTTTTTATTTTCGAAAGTAATGCTCCATAAATAATGTCTCATAATACTTTCGTAAGTAGGCAAAGCATTTGTTGCCATTTCACTTGCCGATCTAAACACGGGACACAAAACATCACTTCTTAAAAGTGACATCGCTTTCTCAATAAAATTATAAAAGGTATGCTTCATAGTCTACAGAACGTAGATACTGTAACGATACTCCCAAATCTTTTATTTTCTATTCGTATTCGTTCATAATTTTCTTTTTCCTCGTAAGGAGCACGTAACATAATCTGTTAACCTTTTGACACAATGTCACTTCTGACGATTAATAATTCGTTCATAGTTTTCTTTTTCCTCGTAAGGAAAATGTAACCTAATCTGTTAACCTTTTGACAAAACGTCATTTCTGACAAATTCATGTGGAAATCCAATCTTTCCTGGTCCTCCTGTATAACAAACAATTTTGATAGCAACCGACGAGTATAAAAGGAGATGCTGTTTTGACGCTCGCCACGTGGAAATCGGCTATAAGAAGCGCGATTTCGCAAGGAACGATCAGTCGGTGCAGAACCATGAAATAGTAAACAAGTAAAAGTATTGTTGAGCATTTGTTCCGGTTTTTAAAATCTGCATAAGTCTTTTCTTTGGACGAACGTCATCCGAGAAGTCGCCAGTTGTTCTTGGAGAGTCCGAGACCTGGGTGTACCACGTTGGGGTACACGTTGAACCTAAAGTTAAAAGCAAGGTGTGCTGAGGAAGAAGCACCGGCGGAGGGACGCCGTAGTCGAACCCGATACTGCAAAAGGCAGTGATTCCTAGCTGTCCTAGAAGTTTGTACCTGGAATACGGGCAGACTTTGCACGCACCTAGGGGAAAGAGTCCGCTGACGATCTTCGGAGGAGGTCCAATCGTTTAAGCACCTTTGCCACCTAGAGATCTATAGTTGCGATACGAGTAGCAACGAGAATTGAACGCAGCCGACGTTGCCGACGTTGGACATACAGTGCCATAACCGCTGCGACTGACGCCATCGCCAAGGAGGCGAGAGCGAGTGTTTACCACCTGGGCATAACCTGCACCAGGTCGGCGAGAAGAGATAGCCTATTGGCAAAATAATTGCAAGGCGGAATACGACGAGAATTGGATATTGCCGACGTTGCCGACTTTGGACATCCAGTGCCATAACCGTAGCGACTGACGCCATCACCAGAGAGGTGACTACGAGAGTTTACCACCTGGGCATACCCTGCACCAGGTCGGCGAGAAGAGATAGCCTGTTGGCAGAATAATTTTAAAGCGAAATACGACGAGAACTCGACATTGCCGACGTTGCCGACTTTGGACATCCAGTGCCATAACTGCTGCGACTGACGCCATCACCGGAGAAGCGTGTACGAGTGTTTACCACCTGGGCATAACCTGCACCAGGTCGGCAAAGCGAGAAAACCACGTGGCAACGTGTAAAAAACTGCGGAATAGTGAAGAATCAGCGACGCCGAGAGCTGAACGACGAGGCCAGGCCTCTAGCAGCTAGTGCCAGAGCCTAGAAGACGAATACGAATATCCACCCCCTGGGCATACCTTGCCCCAGGTTGGCGAAGACGAAGCCAAGCGTGGCAGACTACAAAATGAGTGGAGAAAAAGAATTAAATAGCGAGAATTCCCCAGCCCAGACGGCTGAGGGCGAAGAACTACCGTACATGCTCAAGACTACCGAGGCCGACACCAGGAAGGGACCTGGGTCGACTTCAAACTGCCCTACACAGACCGCCGCCCCTGAGAAAACGGATAGAGCTAGCCGTGGTGCTTCCAGGGATGTGCCCCTCGAAGGAGGAAGCGAAGGCGAACTGTGCCAGGACATGGCGCCCAACTCGATGACTTACTCAGGCGATAGGAGTAAAAAAGAACCCTGTGACGACGTTAGGCCCTGTGGCCTAAGCTATCGCGGATCGTCGACGAACCTACCCACGGAATGCCCAGCTTATAACACCAGAGCAAAGCGCCGATTATGGGAGGAGAAATATAATAAAGACGTGGAGATTGACGATTCTATAAATATGATTATGGAAGAGGAGATGCCACCATGGAAATGGCGGATGCCGTCTCAATGGAAGGAAGAAGACGAAAGGCCAAGCTATGCGGATGAACCTAGGGGTCTGGCGCGGCCACTAGGTGACCGGCAAATGCCGCCAACGCGAAAAGAAATCCGGCAGAAGCGGAAAAATAAGGAAAGAACGAAGCAAGTATGGATGCCACCCTTGGAGGAGGGGTATCGGCGGTACATATGTGATGACAACCAACCCAGGCAGCAGCCGAAACCTGAAAAAATAGCTAGAAGGAAGAGGAGAAAACGAAATAAGAAACAAGGAATAGCGAATACGCTATTGAATTTTAATTCGGCAACATTGCCGAGAATTGATATAGTAATAGAAGGAACCCCAGTAAGAGCATTACTTGATACTGGGGCTAGTCGGAACATTATTAAAAGTACGCTGCTGCCCATGACAATTAGAAATAGAGCGCCAAGGGGCGAAATGAGATTAGCCTGCGGCGAAACCTATCATGCAACCAGGGGGGATATACAACAACGTGTAAAGATTAAGAATATGACGATGCTGACGAAGTTCACGATCATGGATGAATTGAATGAGGATGTCATTTTAGGCATGCCATGGTTCAAGAATAATGAAGTGATAATGGATATGAACCGGTGTTGTATATACCTAGGTAGCACCGCCAGAGATACTGTGTACTGGGGGAAGCGGGATGTAGATGAAGAAGACGAGGATAGTATTACTATCCCATATGTACCGGAGATAGACAAAGGAGAATATACTCAAATGTTGATGGACTTTGCAGAATTATTTAAAGAAAGTGTACAACAAAACACAACAAAGGCTACCCAACATCGAATCCGATTAACGGATACGAAGCCAATCCGAGTGAGGCCATATGCTTTGTCAGAGATTAAAAGAGTAGCGGTTCAAGAGCAGATAGCAGAGATGCTTCGGGCGGGAGTAATCTCGCCGAGCACCTCTGAGTATTGTGCGCCGGTGGTAGCAGTGGCTAAAAAGGATGGAACTATGAGATTCTGCTTAGACTATAGAAAATTAAATGAAGTAACCCAAGAGGAAGTGGCAGCACTGCCTGTAATCCCTAACACCTTGAAAGAAATTGGAGAAGCCCGAGTTTTCTCTACCCTGGACCTTAAAGCCGGATATTGGCAAATACCGGTAGCAGAAGCAGACAGACACCTAACGGCATTCGGTTTATTGGATGGAAGCACTTACGAATTTAATGTAATGCCTTTTGGCCTCAGGAATGCGCCAGCAACATTCCAGAAACTGATGTCGGAGGTTCTGAGTGGGGAGCTGCAAAAGTTTACGAGAGTGTACTTGGATGACGTGATCATTTTTTCACCAGATCACAAAACACACCGACAACACCTCCGAAAGGTGTTGGAAAGACTCTCAAATTACCACCTGAGATGCGGGGCAGAGAAATGCGTGATTGGAGTTAATGAGTTGGAATACTTGGGTTTTAAAGTTAAGGAAGATTATAATACCCCACAGATGAAGCATCTGATTGATGTGGAAAAGTTCCCTCCACCAACAGGGAAAAAACAATTACAGTCATTTTTGGGCCTGGTGAACTGGTTGAGGGAATACATTCCCCAGGCGGCAGAGCGATTGGAACCGTTGACGCGCTTATTGCAGAAAGAAAAACATTTCCAGTGGCAAGCCAAACAACAGGAGGCGTTTGATGAGGTAAAAAAATTTATGGCACAACCAATGCAGCTTTGGAGACCGCATCCAGGGAAACAATTTTATTTACAAACAGACGCATCAAAGATAGGGATAGGCGCAGTGCTCTACCAGATGAGTGACAAAGAGGAACGACGTATTATTGCATACGCATCACATAAACTAAACAAGACGGAACAAGCATACCACGCGAACGAGCAAGAATGTATGGCCGTGGTCTGGGCGATTAAGCATTTCCGGCAATATTTGGAAGATGCCCCATTCATTTTAAAGACCGATTCCCAAGCATTAACGTGGTTGCACCGTCTTAAAGACACCAAATCGAAATTAACAAGATGGGCATTACTGCTTCAAGAATATTCGTTTCGGGTTATCCACTGTCCGGGGAAGGAAAATGCACTTCCGGATTACTTATCAAGGAACCCAGAAGATACAGTGAGAGATCCTGAGACGTTTGATGAAGAAAGAATGATCCCACCAATGAAGGAAAAGAAACCCAGGAATTTGATAGCTATGTTCCAGCCCCAGGAGATTCAGAGCCTGGAAGAGCGGGTGAAAGAGGGACAAGACGAGGATGATGGATTAAAAGAAACAAAGAGACAGTGGCTACGAGACGCCAAGAAACCTCCAGAGCAGCGGCCATCATGGTGGAATTACTATATTATACAGGATGAACACCTATTTCGATTGCACTTGAATAGATTGTGTTTAGTGGTGGGAAAATTTGACAAACAGGACGTGTTTGAGGCCTACCATGCATATAGTGAAGCCCTCCATCCAGGGGCACAAGAAACTAGTAGAGCTATTCGCCGATACTACTATTGGGGAAATGTAGAAAAGGAGGTCCGAAAATTTACAAGAGGATGCGAGATTTGCAAACAAATTAAGGCAGGGCCACCTCAGAAGAAAGCTGCACTGGGGAGTATTACGGCAGAAGCGCCATTCCAGGTGATAGCATGTGATATAATGGGTCCATATGAGGAGACTGGCAGGAAGAACCGATTTCTGATAGTGGCGACGGACATATTTACTAAATGGATAGAAGCTATTCCGGTAGCTAGGGTAACCGCATCAAAGGTTATTAAGTTTTTGAAGGATGAGGTGTTTAGTAGATATGGATATCCGAAGGAAATAAGATCAGACGATGGTGCTCAGTTCAGAGGAGCAGTATTCGGCCAATTTTGCAGGTCAAATCACATTAAATGGACATCCTCCCCCATTTATCATCAGCAAGCGAATCCAACAGAACGTAGATGGCAGGAAATGAAGAAAGCCTTAAGCGCCGCCATCCTAGAGCGACCTACGGCAGTATGGGATACGCAAATTCCGCAGGTCCTCTATGCATTACGAACTCGAAGAAACGAAGCCACCCAGAGAACACCAGGAGAATTACTACTGGGATATGAATTGAAGAGACCAGGGGAATGGGCTATTGTACGAGATGAAATCGAAGCAGTACCACGTCCCGAGGGTATAATTCAAATGAGACAAGAGGCAAAGCGAAGCCAGAGAGCATATCAGCAGAAATACGCCCCTACCCCAAGAGTACCAACTATTAAGTTTAGAGTTGGGGAAAGAGTTTGGGTAAGGAATTTCGTTCCGAAAAACCCATTTGCGCCAAAATGGGTAGGACCTTACGAAGTTTTGGAGGTTCTGGGGTCGTCAACCTACCAGATTGATAAAGATGGTGCGTCTTCAAAGATACACATTAATGATCTAAGACGTACTACGGTCCTAAGTGTGAGCGGAAGTAGCAGCTCGAGTACCGAAGAAGATAGTGATCCAAGTGAAGAGGAAGAACTCCATGGACAACCCCCTGTAATACGTGAAATTCCGGCCCCTCAGCCCGAGGTCGCCGAGGTCCCATTGAGGCAGCCTAATGAGAAGCCACCGGATGTGGAGGAAGTTACGGCCCCTCAATCCGAGGTCGCCGTAGGAACATTGAGGCAGCCTAGAGAGAAGCCACCTGAAGCCTCCGAGGAGCCCCCCAGGTCGCTAGAGAACTACCCACAGGAGGCCTATACCAGGTCACCTGAGGAGGAATCATCAAATGAAGATAGAGCCATGGAGGTTGAGGGATCACCTCGTTCAAGGAAGAAAGAAAAGACTTCCTATAAAGAGAAGCGAAGAAGATTTTAAATATGTTTGATATGGACTTAGTTATTTTATATTGTTGTTTATGGACTTAGTTATTTTATATTGTTGTTTATGGACTTAGTAGTTTTAAGATTTTGAGATTATAAATATGGTATAATCGTACTAGATGAGTACGGTTAAATAAACATACCATAACAAATGCTCTTCAGAGGGGGGTGTTTTGACGCTCGCCACGTGGAAATCGGCTATAAGAAGCGCGATTTCGCAAGGAACGATCAGTCGGTGCAGAACCATGAAATAGTAAACAAGTAAAAGTATTGTTGAGCATTTGTTCCGGTTTTTAAAATCTGCATAAGTCTTTTCTTTGGACGAACGTCATCCGAGAAGTCGCCAGTTGTTCTTGGAGAGTCCGAGACCTGGGTGTACCACGTTGGGGTACACGTTGAACCTAAAGTTAAAAGCAAGGTGTGCTGAGGAAGAAGCACCGGCGGAGGGACGCCGTAGTCGAACCCGATACTGCAAAAGGCAGTGGTTCCTAGCTGTCCTAGAAGTTTGTACCTGGAATACGGGCAGACTTTGCACGCACCTAGGGGAAAGAGTCCGCTGACGATCTTCGGAGGAGGTCCAATCGTTTAAGCACCTTTGCCACCTAGAGATCTATAGTTGCGATACGAGTAGCAACGAGAATTGAACGCAGCCGACGTTGCCGACGTTGGACATACAGTGCCATAACCGCTGCGACTGACGCCATCGCCAAGGAGGCGAGAGCGAGTGTTTACCACCTGGGCATAACCTGCACCAGGTCGGCGAGAAGAGATAGCCTATTGGCAAAATAATTGCAAGGCGGAATACGACGAGAATTGGATATTGCCGACGTTGCCGACTTTGGACATCCAGTGCCATAACCGTAGCGACTGACGCCATCACCAGAGAGGTGACTACGAGAGTTTACCACCTGGGCATACCCTGCACCAGGTCGGCGAGAAGAGATAGCCTGTTGGCAGAATAATTTTAAAGCGAAATACGACGAGAACTCGACATTGCCGACGTTGCCGACTTTGGACATCCAGTGCCATAACTGCTGCGACTGACGCCATCACCGGAGAAGCGTGTACGAGTGTTTACCACCTGGGCATAACCTGCACCAGGTCGGCAAAGCGAGAAAACCACGTGGCAACGTGTAAAAAACTGCGGAATAGTGAAGAATCAGCGACGCCGAGAGCTGAACGACGAGGCCAGGCCTCTAGCAGCTAGTGCCAGAGCCTAGAAGACGAATACGAATATCCACCCCCTGGGCATACCTTGCCCCAGGTTGGCGAAGACGAAGCCAAGCGTGGCAGACTACAAAATGAGTGGAGAAAAAGAATTAAATAGCGAGAATTCCCCAGCCCAGACGGCTGAGGGCGAAGAACTACCGTACATGCTCAAGACTACCGAGGCCGACACCAGGAAGGGACCTGGGTCGACTTCAAACTGCCCTACACAGACCGCCGCCCCTGAGAAAACGGATAGAGCTAGCCGTGGTGCTTCCAGGGATGTGCCCCTCGAAGGAGGAAGCGAAGGCGAACTGTGCCAGGACAATGCTGTTGTGGTATTCGCCACGTGGAAATCGGCTATAAAAAGCGCGATTTCACTGCGAATAGCCAGTCGGTGCAGAACCATAGAACAGTAAATAGCTAAAAGTGTTTGGAGCATTATTTCTGGGTTTTAAAATCTGCATAAGTCTTTTTCTTTGGACGAACGTCACCATAAAATTTGCCAGTTGATCTTGGAGCTTCCGGAGACCTGGGTATGTCAGAAGGGCATACGTGAACCTGAAGATAAAAGCAAGGCGTTGCTGAAGAAGCACCGGCGGAGAGACGCTGTAGTCGAGCCCGATACTGTGAGGAAACAGTGGTTCCTGGCCGTCTTAGAAGTTTATCCTGGAATACGGATAGATTTTGCAAGCACCTAGGGGAAAACGTCGCTCACGATCGTCGGAGGAGGGCCAATCGTTCCGAGCACCATTCCACCTAGAGGATTAATTTTAAGAAGAAATAATACGATCACCAGCCATCGCCGACGTTGCCAACATTGGATGACCCATGCCATAACCGTAGCAGCTGACGCCATCGCCAGGGAAGCGTATACAATACTCTACCACCTGGGCATAACCTGCACCAGGTCGGCAGACGAAGAAAACTTAGCGGCAAACGAATTTTGAGAAGGAAAACTACGATCACCAGCCATCGCCGACGTTGCCAACATTGGATGACCCATGCCATAACCGTAGCAGCTGACGCCATCGCCAGGGAAGCGTATACAATACTCCACCACCTGGGCATAACCTGCACCAGGTCGGCAGACGAAGAGAACTTAGTGGCAAACGAAATTTGAGAAGAATAATTACGATTACCAGCCATCGCCGACGTCGCCCACATTGGACGAGCCGTGCCATAGCCGAAATAGCCGACGCCATCGTCGAGGAGGAGACTACAATAGTTTACCACCTGGGCATACCCTGCACCAGGTTGGCAAGACACGAAAACTACGTGGCGGAATAACTTAAAAAAGAAATACTGCGATAATCCGACATAGCCGGCGTTGCCAGCATTGTACGGATCGTGCCACATCTACAAAAGCCGACGCCATCGCCAGAGAGGCGGGTGCAAGCGAATACCACCTGGGCATAACCTGCACCAGGTCGGCGGAAGACGAAAACCACGTGGCAAACGTGATTTTCGATCAAATAACGGAAGACAGGCGACGCCAAGAGCTGGACGGTGTGGCCACACCTCCAGTACCTAGTGCCGACCCCGAAGCGCCGAGAATAAGGTTCTACCACCTGGGCATAACCTGCCCCAGGTCGGCAGCGAAGAAGCCGAGTACGGCAAACACTGCAGTGACCGGAATAATGGCACTACGCAGTGAAAACCCTCCAGCCCGGACGGCGGAGGACGAAGAAGAACACGACATGCTCTCAACTACCGAGGCCGTCCCCAGGAAAGGACCTGGTGCGGTCTCAAACTGCCCTACACAGATCGCCGCCCCTGAGATATTGACTGAGCTGAGCCGTGGTGCCGTCAGGGATATGCCCCTCGAAGGAGGAAGCGAAGGCGAACTGTGCCAGGACAATGCAGCGCGATGGAACATTCATTCGAGCTCCAGCTTTCAGAGAAGCAAGAACTTGAAGTATCCTGAAAGGTGAGATCCTGAAAGGTTATTTATTTAGGGTTAACGAGTATAAAAATTCGTTATTTCCTGCTGTTGGATTTATATCCCATAACAGCGGAGCCCTATTTTATTCTCGGCTATAAAAGATCGTACACTGCGACCTGACCTGGGTGCGATTCTTTATAATAGTAGAGATTCTATTTTATTTAATTCTGGCTGTTGGGTTTGTACCCCAATAACAGCGGAATCCTATTTTATTCTCGGCTATAAAAGATCGTACACTGCGACCTGACCTGGGTGCGATTCTTTATAATAGTAGAGATTCTATTTCATTTAATTCTTGCTGTTGGGTTTGTACCCCATAACAGCGGAGCCCTATTTTATTTCGGCTATAGAGAACTCACAAGCTGTGCATTACTAGACACAATAATTGTGAATTGATTCTCCTTCATAGTAGAAATATCTTTATTTAATTCTTGCTGTTGGGTTTGTACCCCATAACAGCGGAGCCCTATTTTATTTCGGCTATAGAGAACTCACAAGCTGTGCATTACTAGACACAATAATTGTGAATTGATTCTCCTTCATAGTAGAAATATCTTTATTTAATTCTTGCTGTTGGGTTTGTACCCCATAACAGCGGAGCCCTATTTTATTTCGGCTATAGAGAACTCACAAGCTGTGCATTACTAGACACAATAATTGTGGATTGATTCTCCTTCATAGTAGAAATATCTTTATTTAATTCTTGCTGTTGGGTTTGTACCCCATAACAGCGGAGTCCCATTTCTTTCTTGGCTATAAAAGATCGTACACTGCGACCTGACCTGGGTGCGATTCTTTATAATAGTAGAGATTCTATTTTATCTAATTCTTGCTGTTGGATTTATATCCCATAACAGCGGAGCCCTATTTTATTCTCGGCTATAAAAGATCGTACACTGCGACCTGACCTGGGTGCGATACTTTATAATAGTAGAGATTCTATTTTATCTAATTCTTGCTGTTGGATTTATATCCCATAACAGCGGAGCCCCATTTTATTCTCGGCTATAAAAGATCGTACACTGCGACCTGACCTGGGTGCGATACTTTATAATAGTAGAGATTCTATTTTATCTAATTCTTGCTGTTGGATTTATATCCCATAACAGCGGAGCCCTATTTTATTCTCGGCTATAAAAGATCGTACACTGCGACCTGACCTGGGTGCGATTCTTTATCATAGTAGAGATTTATTTAATTATTGCTATTAGATTTACATTCCTTAACAACAAAACTTTATTTTATTTTGACTACAGAGAACTCACAAGCTATACTTTACCAGACACAATATTGGTTCTGAACCCACAGAAATTAGAAGATATACATTCAGTGACTGGACCAACGAACAGATTGGAGTCATTTTTGAAAAGGCCAAGATTAGAAGAAGGATTTCTTTTTGTTTATTTTATCCATGTGGACTGAATATTGGATTTATAAATAAAAGAAATTGTCAAAGTTAAAATTGACTTATTTATGAGTGAATCTCCACTGAATACTACCTAGGTATTGTGATAGACAGTTATTGACGTTAATAATTTATAACCACAAAATAATTGTTGTCACAATTGGCGCCCGAGCAGGGACCCTGAGAAAAGGAACCTGAGGAAAAGGAACCTGAGAAAAGGGACCAAGAGAATCTTAGAAAGAAGGTGAAAAGATTTTAAGATTTTCGAAAGAAGATACATTTTTTATTAAATAATAATTAATAATGCCGAACCGAAATCGTAATCGTCGTTCTGCCCCAATAGAACCAGAAGAAATATCAGAAGAATCTCAATTACCAGAAGTTGAAGATCCTCGTTTGTCATGGATTTCTAAACTAAAGAGAAATATTTTGGTTGAGGATCTAAATAAATGGGGTATAAACAGTGAAGGGACACTTGAAGAATTACGACGAAAGTATTTAGATGTTTATAAACAAAAATTTATTAACTTACCTGTTCTTCCAGAACAAATAAATAATACTTTTCAACATAATAATTCAGAAAAGAGAAGAGATATGTTGAACCAAGTCAGAAGATGGGGCATATTTTTTAATGGTAAATCTTTCGACGAAGCACCTTTATTCATTAACAGATTAAAAATTTTGAAAAATGAATATTTAATTCCAGACGAAATAATATTGAGTGCAATGCCAGAACTTTTACGAGATCAAGCATATCAATGGTTTGAAATGAGTAAATATCCCTGGGATTGTTGGTATACTTTTGAAGAAGATTTTAAGTCTTTCTTTTTCAAATCAGATTATATGGATGAACTGGAAGAAGAAATTCTGGACAGAAAACAGAAAGAATATGAAACGGGACGACAATATGTTTTAGAAATTCAAACATTGTTTGCCCGTCATGGAGCCTTTCCTGAACTAAGGAAATTAAGTATAATGTATAGAAATTTAAAACCAGAATATAAATACTATATTAGGAAAGACGATATCAAAAGTGTTCAGGATTTAATAAAATTAACAGAAAATTTCGAAAAAATTAAAAATGAGGAGAACCAAGTTAATAGAATAAAGAATTTTAATGTGAGCAGAAATGAAAATTATAACAATAACCGTAGGTTTGAATTACCAAGAAATAATAATTATGAAAGGAAAATTGAATGTTACAACTGTCACCGTATAGGTATTTTGACTAAAGATTGTAATTGTCGAAGAAATAGGAATGTACAAGGAAATTTTCACAATAATAGAAATCAAGCTACTCTTCCTCAAAATACATATCAGAGAAGTATGTCTAATAATTCCAATCAAGTTAATACTACTACGGTGGGGCGACGTGAAGAAGATATTTGTCAGTCAAAGGATAGTCTTTCTTTGAGGTTTCACTATCCTTCTACAAGTTTAACCTCTGAAAGCCAGGAAGTTAACGCGTCTAATGTGAATGTTTGTCCTGTATCAGAAGAAAATGTTTCTCAAAATTCTACGTTAATTTATGTTTCCATAATTATTGGAGATGTTATGTTCAAAGCAGTTGTTGACACAGGATCAACTAAATCTTTTATAAATGAAAATGTTGCCAAATTATGTAAAGAATTGAATTTCGAGATAAGAAATTGTAATAATTTTATAAGAGTTGCTAACGGAGAAATTACTCAAATTTTTGAAGCATTTACCATTCCCTTTAAGTATGAAAATCAAGAAGATTCGGAGAATTTTTGGTGTTTACAAGGTATGAATTTTTCCGTCTTACTAGGTCTTGACTTCCTTAGTAAAAGAAAAATATTAATAGATCCCGTTTTAAAGAAGATCGTTTGGTTAGAGAATTCTGATAATGTAAATATAATTGACACTTGTGTAATAGAGGAAAATATAGTACAAGATGAAGAAACTAAAATTCAAGAATTTTTAAACAAGGAATTATCAAAATTTAATGAAGTTAAAGGACCTTGCCGATTGACAGAACATACAATTTATATTACTAATAATAAACCAATTAAACAAAGATATCGTCCACAAAATCCTGCAATGCAAGCCATAATTAATGAAGAAGTTAACAAAATGCTTAATGATGGCATTATAGAACCTTCAAATAGTCCATGGAGTTCGCCAGTAGTTATAGTGAAGAAAGATGATGGAAAACCTAGATTTTGCATTGATTTTCGAAAAATAAATGAAGTTTCTCAAAAAGATGCATATCCTTTACCATTTATTCAAGCCATTTTGGACAAACTACGTGGTTCACAATATTTTACAAGTTTGGATTTGAAACAAGGCTATTGGCAAGTCCCACTTTCTGAAGATAGTAAACAAATAACAGCTTTTACAGTACCTGAAAGAGGATTATTTCAGTTTCGAGTAATGCCTTTTGGTTTACACTCAGCAGGTGCTACTTTTCAACGTTTACTTGACTCGATCGTTGGACCAGATTTAGATTCAAAAGCTTTTGTTTATTTAGATGATATTATAATTTTGGGAAGAAATTTTGAAGAACATATGGGAAATGTTAAAGAAGTTCTTCGAAGATTACGGAATGCGAATTTAAAAATTAATCCAGAAAAATGTAAATTCTTTAAAAAAAGTTTAAAATATTTGGGACATTATGTATCAGAAGAAGGTATTAGTACTGATCCCGATAAAGTTAGTGCAATTCAAAATATGAAAGAGCCAAAGAATATTCGGGGAATTCGTAGTTTCGTTGGAGTAACGTCATGGTACAGGCGTTTTATCCCGAATTATTCTAAATTGGTCTCGCCATTAACAAAATTATTACAAAAGAAAAGGAAATGGGAATGGAAAGAAGAGCAACAGGAAGCATTTGAAAAACTCAAGAATGTTTTAACAGAAGCTCATATTTTGGCTTGTCCTGATTTTAATTTACAATTCACACTCCAAACTGATGCTTCACAAGATGGAATCGGAGCAGCTTTGATTCAAAAACAAAACGGAAATGACAGAGTTATTGCTTATGCCAGTCGTACGTTGTCAAATCCAGAGAAAAATTATTCAGTTACAGAAAAAGAATGTCTTGCAATTGTTTGGGGAATCCAGAAAATGCGTTCATATTTAGAAGGGTATCATTTTACCGTTGAAACAGATCATCAATCATTGAAGTGGTTACAATCTCTTAAGAATCCTACAGGAAGATTAGCTAGATGGGTGATTGATCTACAACAATATTCTTTTGATATTAAATATAAAAAGGGTGTTCTTAATAAATTAGCAGATGCTTTATCAAGATCACCGCTCGATGTTTGTTTAACTGAAGAAGTAGCGGGTAACTGGTATATTAAAAAAATGACCGAAGTTCAACAAAATCCAGAAAATTATCCTGATTTAAAAATAATGAAAGGTAAATTATATAAACATTTTTTTGAAAGAACCGATTTTACTGAACCTGAATTAACTAATCCATGGAAATTATGTGTACCTGAAAATTTAAGAACAAATGTTTTGAAAGAAAATCATGATGAACCTACTGCAGGACATATGGGAATAGCAAAGACAATTTCAAGAATTGCCAAGAGGTATTATTGGCCAGGAATGTTCAGAAATATTTCTGAATATGTCAGAAATTGTCTAACTTGTCAGCGGTATAAACAGTCGCAGCAACAAACTGCGGAATTGATGTCTTTTTCGCCAACAAATGGACCCTGGGATACAGTCAGTACAGATCTAATAGGACCTTTACCAAGATCCATTAGAGGAAATAGTTACGTAATCGTATTTAAAGACCGTTTCACGAAATGGACTGAAGTTCAACCATTGAGAAAAGCAACTACTGAAAAAGTTTGTCAAGTTTTTAGAGATAGGATTCTTTCATCTTTCGGTTGTCCAAAAGTTATAATTACAGATAATGGTACACAATTTAGCAGTAAGAAGTTTACAAAATTTTTGTCAACTTTATCTATTCGACATCACAAAACAAGTCTTTATACTCCTCAAGCAAATCCAGTTGAAAGAAGAAATAGAGATATTAGGACCGTTATTTCTCAATATTGTGAAGAGGATCATCGGAAATGGGATCAGTTTATACCCGAACTTAATTTCGCTCTTAACTCAGTAGTACATGAATCTACTGGGTACAGTCCAGCATTCCTAAATTTTGGAAGAGAACTGGAGCTACCTAAGGGAATATATAGGAATGAAGATAATATAGAACCAAACAGTCAGGAAGATATTAGAAATCGTGCGTTAAATTTATCTAAAATGAAAGAAATTTTCGAATTTGTTCGCCTAAACTTGGAAAGATCATTTGGAAAACAAAGTCATTATTATAATCTTAAAAGAAGACATTTTCAGTTTAAAGTTGGGGATAACGTTATGAAAAGAGAACATTATTTGTCATCAGGAGCTAAAGGTTTTGCATCCAAATTAGCTCCGAAATTCGCTGGACCTTTTATTATATCAAAAGTTATTTCACCAAACATATATAACCTGCAAAATCAACAAAATCAAGAGATCAAACACGTTCATATAAAAGATTTAAAAATAGCACATGTTAAACAATAATTTATTCTTTCAAAAAAAAAATGTAATTGTTATTAAAATTAATTTTTTTTTTATCGTTTCCGAGGGGGTATTGTAACGATACTCCCAAATCTTTTATTTTCTATTCGTATTCGTTCATAATTTTCTTTTTCCTCGTAAGGAGCACGTAACATAATCTGTTAACCTTTTGACACAATGTCACTTCTGACGATTAATAATTCGTTCATAGTTTTCTTTTTCCTCGTAAGGAAAATGTAACCTAATCTGTTAACCTTTTGACAAAACGTCATTTCTGACAAATTCATGTGGAAATCCAATCTTTCCTGGTCCTCCTGTATAACAAACAATTTTGATAGCAACCGACGAGTATAAAAGGAGATGCAGCGCGATGGAACATTCATTCGAGCTCCAGCTTTCAGAGAAGCAAGAACTTGAAGTATCCTGAAAGGTGAGATCCTGAAAGGTTATTTATTTAGGGTTAACGAGTATAAAAATTCGTTATTTCCTGCTGTTGGATTTATATCCCATAACAGCGGAGCCCTATTTTATTCTCGGCTATAAAAGATCGTACACTGCGACCTGACCTGGGTGCGATTCTTTATAATAGTAGAGATTCTATTTTATTTAATTCTGGCTGTTGGGTTTGTACCCCAATAACAGCGGAATCCTATTTTATTCTCGGCTATAAAAGATCGTACACTGCGACCTGACCTGGGTGCGATTCTTTATAATAGTAGAGATTCTATTTCATTTAATTCTTGCTGTTGGGTTTGTACCCCATAACAGCGGAGCCCTATTTTATTTCGGCTATAGAGAACTCACAAGCTGTGCATTACTAGACACAATAATTGTGAATTGATTCTCCTTCATAGTAGAAATATCTTTATTTAATTCTTGCTGTTGGGTTTGTACCCCATAACAGCGGAGCCCTATTTTATTTCGGCTATAGAGAACTCACAAGCTGTGCATTACTAGACACAATAATTGTGAATTGATTCTCCTTCATAGTAGAAATATCTTTATTTAATTCTTGCTGTTGGGTTTGTACCCCATAACAGCGGAGCCCTATTTTATTTCGGCTATAGAGAACTCACAAGCTGTGCATTACTAGACACAATAATTGTGGATTGATTCTCCTTCATAGTAGAAATATCTTTATTTAATTCTTGCTGTTGGGTTTGTACCCCATAACAGCGGAGTCCCATTTCTTTCTTGGCTATAAAAGATCGTACACTGCGACCTGACCTGGGTGCGATTCTTTATAATAGTAGAGATTCTATTTTATCTAATTCTTGCTGTTGGATTTATATCCCATAACAGCGGAGCCCTATTTTATTCTCGGCTATAAAAGATCGTACACTGCGACCTGACCTGGGTGCGATACTTTATAATAGTAGAGATTCTATTTTATCTAATTCTTGCTGTTGGATTTATATCCCATAACAGCGGAGCCCCATTTTATTCTCGGCTATAAAAGATCGTACACTGCGACCTGACCTGGGTGCGATACTTTATAATAGTAGAGATTCTATTTTATCTAATTCTTGCTGTTGGATTTATATCCCATAACAGCGGAGCCCTATTTTATTCTCGGCTATAAAAGATCGTACACTGCGACCTGACCTGGGTGCGATTCTTTATCATAGTAGAGATTTATTTAATTATTGCTATTAGATTTACATTCCTTAACAACAAAACTTTATTTTATTTTGACTACAGAGAACTCACAAGCTATACTTTTCCAGACACAATATTGGTTCTGAACCCACAGAAATTAGAAGATATACATTCAGTGACTGGACCAACGAACAGATTGGAGTCATTTTTGAAAAGGCCAAGATTAGAAGAAGGATTTCTTTTTGTTTATTTTATCCATGTGGACTGAATATTGGATTTATAAATAAAAGAAATTGTCAAAGTTAAAATTGACTTATTTATGAGTGAATCTCCACTGAATACTACCTAGGTATTGTGATAGACAGTTATTGACGTTAATAATTTATAACCACAAAATAATTGTTGTCACAATACCTACTAGGCACGTCTAATTCCAGAAATCGTAGAAAGCGCACTGAACCGGTCCGGCCGAGGACCGTCTAAAACTTGAACCAGTTACACGACGACTCCCACAATACAGTATTTTATTTATTTTGTTAACATACGATTCATTCTAAAAACGTAGTCCTGCATTAAAAGTTTAAAAGCAGCCTTAAATATACATCTATTTTGTAAGTTTGTAAGCGTATTGAACGATTTTTTTAAACTTTTATAAATGTAGCAGTATAATACCTACAGTTGTGGCAGTACTAAAAATAGTTTTATTGGTCTGACTAAGCATTTTTTACACTTGTAACAGAATGTCGTATTTTTTCCATACCAAGCAAAGTGTATTTGCAAAATATTTTGCATGCTTCGAATTTATTTTTTTTTATTATTTCTATTTAAAATAAACCAACTTTATAGACGTGGGGGCAGTACCCAGTCTCAATATTTTTTCATACAATTTGGACAATGTGCTAATAATATGATGGAGCACCAATTGGCAAAATTTATTTTTTTTCTCCATAAAAGCGATCCACCCTAATGTATATGTCATTTAACACATAAATATATAAGTAACAACATTACACTAAGTATATATGGACATTTAATAACGCTAAAAGCATTCATCCATATTATCATTTAAGAATTCTGATACTAATCAGTAACTTTTTTGGATAAGGAAGCTCTTAAGTATTGTTTTCAAAATATTGAGACCCAGTACTGTAACTATGTAAGGTACTTTGTTAAATAGTTGTTTGCAAGCATACTCGAGACTCAAATCGCCAATATACAGGGTGTTTTTACATAATTTTTGTATCCGTGTGTAAATTTATTTTATAAAAATAAAAATACCTAATTTTTTTTATCAAATCATCCCTACAAATATAAGATTATTTTCTTCATAAGAAATGTATTTGTCTGCTTTTGTTGACTCCTGACTAAGTAAAAATACTTTATATTGTAAGGCATTACTTACTAAAAAAGTAAAAACTCCAGTTTGCAAGTGTTTGTCTTGTGAGTGTAAGTAAAGCTATTTACTATTCGCCTACTAGCAAGTATTCACTCAAAAATTAATTGGTAAAAGCAAATGCCTGCTTTTATTCACTTCGCCCAATACTACAATTTCAGCCAAGCTTAAAGAAAGCACAGATACTTTTAAATATGTCCTGGTAAAATTCATTGATTTGTTGGCGAAGGTTTCCGAGAACTTTGACTTGCTGTTGCCTGTTAACAACAGCTGAGTTTATTTGAAAATAGCAGTCGTAGCGTGCGATCGAAGCTGCTCGCGTGAGTATGCAGCTAATGAATTTTTTTTTCAAATTAAATCATAGCCAGTAGGTGCAGTTTAAAAATGGACAATTCGCAAAAATATCCGAAGAGGCCAAATCCTCTTCAAAATGCCAATATTTTGTCAGAGCTGACGTTCACGTAAGTGTAGTGTAGTTTCCTAAATACGTGTGTTCTTTCTCAGCGCCTTTTTATTTGATAATAAAAATAGTCCTTCGAGCCGTACATTTATGTTTAAAGCCCGCTTGATTAGCAATAAATAGTATCGTTAGGTGCAAGAAGATAACCTACCTAGGTAATAAAGTGATCGAACACATAACTGCAAAAATGTAGTTCTAATCCCATTTAACTAAAGTTAATTGATGAAGTATTTTATTTATTATGCACTATTATATCTGGTGTGTTTAATTTATTTGTAGTTTATCCGAATTATTGGATGACATACTTACTTGAGACGGCTGCAAATAATTAGCAATTAAAACGTGACGAGTCCAAGATAACTGGGCTCATCTTTCAACCAACACCTCGTTGTTTGCAACCTTTTACAACCTTTAAATAATTAGATATTTTTATGTCAAAACAAACCTACTAAGATCACAACATAAGCCATTCATTAATAAAAACGGCTATATTCAATTAACACCGTAAAATTTATTTGTATCATTTCTGGACACAGATATAAAACACATTTTTATATTGGGCAGTAACTAACCTAGCATACAATTTACACCTAAATTTTGTTTATTTGCTTTATCTTCTTTACGCATATGCAAGAATTTCTGTATTTAAAATTATTGCTCAATGTCAGAAATCTAAATAAAAAAAATATTTAAATCAATTCACGTCTAGAGCAAATAAAGTTTATCGAACTTTCACAGGATCAATAAAATTATTATATGATCAATATAATGTAGCTATTGCAGAATAATATTGATGCGTTAATAAATTATTGTGTTTATTAACATCGGCGCAATGAAAAACAATATTGTGCAATAGCTTTCTTTCTGAGCACAGTATTCCTATACAAATAAATATACACTGCATTTGTTCTCTTCCACTTACTGTTTAAAAATAGCTAATATGTATTTTATGAAAATGTACACGATAACAGAGATGTTATCTATTTTAAATAAACTTACTTTATAGATACATGTTCCCAATCTTTAAAAAAGCCTACAAAGAAAAACTGACAGAGGACGATTTGTTCTCTCCGCTAGCCTCGCACAATTCTTGCATACTGGGAGAGAAGCTGGAACGAGTATGGAAAGAGGAACATAGAAAACACAAAAAGTCTGCGTTACATAGAGCCTTGCTAAAAGTGTTTGGAGTACAGTTTTTACTTCTAGGATTAGCGCTATTGTTTAATGAAATTTTATTTGTGTAAGTATTCATGTAGTATACAGATAGTAAGAAATAATCCGGACGGCTTTATTGTCACTGTAATATCTACTGTGACTCTCCTTTTTTCTAAAGCGATTCATCACCTATCTTTGTCTTTCTGATTAGTCTCTAGAGTGTTGTGTAGCTTGTCGCCTCGGCCATTATTCCATTACTACGAATCATACTTTGAAATACTCTCGAAAGCCCCCGCACATCACAGAGTATGTGCGTAACTATTTCTTCCTTTTTCTAATAGAGTTTTATCCGACAGTTCAATTAGACTACTCTGGTCAGCCAGCAAGGGACTTTCCATTGCGACTAAGTCTTCTGTTAGGCTGATTCGCCGACTTCTTTGTTTTCTTCCTTTCATTACATTGATATGGCAATAGTACTGACTGCTTTACCTAATTAAAGCTTGAATGTCGGAGTGATAAAAACTGATTCGTTCTAAATTTCCTCTTTTTCGTTGGAGTCAAAGTAAATATGGTACCTACCTTTCTGTTTTTCTCTGAATATTCGTCCAGTTCCTGCTATCGCCAAATCTAGTTGACCCTACTAATTGCTATTTTTATTTCTGGACGGTTCTGACCTATTTTCTAAGTAAACCGTTAATACAATGGGCTTTGTTGGGAGCACGGCATTCAATCTTTCATTCTCTTGACCCCCAAGCCATCAGGTTGGGTTCTCCTTTCATACAATAATAACTGTATTAATACTAATTGATTTAAAATTATGCGAAATCCATTACTTTCTTCAACATCTTCAAGGTAGTCGCGTAATAATAATTATTTAATGATAGTAAATAAAGTATTTAATAATATTACTTACGAGGGTATGTAAATTAATATGTTTTTATTTTAGAGCTGTGATACCTCTTTCCATAGGAAAACTAGTGCGCTTCTTTGAAACGGGACAAACTCGAATATCAGAAGCTGAAGCATATTATTATTGTGGTGCCATTGTTGCGTGTCTTCTTATTGACGCCTTCACAGTGCATCCTCGAATGATGGGCGCCCAACATATTTCTATGAAAATGCGGGTCGCTTGCAGTTCGCTTTTATATCGGTAAGCTTTAGCTTATTTTATCAAAGAATCTAAACTAGGCAACCCTGATGACGAATGACCCCATTAACAACTTTTTTTTTAAATATATTATAAGGGGCTATGTCTAACTTTAATAATGTCGTTGGATTTTTTTTTGTATATTCCCAATACATTTTTGAAATAGGATAAAACATGCCCGCCCCTATTTTTCCTAATGGGCTGCTCACGTTATTTATCAGTATACATTGCTCACGTAACCTAACCCTTTCTGTTTTGTGACGCTTACATCAATTAAAGGTAAAAAAAAAATACCTCGCAGTGACGGCTCGCGTTCATTTTTGAGACGAAGTAGAAATTGCAGGAAACATTTTGTGGAACCACGCTCAAATGTTTAATGTTCCAAAGAGCGGGAAGGGGGGGGGGGACATGCATAGAATGTTTTTGTAAGAACATAAATAATCTCCTTGTACAGGGTGTTTCTAAATATTATGTGCGAAATATTTAAAGGCTTCAGCTAATTTTAAGTATACAGCCCGATGCCTTTGAGGGGATGAATTGTTATGGAAAAAATTATCAATGTGTAGATTATTCCACATAATAGTAAAAATTGTTAATGAAAACTGCAAAAACTATTACCTACGTGTACCAAATTTGACTTAATTATCTGTAAGTACTTTCTAAACAAATAAGTTCGCAAATAAGATAAATTTTAAAATATATACTCTCTAAAAAGTCTGTACAAAATCTGAGCGCATATTCCTGAGGCCAAAATAAGGCGATTTAAAGCAACTTACCTTAGTCCGAAATTGCTCCGTTTCCGAGATACAGGGTGGTAAAGTTAAAAAATAAAAATCGAATTTTAAAATTAATGAATATTTTTTTAACGTATTACTTTAAAACTTAGTATCCGGGGGTTTTTTGGGATGCGAAACCCGAATACGGACACCTTTTCACTGTGGCCATTAGAGGACGCTTCACAATGCACTTCTTATGGTTTAGAATGGCCCTAACTTTTTTGTCAGTGTAGTTTTTTCCTTTTTTTGTTAAGGAACTAATTTTTTGAACATTTTGAAACAAAAAAGGTACTCTAAAGTACTTAAGCCGTTTTTGAGATATTTCGGGTTTTATAGTGTTCGATGCCACACCGGAATATTTAAATTATTTTGAATAAAAAATTCCGCTAATAGTAAATTTTCGGCAGGAAAAAATGTTTCACTTGAGTTAGTTACAGTAAGTTTTGCAGGAAGAGTTTGAGTATGGATTTTTTTTTAATTAAATGAGGAACAATTTTATTTTAAACGTATATTTAATTAGCATAAACTTTTAGTAATTGTTCAAAATGATCTCCGTTAACATAAGTACAAAGATTAATACGACGTAAAAAGTTTGACTTTACTCTTCGCATCAATTCCGCATCGTTCTTTATTATGTTGACTGCATTTGTAATTCTTCCCCACAATTTCTCTTCATTATTAATCGGTCTCGAGTATACCATCGTTTTTAAAGACCCCAATAAAAAATAATCCAACGGAGTCATATTCGGTGAGCGTGGCGGCCACTTTACAGGAGCGTCATTTCCTCTACCGATCCATCTGTTTGGATACTGTCGATGCAAATAAGTTGGTTACACCACTTCTTGTAAAACATGCTTCGTCAATAAATAAAATGTGCTTAGCAAAATTCACATCCTGTTGTCTTTGTTCGGTAATGAATCGACAGAAGTTCAATCGTTGATCGAGATCCGGAGCCAAAAGGTCTTGTACCTTTTGGATATGGTATGGATGAAGCTGCTGTTCTTTTAATGTTCTACGAACTACATCATTATTCAGGAACAACATGGCTTTTATCCAAATCGATCAGTCGAGACAAACTTATTATGCTTTTCTGAATGTGTCACGGGGGCGTTGGATGCGCAGTGGCAGGTTGATGCGATCTATACGGATTTCAGTAAGGCGTTTGACCGGATCGATCAAAATATTCTAATCAATAAGCTTTCCGAGGCCGAGGTTGCTGCGTTCATCTGCCGGTGGGTATCATCTTACATCTGTCGGAGATCTTCTAGGTTGTCAGTATTGGGTTATAAATCTGAGTCATTTGGGTCCTCTGCTATTTATTATCTTTATAAACTCTGTAAAGTCATGTTTTCTACATTCTCGAATTTTGGTGTACGCAGACGACATGAAAATTTTTAAAATAATTAAGTCAAATGAGGACTGCCATAGGTTGCAGGAGGATCTCCAGCGATTCGCTGCTTTTTGCAAAGATAATAGCTTGATGTTAAATGTAGACAAATGCTATAAGATCTCATTCACAAGAAACAGAAACATTTTTTATTTTAATTATACATTTAATGATATAGGTATTAAAGTTGTAAGCGAAATTAGAGGCTTGGGGGTCATTATGGACAGCAAATGGACTTTTGCGGGGCATGTTGAGCAGATGGTTAACTCGGCACTTAAATTGTTGGGATTTATAAAACGTTCCTGTAAAGATTTTAAAAACTCTAATTCACTTTTAGCCTTGTATTATGCCTTTATATATAGCAGACTTCAATTTGCTGCTCCTGTGTGGTCCCCAGGTTATAATGTCTATGTTGATAGGATCGAAAGGGTCCAAAAAAAGTTTATGAGATTTTTATCTTTTAAATTTAACATTCCAGTTGTTAATCACGACTATTCAGAAATAAGATCGCGTTACGGCTTGTTGCCATTGCAGATTAGAAGAAAAATGTCAGATTTTGTGATTTTATTTAAAGTGTTAAACAATCTTATTGATGCTCCGGAATTATTAGCAAAAATTAAATTTTATGTACCTACCAGGCGTTTTAGGGATCAAAATATTTTTGTAGTTCCGTATAGAAGGACGAACTTGGGTTATAATTCTCCATTCTGTCGGATTTTGCGAAATTTTAACCATTATAATCCGGATTTGATAGATCTGTATAGTATGTCCTTACCATTGTTTAAGAGGAAAATGAGGCGTTTTTTTTATGAGCCTCGAATTGTAACATAATGGTTGGTGATTAAGTGTTATAAAAATAAGTTTATTTTCATTTTCTGTTATCTCCGCAGGATTAACATGTTTTTTTTTTTTTTACTAATTTTTTGTATTCTAGTTACTTAACGGATTGTTTACTAAGGCTCTAGTACTAAGTGGATACTATTGTGGAATGCTATTCTGTTTGTATCCCAAAGTGAAATAAATAAATAAATCATTGGATACTCCTACCTCTAAACCTAAGCGTCTGGTGCTTAATTTTGGATCTTCAGCAATTCTTTCCAAAATTTGTTCCTCAACCTCAGGAGTCCTTATTGCACGTTGCCGTCCATAATTGGCAGTTAAAGGAGTGAAACTATCGGTTTCGCGAAGGCGTCTCTCAATAGCAGCAAATATTTGATGGTTTTGTTTTGGTATGCGCCGATTGGGATATCTTTCCCTGTATACTCTAACACTTTCGCGGCCATTTCCTTCACAATACCCAAAAACCAATAGCATATCCGTCATTTCTGCAGAACTGTATCCTTCAGCCATCTTTACAGTCAATTTAAAATTTAACTAACACGTTTCAAACACCTTATTTATTCTCGCATTGGCAAATTCTTACTGAAACGCTTACTGTAAACAACATAGACTGATAGCGAAAATTCTTAAAATACGAAAAATGTTTACATTTAAATAGTCTGTTGCAAAAAAAATTTTAAAGGTGTTCATCAAACATGTAAAAAATCCGACGATTTTTGGATGTGACACTCCAAAAAAGTATCTAAAAAAAAATATATTTTCCACTACTAATTCACTGACCGCATTTCATCCTCAAAGATAACAGCAAGCATTTTTTATTCAGAATAATTTAAATATTCCGGTGCGGCATCGAACACTAAAAACCGAAATATCTCAAAAACGGCTTACTTTAGCGGATTTTTAGAAGAGTACCTTTTTTGTTTTAAAATGTTCAAAAAATTAGTTCCTTAACAAAAAAGGGAAAAAACTACACTGATAAAAAAGTTATGACCATTCTAAACCATAAGAAGTATATTGTGAAGCGCCCTCTAATGGCCACAGTGAAAAGGTGTCCGTATTCGGGTTTCGCATCCCAAAAAACCCCCGGATATCAAGTTTTAAAGTAATACGTTAACAAATGTTCATTTATTTTAAAAAATTCGATTTTTATTTTTAACTTTATTTTTAATTTATGCTTGCAGCATGGCGGTGGCCAATTTTTATCATTTTTATTTTCCTCTCTATATTCTTACTGTGTTAATGTTGTAAACAACAAAAATAAATTTGTGTTTATTAATATGAATGTGACAAAATTTTGATCTATACTCCGGTATAGACGATGCCTTTAGTTATCACCCATCATAAAATTCTTTGTTGAAAGGGTTTGAAGGATCATAGAGATAATAATTTTATTATCCAAGTAGGGACCGTACTTGGCCGTAATTAGTTTACAAAGCCTTATTAAATAATGGGAAAAAATAAGTAGACAAATCAGTGTTGCACAACCAGTCATTTTATTAGGTCATGTGAAATAAAAACGCAGCTTTGATTATCCAAATATGTGGCATCCGTGGATTGGTGAATCTAGTATAGAACAGCCGGAGGGGGTACAGGTACAACCACAGTGCGGATATGAAAATGGAAGAAGAAACTTATCTTTAGATTCTAAAGAGATTATAAAAAATGTATATACAACTCTCATAGAACGTGAAAAGTTGAGTAAAATGGAATGTATTGAAGAAACAGCAACATTGACTAAAATTTTGGAAAAAACAGTATGGAAAATTGTGAATAAACCCACCACCGAAAGGAAAAGAAGGAAAGATCCTGGGACTTGCAAAAAGTTAGATCGCAGCGATGAAGATTTAGTCCGACGCAAAATTTATAAGATGTATGAAGAGCATACGGTACCAACACTGGATAATTTACTGAAAAGACTTGAGATAGATAACGCGGATATCAATTGCGGTAGGACAACGCTGTGGAAGTATCTTCAACGAATCGGCTTATGGACAAACCCCAGACAGTCGTAGAAATCTATCCTAACGTCCAAGAGCTTATGAGGAGTATGGTGCGCTAATAATTCTGGTACTAAAAACTCTTCTAATTTGTTTGGTATGTCTCCGGTACCATAATAATTGGCAGTGACTCATTTTTACCGGGGTGTGCAATACGTGAGGGGAACGCCAATTCCAGAGGCGTGTTGTTTTAAACAATAGTAATTCAAAAAATATATGAATTTTTTGCTTATTATTATAATATATTTATATTTCCTATAGTAAATATAATATTATAAATTAAACTGATAAATAAATAAATCTTTTACATTTGGTGATCTAATGAAGTAATTAGAGAAACTAAATCACGCAAGTATAAAATCCAAAAAGAATAATAATACAACGGTGTATGTTATTTTCATAAAGTTTTTATTATACTACATAATAATAGAAACATATAATAGTGGTATGAAATAAAACAATGCAGTCTTCCTCCACAACTGTGACATTGACTCAACTGAAAGTATGGACTATTTTTTCAATTTCAAATATAATAGTGGATTAAGGGCAAAACCTTAACCTAATATAAAAATGTTTATAAATTTCCTAAGTATTGTTACCTAATGAACACTAATTGATAATAATTTGACAAATTATATTCCACGCCGACATTAGAAAGTGTTATAATGACAATACGTTACAATTTTAAATTCATTATTACCATTACAGTGATTATTCACTATCTGACGATGAAAACATTTCATTACTGCCGCTACTGCTGTCATCTGTAGCATTTATAATAATAGGTTCTATCATGACTTCAACGCGTACATCCCACATTTTTTTTTCTACGCCCTCGACACGTAATGCGCACTTTTGCCAATCTGCTGCTTGTACATCCGCTATTGCTGTTTTTAACAGTTCTTTAACATCTTTTAATTTAAAAGCTTTATTTTCACGCGCCACTTCGCCTTTTATCTGTGCCCATATAAGCTCGACTGGATTTAGTTTACAATGGTAAGGCGGTAAACGTAATATTTTAACACCTCGTTCACGACCCATTTCATCCACTACATATTTCGTATATTTTTTTTTGTGAAGTCTTGCAAGATCGAGCAACTGCACTTTTAGCATTTTTTCGCCAAATGCAATATTTTTGCTTCGAGTCAGTCAACAATCTTTTCTTTTCGCCACGCAGAAGTTGGCAAAGCTTCCACCCGACGGCTGTAGTATGGTGCATTATCCATCACGATTACCGACCCACTATCAGTATGCCGTAAGATGGATTTAAACCAATCTTCAAGCACTCCCGAGTTCATATCCTCATGATAATCACCGGTTTTATGAGATTCAAACATGTTTAACCTACCTTCAAGAAAACCAGAATCACTCCCGATGTGAGTTATAATTAATCGACTACCTTTTCCTGAAGGAGCTTTCAATCCAGTGGACAGTCCATTAATGAAGGCGTTACGTGAATCTTTAATATTGGATCTTGCCAAATGTTATTCACAGTATGTCCTTTATTTAACCATGTCTCGCCCGTAAAGTAAATTCTTTTCCCTGCACAGCGATGTTGTGGTATTTCTTGTAGATACTTTCTACGCCACAATACGATTTCTTCCTTTTACACCAAAATACTTCTGCGATTTCGTTTTAAGAATCGAAAATTCAATTCTCGTAGTGTACGCATTAGAACTCTTCGTGAAATTTCTTGCATATTTTCATCCCTTTTAATTTCGGCAGAAACTTTTTTAAATTCGGAAGTTCATTTGGAAAAAAAATGCATGCACTTTCCGACCAATGGCTAACTTTATTTGCTGATCAATAAAAATATTTTTCCGTCCTCTTGTTTTCTTCTGATCCGACACTTAGGTAATCCTATTGTCCTTGACAGTTCTTTAAACAGTACGGCAAGATGTCTTAGTCAATGTGGCACAAATATCTGCTGCACCAGTGAATGATATTCCACTGTGTGTACTTAGAATTCCCTCATACACATTTTTTACCATTGTACGCTCCTCAGGTTTTAAATGACGTCGCCTTGTAACTTGTTGGTTACTATCACTTGAAGAACTCGCCCGCAATATAATATTTGCCGTTTTGAACACCGAAATAATAAAACTGAATTGCTAATATCCTCTTGATTAAAACTTGTCTACGACACTGAACGTTGATTACGGGCGATAAGAAAGCGTGCGAGCGCTTAACAAGACATGGGTTCTTCCTACCTGCGTTGCCAAATTAAGTAAAACAGGTACCGAAGAGTGAAAAGGCCCTTAATGACATGCCGATTTCTGTAAATTTTGTGGAAATTTTAGTGAAATCTATTAAAACTTGGTAACATGTAATGGCCTATTTATGCACAATCTTCTCATGCGGTTTGGATTGCTTCTATTTAACTTAAAAGTGGGCGAATCAATGTTAATTATTTTCGCTGCACACCGCACACCGTTAATTTTGAGACTGTAGTATAGATACCTTATAATGGTGATCTAAACAAACCCCACGTTTTTCAGTCCAATCCCTCTTTTATGAAAATAGTTTTTGCTTGCGTGGCACTAGATAAAAAAAATGCAACAGCATTGTGTTTTTGGCAATTATTTATAACAGAAGAAAGTTATACCTATATTAATTTTACCTTTGTACCCTCATTAATGTTAAGTGGGGAAGCTCATTCATTTTTGGAAATAACCCTAATCCTCATGTTTTCATATCATTTTAGTTTTAAGTTCATTTTATAGTTATGTAGTTTATTAGTTTATATTTGGAATTTTACAGAGAAATGTCGAGTTGTACTTTTACTTATAATGTTATCGCGTTATAGCGAAAATAATCGATAATTGGTTACCATTTATACTATACATATTAATATGTTGCCTTAGACACAATAGCAGTTAATAAAGTATAAACAGTTAATAAATATTTTATTGGTTGCAAATCTATTGTTTTATTATTTTTAATTATTTTGATAAAGATTAAGTATCTAGTATCTAAATGGGAAATTCATGAGAATCTACTGTTATAGATGTCTGGTAAAAATTCTTTCGATTTTTTTTTTTTAGAAAGACAATGAGATTAAGTAGGACTGCTTTGGGAAAAACAACAGTTGGGCAAATGGTCAATCTTCTGTCAAACGATCTCAGTAGATTTGACCAAGGATTTGTTTTGGCCCACTTTGTTTGGGTTGGACCTATACAAGTAGCCGTAGGCACGTGGTTATTGTATAGAGAAATTGGATATGCTGCCTTGTTTGGTGTAGTTTTCTTGATCTCTTTTGTGCCTTTGCAAGGTAAATCTCAATTAACGAATATAGGTATTTGCGCAGTTATTTAAAAATATATAATAATATGGAATTTTTTTTTATTGCCGATTTCTCAGAAAATTTTATTCTTGATAAAAGTTGGTGCATGTTCGATAATCATATTAGGTGCACTTGGAATGGTTTCAAGTCAAACGGCGCGGCGTACAGAGTAGGTCAAAAAATTTAAAACTTGTACAAGAATAAAGTACCCCTATTTCAGAAAATTCCGCAAAATGTTATTAAGAAAAGTTGTTTAGAATTAAAAGCTATGCATAGATTTAAAAACGTGACCTCCAAAAATAAAAAAAATATTTTTTTTTTGAAAACATTAGTAATTTTCCAAAAAAAAAAAAATTTTTTATATTCACCCTAAAAACCTTCATAAAATAATCAAAATCAAATCAATTTTACATATATTTGTTCAAATTCAAGCATATTTGTAAAATTAACTTGAATTTTTAATCTATTAAGGAATCACAAACTTAATGGTTGTTGCAACGCAACAAAATTAAACACAACTTTAAAATATCCTAAAAATTCTTTTTAACAAGATACATTACATTACGTGATAGGATTCCTAATGCCACCATCCGCAGACGATCAGGAGTAACAGACGTTGTTGTAAGGATAACCACCCTAAAGTGGAACTGGGCTGGCCATGTAGCGAGGACTAACGACGATCGATGGACAAAGAGAATTTTGGAGTGGAGACCCCGAATACAAGCACACAGAAACCGGGGACGGCCTCCAACAAGATGGACCGATGACATAAAGAGATTAGTATCGAACTGGATACAGGTGACGCAAAACAGGACCGTTTGGACGGACATGCGAGAGGCCTACGTTCAGCAGTGGACATCAGGGGCTATGTGATGATGATGATGATTATGATAATATGCTAATTAAAAACTCTCATTTAAAGTGCAAAGTTTTTATTTTAAATGTTTATTAAAAAACTGTACAAATTAATCGACAAATATGAAATCCTACTAAAACATTATGACAGTTTGATAATAATTGGGATTATTAACAGAACCAATGTATGCAATATGTATGCGTTTAATGCAAACTTAAGAAATACAATGTTTTTAAACGTGTTTGAATATGATGCCAATGGTTTTGCCAATTTTTATCGGCTTTTTTTTTATTATTACTTAATAATAAACAAATAAAAAAAAAATAAAGCAGAAAATATTTGAAATGCAGAAAAAAATAAAATTATGTAAGTATAATAATATGTAAAAAAATTATCGACTCGTCTTTGTATGTCCACCTTCTCGTTTAATACATTTAATTGTCCGATCATAAAATTCACTAAGAGTGGATCGCAATACACCTGCTGGAATATTTCTGCAATGAAATCGTATCAAATTTTCAAGCTCCCCAACATTATTAAACGGTCGATCCTTGTAAACTTTTTGCTTTAAATATTCCCATAAAAAAATCTAATGGGGTGAGATCTGGCGAACGAGGAGGCCACCGTGGATCGGCATTTCGTCCTAACCATTTATCATCAAATTCCCCATTTAACCATTCAGAAACAATTATAGCAGAGTCAGCGGGACAACCAACATGTACAAACCATAATTTATGTCGTTCTTGTATACTCATATTATCCAAAAAATCCGTCAGTTCGTTTTCCAAAAAATGTAAATAGGTATCACCAGTTAGGTTTTGGCGAAAAAAAAAACGGCCCTATTAATTTGTCGTTAATATTACCTCACCAAACGTTTGTTCTTTGGTAATACTAGTTTTTATTGTCAACGACAATATTTGGATTTTCGTCCGACCACCACCTACAATTTTAAGAAGAAACAACGCCATTTGTTGTGAACGTGGATTCATCCCCAAAAAGTATGTGTCTATGGAAATCACGTTGATCTTCTATTTTTTCTTGAATCCACATGCAGATATCATACCGCAAGTCATAGTCTCGTCTTTGAAACGTGCAAATAAACATTGGCTTATGGGCATGGTATTTTTGTTTTTGAAGAATCTTCTTAACAGAGCTTTTTTTTATACCCGTATAAGCATAAATTTCTTGGGTGAATCTTCTAGGGTTTTCAACAACTGCTTGAAGTACTTCTACTAATTGATTTTTTTCAGTACATACAGTTTTGGTACGTTCATTTTTATATTTATGGTGTAAGGACCCTGTCTGTTTAAAATTATTTAAAATTCTGCTTCCAGTTGAATAGTGAACTTGTTTATCTGGATGTCGTTCATTGAATATATCTCCTGCTTCACGCACTGTTTTATAGTTTTCTCCACATATTAACACTAATTCTGTATTGTAGGAGGCATTTAAAATCAAATAACAACAATAATTATTTAAGAATGAATAATGCCACCAATCTGTCATAATGTTTACTTTTAACCCTTATTTGTTTCTTTCCATAGGTATCTGCGATTATTTTAGTAGGATTTCATGTTTGTCGATTAATTTGTACAGTTTTTTAATAAACATTTAATATAGAAATTTTGCACTTTAAATGAGAGTTTTTAATTTGCATATTATCATAATGTTTTATCTTGTTAAAGAGAATTTTTAGGATATTCTAAAGTTGTGTTTAATGTCGTTGCAACAACCATTAAGTTTGTGATTCCTTAATAAATTAAAAATTCAAGTTAATTTTACAAATATATGCTTGAACTGAACACATATATTATGTAAAATTGATTTGATTTGGAACACATATATGTAAAATTGATTTGATTTTGATTATTTTATGAAGGTTTTTAGGGTGAATATAAAAAAATTTTTTTTTTTTGAAAAATTATTAATGTTTTCAAAAAAAAAATATTTTTTTAATTGTAGGAGGTCACATTTTCAAATCTATGCATAACTTTTAATTCTAAACAACTTTCCTTGATAACATTTTGCTGAATTTTCTAAAATAGGGGTACTTTATTCTTGTACAAGTTTTACATTTTTTGAACTACCCTGTACGCCGTTTGACTTGCAACCATTCCAAGTGCACCTAATATGATTATCGAACATGCACCAACTTTTATCAAGAATAAAGTTTTCTGAGAAATCGGCAATAAAAAAAATTCCTATATGTTGCACACTTAAATGACCACACTGTATATGTATTCAAGGATATCTAGCAAAAAGAACATCCGTTCTGAGACTAAGAACTGCAATTCGAACAGACGAGAGGATCAGACTAATGAACGAAGTGATATCGGGGATACAGGTTATCAAGATGTATTGTTGGGAAAAACCTTTCGCGAAACTGGTGGCTTTGGCCAGAAGGTATATAAGAACAATTATCACTAAAACTTAATTATAACTAACTCAAAATGAACAAATTATTTTTAAAGATAATGTTAAATGACTTAACCACTTAACCTATTCTCTACTTCTTTAATTTCATTTACCTAAAAGATATTATTCCACACCGCACTACTTATTTGATTTCTTAAGTCTTTTAAATTCGTTCCAAATCGAAAAATCGTTAGAAAGAACATTATTTTCATTAGGTATTTATAATACCTATACTTTCTTGTATACCGATTAAGCTAAACGAAAATTAAAAACTAAAAGGAAATAATTCAACCCGAGGTTTGCTTTATAAGACATCGGAATCATTTCTCTTTTAGAAAAGAAATGCAAGCTATTCGAGGGAAGGCCTACATTGTTGGATTAATTTATTCATTCGAAATGATTGTCTCAAGAACTGCAATATTTATAAGCATATTAGGATACGTACTACTGGGGAATCTCGTAACAGCCGAAAGAGTATTCTCAGTTACCGCTATATATAACGTGATGAGACCTGTGATAACCATTTTATTTTCCATTAGTATTACTTCCATAGCGGAAGTTAACGTATCAGTGCTTAGAGTCCAGAAATTCTTAAGTTATGAAGAAATTGAGCCTATTAAATACCAGGAGGACCTGATACAAAAAGATAAGAGTCCTCGAAAGAGTCTAACAAACGGATCAAATGGATCTTTTAAAGATAAGCCAGATATGAACGGTTTTCATAAAGAAATTTGTGGTAAGACCAAACTAACATTACACAATGTATGTGCAAAATGGATCGAAGAGTCTAGTGATAATATTTTGGAAAACGTTAGCCTTAATGTAAATCCGAATCAATTATTGGCTGTGATAGGACCAGTAGGTAGTGGGAAAAGTAGCCTTATCAATGTTATACTTGGAGAATTGTCCATTAGATCAGGGTATCTAGAAATGAATGGAAAGTTGTCGTATGCTTCGCAGGAGCCGTGGTTATTTGCAGGTAAGAAGAATAATTAGAAATGTAACCTTAAGATTTTACTGGTAACTATTTTTTAGGTAGTGTAAAACAAAACATATTGTTTGGTGAAGAATATGACGAAGATAGGTATGAACGAGTTGTCCAGGTGTGTGCTCTAAAATCGGACTTTGCCTTATTACCTTACGGTGATAAAACCTCAGTTGGTGAAAAAGGAAAAGCTTTAAGTGGTGGTCAGAAAGCTAGAATAAATCTTGCTCGTTGCATTTACAAAAAAGCAGATATTTATTTGCTTGATGATCCTCTGTCGGCTGTTGATGCAAATGTAGGGAAACATTTGTATGAAATTTGCATAAGAGACTTTCTTAAAGATAAAATAAGGATATTGGTCACGCATCAGCTTCAACATCTACAAAGTGCTGATAAAATTATTGTCATGAACGATGGACAAGTTCAAGTTGAAGGCGACTACAAAGAGTTGCAAAATAGCGGTGTGAACTTCAGGTGCGAAATAAATATGTATAGTTGTTTGGTATTATTTAACGCTTGCCCAAACAAAAAAGTAACTGCATGGTTATTGCTCTTGCTGCTAATGCTAATTTGATTTGTTACAGTAAATTGCTTGAAGAGTTCAACACAGAAGAAGAAGAGGAAAAGCGGAAAGTTAGATCAAGGCAAAATTCTGAGATGAAGGAAGAACTTAACGAGCTGGAAGACGAAGATGAGCCACAAGTTGAAAAAGAAAGTCAGGGAAGTGGAAGTATCGGAAAATCAACTTATTGGCAATATCTTAAAGCCGGAGGGAATATATGTACGATTGCCGTTTTAACTATTGCATTTTTGATTTCTCAGTTGGCTGCTAATGGGGCTGAATATTTTGTGACTTACTGGTAATTCAATATTCGTTTAAACCATTCATTGTTTAGTCGGCCATTGTTTGGTAACTCTTAATTCTGTTTTAGGGTAAACTTGGAACAAGATCTTTCTGACAGAGTTAACGCTAATCTGACATCACCAAACGACACAATAAACAGGGAACTAATAATATACATTTACTCCGGATTAACGGGTTCAATGATTGTGGTGTCACTTTTTAAATCGATGTTCTTTATGGTCTTCTTTACTATAGCTTCTAGGAATCTACACGATTTTATTTTTTCCAAAATTATACAGGCCAAGATGCAGTTTTATAACTTAAATCCATCGGGAAGGATTTTGAATCGATTTTCTAAAGATATTGGAAATATCGATGAATACATTCCATCAGTATTGATAGATATAATAGAGGTTCGTACAGTGGAATGTTAGCTCCACTTAAGTATTTTCTACATCGTTGTTTAATTTTAGATTGCTTTATTATTGGCTGGTACAGTTGCACTCTCCGCGGTTGTTGAACCACTCCTGCTGATTCCTGGTATTGGTTTGCTAATAATGTTTTATGGACTTAGGTGTATATACATTGAGACCAGCAGGAGTGTTAAGCGTATTGAATCAATTAGTAAGTAACTCTGGGGTTTCTGCTAAATACAGGGTGTTTAATAAACATACGGCAAAAATTGAAGGGGTTATTCCCAGGACTATTCTAAGAATATTTTGTCTTTTAATGATTTTCGAAAAGCCGCTTTGTGTATATATAATACAGGACGAGAAAAATTTTCGATAATAACAACATTTTATTACCAAAATTTACATGTTTCTTAAACCCCTTTAAACCTGCATTTTTTTTGTAATAAATCAAAACATTTTTTTTTAAATGAAATCGTTACCATAACTAGTTGTGGAAACCGAATAGTTTGCAAACTTTATGATGTTTCTGTTGGTTTTTGGAAAAAAAAAGTAGGCGCATTATTATGTACCTACAATACGTTTTAACGCATGTCAATAA
The DNA here is from genome assembly GCA_963920685.1 of Polydrusus tereticollis. Lineage (NCBI taxonomy): Eukaryota > Metazoa > Arthropoda > Insecta > Coleoptera > Curculionidae > Polydrusus > Polydrusus tereticollis. The sequence continues at coordinate 38,521,607 of OY987326.1, read as the reverse complement.
AATAATTTAATACGCATGTTTTAGCTAAATGGAACCTAAGAAATCCTTTATTTACTATACTAAAAAACTATCACCTGTAATAATAGGTATACAGGATGTACCAAATTAATTGCGCACCATTGCTAAATTTTTTATTATTGGAAATACAAAGTCGGTTAAATTAGCAAAGTAGTAGCATTTTTCTGCTAATTTAAATGACGGGAGCAGAAAAACAATTGGACATAACGTTTGTGAATAAATGAGGGAAATGTATTTTTTTTAAATGGCACACCCTGTATATTTTTTTACCGAAACGTTTGCAAATCGTATACGGAATAAAAAAGTTTATATGCAATATTGGCCTAAAATTGAAAAAAACTTCAACACAGCCATGGAAATAAAAAATGGTATAATATGGTATATGGTAATGGTAAAATGGTAGTATTTGCTCCCACCTTGTCAGCACCTGTTCGAAATACATCTGTTTGAGGCTCTCGAAATTCGTTTTTCTCATCTCCCACTTCATATCATCAGAATAGCAGCATCGGCTTCATTTTTCGGATCATATCTTCTTTCTAAAAGAAGAGAAATAGCCATTAAGACCAATTGTGCATAATTATGCACGCCCTCAACAGCTGTCCGCCATATGTTAAAACAACATTTTGCCAGATTATAATTTTAAATCTATGCTTTTAAGGTTTATTTAAATTATTAATAATTAAAATAATAATTTTGTCACATTAGCTTATCGATGATTAAAGATTTGTTTTGACTTACCCCAAATGCGATTCATCATGGCGGCCATGAAATATTAAGTGCTTGTTATTTTTACACTTGTTACAAGGTGGCAGCACCAGTTCAGCATATCCCAAGAAACATTGTATACATTATATGCTCTTTCACCATGAACGGCGTAAAATCAGTATTTCGTCCCGAAAATAGACTATGATAAAAACTGTGCATACTTGTGCACGGCAGGTCCTAAAGGGTTAATCTACAAGAACTGTTGAGAATTACTACCTCCACCTTCAGCTAGTATGCAAGAATCCAATCTTGTCTTCATTGACTGCCGAACTCTTTCAAAAACACCAGGATCGTTTCTTATTGAGTTACACCCATCAGCAATTATCGATTAACGATTTCTTAAATATTCCACATTCTCCACTGGAGTAGAATAAACTAATGACTTTCCTTATAGGAAATAATCCAGTGAGTTTAAGTCCGGGGATCGACCAGGTCATAAGTGAGGTCTACCTTGACCAATCCAGCGATCTCCGTGTGTAACTGTTAAAAACGCACTAGCAACCACACTAAAGTGCGTACCATCTTACCACATTGCATTTCTTGTTGCCAATAGTACATCCTCCAGAAACTGAGGTAGCGCTTGTTCAAAAAAGTTGCGATACACCTCGCCGGTAAGTGTTCCTGGTAGAAATAGCGGTCCAATTCATCGCCAACTCAACCTCAGCTTTGCGAACTTTTTGAGTTTATAAATGCAGCTTTACGGTCAGGAAATCGTTTAATGTACAACCGCCTAACTTGTAATGAATTGCCATCAGCAAGTCCGTAAATGAAATGCATGTTAGCAAAGAAAATTATAGCTACGCAATAGAAGTCCGATGTAATGTTAATAATTTGACCTCTTGATGGATCCCGGTTTTCAAAGCGGAGATCCTTCTTCGTTATGCGGCCGGCCTTTGTTGAATGCACGTCCAGAGTTGTTGTCTTTCCGGGTGCGAAGCAACGGATATCATTTCAACATATAATGTAGTCTTTAGAATTATTAATTGAATTTGTAGACTGGTTGTTGGGATTATCCGACTCAATAAATCAATATGGCGCGACCGGCATAGGTGAACCAATATTTTCATTTTCGGGTTGATATAAAAGTGTTTAAATCTAGGAGTTTATCGTAATCTTTAATTTGACTACCTCGGTGGATTTTTTGTACAGAGTGTTCAGAAAATATATCTCTTCTTAAATAAAATCTTTTGGCATACTTTCTTGACAAATTCTCGCATTTTGGAAATACTACTAATACTTATACAATTGATTAGTAATTAATTTAGTCCAATGACGGAAAAACAAAATAAACAATCTAGAAGAACTGTATTAACAACATAAAAAATAATATAAAATGTACGTTTATCTGCAACTTATCTCTGAACTTTTAAGGTATTTAAAAGATAAACTCATTCTGTTAAAATACAGGGTGCTCCATTCAAAGAAAATCGAAATAACACATAATATTTCAATTACCGAATTTGTGAAGTCGCCAGGCACACCCTGTATCAGAAACCTCAAAAACAGTAGTATGGGTATGTACCGCGTATCCTAAGGTACTAATGGTAAAATTTTTGTTTAACTAAGCTGAATGCCCCATGCTATGATTTTTTATGGAGCCACTGAATATTTCTCAAAAAAAAAATATATACTTGGCAACGCCACAAGAAAATTTAAAAACGAAAACACGGATATATAGGTCTCTCTTCACTGAATCAAATAACCAAAAAATATGCAGGGTGTTTCATTTAAAAAAAAATATGTTTATGTAATTTATTTTTTGGTCACAACCCAAGAACTTTTATATAAAACTTTTTTCTCTATCCCTTGTAATTTGGGTGCTATCAAAGACGATCACCTTACTGATGCACCCTAGTTGTTATACAGCGTGACCTTGAAAAAAGTACAATGCATAGTACCACACAATAGATGGTATCAAAAGAATGTGAAAAGGTTCCTATATATATATTATATATATACAAATTTTTTTTGTTTTCGAGATAGGTACAGGATACATATTGATGCATTTTTGAAAAAATATTAATTTTTTAATTCTCTTCCCACTAAGTAGGGGAAATTGAATCAAAATTGGTACAATATCCTCTTACAGGCCGCTATTACACAAAATTCAGAGCAACAAAAAATAATTAAAAAAAAAACACTTGGAAGTAGAAACGAACTCGGGACTGGTAAAACGATATTTATCTAAAAGACGCCGCCCTAACCACTGCGCCACAAGCACATTTTAATGGAATGAAATAGATTAGTGATCCTTCTCGCCTCCAGATTGAGAAAATTTACAACCTAGTTCCGTGTGGTTGTATTAAGTATCTTGTATCACTGACTGTAGCCAATTTTAGCTCTTATTAGGTATAGCTAATAAAAGATGCAATAACATTTACTTCTATATTTCAATTTCAACCTTTTAAGAAAGTATACAACTATATTGGCAAAGTAGCTCTCCGTCAAGCTGAGCACGAGATGCGCGAATTCAAATTTGCTGCAAAATCGTCCGATTATTAACGTGGTACAGCGCCTCTCGCGGTTCTAAGCCGCTCATAAGGATTACACTTTTATTGCGTAGCTATAATTTTCTTTGATGTTGGTCATCTCGGCGATTGTATAGCGATTCATGATAGAGGACTTCACTAACAAAAGTTTAACTATTAAAGACCGAAATTACACGTCAAACAATAAAACGTCAATCAGTCTCAACAAATTCGACACATGCAAAATGATCAATTACGAGACGTATTCAAATGAAATCCACGTTTAAACTGGAAATGTAATATATTCTTAGGATAGTCCGAGGAATAACATTTTAAATTTTTGCCGTATGTTTAATAAACTCCCTGAATAATCTAGTTTCTATCATATAATTTCTTCTGGTTATATCGATATGCTTGTTTATTTTAGCCAAGAGTCCTGTTTTTTCGCACATGAGCGCATCAGTTAACGGATTGAGCACAATAAGAGCGTTTTCAGCCCAAAATCTACTAATAAAAGAATTTGATGAGCTCCAAAATCGACACAACGCAGCATGGTTTCTGTTTATTGCTTCGAGTAGATGTTTTGCTTTTTGGTTGGATATAATTTGTGTTATCTTTATTGGAATCGCTACATTTTCCTTAATATCTATGAGTAAAGGTAACTAAGCTGCTAATTCCTAACTAAAACTCTATATCTATGAATTAATAATGTTTTTTTAAGTTCTCCATGGTGGAGATGTGGGCTTGGTCATAACTCAATACATAGGGTTAATGGGAACACTGCAGTGGGGAATGCGCCAGTGGAGTGAACTCGAGAACCAAATGACTTCAGTAGAGAGAGTTTTGGAATACACCAAACTTGAAAGTGAACCGGAACGAGAAGAAAAAATGCTTATTCCAGAAAATTGGCCTCACACAGGAGAAGTCAAATTTAAGGACGTTAGACTGCGGTATGGGTCAAATGAACCTTATGTACTTAAAGGTCTTACTTTTACTGTTCAACCGAAAGAAAAAGTCGGCATTGTGGGTCGTACCGGTGCAGGAAAATCCTCGACAATCTCAGCATTATTTCAGTTATACGATATTGAAGGCAGTATTGTAATTGATGACTTGGATACTACTGAATTGCCTTTGGAAAAAGTGAGGAATAAAATATCAATTATACCGCAGGAGCCCGTATTGTTCTCTGGTAAGGGGTAAACACCACATTTTAATAATTATCGACTATATGGTTGTAATTTTAGGTACCATGCGCAAGAATTTAGATCCATTTGAAGAATACAGCGATGATGTTTTATGGGGCGCTCTGGAACAGGTAGAATTGAAAGACGTGATAGCAGAAATGCCAGCAGGTCTTAACACAAATGTGTCGGAAGGCGGCTCCAACTACAGTGTCGGTCAAAGGCAGTTAGTTTGTCTTGCACGAGCGTTAATAAGACACAACAAAATTCTGGTTCTGGATGAGGCAACAGCTAATGTTGATCCTCATACAGACGCATTGATTCAGAATACCATAAGAAACAAGTTTGCTGACTTTACAGTGTTTACAATAGCCCATAGGTAAACAATTTCATATAACTATTTAATAATTGTCTATTTATTGGATTCCTTTTTTTAAATTTTATTTTAGATTGCACACCGTCATGGATTCCGACAAGATTTTAGTTATGAACGCTGGAGAAGTTGAAGAATATGATCACCCCTACATTTTACTACAAAAAGAAGACGGCTTTTTAAGGAAGTTGGTTAATGATACGGGCAAAAATGCAGCAAGGACACTTGAAGCTGTCGCTGAACAAAATTATTTACAGAAAAAATAGGTTTTTAAAGAACTGAACAATAATATAATACATCTATAAAAGACATACACCAGCCTGCCAGTATCTGTGATAAATATTATTTTACAACCAGTATTTTGCCATAGCTTCTTTTAGATACACACGTAGGTAATTATAGTTTAAGTGAGTACTTAAGTTAAGAATACATCCAAAATGTTAATATTTTTATATTATTTGTTTAATCGTAGTACCATAGTTTTAAAATCCTTTTTTGTAACTTTCTTCATTTATTTTCTCTGTATTATTTATTATTTTCTTTCTAGGAAATATATTTATTTGCAACGTCAAAAATATAAATATGTATTTTCTTTTCATTTTAAACCGTATTCCAGAACCCCTTAATAATTCAACAGTACGTGATATTTAATATTTGAAAATATAAAATATGTATTAATAATTGCGGATTTCTATGGCATGTACCATATATGCATTAATGCATTATGTACCCTAAACATTACAAGTAAAGTAGTTAAAATTGCAGAAGTAATTAATTGTATTATTAATATAATGACCATCCTTAATATTAAATAAATAATCTTAAAAAATCATAATTGTGGTAATTAGGGGCGTTCCTGGGTGCGAGCTTGAATTTAGTGTAACAGCATAGAATATTTTATTTTATTTTATTTGTATTTAAAAAGCTTTCTTTACTGGAAAAAACTTTCCCAAGAAATAGGTTAACATATGTAGCTCATATTGGGGAAAGCAAGGGTTTTGATTGTCTTTTAAAAAGCTAAACACTAAATCAAACTATAGACCATCTTTTCTGTAATATAGACCTAACTCTTTTTTGGACCTAATTTCATTCGTTATGGTACTTCCTGACTAAAAGCAATAACCATAAATATTTCTAAGATTGACAAGTTTTGGATTTAAAAAAAAATATTTTCAACGGATACCTAAAACATAAATCTGCTAGAAAAAGTACCTTTCTTAGAAAGTACCCTCACCTACTAGGGTTTAGTTAGAAAGTTGGAAAACATATGATTTTTATTATCACAAGCAACGGTTCTCGAAAACAAAGAATGCGCGAGAATTGAATCATATAGTTCGATATTAAAAGAAAAATTAATAAAGCTGCGATTTTGAGACTGAAACCGGTATCTGCCCTATTATACACCTTGTACAAAAGTTTTAGATCTGTTTTTTACCTACCTAATACCTGAAAACACAAGAAACAAGCAAAAACGACTTTGTAGAGGTTTCCTTTTTAACATTTCTAACTTTTTTTAGGTATAACTAGATTAGGACTTTGTTGTTCTGTATAAATTACAGGTTTAAGTCATTTTCTATGAGAGGAAATCAAAATTTTCAATTATATATTTTCCGTAGACTAGCTGAGCCATCTATCGGCGAACAGCCTAAGAATATTAAGGGGATGGTTAATAAGGGTTAAAAAGTTAGAAGGGCAATTACACTTGTTATTGGTCAAGTACCATCAGTCATGGGACGCGGGAACGACCATTACCTGTTTTGGGAATTTTAATTGGTTTAAAGTTAAAAGGTTGGCATTTTAGGAGCCAAGGGGTGTGGTAGGCCACAAGTTCTTTTTCGAGAACGCAGTTAAATGAGTTCCGAGATTTTAACCGAACTCTCTGGTCCACTTACTAATTTTCGTGTGAAGTGATCCTTTTCGAATTTTCCACGCTACTATTACTTAATCAAGGATGGTGAAGAATTGACCAGGCTAATGATAAATTTTATCAACATCGAAACATATTAGTGGCGTACCTACCACTTTGTAACGTTCCGTTTTTTTTTGTGGAACCATTTAATTAATTTTTGAATATTTTGTTTCTAAATTTTATTTTCTAATTGTTTAAACAATAAGTGTCGCCAAAGTGTCAAGAAAGGTAGGTAGGTTCACTAAACGTAAACGCAAGGTTTCTTACCTATTTATAATAAATTTAAATATAAATTTTCATATCGTAGCGACCCTCAATAATTATTTTTTTATACATTCAAGTGTTAACAAAATATTTTCCCTTCTTCAATAGTTGGCGGTAATCTATTCTAAAGTGCGTTTATTCCCCAGAAAAGTAACTAGACTGGCGCATTGGATTGAATGCCCCGCATCGATCCGTATCGAGCCGTCAGAGGCGGCACACATTTTTAATGCCTGTTAAATTAATTATCTTTCAATAGTCATTTAAAGATCTATATTAATATATTGATTAGGTAGAATTAATGTTATAATATTGAGAATGCCCAAATTTAATTGATTGCTATGTGATGAGTGCAAATTTTAGGAGTTTTGGTCCAAAAGTTTAAATGCTTAAATCTATAATGACGAATCGCTACTTTTTTTTTTTGATAAGTTAGAATGGTAGATATTTTGGAGGCCTTTGGCTATATGGGGATTTTGTTTTCTTACCATACTGGTAAAACTAAGCATTTTGGTGGGGAATTGTCTGGCGCCGAAAACGGAAGTCACCATTTTGGTACCAAAAGTTGTGCTCCAGCGTGTTGGCTAAAGTCGTGTTCTGGTTTGTGAATTTGGGGTGATTGTGGAATCCAAATTCATCCGTATTGGGATTAACCTGGAACTACGGCTCGATTTATATTTCCGATTGGAATTTGTTGATTGTTGATGTTCCAATGGAATCCTCCTGAAAGGGGATTAAATAAGCCATCAAGTAAGTGATTGTTTTAAGAAATGGCCATCTTTGCATTATGGCATACTATGTCTTCCTTTTAGTCGCTGGAATCCATCAGATTTTGTTCATCCATCATCTACTTTTGTAAAGGCAAGGAGCATTTCACCGAAATCCAGGATTACTAAGAAAACCCTCCGAAAGAGGTAGGTTTCGTATTATATAACTATTTTCTCATGTTTCTTTTCTCCATTTTAATGAGTCCTGAATTATTTTAGGGTTTTTTTTTTATTTTCCTGTCATCCTTTTGACGTTCCTGTCTTACTCGGGATTTTCCTCTTCTGCACCCGGTTTCCTATATTGAAACTGGTGAGGGTGCCACTGCAAAGTTCCCGAGCAGAGTGGCAAGCGATATATTGCCATAACGCTGACCCGGACAACACCTGACTGGTGCCCGAGACGGATCAACAACGTTATTACGCAACAGATAAGTCATAGACAATAGTGTTATTAACCTTTTTAAAGAAATCGTTGCTTGCCAATATACCTATAGTATAATAGTCTGGTCTGATAGTCATTATTAAATAATACCTCTAGCTTTTGACATAAGTTGTAAGGGGACCTTGTAAAATATGGATCCATATTAAAAGGGTAGTTGAAGTAACTGCCTCCCTTGTGCGATATCCGGCTTTTATTTATCATATAAATATACATATTGTGTTCTTTTACCTACTTTCAGCAAATATATTATATTCCGTAATCAGAATAGACATTATCTCTAATGCTTGTTTTTTTTCCTTATTTGATTATTTCTTTGGGGGATAATTTTCTGGGTTAAATTTGAGGGTAGTTCAGGGGAATTACTAAGGGATAAATCAACTAGCAAGGTGGACCACACCTATTAATCCATATAACCCAGTGGCGCCGATTTCTAGCTTGGGCTCTTTGGTTCACCTTAATTACAAAACACCCCGAATTACTGTCAGCCCCAAAGAAATGAAAATATTCGAAATTCATATTGATTACTTTTACCGAGCTAGCCTGGGTATATGCCACATTTAAATTTTTTTTGGTTTATGTTAAGCGACCCTGAGAGCGTGGCATAATTGACGCCCAACGTGAAATGGTAGGGGTGTAACTGGCACCGAACGTAAAAAGGGATGTAATTGTCGTCCGACGTAAAATAATAGACATTTAATTGACACACAACGTATAAAAAGGGGTGTAATTGTCGCCCAATGTAAATAGGTATGTAATTGACGCCTTACGTAATCATTGTAAGGGAGGTAATTGGCAACCAACGTTAAGTTAATTAATGGTAATTGGCACCTTTATTTTAAAAATACGATATATTTATTTCCTGAAAAATATTTATGAATATTGAATTTGAACTAAGGTCGATTTAAAAAAAAATGTTTGTTGACCGTCTATGCTTATAAAGATGTTCTTTTAATTTCTTATAAACTTTTTTTTGCATTGCATAGTTTTATAAAGACCAGATAAATACTAATGAATTGTTATTTTGAGTAATTTATTTCTGAAATTTGAAGGATACCTTTTTTATTTAGGTCGTTTTTTATCGACACCCATTTCTGACTTGAGATTGTTGTGTTTACTAATAGTAAACGGTTGAATGTTTTTCTTTGGGTTGATTATAATGGCAATTAATTTAAATTAGAGCATTAATTGTGGTTATTTGAAGAGGGAAATTTACCGTTTAAGCATAATATTTTATTTATACACTTAGTATAATTATTTTCAATGTACAGAGTAGGTGCAGAGGGTTCTTTGAATGGGACTAGTTGAGTTATTTTATACAGGATTTACAAATCTTGTAAAATAATATTACTATACAGGGTTAAGTTAAAGTAATTTTATTTGTTTCTTTTATCAATAGGTTTTGTAAAACTCAACACAAAAGTTTTTTATTTTTTTCTTTCGGTTTTATGTTTCATTCTGGCTATCTAGTTGGATACTACAAGATATACTTATCTCTATACAGGGTGTACAAATATATACCTAATATTTTTTTCTCTCAATTATTGATCTTATTCTATCTTCTATTGTTAGTTATGTTTATTATTTTGTACAGCATTAATGATATGATTTGCTGTGTACAATAAGAAATTCATACAGGATTTGTCAAAAGTTAAGTGCGTACGGACATTCCTTTAAATGGTAATATTTGTAATACATTTTTTTAAATAAATAAGCAGAAGGTTTTCTATATATTCTATTTTCTCTTTATTTCGCATAGGGTGTTTTGTCGTGTTTTCTTCTTCTCTGTCTTAAGGAGGGGGAGGGATTTGTAATTCGTAGCGATTAGGATCTTAATTTAGATACACTTTTCCTGAAACTGACTAAAACGCTATTCATTTTTTTTTTTTAATTTATTTTGCTGGCCATTATTGTAGAAAATCGTTTTTGAGATTTGATATTAAATATGGATATCGGAAGACTAAAAAGTGATGAATTAACATATGAGCTTTTAATACGGGGATGCGCGATACCACGTACGGTTGATAATAAACGATCGGAACTTAGGAATTCGATCCGACAAGAAAGTTTAGGACTTTTAGTTAGACCCGCGATATATTATGATCCTGTTAAGGAGTTAGAAACTTGTCATAATAAACTTACTGAATTATTATTCGATATCGACAGGTTTGATAGACAGAACGCAATTAATGAATTTCGTAGAATAAATTCTCGTCTTTTACATATTGAGGGTCGACTAGAGCGAGTAAATCCTAATTCCGAGGATATCGGAAATAAAAGAACCGAAATGTTAACTTTACTTAAGGATAGTTTTAGAGCTCTAAACGAGGCTTTTAGCGGAACTCTTATAAATCAAACTTTATCAAACCATGAGGCGTCTCTTTTGGATCAACCGAATCCTCCACTTCCTGAGCCCGACTTGGCTTTTGGTAATGGTGAAGCATCAGGGGTAAATAATAATTTAATTAATTTAGGGGATAACTCTGCTAGTGGGGAAAGTTCGGAGGAATCAGATGACGTACCTCGTCAACAACAACCGCGTCAATCCGACATATTGGCCGAACCGAATAATAGTAATCGTGCTTCCGACCTAATACGGAAACTTAGTCAGATGTCAGTGCAAAGTGGTAGAGTTAGTGATAATGTTTCATTTGATAGGGATGTTTTTAGTGGTGGTGCAACTAATAATAGTAGTCGTCGCTTATCGTTTCGAAATCCGGAAGTGACAAGTGTTGGCTTTTCAGATAGATCTAGTGAATCAGTGAGAAACAATCATAGGGACATACATTTTAATAACGCTTTCTCAAATTTACCGAATAATGCGAATTATTATCAATACGATGAATCAAAAAGATTTGTTCCGATCTCTAAGTGGAATGTGTTTTTTGATGGAAATGTAAGTGTGACCACATTTATTGAAGACGTTGAAGAATTGGCTGATGCAAGAGGGGTCTCGAAACAACAAATATTTCAATCAGCTTCGGAGTTCTTTAAGGGTGACGCTCAGCTTTGGTTTAGACCCAGGAAAGACAGCTTTCTAGATTGGGAGGATCTAAAGAGAAAACTTAGGAGTGCTTTTTTGCCTCCTGATTATGAACTGAACTTAATGGATGATATTCGAAGAAGGACACAAGGCCCGGATGAGAAGTTAATTATGTATGTGTCTAGGATGCAAAACCTTTTTAATAAGCTGACTCACCAACCGTGTGAACTGGAACAGGTTAATGTTATTAAAAGAAACTTGCTTCCTTATCTTCATACGGCATTGGCACTGCATGAACTGACCACCATTGAAGACCTTCTTAGGCTAGGTCTAGTGGTAGAGGACTCCCACCGGAGAGCGCAACAGTACTGCCCGCCACCATCTAACCCAAGGTTAATTCAAGAACCTGGACTAGCTTATAAACGCTCACAGCAACCAAGACAGGGAATTCTTCGAGCGATTGAAGTGGAGGAAGAGAAAGTTGAAGCACCATCACAAACTGATAGGAACGTGCAGTACGCGAGTCATCGAACTAGCAGACCTACGTCTCGAGCAACGCCATTAACATGTTGGAATTGTGCGCAACCTGGACATCGACGCTCCAACTGCCCACGTCCAGTGAAAATTCAGTGCTATGGTTGCCATACTCCTGGATATACTAAACGCAATTGTCCAACGTGTTCGGGAAACGAACCAAGGGGTCACTAGGGAGCCGAGGAGTGACTCAGCTTGGCGACGAGTCGGCTCATATATCAAAAAAAGTCAATAATGTAAATAATGTATATAAAGTACTTCTAGATTATATTATAGGGCATGCTGAAGGAGATCAGCGACCTTATTTAGAAATAAGTGTACTTGATTACCCAATTTTAGGTCTTCTGGATTCCGGTAGTACAGCTACCGTAGTTGGACCAGATGGTCTAAAGGCTTTGCTTAATTTAGGATTAAAATTGGACACCTCTCGGCAAGGTCGTTGTACCGTAGCAAATGGGGAGACGTGTTCCAGTACCGGAGTAGTTAGGACACCTGTTGCTCTTATGGGGCGAATTAAGATTATAGATATTTTATTTGTGCCATCCCTTACCGATACTTTGATTCTGGGAACGGATTTCTGGGTAGAAATGGATATTGTACCGGACTTAAAACGAAACGTATGGCATTTTGGAGGTGACAAAGAAATAAGAATGTGTGGCATTGTGAACGAAAGTGACTTGACTATTGATCAGCGCCTTGAGCTGGACACCCTTCTAAAAGGAAAATTCCAACTTATGGGTAGTGGATTAGGCTATACTTCAGCGGCAGAGCATGAAATCGTTCTAAAGGAAAATACATCACCCATAAAACAGCGATATTATCCAGTATCCCCACATAAACAGAATATTATCAATGAAGAGCTTAAAAGAATGTTGGAATTAGGTGTAGTTGAACCTTCCAAGAGCGCTTGGTCTTCACCGGTTCTGTTAGTACCTAAATCAGATGGTCAGTATCGATTTTGTGTGGACTACAGAGCGCTAAACGCTGTTACAAAAAAAGACGCCTACCCATTGCCATATATGTCAGCCATTTTGAATAGACTTAGAGGAGCTAGATATTTAAGTTCTATGGATATAAAATCTGCTTACTGGCAAGTTCCTGTTAAGGAATCTTGTAGAGAATTGACAGCGTTTACGGTTCCTTCTAGGGGACTCTACCAGTTTAAAAGGATGCCGTTTGGGTTATCAAATGCCCCAGCTACTTGGCAAAGGCTAATTGATAGAATACTTGGAGTTGACTTAGAGCCGTATGTTTTAGTTTATCTTGATGATATAATAATCATTAGCCCAAGTTTTGAAACCCATTTAGAAATCCTAAGGAAGGTTTTTGATAGGTTGATCGAGGCTGGACTGACAGTATCAGAAGAAAAGTGTAAGTTTTGTTTACCCTCCTTGCGTTATTTGGGATATGTAGTCGATTCAAAAGGTCTTCATGTTGACATAGAGAAGGTAAATGCAATATTGAAGGTTCCGACGCCCAAAGATGCGTCTGAGGTACGCCGCTTCGTTGGAATGGCCGGTTGGTACAGAAGATTTATCCCCAACTTTTCTAGTATTATTTCTCCCTTAACCAGACTAACACAGAAGTCTCATAAATATTATTGGACAGACGAATGCGAGCAGGCATTTAAGACAGTCAAGACTCATTTGGTTACTGCACCCATCCTAACTTGTCCAGATTTTTCTCAGCCTTTTGTTTTGCAATGTGACGCATCTTCCTATGGATTAGGAGCCGTGCTTACACAAACTCTAAATAGTGAAGAGAAGGTCATATGTTTTCTGTCAAGGTCACTTACAAAACAGGAACGAAACTATTCTACTACTGAAAGAGAATGTTTAAGTGTAATATGGGCAGTAGAAAAGTTGCGTCACTACCTCGAAGGAACACACTTTACAGTTATAACCGATCACGCATCTCTGGTCTGGTTAAACCGTATAAAAGAGCCAAGTGGACGACTGGCACGGTGGTTGTTAAGGCTTCAACCTTTTGATTATACAATAATTCATCGAAAAGGAAAGGACCACGTAGTTCCCGACTTTCTCAGCCGTTCTGTTCCCATCTCAGTGGGCAGTGTTAATGTTCATCCAATCACAACCTTTTCTACGTCCACGGATCGTTGGTATTTGAAACTTCTACAGGATGTGGAAGATAAACCGGATACGTACCCGCAGTGGAGACTGGAAAATGGAATTCTTTATAAATATGTTAAGTGTACCATTCCAGAAATCAGGAAGGAGTCAGATTATTGGAAAATTGTAGTACCTAAGGATCGACGTAAGGAGATAATCAAGTTGCATCATGATGAAGAGCGTGCTGGACATGTTGGTTCCTATAAGACTTATTGGAAGATTGCTAATCGCTATACCTGGCCTTTGATGCGCGCTGATGTAGCTAAATATGTTAGAAAATGTGGCGTTTGTGCGCAGCATAAAGGGGAGCAAAAAGCACCTGGCGGTCACATGGGGTCTCGACCGGTGATTGATTGTCCATGGCAAATGATAAGTTTAGACTATATGGGACCTTTTCCTCGGAGTAAAAGTGGATATACTCATCTTCTCGTAGTAAGTGACTACTTTAGTAAATTTGTCCTTCTCCAGCCTTTTCGTTCGGCTAAGGCTAAAACCCTTTGCCAATTTGTGGAGGATAATGTTTTCCGTATGTTTGGGGTTCCGAAAACCCTGATTTGTGATAATGGAAAGCAAATGCGAAGCAACGATTTCCAAAGTCTATGTAAAAGATACAATACTCGACTAAACTACACATCGCACTATAATGCGAAAGCAGATCCAGTGGAGCGATATAATAAAATTATAAAGACTATGATTGCTTCCTACATGAAGGGCCCGGATCATAGAGATTGGGATAGGAATCTTGCCTCCATAGGCTGTGCGATAAGAACCTCAAAAAGTGAAGTGACAGGTTTCTCGCCCTATTTTGTTTTGTTTGGACGAGAATATGTTGGCGATGGTGCGGATTATCAGTATGCAGTTCCGGAAGGAGAAAGTGTAGCCCCATTGCAAGAGTCGGAAGTCAATAAGCGTCTGTTAGGGTACCAGCATATGTTTAATCAAGTTAAAGATAGACTTGCTAATGCTCAGGAGAAAAACCGTAAGGTGTACAATTTGCGACGACGTCCAGTTCAATTTAGTGTTGGAGATTTGGTCTGGCGTAAAAATAAAATCCTCTCAGATGCATCCAAGAATATAACTGCGAAACTCAGCCCGAAATATATTGGTCCTTTCAAGATCATTAGAAAAGTGGGACTGGTGACTTATGAGCTTCAGGACGGTACAGGTAGGTCCACCGGTATGTGGCATGTTCAGGATTTGAAACCTGCCCATGTCAATGACGACGGAAGTTCATAGGGAAGAAATTATAGAGAGATTCACTCGGTGATTTCCTTCAGGAAAATCACCTCTTTCCAAGGAAGGGAGGAGTGTAACGTTCCGTTTTTTTTTGTGGAACCATTTAATTAATTTTTGAATATTTTGTTTCTAAATTTTATTTTCTAATTGTTTAAACAATAAGTGTCGCCAAAGTGTCAAGAAAGGTAGGTAGGTTCACTAAACGTAAACGCAAGGTTTCTTACCTATTTATAATAAATTTAAATATAAATTTTCATATCGTAGCGACCCTCAATAATTATTTTTTTATACATTCAAGTGTTAACAAAATATTTTCCCTCCTTCAATAGTTGGCGGTAATCTATTCTAAAGTGCGTTTATTCCCCAGAAAAGTAACTAGACTGGCGCATTGGATTGAATGCCCCGCATCGATCCGTATCGAGCCGTCAGAGGCGGCACACATTTTTAATGCCGGTTAAATTAATTATCTTTCAATAGTCATTTAAAGATCTATATTAATATATTGATTAGGTAGAATTAATGTTATAATATTGAGAATGCCCAAATTTAATTGATTGCTATGTGATGAGTGCAAATTTTAGGAGTTTTGGTCCAAAAGTTTAAATGCTTAAATCTATAATGACGAATCGCTACTGTTTTTTTTTTGATAAGTTAGAATGGTAGATATTTTGGAGGCCTTTGGCTATATGGGGATTTTGTTTTCTTACCATACTGGTAAAACTAAGCATTTTGGTGGGGAATTGTCTGGCGCCGAAAACGGAAGTCACCATTTTGGTACCAAAAGTTGTGCTCCAGCGTGTTGGCTAAAGTCGTGTTCTGGTTTGTGAATTTGGGGTGATTGTGGAATCCAAATTCATCCGTATTGGGATTAACCTGGAACTACGGCTCGATTTATATTTCCGATTGGAATTTGTTGATTGTTGATGTTCCAATGGAATCCTCCTGAAAGGGGATTAAATAAGCCATCAAGTAAGTGATTGTTTTAAGAAATGGCCATCTTTGCATTATGGCATACTATGTCTTCCTTTTAGTCGCTGGAATCCATCAGATTTTGTTCATCCATCATCTACTTTTGTAAAGGCAAGGAGCATTTCACCGAAATCCAGGATTACTAAGAAAACCCTCCGAAAGAGGTAGGTTTCGTATTATATAACTATTTTCTCATGTTTCTTTTCTCCATTTTAATGAGTCCTGAATTATTTTAGGGTTTTTTTTTAATTTTCCTGTCATCCTTTTGACGTTCCTGTCTTACTCGGGATTTTCCTCTTCTGCACCCGGTTTCCTATATTGAAACTGGTGAGGGTGCCACTGCAAAGTTCCCGAGCAGAGTGGCAAGCGATATATTGCCATAACGCTGACCCGGACAACACCTGACTGGTGCCCGAGACGGATCAACAACGTTATTACGCAACAGATAAGTCATAGACAATAGTGTTATTAACCTTTTTAAAGAAATCGTTGCTTGCCAATATACCTATAGTATAATAGTCTGGTCTGATAGTCATTATTAAATAATACCTCTAGCTTTTGACATAAGTTGTAAGGGGACCTTGTAAAATATGGATCCATATTAAAAGGGTAGTTGAAGTAACTGCCTCCCTTGTGCGATATCCGGCTTTTATTTATCATATAAATATACATATTGTGTTCTTTTACCTACTTTCAGCAAATATATATATTCCGTAATCAGAATAGACATTATCTCTAATGCTTGTTTTTTTTCCTTATTTGATTATTTCTTTGGGGGATAATTTTCTGGGTTAAATTTGAGGGTAGTTCAGGGGAATTACTAAGGGATAAATCAACTAGCAAGGTGGACCACACCTATTAATCCATATAACCCAGTGGCGCCGATTTCTAGCTTGGGCTCTTTGGTTCACCTTAATTACAAAACACCCCGAATTACTGTCAGCCCCAAAGAAATGAAAATATTCGAAATTCATATTGATTACTTTTACCGAGCTAGCCTGGGTATATGCCACATTTAAATTTTTTTTGGTTTATGTTAAGCGACCCTGAGAGCGTGGCAACTTTTTGTAAAAAAAATCAGCGGACATGTTTGCGTGGAGTAATAGAATAATGTTTCTAACTTAAATATGTGGTTTAACAACATATTAATACCTACCAAAATTAAGAATAATATCTGAAGTACCTACTTTATTACAAAATAACGCTGTTAAGAATATAAACATTTCTTCATAAAATGACCTGAGGAATTACATCCTGAAATATTAGGAGGTCATCACTGAACTCCTACCATTAAAAAAACAAAGCTATTGGCCGAGCAATCCAAAAATGTCCCTTGTATGCACCTGCAGAAGCTTTATTCATGCGGAGTACGTCGGATTTCTACGACTTTTTTATATTTCCCTGAAATTGACACATATCTTGTCCAGAGTCGGTCGTCTCTTTATTCTTTATTTACACACTGTTTGGCGTGCTCATTGAAGCTCACCAACGGAGAGTTTAAACTAGGGATAATAATATGTTATGTGTCCAACTTGTTTACTGATTTTGACAAATTTAACATAACACAGAAACCTTACATTGCTTTTAGTGGTAAATCTTAATTTAGAATATGCAGTAAGTGATTTGATTCACCCGGAGGATCAATTATTATATTATCTAAGTCTTGCGTGGGTTATCCCTTTATAGTAAAAATAGTACATTCTGCTTGTAAAAGCAAGATAATTTTAATTTTTCGCCTAAAACGGAACGTAGAGACTCAAATAATATGTAGCTATCTGATGTACACATATAAAGACATATATTGACCGTTCTGACTTGCTTTTAATCTGTTTAAAAAAAAACAGTAAGTTTTCTGCAACTTTCGTTGTATGCTGTATAGAAAGTGGTAGAAGGAAATCAGGTGACAAAGTGCATTTGCTCCGGTGTTAAGAACAACCACAATTACTTACGGAACCATGCCGGAAACTAAACTTTAATTCAAGATTTTAATTTCCATATCTACATCCCAAAATAAGTCCTGACGTTTTCATAATTATTTGCGGTGCCTTACATCTTCTTATATATTATTTTATACCAAGATTTACTATAATTGCTTTTTTTATGAATCAATATCTATTCAAATAATTCAAAATAGGTTTCAAGCCGGACCTGACGTACACGCGAACCGCGCAGACGCAAAGCTTCCGCAAAACGCCGCATACTGGGAACATTTGTGTAACACGGCATTAGAATTATATTGGCTATATATAAATATGTGCACGTCAATAACGAATATTTAATAATACTATAATGGAAGATATATTTTTTTGGAGTTGATGTAATGTAATGTAGATATTATGTTATGGAAGGGAAAGATCGAGACACATATAAGTAGAACGCATTTTATTATAAAATGTAGGTGGATACTAAAAGCGAAAAGGGGAAAAGGCATGAAATTCATATAAGTACTTAATATTTATTTACGTAAAATAAACGACGAAGTGGAAGAAGCACTTTCAATGAGCGCGTGCGGTATACGCAAAATAAAATAATATTTTTTCCTGTTGAAATGGATATGTCTATTATTTTACGACGCTTTAAGAAAATTGCACATTGCTAAATTTTCTTTGAATTGCGTTAAATTGCTCGCATTCTCTTTGCACTGCATATCACCCGTGCTTACACTTTTATACATTGCTCGCATTGCTTTACGCCTGACAGTGCCATAATTATTTTTAAATCTATTTGTATGTACGTGTGTAATAGGTATTTTCACGAGAATTGTACCAATTGCAATCTGCATTTCTTTCCTTTACCTAAATTTACATCAAGTGCCTCTAAAAATAGTAAACAATGCTTCACACACCGTTTTCTTCCATCTATTGGTTCATTTTTGAGTTTTTTACAAGCTTAGCGTTTCGTGACGAATTTTTGATCAAATTTTAGAGAATGGCCCAAATACATCTTTAGTAATTATTATTGGCAAAGGGTGTCTACGTCGCTGATAACTCGACTTTTTTTTGTTCGGCGGCCTCTGATAGTTTTTGAGAAAAAATATGTAAAATATATAATTATCACTTGTATAGAACTCATAACATGCACTACTCGCGCAAAACCGCAGAAAAGCATTAAAACAAGCCGCAATGCTAAAAGTACGCGATATCTTTTTACATTGCTCAACATTTTCTGCATTGCTTTTGCATCGCCTCGCGCATTTTCTTACATTGCATTGCATTTTCTTACATGGCTCCGCATTTTCTCACATTGCTGGAACATTTTCGATATACATTGCTAATAATTTTTATCATTGCTTCACATCGCTTACATTGTCTTTTGCATTTTTTGACGCATGTACACCACATTGCTTTAGCGGTTCACCCCTCCTTAATCTCTAAAAACAAATATTGCTGAATCATATCTGGAAACTTGTCTTGTCTTAAAATATGTACAGGGTGTTTCCTCAAATTTTGACAGCTTCTAGCGACTTTATTATTTCAGATAGAAAAAAATTGTTGAGATAAAAATTGTAGGGTATCATCCAAACCGTCCGAATTTACTACTTAAAGAAACACTTGAGCATCACTGGTGAACTTTTTGACTTATTGCCTATACTTTTTTTTTTAATGGAACACCCTAATATTATGTATTTATTGGATAGCGCTTAAAATTCTCTTTTCAGAAATATATAAGTTGCCTGTAATTACTTCATCCATTAGTGAAATATCCGCCATTAAAAAATAAAAATATTACTAATTTACTAAATGAAATAAATCACAGTAACCACTGGAGAACAGTTATCAAATGACATTACTGGCGGCATGCGATATGCAACATTTAGTTTTCTATTCGTTTTTAAATTTTGATAATATTAAGTCGCAAAATGGGTTATACTGAAGAGAAAATTATTTATTTCTTTTATTAGAATAATAAAAATGCCAGTGCAGCACAAGCCGATTATCGAGTTTTTCACCCAGGTATGCCGGCCGTCAAGAGGCACTTTCTATAACATAGAAAGATATTTTAGGATTCACAAAAATTTGCAAAGGAGAAAAAGATTTGTGAAGATAAATGACGACGAAGAATTATCATATTTTTATGGTAAATAACTAATTAGGAATTTTTTAACATTAATTTAAATGTGTGTTTGTAGAAAATCCTACTTTTCCAACTGAAGATGCCAGTAAATATTTCAATAGGTCTAAAAAGAAAATTAGTACTACCCTTCGTAAATATGGATATCATCCATACAAAATTTTACCTGTTCAAAAGTTGACGGAGGAACAAAAAGTTAGTAGGCAAAATTTCTGCAGACATGCTTCAAAGGAAAGTAAAGGATAAAGATTTTTTTAAAAAGATATTATGGAGCGATGAAGCTACTTTTACCACGGCTGGGATGTTTAACAGGCGAAATAGTCATTTATGGGCATTAGAAAACCCCCGCGGAATGTGTGAAATTAAATTCCAAGGCCGAAGAGCAGTTCATGTCTTGCGCGGCATTCTCAACACTCAAGTTATAGGTCCTATTTTTTACTAATTTAATTTAAATGGTGAAATATATTTAGAGTTCCTTGAGAACGAGAGAAAATTATTTGGAAAATTTGCCTATTCGTCAGTATAATGACATTATCTGGCATCAAGATGGAGCGCCACCCCATAATGTCTTGGTTGTCCGCAATTTTCTCGACAATCGATATCCCTTATGGATCGGTAGAAATGGCAGCATTGCATGGCCACCCAATAGCCCTGATTCAACAATTTTAGACTCTTTTATTTGGGTTACGTGAAAAACACAGTTTATAAAGAACAAAGCGCATCGCTGGAGGAGTTAAGAATTAAAATTATAAATTGCATAAATAATTAAGTCGAGGAAAAGACGCATTTTATTATGAATGCTATTGATAAAATAGAAGATGATTACATAAGGTGCCTAAATAATAATGGCGAGCATATAGAAAATTTGTAAAAATTTTATATTGTTGCTAAATCGATTTTTTTTATTGTTTTTGGTATTAAAATTGTTGATTATTTAAATGGTAACTGTGATTTATTTCATATAGTAAATTAGTAATATTTTGATTTTTTAATAGCGGATATTCAACAATGGATGAAGTAATTATAGGCAACTTATATATTTTTGAAAAGAGAGTTTTAAGCGCTACCTAATAAATATATAATATATAGGGTGTTCTATTAAAAAAAAGTATACAATAAGTCATGTGATGCTCAATTGTTTCTTTAAGTAGTAAATTCGGACTGTTTGGATGATACCCTACAATTTTTATCTGAACAATTTTTTTCTATCTGGGATAATAAAGTCGCTAGAAGTTGTCAAAATTTGAGGAAACACCCTGTACCCATGGATGGAACGCCTGGTGGGAATTTAGGAAATCAATAAGTTGCGCTGCAATTTCATTTACTTATTTTGATAAAATTGCAGAAATACAGAACTAGCGGTTGGTAGTGTAGTCGAATTATCTCCAGCACGGCGAAACACATCATCAGAATGTAATAGAAGTAAAATTACCATCAGGTAATATGAAATTAACAACGACATGTTTCCATTTAAATGAATGTAAGAGATATTTCTGTAGCATTTGTTATTGTGTGCGTAGCATATTTTATATAATGAACGAGAGTAGGAACATAATATTTTTCGATTTGTCCCCGTAACAGTCAAGATTTCGATATTTCAGATTGGAGGTCAAGGTTTTTTGAGAACATTTATTTGAATTGTTGCCGCTGAAAATGACAACCAGCTGATATAATCACATTCACGTTTGTGTAAGCGAACCCTCGTGTGTGTGTGTGCGTCTATTTTAAAAATAAAGTGAAGTAGTAAAGTAATTAAGAGATAAATATTAAAAATGGATAATACGGAAAAGTATCAAAGAACACCAAATCCTGTTGAAAATGCCAATCCTTTATCAGAGCTAACATTTACGTAAGTAAATATAGTAGTACCGGCACCGGCACCGGCACCAGCGATAAATTGAACTTTTAAACAATAAATTATGAAGTGGTACTCTCACTTAGGACCCCCGAAAGGGGTGGAGGGACAACGAGGGGTGACTGCGTTGGGCTTCTTCCTTTTTTGGGGCCCCGTCACAACTATACTAAAAATAACTAACAAAACAATTAAGGGGTCCCCCAAGGGAGCACTAGTAAAGGTGAGTTTCTGACAAAATTTGGGTATGGTCCTATTCGACCCCTCCCCATTCAATTTCTTCATCCTCGCCTGGTTACCCAAGCAAAAGATGCTACCGGTAGGGAACGTTTATTTTGTTTTTGTCTTGTAATAGTCAAAGCTTAATTTAAAAACTTTAATCGATAAGGGTTATAGGCAGCTAAACCATTAAAACCCTTTATATTAACAAATTTTATTCTACCTTGCTTACAGTCAGAATTTGCATTCGGTGAAAATTCGTTTTGGTCAATTACTTCGGCGAGTAAATTGTTTTCAATGAGTGGGTTGTTTTCCGTGAATTATTCTAAACATACCTGTATTTTCCTCCATGGAATGTTCCACGTGTTCGTAGTTTTATTTCAAAAAGACGCCCTTTGTAATTGTAAAAATCACTTGGAAGGTATACTTACTGGGTTTATACTTCCACAATATAAACATATACCGTATAAGATAACGAAATATTGTGAAATGTTGTATACTTATATAACTATTTTATAGATTACAGAGAATATAAAGGATAGTACAGTTAAGTGTATTTTGGTGCCATCAATGATTATTTTAGACAATCAAAGTATAGTAAATTTAAAAAAGCATAATGTCTCAACGGTTTAGGCGCATATAAAACGGGTTAAAAATTTATATGGGAGACAAGATATTTATCCAAAATATAAACATTACCTTGCCGCTACCCCCTATTCACAGCATCAAGCGCTGTGTACATAGATGGCGTAATATATAAAATTATTTCACAATTATTTAAATATTGTAATCTGGTAAATACCCAATTTACATTATAACAATAATTATTATCTTTTTAATAATTCCTTCATCATGCCAACATATTCTGCTTAAGTTGTGTCAATTAAAATATCTACCTAATAGATGTTTAAATAGAGATGTATTATATTGAGGCGCTTATTATTAATAACAGGTGGACATCTTAAGTATCTACTAATTTCAAAAAGTAATACAAATTATGCAATGATTGTCAAGACCTGGGTTGTTTGGTCCTGACGGGGTCCTTCGGGTCGGAATAAAACACAAGGCTAAAATGAAGGAAAACTCATAAATATTAATCATTTTTTATGTATAAGTTATAACAAGGTTGTCTAGAGGAAGACTGGCATGTTTCCCTTGGGGTCCTTTGTATCGTATGATAAGCAAGCGCGGTCCCGGTGGGTTAAGTATAAGGGAATCGAGGAGGCCGCCAAAGTTGAAGGTTGGAAAGGAATTCAAGAAGTGCAGATACCAAGGCACCCAAAGCACTCCGAGGGAAGGTATAGGGAGCAGAGCTGACTAAGTCGGAAGGACGAAGGTACCTTGTATACCGAGCGTCAGGGTTTTTATAGTGAACAAGGCGCAGAGCATGGTATAGTTGTTCCAAGCTTAATTTGATGACATAAAAAAGCGTTAAAGTCCTGACCATAGGCTTCGCTTCTACCAAATAATTAAAATGCAGATTGCTGTAAATTTTTAATATGATTAAATAGTATACCGGGTGTTGCATAGTCGAGCGGGACATAGGAAATCCCATGTAATTTTAAATGGGGTCAATTATTGGCTTCCCTAATTATTTTAGAGAAAAATTCTATTTAGGTTTATTAAAGAGCACTAAAACCCACATTCAAAAGAATAACTTTAGATATTTTTAATGAGCCCGTTTACGGGTTATCGCCGATTTCTTTTTAACTATTTCTCCTTTTTATGGCTCCGTATTTGCGGGCACCAGTCAAGGTAAAAGATAACTGTCAAATAAAGTTGTCATTTTGAAATGTGTGCTTTATTGTTATAAAAACTCGTACATCGAAAATATTAAAGGTGTATTTATGAGTACAAATTAATCTGAATAAAACTAAAATAAAGTATCCAATTACAAGGTTAATTATGACATTTTACATGTTTCAATATTTTACTAATTAATAGGTAGGTACTATTAAATTGTTAGAACTTTAGGATTTAAGAAGATGTTCAAATATTCCTCAAAATGACAACTTTATTTGACAGTCATCTTTTACCTTGACTGGTGCCCGCAAATACGGGGCCATAAAAAGGAGAAATAGTTAAAAAGAAATCGGCGATAACCCGTAAACGGGCTCATCAAAAATATCTAAAGTTATTCTTTTGAATGTGGGTTTTAGTGCTCTTTAATAAACCTAAATAGAATTTTTCTCTAAAATAATTAGGGAAGCCAAAAATTGACCCCATTTAAAATTACATGGGATTTCCTATGTCCCGCTCGACGATGCAACACCCGGTATATTACAGCTTGTTCATTATAGTTTATATCGATACAAGGTTTGTACCCGTGACTTTTCTTGCAAAGAATATCCTTAAAATGGTCTCTCTGAAAAGAAAAATGCTAATTTTGCCAAAAACAATTAAAAAATATAGTTAACATCGATAAGAGGTTTGTACCCATGACATCGCCTGCAAAGAACACATGCATTTAATATTTTTAGAATGGTCTTTCGGTAAGAAAAATGCTTATTTTGCCGAAAACAATTTAAAAAAATTGTTTTTGTGCAGCCAAGACCGCGAGGAGGTACTATCAGTTTTCCTTGCCAAGAAAGGGGCAGGTACTATGTTAGTTGGAATATACAGTTAGTAGTTAGAATTCACTATATATATTTTAAGAACAAATTGATCGCATCAGCAGAATCACAGTAAACGTTCTGTAATATAACAAATTTTTAGGATACGTGTTAAACGAACATAATTAATTTAAAATTCATAAACAATTTAATGACTGGAATCGTCAGAACTTTCAGAAGTAGAATCATTTCCAGGTTAGATTACTACTGGCGCTAAAGGTGGTGGAACAGAATATCCATTTTTTATTTTTATAACATGAGCTACGCAATTTTTCCATACATCGCTATTCACTTTGTTATTACCTTCCGAATATTATCAAGGACAACTGCGCTTAAAGTTGGAGGTTAATTATTGAGTGATATTCTTTGCTGACAAGAGCAACACATTAGGTACAAAGCCATCTTTACTTCCGGCAAGATAACGCGTTTTCCTCTCGAACACGGTGTACCAAAAGTACAATTTGTACTGTCTACCCAACCATAGTTAACAACATCATAAGTATTAAACCAAGTTTCATTTAAGTAAATTATACTTTTATCGAATTAATTACTGCTTTATTTTGAGCAAATAGTCCTCTCGTAGATCAATGATACGCGGGGATTCTATTATAACCATTAGATTATCTAATTTTTTATGTTTAAAGCCACATTTTAATAAAACATCACGCAATGTTGTTGTAACCTCGCATTTATCACGACCAGTTCTAAAGTTGACACTATATTATCCTCGTAAAAGTTGTAAATAGTTAGCAGAATAAAATCCCTTGTAGTATTGTCAGCCGTTTTGAATTTTTGATTTATTGATTTGCGCTTTATTGAATGACCGGTTACAGTCCCCAAATTAATAACGTTATAAATTCTTATAAAACCAAACTTGTGTTAATTCATTAGAAGTACATTCTTGTACAAAGGGTATTTTCAGTATTTCCCGGATTTTCTTTTTTAAACACGCGTACATATTTAAAATAATGCGTTGACATTGAACATGTAACTCTTTGTTTCTTAATTCCGGACTTCTTTCGCTTTCGATGACCCACTCTGGCATCGACTCATTATATTCCTGCGATAATTCACCTTGACCTTCTGTTTCAAATTGTCGCCAAAAAGTCATACTGATATAATAAAATACTGGTACCAAGTAAAAACTTACTTGTTCAAAATCCCACAGTTATAGCAGAAAATGAAATATGCAAATTACTGTCCGAGTTTCAATATCGCCTACCTGAAGCATCAACTGATTTTGAAGTTGGTAAGAGATCACCCAATTGGCGAACCTTTAACTATTTGCTGTTCTTGTCTACAGCATATAAATTTGTATTTATATGCTGCTCTATTAATTTTCTGAATCGGAGTCTCATTTCGCACTTTAAATTATGGGTGAGCCTCGACGATCTATCACTAGGGTATTGCCAGTTCTACAAAGTTTTCGTAAGTGTAGGAGGAACATAAGGGTTTGTTAATTGTTTATTTTTTTTGTTTAACGACAGTGAAATTCCTTTTAGTTTGATTTAAATTATTTTTGTATAAATACTATTTCTGAAGTAATACAAAAATTAGTATAATATTCATGAATGGCTTATTCTTTCTTTCTTTAACATTGGAAATTTCTTGGTTCAAAGTAGATTTGAAAACTAGCTTACAAGAAAGTTATTAACTATCAACTAAATACTGATATAAAAGAACACTTTTTATAATAAAAACTTACCTAAAAACCCCGATTATGATGCCGGTCCCTTAGAAGCCCGGTCGAAGCTTTTTTATCGAGTTTTTTATTCATCAAAACTGACTTTGGAAAAAGTATACAGTAGGTTAGAATCTAGTCGCACTGTGGTCGAGAAGTGTGAAAACTATGATGGTATTGCGGGAATCGCCATTTTGTTGACAATACTGCAATAAAACATTATTATTTTCCAGATACATGTTTCCCATATTCAAAAAAGCATATAGAGAAAAATTTACGGAGGACGATTTGTTTTCTCCGTTGAACTCGCACAATTCTTGCATAATAGGAGAGAAATTGGAACGAATATGGAAAGAAGAATATAGAAAACACAAAAAGTCAGCATTACATAGGGCTTTACTGAAAATGTTTGGTATACACCTGTTACTATTAGGAATATTACAATTAATTAATGAAGTTATGTTAGTGTAAGTATGTATATCTATGCTATAAAAAAATCCATGTGAAGAGTAATTTGTAGCATGCGAAGTCAGAAATTTACAATAATAGCATGATCATTTTATAATTTCCTCGACCGGAACCACGGAATATCTTAAAATCGGTGCCATGCATCTTTAGTAATTAAATATCTGATATAATACACCCAGGGCGACGGAAATATACCAATATTAACTTTCAGTTTTTGTGTTAGAATTAAAAATTATTATTTGGTTTATTAAGTTAATGTTGTTTTTTATATTTAACTAACCTTTTCTTACTTAAGGGCTGTTCTACCTTTTGCCATAGGAAAACTGGTAAAATATTTTGAAACCGGACAAGCTCGTGTATCAAGAGCTGAAGCTTATTACTTTTGTGGTGCCATTGTGGCGTGTCTTATTGCTGATGCGTTTATGGCACATCCCCGGTTGTTGAGCCAACAACATCTGTATATGAAAATGCGAGTTGCCTGTGGTTCCTTATTGTATAGGTAAGTACAGGTTATGCAGAAGTAAAAACAAATATTTAAACTGTTTTTAAGTGTTGCAAAAGTAAGATAACCTACTGGTATAGTTAGACATCTATATAGTCTAGATAAAATTACACCAACACATATATTTATTGTGCAATTTAATTTAATCATTACACCCTAATTTAAATTTAATTTTTGTTAAGAAAGTTTTTTGATTAAATTAAGAATAATTTAGGCAGGCGCGCCAACTTTTGGTGGTTTAATAAATTGAAAAAAGAGGAAATAAAAAATAATAAATAAAATTTTGCGGCCACAGGCAATATAGGTATAAGTTTTGCAGAGTAACCGTACAGCATAAATTTTTTTCTATTTCTGACAACTAATACTTAAGGCATATCAATTTATAGTTAAATTTTAATAAATGGGTAAATCTCTGCAAATCAAACAATTTCTATTTTGAAAATGGCAATTTAGAAAAACATGTTAGCTGAGATGTTTTTGTTGCCAGATTATTTCAATAGAATAACATAAATTAAAAAATAACAATTTCAAGATGGTTTGTTAATTTTTTTCTTATTTATTTATTTTTTACTCTTAGTTTAGAAATGAGGGAGTGACAGTAGGTATGAGGGAGTGACGCAGTGACTGGTTTACTAAAAAAAAAGACTTAGAAACAAAATTATGCCTTTATTAAAGTGTTTGAACTGTACAAAATACACAAATTAGGATAGACACATACAGTGTGTTTGAAAAAAAATAATATAGGGATTAAAACAATTCTAAAAATAAGTCAGTTATACGTGCAAACTCTTCTGAAGGTAATGCATGGATTGATCTTCCGGTATACGAAAGTAATTCTGGGAATTCGTTGATAACAGATAAAATGCTTTCGGCATTAATAACGTCTACATCTTTTTTATCAGGCCAGATAAATCTGTTAGGGCCAACAACTTTCATAAAATTGAGCTCTTTCCCAGGTGAAAATGAAGACATGGCATAGAATCTGAACAACAAGTGAAGCAACTGAGTCTGTTCAAAAATAAATAAGAATCTTCTTCTCTTAATACGACTTGATGAACGTTTGTGGTTCCTAGAAATGTAGGAGCTGAAATACCAGCAAATAATTGCTCTACCTGCTGTAAAGCGTCAGCTGATAATTCTCGAATATATATTCCAGGACATCTCTCTTTTAAAATATTTATTAGCTGGGAAATGTTTGAAATGTCTTTTCCTTCAGCTACAGCTTGGTCGGCGGTCCTTTTCAGTGTACCTCCGACACCATCCGCGGCACCTTTCCCGTGACCGGCCTCAGAATAATTCCATGTAAGAATTTTAATATTCGGTAGAAAGTGCTTCGAAAAATTTGAAATCACATGAAACATAAAACGATTTTTATATTGCGTTGCTGGTCCGTCACTAAGAAAGTGAACTGCAGTTATATCTTCAGTTTTTATTTCGTCAAGCCAATCAAACACTATTTTTAAATGTGCCCATATGGCAATATAATCATGACGAAGGGAGCTCGATATAGTGCAAAATGAACGTGGGATAACTTTTCCTTGGCTGCTCCTCAAATATAGAATACCAGTGTGCAAACTTATTTGCTCTCTAGAGCCACCGAAATGAAAGGATTGTACTTCCTCGCCATACTTACAAGAAAAGTTTTCGCTAAAATCGACGTGAACTAATACTTCATTTAATCTAAGAGACGATTTTAATAATGATATTGCTTGGTACTGATGTAGGATATTACCAGTATGGTTTAAAAAGAGGCTCAAGGTATTGTCCAGCTCATGGTATAAATTCACTAGCGTGATTTGAAAGTTTGCTTTTGTTGTCTTTCGGATCAGTTTCTCTTTTCCTCCTATGATGCATTTAGTTACAACTGTTGTCCACTTATTATAGGTAACCAACCTATCCATAAACTCTTTGGCTTTTAGATTTTTGTTACAACAGTAAATACATTTTCTATAAAGACAATCAGGTTTTGGAGGTACACAGCAAAGGATATTGACAACGTCAGGTGCAGAACGAGTTTCTATAACTTTTGCGTTATAGAGAGCAGATACTAAGTATTCAAAATTTAAATGTTTAATGCATCTGCATGTGTCTCTATCATCTACTTTTGGTTTTAAAACCCAAAACGGTTTTAAGCGGCAAAAGGATTGGTAGCTGACATGGTAGGATACTGAACAAATAAATTTTTTGTGTAGGGTTTTTATAGTTTCTAATAGGTAACGTTTTTGCTTCTGTTTTTTTTAAAGTTATGTATTCCTTTTTTTCCCGCAGTCATCCGAGATACATCATCCTTTTCAAATAATATTCTTATTTCTTCTTTAATATGGAGAGAAAGATAATGACCTCGGGGTCCAATTTTTTTGTTGAAATTTTTTAGTGATTGGGGGTGTAAAATTTTCGATTTTCTTGCCGTATTTATTAACCGGTATTTTTTTAACAAGTTATACTGCATGGTTTTATTGTATTTCCTTTTATTTGAGTGACTGGTAGATTTACGATAATTTTCTTGCAGCTGTCGTTCAACAACTTCACCAAATATCAATTTTCTTCTCACAGGTTCAGGAACTTTCTGTTTTCCTAATAACTCATTAACCTTTGAGTTTGGACTTTTTAAACTGTTTTTTTCAAATTGTTTCTCTTTAAGTCGTTGACATCTTTTTCTATACTTCTCAGCTGATTTCTTTGATTCTGCCAGTTTTTGCTTTATCTTAAGTACTGTTCGGTACAATTTTGAACGCGATTTGTTTATTCTCTTACGTCCCACATTTTTTCGGGACGTAGAAGTGCTCGCAGTTGTCACATTTAAGTTTGACGGCGTGACTGCTCCATCATCAATGGGAACTGGTGAAGATGGAGGGGAATTATCAATCAGTATTTGATTTAAGGTTTTCTGGTCATTTTTGTTTTTTCTGTACCTTTGTGCTCTCTTGCGCCATTCCTTTTTTATTTGTCTATGTTCTCTGCTGCTCATATCTTCAACCAATTTTGCTGAAAGTTTACCTTGCTCGCGTTTCTTCTTGTATTTTAGTTTCTCTTTTTCCTTCATTTCGGCAAATTTTTTTGGATTATTCTTTATTTCTTCTTTTCTCTTTTTGTCATACTCCTTTTTGCGCAGTTTGGCTTCCTCCTTGGTGCGTGCCATTGCTGTAATATGAAGAAAAATATTTAATTTTAAAAACAAAACCACTCCCTAATTAGAGTAATCACTCCCTCATTATTCAAAATTATGAGGGAGTGATTGGTGAGGGAGTGACGAAAATTAATTAAAATGGACAACATCGCAAAACCGTTAAAGATTTTAAGGTTATATTTCTACCAGTAATACTACATCTAAACACACCCTAATTAATAAAATATTTAAACTTGTAATAATTACCTGATTAAAAATATCCTCAGTGAGGGAGTGAGAGTATAAAAAAATACGCGGCCACTTTTATTTATTCATAAATTGATATACTTTTTGCTAGCACAGATGAACAAACGTTTCTTTATGCAATTAGCTGGCCAACTGGTGACGACACTGTTGTCAAATCAGTTTCTAATAAATCATCACCTAAACAATTTTAACGCGCCAAACATAAATGTGTGAGGGAGTGAGCTTTAGTCCTTGGGACCAAATGTAAAAAATAATATTTAGTCCTAACTTAATAATAACTTAACTTTATTTAACGTTTGCGTAATGTTTGTTGTGTATACTCGTTACCATATTTAAAATGGGTATTACTGATTTTAAAAGATTAAGTTGAAAAAAAAACGATTAATTCAAAATTATGAGATTGGGACAGTATGAGGGAGTGATAAATCACCTCTAAAAAATTTAATTTTGTTGTCTAAAGCACGAGGTATGTACAACAATCTAATTTATTTAGCACCTATATATCATGTACTAACCCCATACAGACAAATATTTCTAGCTAAACTTATCCAAACTCCAAAAAAAGACCCGGACGGCAAATTGTTTGATTTGCAGAGATTTACCCAAATACGTAGTTTTAAAAGGCAATCGAATAAGAGTACGCTATACAAAAGGGCGTTTTTTACAAAAAGAAAAATATTTACACCCTTAGAGCAACAAAGAAAATACATTTTAATTGCAATATAGGATTATGTTAACTTATATCTTTATGGCAAACTTTATTTTATAATATATATTTTGCAAACTAGTTGTCTAAATTTTTAATATTTCTTCTACAACCTAAAAATTCTACTAAAGTGAAATGTAATTATTTCTTATCCTAAAGAATATTCGGTCCAAAATAGATAAAAGTTCTTTTTTCTTTTCTGATATTGGTAAAATAATTTTGTACGGATGGTTTAGAGTGATAGGAACAGCCATATCAGTATTATATTTTTTATAGCTAGTCATTTTAAACGGACAGTCACTTTCAAGTGTAGTTCTGTATTCAAATACTCCAAAATTTGCACCAAATTCCCTATTAAATCTCAACCATTTGATTTATCGAAAATTAGATTATTCATGATACTCCTCGACCTTCCGCTTCTGCATTTTTTTTTAAAGAGCAAAGGAAAATCATTAAAATCTTCTTGCATCATTGTTTTAACAACAAAGTTGTTGTTTTGACAGCAATACGCACTAGCTGATACCAATCACGCGGAATATGAATGGGAAATGGGCACACATGTGTGACCAGGAGTTAGAAACTAATGTTCTATTATTTCCAAACTTTGAAAGGTACTGAGGACATACATAAACATTGCAATAATATTCGGATTTTTTTTCTGACTTTCACATATGTTAGAGTAAAGTATGACATGTTTTGTTTCTGATTCTGAAGAGTCTCAATATTAGTAGAGGCTTTTCTATAGAATCTCCTTTTGCTGTAGTTTTATCCCGTATGTATTGGGTTGCTGTCCCTGTGGTCCAATCATGAATTGTTAGATTATCTACGGAAAATTACCTGTAAAAGAAAACTTCTTCACACGTTATCAGAGGTATTATTAATACCTGCTGCAAGTTAAATGTAAGTACTTCATTATTGCCAGAACTTTTAGACAGTTCTTTATCTTTGTTTTTTTCCTTGGAATACCCCAAATCAGCTGGGGTGTAATGATTACTAAGTTTTACTTCGTAAATTCGTTTAGATGCCTCCTCAGATTTACAATTTTTTTTCATGATAAGGCACAGCACTGACCGTCTACATCTACAATAAAGGAGTAAAGCGCTTATATATTCATTTGCACAACTAAAAGCAACAAAAAAAAACATTTTAATAATAGTAATTTACGTAAAAAGTTCCGAAAGTGATATTTTACGGGATGAGTAGGAACTCAGTCTCGTAAAATCACTTTTGGATCGTGTTACGTACAATATTTTTTCTGGAGCCGTGTTGTATGTTAAAAAGGATATCGATGGATAATAACGTATGCACTTTATACATTACATACACGATAATTAATAAATTGTAGACCAATTCATACTTCTCTCTTGACTTTACCGGCAATAATTCATAAGTAGCCACTTCAGCAGATTCAATAATCTCATGTGGAATCATTTCAGCCTCACTTTCACTACTGATTTCCATTCTCTGGATTTGAGGAGCGAAAAAACACACACCATTGTTACATGACAAGCGCTGTCATAATAAAATACAAAGTTCATGTTATTGTCAAAGCCGTCTACATAGATACCCAAATCGTTCCGAAAGTAACAAGAATCGTCCCAAAAATAAAGAAATCGTTTCGAAAGTGAAAAAAAAGTCCCGAAAATAGCTACCTTCGGTGCCATTTGTGTTAAGTGGTACTTTCGATTTAATAAATCATACCGAAAATTTTATTTTTGAGACGGCTGCAGAAAAAATAGTTTTACTAACGAATTTTCATGTTTTTCTTACGTTCTGTTATATTATTTTAATGTTTTGTTGCTTTATCTTCATAAACATTTTCCAAATGAACTATTTGTTTTCCATATTATGAACAATGTTAAAACCAGCATACTTAATTGAAAAAGAAGTAATAATATGTTTGATATAAATAGGCACTTACTCACTTTTGAATAATATCTCCGAAAGTATTTTTATCTTCATTCTACAGTGCATATGGCAAACTCAAAAGATTAACCTTAACTAATCCAAATTAACAGAAACCACGCCCAAACCTAATTTTCTTTGTCCGAGGCGTTGTTGCCTTGCAAGTTGCAACCCATAAGGTCCGGGTATAGTCACAGGAACAGAGGCCCATAGCTACATAGTTACGCCACTACTGTGCATTTATCTCGCATTAAATTAATTAGCCAGGGTGGTCAACCCCCCCAAATCGTAAAAAAGTTAGGTTTTATATCAGGATACCACAGAACACGCTACTCTGCAGTAGGTGGTTTAAAGGCAAAAGTAAAAAATATATCATCGTCTCAGCCTCAATTACGCCGGTAACCATGCCAGATGAAATCGGACATATCATGAGGCAGGTTTTACACTCCCTAGTTGGTAAGTCACACAAGGCCTTGGGGCGTGAGAAACCAAAGTTTAATTGCTCTTGGGAGGTGCTGATTTGGGTTGTTCCAATGATCTAGTAACCATAAATAGTACAAGCCATTCATAAATACTATCAAGATGTGTGGATAAAATCGTTTGTAGGCGAGAAAACGTGAGAAGTTAGATAAGGCCGGGAGTGGGGATTACACTGCATTCACCTTAAAATGTTACAATTGCTCATTTTCAAACACGTGGGGTTAACAGTTCGGCCATTTTGCTTGGATGGCAAACAAAGGTTCATGCCCGTTTGTGCTAATGAGTTATTAGACTCTTTTGGTGTATTTCCCAGGTAGCAGCATGACGTGAAAATGACGTGAAATACTAGTCATCGAGTGACAGAAATGACGAGATAAATCACGTAAATTTGACGTGAAAATGACCTCCTAATGTCACAGACGAATGACGTCATATTGGCGACGTCATTTTGACGTGTTAGTTATCGTACTATTTCACATGTTATTGACGTGTTATTGACGTCTCATTCACGATATTGTTTATTTTTTTAATTTTAGTGCTCTGTAACAAAAATGAAACAAACACTTTCGGAAAAGATAAATTTATTGAGAAAAAATAGATATTTATACAGAAATATGGTCAAAAATCTCTAAAACCATAAAAATAACCTCTATAACGAAGTTTTATTAATTTAAACAAAGCAAATCAGTAGGTATCTCAACTTTCAAACAACTATCACTAAGTATCACCACCACAAAGTAGTTCCAGGATGATTATGAATACCCGGAAAATATATTTTCTCCATGCAGGAATACACAAACCAAAAAGTTCTACACAATTTTCACAAAACAAAAACGACAGACCAAACCAAACCGCCAAAGGAAGCCACGAGATAAGCAAAAATAACCTCAATCTCAAATGTGTCACTTTCGTTTCGTTTCGCGCTTGCACATTAATCCGAAAATTTTCCTCTGTCTCTCCAACTGCTGCAGTTTTGAAAGAAAAGAGATAGCGCGAAGTGGAGAGTTCGCGAAAAGTGTTCGTAAACGGAAAAGTTTCCTTACTCTCATTTTTATATATTTGTAGGAGAAAGAGGTAGGTAATCCTAGGCAAAAAGTAACATAACCAATGTTACTCTTTGTACTAGGTATTATAGCAAATTGCACCACCGAACGAGTAGAGTCACGGCCTACTCTAGCTAGAAATGGCTGTGGTAGATTACGGAGCAAATGAAATAGAGATAAACTATAAAGTACATTTTATATACGCATTGGTGGAAGGATCTACTTATTTCTCTTTCTAGTTTGTTTAATACATTTAAATACACATTAATTGCCTGAGCACAATTTTGATTCTGTAGCATAAAGCTATTTTATCACCAGAAAAAGACGTCAATATTACGTAACATATAACACGACATAATGACGTCATTATTCAGACGCCATTATGTCGTTATTTGTTGGTCATTTTAGACCGCTGACGAGTGTTGACGAGTTATCACCATATAATGACGTCAATATGACGAACCCCTGCTACCTGGGTTATGACCATTTCTAAGAAGAATCTATACCTGTACTACCTGGACTTAAATAATTCTTGGTGTTCCGACTGTATTCCCATCGTAATACTTATTTGAACTTCCTTGTGTGTGCTTCGACCTTTGTTGTTTATATTGTGATTCTGTTGTGTAAAATTTAAAATTCATGATAAAAAATGGAAAGAATGAATATTATAAGACTCTTAGTGGCGATGTTAAATGTAGATATGATGCCAAACTTAAAATTATTGGTGATTTTGATCATTTCTACTTGGAGAGACTGATGTTGGAAATTTAATGTCTTGGCCAGAGGTAGCAATGATGGACTTGGTAAACTACCTTATATTAACGAATAGTTTTTACACTGGCCAGCAGCTAAAGGCATACAAAGGCTTGCAAGCATTCAAATTGTATAAATCTGGTTTGGTGCAAAATGTTAATGTAAAGGAAGTAAATCCCAATGCGTATGTTGTAGTCGGCAAGGTAAGATTAAGTTATAATAAGGTTTTGGTTTTGAATAACTCTGTTAACATTTCATTTGGGCCTAAACCCACAGTTTTATGTTCATATAGGTAGTTTATTTATGCTGTGTACTGTTTTTTAAACATATAAAAGTCAAGTTAATACATAGTAAAAATACTGAACTAATACATTCAAAAATTTAAAATTTGCAATTGAAATAGTACACAATACAATATAATAAACTAAAACGTTTTATAAAATCAAGTTCATCTCCAGGAAAAAATCAGACCAGTAGAAAGCTTTCGATGTCAGAAAATGTTTCCCGGAGTAACTTCGTCGATCTGGTGCCTCAATCTGTTATTCTATCTACAAGAATACATAACTTAATAAAAAAAACTTCAACCTTAATCAACACTATGTCTACATCATCATACAATCAATCCTAATACTACCTACTATTTACAATAATACACCTACCTGAAACTTTGCTCGTTTGCGTTTCTGAGCTCTCTCATTTCCGTCAACTCGAGTCTGAGTTGCTTCTTTTGGATTAAAGTACCCCATATTTTGATTCAGGATCCAGTCAGGGTTGTCTTTGTTTATCAATTCGGCTGATGCTCCTAGAAATGTTTACATCAGATCATTTTATTAGGCCATCATACCAAAAATCAAATATTACCACTTATAAAATGTCTGGAGCAAATTCTCCCATACTTTAACTAGCTGTCACTTAAGGGGCCCCTTTTTAAAGCCCTTATCCACATTTCACGCCGTTTTTGTGAGAGTTGAGTGAGGTTTTCTCCAGCGTTTTAAAGAACTGCAGGAAAAACGTACATTGTCGCTATTTCCCCTCATCCCACAATTTACCACTAAACAACACGTCGGCATTTTTATTTAGGGCACTTTACACGAACACAGATCTTAAATTACGGTCAAGAGTCAAGGTAAACTGTAAGAAAACTTGGTAAACACTTGTGTTTATTTACTTTGTTTGCCATCCAAACAAAATGGCCGCCGACCCTCTGACGTCATATGAAAATGGTCAATGCTAAACCTAACATATAACCTAACTTTCTGTTTACACACCTATGAAAAGTACCTGCAGGATTATTATATACGGATTTGTCAGATGCTTGACACTTGCGACTCATATTAATTAGTCTCCAAATAAAAATATCACAAAACACTAAAAACGCAGCAATAAAACATCAGTAAATACCTACTCGAAACTTCAAAAATACCAACAGAAAACGCTGTCACAAATGAATGAAACATCGTCATGCCGAATATTGCCGAGCTGATGAATCTGGTGATCTGGACCAGGTTCGTCTGAGATCTGGACGAATCCCTTAGTGCTACGTTGCCATGCTGCAAATGTTTCATAAGAATTTAGACACGGTTCTAAATTTTCCATATCATGTTATTTATGTTAATACTGTTAACAGCGTAAGCTTGGCAAACCAAGTAAAGGGGCGTAACTTGCATATTAGTTGCATTTAGACTGGAATACGTTGATGTCAATACCTTTATTTGTTATTGTTGTATCTATAGTTATTAGGTCGTTGGGTTGTTACCTTGGTTCGGAGCTAATGTTAAATTGTACGTTCCCTCGTAATCTAAGTACCTTACGGTGAAATAAGTTAGAAATTTAGTGAATTTAAAATCATATCAACAATAACTCTCAGTTTAACATGTGGTCCTAAATTTAAAAAATTCAGAAATTTGGTTTTGTAAAATTATTTTTAATTATATTATATTTTTTTACTTTTTAGAAAAACGATGAGATTAAACCAAACAGCACTTGGAAAAACCTCTGTTGGACAAATGGTAAATATATTGTCTAATGATCTTAGTCGATTTGATCAAGGATTTATATTTCTTCATTTTGCTTGGATTGGACCTATACAGGTAGCTGTAGGAACATGGTTACTGTATAGAGAAATCGGTTATGCTGCTTTCTTTGGTGTGATGTTTTTGGTCTCCTTTGTGCCGATTCAAGGTATGCAAGAAGGTTCTTAAAAATGTACGTATACCGGCTGTTGCATCGTCGAGCGGGACATAGGAAATCCCATGTAATTTTAAATGGGGTCAATTATTGGCTTCCCTAATTATTTTAGAGAAAAATTCTATTTAGGTTTTTTAAAGAGCACTAAAACCCACATTCAAAAGAATAACTTTAGATATTTTTGATGAGCCCGTTTACGGGTTATCGCCGATTTCTTTTTAACTATTCCTCCTTTTTATGGCCCCGTATTTGCGGGCACCAGTCAAAGTAAAAGATGACTGTCAAATAAAGTTGTCATTTTGAAATGTGTGCTTTATTGTTATAAAAACTCGTACATCGAAAATATTAGCCATGAATTACACTTCTGAAGAAAAAATATTGATGATTAAATGGTATTATCAAGGAAATAGTTATCAAAATGTGTCAGACATGTTTGCTGCTCTGTATCCGAATAGACCGACACCTGCAAAATCTACAGTCGAAAGGACTATCAAGAAATTTGAGACAAAAGGCACTGTAATAAATAACTGCAGATGTGAAGAAAGGCAGGAACAAAGAAGAGATGCAAGAATTATTAATTACCTATTAATTAGTAAAATATTGAAACATGTAAAATGTCATAATTAACCTTGTAATTGGATACTTTATTTTAGTTTTATTCAGATTAATTTGTACTCATAAATACACCTTTAATATTTTCGATGTACGAGTTTTCATAACAATAAAGCACACATTTAAAAATGACAACTTTATTTGACAGTCATCTTTTACCTTGACTGGTGCCCGCAAATACGGGGCCATAAAAAGGAGAAATAGTTAAAAAGAAATCGGCGATAACCCGTAAACGGGCTCATCAAAAATATCTAAAGTTATTCTATTGAATGTGGGTTTTAGTGCTCTTTAATAAACCTAAATAGAATTTTTCTCTAAAATAATTAGGGAAGCCAATAATTGACCCCATTTAAAATTACATGGGATTTCCTATGTCCCGCTCGACGATGCAACACCCGGTATAAGTAATAAAAGAGCAGGTATTTAAATTTATTAATTTTGTATTTAGATTATATTGTTAATTTTGGACTTAAAGTCAAAAATTCTAAATAGGTATTCCCTAGCAGTAGGTACCTAAGTCACAGTGCCATATACTTATTTTTTTTTTATAATGAACACCACTTTGGGGGCAATCACGAGTATTACAATCTGATCAGTAAGAAACTTCTAATCAACCCAAAATTATAATTTGAAATAGTTAAAGTCGTTGTTCGTGACTCACTTTAGAATGAGTTCGTCATGCCAGACCTTATCAAACGCTTTACTAATATCAAAAACGACTTCTCCAGTACTGTAACAGCCGTTAAAACCCTTGAGTATGTTTGCAGCCAGTATAGTTGTTTGGCGCACCGTGCAATGAGCCGATAGGAAACCGAACTGATTTGGCCGTAAAATGCTGTCAAATACAAAATCTTTGACACGATAGAGTATGAGTTTTTCAACAACCTTGCCAAGACATAGCAGTGGGCTGATGGGCGTGTGGTGGTAACCTATTTTTGATCCTGTCCAGGCTTTGAAATGACAAATCACTTTGGCTCTCCTCCATCCTCATTCACCATGATTGATCTAGCCACGGTCCATAGTAAATCAAAAGTCGACTACTTCCCCGCTGCCTAGTCCATACTCAATCACTGAGTTAAAAAACATTAATGATCCAAAAAAAGTGTAATTACATTGATTAATGCATCGAATAAGTTTTACACATAAACGTTTTTAGGTTATCTGGGTAAAAGAACATCCGTTCTGCGGTTAAGGACTGCAATCAGAACTGATGAGAGAGTCCGACTGATGAACGAAGTAATATCTGGAATCCAAGTTATCAAGATGTATTGTTGGGAGAAGCCATTTGCTAAATTGGTCGCTTTTGCAAGAAGGTTTGTATTCTAAAGTATAATTATCTATTGTTGAAGCACAAAATGTGATTGGCTGGTGCTTCTGGTTTTGAATAATTTGACTCATCCTGCTTTCTTATTTTAGTAAAGAAATGCAAGCTATTCGAGGCCGTGCCTTTATTATTGGTCTAATTTATTCATGTAACACGTTTCTTGCAAGAACCTCGGTGTTCATAAGCATCTTGGGCTACGTATTATTGGGTAACTTTATTACGGCTGAAAAAGTATTTACCATTACTGCTGTATATAACGTTTTACGACCGGTGATAGCTATATATTTTCCTATCAGTATTGCTTCTATGGCAGAGGTTAACGTATCAGTAAATAGAGTACAAACGTTTTTAAGTTACGAAGAAATTGAACCTGTTAAAGATAAGGAGGAGGCAGTGCAAAATAAACCCATTGCTCGAAAGAGTGTAACAAATGGATCAACCGGATCTTTGAAAGCCAAACCAGATATAAACGGTTTCCACAAAGAAATTGGAGCAATAAAACTTACACTGCACAATGTGTGCGCAAAATGGATCGATGAGTCTAATGATAATATTTTGGAAAACGTTAGTCTTAATGTTAATCCGAATCAATTATTGGCCGTAATAGGACCAGTAGGTAGTGGAAAAAGTAGCCTTATCAATGTTATACTTGGAGAATTATCAATTAAGTCAGGGTACCTAGAAATGAATGGAAAATTATCATATGCGTCGCAAGAACCTTGGCTATTTGCTGGTAAGATGATTTTGCCATTGTCACAATCCTTTCAAATGTTAGGGAGGGTTAGGGAGTCTTGAAGGCGCTAAAGTAGCGCCGCATTCGAACATTTTTGGAGACCTCCCCAAGTTTCGGTTTTGTTTAGGTACTATTCTAATATTTACGTTAAACAGATTTATGATAAGTTATCTAACTTCACTTCCACTTTTTTTTTACCCACATAACCCCCCTTGGATCCGCGC
Organism: Polydrusus tereticollis; assembly: GCA_963920685.1. NCBI lineage: Eukaryota > Metazoa > Arthropoda > Insecta > Coleoptera > Curculionidae > Polydrusus > Polydrusus tereticollis. Next base: position 38,480,830 of record OY987326.1, on the reverse strand, counting down.
CAGTGTCGGTATATTATTTTTATTTCTTTAAATACCAAAACTACTAATAAAATAAATATAGAGTTATGTGATATCTCAATCCGAAAGCGCGCTAAAACTTTAGACACGAAAATCCTCATTCATTTGATGCAGATTGTAGGTGAACATAACAATAATTTATAAAAGAAAGATGTTTGTCCCTTTTCTTTTTGTCAGACCCAATCCTTGGACGCGTTTCGCCGTATTACGGCTCCTGGGCAAGGCTATAGAGTCTAACGAAAAGGAAAGGGACCTTACAGTGTTTTCAACACATGATGTATATCTGTGGCTTTTGGGAGACATATGATAACTCCAAAAATACATTTTTTTTGTTAACTGTACTAATATATTTTAATTTGTATCTATTTTCATTTGATATTACCGTGTTAAGTCCAGCACTTCTAGGAAACCTGTAATAGTTTGATATGATATCGATAAGTCACCTTTATTAAATTTTTGTTTGGTATAATCTTGTTAAAGTATTATATCATATGCTCGAAAAAAAAAATACGATAAAACAATTTGATACATTTGTGATAAGTGGTATTTATCATGTTTAAACCAAATATTATACAAAATATATTGGTCATCTTGTGTTATGTCCCAGTTAACATATTCCTACCAAATATAAACTGGTTTTTAATAAAATTTAATATGCATTTTTTCATGTAAGTGGGATATAACATAAATGTACCAAAACTTTACGAGTCCTTCTGTACTTATCATACTGACTCGTATAATGTTCGTTCATTTTCGTAAAGATACGAACGTATTGAATACCGCGCCATTGGTCGGATAGGTTTCTAGAGTATTCTAGGCTAGTATAGTTCTCTAAATTCTGGCGGCTGCACATGCGCTGTTACTTTGGTGGTTTTAGAATAACATCGTGTTTAAATTTGACTACTTTATTCAACCATGGCTTATAGAAGTGCCCGGCGCGACTTACAGTAAGAAAAAGGAAAAGAGGTGAAGGTCCAATGCAAAGAAATTTGCGAAAAAATCGTTCCGAAAGTAGAAAAAAGGGCGAGGAATATATTACAGCTAAAGGTAAAAGGATTCTAGCTAAAAAGTCAAAGTCGGTGTCTCAAAGCTGTCGAGCAAAATGTAATGAAAAAACTGCCAATATTGACCTGCAGCAAGTTTTTACTGATTACAGAAATCTACCAAGTCGAGATATACAGAAACGGTATTTAGCCAGTTTACTAACAGTAAAACCGAAGGTACACCAGCATAAAATCGACAAGTCACAGTTCTTTATAAGTTAGATGGCGAAGGTGGGAACATCTGCAAAAATTGCTTTTTGAAAGTGTTTGGCGAGACAAGAGGTTTCTTAGATGATGTTATTAAAAAAAAGAAAACATCCCCCACTTCTATCATCCTAAGGTCAGATTTAAGGGGAATGCTTCCTTCAGGTAATAAGCGTTCAGAAGCGGATATCTCATTTGCAAGAGAATTTATAAATTCGTTTCCTGCCCATGAAAGTCATTACTCTAGAAAGCATACTACCAAGCGATATTTAGGAGAAGACTTAAACTTGCAGATGTTGTATACGCTTTACAAAGAAAAATTCAAGAGTACAAGACCCGATCCAACTGCAAACCCCCTGAGTTTTAGTGTTTTTCGAAACGTTTTTAAAACCTTAAATTTAAAATTTGAGAAGCCAAGTAATGATACCTGCAAAACCTGCGACGCATTATCTTTGAAAATCAAATGCTCTACCTGTGAAGAAGAAAAACAATAATTAGAAATCGAGAAAAAACAACATCAGGACAAGGCTTTCTTTCATTATGAAACAAAAGCAGGTGATAAAGAAGAAAGTGAGAAAAGCTTAGGCAAGATAATAGTAGCTGCGTTCGACCTACAAAAGTGTTTGGCTACACCGAATTTGACTGCTAGTGTGTCTTTCTACAAAAGAAAGTTATGGACATTTAATTTGACGATCCGCAATATCACTACACGACGAACATCGTGTTACATATGGCACGAAGGTGTAGCCCAACGGGGAGGGGAGCTGATGAGATCGCGTCCTACTTATTTCAATTTATTAAGGACTTACCAGACCATGCAGAGAAGCTAATCCTGTATTCTGATACGTGCCCTGGTCAGAATCGAAATAGTATCCTACCGATTATGTTTTTAAAAGCACTGGATGAAAAGAGTACTTTAAAAGAAATTCATCACAAGTTCCTAGTTCCTGGACATACTCATTTGGAGTGTGATACAGATCATGCCACCTTAGAACGATTTGTGAAAAAAAGAAACCCCACAATCTCAGTTCCGCAAGACGGGGTATCCGTAGTTAAAATGTCCAGCCCTCGTTTTCATGTTAAATTTATGAGGCAAACGGACTTTTTTGGATTTTCCAAGCTTCAAGCAACGCATTTTATAAAAAAAAATATTGCTAAAGATAAATTACCCTTTGGTTGGAATAGAATATTTTGGTTATATTACAAAAAGGATAGTGACATAGGCTTCAAATATACATTGAATTCACATGAACCATTTCGTTGTCTTTCCATGCTTAGAAGAGGCAGATCATTGTCCATGTCTAATATTGAATTACCTCCAGCGTACAGTGAGCCTATAGCTATAGACATTTTAAAATATAAAGATATTCTTGACCTTCTTCCGTTTATTAACACACTTTATTATGGATTTTACAAAACATTGAAGCACACTCAGACCAGAACACCGCAATATGTGAGCGACAGTAGTGAGGATAATTTTGACGAATAGCTAGTATTTTTTTAATTTCTTAAAAGTTGTGTTGGTTTTAAAATTAAACCATTTGGTTAACAATGTTTTCAAGTTTAAAGAGTTGACAGTTAACTTTTGCGTTTAAATGTTTTTGATACAAATGTGATATGTGTCATGTTAACTCCATTAGAAAATTTTTGCATTTAAATATTTTTGATATAAATATGATATGTGTCATTTTTTCAAATACAGAAATACCTACACAGATTTTGTTTATTACATCTAAAGCGTGCTATAATAAAGCATTTAATAACTGATGTTTGGTTTCTTTACTTATTATATCCGATTTAAAAAACACATCCATATTTTAAAATCCCTCTACTGCAAAACATTGATTTTGGAGTTATCATATGTCTCCTAAAAGCCACAGATATATATACATATGCGAGAAGTTGCACGTGGCGACATCTCGTAGCTATCGAGCTATCCACCCAACCAGACCAGCGAGGTCTTAGAGAATACCAAACGCTGGAATCATTGAGGTAGTAATGCTCATATTCAACATTTTAGTGGTCGTCGAACACGGCCATTGTTTTTTTTTTATTTTACTTTGTTCATCGAATAATGAAAAAGAAGACGAAAATACAATGAATAGGATAGATAGATAGCTTTTACTTCAGATTCAACTTGGTTTCTTATGTCATTGCGTGGTGCGTTCAAACAAGATATTTCATTTAAATCTCAGAACACTTACCCTAAACAAACCTATAAACCAAATGAAATGTTTTGTTTTCTAACATACCATACTTACTCTGATTTCTTTTACACTAATTCGGTTCTTTTCTTTCAAGAATAATAACAACCGATCACTGGGGAACAAATTTCAACTTTTTTTTTGTTTCCTGAGCAAAACCTATTTTTTTTTATTGAACTACACCCAAGTAACTAAAAAATACCTATTAAATATTCTAGTTAGCTCGCAAGAAAAATCTGAAGTATTTGTTACAAAATTTTAATTTATAGGCGTATACAATGAACATTTAAATTTATAGGCATTTACAATGAACATACAAACAATATATTGTTGGTTTATCAATAGCAATTAAATAGCACATTGTTATCAGTAAGTCTAAAATTTAGACACTCATTTTACGCTTCTTAGCCTGTCTTTTGAAAGCAGCCTCGGGGACATCTCTCGTAGTACCTAGTAGTCCAACAGTAGTCGGCTAACATCTCACAGTTCCATTTTCCCCGATACCTTCTTTCCATGTTCGAATCATCCTGGTGGAACATCTCACCGTGCTCGTCACTTACAGCACCAGAATTTTCCGGAAAGTAATCCAGATGAGAATCCAGGAAACGAATTTTCAACGACATATTACACCCTAGGTTTTGGTAACATAAAAGAAGTTGGACAACCAGGTCTTTGTAGTTTTCTGCTTTTATGTTTCCCAAGAAATTTGTTGCAACCATTTTAGGCATTCCAAGCGTCCTTTTCCTTGTCTTCAAGTATGGAATCGAATTGCGCATCTCCGAAAAGTTTCCTAATTTGGGGACCCACAAATACTCCCTCTTTAATTTTAGTGTCACTGATTCTAGGGAATTTTTCTTTTAAACAACTAAAAGCACGGCCTTCTTTGTCCATGGCCTTTACAAAACTTTCCTAGTCCCAATTTTATATGAAGTAGCGGTAGTAAAATCTTTTCTGGGGGAACTAATGTCGCGCTGGCTACATTTTTCTCTCCTGACTCAAAGGACTTTCTCGGTGGCCAAATTTTCTTTATGTAGTGATCCGATCGTGCTCGACTGTCTTATTCGCAGAGGAAGCAGCAGTATTTCGTATAACCTAGCTGCATTCCAAGGAATTAAATTTTTAAATTCCCACAAATTTGCCAATTATATCTTTCATATTGTATGGTCTCCAGTAACAATTTCAAATTGCTACACGTTTCTTTTATGTGGACTGCATGACCAATTGGGACTGAAGGCAAGTTGTTTCCATTATGGACTAACACAGCTTTAAGATTTACTTTTGAGGATTCAATGAAAATCCTCCAGTCTTTTGGATCATAGTCGAGATTTAAAGCTGCCATTAATCCCTGAATGTCCCTACAGGCTACCAAATGGCTTTTTATGTTGTGTATGTTAATGGTGTTAGGTTTTCCTGACGGCTTCGGTACACATAAACTTTTACTTCATCTTAAAGTAAGTTCCATTGTCGCAATCGAGAGGCCAGTGTTTCGAATTTTTTCTTAGGCAATTCCAAATCCTTTATAAGTTCACTTAATTCACTTTGACTTATTTTCTGAGGCTTTTTACTGGGAAGTTCACAGACAAAATCGGAGTCTTGCGAGGTTAATGAGCCGGCGACATTTTCCAGTACACTACCGTTTGAATCCATTGGATCATCATCAGAATCAAGGCTAGGTATATTTCTGAGGTGGATTAGGTATAGGCAACTCGTCACTATGAGGCACCGGGCGTATGGCAAATTGTAAATTTGGATACTGTATTGCAGACTTTTGATGGGAGGTGTCAAAGAAAAGTAACAGTCAGTAACGTGGTCTTTCGGTTCTCGCCAGATCATAGGAACTTTAGCCAGCCGCGAATGTTGGACGAACATTTGTAGCAGCAGATATGGGGGGACCAATTTTTATCCTGGTCTCCAATTTTACAGCCAAAATACAAGTGGTAAGCCTTTTGTATTAAAGGGCTAAGTGTACGTTTTTGTTTCACAAAAGTCACTTCACCACATATATAACAAAAATGATCCGGCTTATATAAACAAACTCGCGACATGTTGCTCAAAGCTCTTTAATTTTTCAAATACGAATAGCTCTCAATTATACAGAATTTGAAGAACCAACCTACAATGGTGATGATTGGTGATGCAACAAAACTAGAAGGTATAGGGATAGGAGATATAGAATTAAAAGCATTTGATGGTAAAATTTGGTACGAAATAATTTTGAAAAATGTTCTGTTAGTGCCAAAGGTGCCTTTTAATCTTTTTTTCAGTTACTCTAATGTTGGATAAAGGTTATGCTCAGTGTGCTAATGCAAACCGGTCAGTTTTTAAACGTCTAGATGGAAATGAAATAGTTGCAATTGCAAAAAGAGACGGAAACTTATACAAAATGATGTTTCACCGTGAAGAGCCTGACAAGGGTTTATTGACAGCCACCCAAGTGTCTATAGAAACATGGCATGAAAGACTCGCTCACCAAAATGTCAAATATGTCAGAGAGATTCTAGCGAGAATTAATATTAAGTTTATAGATGACTGGAATTGTTACGAATAGCTCTCAATCAACTGGTGGTTGAAATACAACTAACTAACAATTTATACATACATACCTACATTTATACATATATAACATAAATAATTTATGGTATATGTATTTAAACCCCTTATAAAGTACACCTGGTATAATAAATCCAGCTCATTTAATAGTCGAATTTTCCCATGCATTAGGGGCAGGTAGATAATTATCATAATTAACATGGATCTATAAAGCCGAAGCCAACTGAGACTTTTGCAAGCCAGATTGTTAGTTGGTATAATAAAATAAGTAAGATTTTGTTATTTTGGTCTCGGAAACATTTTTGCTGCTCCCCAGTGAATTAATGAGTATAAGCCAACGAATAAGAATAACTAACTGACTAACCTCAATTTCTTTAAAGGTTTGTTACAACCCGCTATTCTATGCCTAAACGATCATTTCCAGTCTGCCAATTAAACTTTAAACTTGGCAATCGACTTTTGCAGTGGTGAATTAGTTCTGCGACCGTTAGGAGGAATGTACTGGTACGGTTTTTGGTCCGGTTGGAACAAACCTTAAATTTACCGGCAAATCCATTTTGGCCGTTTCTCACGGTGTATGAAGTTTTGTAAGAAAAACAGCGCATGTTTGCTTATGTTGAGATATAACTATTTGGTTCTGCACGCCTTGCCACAAGGAACTCGCCCTAAATTGATTATTCATTCGTGGCTATGTTCATGTTGTATTGTCAACAAGAATGTTCTAGATTGTACAAACTGAATCTTTTGTGTGATTTGTGATTTGTTTCTTGTCTTATTTGTGTTGGAAATGACTGTATATTAAAAGGCGCCTTTTGATTGTATGTCCTGCATATTTGAATAAATGTTAAGAGATAAGCAACTAACTTTAATTTGATCTACCAATCTAGCAACGAATTAAATAATATCAGCTTGCCTATCCTTAAGTCTGGAATTTTGAAGTTCTCTCTAATGGCAGGGTCGGCTTGCCGGACCTAGTTCTGGTTACAATAGCGACTTGAAAAGTAAAACAATTAATTTGATGGTGGCGTGTTTACGAGTAATCAACTACCTATGATGTCCTGGGTTGCAAGTTACATAAGTGGTTTAAGAAGCGCAACGGTTATTCGCTGGCAGTTTAAGGGGTCCTTAAAAATGCACATTGATTTAGATAAAAATATACACTGTCTGTTATCTGTTTGACACTGCCGCCCCTGAAAAGCCGCCCTGGCGATCCCTTCCATGTTAATATTTCTTTTTAGCCAACATAAGACAAAATATTCTCTTTGGTGAAAAATATGATGAAACGAGGTATGAAGAAGTTGTGAAAGTTTGTGCATTAAAATCTGACTTTACTTTATTACCTTATGGTGATAAAACCCTGGTCGGTGAAAGAGGAAAAGCTTTAAGTGGCGGACAAAAAGCTAGAGTAAATCTTGCTCGTTGCATTTATAAAAAGGCAGATATATATTTGCTTGATGATCCTCTGTCGGCTGTTGATGCAAATGTAGGAAAACATTTGTACGAAATATGCATACAAGGCTTTTTAAAAGATAAAATTAGAATTTTGGTAACGCATCAACTTCAGCATCTGCAAAGCGCTGATAAAATTATTATCATGAACGATGGGCAAATTGAGATTGAAGGCAACTATAAAGAGTTACAAAATAGTGGCATGAACTTCAGGTAGATATCTAAAATGTATGTCACAGGTGCCTATTCTTATCGCTAAACTTCTTTTTATAGCAAGTTACTGGAAAAATTTAACACCGAAGAGGAAGGAAAAAAACGAAAAGTAAGATCAAGACAAAATTCTGAAATGAAAGAAGAGAAAAACGAGCTAGAGGAAGAAGATGAGCCACAAGTTGAAAAAGAAATGCAGAGCAGTGGAAGTATCGGGAAATCAACTTATTGGAAATATTTTCGAGCTGGGGGAAATATCTGCACAATAATTATTTTAGTATTGTCATTTGTAGTTAGTCAGTTATTCGGCAACGGGGCTGAATATTTTGTAACATATTGGTAAGTACTTATAAAAACAAGGAAGGTATTAAAGATGATCATCTCTTTGACTATATTTTTAGGGTAAACAGAGAGCAGGATTTTACAGATAAATTTAATGCTACTCTCACAACACCAAACGAGACAATAAATAGAGAAGAAATAATATATATTTACTCCGCATTAACAATTTCAACGATTGCAGTTTCGCTTTTTAGATCAATGTTCTTTATGGTATTTCTTACTATAGCTTCCAGAAACCTACACAATTTTATTTTTTCTAAAATTATAAAGGCGAAGATGCTCTTTTATAACTCAAATCCATCTGGAAGAATATTGAACAGATTTTCTAAAGATATTGGAACTATCGACGAGTATATTCCGTCTGTGTCGATTGATGTAATAGACGTAAGTGCATTTGGGTTGGCCGAGTACATCAACGGTCCTCAGTTTTAAATCACTGACTTTTATTACTTTTTATGTCCCATTTCAGATTGCTCTGTCATTGGTTGGTACAATAGTTCTTACCTCAATGGTTGAACCCTTATTACTAATTCCTGCTACTTGTATAGTTGTATTATTTTATGGGGTTAGATGTATATATATTGAGACAAGTAGAAGCGTTAAACGTATTGAAGCGATTAGTAAGTACAGTAATTACAATTTTTTGCTTTTTGAAACTGAAATGAAATAAGTTTTACTCGTTGGAAAAAATGTTTTTAATTTATTAGGTTATATGTTCCACTTTTTAGCCAAGAGTCCTGTTTTTTTGCACATGAGCGCATCAGTTCATGGATTGGGCACAATAAGAGCGTTTTCAGCGCAAAGTCTACTAATAAAAGAATTTGACGAGCTCCAAAACAGACACAATACAGCATGGTTCCTGTTTCTTGCTTCAACCAGATGTTTTGGTTTTTGGTTGGATATGATTTGTATTACTTGCATTACAGTTGCTACTTTTTCATTAATAGCCATGGATAAAGGTAAGTGTTGAATGTGACTAAATTTAATATAATACAAGTAGATATTGTCACTAACGCTCTAGTGCATTTTTTTAGATCTCTACGGGGGAGACATTGGCTTGGTAATAACACAATACATAGGGTTAATGGGTTCATTACAGTGGGGAATGCGTCAGTGGAGTGAACTCGAGAACCAAATGACTTCAGTGGAACGAGTTTTGGAATACACCAAACTTGAGAGTGAACCAGAACGAGAAGAAAAAATGGCTATTCCAGATGCTTGGCCGCAAAAAGGAGAAGTAAAATTTAAGGAAGTTAGACTGCGCTATGATCAAAATGAACCTTACGTCCTTAAAAATCTTAATTTTACCGTTAAACCTAAAGAGAAAGTTGGAATTGTGGGTCGTACCGGTGCAGGAAAATCCTCGACAATCTCAGCATTATTTCAGTTATACGATATTGAAGGCAGTATTGTAATTGATGATTTGGATACTACTGAATTGCCCTTGGAAAAAGTGAGGACCAAAATATCAATTATACCGCAGGAGCCCATATTATTCTCTGGTAAGGGTTAAGCACAACATGTTAATCATCGAATAAAGCTTTAATAGTACCTACTATACTTTTAGGTACCATGCGCAAGAATTTGGACCCATTTGAGGAATACAGTGATGATGTTTTATGGGACGCTCTGGGACAAGTAGAACTGAAGGATGTGATAGCGGAAATGCCAGCAGGTCTTAACACAAATGTTTCGGAAGGCGGGTCCAACTATAGTGTCGGTCAAAGGCAGTTAGTTTGTCTCGCACGAGCGTTAATAAGACACAACAAAATTTTGGTTTTGGATGAGGCAACAGCTAATGTAGATCCTCACACAGACGCCTTGATTCAGAATACCATAAGGAACAAGTTTGCTGACTTTACAGTGTTTACAATAGCCCATAGGTAAACAGTTTTATATACCTATTAAATAATTGTCTATTTATTGGATTCCTTTTTTTTTTTTATTTTATTTTAGATTGCACACCGTCATGGATTCCGACAAGATTTTAGTTATGGACGCTGGAAAAGTTGAAGAATATGATCACCCCTATATTTTACTACAAGAAGAAGACGGCTTTTTAAGGAAGTTAGTTAATGATACGGGCGAAAATGCAGCAAGGACACTTGAAGCTGTCGCTAAACAAAATTACTTACAGAAAAAAATAGATTCTTAAAGAACTGAACAATAATATAATGCATCTATATAAAAGACATACACCAGCCTGCCAGTATCTGTGATAAATATTATTTTACAACCAGTATTTTGCCATGGCTTCTTTTAGATACACACGTGGGTAACTATAGTTTAAGTAAGTACTTAAGTTAAGAATATAGCCAAAATGTTAATATTTTTATATTATTTGTATCATCGTAGTACCATAGTTTAAAAGTCCTTTTTTGTCACTTTCATCATTTATTTTCTCTGTATTATTTATTATTTTCTTTTCAGGAAATATATTTATTTGCAAATGTCAAAAATATAAATATGTATTTTCTTTTCATATTAAACCGTATTCCATAATCCCCTTAATAGTTCAACAGTACCTGATATTTAATATTTGGAAATACAAAATTTGTATTAATAATTGCGTATTTCTATGGTATATACCATACAGGTTGTCAATTTGGAAACTTTCATTGCAAATATCTCGAATACTACAAAAATTAGAACGACGCGATTTGGTATAAATGTTATTTGGGTAGGAGGAACTAGAACCACCATACTTTAGTCAAGAAGTCAGTTACCCCTAGGCGCCCCACACCACCATTTTAAAATTTAATAGCACCACCCCCCTTTGTTATATCTCAAATGAAAGGTCTCACTGAGTAATATTTAGCTACATAAAAAAAATCGATAAAAGAGAAAATTTGTAATTTGAATAAAACAAAACTTTGTAATTTATACAAATATTGAAATCAATTGAATGACTCGTAAACATACAACCGAGCTCCACTCCGTTATTACTACTACCCTCCATTACCAATAAGAGTAACGGAGGGGAGACTTACGGAGGAGAGAATTTTTAAATTTTGCGCCATTTCCACCTAAGCGATACAGGAAATATCCAGGGTATTCCATACTCGATGGTACGTTAAATGTATCTAAAGAATGAAAAGAAAAATAATTTTGAAATTTTCACTACGGCCATAGGAGGCTGCGCTCTAGCTTTTAAAAATAATTTCGCGGTTGCAGAGGTGCCAAATCTATCGATAACTGACATCAACTTTGGAATTTGAAATGGGACACCCTGTAGTTTATTTTATTTTTAGATTCTACGAAGCAATCTAGGTTTTTTTTTGTATAACATATTTTTTCATTTCTCTTGCCGTTTCTTAAATATTAATTATTTTGTGTCTTTTTTTTACCGAAACTATGTGAGTTAAAACTTCAATATTTTCGTGTTCAGATGTCAAATCAACGTAACATTTTAACATCATTTAGTCAATCGCCGACTTCTATACAGAGTGTCCTAAAAATTAATTGCAATTCAGACTTTATAAATTTGATCAAAAGTCACGTTTTTTTAGTAGAACATCCTGTATATTATTGAAGTGTTGAATAGAATGGACTAATTAAATTTTTTCCATAATATAGAGTTTTCCTCTACCTATTTTAAACCGCTTTCGATTTATAAGCCATTTTATGAATAATTACTATTCATATTCGAGAACTAGACATTAAAGATCTAAATCGAATCGAAAGTGTGCCATGATCAAAAAAATTTCCTTTCATAATAAATGGTGGTTCTGAAAAGAACCGATTTTGTCAGTAAATTAAAACTTTTGTAATTCTCACCTAATACGTACTGACCATTTTCATATAAGCAATCGGTAATACATGTCATCACATGACCGGTAGTAGCTCTTTAAATTTCTAATGGATCAAGTTCTTCAAAAGCGCACCTTTCCCGATTTTCTAGATCTTCTTTTGAATTTACTGGTGTTTTATAAACCACTTCTTTAATCCTACCCCACAGGAAAAAGTCTAAAGAATTAAGATCTGGAGATCGCGGTGGCCAACTCCATGGTCCTCAACGTCTTATCCACCTATGTTCAAACATATCATACAGTTCCGCGGAAACTTCATGGGTACAATGAGCAGGAGCTCCATCTAATTGATACCAACAATTTCTCAAATCGATAAGCGGTAGATTATCCATAAAGTCAGATACGGTAGTTCTTAGAATTTCGAGACATTTTGCAGAAGTTAAATTTTCATCATAAATATGGATTGATAATTGCCTCTCCATCAACAAACAAAATACATTAAAACTAAATCTTTGTTGGTAACCTTTTTCTTTTATAACGTGTGAATTTTCTGCAGCAGTGATTATTTTGACGGTTAAAGACTCCTTCGCGTGAGAATTTTGCTTCATCAGTCCAAATAATTATTTTCAGAAAATCTGGATCCTCCTATGTTCGAATTAATAACATTTCGCAAAGATCTACACGTTTTGGAGGATCACCTGCTTGTAAAGCCTGTAATGTAATTAGTTTGTAGCCATGCATATTATGTTTATGTAAAATTCTCCATATTGATGTTCGATTTATTTCTAAATCATTTTTGGCACTTGTTATTGAAGCATGGGGATAGGCATAAAGATACGCCAAAACGTTTATTTCATTTTCTTCGTTTTCAGTAACAGGGTGAAATTGATATCTTGGAGCCTATACATTTCCGAAATATAAAAAAATAACCTTCAAATCTAAGAAATTTCCGTGGGTTCATTGGCGGTAAATTCGGAAAAAGAGCGTTAAATCTTCTGCAGGTTCTTGAAACAATTCTTTGACACTCGCCGTGAATATAAAACAAATTTAAAATATCCGCATTTGAATAACTATTATTCTCCATTTTTGCAATTTAATCTGACATAAGCAAACCCAAACTAAAAAGTAAGACATGTCATGTCACCATCGTTATGTATTGCAGTTGTTACATCATGGCACACTTATCGATTTAGATCTTTAATGTCTAGTTCTCGAATATGAATAGTAATTATTCATAAAATGGCTTATAAATCGAAAGAGGTTCAAAATAGGGAAAGGAACACTCTATATGAAAAAAATTCAATTGGTCCACTCTATTCAACACTTTAATAATATACAGGGTGTTCTATTTTAAAAAAGTGACTTTTGATCAAATTTATAAAATCTGAATTGCAATTAATTTTTAGGACACTCTGTATAGAAGTCGGCGATTCTATGCCTAAATTAAAGTACCGCATGTTGACTAAATGATGTTAAAATGTTACGTTGATTTGACATCTGGAGACGAAAATATTGAAGTTTTAACTCACATAGTTTCGGTAAAGAAAAGACACAAAATAATTAATATTTAAGAAACGGCAAGAGAAATGGAAAAATATCCTATACAAAAAAAAACCTAGATTGCTTCGTAGAATCTAAAAATAAAATAAACTACAGGGTGTCCCATTTAAAATTCCAAAGTTGATGTCAGTTATCAAAAGATCTGGCACCACTGCAACCGCGAAATTATTTTTAAAAGCTAGAGCGCAGCCTCCTATGGCCGTAGTGAAAATTTCAAAATTATTTTTCTTTTCGTTCTCCAGATACTTCTAACGTACTATCGAGTATGGAATACCCTGCTGTATATCCGTGGACTATGTCACAAGGGTTGTTTATGATTATTTTTGTAATTTATTATTACACATTGTAAGACTACTTCAATTAACTAGTTACATGGCTTAAAGAAGGGGTAACGCATGCTTGACAAACATAATTGTACTTACCTATTCTATGAAAATCTCGAAAATTTTACAAAATAACACAACTGACGCAACACTGCACGTTGACCAAAATAAAATGGCGGAACACCGTGGCGTAGCCAGCATTTTGGGGCGGGAGGGGCGCAGACTGTGGAGCTAAAGCGCCGCAGGCAAAAAATTTTTGGGACCACGCCCAAATTTCGTAGGAATTCACCTTCTTCATGCTCCTTAGGAAACAGGGGTCTGGCCGCAAATGAAGTTAAAATCCGCTATATAAAAAGAAACAAATTAAATATGATGGAACGCTCAAAACCGGTTTTATTAAGTTAATTCCGATTGCTCTTCTTTACTAAAAATAAAATAACAACGATATTGTTTTTTAAGAATTATTTTTTAAGTAGTAAAGGGGCGCCAGGCCAAGAGGGGCGGGGGGGGGCGATCGCCCCCCTGTGGCTACGCCACTGGCGGAACACTATAGGCGACTGTTGCAGCACATTTAATCTATTTTATATTTGGTTTTAAAATGCTCTAATCAAGGAGAGACCATTGAGATGAGACAAACTATATTAATTATTTTAGTGCATTTATTTTTCAGCCACATCCAAAATACAAAGTATAAACTTTGCCATTTCCTGATATATTTGGCAAATTTGGAAATTTATAATAATACAATAATTACATTTTTAATGAGCAACCACACAATTATTTTTACATTGTGAGACAGCACACGGAGGGCAGTTTTAGAGTACATTATCTACACTTTTGAGAAAACACTACTTTTTGAGATACAATAGAATAAAATTTAAGGTTCTAAACTACTGTTTGCAAAAGTTGTTCGTGCATTTCTTACAATAAAATTTTCATATTGCAAACACCCAAAGAAACCCCCGATACCTGTTCGATTGCCAAACCTACGTTTTTAAAGAATTTCTTGGCAAAATTACCCATATAAAACTGTCGATGAGCGTGCCAACCAACCAGCGAAATCTACCTGGGCCCCATCTCATGCAAAGCGCGGTGAAGACTTGTCCTGCTGCATGATATCGTTGTATCGTCAGTTGTTAACCGTGTTTTTAAAGAATGTAACGTGGGCACAACATTTTCTCGATATATTTGGCATATTTTCCTGCGAATAACATCTTTGTTACAATCATCTACGAATTTCATTTTTGCGGTATCTTTGCAAACTTTTCTTTTAAAATGCCCTTTTAGCATAATATCTCGTCGATAATGGAACTTTCGTTATTTCACTGGTATTTTTAATGGCAACTATTTTAGGGTGGCCGCGATTCACATACATTTTTCACGATCACTTTGGCGTCAGAAGATAAATGCTTCCTGAAATGCTTAGGGTAAAGTCTGTTCAGAGATATAAGAAAGTGACTAACTGATCAATATTAGGAAAGACCCGGGCCAGCTGTAAAATTGAACTATGGCCGAACAGGTCCGTATTATGCTTGGAATTTAATCATGGTTTACAATAAAAATAAGTACCTATAACATTAAATAATATTTTATTTATGTTTAAATGTGAATATACAAGTTATTTTATTATTAAAAATTATATTTATGATTACAAAAATATACAAATTATTATTCGGTACTTATAATAATATATTTGGAATAAGCTTGTTTTTAAACCAATCTTCAAATAAATCAGCAGTGGTGTCCTCATGGTAATCTAGAGAAGAATCTTTAATGTTTTTTGCAGACAGAGAAAGTCCATTTGGAATCCATTCATCTTTAGATCCAGCATGCAAAATCGTAATTCGTTTGCCTCTATTTGATGGCGCGCTTGTTCTGAGTCAACCCAACCCTTTTCCGGGGTATCACATGTGTTGAACCAGGTTTCATCCAAGTAAATAATCGGCCTTTGCTGATCTCTGTAAATCCTAATTTTTTGTAGATATTCGGATCGCCATTCCCGAATTCTACTGGATTCCATTAAAACTTGCCTTTCGTTAATTTTTTTAAATCTAAAACCCATGTGTGGATATACTTCCATAACGTTGTTCTGCCACATTTAACGCCGGTTTCATCTTTTTCAAGCCTCTTAATTAAATTATCTAATGTAGGCACGCTTTGTTCCTTGTATAACTTGTAAATTTTACGCCGTATTATATCTTGATCACTTCCATCTACCTTCAAGAAAATGCCCGTATCGATTCTCTTTTTCCTCGCTAAAATGGAATTATTCACAATTTTCCATACAGTTCATGTTGGAATTTTTGTTTATGTGGCCGTTTCTTCTAACGCTGCTTGGTTGCTGACAGCACGTTAAATGAGAGTTGAATAAACATGTTTATAACTTCCTTAGTTTCCACAGAGGAGTGTTTTCTGCTTTTCAAAGGGGTTATCTCCTGAGATACATTAGGCTCGCACATATTTTCCATGACTCACACACGATTAAACAAGCGCTGTATTACACACGAAGTAAGAATAATTACTAAGCCTGAAACTAACTAGAGTGGCTATATATACAGTCTTTAGAACATAATTTGTTTTATGGGATTATCCCTCTCCTTTTGAATCAGGTAAAAATCGGTTTAAAATCACCAAACTATTACTTTAATAATGAAATTACGTCTTTCAGATTTGCAGTTTAGATATTTTTAGTACGGATCACAATTTAGCTGCATTTATTCATTTATTCATTCATTGTTTGTTTATGGCCACCCTTGGATAATCCCATTCAAAGGCAAAGTGTAACTTTCTTATATCTCTGAACAGTCTTTAGCTAGATATCGCATTAGCTGAAGATTCTCAAGGTCTCCATATACTTTTAATATTAACTTGTTGCACACGGTTTCAGAGTTAAATAGACATGTATTAATCTATTTTAAATATTATGTTTACTATTTATATAAGCTATATACTGTACCTGTAACTAAAAAGTTTTGAGCAATATCTTAATAATTAAGTTGTTTCTAGAAAACCTTTATTAGGCAGTTTCTTAATTTTGATAACAAATCAGGTAATGTAAACTATTTATTGTTATTATGAACTGGCATTAAAAATAAATGTGGGTTAATAAGTCTCTGCGAAAGCGAAAGCCGAGCTTATCATGGGTTTTATTGCAGTCATTAAGCCAAACGAAATATGTTGAGAAGTACCTACTTTACGTAAATGTCTTGACTTTTACAAGAATAACCCACATAGGGTGTCTAGGTCGCTGATAACGAATTCGATATTTTTTTGTTAAGGCAGTCTCTGATAGTTTTTGAGAAAATATGTGAAATATATAATTATCACTTATAGAACTCATAACCATGCACTACTCTGTTAAAATAAATGTAAACTGTGACAAAAAAAGGCGGAAAACGCGATTTCCTTTTCCATCGCTCAACATTTTCTGCAATGCTTTTGCATTGTTTCGCGCATTTTCTTACATGGCTTCGCATTTTCTCACATTGCTGGAACATTTTCGATATGCATTAATAATAATTTTTATCATTGCTTCACATAGCTTGCATTGCCCTTTACTGTTTGACGCGTGTACACCACACTGCTTCAGCGGTTTACTCTTTAAACTCAGAAAACAGATTTTAGCATATTAAAAAAATATTGCTGGATCATATTTGGAAATTTGTCTTGTCTTAAAATAAGTACCCAGGGAGGGAAGGGAATAAGTTGCGCTGCAATTTCATTTACTTATTTTGATAAAATTGCAGAAATACAGACCTAGCGATTGGTAAGTCGTGTAGTCGAATTATCTCCAGCACGGCGAAACACATCATCAGAATGTAATAGAAGTAAAATTACCATCAGGTAATATGATAATAACAACGATATGTTCCCATTTAAATGAATGTAAGAGATATTTCTGTGTCATTTGTTATTGTGTGCGTAGCGTATTTTAAATAATGAATGAGAGTAGGAACATAATATTTTTCGATTTGTCCCTGTAAAAGTCGAGATTTAGATATTTCAGATTGGAGGTCAAGGATTTGTGACAACATTTATTCATTTGAATTGTTGCCGCTGAAAATGACAGCCAGCTGATAAAATCACATTCACGTTTGTGTAAGCGAACCCGCGTGTGCGTGTG
Organism: Polydrusus tereticollis; assembly: GCA_963920685.1. Classification (NCBI taxonomy): domain Eukaryota; kingdom Metazoa; phylum Arthropoda; class Insecta; order Coleoptera; family Curculionidae; genus Polydrusus; species Polydrusus tereticollis. The sequence goes on along the minus strand of OY987326.1, from coordinate 38,463,055 downwards.
TGTTTGCGTCTTTTTTAAAAATAAATTGAAGTAGTAAAGTAATAATAGTAATAAATATTAAAAATGGATAATACCGAAAAGTATCAAAAAACACCAAATCCTGTTGAAAATGCCAATCCTTTATCAGAGTTAACATTTACGTAAGTAAACATAGTTCTACCGGCACCGGCACCAGCAGTGGAGGCCGCAAGGGGAAAGCAAGGGGGCGGTACCATCTGGCATAAACAAAGAATGTAAAAAAAAATCATCTTATTCGTAAATGAATAAGACATAATGCAAATACCTAAATTGAACTTTTAAACAATAAATTATGAAGTCGCACTTTCACTTAGAGCCCTCGAAAGGGAAGGGGGGACAACGGGGGGGTGACTGCCTCGGGCTTCATCTTTTCTTGAGGCCCATCTCAAGTACCTATACTTAATAATAACGAACAAAACAATTAAACTAACCTAAACTAACTTAAATTTTATTTGCCCCCTTGGGGGACCCTTCAAGGGAGCACTAGAAAAGGTGAGTTTCTGACGAAATTTGGGCGTTGTCCTATTCGACCCCCCCATTGATTTTTTTCATCCTCGCCTGGTTACCCAAGCAAGAGACGCTTGTTTTGTTTTTGTCTTGTAATAGTCAAAGCTTTATTTAAAAATTTTAATCGATCAGAGCTATGTACGCAGTTAAACCATTAATTAATTAACCCCTTATAAGTATTAACAAATTCTATTCTTCCGTGCTTAGATTCTATTTCATTGTGAATTTGCATTCGGTGAAAATTCGTTTTGGTCAATTACTTCGGCAAGTGGATTGTTGTCGATAAGTGGATTATTTTCCGTGAATTATTCTAAATGCACCTGTATTTTTCTCCATGGAATATGCCGCGGGTTCGTAGTTTTTGTACCCTATGTAAATATAAAAATCCCTTTAGAGGTATACTTACTTGGTTTTTACTTTTACAATTTAAACATATACCATGTAAGATAACGAAATATTGTGCAATGTTGTATATAAAACTATTTTACAGATTATAGAGAATGTTATCATTGGTAAACCGGCAGTTTTTCTGGGAATATACTCGTCCCCCCCCCTCATACTCTCTTTAAAAATCATTCCAGAAAAATATCAATTTTACCAAATTTTTACCTGAAAGTATAGTACAGTTAAGTGCCATAAATGCTTATTAAAGACAATCAAAGTATAGTAAATTTAAAAAAGCATAATGTCTCAACGGTTGAGGTGCTTATAAAACGGATTAGGAATTTATATGGGAAACAAGATGTTTGTCTAAAATATAAACATTACCTTGCCGCCCGCCACCCCCATTCACAGCATCAAACGTTGTGTACATAGAGGGCTTAATATATAAAATTATTTCACAATTATTTAACTATTGCGATCTGGTAAATAGCTAATTTACATTATAACAATAATTATTATCTTTTTGTAATTCTTTCATCATGACAACATATTTTGATTTAGTTGTGTCAATTGAAGTATCTACCTATTTCATTCATTTTAACTTCCACGTTGCAGGCGGGTACTACGGTCGTGTTGTAGCACAGGTTATATTTAATTCATTTATAACTTAAAAAATTTTCATTAACTTTCAAATAAATATTTATTAAAATGATAAAAATAAAAATCCAAATACAATTTAAAATATGGGGTATATCGCCATACCATCATGTCAGCTAAGACACCAATATAATTTAAATTTCCTCTTTTTAATTCTCTAAATTTTCAATTTCTAAATTTGGTTTAACACCTAAGTTTAACAAATTTAATATCAATACAATATAAAATAAAACTTTTTCCTTCATATGCTTTAAATTAATTTACTGTCCCATTAAAATGCTTTTTTTCTATTTAAATTTCACATTTCACTTAAATTTTTAACTTTACAATTATTTCAACACAACTAGCTAGTTCATACCAAGTCTTCAACTTTCACATATTACTGTATCACATTATAAGTTGTACTCATTAGTTGGAGACAACATACATCGCTTTTAAACTGGATGTTAGTATCCCCTGATGATGAATGCTTAAGCATTCGAAACATGTTGGGAACTTAAAATTTACTTTATTATTAAACTGTGGAGGAAGACTGCATTGTTTCATTTACATCTACCTGATAGATATTTGAATAGAGATGTATTACATAGAGACGCTTATTATTAATAACAGGTGGACATTTTAAATATCTACTAATTTCAAAATGTGATACAAATTATGCAATGATTGTCAAGACCTGATGATTGTTTGGTCCTGACGGGGTCCTTCGGGTCGGAATAAAACACAAGGCTAAAATGAAGGAAAACCCATGTATTAATCATGTTTGTGTATTGGTTATAACAAGGTTGTCTGGAGGAAGACTGGCATGTTTCCCTACGCCCTACAAGTTCCTTGTATGGTACGAAAAGCGAGCGCGGTCCCGGTGGGTTAGGTATAAGGGAATCAGGGAGGCAGATACCAAGGCCGTCAAAGCAGTCTTAAAGGTTGGAAAGGAATTCAGGCAGTGCAGATACCAAGGCACCCAAAGCACTCCGAGAGAAGGTATAGGGAGCTGACTAAGTCAGAAGCACGAAGGTGCCTTGTATATCGAACGTTAGGATTTTTATGATGAACAAGGCGCTGAGTTTGGTCCGGTGGGTTAGAATCGCACTGTGGTCGAGAAGTGTGAAAAATATGATGGTATTGCGCCATTTTGTTGACAATACTGCAATAAGACATTATTATTTTCCAGATATATGTTTCCCATATTCAAAAAAGCCTATAGAGAAAAATTGACGGAGGACGATTTGTTTTCTCCGTTAAACTCGCACAATTCTTGCATAATAGGAGAGAAACTGGAACGAATATGGAAGGAAGAACATAGAAAACACAAAAAGTCAGCATTACATAGGGCTTTACTAAAAATGTTTGGTATACACCTGTTGCTATTAGGAATATTACAACTATTTAATGAAGTTATGTTAGTGTAAGTATATATCTATGCTATAAAAAATCAATGTGTAAAGTTAAATACATTTAATTTATTTTAAGGTATAGTAGTACAGTTGTTGAACATATATACACCTACTTTCTCTTTATTGCAAAGGATAGCAAATCGGCGGAATTTAATTATTTGAAAATAAAATTGGACAAGGTGATTTGTAGCATGCGAAGTTAGAAATTTACAATAATAGCATGATCATTTTATAATTTCCTCGACTAGGTGTCACAGATTATCTTAAAATCTGTGCCATGCATCTTTAGTATTTAAAAATCTGACTGACACTGCTTTTTCTACTTAAGGGCGGTGCTACCTTTTGCCATAGGAAAACTGGTAAAATATTTTGAAACCGGACAAACTCGGATATCGGAAGCTGAAGCTTATTACTTTTGTGGTGCCATTGTGGCGTGTCTTATTGCTGATGCGCTTATGGCACATCCCCGGTTGTTGAGCCAACAACATCTGTCTATGAAAATGCGAGTTGCCTGTGGTTCCTTATTGTATAGGTAAGTACAGGTTATGCAAGAGTAAAAACAAATATTTAAACTGTTTTTAAGTGTTGCAAAAGTAAGATAACCTACTGGTATAGTTAGGCACCTATATACTCTAAATAAAATTACACCAATGCATTTATTTATTAGGCAATTTAATTTAATAATTTTACCCTAATTTAAATTTAATTTTTGTTATGGAAGTTTCGTGATTAAATTAAAAATAATTTAGGCAGGCACACAATCACCAAATTTTGATATTTAATAAATTGGAAAATGAGGGAGTAAAAAGAGTAAAATAATAGGATATGAAATTAAGGCAATATAGGAGTAGGTTCTGAACAGTAACTTTGCAGCATTAACATTTTTCTATTTCTGACAACTAATACTTAAGGCATATCAATTTATAGTTTATATAAACCAAACATAAAATAAGGGAAACCCGTGAGGGGAACAGACTGGTTTTTCTGCATCTGGCCTGTCAAGTGTCAAAGGCAGGGTGTGTCAACTGTCATTTTGGGTGTGATGAATCTGAAATATTTCAGAAATATTGATATGAAAGGTTATGCTTATGAGACATTCAAAATATATCAGAGATATTTCTGATAGGAAGTGTGCTGTGTGTGTAGTCATAATCTGTTTGATATTTATTTATTTATTTATTTATTTATTAAGGTCTCTTGGGATACAAACAGAACAAATTCCAAAAAATAGTATCCTGATATTACTAAATCAATATCCCGCTTAAATTAAGAAAATCACACATTACATTACATATCATAAGAGTTCTAATCTATTCTAGGAACCTAAGTTTGAGTTTTCGTTTAAGTGTTAATAAACTAGTTGCAAATAAGTCTAACTCACTATCAGCATAATACAAATTGACAGCCTTTACCATCCTTACTAAAGGAGCGTTTTGGTAGTAATTAGTTCTACAATATGAAATATGAAATAGGTCATGAGTGCGGAGTGTTCGAGCAGGTACATTAATTTGAATCTTGGAAATAATATTGGGACTATTGGGAAAATTGGACATGCTGTTGACAATCTTAAACATTGCTAAGATATCAGTTATGGTTCTTCTTTTTTCCAGTTCAAGAATCTTGAAGTGTAATCGAGGGATTGAGTAGTTATGGTCGACAATACGGAAATGGGTTTTAAAGCATAAAAATCTTAAAAATTTGTTTTAGATTTTTTCTAGTCTATCAATTGAATTTTTGTATCTGGGGCTCCATATGACTAATGCAAATATTTGCAGTTTGCTAAAAACATATGAATAATAGAGAGTAATAATTTTCTTAGGATAATGAAAATCTGCACATTGTCTCTTGATGAATCCAAGAATCCTATTACAATCGTTGACCAGCTTATCAATGTGCAGATTGAATGTCATTTTAGAGTCGAACAGGACCCCCAGATCCTTGATGTGAGTAACCCTTTTCAAAGAAGTATTTCCCAATTTGTAGTCATAATTAAACTTTATGGATCCGCGAGAAAATGTTAAGATTGAACATTTATCAAAGTTCAGGAATAGTTGATTTTCATTGCAGAATTGCACTAGGTTATTTAAACAGGTTTGAAGGGCCTCACAGTCTTGTATTGAACTAACTTTAAGAAATATTTTTAGATCATCAGCGTAGCATAAAAAGAGGCATGATTTAAAACATAGCTTTATATTATTAATATAAATAACAAACAACAAAGGACCAAGATGGTAGCCCTGGGGGATCCCGGAAGATGGAGTAAATCTTTAAGAATAAAATCCCAAAAGAGCTACCAACATTGACCTATTAAGTAGGTAGGACTTAAACCATCTAAGAAGGTCACCACAAACCCCCACCTCTGCCAGCCTCTCTGTCATAGTCTGATGGCAAATTTTATCAAAAGCTTTGCTGAAGTCTGTATAAATTACATCCATCTGAGAAAAAGCATCAAACGATCAAATATCAATCGATATCAAATTTAATTCCAAATTCTTTTTCTGTAAGAAACCATATTGTTCTGGCATAATATCACTAATTACAAAATTAAAAATATATGGGTAAACCAGCCTTTCAAAGAGCTTAGAGGTGCACAGTTTGCTGATGGGCCTATAGTTTTTGACGTCATTTGTTTAACCCGTTTTATGTATTAGAGTTATGGCAGAGACTTTCCAGGCCTTTGGGAAAATTCCAGAGGAAAGGGATTGATTGAGCAATAATGTCAATGGCAATGAGAGGGATGAAGAGCACCTTTTCGCGAAAATGGATGGGATATTATCAGGGCCTCCCCCCTTCCTCTCATCTAGACCCTCCAAAGCCGTTCTAACCTCACTCTGAGTCAACACAATTTAGAAAGTGATTAATTTTTATCTTGACAATATTTGTTACCCTTTTTTGTAGGAGACTTTGCAACGTATACACTCTGGAAGAAATCAGAAAACAGTCCACAAACCCCCGGATCATCCTCTGCTACTCTATAATCAAGTTTCATTTCCCTCGGAGTTCCACGATTTGTTTTCCTATTTGACACAAGATGCCAGAATATTTTACTATTATTAGGTATTTCATTTTCTATGTTAGAAATATACGATTGGTAATCTGTGTTGATACACCTTTTAGTTTGTGAACGAAGAAGTTTAAAGCATTGTAGTCATCCAAATTTTTGTTCACTTTCCATTTTTTATGCAATTTGTTTGTCCTAACTACCAGTCTAATGGTATCTTCAGAAAAATAAGGAGGAAAATTATTGTTTATACTTTTCAGAGGCACTTTGTTTTTTATAATGTTATTTAAAGTATTATGAAATATTGTGACATTTGTGCCTACGCTGTCAGAGCTGAGGAGTGATGCCCAGTCCTGTAAGTTGATAGCATTGTTGATATAAGAGTAGTTTGCTTGTTTAAAGTTATGAAAGTATTTCTTTTTGCATTTTCCTTTTAATGTAGAATGCGGGCAATCAAAAAGGAACTCCAAAGAGGGGTGGTTTGCCTTTCAGGCAACAGGTACTTACTCAGTTTTGAATATTGTCTCCGAAAGTATTTTTTTATCTTCATTTGCAAACTCAAAAGATTGCAAAAATTGACCTAAACTAACCCAAATTAACAGAAACGACACCCAAACCTAATTTTCTTTGTCTGCGGCGTTGTTGGCTTGCAAGTTGGGTATAGAAAGAACAGAGGCCAGTAGCTACATTGTTACGCCACTGCTGTACATTTATCTTGCACTAAATTAAATTAAAGTAAAATTATATTTAAATTGGTCTGCAGAACCCCATCTTAGTCAAAGTGGTCGTCCCCCCAAAATTGTAAAAAAGATAGGTTCTATATCAGGATACTACACAACACGCTACTCTGCAGTAGCTGGGTTAAAGGCAAGAGTGAAAAATATATCATCGTCTCCAGCTTCATTCGCGCTGGTAACCATGCCAGATGATATCGGACATACCATGGTGTAGGTTTCATACTCCCCAGTCGGTAGGTCACACAAGGCTTTGGGGCGTGAGAAACCAAAGTTTAATAGGCCTTGGGTGGTGTAGACTTGGGTTGTTTAGGTTCTTCTAAGTGACCGTGGTTCGGAGCCCATGTTAAACTGTAGGTTTCCTCGTAAGAGGTAAACGACTTGAAGCAGCCTAAGTACCTCACGGTGAAGGTAGTTACGCAACAAGAAATTTAATCAAAAATTAATTAAAATTTTTTTACCGTTTAGAAAAACGATGAGATTAAGTCAAACAGCACTTGGAAAAACTACTGTTGGACAAATGGTAAATCTATTGTCTAATGACCTTAGTCGATTTGATCAAGGATTTGTCTTACTTCATTTTGCTTGGGTTGGACCTATACAGGTAGCTGTAGGAACGTGGTTACTGTATAGAGAAATCGGTTATGCTGCTTTCTTTGGTGTGATGTTTTTGGTTTCCTTTGTGCCGATTCAAGGTATGTAAAAAGGTTTTTAAAAAGTACGTATACAGAGTGTTTCAAAAAACATGTGCCATCGTTTGTGTGGTAATTTCTTACCCAAAAATAAGACAAATAGTTCCCTTCAACATAGGTCCGCAGCCGCTTTAATTTTGAAATACAGGGTGTTGAAAATTAAAAAAAAATCTGTTAATATTTTTGAGACCGATATCATTTTGAATTTTAGTAGGTACTAACTAGGCATAAAAACACATTTATTTCATAAAAAAGATTTGCTCTACTTCTACCAGTGGTGTCCGCGCTAACATGCATTTTGATATTTTTAAGAAAGAAGATGATACGCTACTGTTTTTCTTCAAAATAAGTATTATTTTCAAAATTGCGCTTTATCACTTAGCAAGAATGGTCCTTAGACTTTTCCCATATCAGAGTCTGATAAAATTGCATTTATCTCCTTAACAAAGCCGAAATCAGAAAAGTATCAAAAAGTACTTCGCATTAGACATTAAACTGCATACAGAACTGCGTTATCAAAAGAGAAAAGAGAAACCGGCAGTGGCGTACATATTTTTAGCTCCGCTTAAATTGTAACACTCTGTATCTCAAAAATAAAGTGGTTGCGGACCTATGTTGATAGTTACTATTTATCTTATTTTTGGGTAAGGGATCACCGATTGCACATGTTTTTTGAAACAACCTGTATAAGTGATACAACAGCAGGTATTTAAATTTATTAGTTTTGTATTTAAATTAAATTGTTAATTTTGGATTTAAACTCAAAAAATACTAAATATGTATTCTTTACCCGTAGGTACCTAAGTCACAATGCCATATACTTATGTTTTTTTATATTAGTATTACAATCTGATCAATGAGAAACTTTTAATTAACCCAAAATAATACTTTAAAATACTTAAAGTCGTTGTTCGTGACCCAAGGCAAATTTGACTCTAGCTTTTTTAGCAGAGAGAGAGATCAGCTCTATATTTGATTCCGAGTTCCTCTCTTTTCTTTTTGGTATAGGCTTTCCAGCGTAGTCAAGAATATAATTTCAAGGTATTTTAATGTATTTGCAAATTTTATTTATTTATGCTTATGGATATATGTTGAATATCTCTATTTGTATAAGTTACATGCACAGTATTGCACAGGCCAACTTGGTTTTGTTAACTGAGGTCCGTAATCTTTCTGCCGTTTCGTCGTGGTCATTGCCCACACAGCTAGAATTGCTGTGTCATCTGCAAATGTAGCTAACGTTTTATTTTACAATTTAGGAATATCACTCGTGGTCAAGAGGCATAGAACAGGTCCCAGTCCACTTCCTTGTGGCACTCCTGTATTTTCATTTTTAGTCTTAAACCTTTTACGCCAAACTTTATCGAATGCATGTTGCCACGTGCCACGTCAAGGACGATTGTGAAGCAGACCTTCTTTTCTTTTAGTGACTTTTCCACTATGTTAGTAATTCGGTCAACCTGTAGTTGAATTAAGAAAAGTTATTTGTTTTATAGGCATTGTTGTTCTAACATACCTAAATTATTATTTTAATACATAGGTACTATTGATATTCGTGTTAGGTTAGGTAAATAATCTTATCTCATTTAAACAATTGTGTTAATATATGTGTACAAGTCGTCGGTAAATAAATCGTTGTTACTTTCTTTCAATTTGAACATTGTCTTTATAACAATGTGCAATGATCAATTATTTTATTTATTTATAAATTCAGTACCCAATTTTAAAACGCCTAAGAATATGCCGGAAATTATTACCACTTTATATCTAGTTTGGACATTGCTAGATTCACCAACTTATAAATTTTATTCCCTTTGTCGCATCTAGAAACCCTCTTAATTGTCCATGTTCAGTTCGCCTTGTTGACAAATAAACTAACGTTGAAACAGAAATTACCTCGTCACCATTCCATGGAAATATCTTACACCCTTTTCGACACATAACCTTATAACACCCCTTGACTGGTGAGTATCATGACACAATTTATGTAACTATCGAATATATTAACAGACTGATAGAGGAGTTAACTGGTCTTGGTGAATACGGCTAAAACATCTTTAAAACATATGCAAAACTTGTGGCCTAAAGTTGAATTGCAAGAGGAAAGATTGCTAGGTACCTATTTAAGTGAAATGCATTGCAGTACCGAATGTCACAAAACTTGCATTGCGTAAACCTAATGTAGTTGTGCAATAACGTGGCTGGTCTCAGCATTGAGGACTTCAGTCCAATGACTAAACCACTGACAAAGGAGGGGGACGATAGCCAACGTCTTTTTATCAAAACGACGCTCTAGTCTTCGAGTCCAGAGAAAAAATTGAATTATTCGCGGACAACCTCCACGAACAGTTCAATGACAAACGGACGATGGATGAAGAGAGGGACGCGCAGATCGCCTGGACAATACAAATTTATAAATCTATCGAACACCTCATGTAATCAAAATTATTAATTATTTCATTAATTAACAATTTTTACAGCCTTTTTTAGTTTCATAATTTTGATTACATGAGGTGTTCGTCCCTCTCTTCATCCATCGTCCGTTTGTCATTGAACTGTTCGTGGAGGCTGTCCACGAATAATTCAACGTTTTCTCTGGGCTCGTAGATTAGAGTGTTGTTTTGACAAAAGACATTGGCTATCTTCCACCTCTTGTCAGTGATGTAGTCATTTAATATAACATCAATGCTGAGACCAGCCACGTTATTGCACAGCTACATTAGGTTTAGGCAACGTAAGTTTTGTGACATGCAATTCGGTACTGCAATGCACGTTAAGGAAGTTGCCTGATTATATTATTACGGACGTAATAAACATAGCCCAGGCTATTTTCAAAACAGACCATTTCTCCCAGGTTTGGAAGAAAGCCAAAGTGATCTTATTTCAAAGCGTAGACGGGATCAAAAACTAGTTACCAGCTACGGGCCCATCAGCCTACTGTCATGTCTTGACAAGTTTGTTGAAAAACTCATACTCCATCGTGTCAAAGATTTTGTATTTGACAGCATTTTACGGCCAAAGCAGTTCGGTTTTCTATCGGCTCATTGAACGGTGCGCCAAACAACTAGACTGGCTTCAAACATACTCACGGGCTTTTACGGTTGTCACAGCACTGGAGAGGTCGTTTTCGATATTAGTAAAGCGTTTGATGAGATCTGGCACGACGAACTCATTCGATAGTTAATAAGATGTTCAATTTTCTCATTTTTTACGCACATGATCTATGCGGTCTCGTCCAACGCTTGAAAAAAGCAAATGGTCAACAGTGGAAGCAGATTAAACATACGTACCAAACGTTATTCCACAAGGTGGTGCACCTTCAATAAGTTGACTTTTAAAAGTTTTCGAGAAAAAAGTTCTAAAAATTAGGGCACATACTTTACATAATGACTTAAACATGCCGACAATCATGGAATATATAGACACACTCATTATACTACATTATACTACAAATGGATGGATGTATCCCGAACCTCCTAATAACACGATCTCACATCCACTCTAACCCAGCAAAATCATATAGGCAACCGCGAGACTGGCTCACTCCTATCCCTCCTCAGCTTCCTCCTCATCCACCATAATTAATCTAGCCACAGTAAATAAAAAGTCAACTAACTTCCCCGCTGCCTACTGCCCACTACATAAATTAATTATGGGCTACGTCTTGCAATCAACCCCCAAATTATGTCCCGCAAAACAGCAACACAGTAATATAACAGATGTCTATACTCTAACACTGACTTAAAAAAACATTAATGCTTCAATAAAAGTGTAATTTCATTGATTAATGCATCGGAAAATTTTTTACACATAAACGTTTTTAGGTTATCTGGGTAAAAGAACATCCGTTCTGCGGTTAAGGACTGCCATTAGAACTGATGAGAGAGTCCGGCTGATGAACGAAGTGATATCTGGAATCCAAGTTATCAAAATGTATTGTTGGGAAAAGCCATTTGCTAAATTGGTCGCTTTTGCAAGAAGGTTTGTATTCTAAAGTATAATTCTCTATTGGTGAAGCAGTAAGGTGTGATTGGCTGCAACTGATGCCACTGGTTGAGCATGATTTGACTAATCCTGCTTTCTTATTTTAGTAAAGAAATGCAAGCTATTCGAGGTCGTGCCTATATTATTGGTTTAATTTATTCATGTAACACGTTTCTTGCAAGAACCTCGGTGTTCATAAGCATCTTGGGCTACGTATTATTGGGTAACTTTATTACAGCCGAAAAAGTATTTACAGTTACTGCTGTATATAACGTTTTAAGACCTGTGATAGCTATATTTTTTTCTATCAGTATTGCTTCTATGGCAGAAGTTAACGTATCAGTAAATAGAGTACAAACGTTTTTAAGTTACGAAGAAATTGAACATATTAAAGATAAGGAGGAGGCAATGCAAAAGAAACCCATTTCTCGAAAGAGTGTAGCTAATGGATCAACAGGATCTTTGAAAGCTAAATCAGATATGAACGGTCTCCACAAAGAAATGGGAGCAATAAAACTCACACTGCACAATGTGTGCGCAAAATGGATCGATGAGTCTAATGATAATATTTTGGAAAACGTTAGTCTTAATGTTAATCCGAATCAATTATTGGCCATAATAGGACCAGTAGGTAGTGGAAAAAGTAGCCTTATCAATGTTATACTTGGAGAATTATCAATTAAGTCAGGATATCTAGAAATGAATGGAAAATTATCATATGCGTCGCAAGAACCTTGGCTATTTGCTGGTAAGATCATATTCCATTGTCACGATCCCTTATTGGTGGACTGGCAGTTCAGTACAGGCGTGAATCCAGGGGGTCAGAATATTATTCTTATTTCTGTAGATAGCATAACTACTAGTAAAATAAATATGGAGTTATGTGATATCTTAACGCACTTTCGGATCTAAAACTTTAGACACGAAAAGCCCAGTGGCGGCTCGTCGGTGTATAAGGGGGGAGGCTAGAAAATAGCGGCGCAGGTGAAAATTTTTCGCGATTTCAAGGTCATTGGCTTAAAATGAATAGTTAGGAATTCAACCAGCAATATAATTATTTTGAAATACTAAGTTTCACGAGAAAAATATTCAATTTGCAAGGTCAGGGCCAATTTCTCTCAGTGCATCCGCTATTGTGTCTCTATTTTGCTCTACTCTCGTAAGCGCCACAGAATTCTTAATATGTTCTTTGGAACTTTCGTGTGATTTTACTGCCCGTGAAATCTTTTTAAATCAGAATACCCACCCCTGAACTCCAATTGTTTTTTACGCTGCCTAATAAAATACAAGGCCAACAATATAAGCTTTCCTTATAAATACTTCCGCATACCCACTTATTGGTTTCGTACCAAGTTACCTGAAAAGCTCTTGAATATTGCTTACCCTGTCTCTTATCGTTAAATATTGCCGACATTTTTGGTGTCGGGCGACTACATAATATCTGTCTTTTTTCCGTTTCGTTTCTCCTTAAAAATAGCGTTTCAATGACTGAGAGAATAATATCATGAACAAGATTTATATTTTTTAAAACAATAAAATTTAGCGTTTAATAATAATTAATAACATAATAAAGAAATCTTAAAACTTACCGGATCTTGAAAATATAACCTTAATTTGCCGAACACGAAATTATAAATTGCCCAAACAAACACTGCCAATACTTCTCCATTACCTGCATCGCACCTGTATCCTGACTACCCTGCACAGTCACAACTCACAACAATATTAACATAAAATAAACCAATAAAATATGACAATTTGTAATTTTCCTAAATTAAACCAAGACACACAGTTCACACACCTGCTACGATATAAGTCGGGCGCCGGGTAACCACAGAATTCGCAGAATAAAACATGTGATTTAAACAGCCAATCAACAACCAGTTAAGCTAGGATCTTATAGCCTCAATGAGAGAAACAAACGCGAAATGACCCCCGGGTAAGAGAGAGACAGACCAAACAAAAGACGTTGAGATTTTCGTACGAGGCTTGCCAAAATAGGTACGAACACTCGGAGCAGTGAAGCTGAAATTATTTAGCCTCTCAGCCGTCGACGAAAGTTTACAGAATAAAATAGTCGCTTATAGCGCGGCGCTCGGTAAAGCAGTATTTCTTTAAAGGTTTGTTCTAACCTTCTATTCTATGCCCGAACGATCATTTCCAGCCTGTCAATTAAACATTTAACTTGGCAATCAACTGTTGCAACCGTTCGGGGAAATGTGCTGGTATCTTTTCATCCGGTTGGATAAACCTTAAGTTTACCGGCAAATCCACTTTTGCCGTTTCTAACGGTGTGTGAAGTTTTCAAATATTTACTGTAAGGACAATTGTGTATGTATTGTTGCGTTACCTTATGTCTGGAATTTTGAGGTTCTTTCTAATGGCAGGGTCGGCTTGCGGGACCTAGCTCTGGTTACAAAGGCGACTTGAAAAGTAAAACAATTAATTTGATGGTGGCGCTTTTACGAGTAATTCATCCATCAATCTTGGGTTACAAATTACAAGGACGATTTAAAAAGTGGAACGGTTATTCCCTGGCAGTTGCGGGTCCTTAAAAATGCAAATTAATGTAGATAAATAATATATACTCTCTGTTATCTGTTTGACACTGCCGCCCCTGAAAAGCCGCTACGGCGATCCTTTCCATGTTAATCTTTTTTTTGTAGCCAATGTAAGACAAAATATTCTATTTGGTGAAGAATATGATGAAGCGAGGTATGAAGAAGTTGTGAAAGTTTGTGCATTAAAATCTGACTTTACTTTATTACCTTATGGTGATAAAACCCTAGTCGGTGAAAGAGGAAAAGCTTTAAGTGGCGGACAAAAAGCTAGAGTAAATCTTGCTCGTTGCATTTATAAAAAGGCAGATATATATTTGCTTGATGATCCTCTGTCGGCTGTTGATGCAAATGTAGGAAAACATTTGTACGAAATATGCATACAAGGCTTTTTAAAAGATAAAATTAGAATTTTAGTCACGCATCAACTTCAGCATCTGCAAAGCGCTGATAAAATTATTATCATGAACGATGGGCAAATTCAGGTTGAAGGCAACTATAAAGAGTTGCAAAATAGCGGCATGAACTTTAGGTAAATATCTAGAATGTATGTCACGGGTGCCTGCTCTTATCGCTAAACTTCTTTTATAGCAAGTTACTGGAAAAATTTAACACCGAAGAGGAAGGAGAAAAACGAAAAGTAAGATCAAGACAAAATTCTGAAATGAAGGAAGAGAATAAGGAGCTAGAGGAAGAAGATGAGCCACAAGTTGAAAAGGAAATGCAGGGCAGTGGAAGTATCGGGAAATCAACTTATTGGAAATATTTTCGGGCTGGGGGAAATATCTGCACAATAATTATTTTAGTATTATCATTTGTAGTTAGTCAGTTATTCGGTAACGGGGCTGAATATTTTGTAACATACTGGTAAGTACTTATAAAAACTAGGAAGTTATTAAAGGTGATCATCCATTTGACTATATTTTTAGGGTAAACAGAGAGCAGGATTTTACAGATAAATTTAATGGTAATCTCACAACACCAAACGAGACAATAAATAGAGAAGAAATAATATATATTTACTCCGCATTAACAGTTTCAACGATTGCAGTTTCGCTTTTTAGATCAATGTTCTATATGGTATTTCTTACTATAGCTTCCAGAAACCTACACAATTTTATTTTTTCCAAAATTATAAAGGCGAAGATGCTCTTTTATAACGCAAATCCATCTGGAAGAATATTGAACAGATTTTCTAAAGACATTGGAAATATCGACGAGTATATTCCGTCTGTGTTGGTTGATGTAATAGACGTAAGTGCGTTTGGGTTGGCCGAGTACATCAACGGTCCTTATTTTTAAATCACTGACTCTTATTAGTTTTTATGTCCCATTTCAGATTGCTCTGTCATTGGTCGGTACAATTGTTCTTACCTCAATGGTTGAACCCCTATTACTAATTCCTGCTATTTGTATAGTTGTATTATTTTATGGGGTTAGATGTATATATATTGAGACAAGTAGAAGCGTTAAACGTATTGAAGCGATTAGTAAGTATAGTGATTACAATTTCTTGCTTTCTGAAACTAAAATGGAATAGTTTCACTCGTTGGAAAAAAGTTCTTAGGTTATACAGGGTGTTACCTAATGATAGGCCGTAATTCCACAGGTGCATTTCTGAACCAAATTCAAGTAGAAAAGTTCATGTAAACATGTGTCCTTAAAAGTCTGGTTATCAAGATACAGGGTGGTAAAGTTAAAAAAAAAATAGGTTTCTTATTACTATCTCAAAGATCCTTTTGCCGATTTTGGTGAAACTTGGCAGTGTTGCTTGTTGTAATAAGACGCTAAGCTAGCACTAACTAGATGATAATTACGAGTTCCAGTGGCGTCCCGGGGGGCAGTCTCACGATTAATATTGACAAGGAAAATGTATGCCACCGACTTGTTTAAAGATTTTATATTATTTTCGGGTTAAGCAGCTAAAAATACAACTTTTTTGTATCTTGATATTTTTTCGTATCTTACTTCGTTCTCGTGAAAAAATATAAGAGCAACTTCATTATATGTTGAAAAATTTTTTTACTCGAAAACGAAGTAAGATACGAAAAAATATCAAGAGACAAAAAAGTTGTATTTTTAGCTGCTTAACCCGTTGACGAATAAAACTGTAAAATTTCAATAAAATCGGCAAAACGATCTTTGATATATTAATAGAAAATCTGTTTCTTTTTTTAAGCTTAGACACCCTGTATCTTGAAAACCAGACTTTTTAGGACACATATTTATATGAACTTTTCTAGTTGAGTTTGGCTCAGGAATGCGCCCTTGAAATTACTGCCTATCATTAACCCAAATACGCCCGACGTCCTTTATTTAGTACGGCTAATTTAACCCCGATTTTTGACAACTAACTGACATTTTAGGTTATGTTAAATTTGAAAGCGTGTTGCAATCACATCGAAAGAGCTTATATTTAGTGAGTTTTTAATAATAAAATACTGTTTTTTGTGCAATACTACCAAATTAATCTTAGTTAAAATGGACGATTACGGTATACGTTTTGAAAGGTAAGTTTTTAAACTTTTTATTCCGAGAATTTTTAATTATTAATACTTTGCATGTACACTTAAAGATTTACTTTGGCAATACAAGTTATAACTTAGTAGAAATAATCTATAACTACCAAGTAATCAACCTTTTTGCATATGCGTCCTATATGTAGGACGTTAGGGATATATACGACTTTCGAACATTGCACTTCTCAAAATATACAACATTATACAAACAGTATAATATAACAAATTGGTTAAGGCTTTCGCGGCCAGTTGATGAACTGGTTTAGTCCTGATTCGGTTCTAAAGGCCGTCGTCGGTTGGAATTGCTTCCTAACGTTTCGCTAGCACGAGTGGCGAGCTTCTTCAGAGGTCAGAGGTCTGAAGAAGCTCGCCACTCGTGCTAGCGAAACAGGAAGCAATTCCAACCGACGCCGGCCTTTAGACCCGAACCAGGACTACACCAGTATAAGATAAATTTCATAGATAAATTAAATGTTTTTTTGCTTTCTTTTAGAGGATTTACTGTCCATGAAGCTTTGGCGATGATTGAAGACGATAGGTATCCCGATAATACAATGGTTACAGTAATTCCTCCAAATGATAATGAAGACACAGATGAAGATTCCGGAACTGAGGACAATCCTAGTTTTGACAACCTTCCCCCTTCAGTGCTCAAGGCGCAAGCCGAAATTGGTACGAAAAGACTCATCCCTCATGCCAAAGATTTTGATTTTAGTGAAGAGGAAGATGAATTACCCTTATCCGAATTGAGAAAACGCATGCGTTTGGATCACGAAAAAGCATCTGCAAAGTCTACGCCTACCTCCAAATTAAAACAAGATTTTAAGTGGTCAACTGGTGACTTATCTCCCGAAAAGGATACCTGGAACCATGTAACTGCTGAAAGTGAATACGAAAATGATATGATACCACTGGAAATTTTTCTACAATATATAGATTCTGAAATTCTTTCTCTTATTGGCCAAGAAACCGATCGGTACGCACAACAAAAAAACAGATCTCAAAAGCCTGTAACATCAGATGAAGTTTTGCAGTTCATTGGAATATTATTATATTCTGGATACGCCCCGTATCCCAGAAAAAGAATGTTCTGGGAACGAGATATTGACGTTCATAAGGAGATAATTTCAAATGCTCTTTCAAGGGACCGATTTGATTATATAATGACAAACGTTCATTTTTGTAATAATGATACCTTAGATAAAAATGATCGATTTGCTAAACTTCGACCTTTATTCGATTTACTAAACGAGAGATTTTTACGACTAGCGCCTCTTGTCAAAAGTCATAGCATTGACGAGGCTATGGTTCCCTATTACGGTCGCCATGGTTGTAAACAGTTTATCCGGGGCAAACCCATTAGATACGGATTCAAGTTGTGGGTTGGGTGTAGCCATTTTGGCTATGTAAATTGGTTCCAACCATATCAGGGTGCCGCAACACACGTATCAGAAAAATACAAAGAGTACGGAGTTGGAGCTGGGGTTGTTTTACATTATGCCGATGCATTGCGAGCCAAATGGGAGAGTGAAGATTTTGCGTTTTATTTTGATAATTTTTTCTCTAGTCTTACGTTACTCCAGCTGCTAACAGAAAAAAACGTAAAAGCTGTAGGCACCATAAGAAGCAACCGTTTACCAAAGAATTCTATTATGAATCCTAACGATATGAAAAAACAAAAAAGAGGTTTTTATGACAGCAAAATCGATAAAAACCACAAGTTTTCTGTTGTATCTTGGAACGACAACAGTGTTGTCAGCTTGTGCTCGAACTTTTTGGGAATAAAACCTTTACATAATGTAAAACGGTACTCTCAAAAAGAAAAGAGAATAATATCAGTTGAACAACCGCATCTGATTTACCGCTATAACCAAAATATGGGAGGAGTGGATAGAGCGGACCAAAACATCAGCCTATACCGCACCTCAATTCGAGGTAAAAAATGGTATTTCTCCCTATTCAGTCATTGCATTGATATGGCACTACACAATGCATGGCAGGTGCATAGGGTACAAAACAAAGATTTGGACCTTTTGGGCTTTAGAAGAAGAGTTGCCCTAGCAATTTTAGCAAGAGATCAAAAGAAATTTAGAAATACATCTACAGGACGACCTAGTTCCAGAGAAAATTTCGACAGCAGATACGACAGGATGGACCACTTGGTCATTCCCCAAGTTACTCAGACTCGATGCAGATTATGTCATACCAAGACTACCACCAGATGCCAAAAATGTAATGTCGGTCTACATGTTAAATGTTTTGTTTTGTATCATACTAAGTAGTTCCCTTGAGACTAACGTTCTACATGTAGGACGGTTAGTATTTTCAATACAAACATAGGTATAAAAATTTTACAAAAAATTTTGTATTCCATAAGGTATAAAATAAAATATTTTTGCTTAAAACACAAAGTTTTACATTTACTTCTTAAGTCAGGCATAACTGGGTTAAGTAACACTCTGTATGTTCTACTTTTTAGCGAAGAGTCCTGTTTTCTCGCACATGAGCGCGTCAGTTCATGGATTGGTAACAATAAGAGCGTTTTCAGCGCAAAATCTACTAATAAAAGAATTCGATGAGCTCCAAAACAGACACAACGCAGCGTGGTTTTTGTTTATTGCTTCAACCAGATGTTTTGGTTTTTGGTTGGATATGATTTGTATTACTTGCATTACAGCTGCTACTTTTTCATTAATAGCCATGGATAAGGGTAAATAAGTTGAATGCAACTAAATACAATATAATACAAGTAGCTATTGTCACTATAATGCTCTAGTGCATTTTTCAGTTCTCTACGGGGGAGACATTGGCTTGGTAATAACACAATACATAGGGTTAATGGGTTCACTACAGTGGGGAATGCGTCAGTGGAGTGAACTCGAGAACCAAATGACTTCAGTGGAACGAGTTTTGGAATACACCAAACTTGAGAGTGAACCAGAACGAGAAGAAAAAATTACTATTCCAGATGCTTGGCCGCAAAAAGGAGAAGTTAAATTTAAGGAAGTTAGACTGCGCTATGATCAAAATGAACCTTACGTCCTTAAAAATCTTAATTTTACCGTTAAACCTAAAGAGAAAGTTGGAATTGTGGGTCGTACCGGTGCAGGAAAATCCTCGACAATCTCAGCATTATTTCAGTTATACGATATTGAAGGCAGTATTGTAATTGATGACTTGGATACTACTGAATTGCCTTTGGAAAAAGTAAGGACCAAAATATCAATTATACCGCAGGAGCCCGTACTATTCTCTGGTAAGGGTTAAGCACAACATGTTAATAATCGAATAAAGCTTTAATAGTACCTACATACTATACTTTTAGGTACCATGCGCAAGAATTTGGACCCATTTGAGGAATACAGTGATGATGTTTTATGGGACGCTCTGGAACAAGTAGAACTGAAAGACGTGATAGCGGAAATGCCAGCAGGTCTTAACACAAATGTTTCGGAAGGCGGGTCCAACTATAGTGTCGGTCAAAGGCAGTTAGTTTGTCTTGCACGAGCGTTAATAAGACACAACAAAATTCTCGTTCTTGATGAGGCAACAGCTAATGTGGATCCTCACACTGACGCCTTGATTCAGAATACCATAAGAAACAAGTTTGCTGACTTTACAGTGTTTACAATAGCCCATAGGTAAACAATTTTATATACCTATTAAATAATAATTGTTTATTTATTGGATTCCTTTTTTTTATTTTATTTTAGATTGCACACCGTCATGGATTCCGACAAGATTTTAGTTATGAATGCTGGAAAAGTTGAAGAATATGATTACCCCTACATTTTACTGCAAAAAGAAGACGGCTTTTTAAGGAAGTTGGTTAATGATACGGGCAAAAATACTGCAAAGACGCTGGAAAATATTGCCAAGCAAAATTATTCACAGAAGACAGGCGAGAATTAAATAATATACAAGTATATGAATAATAGTAGATTATATTACAGGAGTAAAAACCGAATAATATTTACCGTGGAAAACCTATAAGGAGTCTTCCACTCCGATTGATATATATTTTTTTTCTTCGGGCGTCATAGTAGATAAAAGAGAAAACAATCTAATATAACATATTGTTGGAACATACTATTATAGACAAAAAATACGACTTTAATGTTTAAAAACGACACCAGGTAATACTAACTAAACTAAGGAAATAATGACTAAACAAAAAAAAAGTAAAAGGCAGGAATCGAACCAGTAACCTTATCGCCGAATACCACCCATTAAGGTAATACAGCTTTCACTCATTCTAAAACCCAAAGAGCGCTAAAGACGCAAAAAGTACCGCTGCAGACGAAATTTCTTTGACATCAGGCCACAATTTCGGACCCGCTTAGCAGTTGTTACAGAGACAGGAAGCGTAGAAATAATTTTTAACGTATTATATTGGAAAATCATCCTTACAGGCTTCTGTGGTGAACCAGAATTTCTTCTCAAAATATTTAAGGGTAAAGAAAAATTCTTCATAAAAAGAAAAAAACAAAAAAAGAATTTTATATTTACTTTATTTTATTTTAAATTTATTTATTTTATATAATTATAATTTTATATTTATAAAGAAACAACAATACATATAAAAATAGACGAAACAACTACGACCAACAGAATACCAATGAAGAGGGGTACGTCAGGGAGATACGATTTCACCTAAAATGTTTACGCTGGTCCTTGAGGAAGCCTTTAAAAAATTAGAATGGGATACCAAAGGTATTAACATAGATGGTATCAGACTTAGCCACCTCAGGTTCGCAGATGACATAGTCCTAATAAGTAACAACGTCACGAAACTACAAGAGATGTTAAATGAATTAAACCTAGCATCTACGAACGTTGGACTAAACATGAATTACAACAAAACAAAAATAATGAGCACCGAAGATACTAACATATACATACAAAATAACAACATAGAATGCGTAACTGAATACGTATACTTAGGTCACAATATTAAATTAGGAAAAGAAAACCAACACGCAGAAATCAAAAGGCACATAAGATTGACATGGGCAGCTTTCGGCACACTAGGGCACATTTTAAAAAATAACATGATCCCTATAAATCTAAAACGAAAAGTGTATAATACATGTGTACTGCCAGTGCAAACATATGGATTGGAAACAATTAGCCTAACAAAAACATTTGCAAACAAGCTTTTGACAACACATCGAGCAATGGAAAGATGCATGTTAGGCATATCACTTCGTGACAGGATTAGAAATGAAAATATCAGAACACAAACTAAATTTACCGATATAATAAAAGAGGTGGCTAAGATGAAATGGCAGTGGGCCGGTCACATGGCCAGATTGGATAGGGACATATGAGCCTATAGAGTGACAGCGTGGAGGCTCAGACAGACTAAACGTAGTGTAGGACGCCCGCAGAAACGATGGGTGGACGACATCAGGAAAGTGGCAGGCAAATATTGGTTGAATGTGGCACAGGACAAGGAGACATGAAAACAGATGAGAGAGACCTATATCTAGGAGTGGACAGCTGTGGGTTGAATGTTATGAAAGAAAAATTTGCACGAAGTCTTGAATGATTAGAAAAAATGAAAATAACAAAATGTTCTTGGAAAAATTTTGCTAAGACTTATCCATCATCAGGTTAGAATGTGAGATACAAAGAATGTTAAAAATTTGATAAAATATTTTTTTAACCAGTAATATAATATTTGAAAAACAACTGGTTCTTGTGTGTGCTTTTAAGTTAGGTAAAACCTTTGACGTTTTCCGTTCATCGTTTACTTTTCAGCATTTTCTTAAAAGTTTTTGTTTATTCAGCAGAAGTTTTGAATGTTCGTGGGCCGTGTGTGCTTGCTTCTTCTAAATTTTGTACTGCTTTCTTGGCGCCTTTTTCTCGTCACTTGGACAGTGTCGGGTAGTGCATCTCCACTCTTCCCAGTGCTTCTGTACTGTTGATTGGGCTCGCGCATATGGAGCCAGTCTAGTTTGTAAGTCGAGTTAGGTTTAGCTCTGGTATGTGGGTGTTATCAGTTCGTTTGCCGATACGTCCGTTCGTCTGTAATAGTCCGTTATGATTTTCAAAAAAGAACCTATTTATTGTCGGTATCTTAAAGTCATTGTTCAAACCCTATTCATGGTATACCTAGGGACATTTGCGATCATTTTCAATGCCCTATATTGAATTACCTGAAACTTATTCAGCTCCGCGCTGCTTACGTTGCACCATGATGGCGCACCATAAGTAAGAGCCGGCCTGACCAAGACCTTGCAGAGGTTAACTTTAGTTCTGTTGCTAAGTCTACTCCGCCTCTGAAGCAGGGGGTAGATGGAGCTTAATTGACGAAGAGCGAGCTTAACTCTGTTGATTAAATTCACCCTCCAGTTCAGTCTTTGATCAAAGATGAGTCCCAGGTATTTCGCTTCCTCACACCAATTCAGCTGAACCTTGTTGACTCTGAGCTTGGTCTCAGGTCGTTTAACGTTACTTTTCGAGAAAAATATGCCTTTCATCTTTGAGGGATTCAAACGAAAGCTACAAGTTGGAAGCCACTTTTTAAGCTTATTTATGTGGCGTTGTAAACGAATGACGACTAGCCACGGCCGATTGGAGCAGTTTTGGCAGTATCATCAGCAAACAGATAGATTTGGGTCTGTCTATCTCGCAGTATATCGTGCGTGTAAATATTATACAACATCGGGGACAGAGCTGAGCCTTGCAAAAAGGAAAGAATTATATGGACATGAAATGTATATTTAAAATAAAATATTTTGGAAGAAAATGAGATAATGGCTTACGTATATTTGGATTTTATAAATCAACAAAGTGAACTAACAAATGTTTCAAAAAATTTTGACAGGTTTTCTAGAAAAAACTGAATACAGCAGAAACTTCAAGGATTTGCTTCCGTTAGGTTTCTTTCAGTAATCTCATTGGCGCGAATCTCGGATAAAAACTAAAGAAATTAAAGTTTCGCAGGGCTCAAAAAAGCAGCTAGTTTTCTAGTTGTAAACTCAAATATTTCAAAAACGGCTGAACTAAATGTTTACTTATTATACATTTTTGAAATCAGGGGAAAGAGATCTTTCGTCCTGGGGAAAAATATATATGGTATGGTATGGTATATATCTCATTTGAAAAAGAAAATTTTCTACTTTTGTGTTATGTCTCTATCATCCTAGAATAAATATTGTAAGCCGATGGAGAAATAATACTTTACTCCAAGGCTGGCCAATAGATTTTCCGGGTGGGCAAAATTTCATAGACTGCGGCGGCACCGGGCCAAATACCATATTTATACAAAGGTTTTATATAGGTACACATAAAGTTTATTATACAAATAACGCATTATACACAAAAAGACAAAATATGCTTTAATTTACTTTATTGGTAGGTAAATGAAATTAAGTAACATAATAATGAAAACATTATTTCTATTTTTTAATGTGAGCTGTGAAGAGGTTTTCCTGATATTAATTTGTCGATATTTGGTTTTAAGTCTGATGTTGATAGGACACTTAATATTAATTAATAAGGATAATTAATATAATCAGAAATGTGTTTTGCAGTGAGAGATGTGCGATATTTATTTTTGATGTATGATAAAGTTGAAAATGTTTTTTCACACACATAGGTGGAACCAAACCTGCTTAAAATTTGCATAGCAAGGTCGCGCAATGTTGGAGAATCCTCTAGCTGGCCGACCGAAGTTCGGGCGGGCAAATTCAAATGTCTTGGCGGGCCACTTCGTGGCCCGCGGGCCTGGGTTTGGCCAGCCTTGACTTTACTCTGTAGGAGATGTGAGAAATGATAAATTGCCATTTTATGGCAGAAAAAAACTGAACTTTACTTTACGAACGGTGCTTAAGTTACTGAATACCACACATTTTTTTGTTTAGGAGCCGCGTTCCCGCGCAACCCGTCCGACGAAAAACGAAGTCCCGAGTTTTCAAATGTAATCGAGTCGCCCACCTACCTCCTTTGACATTGTCGCGTGAGGCACCAATTAAGAATGATTAAAAGTGTGGAATACCTGATCACAGTAGAGGAAAACTAAGAGAGCTGGCTCAGGTGGTGCTGGTGGTGCTGGTGGTGCAACTAACCCAGGTGGTTCGGTGGTGCGTTTTACGATCTAACCCAAGTGGTGCGGTGGTGCGTTTTACGATCTAACCCGGACGGTTCGGTGGTGCGTTTTATGACCTAACCCGGGCGGTTCGGTGGTGCTGTTTACAAAATAACCCGAAATTAAACCCGACTTTTTACGTCCTAACCCGGATGCTTTCATGAGGCGGCTTCTTATCTAACCCTAACTTGATCCTTAATATTTATGAACTGACCCGAGATAAAACCCGACTTTTTACAACCTAACCCGGATGCTTTCATGAGGCGGCTTCTTATCTAACCCTAATTTGAACCTGAATATTTATGATCTGACCCGAGATAAAACCCGACTTTTTATTATTTCCCCTTAGTTGAAACGCCGCTGCTAAAGCGGGATAATTAAATCCCAATTTTTATAAGCCATCCTTAAACCCAACTTTTTACGATCCGACCTGAGCCATCCTTAAACCAGCCTTTTTTTTTTATTTTCCCTTAGTTGAAACGCCGCTGTTAAAGCGGTATAGTAAAAAACATTATTTATTATTTCCCCTTAGTGAAACGCCGCTGGCGGCTAGTAAAGTGAAATAAAACCCTAATTTATATGGTCTAACAAGATAAGTATAATAAAGCGGTACATTTGTCACCCCGCAATAATTATTTATACCTAAATAACCCTCGCAAACCCTCTGCCGACTTGATTTAAAAAGAAAGGGACATAAACCTTTATTT
Organism: Polydrusus tereticollis; assembly: GCA_963920685.1. Classification (NCBI taxonomy): domain Eukaryota; kingdom Metazoa; phylum Arthropoda; class Insecta; order Coleoptera; family Curculionidae; genus Polydrusus; species Polydrusus tereticollis. The sequence goes on along the minus strand of OY987326.1, from coordinate 38,437,805 downwards.
ATTATTCCGAAGGACCCTCATTAAAATTCAGTAGCATATCTAATAATTGATTCCAATTTTTGCACCACTTATATAAAATACAATAAAATAATTACCATCTAGAACCATTAACTAGCGATTTCTTTGTACTTGAAGTGGATAAATTATAGGACTATCTTGTAATGAGAACAGAGTAATAAAAAGTAAATAAAACTTAAATACGTATAAAATACCAAGCAGGTATAGGTACTATACAACTTGTGTTCGCCATCAGGTAGAACCCCCAATAAAATTATGAATATCAGGCGTAGGCAACAATAAGCAAATCACGTTGGTTTTTAATTTATTATTAATCTGGCTAACTTAAGAAACTCACAATATAACGACCATCCAAAAAAAAATCATAATACATTACTGGGTGTGAAAGCAATTGCGCTGCAAAATATAGTGTATACCAACTCTGAGGTAGTTAATTAAAATCCCAATTAGCGCTAAAAAAAAAAATCAATTAGATATTTACTTTAGATATTTTAATAAAAAAATTCAATATTCTCACCAACATTTAACTTTTGAAATTAGCATAACAAATCCTTTACAATGAATTAAACAAACACATACATAATTTTAAAATCTCATAATAAGAATATAAACTAAAATTATAATGCGTAGCAGGTCCAAAATCTAACAAGTTTCGACTAGTCAAATGACGTCAGTTTACATCTGCGAAGAATACCCAAATCTCGAACCATAAAAAATGGTCAAACTTTGTCGGCAAATACCCTTCTATGATGCAGGGGAAGGACAGGTAACTCGAGATGTTTATAAAGAAACGTTAAAGAACATTATTTGCTTATTTCTAGACTCTTAAAAATTACATGCAATCGAACAATAAATGTTTTCATCATGTATATTTATGAGTAACACATTACCTTCGACATACATAAATTCAAATTGATAATTACTCGCCTTAGTACTTTTTTAGAAGCTTGAATCTTTGCATATAACCGTCTGAGGATACCCAAACTTCCCCTAACATATTTCTCCGCAACCGGGGAAAAAGAGGTAGAAAAAGTAAAATATCAACTCCAAGTGCCTTTGCGAACAATCGGCAATAAAATAGAGTATTTCAGTTTTTAATTTTTCGTAAATAAAAGCTGGTTAGATTAATAGTCTCTGTGAATATAATAACATAAACAAAGTGATATGCCGTAAATTTAGGAGTACAGTATAAATTATGCCTCTATTAAAATATACCGCAATAACTAACTACCAAAGGATTTTTGATATTTTGAATATATTTGATGCTCATAGCATTATCACATTTCCAAAGGCTCTAAATTTTAGAAAAATGTTCTAATAGAATATGTCTATCAATATAAAGTAAAGGTATTGTTAGGTTTTTTTTAAAAAATACGACCTACAACAGTCTCTGCTACAGCATGGCTGACTCTGTAGAAACTTCTGTGAAACCATAATAATTATATCAATAATCGAGTTGTCGTTATGATAATATTTTCCTCCAATATCCGACTCCACTATCCATAAAAGTTATGTTAGGAAATTCATAATTGAGCGCATTGTAATTTTTTAAAAAGAAATTCACTTCACACACAAAGATGTAGCCATTCAATCCATGAAAATAATGCAAGTCAGTATGCGTATGTTATGGCTAACTGTTTAAATGTCTATTCCTTCCACGTTTATCGGAAGAAATACTTTTTTTATACTAGTATTTTAGTTGAAAATAAGATCATAAATCATCTATACAAAACAAGCGTCCCTTATGGATTTGAACGAAAATCATAGATTCGACTATTTTCATGAAAAATAAATCTAAGTACGGAATAATGCAGGAAGATTATCTATTTTCTTGGTTTAGAAAGTGATGTAGTTAAGATTTATAACTTAGGAATAAATAAATTATTATTAATCTTTTCGACCTATTTCTCTTGCATATTTAATTTCTTTGATAGTAAGAACTAATCTTTTTATTTTACAAAGTAAAAAAAAAGCTAAAGATCGGCGTTGTCAGTCAGGTATAAGAACTGATTTAACACGATGGTTTTTGTACAAACGTTCACATACAATTGTATGCTTTTTAACCGATTGTGTCGGAAAAAATGACGATTTATAGATTAGATATTTAGACGAAGAGCTAACCTTCTCAATAAAGTATTGATTATTGCCCTGCTAGCTAGACAACACTTTTTATGTTAGTCAAAAAAAAATTTTTTTTTTTCGGACGCTATTACAGATTTCATCGTTAACTAACAAACATTAAGACCAAAAAATTAGCGTGCAAGATGAAATGTATAGGTTCACTTCATTTCTACATTATTTTACAACTCTCAATCGCATTAAAAACAAGATCGAATAAAAAATAACTTATGACATATGGACGAAAAATGTTTTTCGGGCTATTTAGGTTAGCGACCGCATTACGTCTGAAATACTACATTTTTCGAGCTTATAACATAATTTACTATTTTAACGTTAAAATAGGGGAAATGATGTATCGAAGTGGGTACTTTTTTTTGTCGGTCACGAGATTATAGTTTCTTTTAAAATGAGCTCTAATATTTACAACACAAATTATCCTTTAAGCCACATTAGTTTAAAACTCGTCTGTCGCTTTCCCTCTATTGTGAGTTTGATTAAAGTATAGCGTAGTATATATTTAGATGAATTTCGTAAATGTTGAATACTTTCAAAACTGAAAAAGCCGCCCTTTGCAATAAATATCTCCGTAGAGTTAGGTACCCTGCAGATTAAGGGTATTTCAGCGGATAATCATATACAAATTCAAATACCTCATTTGTTTCGGAGCAGTAACCATCAACTTTTACACCATTTAAAACAGCTTCTTTACCATTAGCAGCATGTAAGATGTTGATTTTTCTGTGATTCTCGGTCCAAAGTAACCAATCTATGGCAATTTTGCTCTGCCCGTTTCTCCATCGGTATCCATTTTTTGGTATGATTCCTATAGTATTAGGCTTCAAAAAATGTCTTCTAAAAATTGTATTGCATGCTGAAGCAATAGTTGTAGCTTCAGTAAATGGACATACATTGGTAGTTTGTATAAGTTGTTCTCTAAACTTTAAACATGATTGCGCAAGGATTTCGACATCCGATACGCAGTAGTCTACCAGATCTCTTTGCATATCGAAACCATCATTTTCATGTTCTACAAACCATTTAAGAAATTTGGCTCTGTCTTCTTCTTTCATACTATCTGAGGAGTAATATTGAATTGATGGTAGAGGTCCTATATAGTTTTCATTTGCCTTTGTATTAAATAGGTGCGGGAAGTAGCCTTTTTTAAAAATATCCTCAAGTCCAAATGCCTTTGGTAGTTTGGCTTAAGGCATAGGGAAATAGTTAAGTGAGTCGATAAATTTTACATTTTCAAGTTGCATCGTAATTATTTTGGTACCTCTCATGATTAACTCAGGTGTAAAATCTGTCTTTGTCATAATATAGTTTAATATAAACTGGTGATCAAAAGCCTGACCATTATGGGCTATTACAATAATTTCTTTAAAGTTTTTCCTCATTTGTAACAAATGGTTAGTAAATGTTCCCGCTGGGTCTATACCTCTGACTTTTTGTAACTTTAGACCACATTTTTTTACAAGTATCTGCTTCAGAATCCATGCACTCATCGCAGTATTGTTTGAAAACACAGAGATTGACTTGATGTAAAAACGTTGAATTTTCCAATAGTTTGTCTTGGCTCGTCTCTAAATCGTAGAATACAAAAAAGATCATCTTTAATCTTAGGTTTTCCCTTATCAGGCCGAATATAACATAGATGATCCTCGGATGCATGTTTATTACAAATTTTACAATAAATTTCACCACATGCATGTGCTCTTTTGGCTTTAATGGTTTTTAAACAAATAGAACATAGTTTAATTTCTTCGCATACTGTAAATTTGCCTGACGAATAATCCTTTTTATGATTTTCGTAACAGTTTTGACTTCTAAAAAATCATAGACAGTCCTGGCATTTAATTTTTATTGCTATTTCACAAGCAGAGGCTTGCTGACATGCCTGACAGCTTCCACCACATCGGTGCTCATTTTTGTGATCATATGGGACGTAACACTTTTGCACAAAAATAGTTAGAACAAAAAGCTGATGTCAGCGATGTAATTACATTAAAATGGCTTTTGTAATGTAATAAGTTCAGCCGTTTATTGCTTTCAGTTGAACCTTCAAATATAATATTTCGTCCTTTTGATCCATAGCTATAAACAACTAATTTATATTCTTTTAGATGATTTTGAAATTGTATTAACTCGGGAATTCCACCTCCTGCCTCAGGAATGCTAATTTTAGCTCTCTCCAACAATGATCTTGTTCTTTCGGTTTGAATTTTACTAATATCTCTTCTAACCTTACTGAATTCGGGATCTCTTTTATTATGGGCAATGGCGACTACCAAAGCACGTGATAAACACAGGTTATCGGTATTTTTAATACTTATAATACCTCGTCGCTTGTCGCATTCCTCGTGAAAGCTGTTATAATTTTTTCCTCTTCCCCCACCAACAGGTAATCTAACAGTTGTCACACTAAGACAAAATGATTCTGTATTAAGACCTGCTGAGTTTGACTGATAAATGCCACTTATAACACTCCAAACATCTTAAAAGGTTATGTCTTTAGCTGCTTTGAAGCGAATCCAACCTTCTCCTCGGTTGAAGTCTTTAGAGCAAAAACTAAAAGCCACACGATCTAAGGGTTGTAGGCCTTCTGTAGCGTTTTCCACCCAACCAACTGGTTCAACTCCCTGTGGAACAGGTTTTAACTTAAACTCTAGAGTGCGTCCTGTAAGGTTAAATTCTCGTAACTTTTTAACAACGTCTTTAACAATAATAAACTTCTCCATCTTTCTTTTTTTTTTTGTTGTTTTATAGTCTACTATCTACCTACATAAAAAAAAAAAAAAAAACAAGTATATTTTCATATTTTTATCGGTCTTAAGTTCGATTTCAAAAGCACACTCCCACTTTTTGATAATTTCACAGTCTAAGCACATAGATCTTATATTTTTTATTTACGATCAATTCATCTTTATTCGCCAATCGTCTCAAACGAGTCTGCTTTTGAAAGTAATATAGCCTTAGTATTCAGAAAATATTAATGATATCGGAGCCTAAAACATCCTTAACACTAAAAAATCATTGTGTTTCCTAACAAAACCCATCATCTTGTCTATTTAGCTTGCTTTCCTATTGTTTAGCATGTTAAATAAAATTATTATTTCGCTCTTTTTGTCTGTACTGAATCGTTAGGGGAATACGATTCTAGTCCTATAAGAGAGACAGTTAAAATTTATGTAAGCAATCAGAAATCCTACACTATGAGCTACTTAGTTAAAATTTCATATTTCCTTCCTGAATCAGCTAAAGTTTGTGTTGTGTCGGTCAAAATTTATAAAATACGAAAAAAATGCTAGATACATTTTTATCGTGACTTTCTATCTAATACCATCTTATTTCAAGGTATAATTCGGTTGTCAAAATGAGAATCTAAAAAATCCTCGTGTTTCCTCACAAAACCCATCATCTTGCCTATTTAGCTTGCTTTTCTATTGTTTAGCAGGTTAAATAAAATTATTATTTCGCTCTTTTTGTCTGCACTGAATCGTTAGGGGGATACGTTTCTAGTTCTACTAGAGAGACAGTTAAAATTGATGTAAGCAATCAGAAATCCTACACTATGAGCTACTTAGTTAAAATTTCATATTTCCTTCCTGGGTCAGGCAAAATTTGTGATGTGTCGGTCAAAATTTATAAAAATACGAAAAAAATGCTGGATGCATTTTTAGCGTGACTTTCTATTTAATACCATCTTATTTCAAGGTATAATTCGGTTGCCAAAATGAGAATAAAATAATTTTCCCATGGTTTATGTCATCTTAAAAAAGTCAAAAGGTTATATTCTGTAGAGGGTCAGATACATTCAAATTTAAAAATTTTCTCCAAGAAGAATTTTAAGATAGTATTATAGTAAATAAAAATTCTATACCTCCAATATTTCTTGGAAACACATCGTGTTCTAGCGACATAACCCAAAAGTACCTCTATTCAGAAACGCATCATACTTTTCTTGTCAAACTTGACTTTGTTGTAATGTTGTATGCAGAGCACTTTGAAAACAAAAATTAGATTAGAAACCGCCGCCTCTTAAGGTATACTTTTTTAGGTCTTACATAGGGTACACTGGTATACAGAACAAATGTCATCTTTAATTGTCTCATTGTCCCATCCATTACATTATTATAATCTTAAAGCACCTGTTACCAACATTATCTGTTTTTATGGTTTTCATAAAACATAGCGATTACCGATGAAAATTAAACGAAAACTTAATAAATAACTTTTTTTCAACTGAAATAGACTGATTTTCGATGGAAAAATGTTACTTATAACTAAAAATGAATATAAGACATATACGCAATGATATTTAGAATAAATCAATCTTTTCTAAAATTACTATGAAATATTCACAAAATCGTTTCGTTATAACCAAAGTAGCAAGGCTTGCAGATTTCGTATAGAGTTCAAACGCGATACTGGGATGATCTTTTTTTTTATATTTTTGTAGGATAATGCACCACTACGTTGTAAGTACTTGAGAGAGGACTTTCTTGAAAAATCCTCAAATTTCTCTGCAATTTTGTTCCTTCTAGAGTTAAATTCACACAGAAAACCCCGTATTCTTATCTTTCAGGTTGGTATATTAAAAAGGGCTTATTAGTATGGTTTAGAAAACAAGCAATATTAATTAACGGATGTTTTTTCGTCGTATGAAGAGTTGAAAAATTTTTTTTTCCACTCCAATGGTTGCGATGCAGAGAGTCGGGTTTCATCATAATCTTTCAGGGTAGCTCAGGTTTGATTGCATGTAGAGAGTCGGGTTTCATCATAATCTTTCAGGGTAGCTCAGGTTTGATTGCATGTACTAAGGTTAGTGCTCCTTGCAATCGGTTTCAGGTTTGACGCGCCCCCCTCAGGTTTGCTCAGGTTTCTCAAGTGTTTGAGAAACCTGAACAAACCTGAGGGGGGCGCGTCAAACCTGAAACCGATTGCAAGGAGCACTAACCTTAGTACATGCAATCAAACCTGAGCTACCCTGAAAGATTATGATGAAACCCGACTCTCTACATGCAATCAAACCTGAGCTACCCTGAAAGATTATGATGAAACCCGACTCTCTGCATCGCAACCATTGGAGTGGAAAAAAAAATTTTTCAACTCTTCATACGACGAAAAAACATCCGTTAATTAATATTGCTTGTTTTCTAAACCATACTAATAAGCCCTTTTTAATATACCAACCTGAAAGATAAGAATACGGGGTTTTCTGTGTGAATTTAACTCTAGAAGGAACAAAATTGCAGAGAAATTTGAGGATTTTTCAAGAAAGTCCTCTCTCAAGTACTTACAACGTAGTGGTGCATTATCCTACAAAAATATAAAAAAAAAGATCATCCCAGTATCGCGTTTGAACTCTATACGAAATCTGCAAGCCTTGCTACTTTGGTTATAACGAAACGATTTTGTGAATATTTCATAGTAATTTTAGAAAAGATTGATTTATTCTAAATATCATTGCGTATATGTCTTATATTCATTTTTAGTTATAAGTAACATTTTTCCATCGAAAATCAGTCTATTTCAGTTGAAAAAAAGTTATTTATTAAGTTTTCGTTTAATTTTCATCGGTAATCGCTATGTTTTATGAAAACCATAAAAACAGATAATGTTGGTAACAGGTGCTTTAAGATTATAATAATGTAATGGATGGGACAATGAGACAATTAAAGATGACATTTGTTCTGTATACCAGTGTACCCTATGTAAGACCTAAAAAAGTATACCTTAAGAGGCGGCGGTTTCTAATCTAATTTTTGTTTTCAAAGTGCTCTGCATACAACATTACAACAAAGTCAAGTTTGACAAGAAAAGTATGATGCGTTTCTGAATAGAGGTACTTTTGGGTTATGTCGCTAGAACACGATGTGTTTCCAAGAAATATTGGAGGTATAGAATTTTTATTTACTATAATACTATCTTAAAATTCTTCTTGGAGAAAATTTTTAAATTTGAATGTATCTGACCCTCTACAGAATATAACCTTTTGACTTTTTTAAGATGACATAAACCATGGGAAAATTATTTTATTCTCATTTTGGCAACCGAATTATACCTTGAAATAAGATGGTATTAAATAGAAAGTCACGCTAAAAATGCATCCAGCATTTTTTTCGTATTTTTATAAATTTTGACCGACACATCACAAATTTTGCCTGACCCAGGAAGGAAATATGAAATTTTAACTAAGTAGCTCATAGTGTAGGATTTCTGATTGCTTACATCAATTTTAACTGTCTCTCTAGTAGAACTAGAAACGTATCCCCCTAACGATTCAGTGCAGACAAAAAGAGCGAAATAATAATTTTATTTAACCTGCTAAACAATAGAAAAGCAAGCTAAATAGGCAAGATGATGGGTTTTGTGAGGAAACACGAGGATTTTTTAGATTCTCATTTTGACAACCGAATTATACCTTGAAATAAGATGGTATTAGATAGAAAGTCACGATAAAAATGTATCTAGCATTTTTTTCGTATTTTATAAATTTTGACCGACACAACACAAATTTTAGCTGATTCAGGAAGGAAATATGAAATTTTAACTAAGTAGCTCATAGTGTAGGATTTCTGATTGCTTACATAAATTTTAACTGTCTCTCTTATAGGACTAGAATCGTATTCCCCTAACGATTCAGTACAGACAAAAAGAGCGAAATAATAATTTTATTTAACATGCTAAACAATAGGAAAGCAAGCTAAATAGACAAGATGATGGGTTTTGTTAGGAAACACAATGATTTTTTAGTGTTAAGGATGTTTTAGGCTCCGATATCATTAATATTTTCTGAATACTAAGGCTATATTACTTTCAAAAGCAGACTCGTTTGAGACGATTGGCGAATAAAGATGAATTGATCGTAAATAAAAAATATAAGATCTATGTGCTTAGACTGTGAAATTATCAAAAAGTGGGAGTGTGCTTTTGAAATCGAACTTAAGACCGATAAAAATATGAAAATATACTTGTTTTTTTTTTTTTTTTTATGTAGGTAGATAGTAGACTATAAAACAACAAAAAAAAAAAGAAAGATGGAGAAGTTTATTATTGTTAAAGACGTTGTTAAAAAGTTACGAGAATTTAACCTTACAGGACGCACTCTAGAGTTTAAGTTAAAACCTGTTCCACAGGGAGTTGAACCAGTTGGTTGGGTGGAAAACGCTACAGAAGGCCTACAACCCTTAGATCGTGTGGCTTTTAGTTTTTGCTCTAAAGACTTCAACCGAGGAGAAGGTTGGATTCGCTTCAAAGCAGCTAAAGACATAACCTTTTAAGATGTTTGGAGTGTTATAAGTGGCATTTATCAGTCAAACTCAGCAGGTCTTAATACAGAATCATTTTGTCTTAGTGTGACAACTGTTAGATTACCTGTTGGTGGGGGAAGAGGAAAAAATTATAACAGCTTTCACGAGGAATGCGACAAGCGACGAGGTATTATAAGTATTAAAAATACCGATAACCTGTGTTTATCACGTGCTTTGGTAGTCGCCATTGCCCATAATAAAAGAGATCCCGAATTCAGTAAGGTTAGAAGAGATATTAGTAAAATTCAAACCGAAAGAACAAGATCATTGTTGGAGAGAGCTAAAATTAGCATTCCTGAGGCAGGAGGTGGAATTCCCGAGTTAATACAATTTCAAAATCATCTAAAAGAATATAAATTAGTTGTTTATAGCTATGGATCAAAAGGACGAAATATTATATTTGAAGGTTCAACTGAAAGCAATAAACGGCTGAACTTATTACATTACAAAAGCCATTTTAATGTAATTACATCGCTGACATCAGCTTTTTGTTCTAACTATTTTTGTGCAAAAGTGTTACGTCCCATATGATCACAAAAATGAGCACCGATGTGGTGGAAGCTGTCAGGCATGTCAGCAAGCCTCTGCTTGTGAAATAGCAATAAAAATTAAATGCCAGGACTGTCTATGATTTTTTAGAAGTCAAAACTGTTACGAAAATCATAAAAAGGATTATTCGTCAGGCAAATTTACAGTATGCGAAGAAATTAAACTATGTTCTATTTGTTTAAAAACCATTAAAGCCAAAAGAGCACATGCATGTGGTGAAATTTATTGTAAAATTTGTAATAAACATGCATCCGAGGATCATCTATGTTATATTCGGCCTGATAAGGGAAAACCTAAGATTAAAGATGATCTTTTTTGTATTCTACGATTTAGAGACGAGCCAAGACAAACTATTGGAAAATTCAACGTTTTTACATCAAGTCAATCTCTGTGTTTTCAAACAATACTGCGATGAGTGCATGGATTCTGAAGCAGATACTTGTAAAAAAATGTGGTCTAAAGTTACAAAAAGTCAGAGGTATAGACCCAGCGGGAACATTTACTAACCATTTGTTACAAATGAGGAAAAACTTTAAAGAAATTATTGTAATAGCCCATAATGGTCAGGCTTTTGATCACCAGTTTATATTAAACTATATTATGACAAAGACAGATTTTACACCTGAGTTAATCATGAGAGGTACCAAAATAATTACGATGCAACTTGAAAATGTAAAATTTATCGACTCACTTAACTATTTCCCTATGCCTTAAGCCAAACTACCAAAGGCATTTGGACTTGAGGATATTTTTAAAAAAGGCTACTTCCCGCACCTATTTAATACAAAGGCAAATGAAAACTATATAGGACCTCTACCATCAATTCAATATTACTCCTCAGATAGTATGAAAGAAGAAGACAGAGCCAAATTTCTTAAATGGTTTGTAGAACATGAAAATGATGGTTTCGATATGCAAAGAGATCTGGTAGACTACTGCGTATCGGATGTCGAAATCCTTGCGCAATCATGTTTAAAGTTTAGAGAACAACTTATACAAACTACCAATGTATGTCCATTTACTGAAGCTACAACTATTGCTTCAGCATGCAATACAATTTTTAGAAGACATTTTTTGAAGCCTAATACTATAGGAATCATACCAAAAAATGGATACCGATGGAGAAACGGGCAGAGCAAAATTGCCATAGATTGGTTACTTTGGACCGAGAATCACAGAAAAATCAACATCTTACATGCTGCTAATGGTAAAGAAGCTGTTTTAAATGGTGTAAAAGTTGATGGTTACTGCTCCGAAACAAATGAGGTATTTGAATTTGTATATGATTATCCGCTGAAATACCCTTAATCTGCAGGGTACCTAACTCTACGGAGATATTTATTGCAAAGGGCGGCTTTTTCAGTTTTGAAAGTATTCAACATTTACGAAATTCATCTAAATATATACTACGCTATACTTTAATCAAACTCACAATAGAGGGAAAGCGACAGACGAGTTTTAAACTAATGTGGCTTAAAGGATAATTTGTGTTGTAAATATTAGAGCTCATTTTAAAAGAAACTATAATCTCGTGACCGACAAAAAAAAGTACCCACTTCGATACATCATTTCCCCTATTTTAACGTTAAAATAGTAAATTATGTTATAAGCTCGAAAAATGTAGTATTTCAGACGTAATGCGGTCGCTAACCTAAATAGCCCGAAAAACATTTTTCGTCCATATGTCATAAGTTATTTTTTATTCGATCTTGTTTTTAATGCGATTGAGAGTTGTAAAATAATGTAGAAATGAAGTGAACCTATACATTTCATCTTGCACGCTAATTTTTTGGTCTTAATGTTTGTTAGTTAACGATGAAATCTGTAATAGCGTCCGAAAAAAAAAAATTTTTTTTTGACTAACATAAAAAGTGTTGTCTAGCTAGCAGGGCAATAATCAATACTTTATTGAGAAGGTTAGCTCTTCGTCTAAATATCTAATCTATAAATCGTCATTTTTTCCGACACAATCGGTTAAAAAGCATACAATTGTATGTGAACGTTTGTACAAAAACCATCGTGTTAAATCAGTTCTTATACCTGACTGACAACGCCGATCTTTAGCTTTTTTTTTACTTTGTAAAATAAAAAGATTAGTTCTTACTATCAAAGAAATTAAATATGCAAGAGAAATAGGTCGAAAAGATTAATAATAATTTATTTATTCCTAAGTTATAAATCTTAACTACATCACTTTCTAAACCAAGAAAATAGATAATCTTCCTGCATTATTCCGTACTTAGATTTATTTTTCATGAAAATAGTCGAATCTATGATTTTCGTTCAAATCCATAAGGGACGCTTGTTTTGTATAGATGATTTATGATCTTATTTTCAACTAAAATACTAGTATAAAAAAAGTATTTCTTCCGATAAACGTGGAAGGAATAGACATTTAAACAGTTAGCCATAACATACGCATACTGACTTGCATTATTTTCATGGATTGAATGGCTACATCTTTGTGTGTGAAGTGAATTTCTTTTTAAAAAATTACAATGCGCTCAATTATGAATTTCCTAACATAACTTTTATGGATAGTGGAGTCGGATATTGGAGGAAAATATTATCATAACGACAACTCGATTATTGATATAATTATTATGGTTTCACAGAAGTTTCTACAGAGTCAGCCATGCTGTAGCAGAGACTGTTGTAGGTCGTATTTTTTAAAAAAAACCTAACAATACCTTTACTTTATATTGATAGACATATTCTATTAGAACATTTTTCTAAAATTTAGAGCCTTTGGAAATGTGATAATGCTATGAGCATCAAATATATTCAAAATATCAAAAATCCTTTGGTAGTTAGTTATTGCGGTATATTTTAATAGAGGCATAATTTATACTGTACTCCTAAATTTACGGCATATCACTTTGTTTATGTTATTATATTCACAGAGACTATTAATCTAACCAGCTTTTATTTACGAAAAATTAAAAACTGAAATACTCTATTTTATTGCCGATTGTTCGCAAAGGCACTTGGAGTTGATATTTTACTTTTTCTACCTCTTTTTCCCCGGTTGCGGAGAAATATGTTAGGGGAAGTTTGGGTATCCTCAGACGGTTATATGCAAAGATTCAAGCTTCTAAAAAAGTACTAAGGCGAGTAATTATCAATTTGAATTTATGTATGTCGAAGGTAATGTGTTACTCATAAATATACATGATGAAAACATTTATTGTTCGATTGCATGTAATTTTTAAGAGTCTAGAAATAAGCAAATAATGTTCTTTAACGTTTCTTTATAAACATCTCGAGTTACCTGTCCTTCCCCTGCATCATAGAAGGGTATTTGCCGACAAAGTTTGACCATTTTTTATGGTTCGAGATTTGGGTATTCTTCGCAGATGTAAACTGACGTCATTTGACTAGTCGAAACTTGTTAGATTTTGGACCTGCTACGCATTATAATTTTAGTTTATATTCTTATTATGAGATTTTAAAATTATGTATGTGTTTGTTTAATTCATTGTAAAGGATTTGTTATGCTAATTTCAAAAGTTAAATGTTGGTGAGAATATTGAATTTTTTTATTAAAATATCTAAAGTAAATATCTAATTGATTTTTTTTTTTAGCGCTAATTGGGATTTTAATTAACTACCTCAGAGTTGGTATACACTATATTTTGCAGCGCAATTGCTTTCACACCCAGTAATGTATTATGATTTTTTTTTGGATGGTCGTTATATTGTGAGTTTCTTAAGTTAGCCAGATTAATAATAAATTAAAAACCAACGTGATTTGCTTATTGTTGCCTACGCCTGATATTCATAATTTTATTGGGGGTTCTACCTGATGGCGAACACAAGTTGTATAGTACCTATACCTGCTTGGTATTTTATACGTATTTAAGTTTTATTTACTTTTTATTACTCTGTTCTCATTACAAGATAGTCCTATAATTTATCCACTTCAAGTACAAAGAAATCGCTAGTTAATGGTTCTAGATGGTAATTATTTTATTGTATTTTATATAAGTGGTGCAAAAATTGGAATCAATTATTAGATATGCTACTGAATTTTAATGAGGGTCCTTCGGAATAATAAATAAAGGTTTATGTCCCTTTCTTTTTAAATCAAGTCGGCAGAGGGTTTGCGAGGGTTATTTAGGTATAAATAATTATTGCGGGGTGACAAATGTACCGCTTTATTATACTTATCTTGTTAGACCATATAAATTAGGGTTTTATTTCACTTTACTAGCCGCCAGCGGCGTTTCACTAAGGGGAAATAATAAATAATGTTTTTTACTATACCGCTTTAACAGCGGCGTTTCAACTAAGGGAAAATAAAAAAAAAAGGCTGGTTTAAGGATGGCTCAGGTCGGATCGTAAAAAGTTGGGTTTAAGGATGGCTTATTAAAATTGGGATTTAATTATCCCGCTTTAGCAGCGGCGTTTCAACTAAGGGGAAATAATAAAAAGTCGGGTTTTATCTCGGGTCAGATCATAAATATTCAGGTTCAAATTAGGGTTAGATAAGAAGCCGCCTCATGAAAGCATCCGGGTTAGGTTGTAAAAAGTCGGGTTTTATCTCGGGTCAGTTCATAAATATTAAGGATCAAGTTAGGGTTAGATAAGAAGCCGCCTCATGAAAGCATCCGGGTTAGGACGTAAAAAGTCGGGTTTAATTTCGGGTTATTTTGTAAACAGCACCACCGAACCGCCCGGGTTAGGTCATAAAACGCACCACCGAACCGTCCGGGTTAGATCGTAAAACGCACCACCGCACCACTTGGGTTAGATCGTAAAACGCACCACCGAACCACCTGGGTTAGTTGCACCACCAGCACCACCAGCACCACCTGAGCCAGCTCTCTTAGTTTTCCTCTACTGATCACGTAGTCCGTTGTTGTGACTACCATCGCGGCCATGTTTATACACAGCCAATCAGAAAATGGAACAACTTACACAAGAATATATTTCTACTGCGGTGCTTCGGCATCTTACAAAGAACCTCATTGGCATATAATAACTGAGAACAAAAGCATCCAAGTCATAATTAGATTTACTGTAGAATATTGTACTTTTTTACCTTAACTTCAGAAATGAATATTCCTAGAACCGAACTTATTAATCATTATTATTGATTGATTTGTTGAACTATGCGGATTTTAACGGTCTTCTATAATCGTTAATCTGGTTTTGTTGATTTTTAAGCGAAGAATGTTCTTAAAATAAAGTTTATTCCAAGGCGAATTTCTTTGTTAGTTCCGCCACATGTAGCCTACGTATTGAATATTATTGAGGTTTTATTTTAAGTAGCCAGACATTTCTACTTTGTAGGAAAGTATAGTTTAATTTATAAATTTAATTTACATTAAAGCATGTTTCTCAAACATATGTGTGTTTGGTTCATCGACATATATCTGAACACAATTGTATTAAGTGTTGCGAATATAAAAAAAAATTTGTGACTCACTAGAATAGAACTTTTATAACTTATATTGACTTATTTACCAAACTCGGTAAAATTCGGAGAAACGGTGATATGTGTAACACTTTGTATACTATATATAGTTAAATATTTTCAAAATCATCATACCTATTACACCCTTTCCCCTCTATATTACTCGAATTAGAAGGCTTCCTATGCGTTTCACCCAGAATATTTGCCTTCTACTTTTAGGAATATAATCTACTATTATTTCAACCTGAACACCGAATACTGTAGTCAGATTTAAAACGGTGCCAAAATGTGATCGAATCCAAAATTTGGGTTACTTTGTTTTTGTACTTTTGTTAAATATTTTGAAAATAAAATTATATTGTAATAAAAAGAAACTATTTTTTTATTGTCATTTAAAAAAAATTGAACT
Organism: Polydrusus tereticollis; assembly: GCA_963920685.1. Lineage (NCBI taxonomy): Eukaryota > Metazoa > Arthropoda > Insecta > Coleoptera > Curculionidae > Polydrusus > Polydrusus tereticollis. The sequence continues at coordinate 38,421,976 of OY987326.1, read as the reverse complement.
GATCCAATTATAACAGTATTATTGTTAAAAAGTCAATGAATACTACTTATTGTCAGATGGTACATAATATAAATATGCACAATTTGTATGAGTAACTTTGTTTTCTAACTATCCGATGGTACATATCTAAGGGTCAAACCAATTATGCAGCTAAACAGCTATTCTTTAGGCTATATGCCACAACGAGTGCTGAATTGCAAACCAAAATTTGTCATATTTTGTCTGACATTGTAAGACAACAATACGTCGATTCAAATTGAAGAAACTACAAGAAAAATTAATAATTTTTCTAATGTTAAGAGGTTGCTACCTGCAGTCCGGTTTCGAATTCTAGAATTGTTTTAAATTCACTGGAAAAACTGGATATACAGAGTGTTTCAGAAATACGGTACGTAACTTAAGAGGGTGATTCCTTATGATATTCTAAGAGAAAAAGTTTATATGAACATGTGTCCGGAGTTGCCCCGTTTTTGATATACAGGGTGTTAAAGTTAAAAAAAAATGGGTTGCAATCGTGCGTTTGACCAGTAGGTAGCCATTTTGAACATTTGCTTAGATTAACCGTTGTATTTTTTTTATATCATTATTTAAAAAGATGCAAAAATATTCAAGGAATAAAAAAGTTGTATTATTAGTTGGTAAATCCGAAAAAAAATAAGAAAATTCAAAAAAAGTCAGTGGCGTACATTTTTTTGTCAATAATATTTGTTAAGGTGCTCCTCGGGACGCCACTGGACTTAATAAATTTAATCTAGTTAGGCTAATTAAGCTTCCTATTATTTCGAATAACGCTAACAAGTTTCAATAACATCGGGAAAAGGATATTTAAAAAAATTATAAAAAAAACATTTTTTTTTTAATTTCAACACCCTGTATATCAAAAACGGGCAACTCCGTACACATGTTCATATGAACTTTTTCTCTTACAGTACCATAAGGAATCACTCCTCTAAGTTACGTACCGTACTTCTGAAATACCCTGTATAGAACAGAAAAAGCAATTATTTTAATGTTGAAAAGAGAAAACTGTAGAGAATTTTCTATTTTTTGGGAATTTCGGTAGGTACACAAAAGAGTAAAGGTTTTTTTTTTTAAATAAAAATCATAAGAATTGGGAAATTTTCGAGAATTCATATTTATTATTAGTAACCATTCTATTTCCATCATTTATTCAAAATTTTCTACTTTTTACCAAGGTTCCGTACCACTATAGATTTACTTAAAATATTTAAGTAACCGGAAATTAAAAGAAGTTTGACAACACAGCCCATAAACGTTATCATCCACGAAGACGAAGAATAACTACTAGTACTAAAGGTCGAATGCGAGAGCGAGATGGAAGTCATTTTTTTGTTACACTGATGGCAACATTGGAAACATGGAAGTTTAGGCAGAGAAGAGCAACCATACTCTTCTCGGGTTCAGCTTCAAAATACATTTATTACTCTGAATGGTTGAGAACACTCGTTGTAATTTTAACCAGACAGAAATATTGAAGAAATGGCTTTCGAATAAGAATTTTTACAATAAAAGTAGTTTTAAGAACCAAATATATTGACGTGACTAAAAAATCTAGCACAAAATTTATTTTCACTCCCACTTGTATAGTCTATTGACAAACAAATGCCAAATGGTCACCCTAGGTCTAAATTATGTGTTGTTCGCGATAACACCACACAACTTCCATTACAACTATATATTATTCGAAAACTGATGTCCTTGCAAGTTATCTTGTAATAGGCTTAGCAGAACATAATTTGGACTGTAGCAAAATACATCTTATCAGTTAATAAGCCGTTTAATTGGGAAATATCGCATTGTAAACCCGTTAGCTTCAAAGGTGTCATCTTTAAATACTTTATCGTGCTTATCTAAATTATTATAAAAACATTATGGTTTATAAATTTTATTACTGATCACATATGCAATAAAATATGCAGTTTTCTTCCAAAATTTCTACGTGATCAAATATTTTGTTCTAGTTATGTCATGTTAAGACTAAAAATCACAAAACAGACTATTCTAGGACTATATGAGTAAGCTGCCCCCACAAACATATAAAAATACTAAAATTACCATACGTATTTACAATATAGAAATCAAATATAAAAAAATTTAAATCTTTAAGCGTCTGTTTCCCCATCTGAGTCCTCAGCTTGTTCCTCTGGAGTTCTTAAATCAATTGCTAGCCTCTTTGGTGGTTTTCCCGTTTCTTTTGATACCTCTTTTACTTTTCTTCCATAATCTTGAAAAGCAGCCGCTAAGGCGTAGGTTATTCGTCTTGCTTGATCTCTGGAGTCACACACAAAACTGTGACATATAAAGGGAGATGCTAAAATAAATAATTTTAAAAATAATCTGGAAATTGTATCTTATCGCACTTTCATTTTCTATGAGAAAGTCAATTTTGGTCGTTTGCAAGGAACGGCGGCTTTTTAATAGGAGCTGCAGAGCCATTTTTTTATTTAACATTCTACAATAATACTTATTTTTGATACGTCTGTAAGTACAAACTCGTCGGCTATGTAAATTCGCACACCCCGTTGTCGCAGCCGAAACGTCAACATCATCCCCAGGAAAACTCTGTGGCGGTATGGAAATTTGGCCTTGAGGTGGCCAATCAGAGTGCCATAATTCCTTGAGATTCGTACCGCACTTGTTCGCGCCGGGTGGCTGTATTCTTGAACCGAGATTAGTATTTTTGATGGCTTACCTCATAGAAACAGTTTATCCAGGAATAATTTTGTCAATTTAAGAATACACCCCCAAAAATATTTTTACTAGGTCTTATGGATAAGATGCGAATTAAAGTGCAAAATGTCAGAATAGTAATTTTCCACTTAGGTTGTTAAAAGATTAAAAATGGAGCATGTCCTGAACTGAATACCTATAGAGTGTGCTTCATAAAGTCCCGGCAAAAGCTACGTTAGAAAATTTTATGGTGATTTACACTGGACAAGCAGTGGTGTTAGTGACCAAACGCGTTAAATCTTAACGAATTATATAAAGTATAAACCTAAACAAACCTGGACACAAAATCTACCCAGTAATTTCGTCTCGGGTTTGTCGTTTGCATATCGTTTTGTGGAATTCGATAAAGTTATAATAAAGAACAAAGGAACAAATTGACGGACTGGATGCTTCCAAAGTTTTGGAAAGCACGTGCAGGCTTTGAAAATGTAAAATAAGTTGTTCCGCAGTAACATCAGGTAAGCTCGTGCGTCCGTTATTTAAAGATAGTGAAAAAGACTCGGCCAACAATATCCAGCAATTCTTAAATTCAAAAAATGTTAAACGTACCACTTGGGGCTCTGACGCCATCTTGTATTTAATTGTGGGTCGAGATTTTCGTTAAACTATTACAGTTTACATTAGTACGAGTCTACTTACACACTGTGTTCCTTATCAGTAAAACTGTAATTACACACATTAAATTGTTAAAAGTCGAGCTGTGCGTAAGAACAGTTACAACAGAACATTACGTAACAGCTCCACAATCACATTGCTCGTGAGGCGTCAAAATCGTGAAAATTTTCAATGGATTTTGCGCAAAGTTGGCTATGCAATGCATCGCGTTGCCTAAACAACGTAAATGTTTGTATTAACAAAGGGAATTTTAAACGTCAAAATTTTTAATGTGCATTTTATTTTTGCCTATATTAATAAAGTATAAAAAAATATGAAGTCGTAGAAAAAGTATAGTACACAATCCGAGTTGTAAACCTATTACACACTCTTTCGAATTACTGTCACTATACTACCATGACAGAATAAACTCTTTAAAGTTTTGTGTTTAATAAAATGAGACCAGAAGATATTGGACGTGCTGTTGCATTGACTGACGATGGCCGCAATATACGCTACATTGCGGAATTCTTAGTGTAAAAACAGGAGTTTATTTTAAGAGCTACGACTCTCGGTAGGTTTGCTTGGATGGTCGCGGCGAGGGGCGAAGCTAGTTGTCGGGGAGTAGGCGGTGACATATTCTTTCAGGGCCGATTCTCTCGCTGTTTGTATTTGGCTTGATGCGTTGTGAAGCGCGATTACGATTAGTGCTTATTAATCATCTTATGGTTACGGACGCGAACAAACCGATATGATAAAATAGTCGGCACCATGCTACATATTTGTACTACGGGTCGGCACTACACTCTTAATATGGAAAAAACGTTTGTTCTTTAAATGAAGGGGGGTTTTGCAAATAAATAGGGTTGTTGTTTAGTTAATTAGGCAGGTACCTAAATACCGCGAGTTTCTATGTTACTTGTTTTTATTGATATAATATTATTGTAATAATAAATTATGTAATTATACTTAGTAGAGTTAGAGTTAAATATTTATTACTAAACAAATTACTGCGAGTTTAATTTAAAGATATAATAATATGTGGCATTGTTCTTAAATTTTGTTTTCATTTTAGTGCTACAAAATACTATGAAAATAGATATGTTAATACTGAAGAGGGTTACTCTGTATATGATTTTAAGACAAAAAGTTTATATAAACTCCATTTAAGCGTATTTGCTTTATTATTACAATATACGGTGATGAAAGTTTTGTTTTGAAAAATTATTTTCTTTAATGGCTCAGAAACTACATTAGATATTTTTATAAAATTATAAAACTTGGTGGGTGCAAACTAGATGTAGATCAGTCATATCGTTTGTGTAAAAATCGAATTTTAAGTTTTAACCAGTGGCGTCCCAATAAGTTTGTAGGTAATTTTAATTTATTGATTATTTAAGGCGATTAAAATGATACGCCATTGCTTATCTAAAAACAAAAATAATTTTACTAAAAATCAGATGTTTCATAAAATTTGTATATTTTTTTTCACAGAAAATTAAACCAAAAACTGCAACATGTAGGCACTGACAAACCCTATAATACTGCTGGTTTTGGAAACACCATTAAACTTAATATTAAACACGTTTTTAAGCTGCAAACACGACTAACCACCGAAAATTACATTTAAGTTTCAGCATAAAATATTTAATAAACGCTCCGAAATCCCCGAGTCCGTCCGCACAAAGTTGGCTCCGCCTTTCAGCGTGAAACGAGCGATTGCGGTAAGTTTCGCCTCGAAATCCCCAAGAGGTCGGTAGCCGACGGCCGTATTTTAAAAACGGAGGAAAAATAATTTAGACACATTCAAAAATAATAATAAAAAAAAAATGTTTATTTTGGTTGTCAAGAAAATGGTAATAGCCATGCCGCCTCGAAACGTTTTTTAAATTTTGTTAATAGTTTATGAAAAAAATATAGAGTACGTCGCCCAGGTCGTCTAAAAGAAGTGACAACGCATCGGCGTACATATTTACCTATATACCATTCCAAATTTAAAATCCACTCGACTATAAATAAACTCACAATTTATTTTCTGCTATATGTACCGTTCACAACCGTAGCCCTTAATGCAAGATAATGCCAGATCCCAAGTTGCACCAGTTGTAACAGAGTATGTTGGGGAAACGATTGCTCAAATGCAATAAAAATAATGAAATTAAATGCAACCAATGTTTTCAGTTCAATGTTTCAGACAATGACCAAAACCTGATAAGAAATCAAATACACTACATCTTGATAAGCGCAAGATATAGAAACAACATGAAGTCAGTTAAGACCTACCCGGGCGCTGATGTCTCCTCGGACCATAATCCCCCTAGTCGCTCGAATGCACATTAAACTCAAAAGAATTCTAAAGAAGAAAGAAACCCGGATAAATACAGAACACTTAAAGAACCAGGAAATATGGAATGAGCTACAAACAAGAATAAACAAAAATCTGAAAGCACTCGAAAGCAAGGAAGAATACCGGAACTGCAGAAACGCAAACGAAAAATGGTGAGGAATTAAATCAGCCGTATTGGAACCCTCAATAGACATCTTAAAGAAAGAGAAGCCCACAAGAAGGAAAGAATGGATAACTAACTAAATTCTTAATCTTGTGGATAAAGAAGAATCTACACAGGAAAAAAATGAACAACAATATAAAGAAACGCAACGAATACTCCGCAGAAAAATCAAAAAAGCAAGGGAAGATTACTATAAACAAAAATGTGAGGAAATTGAGAAGTTAGAAGCCAAACATGAGAGCTTCAACATACACAAAAAGATCAGCGAGCTCGCCGGCACCAATAAACAAAAGCAACTCAATATATTATACAACAACAACGGGAAAATAGTCACAGAAACAGAACAAAAACTAGAAATATGGAGAGACTACATTACAGAACTATTCGAAGATGAAAGACGACAAACTAATTCTGAAAATATAGAAGGGGAGTTGGGCCCGGACATAATTAAGGATGAAGTGACATATGCACTGGAGATGTTGAAGAACGGAAAAGCTGCAGGTCCGGACCAACTGCCAGTGGAAATTCTTAAGCTGATAGAGGAAGACCATATTCATGTTTTGGTAGAATTAATCAATACCATATATAGAACAGGAATAATACCAAACGACTGGTTGCTATCAACTTTTATAACCCTTCCAAAAGAGGAAAATGCCAGGCAGTGCTCTGACTACCGTACCATAAGCCTGATGGCTCACACATTGAAAGTCCTGCTGAAGGTGGTCCTTAATAGAATATTGAGGAAACTGGACGTAGACATCAGCGATACACAATTTGAATTCCGTAAAGGCCTAGGTACAAGGGAAGCACTATTTTCTCTCAATGTCCTGCCACAAAGATGCCTAGATATAAATCAAGACATATACGCGTGCTTTACATACTACAATAAAGCATGTGATAAAGTTAGACATGCCCTGCTCATAGAAACATTAGTAAAGAGGAGAATAGACCTCAGAGACATAAGAATAATATCAAACCTATACTATGGCCAAAAAGCAGAAGTACGAATAGAGGGCATGACATCAGAAGAAATAGAAATACAGTGTTCGTCAAGGGTGTATACTATCACCAATCCTCTTTAATCTGTCCTCAGAGGACATAATAAATAGGGCACTTGATGATCAGAACATAGGCATTAAAATCAACGGCATGACAATAAATAATCTGAGGTACGCTGACGATACAGTTATTTTGGCTGGAACACATGAAGACCTACAGACGCTAATTAATAGAATGGTCACAGTAAGCGAAGAATATGGACTATCACTGAACATAAGCAAAACAAAATATATGCTGATAAGAAAAACAACTCAGGATATTCGTAGGATATATATGTAAACAATCAACCTATTGAGAGAGTAAGAGAATACAAATACCTAGGCACGACCATTAATGAAAACAATGACAGTTCACAAGAAATACGAATCAGAATCGAACAGGCCAGAAGCACATTTATAAGAATGAAGAGGCTTTTCTGCCGCCGGGATCTAAACCTTGAATTAAAAATACGACTAATGAGATGCTATGTGCTATCCGTACTATATTACGGGATGGAAGCTTGGACGCTGAAGGTAACCGACGTGAGGGGACTGGAGGCATTTGAGATGTGGATATACCGAAGAATACTGAGGATTTCATGGGTAGAGAGAATAACCAACGTGGAAGTGATGAATCTTATGAATAAGGAGAGAGAAGTTATTACGACAATTAAGAGAAGAAAATTGCAATATATGAGATGTCATGAGGGGAGAAAAATATCGAATACTATAAATTATTATGCAAATCCAAGGAAACAGATCTGTGGGGAGAAGACGAGATTCATGGCTAAAGAACCTTAGAGAATGGTTTGGATGCAATAACAACGAACTGTTTAGAGCTGCGGTCTCAAAATTAAGATTTGCCCTGATGATTGCCAACCTTCGAAACGGAGACGGCACCTAAAGAAGAATGTTTTCAGAGTCAATACTACTCTTTGTCTAGATAAAATAAATGCTTTTCAAATATTCCATTAGCAACACAATTCCTCAACGGTCAGAGAAACAACCAAATAAAATGCATTTAATGTTTTCAGAACAAATAATATTATCGCCCAGACAAGCTATCAAATTTGCAAATATTATTCTAAAACAGCGGCCTGTCGCTACGGTCAGTGGTAAAAAGTCTATTTTTGAAGATTGTAAAAAAGTATAAATATGTGCTTTGTCGCTGGGAGAGTAAATTCACCGCGGTAGACAAAGACGGAACAATAACAACTGATCCTAGAGAAAACATGGCGGAACAGTAAATAGCCAATTACAACACAGCGCGCGAAATATGTTGCCTTGTGATTGGCCGGCATGATGTTTCAGCGACAAGAGCACACTGACGTTCTCTCGAGAATCACTACGAATTAAACCCTTGAAAGGTAAATACGTACGTTAAAATTTGATGTGGGTCCGTTGAACATGATAATATAGCATCGCTGAAATAAAAGCATCAACTTATAAGTGTAGTAATGTTATAAAGGTAAGTAATGTTATAAAAGTTAGTAATGTTATAAGTCAGTAATTAATCATATATTAAAAAGTTATTGTGTAAACAAGTGCCGATTTGGATAAATAAACGCCAAATTAGGAGGGATCTTACCGTTTAATGTTGGGAGTTAAAATTAAAAAAGAATGGGAAAATATTCCTCAAGAAGCAATTTAAAACTACATTGAAAGCATGCCACGTCGCATGTTAGAAGTAATGAAAACAGAAGGTGGCAATACGAGCTATTAATTTTTGAATATTTGTTTATGCTGCTCGATAACATATTTTGTTGTTACTGAATTGTGAATAAAATTAAAAAATTGCAATACTTTTTTAAAAATTTGTTTTCTCTTTTAAAAAGCAGATAATGACGTTAATCAAAATATATTGTGTTATGAAAAGATTACATTTCAAAACAAAATATAATGAAGCTAAATTTTACCGCCCAATTTTTCCACAAGGCATTAAGAATTTAAGGGCAGAAAAGTAACTTTGTTTGTGCCTTTTAATTGGTTAAGACATTAGTAATTTTTGAAAACTAAAACTCAGGCTAACATTCCGAGACACAAGTCGGGTAGGGTATATAACAGTAGGTGATGAATTCTCATATTTTTTTATTACCTGGACTTTTGGGTTACGTCATAATTATGTTATTGATGCCCCCTACACTGACGAAAAATCATAATTGTCACGACATCAAGATTACGACAGATTGTTACTGGGGTTTGTTGTTCCTTAACATCATCTTTATACTGCAAATAACACTTACCACTTTTTAAACTTTCATCTGCTACGATGATCATACAAAACACCCTGGTATAGACTAAATCCTGTACTCCATACGATATCACGTCTACGGTAAACTTTTTAATATCGGATTGGATTTTTTTTCCAATCAACTCTGCAAACGAAAATCCATCTTTGGATACTTCTATATGAACCATTGGTAGAATTTTTCCTGGAGGTAAATTTTTTGCTTGCGATACTAAGTAATCTACAGGTTTTCTTGTATGCTTAATACCCCATAGTCCTTTAGCCGGATGAGAACCTAAAATAGAAATACATTAATACATTTTTTTAAGCACTGAAGTAAATACGTCTTTAAATCTTGTTGTTGTTAATTATTTCAAATAAATATACACAGTGGCAAAAAAGTCCGCATAATGCCTGTAATTTTTGAATTACCTCGTATGCGAAAAAGTAACCTTTATAAAAGTTATTCAGTAAATTATTCCCCACATTTCTACCTGCATGAATTTTTTCTGTCAATCCTGGTTTGGTTGCCATAAAGACCAACTTACTTTTTAATTCAAATTTTTAATTTATTTAAAATTGTAACAAACTATTAATAACAAAATAAATAGCCTAGAAAATTGAACAACTTAACATCGAAATAATAAACAAGTAAAACCTTTTCAAACTGTTCAAAATGACCACCATTTTATGCTAAGCAAAGCGCCAGTCGATCCCTGAACCCGTCCTCAACGTTTAAAAGGAAGTTCTCGGAATGGCCCGAATTTTAGCACTAATTCTGATTTTTAAAGAGAGAAAGTCATTTGGACGGTTAACGTAGATTTTGTTCTTTAATGGTCCCCACAAAAAGAAGTCGAGCGGGGTTAAGTCCGGGGATCGCGCTGGCCAGTCAATATCTTCTGCCTATCCAACGTCCTGAAAATTGCTCGCTTATGTATTGTCTAACATTTGCCGCATTATGTGCAGGTGTTCCATCCTGCTGGAACCATACCTGTTCGTTTATGCCATTATTTACACCCGGTAAAATTATTCTGCAAAAAGGAATTATGTGATTCGTGAGAAGGTTCAGATATTTTTCGCCATTCAAATTACAATATATGAAAAAAGGTCCCACAATATGCCTACTATGCCCGCCCAAACATTAGCTTTTTTGGGCCTCTAAGTATGACCTTCCTGGAACCAGTGAGTATTCTCAGCAGACCAATAACGATAATTGTGTCTATTAACAATGCCATTCAAATGGAAAGTAGCTTCATCCGAGAAAATGATATTTGTTGCGGAGTTATTATCGTTATTGCATATTTCCATCATCAGCTCACAATATTCAGCCCTTCTATCAAAATCGTCCTCGTTTAACTCGTGCACCAACTTTATCTTGTAGGGATGCAACTCTGCTTAAACAAATTTTTCACTAACTGATGAGACACATTAAAATCCATTGTCATTGGCCTGGATGATTGTGTTGGATTTTCATGTATTGAGAGCATGATATCCAAAGTTTTGTCTCCCTCGGTTGTTGTTTAAGGTCGACCTGATCTAGCGGCTTTCCTAACACTGCCTATTTCTCGAAATTCTTTTACCACTCGACACACTGTTGACTGATTTATTTTAGGCCTATTTGGATATAATTTATTGAAAAGTTGACAAACCTGATCTTGCGATCTCTTCATATTTCCATAACCGCTTATTATTAAAATTTCAACTCGTTGTTTTTCATTTAGATGAACCATAGTGTAAACAAATTAGAAATCAGACAACAGAGAATTAAACAGGAACTGAAAATTGACACCTCTTAGGTCGCTGTCATGAATGTGTCATGAAGTTTCTCACTTTTAAGCTGTCATTATCTCGGAAACTCTTGAAGATGAAAATTTGTAATACAAAAAATTCAGAGTTTTCTCAGTAGAATCCAAATATGCAATCATATGGGTGTTCCATTAAAAAAAAAGTAAGTTAGTGTCTATGGCAACCAAACTAGAAATGACAGAAAAAATTCATGCAGGTAGAAATGTGGAGAATAATCTACTGAACAACTTTCATTAAGGTCACTTTTTTGTACACGTGAAGTTAATAACAGAACAAAAACAGTTAACTAAGTATTTCATTCAATAAAGAAAGTATTTTTAAGCAAAATGATAGTGGGGACCTACAAAGTAATAATTTATAATTCTGTTTTCTGTTGTCAATGAATCCTGGGTGCTGACGAAGAGATCAAAATCAGAAACTATCGCAGCAGAGATGACAATTCTTGGGAGAATCGAAGGAGTTACCAGGCTAAACAAAATAAAAATAAACTCATCAGAAACAAACAAGTTTAATTATAACAACAATAGCGAAGAGGAAACTGAGCTCGGTTAGACATATACACGCAGGGTGAAATCGACAAAGAAGAAGAGGAAGACCGAGGAGAGTCTGGATTCAGGAACTGCCCCAAATAGTTACGTCGAGCTCCTGGAATGTAGCGGCACAGACGGTTAGAGACAGGAAAAAATCGAAACCGTTCTCTGTGGCAGAACCCCTCGATGTCTAACGGTATATTAGGAGCCGTATAAGTAAGAAAGTAAGACATAATGAGAGTCGCGTGGTTTTGCTATTCAAGGTGACTATGCTGAAAAGGGAACTCACATTTTTTTGTTGTATGATTTTAAGTCTTGTCCCAAAACCGCCGGGTACCCAAAAAGTTCTTAAGCCCTCAATGGAAGCCGGCCAGGACAGGTTTTAATAGCGGCGTTCGTTTAGTTTGCCTTTGGCAGTGTACTGCTAACGCTATACTTATAAGCTAAATTGTGATTATTATAAAATTAACGAGCTCTATAGGAACACTTCGTCGTACTGATGAGATCCGAGAAAAGATCGAAAGCTATGAGTTACCCCACAAACAAAACTTCTATTGGGAAACTGGATTTGGTTCGCCAATGCGTTTTCCGATACATGATAAATAAGCCCAGTTCTGTCTATGAGGCGTTGGATGACAGAATTTTTCAAATAGCATTAAAATTGACAAAATATTTGGCAAAGTGCATGGCGAAAAATCTGCGTGCATCACTTTTTGTGTCGAAATTCTCAGCATGGCACATCCTTTGATTGGTTGGTGATTTATAATTCTTTATTTGTTTTGCCCAAAGATGCATATTTTTGGATGACTTTACCGGATGAAAAAATTGAATCACCATATTTTGTTTTTGATTTAGAGGCGATATGGAGTACAAAGAGAACAGGCGCTACTGCACCTACACGTAAATATAATCGTTGCTTAAATAAAAAATAGGACTGACGTACCTGGAAATGCTTTTTTGTTGGCTTGTACAAGAAGTCAATGTTTCTTTGAATATATTTGTTTCCTTCTTTCAAACAACCTTTAGGTATTTTTTTAAAAACTTAATATTGTGTCCAAGTCACCTTTGTGATAGTGCAAGCACGCTAAGCTTTACGGCAATTGCAAATTGACATAGGTGACTTTGCCAAATTTTTGAACAAAAATATTTGGACTATTTTAGTTATTGTGCTAAATGAAAATAATAGGTAAGACAAAGTTATATCGCACATGAAGGGTACACGGGAAAAAGGGACTTTTTTGCCAAAATCGCGATATCTTTAGTTAATAGTTTTTTACATGTACCTTTACCTCCCATATCCAATACTAGCAAAAACGCGCTTATAGAATAGGTAGCTATTTACACTTGAAATACACCAATTTACGGGAATAACGAGCGCGTTCCGCGCGTACGGCACAAAAACGGGACGAACGTCGCGATTTAGCGCCATTTATCTCATGGTATTGTTCAGTAATATTACTTCGACCATGATAGAAGAAAGATTCTATATTTTGTGCTAATCGTGTTAATTTTCGTACCGATTTAAATATGGAAAGTGATAAAAGTAGTGATTAATTAAATGTAAAAAATTCAATGGAGCCTAAAAGTAAGAAAATTAAATCTAATGGTAGAATAAGGGGCGTTAAGAAGAAAATAGACTTCAAAGTCACGAAATTGTAACTGTTTAAAAAAATGTTTTGCTTTAGTGCCCTATGATACAAAAAATAATATATTAAAACATTTTACCATGCTGAACTCGATTGATGCACAAAATTCCTATCTCTGGTTTATTATCTGTACTTACTGTTCGACGTAAGATATTGAAATAAGATGCTAAGCACTATGAAGCATCATATAAGAATAGAGTCCGGGTTGTCGTAGAAGATAACATGAAATAACTTAACGTGTGCTGTAAAGCGTTCATGGAATATCAAGAAAAACTTGATAGCAAATTTAGAGGAAACAGCACATGCTCCTGAAGATAAACGAGGTAGGCACGCAAACCATTTTAATAAACTTTCCGTAAAAACTAGAAGTTTGGTAAGGCAACATATTAATTCGTTTAAAGACCGGGGTAGCCATTATAATCTTAAGGACTCTGCAAAAGTATACCTTTCTGCTGAGGTGAATGTAAAAAAGATGCATAAGATATTTTCTGAACTTCACCCTGACAATAAAATATCGTACGAGTCGTATAGACAAGTGCTTTGACGTGATTTCAACATTTCTGTGGGATATCTCCGTACAGACGCGTGTAGTACTTGTGATGACTTCACAATAGAAATTAAAAACTTAGAATCTGAGAAACCGGCAAAAGAAAATTATAAAGAAAGGTTACCGATATGTGCAGAAATCAGAAGATTAACTACAGAAAATATGATACATAAGAAAAAAGCGAAAATGTTTTATAATCGAAAGCAGACAGCTAAGACAAATAATAAAAAAAATTCCAACACAGGCAATTAGTATGGACTATGCAAAAATCTTCAAGCTCCAAATATTCCAACAAACAATGTAGGTATATTACAAGAGACAACTTTCAGTATGTGCACATATTATCTACCTCCGAAAGTTCTTCTAGGTCTATTCAGACACTAAAGGGAAAAAGGGTCAGATAATGTGTGCTCATTACTTCATCATTTTATCCAACACTTACATATAATGTGAAAGTTCGATTTCCGACTAATAAAGTAGCTTATAACTCACATGTGGGTTATAACCATAACTCACTAGTGGGCTATGTTTATAACTCACACAGGCACATCTTTTATCACACCAGTCGATAAATTCTTTGAAGGTTTTATCATAACTATCTCTCGACTTGTGGGGAATAATAAATACATACGCTAGGTCAGCTTCTTTTTGAATTTGGGCTGGAGTTTTTTTATATTTTGAAAAACCACCATCGAGAATGGCAAAAATAATAATTTGATTTACTCTCTTTAAATTTTTGTTATTAATCAATTCCATAACAACAATAATCACACTAGCCTACTCTTACGTGTCAAATTTGTCATTCAAAAATATGTCAATTAAAATATAATACAGGGTTTTCCAGTTTACATTGAGACAATATAATTTTCTATTTTTTATTAATATCATCAAGTGTTGGATAAAATTTTGTATGGCACTCGTGTGTTAGGTCATATAAGTCACTCGGGAATTAGCCCTCTCGGCCTACGGCCTCGAGGGCTAAACATTTCCCACCGTGACTTATATATTATAACATAACACACTTGTACCATAAATAACTATTATATATAACTTTTTAAATTCGGCAGTAAAGCATCTACAAATACTTTGTGACTCCTGCAGTGGTCTACAGAAGAATTTTATTTTTTTCTGAGACTAGGACCTAAGCAGTACCAGCGCGATTTCCGAAACGGAGATTACCAGATAGAAGGGGTTTTCAACAAGTCTTTACTACTGCTGGAGAATCTGGTATGTTTCCAAGTACGAGAATTGTATCTGAACGGGAATCGAGACTTGATGTTCAACTAGAAGAGGCTATCCTTAACGCCGTCGAATATGATTCAAGCTTAAGTACAAGGCGAATTGCCGATACCTATCAAATTCCACTTGCCTGAAGGGATCTCCACATTAATTGTTTATACCCATGTTACTTACAACGATTTTAACATTTGCAAGATGGTGATCTTGCGTTAAGGATGCAATTCTGCAATTGGATTAATGCAAATCAAAAACTATATAAGTATGTTTTACTCAATGATGAAGCACCTTAGGTAATGATTACAGTACTATTTCTTCGCGAAGCGACTTCGTGAATTAATAATTTACGAAGAAATATCAGTGATCAGAGTAAAACCACCACCACCATGTTGGCTATTAAGATTCTTTTAACGGAGCGACAACATATTGGAAGACACTCCTCTTTTATTTTAAATAAAATCGATCTGATATTGATATTATGTTGAACACGTAATTTTTTTCATCATTTAGTAAATCGGTTAGGACACCTTTTTGGCGTATTTTATGTAAAAAATGTGGTGGTCAGGTTTAAACATGTTTTAATCCAATTAAAAAAGACTTAAAAAGTATACAAATTTGCAAAGTTTAAGATAATGATGTCATATTACCACGACACCTTAATACAGATAATAATAAATTAAGACTCTTACAGGAAATAAATATGTACTTGACACATATAGCAACTTCATGTAATGGAACCTGGTGATTATTTGGTTATACATGGCATGTACAATTAATAATAATAATAATAATATTTATTTCAGAATTACATAAATTACATTTATATAAAATGAAATAGTTTCAATATAAATGTCTAAAAGCTAATAATAATTAGGAATTTTTCTAAAATACTCTTCTATGCTGTAAGGTTCAATATCGAGAAGTACCCTGAAAATCATTTTTTTAAATTTCCCTATATTAGTTACCTACCTGTTTCATACCAATTGGTAAACTATTATAAAATCTGATACAATTGTAGTATGCTTCTTTTTCGTACATTGTTAGTCTATGTCTAGGAAAAGTATAGTTTATTGTTCTGGTAGGATAAGTACCCTGAGACTCATTGCTTCTAAATAGTAAGCGATTTTTACAAAAAAATAAGACACACCCCTGTATATAAACAGCAGCGACCGTAAAAAGTCTGTTTTCTTTAAATCTACCCCTACAGGTTTCTATTAGGCCAAGATTAAAAAGGGTCCTAATGGCCCTCTTCTGACAGATAAACAGTCTTCCTACATCACTACAATCTCCATACAAGATAATACCATATCTAATATGTGATTCAAAAGTTGAGTGGTAAATCATTTTTTTCGTGTCAATATCAATATATCTAGAGTCTAGTCTAGATACACTGCTCCTGCTGTTTTACCTGTCATCGCCTTGGCCCCATCTGTACAAATGTCAATGCAATTGTTCCAACTGACATTATTTTCTTCAAAAAATATATTTATTTTATTAAAAATTTCTTCCCCGGTAGTGTTTGTGAGCAGCGGTGAACACATAAGCATGTCTTCTTCAAAAGAACTTTCATATGGATATCTCACGATAACCAGCAAGATAGCCAAACTAGCGACATCAGTTGACTCGTCCATTTGCAAGGCGAATCGTGTTTTTTGTAGACGTGTAACTAGTTCTTGTTTGACGTAGCTTGCCAGATCATGGATTCGCCGTGAAACAGTATCGTTTGATAGCGGCACAGTAGAAAGATGCTTTGCAGATTTTTCATCGAGCATACATTTTGTTATGTCTAATACACATGGCTTTATTAAATTCTCAGCGATAGTGTGCGCTTCACCTGCTTGTGCAATGCGATAGCTAACTAAATATGATGCCTCCGTGGCCTTTTCGTTGATAGTTTTTGTTACATGCATCATATTTTTTTGACTTTCCAATAACTGATTAACTAACTAATAACTGAATTTTTACGAACAAAAAATTCTTTATTCTTGTCTTTAGACTCGGGGTGTACCTACAGTTTGTAAATGTCAGCGCAATTTGGCAGGTGCCATGGAACTATTAGGAAGCAGTTTACTACATAGCATGCAGAGAGGTGAGCCGTTGGAATCAACAAATCCGAAACTGATATATGATTCATCATACTTCCTTTTTTTCGTCTTTGAAACCGTCGAGCTTGACGTCGTGGCATCATCGTCTGGATCGGTGATTGCTATATTCTCCGCGCGTACTGCTTTTGAACATTCAGCGTCATTAGAAGATGTTGTTGCAACACGTTTAACACCTTTAAGCCAACGTTCCATTCTTCTTTATTTATAATGTTACACGTCAGGATGGTGGGGTCTAAATAATGCACAATCGTTACTGCGTATAAGAGACTAAGTTTAGTACAATGAAGAAATGTATAAAACTGAGACAACAGAATACAGCAGGCAGTAGAACAATGAACACTAGTTTCTCGCTAGCGAGCTTGTAAGTAGGTAGGTAGGAACTTATCGCTCCGAACGCTAATCGTCAACTGACTGACGAGGCGCGACGCGCGATCGCCGCTTTTATACTTAGTCCTAGACTCGATCTCGAATATTCTCGAAAACACTCGAGTCGGCGCCTTTGATAAACAAAAAGCAAAAATAAAAAGAGAAATATAAAAATTGCGTTGTAAACAATTCAGAGGCGGCTTTTATCAAAGGGACTGCGCGCTCACAAGTATACAAGTATACATGTTGATACCAAACTTATGAGATATTGTACCAGCTATTGTAACACATGTTTATACAAATACAAATAAATAAATAAATATACCTACGCGCGGCCGCGGAGTCAAAACGTTCGACCAGAGAGAGGTAATTTGATTTTTTTTCTAAATTCTTGAGGAACCCCTACAGAGGTATCGCGGAACCCTAGGGTTCCGCGGAACACACTTAGAGTATAGCTGATCTAGACAATACTCGAAATGTATAACATATTCTGTTAAATTTTGTGACAGTGTAATCAACATGTTTTTCCCAAGAAAGATTGCAATCCTATACCATTCCCAAAAACCTAGTGGTGTGCTCTAGATTTATATTGGTACCATTTATACTTATATTCTCTGGTTCTTGTAATCTTGATCTCTAAACATATCTAAATTTTCAAAAAATGCTGCAAGGCACCTTAATCCCTCGTGTCTTCATTTATTTAACGATCGTGTAATGTTGGCTATTACTTATTTATAAGTAGGAAGTTTGCGACCCGAGCATAAAACAAGTGGAGAATTTTTTTGGAATGAATAAAAGACCTTACACGCAAGTATAAATAGTCCTACAACTATGTATCTCTCTAGTGGTTTGAATATTTTATGGCATACAAGATGTTTGTAAGTGATATTCTGTGTGTTTTTGGTCGCAAACTCGTGAAATACGGGCGCGGATCCAGGATTTTCTCGACGGTGCGGTGGGCGCAAAAGGTAAATGAAGCCGCAGGCGATTTTTTCTTAGACTACGCCCAAATTTCGTCAGAGCAATAGTTACAGTTTAAAAAAAGAAACAAAGAAAAATTTTAAGAATTTTAATATTTATTCTGAAATAAAGTTCAGTTTTCGTTTCTTTCTCGCAAACCTATCTATTATATTTTGTGTGTTTAAATATATTGATAATATGCATATGTATAAAAGTGCATGACCATTTAGTCTGTCTTGAGGAACGGTACATCGGAGGTATGTTTTTAAAAGTCTAAACATCAAGAAACTTCGCTAGCAGTAGTTACAGAGAAAGGACGCATAGAAATAATTTTTAAGTGCAGAAATGCTTATTACTCTCGAATGAGACCCTGAAATCGTTTTTTTTTTTAATATTTTCGAACCCGTTCATAATTAAATTTTGAAATTAGGTGTGCTTATAAACTTTTAACGATAAATCAGTTTCTGAATTCAGAATTTCAAAAATTTAGTCATAGGCGTCACATACCGGGGTGGCTAAGGGTTAAAATAATCCCATTTTTTCAACCAGTCTTTTTTTTTATTATTTTCTTAATTCTTATTATTTAACTTTAAAGTATTCTACGTAAATAAGGTACCCTTAGTTCACCTTGATAGGACTTACAGTTTTTGAGTAAAATCGTTTTAAAGAAAATCACGTCCATAAAGGTGATAATTAATAAGAATAATAATCGAAGTGAAATTTGTGAATAGAAGGCCATGGATTAAAATTAATATTTGTTTCCTTTGACATTTCTGTGTCAGATATTTTCTGCTGTTATTACTGTTGTAAAATAAGACATAATAAATAAGAAAATGCAAAATTTTTCAAACCACAAGCTTACCGATATTTATTTTGTATACGGATATTATAATGGACTTTCTTTTGCTGCGGTACAGTAATATCGCAGACGTTTGCGGCAACGGAGACTTCCTGGACGCAAAGTATTTGAGAGGGTTTATAGAAGTTGTTAGTCAACATTTTGTGGTCTGATGAGGCAACATTTAGTGGAACTAAAGTGTTTATTACTCGTAACACTTACTTTTGGCACGATGAAAATCCAAGAGCAGTCCGAAGAACTAATTGTCAATATAGGTTCTACATCAATTTGTGGGCGGGAATAATTGGAAATCAGTTAATTGGTCCATTTGAAATGCCCAATAATTTAACCAGCGAGAGATATTAGGTCTTTCTTCAAAATCAGTTAGCAGGACTGTTGGACGAAGTCCCTTAAGGTCCAGGTTGGGAATGTATTTCCAACACGACGATGCCCCTGCCCATTTTGGACGGCCTGTTCGTCACTGGTTAGATGAGAATTATCCTGAAAGGTGGATATGCAGATCCTAGCCAGCGGGATCGCCGGACTAAAACCCACTCGATTATTATTTTTGGGGTCATATGTGCAACATAGTTTATGCAACGGAGGTGGATACCCGTGAGGATCTGCTTTAGTGAATTTTTCAAGCTGGAAATGAAATAAGAAGAAGTCCTTTTGAGATTCTTCGGGCATCTCACAACATTCGCCGTAGAGCTGGACTTTGTATCAGAGAAAATGGTAGTTTATTTGCACACCTTCTCATGGAGTAGTTCTTGGTTTAAATTTAAATTTTATTCTTCAAAAAATGTTTGTTAAACAACCCCATTTCATGTCGCATTATTACTCCCTAAATAAGTTGCCCTATTTATTTCGTTTTCAATTTATTTAGTTTCACAAGAGGCGTAAGAGCTGACTTCGTATATTTTAAAAGCATTTACTTTCATTAATTTTGTAGTTTTTAGTATATTTTTGATATAAAAGCTGACGTGATTTTCTTTAAAACGATTTTACCCAAAAACTGTAAGTCCTATCAAGGTGAACTAAGGGTACCTTATTTACGCAGAATACTTTGAAGTTTCATAAGAAGAATTAAGAAAATAATAGAAAAAAGACTGGTTGAAAAAATGGGATTATTTTAACCCTTACCACTCCGGTATGTGACGCCTATGACTAAATTTTTGAAATTCTAAATTCAGAAACTGATTTATCGTTAAAAGTTTATAACCATACCTAATTTCCAAATTTAAATATGAACGGGTTCGAAAATATAAAAAGAAAACGATTCGGGTTCGTCATTCGAGGGGGGTAGCTTCCTTAATAAGCATTTCTGCACTTATGTCCATATGAAAGAATTCTATTATTTTTAGGTGGAGAATATGATGGTAAAGTACTGCCCCTTAATTTCAGGACACCCTGTATATCTTTGTCACAGGCCTCCAAAGCATCTAAAATTATATAGATTTTTGAACATAGTCTTTTTAAAGAGATCTACTCCTGCCATTGCAGGATTGCCTAAAATAGGGCAAAATTTTTCTACAATAATTTTGACGATCTGTTTGCCAATATTTCAGTTTTGGTTGTTTTGTTTTGATAATTTTTATATATTCTCACTTCTCAGGTTAGTCATCAGAAAACAGATATGTAAGTACATAGAGTAATAACACGTAGTAACGGATTAATCTCAAATAAATACTTACCTAAATATTTGACAGTATACGTTAAGGGCAAGTCGTTTATTGTTATCAGCGGTTCCTTATCTTTATCACCCATATTTGATTTTTTAATAAGTATACAGACACCACAAAGAAACTAGTTTCACCTATTTAAACACTAAAATAATAACTGGAACAGGTATTTACGTATCACAGACCACTGCACTCTATAATATTTTACCACCTGAACTACATGACATCCGTTTTAAGCATCCTGTTTGTCACGTTGGTTCCGCTCAAAATATTACCTTTTTCACTTGTTGGAAATAATCTGCCCCCTCCCCTGTTTTGTTTTATCGGATTATATCACGTAACGATTTGTGGGCGATAAAAAATCATGAGTATGATGCACATACTATAGGGTGACACCAAAATGTTGAATATCAATGTACCTATGTTTTTTTTTCATTTTCAATAGATAAATGTCAGGGGTTTTAAATTAGATTAGCTTAAACCTATCCTAGAATACCTATTTTTGAAGAATTATTTATTAAATAAATAATAGATATTTTACAAGATTATCATGCAGTATTACTTCACTGGTCTAACTCTCTCAAATTGTGTTCCGCGGAACCCTATGGTGTTCCATAAACACCTCTTAAGGGTTCCGCAATCTTAGGTGATCTTATTGACATTCAAAAAAGTAAATTAAAACAATAAACTTTAACGCCTTTAAGTAAAGAAGTGGTCAAGGTGCTATACCAGTTGTTGAAAAATTGATAACACAGCCTTGTTTTCTTTGGTTATAATCTAAAAATTACCCAAGATACCTTTTTTAAAGATTTATTAATTCTCGATAGAATGTCTTCTTATTATTTTCGTTATAACTCGCAAACTATGTCTAAAACGAAAAAATTACTAGATGGCTTTTCTTGTAGTGCTTTTAATTTCTCTCAATAATCATGCAAGAAAACACAGCAAAATGTCAAGAGACCTTTTTCAAAGATAAAGAAGAATACTAAATTTATTTCCTACAAAAAAACAACAATGTTTTTTCGATATTTTAAGAGATATTCGCAATTGAATTCCTTTGCAAAGGAAATATTAAAAAAAAAAAACCGCTAAACCGACATAAATCCAGTCAATTTTGAAGACCACGCGGCTTATTTTAAAATAAACAGAAGGATTTTTAATTTATCTTACAAAAAAGGAATATTCCCTTCTTGCTGGAAAACTGCGCAAGTCTAGCCCAAACCCAAAGAAAGGCAAGAAGACTTTGTCAAACAACTATCGTCCAGTCGCATTGCTTTCGGATATCAAGAACGTTATATTAAAAGTTATGGAAAAAACTAAAAATCCTATATATAGCTTTGCTGATGACAGAACACTTGTACGTACATCTTTTACTTTGGATGCTCGAACATCGACTGCTAATGCACATCTCTACAGGCAGCAAGAGGTCTTACATCTCAACAAAGACCTGGAAGAAATTCTGTCTTGGGGTGACAGAAACCAAGTAGAATTTAACGCTAAAATTACCCAGATGAAAAATGAATGTTGAAGAACCGGATATAGTCATGGCAGGACACTCGATTTCCTTGGCTTCATCAATTCATTGATTGGACGTCAATTTGGATAGTCATATGTCTTGACATAGTCACGTTGCGGCCATTGCTAAGGCAGCCTCGCAGAAGCTTGGAATACCTTTCCGAACTAAGAACTTCTACACACCCCAACATCTTTTGATGCTCTATAAAGTCCAATAAAGCTCTGTTCCTAAACACACCCTGAGATTGCTAGACTCCATTCAAAGAAGAGCCATTCGCCTGATCGGTGACCACGAATCTGACAAACGACCTAAAAAGCCTTGAACGAACAAGATAGGGAAAAAACTGTTAAAATTATATATTAAAAATTTTAAACAAAATATCTAGTCTTTTTCATACATCACTACTGTATTCCTCTAAAAACTTAAACTTAAGATGCTTGAATATGAATGATACATTGAAATAAGGTGGAGAGAACAATTTAATGAGCCACAATTATAAAATTCAGATGCATGATATGGGACGATCTGCCTCTTTGTCAAAATACCAAGACCATCAAGTTAAGGTCAATTGTATATATGGGGCCTATATTGTATAACATGATATCTAACTAACTAATATCTAAGAACTAACCTGAACTGACCCAAATATTCGTAACGTAATAAATGATAAACTTTACTAGGAAATGTTTGGTGAACATCTATGATTTTGAAGTTCTGTCCAGCGACTATACGAAATGTGCATATTATGTACAGCATGCTTAATTAAAATTGTATTGTTAAGTTTTATCCTTGTGGGAATGTTTCATTGTATTATGTAAATTAAATTATTAACACATACCGATATTAGGGGATTTAGCTGTTATGATTTGAGAAGCTATAATAAAAGTGTACATTTTACGGAAAATAGTTGCTCCTTGTAAAAACTCGAATATTATGATATAATAGTAATAATAATAATAATGATGCTACTTTATTAGATGTTAATGTATATACATACTTATTATTAAATAAATAAGTAAATAAAAAAAGCCATTATCAAGAAATATTTTTGAGGTAAGTTAATGATGACTTTTAGATTAAAATTCAAACTAGAATGTTACAGAGTGTGACCCGCTTACGCTACGGATTTATTTAACTCGAGCGACACGAGACAGGATCATTCTAAAGTCGAAGTGATATAGGACACGTTTTACGTCTTTAATCGGGTGACGCTCCTGTACCATTCTAGTTGAATTTTAGTCTACTAACTCTAAACTTTCAAGATCATCAGTAACTGTAACAAATGTTACCTTAAATTTAATATAATAAACAATATATGTACAATTTATAGATCACTCTCAACGAAAATAAAAGACTTCTTAGAAGATATTGACAAGTATACAGGGTGACAATTTGAAAACGAACAGCATTTAATATTGCCTCTACCAATGATAGTATGAAAATTTCGCGAAACACGTCAATTGATATATCAAGTGGGAAATTTTTTAAGGCATTTGTTGTCGTGTTACTTTCAACCCCCAGACCCCCAGGGCACCTACCCCTAAAATTTTAAATGGCAACCCCTATTTCTTTTGCCATTTTTGTGTTCCTTATAAAATTCTACATAAACTGTATCTTTTTTTTTTCAAAACTGTGATTATTAACCTCACAAATTAATAAAATGTATTTAAATAAACATTTAAATAATGCAACTCCTTGAAAAATTATGATAATGATAATGAAATACTGGAAAGCTCACCTTTCCTACTTTATGAATTGTTCAAAATGGGTTTCATTCTTCTCCAAGCACAAGTATAGCCGATATTTAAACTGGTTTCGGACGTTTTCAAGAGTTTCAGGTGAAATAGCTCTACACTCCTGTACAATTCTTGGTTTTAATTGTTCAAAGGAATCTGGTTGAGTTTCAAATACAACGGATTTCAAGTGACCCCATAAGAAAAAATCCAGCGGTGTCAGATCTTGTGACCTAGGTGGCCATTCTATGGGTCCCCTCCTACCAATCCACTGCTCTGGGTAATGATTATCCAACCACCCTCTTTACTGGGCGTACATAATGCGGAGGCGCTCCGTCCTGTTGGAAGTGGAGCAAATGTTCATCTAGAGCAACATTTCCATTGGCATCCCTTTGACTTTCCACCTCACGAATTATGAGAGGTTCAATTCCTGTGTCTAACATTTCTGCATAAATTTCACCATTTAGATTTCCATTGATAATGAGGGGACCGATGATACTATTGCCTAATATACCCGCCCAAACAATTATTTTTTGACGGTATTGCGTATGCCCCTCTCTTATAATG
This sequence comes from Polydrusus tereticollis, assembly GCA_963920685.1. Lineage (NCBI taxonomy): Eukaryota > Metazoa > Arthropoda > Insecta > Coleoptera > Curculionidae > Polydrusus > Polydrusus tereticollis. The sequence goes on along the minus strand of OY987326.1, from coordinate 38,397,325 downwards.
TGTTGTAATATGACAGTTTTGTTTGTTGACCTTGCCATTGAAGTAAAAAGTGCATTCGTCACTGAAACAGTTATTCTTTATTAACCTGGGCTGAGTAATAATCGTATCCGTCATAATTTCGCAAAACTCAATACGTCTGTCCGGGTCCTCGTCCCCTAATTCTTGAGTAATTAGGAGTTTGTATGAATAAAATTTGTGAAGCTTCAATACTTTCCTGACTGACTCACGCGACAGTCCAGTTTGATCTGCAACTTTACGAAGGGACGTAGTGGGAGCCATAGCAACTTCACCAAGAACCTCAATCTGAGCGGCCTCATTGAGCAGTCTTGGCTCATTCCTTTTCTTATTGCAAACAGATCATGTTTCTTCAAATTTAGCCGTTCTTGCAAAGCAACGATTTTCAGCTCCGTAAATGAAAATCATTTCTACGCGTTCAGCCCTCGAGCGATTTCGACGGCAAAAAATCTTCGGAATGATTTTCGATAATTTCCCTATCCCTTAATATATTACTACAGATAATTCCACAGTAGAAGCGATAATTCCACAGTAGAAGCGATAATCCCCCAGTGGGTAGCTATCAATCATAATCAAGTTTTTACTACTACTGTGTACTAACAATCATACAAATCCATAATTTTTGACTGTTTATAAATATATTATTTATTATGTACTTTTCTTAATTTTAATACTAACTTAATACTTTACATTATATTTATAAATATATTTAAAAAATAATATTAATAATAATATTATATTTTCTTTACCAACATTGGAGGCGTCTTTTGCATTTCCTGGTATATGGATATTTAAGTGTAACCACGGTTACCGCAAAAACTTTTATTATTGAACTTACTTATGTCAATCTGCGACATTTAAAAAGTGAATTGATTACAAATCAAGATTTCTTTAAAGATATGGAACGTTTTGGTAGTCACTAGTAGCTGAATATAGACAGTTCTGACTCAGTGGTGCTGGTGGTGCGTTTTACGATCTAACCCAGGTGGTGCAGGTGGTGCGTTTTATGACCTAACCCGGGTGGTTCGGTGGTGCTGTTTACAAAATAACCCGAAATTAAACCCGACTTTTTACGACCTAACCCAAGTGCTTTCATGAGGCGGCTTCTTATCTAACCCTAATTTGAACCTGAATATTTATGAACTGACCCGAGATAAAACCCGACTTTTTACGACCTAACCCATATGCTTTCGTGAGGCGGCTTCTCATCTAACCCTAATTTGAACCTGAATATTTATGATCTGACTCGAGATAAAACCCGACTTTTTATGATTTAACCTTAGTGGAAACGCCGCTGCTAAAGCGGGATAATTAAATCCCAATTTTTATAAGCCATCCTTAAACCCGACTTTTTACGATCCGACCTGAGCCATCCTTAAACCAGACTTTTTATGATTTAACCTTAGTTGAAACGCCGCTGTTAAAGCGGTATAGTAAAAAACATTATTTATATTTTCTAACTTAGTGAAACGCCGCTGGCGGGTAGTAAAGCGAAATAAAACCCTAATTTATATGGTCTAACAAGATAAGTATAATAAGGCGGTACATTATTTGCCACCGCAATAATTATTTATACCTAAATGATCCTCTCAAACCCTCTGCCGACTCGATTTAAAAAGAAAGGGACATAAACCTTTATTTATTATTCCGAAGGACCTTCATTAAAATTCAGTAGCATATCTAATAATTGTTTTCAATTTTGCACCACTTATAAAAAATACAATAAAATAATTACCATCTAGAACCATTAACTAGCGATTTCTTTGTACTGGAAATGGATAAATTATAGGACTATCTTGTAATGAGAACAGAGTAGACAATAAATAAAACTTAAATACGTATAAAATACCAAGCAGGTATAGGTACTATACAACTTGTGTTCGCCATCAGGTAAAAGCCCTCATAATGCTTTTATAAAAATTTTGGATAATATCATAATATAAGTAAATAGGGTACAATTTCAGGAAAAAAGTAAAAAAAATTAATTCACAGTGTAAAATTGTAGTTAAATGGATTGTAAATACGAAATAATATAAAAAGCTACCTTTTGTTTGCGATGATGTATGCACAATAACTCTATATTATTCGATCCTTAAACTGAAAATACCCACTAGATAGGTATCATAAGCTGTATTTGTCATCAGGTAGAACCCCCAATAAAATTATGAATATTAGGCGTAGGCATCAAAGTAGCAATCTTAACTTATTTTCAACACGAGCATAAAAATATGGGGTTGTTAAATATTTTACAACCTTAATTCTCAATGTCAACAATAAGCAAATCACGTTGGTTTTTTTAATTTATTATTAATCTGGCTAACTTAAGAAACTGACAATATAACGACCATGTGAAAGCAATTGCGCTGCAAAATATAGTGTATACCGACTCTGAGCTAGTTAATTAAAATCCCAATTAGCGCTAAAAAAAAATCAATTAGATATTTACTTTAGATATTTTAATAAAAAAATTCAATATTATTAGCGTCACCTACGCATAGGGTTAAAAAGTATGAGAAACTTTGTGAACATCATTTTCCATAGTTCTTCGACCACCACATCGATGTCACATTACAATATTCTCGCCGACATTTAACTTTTGGAATTAGCATAATAACAAATCCTTTACAATGAATTAAACAAACGCATACATAATTTTAAAATCTTATAATGCGTAACAGCTCCAAAATCTAACAAGTTTGGACTAGTCGAATGACGTCAGTTTACATCTGTAGAGAATACCCAACTCTCAAATCATAAAAAATGGTCAAACCTTGTCGGTAAATACCCTTCTATGATGCAGGGGAAGGACAGGTAACTCGAGATGCTTATAAAGAACATTATTTGCTTATTTCTAGACTCTTAAAAATTAGATGCAATCGAACAATAAATGTTTTCATCATGTATATTTATCAGTAACACATTACCTTCGACATATGTAAATTAAAATTGATAATTACTTGCCTTAGTACTTTTTTAGAAGCTTGAATCATTGCATATAACCGTCTGAGGGTACCCAAACTTCCCCTAACATATTTCTCCGTAACCGGGGAAAAAGAGGTAAAAAAGCAAAATAACAGCTCCAAGTGTCTTTGCGAACAATCGGCAATAAAATAGAGTATTTCAGTTTTTAATTTTTCGTAAATAAAAGTTGGTTAGATTAATAGTCTCTGTGAATATAATAATATAAGCAAAGTGATATGCCGTAAATTTAGGAGTACAGTATAAATTATCCCTCTATTAAAATATACCGCAATAACTAACTAGCAAAGGATTTTTGATATTTTGAATATATTTGATGCTCATAGCATTATCACATTTCCAAAGGCTCTAAATTTTAGAAAAATGCTCTAATAGAATATGTTTTTTTTTTTAAAATACGACCTACAACAGTCTCTGCTACAGCATGGCTGACTCTGTAGGAATTTCTGTGAGACCATAATAATTATATCAATAATCGAGTCGTCCTTATGATAATATTTTCTTCCAATATCCGACTACACTATCCATAAAAGTTATGTTAGAAAATTCATAATTATTGAACGCATTGTAATTTTTTAAAAAGAAATTCACTTCACACACAAAGATGAAGCCAATCAATTGATGAAAATAATGCAAGTCAGTATGCGTATGTTATGGCTAACTGTTTAAATGTCTATTCCTTCCACGTTTGTCGGAAGAAATACTTTTTTTATACTAGTATTTTAGTTGAAAATAAGATCGTAAATCATCTGTACAAAACAAGCGTCCCTTATGGATTTGAACGAAAATCATAGATTCGACTATTTTCATGAAAAATAAATCTAAGTGCGGAATAATGCAGGGAGATTATCTATTTTCTTGGTTTAGAAAGTGATGTAGTTAAGATTTATAACTTAGGAATAAATAAATTATTATTAATCTTTTCGACCTATTTCTCTTGCATATTTAATTTCTTTGATAGTAAGAACTAATCTTTTTATTTTACAAAGGTAAAAAAAAAAGCTAAAGATCGGCGTTGTCAGTCAGGTATAAGAACTGATTTAACACGATGGTTTTTGTACAAACGTTCACATACAATTGTATGCTTTTTAACCGATTGTGTCGGAAAAAATGACGTTTTATAGATTAGATATTTAGACGAAGAGCTAACCTTCTCAATAAAGTATTGATTATTGCCCTGCTAGCTAGACAACACTTTTTATGTTAGTCAAAAAAAAATTTTTTTTCGGACGCTATTACAGATTTCATCGTTAACTAACAAACATTAAGACCAAAAAATTAGCGTGCAAGATGAAATGTATAGGTTCACTTCATTTCTACATTATTTTACAACTCTCAATCGCATTAAAAACAAGATCAAATAAAAAATAACTTATGACATATGGACGAAAAATGTTTTTCGGGCTATTTAGGTTAGCGGCCGCATTACGTCTGAAATACTACATTTTTCGAGCTTATAACATAATTTACTATTTTAACGTTAAAATAGGGGAAATGATGTATCGAAATGGGTACTTTTTTTTGTCGGTCACGAGATTATAGTTTCTTTTAAAATGAACTCTAATATTTACAACACAAATTATCCTTTAAGCCACATTAGTTTAAAACTCGTCTGTCGCTTTCTCTCTATTGTGAGTTTGATTAAAGTATAGCGTAGTATATATTTAGATGAATTTCGTAAATGTTGAATACTTTCAAAACTGAAAAAGCCGCCCTTTGCAATAAATATCTCCGTAGAGTTAGGTACCCTGCAGATTAAGGGTATTTCAGCGGATAATCATATACAAATTCAAAGATTTTGTCTATTTTAATGGATTAACAAACAATATCTATAGGATGACTTTACTGATAAAAAAAAAAGAACAAAAATCCATAAAGTCTAGGCTCACATGAAATTCCATAAAGAGCAGCTGCATAGCCTTATCACATCAAACTTTATTTTTATTTCGTTCTATTGTCAAAAGTCTGTGTTTAGGAGATTATCGTTCATTTTAAAATGAACTCTAATATGTACATCACCATAAACTACCTCTTAAGCCGTCTTAAAAATACACTTTTCGATTTGCCTCAATATTGATTTTCTAATATTAAATATCTACAATAGTCGAAATTCGCTCGCTAATACCTATGTATGCAAGGTTTCTTCAAAAAATGACAATTTTGTTGTTTAATGGCTTGAAAAAATGGAAAAAGGAGGTTTTTGCATTCATTTATTTCCAGATGAGTGTTAAAAATACTTATAAAACTCGGTATACCGAAGATCAAGCATTAATGAGAGGGTTGAGTCCTGTTTGCCAAATCCTGATTTTTAATTTGACGTTGGCAACGGTACAATTTTTTAACATTTATCATAAGAGGCGTATATTTTTGGGGCTTAGATCTACCAGTTTATCCACGCCCCATTTATTGTTAGTGCTTTAGTAATTTTACTTTCCAATTATTTTTTACCAAAACGCGTAGTTGAAACAGTGTCTATATCAGACGATATAATAAATTTTTAGGATTAATTTGCTTACAAATACACTTCAATTTATTTAGGCTAAAGCAGCCAGACATATACTGGAACTACGAAAACCCTATTACAATTTGGTTGCCTAGAGAAAATTTTGTAAAAAACATAGCTTTCTACACAAATGCTTGCACATTATTTACCTATCATTTTAAGATACCTGGCGACATCAATGTAAGCATTGACATAATGACGCAAGATATAGGTAGGTACTAGAATATTCAAGATTTCTATTAACGATACACTTCAGCATACATGCGAGATGTCATTAATGTCTACGGAAGGCAACAGACATACCAGCTATTTTTACATGGGATTCCATAGCCTTGGACGCTTCTTGTTTAGAAATATTTGATGTGATCTTGAGGAGTTCCGTATTGAAGCATCAAACCTACCTGCCAAATAATTGACGAAATATGGGATATCATAAAATATGTCCCCCATCGAACTAAATGATCCTATAAACCAGCTTCACAGACCGTAATTTGTGATGCTAACACGATTAATACGCAATAGAACAAGATTAAGAAACAAAATTTAAAGTAGCTCTTTATCACACGAAAATAATTAAATAATTTACGGTTACAGAACAATAATTATTTTAAAAAGCTGTATAACTAAATATATTATGTTATTAGGAATATTCTGTCTAAAGTAACAGCTGATCTTAGTCGAAAATGAGATCGTATTATTGATTGTTGAATTCGTTAGGTATGAAATAAAATTAGAGATTTCGTCTATTTTTTCACGATTAAAAAGAATACCTCTATTTAGCTAAAAATGAAACGATTACAGTGGTAGATTAATTCACTTTACCAAGCATGTAAACTACTAATTTTGCAATAAATATCTTCTAAATTTCTAGGTAGTGTTGGGCTATTTTCATCAAAAATCCCGATACGAAATTGAAAAATTTGCCTATTTTTGTCGGTTTACAAAGTGATAGTGGAATATTGGTTTGATCAAAGAACAATAATTATTTTAAAAATGTTGTATAATTAACTAAATGTCGGTGTTATCAGGCAGGCAAGAAGTTATTTATCTGAATCTTATTTGTACCATTAGCGTTTATATACAAATGCTAGTGGTTTTCAAAAATTGATATCTCGGAAATTATTAGGTTTAGACTTATAATACGCTTATTAAAAAATAATGACTACTTTATGCAAAATTCAAAAATATTATGAGATGTAGGGTATCCCAGTAACTTAACCAAAGATTTTTGGTCTTCGTAAAGCTTTATACGTTTCTTCAGCGTACCAAACATTCACTTTTTTTAAATATTGACATCGGGTTAGGATTCTGAACATAGGATTAACATCACTCCAATAGTGAACATGTTGCGTTGTCACAGTTCCATTCGTCGAAAAGTAAACAAAACCGTTTGAGCTACGTGGGGAATAAATAAAGTTGGCTTGTTGAAAAATTTTAATATTTATTAAGGTAAAAGACTATAAATATATCGATACAATACTTTGGCATTTCTAACACTACAAACATTAATATCTAAAATATGATATTTACAACCATCAACATCTCCCTTCTCTAATTTTGGTACATTAATGTTGTCTTCTAAGTTTATAATATATGGTGCCCTGCAGTTTAATTCTGAAAATGTTTTAACTAAAAATTCCTCTTTGACACGTCCTTTAACGTAAATGATGTTTACGTCTATCAGATTGTTGGATATGATATTATGTAGTTCCTTGTAATCGGTATCACCATAATTATAAAGGATACCATGATGATTTCCAAATAGATATTTGACTTGTTTCTTGCAAGCCTTACTTAAGGTGTCGAATGGTTTAACTGGTTTAAAAAAGTAACTTTTCATACTATTCCCATCATAAATAGCCAATTCTTTCGCGCAAAATTCAGGTATGTTAAATCCTTGAATATCGACTACAACGAACTTCATTGTCTGAAGACTCAAATCAAACAAGTATATTTTCATATTTTTATCGCTCTTAAGTTCGATTTCAAAAGCACACCCCCACTTTTCGATAATTTCACAGTCTTAGCACATAGATCTTATATTTTTATTTACGATCAATTCATCTTTATTCGCCAATCGTCTCAAACGAGTCTGCTTTTGAAAGTAATATAGCCTTAGTATTCAGAAAATATTAATGATATCGGAGCCTAAAACATCCTTGACACTAAAAAATCATTGTGTTTCCTAACAAAACCCATCATCTTGTCTATTTAGCTTGCTTTCCTATTGTTTAGCAGGTTAAATAAAATTATTATTTCGCTCTTTTTGTCTGTACTGAATCGTTAGGGGAATACGTTTCTAGTTCTATAAGAGAGACAGTTAAAATTTATGTAAGCAATCAGAAATCCTACACTATGAGCTACTTTCCTTCCTGGCTCAGGCAAAATTTGTGTTGTGTCTGTCAAAATTTATAAAATACAAAAAAAAATGCTAGATGCATTTTTATCATGACTTTCTATCTAATATCATCTTATTTCAAGGTATAATTCGGTTGTCAAAATGAGAATAAAATAATTTTCCCATGGTTTATGTCATCTTAAAAAGTCAAATGGTTATATTCTGTAGAGGGTCAGATACATTCAAATTTAAATATTTTCTCCAAGAAGAATTTTAAGATAGTATTATGGTAAATAAAAATTCTATACCTCCAATATTTCTTGGAAACATATCGTGTTCTAGCGACATAAGCCAAAAGTACCTCTATTCAGAAACACATCGTACTTTTCTTGTCAAACTTGACTTTGTTGTAATGTTGTATGCAGGACACTTTGAAAACAAAAATTAGATTAGAAACCGCTGCCTCTCAAGGTATACTTTTTTAGGTCTTACATAGGGTACACTGGTATACAGAGCAAATGTCATCTTTAATTGTCTCATTGCCCCATCCATTACATACATTATTTTAATCATCTTAAAGCACCTGTTACCAGCATTATCTGTTTTTATGGTTTTCATAAAACATAGCGATTACCGATGAAAATTAAACGAAAACTTAATAAATAACTTTTTTTTCAACTGAAATAGACTGATTTTCGATGGAAAAATGTTACTTATAACTAAAAATGAATATAAGACATATACGCAATGATATTTAGAATAAATCAATCTTTTCTAAAATTACTATGAAATATTCACAAAATCGTTTCGTTATAACCAAAGTAGCAAGGCTTGCAGATTTCGTATAGAGTTCAAACGCGATACTGAGATGATCTTTTTTTATATTTTTGTAGGATAATTCACCACTACGTTGTACTTGAGAGAGGACTTTCTTGAAAAATCCTCAAATTTCTCTGCAATTTTGTTCCTTCTAGAGTTAAATTTACACAGAAAACCCCATATTCTTATCTTTCAGGTTGGTATATTAAAAAGGGGTTATTAGTATGGTTTAGAAAACAAGCAATATTAATTAACGAATGTTTTTTCGTCGTATGAAGAGTTGAAAATTTTTTTTTCCACTCCAATGGTTGCGATGCAGAGAGTCGGGTTTCATCATAATCTTTCAGGGTAGCTCAGGTTTGATTGCATGTACTAAGGTTAGTGCTCCTTGCAATCGGTTTCAGGTTTGACGCGCCCCCCTCAGGTTTGTTCAGGTTTCTCAAGTGTTTGAGAAACCTGAACAAACCTGAGGGGGGCGCGTCAATATATTTAGTTATACAGCTTTTTAAAATAATTATTGTTCTGTAACCGTAAATTATTTAATTATTTTCGTGTGATAAAGAGCTACTTTAAATTTTGTTTCTTAATCTTGTTCTATTGCGTATTAATCGTGTTAGCATCACAAATTACGGTCTGTGAAGCTGGTTTACAGGATCATTTAGTTCGATGGGGGACATATTTTATGATATCCCATATTTCGTCAATTATTTGGCAGGTAGGTTTGATGCTTCAATACGGAACTCCTCAAGATCACATCAAATATTTCTAAACAAGAAGCGTCCAAGTCTATGGAATCCCATGTAAAAATAGCTGGTATGTCTGTTGCCTTCCGTAGACATTAATGACATCTCGCATGTATGCTGAAGTGTATCGTTAATAGAAATCTTGAATATTCTAGTACCTACCTATATCTTGCGTCATTATGTCAATGCTTACATTGATGTCGCCAGGTATCTTAAAATGATAGGTACATAATGTGCAAGCATTTGTGTAGAAAGCTATGTTTTTTACAAAATTTTCTCTAGGCAACCAAATTGTAATAGGGTTTTCGTAGTTCCAGTATATGTCTGGCTGCTTTAGCCTAAATAAATTGAAGTGTATTTGTAAGCAAATTAATCCTTAAAAATTATTATATCGTCTGATATAGACACTGTTTCAACTACGCGTTTTGGTAAAAAATAATTGGAAAGTAAAATTTCTAAAGCACTAACAATAAATGGGGCGTGGATAAACTGGTAGATCTAAGCCCCAAAAATATACGCCTCTTATGATAAATGTTAAAAAATTGTACCGTTGCCAACGTCAAATTAAAAATCAGGATTTGGCAAACAGGACTCAACCCTCTCATTAATGCTTGATCTTCGGTATACCGAGTTTTATAAGTATTTTTAACACTCATCTGGAAATAAATGAATGCAAAAACCTCCTTTTTCCATTTTTTCAAGCCATTAAACAACAAAATTGTCATTTTTTGAAGAAACCTTGCATACATAGGTATTAGCGAGCGAATTTCGACTATTGTAGATATTTAATATTAGAAAATCAATATAGAGGCAAATCGAAAAGTGTATTTTTAAGACGGCTTAAGAGGTAGTTTATGGTGGTGTACATATTAGAGTTCATTTTAAAATGAACGATAATCTCCTAAACACAGACTTTTGACAATAGAACGAAATAAAAATATAGTTTGATGTGATAAGGCTATGCAGCTGCTCTTTATGGAATTTCATGTGAGCCTAGACTTTATGGATTTTTGTTCTTTTTTTTTTATCAGTAAAGTCATCCTATAGATATTGTTTGTTAATCCATTAAAATAGACAAAATCTTTGAATTTGTATATGATTATCCGCTGAAATACCCTTAATCTGCAGGGTACCTAACTCTACGGAGATATTTATTGCAAAGGGCGGCTTTTTCAGTTTTGAAAGTATTCAACATTTACGAAATTCATCTAAATATATACTACGCTATACTTTAATCAAACTCACAATAGAGAGAAAGCGACAGACGAGTTTTAAACTAATGTGGCTTAAAGGATAATTTGTGTTGTAAATATTAGAGTTCATTTTAAAAGAAACTATAATCTCGTGACCGACAAAAAAAAGTACCCATTTCGATACATCATTTCCCCTATTTTAACGTTAAAATAGTAAATTATGTTATAAGCTCGAAAAATGTAGTATTTCAGACGTAATGCGGCCGCTAACCTAAATAGCCCGAAAAACATTTTTCGTCCATATGTCATAAGTTATTTTTTATTCGATTTTGTTTTTAATGCGATTGAGAGTTGTAAAATAATGTAGAAATGAAGTGAACCTATACATTTCATCTTGCACGCTAATTTTTTGGTCTTAATATTTGTTAGTTAACGATGAAATCTGTAATAGCGTCCGAAAAAAAATTTTTTTTTGACTAACATAAAAAGTGTTGTCTAGCTAGCAGGGCAATAATCAATACTTTATTGAGAAGGTTAGCTCTTCGTCTAAATATCTAATCTATAAAACGTCATTTTTTCCGACACAATCGGTTAAAAAGCATACAATTGTATGTGAACGTTTGTACAAAAACCATCGTGTTAAATCAGTTCTTATACCTGACTGACAACGCCGATCTTTAGCTTTTTTTTTTACCTTTGTAAAATAAAAAGATTAGTTCTTACTATCAAAGAAATTAAATATGCAAGAGAAATAGGTCGAAAAGATTAATAATAATTTATTTATTCCTAAGTTATAAATCTTAACTACATCACTTTCTAAACCAAGAAAATAGATAATCTCCCTGCATTATTCCGTACTTAGATTTATTTTTCATGAAAATAGTCGAATCTATGATTTTCGTTCAAATCCATAAGGGACGCTTGTTTTGTACAGATGATTTACGATCTTATTTTCAACTAAAATACTAGTATAAAAAAAGTATTTCTTCCGACAAACGTGGAAGGAATAGACATTTAAACAGTTAGCCATAACATACGCATACTGACTTGCATTATTTTCATCAATTGATTGGCTTCATCTTTGTGTGTGAAGTGAATTTCTTTTTAAAAAATTACAATGCGTTCAATAATTATGAATTTTCTAACATAACTTTTATGGATAGTGTAGTCGGATATTGGAAGAAAATATTATCATAAGGACGACTCGATTATTGATATAATTATTATGGTCTCACAGAAATTCCTACAGAGTCAGCCATGCTGTAGCAGAGACTGTTGTAGGTCGTATTTTAAAAAAAAAACATATTCTATTAGAGCATTTTTCTAAAATTTAGAGCCTTTGGAAATGTGATAATGCTATGAGCATCAAATATATTCAAAATATCAAAAATCCTTTGCTAGTTAGTTATTGCGGTATATTTTAATAGAGGGATAATTTATACTGTACTCCTAAATTACGACATATCACTTTGCTTATATTATTATATTCACAGAGACTATTAATCTAACCAACTTTTATTTACGAAAAATTAAAAACTGAAATACTCTATTTTATTGCCGATTGTTCGCAAAGACACTTGGAGCTGTTATTTTGCTTTTTTACCTCTTTTTCCCCGGTTACGGAGAAATATGTTAGGGGAAGTTTGGGTACCCTCAGACGGTTATATGCAATGATTCAAGCTTCTAAAAAAGTACTAAGGCAAGTAATTATCAATTTTAATTTACATATGTCGAAGGTAATGTGTTACTGATAAATATACATGATGAAAACATTTATTGTTCGATTGCATCTAATTTTTAAGAGTCTAGAAATAAGCAAATAATGTTCTTTATAAGCATCTCGAGTTACCTGTCCTTCCCCTGCATCATAGAAGGGTATTTACCGACAAAGTTTGACCATTTTTTATGATTTGAGAGTTGGGTATTCTCTACAGATGTAAACTGACGTCATTCGACTAGTCCAAACTTGTTAGATTTTGGAGCTGTTACGCATTATAAGATTTTAAAATTATGTATGCGTTTGTTTAATTCATTGTAAAGGATTTGTTATTATGCTAATTTCAAAAGTTAAATGTCGGCGAGAATATTGTAATGTGACATCGATGTGGTGGTCGAGAGAACTATGGAAAATGATGTTCACAAAGTTTCTCATACTTTTTAACCCTATGCGTAGGTGACGCTAATAATATTGAATTTTTTTATTAAAATATCTAAAGTAAATATCTAATTGATTTTTTTTTAGCGCTAATTGGGATTTTAATTAACTAGCTCAGAGTCGGTATACACTATATTTTGCAGCGCAATTGCTTTCACACCCAGTAATGTATTATGATTTTTTTGGATGGTCGTTATATTGTCAGTTTCTTAAGTTAGCCAGATTAATAATAAATTAAAAAAACCAACGTGATTTGCTTATTGTTGACATTGAGAATTAAGGTTGTAAAATATTTAACAACCCCATATTTTTATGCTCGTGTTGAAAATAAGTTAAGATTGCTACTTTGATGCCTACGCCTAATATTCATAATTTTATTGGGGGTTCTACCTGATGACAAATACAGCTTATGATACCTATCTAGTGGGTATTTTCAGTTTAAGGATCGAATAATATAGAGTTATTGTGCATACATCATCGCAAACAAAAGGTAGCTTTTTATATTATTTCGTATTTACAATCCATTTAACTACAATTTTACACTGTGAATTAATTTTTTTTTACTTTTTTCCTGAAATTGTACCCTATTTACTTATATTATGATATTATCCAAAATTTTTATAAAAGCATTATGAGGGCTTTTACCTGATGGCGAACACAAGTTGTATAGTACCTATACCTGCTTGGTATTTTATACGTATTTAAGTTTTATTTATTGTCTACTCTGTTCTCATTACAAGATAGTCCTATAATTTATCCATTTCCAGTACAAAGAAATCGCTAGTTAATGGTTCTAGATGGTAATTATTTTATTGTATTTTTTATAAGTGGTGCAAAATTGAAAACAATTATTAGATATGCTACTGAATTTTAATGAGGGTCCTTCGGAATAATAAATAAAGGTTTATGTCCCTTTCTTTTTAAATCGAGTCGGCAGAGGGTTTGAGAGGATCATTTAGGTATAAATAATTATTGCGGTGGCAAATAATGTACCGCCTTATTATACTTATCTTGTTAGACCATATAAATTAGGGTTTTATTTCGCTTTACTACCCGCCAGCGGCGTTTCACTAAGTTAGAAAATATAAATAATGTTTTTTACTATACCGCTTTAACAGCGGCGTTTCAACTAAGGTTAAATCATAAAAAGTCTGGTTTAAGGATGGCTCAGGTCGGATCGTAAAAAGTCGGGTTTAAGGATGGCTTATAAAAATTGGGATTTAATTATCCCGCTTTAGCAGCGGCGTTTCCACTAAGGTTAAATCATAAAAAGTCGGGTTTTATCTCGGGTCAGATCATAAATATTCAGGTTCAAATTAGGGTTAGATGAGAAGCCGCCTCACGCAAGCATCCGGGTTAGGTCGTAAAAAGTCGGGTTTTATCTCGGGTCAGTTCATAAATATTCAGGTTCAAATTAGGGTTAGATAAGAAGCCGCCTCATGAAAGCACTTGGGTTAGGTCGTAAAAAGTCGGGTTTAATTTCGGGTTATTTTGTAAACAGCACCACCGAACCACCCGGGTTAGGTCATAAAACGCACCACCTGCACCACCTGGGTTAGATCGTAAAACGCACCACCAGCACCACTGAGTCAGAACTCTCTATATTCAGCTACTGTCACTCTATAAAAGAAATTTATACAAGCATTACCAACAGCACGCCTGTGAACACAGTCAAGAATAAAAACTTTGTATGGAGGCAGTTTGTGACTTTTTGTGAGAAGAGATCATTCACGCTAGAAAGAAACACTACGGTAAATGAAATAGCGAAAATTTTAACAGACTGGGCCTTTAACATGCGGAAACAAAACGGCGATGAATACAAGGAACATACAATTAAAACCATTTGGAATGTTACCGCCAAAATGACAATGGAAAAATTTCATGACGAATTTGGAATAATTACTTTTAATCCATTTTTAGATATCGAGTTTAAGACCGCACGTGAAGCAAAAAATTCAAAACGAAAACAACTTCAGAAAGAACCCGAAAAAAGGAAAGAAAGTTCAGTTGCTTTAAAATACAATGAATTTAAAATGATGGTAAATAACTGCAATGAAGAGACTCCGCATGGACTACAAAAAAAACTCTTTCTTATATTATCTTATGAGTTAGCATGGAGAGGCGGTGAGGGAAATATATGCCTTATGACCTATTTTAAGGAAGAAATGCATAACGAAGGGGATAAAACTGGGAGAATGGAATATAACCCGTTATTTACTAAAACCACACAAGGGGGTTCAAAGCCCTGCGCAACTTCTTTCTGTGAGTGTAGCGGCAAGTGGTACAAGAATATTCCTGTCGGAAAAAACGAGTTAGGTAAATGGACAAACCGGGAAGCTAAAAAGGCCGGACTGGACACAGCAACAAAAAAAATTACTAATCATTCTCTGCGAGCCACAGCAGTTTCCCAACTAGCTAAGAGCGGAGTCGGCGAACAACAGTTAATTCAAATTACCGGCCATTCAAGTGCAAAATCTATTTCATCTTATCTTCAAATGGATAAAAACCAACATGAAAACATAGTTGCAAAGATGAGGGATAGTAGTCTTAATAACTTTGAAGAATCTTTTCAGCTACAGCAGCCGCAATCTTCTTCATGGATGTCTATGACAAAAACCTCAGCCACATCAAAACAAAATCACATTGTAAATTATTCTAATTGTACTTTTAGCGGAAACACATTTTATTCCTAATTTTAAGTATATTTTTAATAAATTTGTTACTTATTACGTAATTTATTGTACAATAATGTTTTTTTTTTAATATGAAATACAATTTTTCGGGAAATATTCCACCGAATACCACTCGTGCATCAAAAATAACCAGATAATTCTGCTTTCAAGCGTGTTGTAGTATTGTAACTGCATTCGGTTATTTTCATTTTTGATTAAATCTCGAAAAAGCCCTCCTTCTTCGAAGTCGGGCTCTTTCGGATTTAATCAAAAGTGAAAATAAACTCATTCAGTTACAATACAACACGCTTTCAATTAGAATTATCGGTAATTTTGATGCACTAGTGGTATTATACCCGATAATCGCTAGCACTAAACTGATACCCGTACTATACGACAAGGAGCCGGCTCTTTCTCGGGGGGCGTGGTTTTTACGAGGGTTGAATACGACGCGGTCGCTTACTTACGTATCTGTATTAGGTTATCTGTGGTAAAGGACTGTAAATTTTTTTAATATAATTCTGTTTTTCCCATGTTAAATGTACAATTTTTTAGTTTTCCTTAGAAAGAAGCTGGACCAACTATGAAATTTTGCAAAATCGATTGCTGAGTTTCTCGATGTGCATGCGGATTGCTGCTCCATTTCAACATTAATTAACATATTTTTTTTTTCGGAAACAGAGCTAGCTATCATTTCTGCTATTCGGTTTTACGACGTGATGATGCCTTTCTCTATATAACCCTCCGCTACGCTAGTACTCTTTCATTTTTCGTGTAGCTTAAGAGTTGCAAGGGAAGCACCACCCTCGATAAGAAGTGTGGATGAGTTCCGACGTAGGCAATGTCCTGTATATTCCTTGGCGTTTTTTAAATTAAGAAATTTTGCTATGATTTAAGGAACACGTCCTAGTGTCTTTTTATCCACAGGCATAGCTATGCATTAACCATTTCGGTATGTAAGGAAAAATCTGCGTTCCTTAATTCGTCTTGGCCTTAATGCAAGGTACTGTCTAACCAATTTTAAGGCATCTGTTTGGTCTCCTTCGATTTGTCAATATCATCAATGGTCATTTTTACCATCTCATCCCGTCTTAGGCCGCCAGAAACTCCCATTACGAGTACCACTTTATGCAGCAGGAAGGTATCATTCAGCGCATTTTTGATAAAAGTTAAAACCTTTCAAAACGTTTGACTTTTTAGGAAGATATCCCTTTGATTTAACTGTTAAAAATGCTATTAATTGACAATATCTTAAAATATTAATGTTTTCCTTTACTATAAGTGCAGACTTCACCTGGGAATATTTTGTCCAAAGGCTATTTGGGGTATATTTATCTGACTAAAATAAAGTAAAAATAATTAAAAATTGTTATTACCAATGAGCAAAAGGATTACATACCATTTCCTGAAAGTAAGCCATCATTACTGTCTCAGTTATCACCGTAATTTGGTTTTTTATTTTCCATTCTAGAAAATTTTCATACTCCTTGTCGTAATTGCCAGTAATAAGTGTTTCTTAGCTTTTTCAGCATTTTCTAAAATATTTTGTGGAATTTCCATATTTTCGTTTATAAAACGTAAAAGACGCTTAAAATAAACAACCCTTAGCAACCGTCAAACTTATTATGACAACCGATCAAAGCTCACTAAATACTAAAAATTGATAAAAATAGTAAAAAAAAATGCAGGAGTTTAACTATTTGTATTTTAAAATTAATAAAAAATAAAGTATTGTTTACACTACAGGCGTTACTAGACTATTATGCCCATCAGGCGAAAACTATCCTTTGGGCCAAAGGCCCTCGGGCTATTTGCTTTTGCCTTCCGGGCATTATACCCTACTTAACGCCTTTAGTACATAAATAACTATAAACGGGACCAACATGTTTTATATTTGTTAAAAAAGTCCGACGTTTAATACGCAAATTGTACATTCTGAGAGAAGTTCCCGACCAAAAGCTCATCATCGTTGTCTTTAAGGCGCTTGTCGAACCTGTGATATGAAAAAGTTGAATAAATACATACTACGAATACTTCTCAGAGTTTTTAAACATTACAAATTCCAAAATATAACATAGCCATTGTGACGTAAATTGCCAAACTTAAATATTTAATTGTGGGAAAATTATATAAAAAAATTAAATTCCGATCTTATAATATAATATGTTGATTATAATAAAAAGAACCGAATATTAATTGCGACAAAAATTATTACAGAAAAAAAAATGAGAGGATAAATATTATGTGACTTCTTTTTTGTAATTTATTATAATTAAATACCCATTACAGTGCTTATCGTTACACAATATTCAACGCTACTAATTTTGTGTTTAGGCTTTTAAATAATAATGATTGCTGGCTCCCCTGGTATTCAATTTCATGAGATCATTGTATAAAATTTCTGAACTGTAATTCGCATTATGGATAAATTTTATATTTTTTGTACACACGATTTTTTTGTATCTAATAATGGAATATAAAGTACCTATAATATTCTTTTTAATAACTTTAGAAGTAGCATATTGATACTTCAAGAAAAAAACAGTCACACTTTATTTTCTTAACGTGTTTAGTTTTTCGATATCAGTGATATTTTTTTATTAATATCATGCAAGAGAAGGTCAGTAAAGGACATTTTTTCATCTACCTTGCACGCAGGTATAAAAGTGTTCATTCCAAACATTTCTCTAACTTGTTTTATTGTATTTTTTTGAATGAGGCATATCATCACAGCAACAAACCTTTATAGGGCTCTGTTATAGTTGGAGTCAAGCAAATATTTGACGCGTGACACTTCCATCTTGTCATATTTGTCCAATACTAGGTTATTTCGATTTCACCAACTTTATTACAGCTGATACTTAGTCAGGGCCAGACTGACGAATATTGTTATTATAAACCTTTGCAGAAAATGATTGCTGATAAACACTACACAAATAAAGACAATAGAACACTATAAAAAGGCAATAAAATGATTTAAATACTCAAAATCCAAAACCAAATACAGAATGTCAACAAGACAACGACATCACTCGTTTTGGAATAAATAAAATGCGGATCTGCAGCCCATATGATTTGACCAAATCGACCAGAATTATGTATATCTCTTTTTAGTCATATAAAAGGATAAAGATACAAATACTTCGAGTGGGTGGTAATTCTAATATAAATTAGCCATTAGTAACTTTTATATTATGAGTGGCCTGCCGTATTTGACACCCATGACAATATGGAAGTGTCACGCGTCAAATATTTGCTTGACCCCAACTATAGCAGTGTGTTTACAAAGAATGTGAGGAGGAACACCACCTCAGGAATGTTCTTCTAGAGTGATAACGTTCTTCAGATGAAGGGTCGTTTAATCAACACTAAGCTTGACCACGTGTGGGAGAGCTGCAGTGGTCCATTGGACCATTGCGTATTTCTACCATGTACCGCTCTAGTTTGTCTCATTTTTTTTTTATCATGTTCGGAGTTTCTTTTCCTTTCAACTAGTATTTTAATAAGAAGCACTCCAGGAACTATAATTTTTTTTTTATGTACCTAATAAGAAATTTCTCATAAACTTGAACGATAGGCGAGAATGGCTCTTATTTACCAATATTATTTGGGTTTTTGATTGATCAACCGACTTATCTAGGTTACCAGAAAATCACGAAAAAGTTCTAAGCAAGAAACATATTAAAATTTAAATCTCTTAACTAAATTTCTGAATTTTAGGGGAATCTCTATTATAATTGCACCTATTTTAATTCTCTATAAGTATAATTGATCTTTAAGTATGTGCTCAACAGTGGCGGATTTAAGGAAAAAAGCCCAGGCGGCGATTTCCTAAGAGGGTCCCAGTTGTTCGGTACATTAAATAAATTAAGTGATAAATTGTGAAGTGAAGTCAAAAATTTTGATTGAATACAGAAAAACAGAATCATGTAACTTTGAATCCTCGTCGTGCTTTTCGTTCAGCAAAAACTTCCATCGCAGAATCCAAAAAGCGTTCGTGATATCAGTAACGTGTCACTTTAGATGCTTTGTTATGAAGAAACATGGCAACACATCGAGCCATTAAGTATAGCATCAGACAAGTAGCGACACTTGGCGTCAAAAACAACTGACAAAAATACTTTCAAATAATGGACGTTCAATTGTATGGCGCTAGACTCCGCTAGAGTGAACCATTTTTCGAAAAAGTTAGTCAACATCTTTGTATCTTAGGTTTGAAAGTGGTTCATGCTTTTATGCTATAAAATGCAAAATATGCTTCTATGTTATGTTTTTTTGATGTTGTAATAATGAAAACTGTTCTATGTACATTACACGAACGATAAGTGAGGATATTTTGAGTTAGTCAAATCTCTTGCTACAGTAGATTTTACATTCTACTTGAGAATGTGGAGTACAAGCTTTTCTGCTGGAAGGGCCGGGGGCCCTTTGACCATTCTTTCGGGGGGCCCAGGCGGCTAATGTCCATTTAGCCATTTCTTAAATCCGCCACTGGTGCTCAACAAGCATATCTTTTCTAACAAATCTACCTTTTTCATCACCTTGAATAAAAACTACTTACTAATTTTTATTGTTTGATTGTAGAATAGCAACGTTTGAGAATTTTGACAGACGATCACCATGTCGCTTGTATGAAACACCAATGGCAAATAAACACGTTCGCTAGTCGAAGTAGCTAAACAACAGTCCTGCTTTTTAATTAAACGACCATAGTGTTTGGGACACACGTCATATTTCTGTCGTGATTACAGATGGATATAGATACATTTTCGAATTACTGTATTCTAAATAGGCTTTTCGTTAATCTAGATAAATGTCATGCTATACTTTTCTCAAAAAAAAATAGCTTACCTGATTTTAACATAGATCTTTTGTTGAATAACGTTAAGTTAAAATATGTTAATACTATTAAGGATCTGGGAGTGGAGTTGGATTCCAAATTACTTTTTGGGGGCCATATTGAAAAAATTGTACAACGGGCCAATCGTAACTTGGGCTTCATTCTTCGAATGACGCATGGCTTCACCGATTTTAATTCCTTAATAAACTTATATAATTCTAATATGACATATAAATATGTATACATGTGAGAACTTTGTTCTCAAGCCACTTGCTGAGACCTTATACAATACAAAGTTAAAGTAAAAGCGTGGAACTCAATTCTAGGAAATATGATGTAACGTAATACTAGTCTAAGCGGCAACGTCGCATTCGTGCTAAATTACTATGTTTTTATGTAACTACTAAATGCTAAAAAATAGAGACAAGTACATTATACTCACATGCAATATAACTGGCAAAACCGCATATTAAAGTAATGGCAACGTTGTACAAATCCATAAGGATATATGTTCAAGTCGAATCCTTATTTATAAAAAATCTGTCTGATATTTTATATTATTCTAACACACAAATTTAAGTGCGACATACTCTGCTTGCATAGCAACAGCGAATCTCTATTCTTATTGGTTAACAACAGTATCGTGACGTGAAAGAAGCCATCTTGGATTTCGACGTATTAGGACCTGATTGGTCAAGGTGTCGGGACACGGTACGAGACGGGCATTATTTTGTCAACAAAGCAGTGTCATTCGAGAGTCTAAATAGATAAGAAGTGCTCCGTGAACCGGTAAATCCTTCACGTAAAAATGGTCAAAAGTATTTAAAAGTAGTTAAGTGGTTGTTTGATGCATCTTAGTTACAAAGGTGTTACTATGTCATACCCATGCTAGGGTATATACTGATGAAGTGATTAATCTGTTGATTAAATGATAATGCAATAAAATTCAAAAGAAATTTTATTTTCCAAGTAAAGCAAAGTTTGAACCAGTCGACTTGTGAAGACACAGGTTAAAGTTTTTTAGTGTCGTTCATTGTTACAAACGTGTTCGCACACATAGCATTGGGCAAACCAATTCCAATCGTGTGGGTGGGTTTCATGGTTTCATGCCGAGCGTTTAATACTACTAAGTACTAAAATCTTAGCATTATTTTTCATTTTTAAAGCAATAAGAAGTGGATAATTTCTTTAATTATGTCGTTTAAGTGGAGTACGCTTTCGTTTTTACTAATCATCATCCAAGATTATAAAGCACGCGGCAGCCATTAATAAGTCTCCGTGTCACAATAACTTAATGCATATAAAATAGCTGTGCAGACAGAACCTTGCATTTAAGTTGTATATAAAGATACAACAAGTTCAAACATTCTTTAATCTTTGTCGGTAAGTGTGGACAGATTGTTGCTTTAAAAAGTTTAATGAATTATAAACATTCGACAAGGTCTCACAACATAAGTTGCGACAAGTTACTGAATGTTGCTCCCGTAGGAACGTACCTTCATAATATGTTGTGGTATGTTACATTATGTTAGTGTTGCGGCTCAACAAAAGTTGATGTGCAGGGTGTCCAGTTTTCGTATGTTTTACGGGTTATCTGCGTTATTAGTAAAGAGAAGATTGCGGTTTTCGCGGCACTTTGTTACTTTTTTGAGAAACAAACGATACCACAAACAGAATTTTCATAGCCCCCTTAGATTTTTAGATGTCTTTGAAAATTTTGCATTTTGGGTCACCTCCCCCCCCCCCCCCCCCTGTATCTCGGTTACGCTGCAACTTATCAAAAAGGTAAAAAATAATTTATTAGTTTTTTTTACGTAGAATCCAGTGGCTTGGTCAGATTTTTTCTATGTTTAATTTTTTTCGAGAAAAAGAGCAAACTTGCATTTTTTTAAATGGGACACCATATATATTTTTAGTTATTATGATTCAGTTTATCACAAGCTTTTTAAAAATATATTATACTTTATAGCTGTTTTCAATGTGAAGCTCAAAATTTACATTTTTTAACAAATTTCCATTTTTTAAACGGCACACCGTATAAAATTTAAGATTAAACCATTGTCACAAGCTTCTCACAAATATAAAACTTTTATAAATATAAATAACAATTAACTCAGTTGTTATGCGTTTCAAAAATTAAAAGCTACAATTATTTGATGATTTAGGAAACTGTCTCATAAATATTGCTCAAAGTGTTCTCCATTATGCCTAAGACATGTTTCACACATTGTTCTGATTCGCCTCAGTGCATTTAAAATAATAAAAGGCCGTGCCTGTAGCTCCCTTAAGGCTCTTTCAGTGGCTTCTCTTAAATCTGCCATCGTTTGATTCGTTCGGTACTGGACGGTATATTAATTTCATTTTTTAGGTAGCCCTACAAAAAAAAATCCAAAACCGTTAAATCGGGTGACCTGGGTGGCCATCTTACAGGTCCATGTGTTCCAACCTATTCTGACAGTAAATAAAGATTTTTTCAGATAACAAGCCTGTCATCTTTTGTTTTCCTAAATACCCGTCATGGCCTACTAAAAAAAAATTTTAATTTGTTGAAAAATGTAAATTTTGAGCTTCACATTGAAAACAGCTATAAAATATTATATATTTTTGAAAAGCTTGTGATGAACTGAATCATAATAGCTAAAAATATATAGGGTGTCCCATTAAAAAAAATGCACGTTTGCTCTTTTTCTCGAAAACAATTAAACATAGAAAATATCTGACTAAGCCACTGGATTCTACGTGAAAAAAACTAACAAGTCCATTTTTTACCTTTTTGATAAGTTGCAGCGTAAGCGAGATACGGGGGTGTCCCAAAATGCAAAACTTTCAAAATCACCCCGTATCTAAAAAACTAAGGGGGCTATGAAAATTCTGTTGATGGCATTGTTTGTTTCTCAAAAAAGTAACACAGTGCCGCGAAAACCGCAACCTTCTATCTTTACTAATAACGCAGATAACCCGTAAGACATACGAAAACTGGGCACCCTGTATATGTTGCGCAAATCCGTTTTTAACGACAAGGATCAAAGGATTGTGATATGAAACAAAATGTATATTGCTTTCGATGTGGATGGAATGTTACGAGTTGATGCTTGTTGTATTTTCAACAGTCGCGAAACAACAGGTTAGTTCAGGTTAGCTTCGCATATTTTTTGTTTTTAAAGTGTCAAAAGTGGAAAAATTTATAATGGTAGCGTTCAAGAGGAGTGCAGATAACTAGTTCAATTGAATTTCCAATTATAAACCGCACCCATGTTTATGTGATCCTAAAAATGTTCAATATTCAATCACTATTCATAACCACAATATTGTACAAAATTTTACTACAATGCTGGTTGATGGCGGTGCAGATATGCAGACGTTAAAGTGTCATGGGGTCCGGAAATCTTCTTATACCGCAGAAGGCTATGTTGAGAATTCTATGAAACAGATAACTAACATTTCATTACCGCACGATGGCTGTAATAGATGTCCTTACGAAGCTAATTTTAGAACTATAAAATTAATATTACTAAATGAAAGTAGATAAAAATACTGATGGAACTGGAAATATTTTTGAAATTATTGTATTGCTAATATTATTAGACCAACAAAATCAAGTGTATTTTAATTAAAACAGCAATATATACCCTGGCCTCAGTTTATATCTGCTTGCAAGGAAACTTCTTCAATAAATCGGATAAAACTGCAATCACTTTTATAGGTTAGTTCAGGTTAGTTTAAAATTTGTTTGTTAAATCATCCCTTCCTAGGAGGGATAAAGCTGGTCATTCTTTAAATCTGACAAGTTATACATAGCTTGCAGACTCACAGGAAGCTACGTTCGCCGATACCGCTGATAGTTAAATGAAAGGACAGACCAGGTTTCTGCTTATTAAATATTTTGCTTTAACATACAGTATTTCAAAATTTAAATACACAATATTTTATAAAACCTTTTTTTAATATTCTGTGTATTAAATTTAAACACAAACATTTTAATTATAGTACAGTATTTTAGGTATTAACATGTGTGCTATTCTGTTATATATGTTATACAATCTGCGCCATTTCAAATATGCTGTACGAAATAAACACAAGCTGAATGTTAGTTTTAAATATATCACTAAGAACAATGCTTAATATATTGTTTTTTTTTTACTTCTAAGCATATAGTACCATATATTTAGCTATAAATTATGTGTAACTTAAATATATTTTTTTTTTAATATATATTATATGCGATACAATTTTCTCAGTGAGCCAGTAAAAAGTCTGCCTCCATGTCACAACATCATACACCATAAAAAAGTAGAGTAGACGGAATGTTGCAATAAGTTTTCTACTGGTACAACAAGTGCAAACGACCAGTATGGAGAGTTTGTTGATTCAAAAAGTTTAATAAATTATAAACATTCGGCAAAAACAGAAGTTACTGAATGTTGCTCACCGTGTGGACGTACTTTAACATTTACCAGCATAATCTACATCAGATAATTTTATGACGTCATAGACACAAGCCTCTTATATCTTATCAGTAGCATGTCAAGAACATCTAAAAAAATGTAATAGCGTAAAATGGCGAGCATAAGGCAATTTTCTTATAATTTGTCTCACCTTTACGTACGCAATATGACACAGCGCAAAGCCGACAGTTTTATAAAGAGTTTTATTTTTATGCCATCGTCTTTATATCTACTTAGATACGTTCAATAATTGTTTAAATATTTAACCGATAGTGATTAAACATTAATTTATTTAGTCGGGTACGTTGGCTCTCGATCAATCAGTTATAGGTATAAGAACGATAATGTGCATTTCTTGTGTTAAAAAGTGCTTGATATTTTATCTTTAGCCATTAAAAATATGTAAATAACTTTAAATTGGATTTAAATATATTTACAAGAAGGTCACTTAAAGTAGATAGAGGAATATGGTAAGTTTATTATGTTAAATTACTTAATATACGTTAAGGTATACACACCTGTATTGGCGTAGTCAAAATAATAATGGCTAGAATCTGTTTCTTTCCCTTTTTATGCTGCGCGTTGATTTTTCCTAAATAATAAATAAGCCTGTGCAACTTACATTTTTCCTGTGTGATACCAGAAATGACTAAGTAATGACAATTGTATTTGCCAGATTGATTGCTCTGTTATAACACCCGATTCTGTACTACTTTTAATACAGGTTCTTATCAAAGAGTATCTACTCTTTGTTCGTACGGCAGCGTTTCTCAACCTGTAAAGAATTAATAATATATTGTTGTTTATTTGTATATTATTATTAACCAGATCTAGTCTAGAGCATATAAGCATTTATATCTAGCATTCATAGGCCAGCACTACGACCTATGAAGAGATAGCGCAAATAAAAGTCATAAATATGGGGTTTTAAGCAGCGTGTCATAGCCGTGCGTACAACTTTTCTGAATGTAATTTTTTTTGTTATAAATTTAGGTTTTATTAAAAGAAAATAAAGAATTATATAAAAATAAAATAAACTAAACGCAACAGCTCGCTTGCGGCGTCTCTAAATTTATATACATGGAAAGATTTACAACGCGTGACACGTGTAGATATTCATCCTAAAAATCGCATTTACAATGCTACGCTAATGACGAACCAGCAGCACACGCCTGACGCTTCCCACATGCACAGCACACTGAATAGTTTTTGGTTATGTGGAACCATTAAATCACTTTTTCTGGTCCACTGCCTTGAGCTCGTCACGTTAACCTGTTGCCAGATTTGGTTAATAAGATTAAATTATAATTTATTAAGATAATCCACGACAAAAATCATATACAGTGTGTGTATAAAGTCTGGAAACGGTTTAATAACATCACAATTTATTGGCCGATTGAAACCAAAATCTGGTACAGCTGTGTATGAGGATCTGACGCACCGAATGACGATATTGGCGTTGTTGCCAGCTTTTTAGTTTGTCTGCAATTCGAACGAATTTTATATTTTTAAATGTAACACCCTGTATATTTTTTCATTTATAGTTTTTACTTTAAATTTATTACACTTTTGGTATAACATACTTTGTTCCTAATATCAGTAGGTAGTTTTCGAAGTAACGAGTACAATTTAGAAGAAGAATATTTTTTATATTAAATATTTAAACTGTTTTTCCCTGTAGAGCTTGACAGTGTGCTAATTGAAAATAAAATTTTTCAATTGTGTTGTAAATCATTTCTGGCGTTATTAATTCAAATTCGTCCAAAATTCGACGCTCCAAATCGGCCAAATCTTGAGGTTTTGTGGTATAAACTCTGTTCTTCAAGTGTCCCCATAAAAAGTAGTCGTTAGGCGACAAATCAGGGGACCTAGGTGGCCACTCGATTGTACCCCCCTCTACCGATCCACCTATTCGGAAAAGTATTGTTTAAAAATTCGCGCACGTTTCGACCAAAATGGTGAGGAGCTCAGTCCTGTTGAAAAAATGTACTTGCATAATTTGAACCCATCACATTATGTATAGTAGGCACTATTTCCGTTTCCAAAAGCTCAAGGTAAACTTGTGATGTCAAAATTCCATCAATAAAATATGGACCGATCTTGTGGTTACCCAGCAGCCCAGCCCACACATTCAATTTTCTAGGGCGTCGTGTATGACCTTCTCTCATCCAGTGGGAATTTTCATTTGCTCAAAACCTATACAGTTGTGCCTATTGACTTTACCATTTAACATAAATGTTGCTTCGTCCGCCGAAAATCCTATAAATTTAAAAACTGGTTGTTTCGGTCAAACCTTAACAACATAATATCACAAAATTCAATTCTTCGCTTATAGTCATCTTCTGATAACTCTTGAACTACATGTATTTTGAAAGGGTGATATTTATGTTTTATTAAAACATTATGGACGAACTTGAAGCAGACGTCACTTACTTGAGAAAATTTTCTTAATGAAGAAACAGGGGTTTCAACAACATGTTGTAAAATTTCTAAACTTTTCTCTTCATCTACTACTGCTGGTCGTCCCGATCGTCGCCTATCTCTACGATTTCCAGTTTCTTCAAACCGTCGGACAGTTTTTAGAACAGTTGCTTTTGAAATGATATTTCGCTTTGGAAATGCGTCATTAAATAGATTTTTAACCTCTTCGTAAGACCTGACCCTATCGCCATATCCTCTCATCATAAGAATTGCAATTCTTTCACTTTCAGTTAAAGACATTTTTGCATGTAAAAATGACAGCTTTTATGAGTTTACAACAAAACTGAACTGGTGTTTTATTTATTAATAAATAAAACACAATTTGTTGATATTTTCAAAACACGTCGTTATTTCGAACTACTCATATTAGGAACAAAGTATGTTGTTCCAAAAGTGTCACAAATTTAAAGGAAATACTATATATGAAAAATATACAGGGTGTTACATTTAAAAATATAAAATTCGTTCGAATTCCAGACAAACTAAAAAGCTGGCAACAACGCCAATATCGTCATTCGGTGCGTCAGATCCTCTTATCTGTATCAAATTTGGTTTAAATCGGCCAATAAATTGTGATGTTATTAATCCGTTTCCAGACTTTATACACACACTGTATATTTCTTCATTAAATAATAATAGATTGATTTGATGAAAATTTAAATAATTTTGTAATAAAGGTAGGGGAACCTCGGGCAAGAGTAAGTAAATTTGGGGTACATGTTTGCATAGCTTTACATAAGACGTTGGATTCGCCAGACAACAGCATCGTTCAGTCGTTGCAGAATACCCGTTTAAACCTATTGTTCGGAAGTTATTATCGATTTATTAGTTTAACATGGAATAGATCTTATTTTGTCAAAAAGTGTGCATCAAGTTAAAGCAAAATACGTTATTTTATATGCAATGTACCAGTATACCGGGTGTCAACGAAATTATTGTACAAAACACCACAGAATTATGTTAAAAGATATTTCAATCAAATTTGGGCCATAGTTGAGCGGGATCTTAATTTTCACTTAAAAACCAAATTAATATCACTTTCGGTTTTACCGGAAGTTATGCCTTTATATTTTTTTTTTAATGACAATCTGTATTTTTTATTATTCAGTCGAATTCTCCTCAAAATTACCATTTCAACGACATACAACAAAGTGACATTTACTTTCAAAATAGCGGCTTATGAGCCATTTTAAAAAATTCAAAATGGCGTCTATAAAACAACGTATGCATTTGATACGGGAAAAGTAGTAATAAAATCTGTTACACTGGGCACTGGGCCCTTTCATAATTCTTTAAGCACTGATTTTTACATTTCTTCCTCAGTTTTTGGAGGAATATAAATTTTTATATTTAAGAAAAATCTTATTTTTAACCCTAGTAGTCGTTACCAGGATCTCCGTCACTGAACTAATTAAGAATTTTAACATGAACACAAAATAAATTGTTGAAACCCCTTATTGTATGTGTAATATTATTCATGTATTGTTTTTCATTACATCAGTGAGTTTTTTTATATGTTTTTTTTAAATGTTTGTGTTTTTTCGGATCAACCAACTTAAAATGAAACGTTTCTATTGTTTGAATGATTTTCATATCGCACTTTGTTGTGGAGAAACAAAGCAGAAATCATGGTCCTTTTTTTTAAATTAACCACTACATTGTTTATTATTCTTGTTTTCGAAAACGGTTAATTTTATTAACAATAAACAAGAGTACCTTTTTTTTTAGTCCAAGGTGCAAGCTACCCAAAGGTATATTTTTAAAGTTTTTATCGTAGAGAGTGATAAAAAATTAGGCATTAGGTTGTAAAGACTAGTCCGCCCCTGGTAAACTAAAAAAGCTAAATATATTTCAAGGACACTAGAGACCCTTACTAGTGTCCATCACATTAAATTTTTATTATACTATATCAAGTACTTCAAATTATTCAAGAGAAAACCGATTTCCAGTGGCGTCCTTTAGGGGCACATATCTCCGTAGGAAGGGTCTGTAAGAAAAAGTTTTATAGGAACGTCATCTTATTTTTTCATGCTCTATCTAAATCCGAAAGATTTCCCATGTTTTCCCAGATACCCTGTATATAAATATTTCCAATTTATTTGAAAATAAAAAGTCTACTTTGACGAAGTCTATTGCCGTCTGGCTACACTTACTTAACCAAAGGTAGGCTAGGCTCATATAATTGCATGTGTTTCACAGTAAGTTGTTGAGGTTATCATGTCAATAGTATAAATTATAAAAACTAGAGGGGGCAAGACAGAGCCCTGAGGCACTCCAGAGTGGATGTTTACGCTGCTGCACTCA
Source organism: Polydrusus tereticollis (assembly GCA_963920685.1). NCBI lineage: Eukaryota > Metazoa > Arthropoda > Insecta > Coleoptera > Curculionidae > Polydrusus > Polydrusus tereticollis. Next base: position 38,367,838 of record OY987326.1, on the reverse strand, counting down.
ACACCATTACATTAAACCCTCTAAGAACAGTTTGATGGGAAGGAGCAGTGGCGGATCCACGGGGGGGGGGGGGGCGTTCGGGTCCGGACCCCTTCCCCTTGGCGAAATCGAAGTTTTTAATTTGTATGGTATGCTGTCCCATACAATATATCGTTCCGGACCGAAAAATTCTATAGTCATGATTGTCGCAGGAAATCACATAGAAAATCTCTATCTTGCAGATCGCAAACCCCCCCTTGACCAAATTCTGGATCCGCTACTGGGAAGGAGTTTACTAGTTTTAGAGCATCGGGATCAAATCAAGAGTGTCAAATGCCTTGGAATAATCCAGCAGTACAAGCACACTTACCATTTCCGCGTCACTCTGGATCTCTCTCTCTTTCAAGTCAGGCATTGCCTTTAACTTCTATTATTCATTGGGACCTTTGTTGGCCAAACTTCAAATAAGAAAATGGAGTTGAGCGAAGCCCTGGATCGATTTAAAGGGGGTATGAGCGTCTTTGTGGACTTATTCTTCTTTCAGCTTAAATAAACGCTTGATTTGCCGAGGCTTCCATCGTTAGGGCCTCTCCACTATTGCTGGAGGCAACCAATTGTTAGGAAACTTGTAGGTAGAATTCGGCGGTTATTGTATATGTGAACTTGTAATTAGTGGATTGGTGGATACGTCCGTACGTTTGTAGTAATCCACTACTATTTTGTCATAAAATTCCGTCAGTGTCGGTATTTCAAAGTCTCTGTGTAGTACTCTATTGACAGTATATCTCGGAGCGTCCGCAATTATTTTTAACGCTCTATTTTGTAGCACCTGGAACTTGTTATGCGCTGTCCTGCTTATGGTGCACCATGTTGGCACTCCATAAGTCAGGACCGGCCTGACGAGGGTCTTGTATAATATAACTTTAGTTCTATAACCCATCTTGCTCTTTTTATTTAACAAACAGTATATAGAACGAAGCTGATTAGCAGCTTTTTTTAATCTCATTTCGGAGTTCTTTCTCCAGTTAAGTCTCTCATCAAAAATAAGTCCCAAGTACTTGACTTCTTGGACCCAATTTATCCGAATACCGTTAACCAAGAGCGTAGTCTCGGGTCTTCTAACTCTTGCTCTTCGAAAAGAAAATAGCCTTCGTTTAGGCAGGATTCAGGCGAATCCTCCACCTCGAAAGCCACTTTTCTAATACTCGTATGTGTCTCTGCAATCCCACGTCGATCGCTTTTATGGCATCGTCAATAACCGCAGTAACTGTACTAAAACCTTTCCTGAAGCCACATTGGAAGTCAGGAATAATAATCTCTGTAAAAAAGGCTAAAATTTGATCGTACAGAACAAAAAACGGTGCCGTTTAGACGGAAACCGTGGAAGTATGCAACCGCTGTAAGTTTGCCGTCGCGCCGGCACCGGTGAGATATTCACGAACGCAATTTTATGTTTGAAAACACTTTGTTTAGTCGACGACCAAGTAAAACACTTTAATTAAAAACACATTTTATTTAATTATCGTTGATTTTCATACAAAACGAATTACAATTCAATCGATCTATTTGTCACCGAATTCTCAAGGCAACTCCCATAAAAATCTCACACTCTGTTAAAAATTAGCCCAATCTTTATATTCCACGGAGTCGACGTCATCCAAAGCAATTCTTGGTAAACACCAAGATTAAGTTATCTTTTCCGTGGTCAGCACTTAAGGTGGGTGCTCACACTGCTCACATGTTGAAAAGTTACTGGAATATCCTAATACATTTTGTTCCTCGATTAGGGGCAGAAATTGATAAGTTTGATTAGTCCCTGTGCCTTATTACTCGAGTCCCTCCTATTTGTCAAGGTCAGATTTTTATGATGCAGCAAATAATAGTTTAGGTCGATATGCATACGCACGAGCGCGCGTGATTTTCAAATACATTAAATTTTTTTTGTGTACATGTTAGCTTCCGAAAATAGCCATCAATTGTTTCACACGCCCTCTATTCTAAATTTAAGCTGATAAAACTTCGCGGTCGCTAATTATAGAGGTATGTAAATACTATACGAAAAGTAGCGTCTGACTCCCTGCCAAATTAAAATGGTGGCTTTTCGGACCGGGAAAAATGAGTATTTTTAATACTAGTCGACGCAGTAACCTTAAAGTGTTTTTATTACAAAAGTTCAAGATTAGTTATGGTGTTTTGAAAGAGAAATCTTTGCGAATTGTAAAATATCGACTGATTTTGCGAGTTATTTAGTGTCCTCAAATGGAGGATAATGGCGTTCATCCATCGCTGAAGGTAAAATAATCATATCAAACAAACGAACATCTCGCCAAGTTCATATGCATTATTTGTGATTATAATAAATGTCTTGGTTGCAATATACACAAAATATCTTCGTTCCTGTTCATAATATAAAAAAAGTTTCAAGAGAAATAGTTCTTGGTCTAAAAAATTACTTTTACTGGCAGTATATTAAACTATACAGGGTGCCTTATAAGTAAAATATTTAATATTAACTTTACTTTTTTGAATAGGATATATTTTATGTCAAATATTGTTTATTCAATAAATTCTTAAAAGTCCATACTATGTTCTATGTTCTATGCCTTATGCCTAATGTTGTCCGTTTTCGAAATAATGGTAGAATTAAATTAAAGTAGTATTACAACTTTAAAAACGAAAGGCTTTAAATGTCCAACTATTACTATAGTAACAGATTATTGACATCTAGTGGCGGCTCTTCCGTAAGGGCTGCAGGGGTGCAGCCCCACAGCACATCGAGCAAACAACGGCAAAATAAAATGTACAGGGACATTTTTTTAGGTGTCTCACCCTATTAGCGATTTTCCTGCTCACTATAATAAAAAACAAATTACAGATTTCTCAATGATTTTCAAAAAGGAAGCAAAGTCAATGTCAAAAAATATAAAGGTTCACAAATTTGACAGATACGACGTCATTGTGATTTTTTTTTAATGGTAACCCTCATAAATAACCACACGAGTGAATTGCATTTCGCGGTCCGATTTCAATAACATATAGTCGTTGATATTTATTTTCAGCCGTTACGGAAATACGGGGGATTCCTAAATCGCCTTCACCGATTTTGCCTTTTAAGTGTCTCACTCCTTTAATAAATAGACCTTTTAAGCTAAAAACCCCATTTTTTTCACACAAATGTAATTTTCCGTGACCAAGCTATTTACGCTATAATCAAATACGACAGATGTCAAAAAGTGACAGACACGACGCCATTCGGAATTTTTTTAAATATCAACCCTCATCAATAACCACGCGAGTAAATTGCATTTTGCAATTATATTATTAAATTTCTCACTCCCTTAATCATGGATGCTTTTTTTTTGTAACAACCTGTATATTTCAAGATAGATTGAATTGATAGAAATTGTGCTTATAAGTTGTCTACATTTACATCAATATTTTCTTTTATGTTTTCCATAAAGGCCGCATTGTATCTTAGGGCGAGTCACCCTATATTAATGGAGGTTTTAAGTTAAGAAATGTTTAAATGGCGCTTTCTCTTACAATATTCAACTGTGAAACCAAAAAATAATGTCAGCATATGAGAAAAAATTAAATAAATTATATTGTTCCAGCGTTTTCCTGAAACTTAGTTATTTGGAACATTGGTTCCTTTTTTTTTAAAGATGGCTTTGAGCATTTCTTACAAATAGATAAATGCATTTGTTTGGTTGGTAGGCATTATTTCTTCTGATTGATATGTCACTTTCGCTAGGTGTAAATTCGTGAAAGCACTAACAATTATTACATTATTATATTTTAATAAGTTTTATTCAAAATCATGAACGCTGCTTTTTTAAATGAAGTGAATATGATATGGTACGAATTTCCTTTTTAGATGGAAATATTCGCTATAGTTGCCAGAAGAAGGTATGGTTTTTCAACCTCATTTTATGGATCTCATCGGTGCGGCATGCTTCAGCTATTCCCATTACTGCTATCACTTTCATAGATAAATAGCTATGATTAGAAGCGTCAAGTAAAAACTTTAATATTTCTTCTTTTCTGAAAATTTTAGATTTTTTAGCTTCGTAACCACTGTTTTTTCGTTTAATAAATGCAATGAGTTTCTTAAACTGCGAAATGTTTATATTTTTGTTTACAGAAATAGTCAATTTGAGCATGGAATATTGTGACCATAGGGACGGAGGTGATAATAGGCTTCAGATTTCTCTAAGAAGTACGCTAACATCACATTTTCGTCAATTTGAGAAACGTTTTTATCCACTAACCATTCCAGAAACAGGTTGCACGTTTGATACTAGGTATCTATCTTTCGACTTCTCAGGTAACAGTGAGGCACATGCCAACTCGGCCGCCTTCTGAATAGCAACGTTCTGGTCTTGGGAGAACATTTTAGACTAGCGAAATTAAAAAATTCGAACTGACAGACTTTGACAGCACTCAAATAACTAGTTGTCATGGATTACTTTACAGGTGGAAAAACCTTATTTTATCATTATAATTTGAATAAAATCAAAGTTCATTACCTAATAATAGGTATATTGATAACAGAACAGTAGTAGAAAAAATTTAATAGGTACATCACACGATGCGAAAGCCTTTTTTGATGTTCGGAGGTATTGAATCACCTCGGCTTCGCCTTGGCTATTCAAAAACGTCCTTACACCAAAAAATTAACTTTCGCATCTAGTAATGTAAATATCTATTAATAAGTTTCATTCAAAATCATGAACGCTGCTTTTTCAAATGAAGTGAAATTCGATATGGTAAGAATTTCCTTTTTATATAGAGATATTCGCTATAGTTGCCAGAAGAAGGTTTGGTTTTTCATTCACTATAATTACGTATTGAATAATTCAAAATTGCGTCATATTTTGACATTTGCCAGATTTGATTATAGCGTAAATAGCTTGGTCAAGGGAAATTACGTTACTGCGAAAAAGATTGGGATTTTCAGCTTAAAAAGTCTATTTATTAAAGAGGTGAGACAGTTAAAAGACAAAATCGATAAAGGCAATTTAATCATTGAGAAATATATAATTTGTTTTTTATTATAGTCAGGGGGAAAATCGTTAATCGGGTGAGACACTTAAATTAATGTTCCTGTACATTCCTGTTTATAAATACATTAGTTATTGTCCATATTTTGCTTTAACTCGGTTGTTTTATATTGTAACAATGATATTTTGGAAGTCCGTCAGTCCGTCCTTGGCGATCACTCTACGTCGGCGATTTTCGGATGAAGCCTCATGAGGGCTTAACTTATTTCAGCCATTAATTTACACATAACAAGCGCCAGATTGTGCGGCGTCGGTCACGCTCGCTGCGGCTCGCCATTTGTAATTTTAATGCTACTGAGGGCTGTGGAAATTTTAGCCGGTAATCGGCTGAAACCATAGGTATCGTAACTATAGATTCGACACGCCATTCATAAATGCTATAAAATTGTGATGCCAAAATCGTTTGGTGGCGAGACGCCGTGAAGAGCTAGGTGTGGTCGGTAGTGGGGATTACTCTGAATTTACATATGCATGCGACAAAACCACAGAACAATAAAGGTTAGGTTGACAAAACTCCAGGAAAACCCACAGAAAAACGCTGTCACAAATCCGAGTATTGCCGAGTCGATGCGGATGGCCACGAAAATGATGGGATCTGGGCGGATTCTTTTTTGCTGCGTTGCAATACTACAGATTTTTTACAAGGTTTTAGGCAATGTTATATATTTCCCACATCATGTTATTCTAGTAAATCATAGAAGTTAATACTTTTAACAGAGTAAGCCCAGAAAACTACGTTTTCTGTGGCGTAAGTCAGGCAAACCAAGTGGAGGGGAGCAGCTTGAATGTTGATTTACTTTACAATGGAATGCAATGATGACAACACGTTTATTTGTTATTGTTCGGTCTAATAGTTACGAGGTCTATGGCTGAAACGCTTGAAAGGGCTGCGTGTGTCGGTCGTTTGCTGCGCGCTATTTACCTATAATAATGGTAGTATAGGTTAATAATTTAGAATGGCTTTACACAATACATTAGGTACATTAATTATAAAAAGAAAAAACCGAAATTAAAACAATGCGCAAATATGATAGTTTTCATTATCAAGTTAAAATATACCTAATTATTAAAAAAATGCTTCGCAAAAAGATTTAAAAAATTTAATAATAATTTAATACCCAAAGTAGTATTTTTTTTTAAACTATTTTTACTCACTTTTTTTATACACTTTTTTACACAATTTACCCTATTAACTCCCTAGTTCGCACGCCACCGCTTAAAGTTTTATTCAATAGGCTAAAATAGATAACAATAGATAATAATAGATAGCTAAAGTCTGTTTCAGAAAGGTGTAGAGTAATATAAGCTCATTAGGTATGCAAAGGGACTACAGAGTGACCCAACGAATATTTAAGCCACTTTCATAATTCGGCATTGATTTCATTGCAAAATTCTTTCTTTTCATCAAGTGCAGGTAGTACCACCCGGGTTTGGGTCAATTTATGGGTTTTGCCTATTGTTATCCATTCACAAACACTGAAAATGGCGTGACAAAGGCGTGCCGGTAGGATATTCGTAAAAAGGAAAGAATTTTATTTTAACAGAATAAAAATTAGGCATTATGTACAGGGTTATTGGCCACATAGACCAATAGGTAACTTTTTTATTTAAAGCTTTTGATATATGGTTCAAATATAACATTAATAGATCCTTTTAAGAAGCGCCAGTAAAAGTTGGTTTCGGATATACAGGGTTCCCCATTACGAAATGTCAGAACAATGTTACTTTTTTTAAACGGAACATCCTGTATATTATTGAATTTTTAGATTCTCCAGACAATTCTAAGTATATTTCGTGTATAATATCCTATACCTATATTCAACAGTTTCCGAGATATTTATAATTGAAAATCGAATTTTCTTTCATTATTTATTTCAATTTAATTAAATTAAACAACGAAGCCTACTAAAACAATGAATAAAAAATTAAACGAATCGGCGAAATAAAATAATTGAAAAGTAAAGAAATGAACTAATTCGTTAATAAGTGCTCAAAATGGCCTCCATTTTCTTGAACGCAAAGTCGGTAACATTTTTCTTCTTCAAGTTCTTTACTGCATCGCTTACCATAAGTGGATAGTTTTTTATAGCATTAATTGAGTTCATAAGTGCGTCCTGCAAGACTTCAATGTTTGGAAATGTAGGATTGTCAAAGAGACTGCCCTTAATCGTACCCCAAAAAAACCTGTCCATTAAAGTAAGGTCTGGACTGTTTGGCGGCCATTTGATGTTTCCATATCTTCCTATCCATCTAGGATATTTACAGTTTAAATAATTCGTTACATTTTGAATGTTATGTGGAGGAGCTCCATCCTGTTGCCAAATCAACCTGTTCACGTGAACTAAAGAGATCTCTTCCTGATATTCTTCAATTTCGTTGTTTAAGAATTGAAGGTATCTTTCTCCCGTTAAGCCCCCTTTACATAGTAAAGGCCCCAAAATAATATTATTTGTAATACCACACCAAACGTTAATGGATCTTCGACCCGACGACTTTATAATTTTTGTTTGATGCGGATTCGTTTGGGACCAATAGTGGCAATTTCTTCTGTTAGAGATCCCACTTGTTGATAAATTCGATTCATCGGTCCACACAATTTCGAGAAAAAAATTTGGATTTCGTTCCAGCTCCCGCAGCATAATTTGGCAAAATTGTAGTCTTTCCCGCTTATTATCTTCGCTTAAAAACTGAACCTTGGTGAATTTAAAAGGTCTGAATTTATATTTTTTCAGCGGATTTTGTATTTTACAGTATTTTATATCCAAAGTTTTAACAGCAGTGGGAATGGAATGTGTTGGATTTTCTACAAAATAATAAATAATAACAAAGAAAAATAAAGATATCAAGTTAAAATTTTACCTTGAAAATATAATAAGACATTAAGCTCTGCATTTTCATCCACACAACGATAAGCCTTCTTCCTCTGCAATGTTTTAAAGTCTTGTAGCTGCTTAAATACATTAACAAAAGTGTTTTCAGTTGGTGTTTGACGGTTTCTGTATTCCCTTTGGTATCTTTGTTTTGCCAAACGCTTATTTTTATTACACTTTATGTAAAACTGTAAAATATCAAATTTTTCTTCTTTTGTATATCCTATCTTTATACACAATTATGATTGCAAAAAGTCAAAACTTTTAAAAAAAATTACAGTTAATTCTGTTTCTGTCATAATATGATTCCTAGGTGATATAATAGAAGCAATAATAGTAGTCCAATTTAAAAGTCCGATAATCCGATTTTCAATCATGAATATCTCGGAAACTGTTAATAGGCATAGGATATTATACACGAAATATACTTAGAATTGTCTGGAGAATCTAAAAATTCAATAATATACAGGGTGTTCCGTTTAAAAAAGTAACATTGTTCTGACATTTCGTAATGGGGAACCCTGTATATCCGAAACCAACTTTTACTAGCGCTTCTCAAAAGGACCTATAAATGTTATACTTAAACCATATATCAAAAACTTTAAATAAAAAGTTACCTATTGGTCAAAATGTGGCCAATAACCCTGTACATAGTATTAGCTACACTTATTTTTTAATAAACATTTTTTAAAAAATACATTATACAGAAATTAAATTCGTACTCGTAAAAATTATAATAAATTAAATTATACTCGTAAGAAGGAAATAAATTTATTTTACCAGAATAAAATTTAGGCATTATGTACATAGTATTAGGTACACTTATTTTTTATTAAACATTATAAAAAAAATACAAAATACAAAAAACACATTATACAGAAATTAAGTTATAAAAAATCATAATATTCTTCGTCATCTGAGGAACTGTCATCTCCTCCTGACGTTATAATTAACGGGTCGACGCGACGGTCCAATCGATCAGGTGGTCAAGATCTCATATTTTCTCCTCTTCTTTAATAACATGATGGACTGCTTTTCGCTAGTTCTCTAGTGTCACTTCCTTAATGGCTTGATTGGCTTGATCAAACAGTAGCTTAACGTCTTTCATTTTGAATGTCGTGTTGTGTCTTGCTACAAATCCTTTCACTTGCGCCCATATAAGTTCTATAGTTTCTGCTATATCTTCCACGGCATATTTCATAAAACGATGTTTGTGTAAATTGGCTAATAGTTCCTTCTTTATCAAATTATCATTAAATTCATTACTTTTGGTGCTTAACCAGTCGATAATTTCTTGTTTTCTCCAAGATGAAGTTGGAGTCTTCTCTTAGAATCTTACCTAGGGTGGGTATTTCTTTTTTAAAATAAAAAGAGTAAACTTTTCTTCGAACTACACTTTTGGTGTCTTCATCAAGGACATTTACTGGTCTGCCTGGACCTTTCTTGGGAGGTTCCACTTGACCTGCTAGCTCTCTTTCTCTTCCGCAATAGTTTAAAAACGGTCGACTTTCCAACTCCAGTCATTCGGGAACATCGGTCGACAGTTTCTTGTACAGTAAAATTCGGATAATCGTATTTTATGCAATCATGTACATTTAAAATAATAACTTTTTCACTCACTGATAGTGGAGAATTATTGGAACATCTTTTTGTTGGTGTGAATGTCGCCATTTTATTACTATTCCTATAATACTGTGAACACTATATACGGCTTAACAGCAAATACTGATGCGTTAAACTAAACAAATATACTTATTAAGGTCATACACACACACGATATATGAAGTTTATTCCAAATTACCACCTATTTATATGATCCAGCCAAAGAGGACAGAGCCAAACTCGGTACCTGTTAAATTGTACCTGTTAAACGCAAAACGTAACTTTATAATCTACTACCTAACTAATCCCTACACAATATTTCTATTTTGACACTTCAGGTCAGAAAACATACCTTTCCTAATCCTATTACGCAATTACTTGAAATTTTAATATTACAAACAATACTATTTTATCTTAATACCCGTTAACCTAATTCTCTACAATTTTTGGTTAGTTATCATAAATAATTTAATGCACAAAGTTTACCTGCGCCTATGGCCGACACCGAAATTGAGCCGAACGGGACGTAATTTCCCATTTTATTACTCTACACCTTTCTGAAATAGACTTATAACAGTAATTTATGTCAATGTTCATATGACCCTAATTTTTTTTCTGTGTGTGTTCTACCCTAGAAGTTTGTTATATGATCACATTAACACCCTGTATATTTAGTAAGTCTCTGTTTACATATATGTATACTATATTTATAATATTTTGAGGACCTGCAACCTGCAACTACAATAAACATGTTTTTTGTGATAAACCATCGAACTGACCAAATAAGGAGATGCGATTTTGCTAAAATACATAAGTGAACAGCAAAAATAATTTTAAAAATATGTTATGCTAGACACATTAATTTAGCAATTTCCGATTAATAGAACAGCGATTATAACCTTATCACTATGTATTGTACCTACATTTTATATTAACATTAACTTACTTTTATGGGTAGACAAATTAAATAGTATATTATAATTAATTTCCGTCGCGAGATTAGGAAGTTATCTCGAGACGGAATAACATTTTTCACCCAGGTTTCTATACTATTTTTATTTGCAACCATTATTTTTTAATGAATTATATTTCGAAAAAATTGTGACGTTTTAGAAAAAAATATTTAGACCGTGTGCCAGTATGCAGCGTTTTCAACAAGTTACAAGTAACCAGGACATCGTTACAAACAAAAACAGTTGTTGCTCAATATTTTTAGTACTAAACGGGAACTTTTTTTTTATCAAAAATTTAAAAAATTACTATTTCTTGTATGCACATTGTTTTATAAAGAATAATGTGTGGCATACTCGTTCAATAAGGCATTTCAAATGTAATCTGCATACAGGGTGTTTCCTAACCTCTCTGAAAAAATGAAGGAGGTGAATCCTCACCTTATTTTAAGACGAAAATGAGGTATAGAAGTTTTTCGCATGTCGCTTCTTTTTCAAAATACAGGGTGTTAAAAAAAAACATCAAAAATACGCAGTCGAAGGTCTTCTTCAGTTTCAATAGGAGTAGTATAAACGAGTTGTTTAAGATGACCCCAGAAATAAAAATCCAATGGATTCAGATCCGGCGAACGGCGTGGCCATGGGTGAGGTCCTCCTCTACCTATCCAACGAGCAGGATATTGTTGATCTAAATAGTTTCTAACACGTACTGCAAAGTGAGGGGAAGCGCCGTAATGCATAAACCACATTAAAGTTCTCGTTCTTAATGGCACCGCTTCCATCAATTCTGGCAATTCATCTCTAAGGAAGTTGTAATAGACATCACCAGTAAGTCGATTTGGAAAAAAATACGGTCCAACCAAGCTATCTCCAATAATCCCTGCCCAAATATTAAAAGAAAATGTATACTGGTGAATAAAGTAAATAGTCCTTTAAAATATTCCATACTGTTTTGTAACTCAAATTCAACTCGTTCCCGATTTTCCTCGTAATAGTGCCTGGAGATTCTTCCACCATGTTTAAGACCTCTTCCTCAAGTTGTACAGTTCTAACTGTAAGTAGTCGGCCGCCTATTTTGCTTTTTGCAAAGCTACATGTTTCCTCTAACCTAAAGTGCAATCTTATAAATGTTTCCGAACACGGTACTCGTCTATTAGGAAAACGTTCCACATATAAACGTCTCGCCTCTAGCGCATTTCCATTTGCCAAACCGTACATAAAATGAATTTGAGCCATTTCTTGATTGGTAAACTCAGCCATTATGAAAAGTATGTAATGTAGTACAAATAAGTTCAAAAAAAATTCAAAAAGATATTATTTGAAAGATGTCAAACAGGAGACAAATGTTACGGAGAAAACAAATGTGGTTGCCATGGAACGAAGCAAAGCTTACTCGTATTATTTGATGCAGCATAATGATAAAAATACGAAAAATAACTAAAAAATTAAGGTACTTTTTTACCCAGATCCCCGCCAATGAACTAATTGTAAAATTTAAAATTGACCCAAAGTAAAGTGCTCTAATCCCTTTTGTTTAACAAATATCATTAGAATATCGTTTGGCATTAATTAATAAAATGAAAAAAAAAAAATACAAAACTTTTTTTAACGAAGCAAAATGCGAAAAACTTTTATACCATATTTTCGTCTTAAAATAAGGTGAGGATTCACCTCCTTCATTTTTTCAGAGAGGTTAGGGAACACCCTGTATACTACGAACCTAAGGGTGCATCCAGACTTGTGACAAAACCCCGTGCCGTGACTCCGTCGCGTGACATCGCCGCGTTTACCGCGTGTCATCAGTCCGTTTTGTATCTTGGCTATTATTATTAAAATGAGTCGAACGCATGTAACGATGATACGCAACGATGTTACGCGACGAGGTTCGCGAAGGGGTCTCCTAGGTCGCCATTTCAAAAAAAAAAGTTGGGATAGCTAGAGGTAGAGGGGTTGAAGAGAGGGGGCTGAAAATATTACAGAACGATAAATAATTTAAATCATATAATATCCGTGTTTCAACGTTTTTCTTAAGAATAATTTATAGAAAAATATAAATTTTATGTAGGACTTTTGAATAACCCTGTATAGTTAAATCACCACAGAAGCCTACAGGCTAAATCAATTACTGGTAAGCGTGCTATGGTATGTATAAATGTCCTAAATCAAAAACAAAATCAAACCGGTAATTATTTGTATAATATCTAATCTGTATGACGCGTCCACTAGATTAATTTTGGACAGAGCATAATGTTTGCATTTATTTGTTATTTGCAGATTTTTCGCATTAACCGAAATAGATTTTGAACTGTTTATTGACTGCCAAAACGTAGTATGGTTGGTTTATGTCTTTTTTATTAAACAAAACAAAAATATTGATACAGGTTGGGCTATTTTGACTATCTCGGTAATAAATATTTTGATATATGCGCTTTGATAATAAATTATTAGACATCTAGATATCGTCAACAACAACCTTAATCCTGAGATGATCGTTCTATTTAAAATGCCTAATTCTTCAATTTTTTTTTCTAGAGCAGGAAACTTAGCCTAAACACCTCTTACGCACCAGCGGAGATAAGCCACAAAGGGTTCAGGTTCTTAATAACCATGAAGCCCACCAATGCTAACATGCTGGAATATGTTCAAGAAATGAGAAATCATAACGTAAAGGCTGTAGTAAAATTATGCGAAGAAGGTTATAATGCGAGACATCTAAATGACAATGGAATTCAGGTGCTTGATTTAGCTTTTCCAGATGGAAAACCCCCACCAGATGCTATTATTGAAGAATGGTTTAAGGTTAGTTATTTCAATTTTATCACCAAGACGTAGGTTCTTCAATATTTCTTTACGTCAGGAGAAACTCCTGTGACATCTGTTAATTATTCGTTATTACTATTTAACTCTATGGTTTGGAGAAATTTGTACTAAGCTCTTTGCTTGGATGTTTGTGATGCTTACGGATTTAATTTAGAAGTTATATTGCAAGAATTCTGGCGCCTTTTTGTTAAATACATAATATTTGTACATGTCAATTTTAGTGCCTCCCTACTATTGTGGGATGAGATTTGAACCAATCTTTAGGTAACTTGTACGTCTCGATTTGTCTCGACCTTGTATGTGACTCGGTAATAAGTTGGTTTGTCGATACGTCCGTAATAATTTCTAATAATTTTCACGAAAAACTCGGTAACTGTCAACATCTTAAAGTCATTATGTAACACTACATTCATAATGTATCTGGGCGTGTTCGCCATGATTTTGATTTTCTGAATCACCTGGAACTTATTAAGCTCCGTTCTGCTTGTGTTGCACTACGTAGGTGCACCATAAGTTAGAACCGGCCTGACGAATACCTTATAGAGGTTGACCTTAGTCCTATTAGCAAGTCTACTCCACCTGTGAAGCGGCGGGGGGGTTAAATAAAGCCTAACTATCGAAATGCAAGTTTTATTCTATTAATTGAATTTAGCCTCCAATTCAGCATTTGGTTGAAAGTAAGTCCCAGGTATTTCACCTCCTGGCACCAGTTCACTTGGACTCCATTGACCCGTAGTCTTGTTTCAGGCTTCCGTGCTTTACAAAAAGAAGATGACCTTCGTCTTGGCCCCACCAAGACCTATAATGATAAGGTTAAATTGAGATTGACTGTGCCATTGTTGCTATATGTACCTACTTCTTTGTACCTGTTTAGATAAAAACTGTCACGCCGTTGTCAAACGTGGATTATTTCGTTTATGTTTTATTTTAATTATTTCATACTGTATTGTAAAACACACCTTTACATATTTGAATTTAGTCCAGAAAATAAGGTTCTACAGCAATAAGTCCGGTAAAATTTTTTTACCGGACTAGTCCTGTAAAATTTCTTTACCGGACTGAAATTTGTAAGTTTTAGTTTAATCAATGTCAAACACACAATGTTTCCACCAGTAAATATAAGCACTTTTCAAATATACGACGCAGAATAAAACTTCATTATAATTTCAGAACATAATTATAATTTTCAACAGAACAGTATGAAATAAAATATTGTACGTCATTCGTCCGGCAAATCCTTTACAGTATTCGTTTCAAAATTCCAGACTCGGCTCCTTCGTCGCCTCGTCTCGAAACATTTCACTTATACTGTAAAAGTTGATTTACCGGACTTATAACGTAAATATCCTATTACCGTTCTAGAACCGAAAACAGCTGTTTTTTCGAAATGGAAAAGTATTTGATCTCTGTCTGTCACTGCCAATCTGGTATTTAAAAAGAAACAGGTTTTAGAGTCTTACAAAGTTAGTAAACGACAGTTAGTAGAAAATAAAGTGTACTAGTGTACGCAACACTGCCCCTGAAAGTGATTTTACTGATTTTGTAGGTTTCAGGACGCGCCCTGGAATGATCTTACTCGTCTATTTCGGAACTTGTTTCGCAACAGTAGGTATATTACGTAACAAGATCAAAAAGAACCAATTTACAGGCCGAACTGAGAGTACTGTTAACGTACTTTTCGGATGTGCAACGCACAATATTTTTTTTTCTAGTGGCGTACGAGACTTTTTGACATTGGCTGACTATATTGGAATATTTCTAGGCAGTTAGAAAACACTATAGTCAGGACTATACGTAGACTAAATAAAAAATTGAATGGTAATGAAAGAAGAACCTTTCTTTTGCTTTAGGATCTAGACTGGTACAGTTTTCGGTTAAAAAATTATCTAGAAAGTGCCTGCCTTCCGGCCGATTAAAAAAAAGATCTATTTTATGAAAGCGTATTTCCATTTCTTTAAAGTTGATAAAGATATTCATCAAAATGCTTTATTCTGCTGACGTATGGCATGGTCAGATGTGACCCTTTATGCCGACTGTAGTACCGCCCTCTGTTAATGGTAACAACAGCAGATAAGTTCTATGAGTACAATCGTTTGAACAATGGTTTCTTTAGAAGTTATCTTATTGATAGGGCTATTAGAACGTTGAGTCGCCCTAAGGTCGAAATTATAAATCTCCTGGTATCTCTAACTACAAGATAACTTCTAAGGATAGTACCATTGTAGGAACCATTTTTGTCATGAAAGATATGTGGATGTTAGCGATAACAGGGCATTGATAAATTGGGACATTATCACCAAATATTGTCTTGGTTGTGTCAAACTTTATTGTTATGTATTTTTCATCCTAGAAAGAATTTGAAGTTAGACTTTTGTGGCATGTGTCACTTTCTAGTTACTTTTATTTTGGGTTTACGTTTATGTTGGTCTGCTACTCAACAAAATATATCAACTTTAAGTCTTTAAATAGGTAATGGAAAACGGTGTTTGCATCAAAAGCAGTAACTTAATATTTATTTACCACTTATCTACTGTCTCCGTGTAAACCAGTACAAATAAGCTATTAGCGCATTTGTCTCGTCGTGTTCTATATTATGTTATGTACCGTTATCAGTATAGTTGATGCAAAAGAAGAACTGATGTACGTCATACCCTTCGAGTGACATCAGTTATCGACAGTGTTGCCAGCGTAACCAAAATATCCGAGTGAGAGAAGTACACAGTTTTTTTTTCATAAAAATATAATATTTAATCTTTGAATCTTTGAATTAGAACGTTTGTTTTAAGGTGATTCTAATAATTTATTTTCCTTAACTGTTGTTGACATTGCGCTTACAGTGGAGATATTCAAATTTAGGGCAGCTAAAAATTAGTAGAGTAGAAATAAAATTTACAGTCCTTTACAAAGATGCAACCGGGGAGGACATTGAAAATGAAGAAGCAGAGTGCAACGCTTGTGACTATTGTGAGATTTGAGATCTGCAAAAACTCATAGATTTGAATGTAATATTTAGGTAGTTGATATAAGTTTTATTGATTCATAATATAAAAAATAGTAAAATAAAGGTTATAAACTCTAGTGCGCCTCTTACTCTCGACTTGGTCTGATCCCGTCGTCCTTAGTCCCTTCTCTTTTCCCCGTCATCATCGGGCCACCGGTTCGGCGGCGGCGCATAGTGGTCGATTTTGATGATTTATTGGGACATCAAAAATTTATTAGAAAAATAGCAGAATTACGCTATTTTGACACTTTGTACATAAAATATGTTAAAAAAAAGATTACTATTATTTTTAACTGTTTATAAACGAAATATATTAAAAAAGAAATAAAATACAAAGATAACAATTTTTCTAACTATAAACATTTTTGAAAATTATCAACTTTTGGGTCATAATCATCTTCAGAGTCCTCAAGAGATTCTTGACTTTGAGTTGTTGATGATACAAATGATGTATGGGCAATATCTAGTAGACTCCGGACTTCTGGAAAAAAGGTACACAATTTCTTTTTAGGTAGTGGTCTCATTGATGAAATTACCATATCTGAAGAGACTAGCAGAATGTGAATGAGGTCTTCGACATTATCTTTTTCTCTTGCGCTATTAAGATGGAAATAACGACACCCTTTATGACGTGCCTCCAAGGCTTCCTCGCTCAGTTGTCCAATAGGTAGCAAAAGAGTATCTATCTCACATCAGCACCGTGAATCATTATTTTGTGTACACTAGTTTGGCTGTTTGAAGCGCATAATCTTCAAATTTTTCATACTACAATCTGTGCCCACAAGAAATCACTTGTAAGATTATCGCAAATCTAAAGATAAGGTCCTTATCGACTCCAGTGATTTCAGATGTTTTCTTAATATCCTTGAAGAAACGTCTTGCTGTGTTACCATCATTAGTATTGCCCGAACCCTGCTTAACAACGTCTACAAAAATCCCTCTCTCTTGGCGAAATTTAGAGATAATATTTCTTTTTGTTTCATCGAAAATTTTTTTGTTCTTATGCCCTTGAACACGCCATTTTTGGTTTTTTAGACGATATGAAACATGCAAAATACACTCAAAAAATCTTATATTCGCATGGAGGACAGACAGACCATACTGAAACGTGTCCGTATTGCAGGGTCTATTGAGAATATTTTCTATGTCGTTCATATGTTTGGGTGTTGCCTTGCAGATATAACAACTTCGACTCGAAGAATTTTCTGCCAGAGTATTTGCGATCTTACAATCCAGCATTGTTTTTAACAGAATATGACTTCTCGATATCTTTTTCCATATTTGTGCAATATGTTGGAACCAAGTTCTTAATCTGACATTCTATGCGCTCACTTTCTTTTTTAATAACATCATTACTTAATGAACTGAAACTTGATCGGTATACAAAAACGTGTAGAAGAAAATCGGGGATTTTGTCAAATAACCTTCACACCCGAATTTGTCTTACATGTCATTCTCAATGGTACAATAGATGTCAATAACAAATCTGAATCAGTTAAATGAGGGTGATTTTAAAGCACTTGCTTATATGTGGATTGGTTGGAGCTACCATCAAACCCCCATTTGTAAATCATTTGAAAATCAGAAGCTTCATCCTCCAAAACTTGCTCCAACGCTTCGTTTTGCACCATGCATAAACGCTTGCTTGTATGATCTAAGAGACTTTGTAATTTTATTTTGGCCATAGATTCAGTGATAGTGATATTCGTTGGATAGCACTCTTTTTTGGCTCGAAGAACTGAATCGTAAGAACGGAAAATATCGCAATTTCGTCTTTTAGCACCCTCTCTTAACTGGGTCTAGGACTATTCAGCGCAGGCGTTTCAGCGCCGCCGTTTTAGAGCCGCCGTTTCAGCGCCGCCGTTTCATCGCTAGGACATTTCAGCGCCGGCCCATTTCAGCGCTAAATTATTTCTCAAAATTTTATTATTAAATATTTATAATAAAAATGATCTAAATAGAATTTATTAAATAAAATTAAAAATAGATAAAATATTGGTAATACAAACTAAAAAAAAAACAATAACTAAAATTTGTTTAATAAATAAAATTTATTAAATAAAACTACAAAAAGATACAATATTGGTACTACAAACTAATAACATTTTTAATATAATATATACAATTAATTAATTAGTCATTTGGTAATTGTGGGCTATTCCTCTTAAATATTCTATTGGAGTTCTGTTGCCGTATTCGGTAACAATGCGGAGTATGCGTTCATCTGCATCACGATATTTTTTTAATTTAATCTGGGGCGGATTACCAGCAATTAATTGTTCATAGTAAGTATCACGCCTCTTTTGGACTTTCCGCAATCCATCTAAAAACTTCCATATTGTTGGATGGTTCATTCCTAATTCTGACTGCAGTCGGCGATGAGCAGCTTCACAGTGATTATTTGTACGATTATTTCTATTTATTGTTCGATTATAAAGATTCCACATTTCCGGGGGAAACAAAGGTAGTCGTCTGCCATTTCCACATCTATTCATGCGGCCTATGTAGTTGTCTTCAAACCAGTCTATCAAAGGGTGAAGTACTTCAGGTATCTCGTGACTAAGCGCATCAAGGTAATTAACTAATTTCTCAATTTTCACAAAAGCTAAAGCAATCACCATTTTCGCTTGCAAACAAAAATCTGCGTCATTATTATAGCGGTTTAATAAACCTAACTGACCAATATGTTTTCGCATATTTTGAGATAAATGAAAGAAACATCCTTTAATAGAAACGCCTGGAAAACACTGCGTCATTGCACCAAAAGCTGCCTGCTCGAAATCACAATATATTGATGCCGGATTTAAATTTTCTTCCAATCCTTTAATTAATTCGAACATTCGTACATACGTATTACGCTCCTTATTCGGTAAGAGGTATAATTCCTCCTAACTTTTCTACCATTACTGTATACACTTGAGCAAATAATCTGGGAGCAATAGAAAATGTACCGTCTGCGTACCATGTATCAGATGTCCGCAAGAATTGGGTCCATGATGTCCGTCCAAAAATTAAAATTCTCTTCGCTTCTTCACCGCTATCACAAAGTAAAAAATTTTCTACAGTGTTTGGATGTGGTACCTACATATTGTCTATAATCTTCGGGCAAAACCAATTCTGCTAAACTTGTAGGATCTGCAGGAGCTGCGTTTACAGCATTCCGTACACGTCTTACCACTTTTCTCAAGGCAGTGTTATTTGGAAGTACTGCTTCCGAACCTTGCGATAAATTTGTTAAACAATTATTGATAACATTTATTGTACCTTCTAAAGTATTTTCCGCCCGACGTTTAATGTTCGTAATAACTTGTGCTACTTCCACTCTAGCTGCCGAGGAGGGGTGTGAATGATTATTAATTTGTTTAATAACTTCTCCAGCTTCCGTATGAATTCGAGCTTTGCAAAGTCCCATTTTCTCGCAACGCCAAAATTTTATGTCCTCGTTAGTATTAGAGCATTTCTCAAAATTGTATAAGAAACCATCATAGGAAAATTCAGCTTTCTTTCTTGAACTAAAAATTGCAGCTTCCATTATAAAGCTGGATTTATAAACTCGAAAAGTTGGTGAGGTTGAAGTTATGATCAAGTTTGTGAGGTTAGATATTCCGAACTCCGAGCATAAAAATTGGTTATCTCGAACTACCCGGGAAGTTTTCGAACCTTACATGAGCTTTACATCAACAACAAAAACGAGTGTATAAATGGAACTGAGTGTTCCCTTTAGTTTAAATTGAACTCCTATTTCCAACACCAACTGAACCTCAACCTCGCCAACTTTTCGAGTTTATAAATCCAGCTTTAAGGTTAGATAGTTAAACCTTTTTAAATAAGCTATATATAATATGTTGACGTATAAGTCAACTACCTTTGAAATAACTTCAAGTAATAACCATGGTTATGAGAGATGGTAAATATTATCATAAAATTATTAACCTTTAAAAATATTAAAAAATTTTGGCGCTTAAATGAACGGCGCTAAAAAGGGCAACGCTAAAACGTCCTGGCGGTGAAACGGCGGCGCAGAAACGGCAGTGCTGAAAAGGCTGCGCTGAATAGTCCCATTCCCCTCTTAACTTAATGTATTGTGATTTGCTTAGCTTTATATCAACTATTAAAGCTTAAGCATCTTCTGGGGGATAAGATAAAGAAATGTTTGCAGAAAAATCAATATCCTTAATTAATTTTATTTCTTGTGCTGTTGAAAAAGTTGCTTTCTCAATCACAGAAGCAACATTTCTTTTTCCTTCTTTGGTAAAACTTAATTGCGCAGCAAACGTCAGTTCGTGAGGGCTATAATTTTTAATCAAGGTTTTCGTCCACCTTCTTTTGGTTCTTTTGCTGACATTCTTAAGGTCCTTTACAGTTTTAAATCGCTTAGGAGTTTCCGAATACATTTTAAAAGTACCTGCAGTTTAAAATCTGTACACAAAGTGCTTTATCCAAATAACGTGTTTTTTGAGAAACTGCTTTATATTTCTTCCACTGTTTCTCCAGCGATTTACAATTTTACAAGAAAACAAATAAATTTTGTTGATTACCTCCAACTCAATAACATGTGAGCTTCGCTTTTTTATGTAATCTACTATTTTCTGTCTTACCTCTTTGGTATTTGCGCTTGTATTCATCAAATTCGCGCAGAGAAACTCGAAAAGTTCTCTGATGACTCCTAGTACACCCACTAAAACCAAAAAACAAAAAAAAATTATGTTCCGCACATCTTTGCACATTGGGACTACTATTATTTCAAAGAAAATTGATGAAACTTTGAAATAAAATTTAATTTGGCCCGCTCGAAAGAGGACTTTTTTTTACATTGCATTACTGTACAAAAAATATTTATTTCGAACTAACTCTTTAAAAAAACTGAAATGAAACTTACCCAAGGAATTTGCAGCCATGTCTAAATAATACCGAAATATAACAATAAGCTTTTCCGAACCCCGCAAAAATAGCAAGCACACATCGATAAAAAATTCGCACTAAATTGATATTTTTAATACCGATAACTGGGACTATCTTCTTATCAGTCATTTTTTGTACTACACAAAAAACTGTTGTGGTTTTAAAGTAAACAACTTTTATAGACTTAAGAAATGGATATAAATAATTGAATTATGGAATAAGACTTTATGACCCAGTCTCCTCGTAAATCAGCAAAATTGACCATTGTGCGGCGGTTCGCGTAGTTCCGCTTGTGGATCATTTTAATTCGGTGTCGCTAGACTGTGTGACGTATGGGACAAATGCAACACAACCATTTCGTTGAATTCCGTACCCATACTAACGTGCCCGTGCGATAATATAAACATTTTCAATGTTAAAATATCTATACCTTAACATACTCTTTAAATACACTTTTCTGTACTGCTGTCAAGGGTAACAATAGGCCATTGTTGTTAAGTTCTTCCTGAAAATAGCTTCTTAGAGAACTAATAGAACAGCTTTTTAATGCTATTTATGAAGATATCTCGAATTTTTGTTAAAAAAATAGACGCACAGCAACACGGAACCACGAACAATTAAGGATGGTCTTGCATGAAACGTCATACTAAGCCACCGAACGAGCTGGCGCCACCGTTTGCAGTTGTGTTGCCAACTATCGGCCAATAAAATTCAAATTATATTAATTTTTACAAGCTTAAATAAACAAAATATTTGCTGTTAGTGGATTCGTATCAAAGAAGAATACTTTAAGTTTGTAGTAATTTTAGTACCGCATAAAGTTTTAATACCTTTTGCCGAAATTTAATTTCCTCGTGTTTTCTTACGGATTTACAATTATCAGCTGATTAATCACGTGCATCGGTTTTTGTTTTGCATCAACTGTAGGTAGTTTTATTGAACGTACGGGCCTGATACAGCGATGTAATATGTAAAAATGAGCATCGATAACACATGACTTCTTTCGAAAAATATTAAACACAGGTCTGGTTCTGTCGGATGAGAACAATAAATCTGAATTCCTTGCAGACAAACTCTGCGAGCAATTCAGCGAAAATCCCACTACAGATCTGGATGAGAGGATCTCTAGGACAATTAACATTTACAGAGCGATATAATAACCCGTGCCAAATTTTCCGGCGGTTACTCTTGAGAAAGTCGGATCACTAGTCAGTGTTTTTTGACGGCAGTGGGAAAACGGCATTGCAGACGCAGCTTCGAAGAACATCTTAGGCATAGCCCAGGCTATTATCAAAGAAGGCCATTTTCCATGCGGGTGGAAACATGCGAAAGTCATCCTCATTCACAACAAAGGGGAGGATCCTAAAGCACCGGTTAGCTACCGACTTATAAGCCTGTTATTAGGCCTGGGTAAGGTAGAAAAAAAATTCGTTTTTAATAACAATGTTTTGCCTGACGACCAGTTCGGCTTTCGTGCCGAACATTGCACAGTTAGGCAAACGAGACTAACTTCGAGCATAGTAAAAGGATTTAACAGAAGGGCGCACACAGGGGCGGTTTTCTTTCACGTTACCAAAGCGTTCGATAAGGTTTGGCACAACGGTCTACTATTAAAGTTGATAAGGCTCGGTGCTCCAAACTGTCTAGTCAAGATTGTAGGCTCATTCTTAGAGAGCCGAAGTTTGCAGTCTCGTTGGAGATAGCGGAGAGGTCGGAGTGCCAACATTTACACTCATGACATTCCGCGAGATAGACAGAATCAGCTCTATCTGTTCGCCGACGATAAAGCAATAACTTCGGTCGTGGCTCGTCGTCACACATATTCAACGTCATATAAACCAGCTAGAAAAATGGCTTCGGATTGGACGATTCATTTAAATCCCGCCAAAACAATGACTGCTTATTTCTTAAAAAGTCGTGTCAGAAGACTTGAAACAAGGCTTCGCGTCAATGAAGTCCAGTTTAACTGGTGCCAGAAAGTGAAGTACCTTGGACTTATCTTTGACCAAAGACTAAAGTGGAGGTTAAATTCGGTAAATAAAATGCAGTTAGCGTTGCATTAAATAAGCTCAACCTGCCCCCTGCGTCATAGGCGTAGTAGACTTAGTACTGAACCAAAGTTAACCTCTACAATGTCCTGGTCAGGCCGGTACTTACCTATATAGCGTCATCATGGTGCAACATAAGTAAGTCCGAGCTGAAAAAGTTCCAGGTAATTCAAGATAGGGCATTAAAGACGATATCAAAATAAATGTCCCTAAGTAAGCGATGAACAGGGTTCTCCATAACGATTTTAAAATACAGATGACTAACGAGTTTTTTTTTTTAATTATAACTGATTACTACAAACGAACAGTAGAGCAGCCCTGGAAACGTAAGCAGCTCAAAATCTTGCAGGAATCATACGCAAACACGAGACACGACAATTCAAAGCTCCGGCCCTCTGATTGATCAATTTGAAATTTTTTTTAAAGGTAAAATCGTCAGAACGAAGGTTTAATATTTGCGAATTTTTAAGATTTAAAATCTGGGGCGCGGGAATCTTGAATGACCTTAAGTATTTTACGAATATTTGTGCGATTTTTCTGATATTTTTAAGTTTAAGTGTTAAGTATTTTTTATAGATGTGATTATAATCATAATAAAAACATAGAAATCACAGGAGACATAAATAAATAAAGATAAAACGAACAAAACCTTTACGTTGAGGCTTGAGGTTATGGTAGTTTCGTTCGGCCAATGTTTTGTCAACCGTTTAAAATGTTGAAAGCTAAAAACATTAAAATATCCTTACAGTGTTGCCAGACGTACCATTTTAATGGCATTTATACCATTATTTCCTCAATATGTACTCGTACCATAAACAGAAGTAAAAATACCATTATTTAAATTCAAGAGATTATTTGTCTTGTGCATACAGTATGCTTAGCAGTATGGCTTCGTGTGTACACTATCCTAATAAACCTATTAATACCGAAGCTGAAGGCATGGTGGAATAGGTTGAAGACTATTTTATAATCGTAATTTCTGACTAAGCCAGTAAATCAAATTTGTTTTATGTTACCCCATCTACTTAATAAATAAAAGTTTTTTTGAAAAAATTAAAAAATACCATTATTTGTCGAAAAAATATCACTACATTTATAGGTTCTGTACCCTGAATATGTCTCACATATCTGGCAACACTGTATCCTCAAAACACCAACGAAATTCGCATTTATACGAAATAGGACAAGAGAGGTAATTTTTCTGATGCGAATTTCGTAATTCACAATTCTTGATTCGCATCTATAATATGAACTAAGCTTAAGCAAACAATGACCAGAAAAATGTCAAAGGTTTTTACCTGACGTAAAGGTTCCAAAGAAGATCTTGTAAATAAAATTAAACAACTATTATTACTTTTTGTAGGTTTTGAAGAACACGATATCCACCTATCCACAGGCCTGTGTGGCAGTACACTGTGTATCAGGACTCGGTAGAGCACCAGTCCTAGTAGCTTTAGCTCTTATAGAGTTAGGATTGAAATATGAAGAGGCCGTGGAACTGATTCGTCAAAAAAGGCGAGGTGCTATCAACAGCAAACAATTAGAATTTTTAGAGAAATATAAACGAAGGCATCGATTGGACAATGGACACAAGAAGACTTGCATTTTAATGTAAATTTGATTTGTTTAAGATAAGGTTAGGAAATCTCGACACAAGCTTGTTGGGGCTAAGATATTTAGGATATATAGTTTGTTTATACATGTATTTCTGAAATTTTTTTTTACATTTATCAAATACTTTTGTAATCTATTTTTTGATTACTACCTAATATCTCATCGATCCAAATAAAAAATAAGTAAAATAATGTGTTTACATTGTTCTCCTTGAGAAAAATCATAAAAACTCTCAAAAATGAACAACTTTGTTCTAAGATTACTTTGTTATTGTATAGTGGGCCGTTTATAAAAGATATTTTCATAAATGTGCAAGTGATACTCTATTAATTTTTAATTAAACAATTTAAATCTATTATTCGGTGTTTTATTTTCTAAAATATATATTCATGATAACGAGCATTAAAATATCCAGAAGATATTTTTTGTACTTAAATAGGTACTTTAGTCCCGCCAAACAAGGGACAAAAGTGCATTCTAGTAACATATTATAATTAAAAAAAAGAGGTTCAAATTTTAGATTTAGATGGATGTTTACGTTTGTACAAAATTGATGAGACTGACAGCTTATTTATTTATACTGTAAGTAAGTGATTCAAAGTAGACTAATAAAATATTTAACTGGTACGTGCATTAAATTGTGACATTATCAGGTGTCTTTATATTTAAAACTACATATAGTGTAGAAACCCAGGGAGTAAAGTGCCCTAATCCTTCGGTTTATATTATACTATTTTGTACTTCCGGGACTAAAGTAGGTACTTTAATCCCGCCAAACGGGGACTAAAGTGGGTCATTTAATCTAAGGGACTAAAGTGCATTCTAGCAACAAATATAATTTAAAAAAAGGTTTAATTTTTTTTTACTTATTTATATTCAGAAGGATATTAACGTTTGTACAATTTACAATATTGGTCTATTTGGTTTATCGCTAGTATTGATTAATCAGTATATATTTTGTCGGCATAATACCTTCTAACGCCTTTTCAGCTGCTTTTTTTTAAGTCAAAAGTTTCGATTTCGACTGTGATCTCAAAATTGATGACTGACCACTTGTTTATTTATACTGTAACCAAGTGACTTTTGCCTTTCAAAGTAGACTAATAAAATATTCAACTGGTACTTGCATTAACTTGTGACACCTACAGCGTGTCCGGAAAAGTTCTAGACATATGGGAATTTTCTTTTATGTTGATTTTACGAAAAAAAGTTATTCTTTATTAAAAGTTCTGCTTGATGCGCAAATAATATTGACATATCAAAACTTAAGATATCATGTACAGGGCAGCAAAAAAATATAGAAACACAGAATTACGTTAAAAGGGAAGTACCCTCAATTTTTATTTTAAAACAAATTGTTATAAGAAAACTTCACTGAAACTACAGAACGTGATCAAATACAACTTTTCGTTCAAATATTTTAATTTACAGGGTACCATCAAAAAGCCTTTGGAAAATATTTTTTTATTTTATTTCTTTAACAGTTACCTGCAACAATTTTGCAACAACTATGTGCAATACTATATAGTAACGAATATTGACATGTTAGTCAAAGATCATTTACTATTCTTCGACTTATTAACAAGAGTTTTTCGTTAGTTTCGTCATGGTTGTAAAGTTAACGCTGCAGGAGAAAATATAAATTGTACTTATCGTCGGAGATCACTATAAACCTATTGGGGAAGCCGCACTCATATTTAATACTAGACACCCTGACAAAATGGTATGTAGCGCCACTATAGCAATAGCACGTAATGAATAATTTTAAAGCTACTGGTTCCGTCGAAAATGTATTTAAGAAACAACAGAAAATTGTCAAAAAGTCTACTGCTAGTAATATTTTAAAAATAAATAAATTTCATACATATAAACAGAAATACATTCAAACGCTTCTTCCTAGAGATTTTGTATTCCGTTTCCTATTTTGCGCGTGGTTCCAAGGCGAGTGTGAAGTTAATCCTTTTTTCGCAAGAAAAATATTATTTACAGATGAAGCAATGTTTACTTCCAACAGCGTGGTATGCTCCCAAAATTGTTGATGATGGAGTGACAACAATCCAAATTTTATATTCGAATGCCGTAGTCAATATTCATTTAAAACCAATATTTGGTGTAGCATTTTTAATGATCGGATCGTTGGACCATACTTTTCCGACAAAATATAAATAGAAGGAAGGAACCAGTTGTCTCAATTTCTTCACGAACTGCCACTAAACATAAGACGTAAAATTTGGTATCGACATGATGGAGCCCCATGCCATAGTACTAACACAGTAACTGGGTATTTGAATGAAGTATTTCCGCACCGTTGGATAGGCAGACGTTTAAATATTCCTTGGCCAGCCAGGTCGCCTGACACCACACCCCTGGGGCGCATTCACGATTGACGTCGGACGTTCGCCGGGTGCGCACCGATTGCACACGGCGATAGGAAAATTCGTTCACGGTTGTAAAGTCTGTGCGTTTTAAAAAGTCCGATATCGGATTAAAACACCAAGGGATGTTATCGCTTTTAAAACAGTAAGTCGGTTAACTTACAATATCTTCGCACCTTCGCTATACTTGATCACACCGACCATCCCACTGGTTTACTGTATTCTATTACTCTTTACCGGGTAACATTTATACTCGTTCACGGTTGTGGATAACTTTTACCGAACGAAACAACTTTTTAACCTAGTCGGGAGACGGATAAAGTTTGTCCGGCATGCGCAAATGTATTGTTTATTGTTTATGGTGAAACCCCTGAAAGTTAAAAGTTAGGTTCTTTTTAAAATAAAAGTTTTTTGGCGCGCCAAAACTTTTTGAGAATGTCGATTTCAAAAGATACCCACAATTTGCTCAAAAGAGTTTTGTTGCTGTCGCATTTCAAAATTGCAAAATATAATTTGACAAGTTTGACGTTTGTTCGGGTTGCTCTCGGCGCATGCCCGAGCCGTTCACAGTGAGTAGATCTTTTTGTTTCGTAGATATAACTGGATGGACGTCGGTTAAATTTTACCTGGGTAATATTAACCAATTTGGTGAAAACTATGAACGCGCCCCTGGACTTCTTTTTATGGGGCCGATTAAAAGAAATGGTGTTATGGGCATAGACCTTTTCAGGATATTGACCATCTTGAAGCAGTAATAACAAACTGTGTCCAAGAAATCACTTCCAATATGATACGGGCGATAGTAAGAGAAATTACAAGGCGTACTATAGTTTGCATGGAAAAAGAAGGGGGCATGTGGAGACATAATTTATCATGTAATTGCTAAAATATTGTTTATTATTCACATTCACAAATTATTTTAGCTCTAAGGAAATTAAATGTTTTTATTATTCCTGATAGGTAGATAGGTTGATTTTAGAACATGAAATAATCTCGCATTATTTTTTTACGTAATTGGTTTCCAGCAAGAGGTAATGAATGCTCAACGTGTTTTTAATGGTACCCTGTAAATTAAAATATTTCAACGAAAAATTGTGTCTGACCACGTTTTGTAGTCCTTAGTAAAGTTTTCTTATAACAATTTGCTCTAAAATAAAAATTGAAGGGACTTCCCTCTTAACGTAGTTCTATGTTTCTATATTTTTTGCCGCCCTGTACATGATATCTTAAGTTTTGATATGGCAATATTATTTGCGCATCAAGCAAAACTTTTCATAAAGAATAACCTTTTTTGGTAAAATCAACAATAAAGAAAATGTATCCTATAGGTCTACAACTTTCTGGATACGCTGTATTTTACCTAATTTTAGTAACACTGTTCCGGATAGTACAAAAATAGTATATAAACCAAGGGACTAAAGTGCCCTAATCCATTGGTTTATAATACAATATTTAGTACTTCCGGGACTAAAATAGGTACTTAAGTCCTGCCAAACGGGGACTAAAGTGGACCATTTAATCCCAAGGGACTAAAGTGCATATCGTGCATATGATTTAAAAAAAAAGTTAAAATTTTTATTATTATGCAACATTAATAATTCTGATGCATCAGCACTGTAAAATAGTATTTATTATATTTTAACTACGATATTTTCTTTTTGTCGTTTAAAAACCATGCCATTTTCTTCAGATGATGTAAGCACAGAGCAGCTTTTTAGTTATGAGTTTGTTTTCTGAAGTCTAAATTATTATTCTACACAACAAAAAAAAATTATTTTTGCGGTAGTAGTAGGAGTAGTAGTAATAGTGGTCGGGGAGGCTAGAGGCCAAGCAGGCCAGCTTAGCCCGTTTTTGCCGATCCCGTTTTAACGTCTAAGTAATGTCAGCCAGACGGGACCTACAGTTTAATTTATAAACTCGAAAAGTTGGTGAGGTTGAAGTTATGATCAAGTTTGTGAGGTTAGATATTTCGAACTCCGAGCATAAAAATTGGTTATCTCGAACTACCCAGGAAGTTTTCGAACCTTACATGAGCTTTACATGAACAACATGAACGAGTGTATAAATGGAACTGAGTTTATAAATCCAGCTTAACATGGGTTCCGAACCCCAACATAACCAACAGATATTATTCTCGGCTCAGCATTTCTATATACGGTTTTGTTATTATTACGTTTCTAGAGGTACAGCCTTCGATCACCGGCCAGCTGTCTTATAGGGCTCTCCGCTGTTTCCGAAAGTACAAAATATAGTGTAAACCAAGTGCCTGAATCCCTTCGCGGGAAAACAAGGTTTAAGTTGGGTTTATAGAAAAGGTAACCTTAAGTTAGCTTATACTGTTGTACAATCATGGTTTAGTAGTAAAAGTAAGCTTATCATACAGATCTTCTGTCAAATAACCTGAAAAGTTAAGTTTGACGTATTTGATAAAAAGTTTTCATTCATTTAGAATGGGCTTGGATAATTTCGAAAATATTACTGGCGATGAGGAGTTTTTAGAATTACTTCATAATATAGTAGGTCGGTACTTGAGTCAAACGTCGCCAATTTGTGCACTAAACTTTATTCAAGAAAATCAAGTTCAATTAAACTTGTACAATGCTCGATGAATTTAAGTAGCGGTTTAGGACGCACCTTAAGTGCAAATTGTTCAACCAGGCGTAAATGAGTCACTTTAATCCATTGGTTTATAATATACTATACCTTTGCTGCATGCTTAAAATAAAAGAAAAAAAACTGCCCTAGGGACTATGAGTAATATAAAGTTTGTTCCTGTAGTATCTTATGACACTGACAAACTTTGGATAGTTAAATTTAATCAAATGACAGCCTTTGAAACATGAGTTTCTTTTAGAGGCTTTGACCACAAATAATGATTTATAAATTAGTTCAACTAATTAGAAAATATGAATAGAAATGTGACACGCAAATTATTTTATTTTTACCAAGGTAAGTAATGTAATGCCTATCACAAGTTTTCGCAAGTCTAGCCTATTTATTATATACTTCTTATTTTAAAAATTTTTATAACCGTAATTATACACCAGAACAGTTAGTTTAAAATCTAAATTTTGTGTACCAATCTACGGTTTAAAAACCAAGTGGATTATTATAAGTGGTGTATCCAGCCATTAACCTAATTATTATGACAACTAACGAAATTGCACATTTATTAATAAATGTATATCTTTATTTATTCGCAGCCAATAGCGTTATCTACTCATTAAATTCGAATGTGACTATAACTATGCACTATTCAACAGTCTCAAGGATTTTGAAAGCTCTTTTTTTTTAGAATTTTTAAAAATAAAGATGTCTACGGTTTTCAATGAGGTTGCAGAAAATATTAGTGACAAATTGGTGTTTTTTGTCAACGGAAAGAAGGTAAGTAAAAATCCAAAACTTTAACGTTCAATTTCTTCAATCAATGCGAAAATTTAGATTTTCCATTGTTGATAAACAAAATAAATTTTAGATTGAATGTGAATCAGTAGATCCGGAGTGGACATTACTATATTATCTAAGATATAAACGTATCCTTTAATATAAGTAAATGGTGTCCCCAAATGAACGCACATTTTTATTTGTTAGCAAAACACATTTATTTCTTAAAATATGTCAAAACTTTACTGGGATTAGAAAGAATACATATCACGATTAAGTGTGAAACAAAATATCCGACAAATGTCCACCGCGGCTCTGCTGACAGGCCTTTGCCCTTTTGACAAAATTATTGATAACATTTTCACATATTTGTGGACGAATGTCATCAATGACGCGTCGAATTTCGTTCTTCAAATCAGGAGTTGCGGCTGGTTTATTTGCATAAACACGAGATTTAAGAAAACCCCAGAGAAAGAAGTCGCACGGTGTTATATCGCAGGATCGTGGTGGCCAATTCTGATCAACATTGCGAGATATGACACGACCAGGAAATTTCAGTCGTAACCATAAGTTTTCCACATTAATTCGGTTTAATTCAGCCCACAGAAACTCTTCTAACATTGCACTATAACGTCCGCCATTTACTGTTAGTGCAGTTCCAGCCTCGTCTTCAAAGAAGTATGGCCCAATTATTCCGCCGAACCAAAAACCGCACCAAACGCTGACTCGTAGAGGATGCATTGGTTTTTCGTGAATAACACGAGGATTCTCTTCCCCCCAAATTCAACAATTCTGCTTATTGACGTATCCATTTAATTGAAAATGTGCCTCATTACTAAATAGGATTTTCTTCGAAAAATCTCCGTCATTTGCCTAGTTTTCCAGAATCCAATTAACAAATTCACGGCGCAACCAATGATCTGCTGGCTTCAATTCTTGGGTTAATTTGGATTTTATAGACATGCAAATGCAAATCTTTTGTGAGAATGCGCTGCATACTGCTTTTGGTAATGTTCACTTGCTGTGACCGACGGCGAATCAACGTGCCTGGATTCTCACCAAAACTTTCCGACACTACTGCAATATTTTCAATAGATCGAGCAGTACCCGGTTGATTTTATGTTTCCAACTGAACCACTTTGCTCAAATCTCTTGATCAATCTTTGCACTGTCGTATGTTTTGGTGCATTATTTCTTTCAAAAACGGTTCGCACTCTACGAACTGTTTCCGCATAACATTCTCCACATTTATAATAAGTTTTCACGATAACAACGCGCTGTTCTACCGTGTAGCGATCCATTTGCAATAAATTACATGACAGCTATCAAAATTTCAAAAGCCTACTATGACAAAAACGAAAATGCCACGATATTTAAAATGTGCGTACATTTTGGGACACCCTTTATAAGGTACAAATGCGCATAAGATACTCGCGCAGGTAAAGCTTGCAGCGTATTTAACCAGTGGCAGCTGTTCAGGGGCGACAGGGTCTGCAGTGCTGACCCAGTGTCAAACAGACAACAGACAGTATATTATTTATCTGCATCAATTTGCATTTTAATGACTCTCAAGCTGCCATTGAATATCCGGTCCACTTTTTAAATAGCCCGTGCAACCCAGGACGTGATAGTGCATTTCTCGTAAACGCGCCACCATCAAATTAATTGTTTTACTTTTCAAGTCGCCTTTATAACCAGAGCTAGCCTACCCTGTCATAAGAAAGAACTGAATAATTCCAGGCTTTGGGTAGGCAACGAAACATACACCACTATATATTTGAAGACTACAAGCACCGTCACACTTGGCAAAATCGGATTTGTCGGTAAATTTGCTCCAACCCACAAATAATTTACTACTGCAAGAGTTGATTGCCAAGCTCAAAATTTAATTGGTAGATTGGAAACGATCGTTCGGGCATAGAATAGCGGGTTGAAACAAACCTTTAAGGGAAGTGAGGTTAGTTAGCTAGTAATTGCTATCTTGATATTATTCTTAAAAGAAAAGGACTTAATTAGTGTAAAATAAGTTAGATTAAGTGCGATCTGTTAAAAAAGGAAACTTTTTGTTTTGTAGGTTTGTTTGGAACCTCGTGTTTTAAAATTCAATTAAAATATCCTGATTGGATGCACGCACTACTCAATGACAAAACCAAGTTGAAACTGAGGTGAAAAGTCAGCTTATTCAATGTATTTTAAGTTTAAAATTTTTGTCTTCTCCTTCATTTGATAAACAAAGTAAATTACTATAATGTCCGACGACCACTATAGTCATTCTTCATTCATTCATAGTAATTCTTAAAAAACAGGATTGGTCCTATTTTATTTTTAGTAGAGAAAAGCGGCGGTAATAAACTTAAGAAAACCGGTTTCGAGAGCGTCTCATGCACCACATTATATTAATTTTTTTTTATATAGCGGATTTTCACCTCGCTTGGGACCAGACCCGTTCCCTAGGGAGCATAAGAAAGGTGAATTCCTACGAAATTTGGGCGTGGCCTCAAAAATGCTTAGCCTGCGGAGCTTTAGCTCCTTAATCTCTCCTCAACCTCCCTCCCTAAAATACTGGATACGCCACTGTTTCTCAGATAACAATTTATTATGAACTTCTTGAAATTGCGATGCAATTAAAACTAGCTTTGCTAATTTTGAAAAACTAATTTTAAAAGTAGGTATTTGTTGGAAAATCTGTTGTCAATGCTATCAATCATTGTTAACATAGAGAATTAGTTATAAATGCTAGGCTGATGCGCTAATTTTTGTAAATTGGGAAAAATATGTAAATGTGTAACGTATGACCTCTACATCGCTGCCTACATTTTGAAAATCGATCGACTCGTTTAGAAAATATGGACCATTAAAATACCAACAATACGTTTGACGCAAAATGCAAAAATCGATTTAAAGCTTTCCGTATTATTGAAAATTCAAAGAATTCGCTGTTTTTCGGTCATTTGCAGATTCTTTAGAGTCGTGTTAGTGAGATATCAGTTACCGGGTTTTTGTTTCGCATTGGACCAGGTAGTTGCTAGAAAGTTGTCTTGTGACTTGTGGTTGAAGTGTTTCCAAATTATTGAACCTTTCAAATTTATCAATTATGGTGTACTCAATTGCAGAAAGAGTAGAAATTATTGAGTTTTTTTTTCAAAAACAATGAATGCGGAAATCGGGTCGCGGAGCTGTTTAACCAACGGCATCATGACAAACATGTTTCTGGAAAAATTGTTCGGGAATTGGTGGCCAAATTTCGCGAAACAGGTTGTATTGGGGCAAGTTGCAATGGATAGTACGCTAAGTACAAGACAATTGACCATTGCGACGAGCGTGAGTCGTACAAGTGTCCAACGAGCATTAAAAAAATACAAGTTCCATCCTTAAATAAGATTCGGTTAGTGCAAGAACTAAATGAAGACGACTTTGATCGTCGCTCTCAATTTTGCGCAATTATGACTGAACGAGCTATTAATAATGGTAATTTCCTATTTAATGTGTGTTTTTCGGACGAGTGTACCTTCTTTTTAAATAGTTTAGTGAATCGCCACAATTGTCGTTACTAGACCGATACCAATCCAAGGATTTTCCATGAAACACACACATAACACCCCCAAAAGTTGATGTATGGGCTGATATTTTTGGAAATTCCATTGTAGGCACTTTTTCCTTCCTGGAAATTTAACAGGCGATATGTACCTGGATTTACTAGAAGGTGCCATTGACCCAGCTCTAACAAATATCATAGAGAACGACCATGCACACAATGAACAGGAACTGATTTTCCAACAAGACGGAGCTCCTACGCATTACTCGCTACATGTGCGCAATTATTTAAATGTTTCCAGGACGCTGGATAGGCCGTAGCCGTGCAATTGAGTGGCCCCCTCGGTCACCCGACTTAATTCCTTTAGATTTTTTTTTTGTGGGGGCACATAAAAAGCAAAGTTTACAGCACTCCACCTGACACATTGGAAGATGTGCGAGGACGAATCATTGACGTATGTCGCGAAGTGACACCACAAGTGCTCCAGAATGTACGGCAACGGTTTGAAGATAACCTGTATCACTGTATGTACGTTGGCAGACAACAGTTTGAGCATTTACTTTACTAATACGGTAAGTTTTTAAGTAAAATTAAATTGGTTTTCGCATTTTGCGTCAAAGGTATTGTTGGTATTTCAAAGGTCCATATTTTCTAAACGAGTCAATCGATTTTCAAAAAGTAAGCAGCGATGTATAGGAAATTAAGAGCCCTTTTTAATGAGGTGTCATTTGACCCCCATTCTCATTTTAAAAAATTTGGGGGATGACACCCCCACTTAGGAGGTTAAAGGTTTTGCTATGATTTTTGCGTCAACAGTTGTCCCCCTGACAAACAAACTTGACGTGGTTTTGCCTTTTGTCAAAAAGTCCTTTCCCAGCCTGTGATACTTTACAGTACGTTTTCGTTGGGCCACCCTGTATGTATTGATTAGTAGTTAATATCTAAATAATTTAAAATAATATACCGACACTGGCGCGGATCCAGGGGGGGGGGGGGGGGGTTATGGAGGTCATGACCCACCCCAAGAAGAAATGTGATACAACATAATATTATCGGGGGTAATACCACGAGTACTTCTAATTTTTCCACGGGAAAATTAGATGCACGAATGCTATTTGGTAAGACCATTTTTTGAACTAGAAGAAAGAAAACTAATAATTAAATTTACTGACAAAAATATTAAACAAAATTATCTTTTGTGAAGAAAGCTACTGCGAAATTAAAGCTATACTACATAAGGTAAGATTTCAAAGCGATATTTTAAGACTACTGGATCATTTAATGAATTTCCAAAAGCTGCTTTATTTCGAATATGCAGGGCGATAAAAGATTTAGACAGAATTTTATTTAATAATAATAATAATTATTAGTTAGAATAAAGCTTCGTAATTTCCAAGAACTGCTGAAAATAAGTAGCGTTTTATGAATTCAATCTTTTTCTAATTGATTGTCAAACTCTTTTAAAAACACCAGGGTTGTTTCTTCTTGCATTACAAACATATCAAATATCCGATTTCTAAACTCTCTCTAGACTCTTATTTATTTCCACCTAAATAGGGGTATTGACACAATGCCGACTGAGCTAGGACCGTCCTAGAAAATACATAGTATTGAAATATTTAATTTAGCAGCAAATAAATATGAAAATGATGTTTATTTAGGTTTATTAAATTCAAAATATAAAAATAGAATTATGGTCTTACACTTACACTTATAATGTTAAGTTATTATATTAATTAATAAAATACCCAACTAAAACTCCTTCACTATTGCTATCATCATCTAAAGTAATAATAAACCTTTCTGTTGCATTCCTAATAGAGATGTATTTTTCTTCTACTTTCTTTACATGTTGTACGCAGTTTCTCCAGTTCACCTCAGAAAATTTTTAGTTTCATCATGAATTAGAGTTAATACACTAGAATTAAGTGTGGGTGAAATATTTTTGCGACGAATTCCAGCTTTAGGTTGGTGCCATATTTGTTCAATAGGGTTAAATATACAGTGGTGAGGCGATAGCCGCAATACTATGTGCCCCATGCTTTTCGCAAGTTCATCACAGTAATATTATTTTTGAAGCACCTCTAATAAGTCTTTCTTTCTATAGTTTCCATGAAAATATATATCATTATCAAACATATATTCTTGAATTTTGGCGTTAGTGTCTTTTGAAGAAGGTGCTTGGTGTAATTGTCTACTATGATAACTAGTGTTATCCATAACAACGACACTATTTGAGTAGCTAGAAATAGACAGTTCTGACTCAGTGGTGCTGGTGGTGCGTTTTATGATCTAACCCAGGTGGTGCAGGTGGTGCGTTTTATGACCTAACCCGGGTGGTTCGGTGGTGCTGTTTATGACCTAACCCGGGTGGTTCGGTGGTGCTGTTTATGACCTAACCCGGGTGCTTTCGTGAGGCGGCTTCTCATCTAACCCTAATTTGAAGCTGAATATTTATGATCTGACCCGAGATAAAACCCGACTTTTTATGATTTAACCTTAGTGAAACGCCGCTGCTAAAGCGGGATAATTAAATCTCAATTTTTATAAGCCATCCTTAAACCCGACTTTTTACGATCCGACCTGAGCCATCCTTAAACCAGACTTTTTTAGATTTAACCTTAGTTGAAACGCCGCTGTTAAAGCAGGATAATTAAATCCCAATTTTTATAAGCCATCCTTAAACCCGACTTTTTACGATCGAACCTGAGCCATCCTTAAACCAGACTTTTTTAGATTTAACCTTAGTTGAAACGCCGCTGTTAAAGCGGTATAGTAAAAATCATGATTTATATTTTCTAACTTAGTGAAACGCCGCTGGTGGATGGCAAAGCGAAATAAAACCCTAATTTATATGGTCTAACAAGATAAGTATAATAAGGCGGCACATTATTTGTCACCGCAATAATTATTTATACCTAAATGACCCTCTCAAACCCTCTGCCGACTCGATTTAAAAAGAAAGGGACATAAACCTTTATTTATTATTCCGAAGGACCCTCATTAAAATTCAGTAGCATATCTAATAATTGTTTTCAATTTTGCACCACTTATAAAAAATACAATAAAATAATTACCATCTAGAACCATTAACTAGCGATTTCTTTGTACTGGAAATGGATAAATTATAGGACTATCTTGTAATGAGAACAGTAGACAATAAATAAAACTTAAATACGTATATGGCTCTATATATTATTCGACCTTTACTTAAAATACCAACTAGGTATAGGTACTATACAACTTGTGTTCGCCATCAGGTAAAAGCCCTCATAATGCTTTTATAAAAATTTTGGATAATATCATAATATAAGTAAATAGGGTACAATTTCAGGAAAAAAGTAAAAAAAAATTAATTCACAGTGTAAAATTGTAGTTAAATAGATTGTAAATACGAAATAATATAAAAAGCTACCTTTTGTTTGCGATGATGTATGCACAATAACTCTATATTATTCGGCCCTTAAACTGAAAATACCCACTAGATAGGTATCATAAGCTGTATTTGTCACCAGGTAGAACCCCCAATAAAATTATGAGTATTAGGCGTAGGCAACAAAGTAGCAATCTTAACTTATTTTCAACACGAGCATAAAAATATGGGGTTGTTAAATATTTTACAACCTTAATTCTCAATGTCAACAATAAGCAAATCACGTTGGTTTTTTAATTTATTATTATATTAAATTCATTAGAATAATACTTATTAATCTGGCTAACGTAAGAAACTGACAATATAACGACCATCCAAAAAAATCATAATACATTACTGGGTGTGAAAGCAATTGCGCTGCAAAATATAGTGTATACCGACTCTGAGGTAGTTAATTAAAATCCCAATTAGCGCTTAAAAAAAAAAAATCAATTAGATATTTACTTTAGATATTTTAATAAAAAAATTCAATACTATTAGCGTCACCTACGCATAGGGTTAAAAAAGTATAAGAAACTTTGCGAATATCATTTTCCATAGTTCTCTCGACCACCACATCGATGTCACATTTCAATATTCTCACCAACATTTAACTTTTGAAATTAGCATAATAACAAATCCTTTACAATGAATTAAACAAACGCATACATAATTTTAAAATCTCATAATAAGAATATAAGCTAAAATCTAACAAGTTTCGACAAGTTGAAACTTGTCAGTTTACATCTGTAGAGAATACCCAACTCTCAAATCATAAAAAATGGTCAAACTTTGTCGGTAAATACCTTCTATGATGTAGGGGAAGGACAGGTAACTCGAGATGCTTATAAAGAACATTATTTGCTTATTTCTAGACTCTTAAAAATTAGATGCAATCGAACAATAAATGTTTTCATCATGTATATTTATCAGTAACACATTACTTTCGACATACGTAAATTCAAATTGATAATTACTTACCTTAGTACTTTTTTAGAAGCTTGAATCATTGCATATAACCGTCTGAGGATACCCAAACTTCCCCTAACATATTTCTCCGTAACCGGGGAAAAAGAGGTAAAAAAGCAAAATAACAGCTCCAAGTGTCTTTGCGAACAACCGGCAATAAAATAGAGTATTTCAGTTTTTAATTTTTCGTAAATAAAAGTTGGTTAGATTAATAGTCTCTGTGAATATAATAACATAATCAAAGTGATATGGCGTAAATTTAGGAGTACAGTATAAATTATGCCTCTATTAAAATATACCGCAATAACTAACTACCAAAGGATTTTTGATATTTTGAATATATTTGATGCTCATAGCATTATCACATTTCCAAAGGTTCTAAATTTTAGAAAAATGTTCTAATAGAATATGTCTATCAATATAAAGTAAAGGTATTGTTAGGGTTTTTTTAAAAAATACGACCTACAACAGTCTCTGCTACAACATGGCTGACTCTGTAGGAATTTCTGTGAAACCATAATAATTATATCAATAATCGAGTCGTCCTTATGATAATATTTTATTCCAATATCCGACTCCACTATCCATAAAAGTTATGTTAGAAAATCATAATTGAGCGCATTGTAATTTTTAAAAAGAAATTCACTTCCCACACAAAGATGAAGCCAATCGATTCATGAAAATAATGCAAGTCAGTATGTGTATGTTATGGCTAACTGTTTAAATGTCTATTCCTTCCACGTTTGTCGGAAGAAATACTTTTCTTTATACTAGTATTTTAGTTGAAAATAAGATTGTAAATCGTGTACAAAACAACCGTCCCTTATGGATTTGAACGAAAATCGTAGATTTGACTATTTTCATGAAAAATAAATCTAAGTACGGAATAATGAAGGAGAGAGACCTATTTCTCTTGCATATTTAATTTCTTTGATAGTAAGAACTAATCTCTTTATTTTACAAAGTAAAAAAAAGCTAAAGATCGGCGTTGTCAGTCAGGTATAAGAACTGATTTAACACGATGGTTTTTGTACAAACGTTCAAATACAATTGTATGCTTTTTAACCGATTATGTCGGAAAAATGACGTTTTATAGATTAGATATTTAGACGAAGAGGTAGCCTTCTCAATAAAGTATTGATTATTGTCCTGATAGCTAGACAACACTTTTTATGTTAGTCAAAAAAAAATAATTTTTTTCGAACGCTATTACAGGTTTTATCGTTAACTAACAAACATTAAGAGCGAAAAATTACCGTGCAAGATAAAATGTATAGGTTCACTTCATTTTTACATTATTTTACATTCGACAAAGAATAAACATCAATTTATTGTTTATTTTTTGAGGGAGTACTGGATGGTACAACTCTTCTGGTGGGAGAATTGTGCATTTAATTAAACCATCTATATTATTTAGGTTTAATTTGTTACACGCATCTCCTACATACACTTCTGGATGTGATAGTGGAAATTTAGAACTCTTACAGATGTACGGATAGAGGGAACAAACATCGGCGTATTTAATTTTTTCCGTATCTTTTATTTCATAGTATTCGCATGTATTTCCTGTTCGTCCTCCATAAAAAGCATCTCTTGGATTTAGTTTTGTCAAAATTTTATTGTAATGGGTATTAGTATAGGATTTTATCTCTGGATTATTTTTTAATAAATTTCTAAAATCACACTCCCACATTTCATTAACTAAAAAACCGAAATCTTTTAGTCTCATAATTTTTGCCTTTGTGGTTTCATATCTTAAATTTAGCGTTTCTGAGGGGTCCTCGGAAAGAGGATCGTTCCTGCCGAACTTGTAGCATACAGTACATCCATGGAAATAACATCCTTGAAATTCAAATACCTCATTTGTTTCGGAGCAGTAACCATCAACTTTTACACCATTTAAAACAGCTTCTTTACCATTAGCAGCATGTAAGATGTTGATTTTTCTGTGATTCTCGGTCCAAAGTAACCAATCTATGGCAATTTTGCTCTGCCTGTTTCTCCATCGGTATCCATTTTTTGGTATGATTCCTATAGTATTAGGCTTCAAAAAATTTCTTCTAAAAATTTTATTGCATGCTGAAGCAATAGTTGTAGCTTCAGTAAATGGACATACATTGGTAGTTTGTATAAGTTGTTCTCTAAACTTTAAACATGATTGCGCAAGGATTTCGACATCCGATACGCAGTAGTCTACCAGATCTCTTTGCATATCGAAACCATCATTTTCATGCTCTACAAACCATTTAAGAAATTTGGCTCTGTCTTCTTCTTTCATACTATCTGGGGAGTAATATTCAATTGATGGTAGAGGTCCTATATAGTTTTCATTTGCCTTTGTATTAAATAGGTGCGGGAAGTAGCCTTTTTTAAAAATATCCTCAAGTCCAAATGCCTTTGATAGTTTGGCTTAAGGCATAGGGAAATAGTTAAGTGAGTCGATAAATTTTACATTTTCAAGTTGCATCGTAATTATTTTGGTACCTCTCATGATTAACTCAGGTGTAAAATCTGTCTTTGTCATAATGTAGTTTAATATAAACTGGTGATCAAAAGCCTGACCATTATGGGCTATTACAATAATTTCTTTAAAGTTTTTCCTCATTTGTAACAAATGGTTAGTAAATGTTCCCGCTGGGTCTATACCTCCGACTTTTTGTAACTTTAGACCGCATTTTTTACAAGTATCTGCTTCAGAATCCATGCACTCATCGCAGTATTGTTTGAAAACACAGAGATTGACTTGATGTAAAATCGTTGAATTTTCCAATAGTTTGTCTTGGCTCGTCTCTAAATCGTAGAATACAAAAAAGATCATCTTTAATCTTAGGTTCTCCCTTATCAGGCCGAATATAACATAGATGATCCTCGGGTGCATGTTTATTACAAATTTTACAATAAATTTCACCACATGCATGTGCTCTTTTGGCTTTAATGGTTTTTAAACAAATAGAACATAGTTTAATTTGTTCGCATACTGTAAATTTGCCTGACG
This sequence comes from Polydrusus tereticollis, assembly GCA_963920685.1. Classification (NCBI taxonomy): domain Eukaryota; kingdom Metazoa; phylum Arthropoda; class Insecta; order Coleoptera; family Curculionidae; genus Polydrusus; species Polydrusus tereticollis. The sequence goes on along the minus strand of OY987326.1, from coordinate 38,326,319 downwards.
AATAATCCTTTTTATGATTTTCGTAACAGTTTTGACTTCTAAAAAATCATAGACAGTCCTGGCATTTAATTTTTATTGCTATTTCACAAGCAGAGGCTTGCTGACATGCCTGACAGGTTCCACCACATCGGTGCTCATTTTTGTGATCATATGGGACGTAACACTTTTCACAAAAATAGTTAAAACAAAAAGCTGCTGTCAGCGATGTAATTACATTAAAATGGCTTTTGTAATGTAATAAGTTCAGCCGTTTATTGCTTTCAGTTGAACCTTCAAATATAATATTTCGTCCTTTTGATCCATAGCTATAAACAACTAATTTATATTCTTTTAGATGATTTTGAAATTGTATTAACTCGGGAATTCCACCTCCTGCCTCAGGAATGCTAATTTTAGCTCTCTCCAACAATGATCTTGTTCTTTCGGTTTGAATTTTACTAATATCTCTTCTAACCTTACTGAATTCGGGATCTCTTTTATTATGGGCAATGGCGACTACCAAAGCACGTGGTAAACACAGGTTATCGGTATTTTTAATACTTATAATACCTCGTCGCTTGTCGCATTCCTCGTGAAAGCTGTTATAATTTTTTCCTCTTCCCCCACCAACAGGTAATCTAACAGTTGTCACACTAAGACAAAATGATTCTGTATTAAGACCTGCTGAGTTTGACTGATAAATGCCACTTATAACACTCCAAACATCTTAAAAGGTTATGTCTTTAGCTGCTTTGAAGCGAATCCAACCTTCTCCTCGGTTGAAGTCTTTAGAGGAAAAACTAAAAGCCACACGATCTAAGGGTTGTAGGCCTTCTGTAGCGTTTTGAATAATTTGATTAATTCCTTTTTCCACCCAACCAACTGGTTCAACTCCCTGTGGAACAGGTTTTAACTTAAACTCTAGAGTGCGTCCTGAAAGGTTAAATTCTCGTAACTTTTTAACAACGTCTTTAACAATAATAAACTTCTCCATCTTTCTTTTTTTTTTGTTGTTTTATAGTCTACTATCTACCTACATAAAAAAAAAAACAAGTATATTTTCATATTTTTATCGGTCTTAAGTTCGATTTCAAAAGCACACTCCCACTTTTTGATAATTTCACAGTCTTAGCACATAGATCTTATATTTTTTATTTACGATCAATTCATCTTTATTCGCCAATCGTCTCAAACGAGTCTGCTTTTGAAAGTAATATAGCCTTAGTATTCAGAAAATATTAATGATATCGGAGCCTAAAACATCCTTAACACTAAAAAATCATTGTGTTTCCTAACAAAACCCATCATCTTGTCTATTTAGCTTGCTTTCCTATTGTTTAGCAGGTTAAATAAAATTATTATTTCGCTCTTTTTGTCTGTACTGAATCGTTAGGGGAATACGATTCTAGTCCTATAAGAGAGACAGTTAAAATTTATGTAAGCAATCAGAAATCCTACACTATGAGCTACTTAGTTAAAATTTCATATTTCCTTCCTGGATCAGGTAAAATTTGTGTTGTGTCGGTCAAAATTTATAAAATACGAAAAAAATGCTAGATGCATTTTTATCATGACTTTCTATCTAATACCATCTTATTTCAAGGTATAATTCGGTTGTCAAAATGAGAATCTAAAAAATCCTCGTGTTTCCTCACAAAACCCATCATCTTGCCTATTTAGCTTGCTTTTCTATTGTTTAGCAGGTTAAATAAAATTATTATTTCGCTCTTTTTGTCTGTACTGAATCGTTAGGGGGATACGTTTCTAGTTCTATAAGAGAGACAGTTAAAATTTATGTAAGCAATCAGAAATCCTACACTATGAGCTACTTAGTTAAAATTTCATATTTCCTTCCTGGGTCAGGCAAAATTTGTGATGTGTCGGTCAAAATTTATAAAAATACGAAAAAAATGCTGGATGCATTTTTAGCGTGACTTTCTATTTAATACCATCTTATTTCAAGGTATAATTCGGTTGTCAAAATGAGAATAAAATAATTTTCCCATGGTTTATGTCATCTTAAAAAAGTCAAAAGGTTATATTCTGTAGAGGGTCAGATACATTCAAATTTAAAAATTTTCTCCAAGAAGAATTTTAAGATAGTATTATAGTAAATAAAAATTCTATACCTCCAATATTTCTTGGAAACATATCGTGTTCTAGCGACATAACCCAAAAGTACCTCTATTCAGAAACGCATCGTACTTTTCTTGTCAAACTTGACTTTGTTGTAATGTTGTATGCAGAGCACTTTGAAAACAAAAATTAGATTAGAAACCGCCGCCTCTTAAGGTATACTTTTTTAGGTCTTACATAGGGTACACTGGTATACAGAACAAATGTCATTTTTAATTGTCTCATTGTCCCATCCATTACATTATTATAATCTTAAAGCACCTGTTACCAGCATTATCTGTTTTTATGGTTTTCATAAAACATAGCGATTACCGATGAAAATTAAACGAAAACTTAATAAATAACTTTTTTTTCAACTGAAATAGACTGATTTTCGATGGAAAAATGTTACTTATAACTAAAAATGAATATAAGACATATACGCAATGATATTTAGAATAAATCAATCTTTTCTAAAATTACTATGAAATATTCACAAAATCGTTTCGTTATAACCAAAGTAGCAAGGCTTGCAGATTTCGTATAGAGTTCAAACGCGATACTGAGATGATCTTTTTTTTATATTTTTGTAGGATAATTCACCACTACGTTGTACTTGAGAGAGGACTTTCTTGAAAAATCCTCAAATTTCTCTGCAATTTTGTTCCTTCTAGAGTTAAATTCACACAGAAAACCCCGTATTCTTATCTTTCAGGTTGGTATATTAAAAAGGGCTTATTAGTATGGTTTAGAAAACAAGCAATATTAATTAACGGATGTTTTTTCGTCGTATGAAGAGTTGAAATTTTTTTTTTCCACTCCAATGGTTGCGATGCAGAGAGTCGGGTTTCATCATAATCTTTCAGGGTAGCTCAGGTTTGATTGCATGTACTAAGGTTAGTGCTCCTTGCAATCGGTTTCAGGTTTGACGCGCCCCCCTCAGGCTGCAGACTCGTTTGAGACGATTGGCGAATAAAGATGAATTGATCGTAAATAAAAAATATAAGATCTATGTGCTAAGACTGTGAAATTATCAAAAAGTGGGAGTGTGCTTTTGAAATCGAACTTAAGACCGATAAAAATATGAAAATATACTTGTTTTTTTTTTTTATGTAGGTAGATAGTAGACTATAAAACAACAAAAAAAAAAGAAAGATGGAGAAGTTTATTATTGTTAAAGACGTTGTTAAAAAGTTACGAGAATTTAACCTTTCAGGACGCACTCTAGAGTTTAAGTTAAAACCTGTTCCACAGGGAGTTGAACCAGTTGGTTGGGTGGAAAAAGAAATTAATCAAATTATTCAAAACGCTACAGAAGGCCTACAACCCTTAGATCGTGTGGCTTTTAGTTTTTGCTCTAAAGACTTCAACCGAGGAGAAGGTTGGATTCGCTTCAAAGCAGCTAAAGACATAACCTTTCAAGATGTTTGGAGTGTTATAAGTGGCATTTATCAGTCAAACTCAGCAGGTCTTAATACAGAATCATTTTGTCTTAGTGTGACAACTGTTAGATTACCTGTTGGTGGGGGAAGAGGAAAAAATTATAACAGCTTTCACGAGGAATGCGACAAGCGACGAGGTATTATAAGTATTAAAAATACCGATAACCTGTGTTTACCACGTGCTTTGGTAGTCGCCATTGCCCATAATAAAAGAGATCCCGAATTCAGTAAGGTTAGAAGAGATATTAGTAAAATTCAAACCGAAAGAACAAGATCATTGTTGGAGAGAGCTAAAATTAGCATTCCTGAGGCAGGAGGTGGAATTCCCGAGTTAATACAATTTCAAAATCATCTAAAAGAATATAAATTAGTTGTTTATAGCTATGGATCAAAAGGACGAAATATTATATTTGAAGGTTCAACTGAAAGCAATAAACGGCTGAACTTATTACATTACAAAAGCCATTTTAATGTAATTACATCGCTGACAGCAGCTTTTTGTTCTAACTATTTTTGTGAAAAGTGTTTCGTCCCATATGATCACAAAAATGAGCACCGATGTGGTGGAACCTGTCAGGCATGTCAGCAAGCCTCTGCTTGTGAAATAGCAATAAAAATTAAATGCCAGGACTGTCTATGATTTTTTAGAAGTCAAAACTGTTACGAAAATCATAAAAAGGATTATTCGTCAGGCAAATTTACAGTATGCGAACAAATTAAACTATGTTCTATTTGTTTAAAAACCATTAAAGCCAAAAGAGCACATGCATGTGGTGAAATTTATTGTAAAATTTGTAATAAACATGCACCCGAGGATCATCTATGTTATATTCGGCCTGATAAGGGAGAACCTAAGATTAAAGATGATCTTTTTTGTATTCTACGATTTAGAGACGAGCCAAGACAAACTATTGGAAAATTCAACGATTTTACATCAAGTCAATCTCTGTGTTTTCAAACAATACTGCGATGAGTGCATGGATTCTGAAGCAGATACTTGTAAAAAATGCGGTCTAAAGTTACAAAAAGTCGGAGGTATAGACCCAGCGGGAACATTTACTAACCATTGGTTACAAATGAGGAAAAACTTTAAAGAAATTATTGTAATAGCCCATAATGGTCAGGCTTTTGATCACCAGTTTATATTAAACTACATTATGACAAAGACAGATTTTACACCTGAGTTAATCATGAGAGGTACCAAAATAATTACGATGCAACTTGAAAATGTAAAATTTATCGACTCACTTAACTATTTCCCTATGCCTTAAGCCAAACTATCAAAGGCATTTGGACTTGAGGATATTTTTAAAAAAGGCTACTTCCCGCACCTATTTAATACAAAGGCAAATGAAAACTATATAGGACCTCTACCATCAATTGAATATTACTCCCCAGATAGTATGAAAGAAGAAGACAGAGCCAAATTTCTTAAATGGTTTGTAGAGCATGAAAATGATGGTTTCGATATGCAAAGAGATCTGGTAGACTACTGCGTATCGGATGTCGAAATCCTTGCGCAATCATGTTTAAAGTTTAGAGAACAACTTATACAAACTACCAATGTATGTCCATTTACTAAAGCTACAACTATTGCTTCAGCATGCAATAAAATTTTTAGAAGAAATTTTTTGAAGCCTAATACTATAGGAATCATACCAAAAAATGGATACCGATGGAGAAACAGGCAGAGCAAAATTGCCATAGATTGGTTACTTTGGACCGAGAATCACAGAAAAATCAACATCTTACATGCTGCTAATGGTAAAGAAGCTGTTTTAAATGGTGTAAAAGTTGATGGTTACTGCTCCGAAACAAATGAGGTATTTGAATTTCAAGGATGTTATTTCCATGGATGTACTGTATGCTACAAGTTCGGCAGGAACGATCCTCTTTCCGAGGACCCCTCAGAAACGCTAAATTTAAGATATGAAACCACAAAGGCAAAAATTATGAGACTAAAAGATTTCGGTTTTTTAGTTAATGAAATGTGGGAGTGTGATTTTAGAAATTTATTAAAAAATAATCCAGAGATAAAATCCTATACTAATACCCATTACAATAAAATTTTGACAAAACTAAATCCAAGAGATGCTTTTTATGGAGGACGAACAGGAAATACATGCGAATACTATGAAATAAAAGATACGGAAAAAATTAAATACGCCGATGTTTGTTCCCTCTATCCGTACATCTGTAAGAGTTCTAAATTTCCACTATCACATCCAGAAGTGTATGTAGGAGATGCGTGTAACAAATTAAACCTAAATAATATAGATGGTTTAATTAAATGCACAATTCTCCCACCAGAAGTGTTGTACCATCCAGTACTCCCTCAAAAAATAAACAATAAATTGATGTTTATTCTTTGTCGAATGTAAAATAATGTAAAAATGAAGTGAACCTATACATTTTATCTTGCACGGTAATTTTTCGCTCTTAATGTTTGTTAGTTAACGATAAAACCTGTAATAGCGTTCGAAAAAAATTATTTTTTTTTGACTAACATAAAAAGTGTTGTCTAGCTATCAGGACAATAATCAATACTTTTTGAGAAGGCTACCTCTTCGTCTAAATATCTAATCTATAAAACGTCATTTTTCCGACATAATCGGTTAAAAAGCATACAATTGTATTTGAACGTTTGTACAAAAACCATCGTGTTAAATCAGTTCTTATACCTGACTGACAACGCCGATCTTTAGCTTTTTTTTACTTTGTAAAATAAAGAGATTAGTTCTTACTATCAAAGAAATTAAATATGCAAGAGAAATAGGTCTCTCTCCTTCATTATTCCGTACTTAGATTTATTTTTCATGAAAATAGTCAAATCTACGATTTTCGTTCAAATCCATAAGGGACGGTTGTTTTGTACACGATTTACAATCTTATTTTCAACTAAAATACTAGTATAAAGAAAAGTATTTCTTCCGACAAACGTGGAAGGAATAGACATTTAAACAGTTAGCCATAACATACACATACTGACTTGCATTATTTTCATGAATCGATTGGCTTCATCTTTGTGTGGGAAGTGAATTTCTTTTTAAAAATTACAATGCGCTCAATTATGATTTTCTAACATAACTTTTATGGATAGTGGAGTCGGATATTGGAATAAAATATTATCATAAGGACGACTCGATTATTGATATAATTATTATGGTTTCACAGAAATTCCTACAGAGTCAGCCATGTTGTAGCAGAGACTGTTGTAGGTCGTATTTTTTAAAAAAACCCTAACAATACCTTTACTTTATATTGATAGACATATTCTATTAGAACATTTTTCTAAAATTTAGAACCTTTGGAAATGTGATAATGCTATGAGCATCAAATATATTCAAAATATCAAAAATCCTTTGGTAGTTAGTTATTGCGGTATATTTTAATAGAGGCATAATTTATACTGTACTCCTAAATTTACGCCATATCACTTTGATTATGTTATTATATTCACAGAGACTATTAATCTAACCAACTTTTATTTACGAAAAATTAAAAACTGAAATACTCTATTTTATTGCCGGTTGTTCGCAAAGACACTTGGAGCTGTTATTTTGCTTTTTTACCTCTTTTTCCCCGGTTACGGAGAAATATGTTAGGGGAAGTTTGGGTATCCTCAGACGGTTATATGCAATGATTCAAGCTTCTAAAAAAGTACTAAGGTAAGTAATTATCAATTTGAATTTACGTATGTCGAAAGTAATGTGTTACTGATAAATATACATGATGAAAACATTTATTGTTCGATTGCATCTAATTTTTAAGAGTCTAGAAATAAGCAAATAATGTTCTTTATAAGCATCTCGAGTTACCTGTCCTTCCCCTACATCATAGAAGGGTATTTACCGACAAAGTTTGACCATTTTTTATGATTTGAGAGTTGGGTATTCTCTACAGATGTAAACTGACAAGTTTCAACTTGTCGAAACTTGTTAGATTTTAGCTTATATTCTTATTATGAGATTTTAAAATTATGTATGCGTTTGTTTAATTCATTGTAAAGGATTTGTTATTATGCTAATTTCAAAAGTTAAATGTTGGTGAGAATATTGAAATGTGACATCGATGTGGTGGTCGAGAGAACTATGGAAAATGATATTCGCAAAGTTTCTTATACTTTTTTAACCCTATGCGTAGGTGACGCTAATAGTATTGAATTTTTTTATTAAAATATCTAAAGTAAATATCTAATTGATTTTTTTTTTTTAAGCGCTAATTGGGATTTTAATTAACTACCTCAGAGTCGGTATACACTATATTTTGCAGCGCAATTGCTTTCACACCCAGTAATGTATTATGATTTTTTTGGATGGTCGTTATATTGTCAGTTTCTTAAGTTAGCCAGATTAATAAGTATTATTCTAATGAATTTAATATAATAATAAATTAAAAAACCAACGTGATTTGCTTATTGTTGACATTGAGAATTAAGGTTGTAAAATATTTAACAACCCCATATTTTTATGCTCGTGTTGAAAATAAGTTAAGATTGCTACTTTGTTGCCTACGCCTAATATTCATAATTTTATTGGGGGTTCTACCTGATGACAAATACAGCTTATGATACCTATCTAGTGGGTATTTTCAGTTTAAGGGCCGAATAATATAGAGTTATTGTGCATACATCATCGCAAACAAAAGGTAGCTTTTTATATTATTTCGTATTTACAATCTATTTAACTACAATTTTACACTGTGAATTAATTTTTTTTTACTTTTTTCCTGAAATTGTACCCTATTTACTTATATTATGATATTATCCAAAATTTTTATAAAAGCATTATGAGGGCTTTTACCTGATGGCGAACACAAGTTGTATAGTACCTATACCTAGTTGGTATTTTAAGTAAAGGTCGAATAATATATAGAGCCATATACGTATTTAAGTTTTATTTATTGTCTACTGTTCTCATTACAAGATAGTCCTATAATTTATCCATTTCCAGTACAAAGAAATCGCTAGTTAATGGTTCTAGATGGTAATTATTTTATTGTATTTTTTATAAGTGGTGCAAAATTGAAAACAATTATTAGATATGCTACTGAATTTTAATGAGGGTCCTTCGGAATAATAAATAAAGGTTTATGTCCCTTTCTTTTTAAATCGAGTCGGCAGAGGGTTTGAGAGGGTCATTTAGGTATAAATAATTATTGCGGTGACAAATAATGTGCCGCCTTATTATACTTATCTTGTTAGACCATATAAATTAGGGTTTTATTTCGCTTTGCCATCCACCAGCGGCGTTTCACTAAGTTAGAAAATATAAATCATGATTTTTACTATACCGCTTTAACAGCGGCGTTTCAACTAAGGTTAAATCATAAAAAGTCTAGTTTAAGGATGGCTCAGGTCGGATCGTAAAAAGTCGGGTTTAAGGATGGCTTATAAAAATTGGGATTTAATTATCCTGCTTTAACAGCGGCGTTTCAACTAAGGTTAAATCTAAAAAAGTCTGGTTTAAGGATGGCTCAGGTCGGATCGTAAAAAGTCGGGTTTAAGGATGGCTTATAAAAATTGAGATTTAATTATCCCGCTTTAGCAGCGGCGTTTCACTATGGTTAAATCATAAAAAGTCGGGTTTTATCTCGGGTCAGATCATAAATATTCAGCTTCAAATTAGGGTTAGATGAGAAGCCGCCTCACGAAAGCACCCGGGTTAGGTCATAAACAGCACCACCGAACCACCCGGGTTAGGTCATAAACAGCACCACCGAACCACCCGGGTTAGGTCATAAAACGCACCACCTGCACCACCTGGGTTAGATCATAAAACGCACCACCAGCACCACTGAGTCAGAACTGTCTATTTCTAGCTACTTATTTGGTGGAATGTTCTGCAATAATTTAGTTTCAAACCAATTTTCAAATAACTTCGCTGTTGTGTCTTCATGATAGTCAACACATGATTCACTAATATTTTTTTCTGAGAGAGATAGACCATTCGGCACCCACCCATCTTCAGAACCAGCATGTAAGATTGTTATACTTTTTTCACGGTTTGACGGGGCACGTGTCACATATTTGCCGTCAGGATCGACCCAATCACTTCACGGGGTGTCATGGGTGTTAAACCACGTTTCATCTAAATAAATGATCGGCGTACCTTCAGTTCTGTATTCATTTACTTTTGTCAGATATTCCCACCGCCATTCTTGAAGACGCTTGGACTCGATCAAAACCTGCCCTTTATTAATCCTTTTGAATTTAAAGCCCATGTGTTGAAGGCGCTTCCACAATGTCGTTCTTGAGCATTTAATTTCTGTTTCATCTGTTGTCAGCCTTTTCATTAAATTGTCACTTTGCTTTTCATACATTTTATAAATTTTTCGTCGTATAAGTTCCTCGTTCCCTTGGTCCAACGTTCTTGATTTTCCAATATTACTTCTTTTTCTGCGTTCCAAAATTGGCCCTTGTGTAATTTTCCAAACTGTGGAAAAGGATTTTTTTGTAAGTAAAGCCGTTTACTTTACAACTTCTGTAGGGCACAAATTTCCACGCGACATTAATGTCAAAAGCACATTCTTTATAATCTGTTTGGCATCTGTTGATAAATGCGCTCTGTTATTTACTTCAGGTTCATTGCTTTCACAAATCTCACTAGAACACCAAGGACGAAACATTTTCAAAAACAAACTAAACTCAACAGTGTACGTTGACAGACTGGTTTATCCGCATTTTTATTTACCTGAGTACGGTACTTAAAATTTATTACACCCATATCATTTTATTGTTATTTATTATATTCTGAATACCCTAATAATAGCAGTCATTTAGGTCGGTTTCTTATATTTGTGAACATACTTTACAGCGGTATACCATCGTGCATAAACTACATTTAACGTTACCTTTAATATACTTTTTCTAATTTTGACATATAAAGTGACACTTTTTAAAACTGATTGACATTATCAAATGTCTTACTTTTTGTAACTAGTTGCATAAAGTAAAATTTTATGCAATTGGTGACGAAAAATTTATTTCAAAATTAGTGACAAAAAGAATTATTCTATTTATTAAACTGTTATAATACAAGTTAAAAACATAAATTATAAATTAATTAATTATTATAAATATTGATAACACAATTATTGCAATTATTCAAATTAATTCCCGACGACATATTTTTTTCATTGCTCGAACTTGCTGTTATTTGGGAAGCGACGCACATTGCATTAGATGTTTCACCAAATATTTCTTGCGCTATAAGTTTTTTATTATTCATGGAATTTAATTTTAAAAGATCAGTGCCACTGTCTGCTAGGAAAGTGGCAGAGCTTCTTTTGAAGCAGTGGCCAGTATATAGAACAGGATTTGAAAGACCAAGAAATTGTGCAATAACTTTTGGCAGACTGCTAAATGTGTTAATTCCCACAGGATTTCTGGTACATTTTCCATTCGCATATTTTACAAAAAATCTGTTGTGTTTAAGAATCTGGGGACGCAACTTAATATATTTTCTTAATATTTCAACAAGATTCGTATTTTCAATGTCTCCAGTGGTAATTGCACACTGCCGTATAACTTTTGTTTTTGAAGGTGGGATATCAACATGAAAATGGCTTCCTTCGTCTATAACATTTTCAACTGGAAGAAATGTTAATTCTGCTTTTCTGCATGCTCCTGCCATTCCAATTATCATTGCAACCTTAGCCATTAAGTATTCTTTGTCATCAGCTTCCAATAAAAATTTGGCAAAATCTTTTTTAATAAAAACTTTTGACTTTTTAGCACTGTACCCGTCCGCTTGCCTTTTAATATATGCTACCAAATTTGTATATTTTTTAATATCAATATTCCTTTTCAGATTTAGTTCAGACCTTAACATTGAGTAAAGTGTCCATAATGTGGAAACTTTTAGATCTTTCTTACCCTCAAAATATGCAAGTAAAACTTTCTCATTAACATGTTTAATTTTCTTCTCATCACACCACGTAACAAATTTTTCGTATGCCAAATCATAAACTGCCTTTGACTTTTTGGGAATTACTGATAATAGAGCATTACCTGCTGCCTCTTCAATATCGCTTGGTAGCTCTTCAGAACTTGAATGACTCATTTTTTAAAAATAAAACTAAAAATATATCAATCTCGATAAAAACCACACATGATAACATGAAGTAACAGCAACAATAGCTATTTATGCCATCAGTTATATGTCAAAATTAGAAAAACTAAATTTATGTTTTCCAAATTTTTATCAATTATATTAAATTTTATTTTTTTATTACTTTCTTCAAAATTAGAAAAAATCTTGTAAGCAATACGTTACGAAATGAAATTTTGTGTAACTTGTGAGTTGTGAATCTCACGCGTTACACAAAATTAGGCATTTCGTAACTGATGGCATAAATAGCTATTACATTACTCATTTTTAATCAAACTATGATTTTTCTGGTTCCGTCAGTCACTGCCATTTTTTGTGTAATGTCACTGCATAAATATGAAAACCATTTTGAATACATAAAAAAATCATAAAACAATTTTTTACAATTTATTTATTCAAAAAATGCCTATTTATTATAAATATTAAAAGTAAAATTAATACCTGAAGCTGATCACAGCACCTGGTCTGTCTTTTGAATGTTTTGTACATTAAAAGAAGTGCTTGCAACTTTGCTTGAACTACTTGTTAAGGAAATATTTTCAAACATTTTTCCCCAACCCTAAGTATCTATCTAAGCTTCTGGATGCGGCAAATTTAAAAAAGTAGCAATGGCCTTTGGCATACCTCCAAAAGTATGAATTCTCACGGGTTGTCTTCTGCACACACCTTGCCTGAATCCAACAAAAAAGCGACAGTGGCCCGTATTTGTTGGGCGAAGTGTTTTGTATCGTCGCACGATGTCAACCAGGTTTACACCTTCGATACCGCCAGAAGTTACAAAAAAGTCTCTGCAGATTTTTGTCTTGGTATCGGGAATTACAACATGAAATACGCTGCCTTCATCTTTGACATTGTCACACCGCAGAACTGCCAACTCTTGTTTGCGGCAAGCACCAGCGATTCCAATGATAAGTCCCACCTGCAACAATTAAAATAAAACGTTAAAAATTGCCCACTTTATTTAAAGTTTTGTTTAATTTGTAGGATACTTTAAATCTATATTAAAAATGTATGAATAGTTTACCTTAACGAGCAAAAACTTCTAGTCGTCTACTTCTATTAGAAATTTACCAATTTCTTCTTTAGAAAACGTTATACTCTTTTTGGCTTGATATCCTTCAGACTTTCTTTTTAAAAGCGCTTGTAGTTTGGCAAACTTGCTTATATCCACGTTATTCTTCATGAAAATTGTGGCGCGTAACTTGGAATAAAATGCCCACAGACTGGACGAGCTGTACTTCTGTGATAATGTCTCAAAATATGCGAGAAATACCATTTCTTGCAAGAAGTTTTTAATGTTTTTTTCGTTACACCAGCTAATGAAACGGTCGTATTCTTTATTGTATTTGTCCTTGGACTATTTTGGCAACAGCGAGGATATAGCGGATTGGGCAACTTCTTCTATGTCTAATGGAAGATCAGTTTCACTCATTTTTAGTAGTCTTTTTTTTAATTCTGCTTCTTTGAAAATGACACGTTGCGTCGTGAATGGCTTGTTGAAACATTTGACAATATACTTCGTCGGCATAGTAACCAAAATTACATGCTACTTTGATTTTTTCTGTTTCGGCAGTATTTTTTGTGTAAGGTCACTTTCATAATATGAAAATCATTTTGAATACATAAAAAAACCAAAATTCTGTGTCTTATATAATAGTAGATTATACCACGAGTCAACAATGATAGCTATTATTCCCGAGGAATATTTACGAACCGAGACGCGTAAGCGGCGAGGGAGTAAATATTCTAATAGCCATTATTGTGAGTAGTATACTCTACTTTATCTACGACTAATTTATTAATTTGAGATTTTTAATGAACAACTTTATTTGTCAATAACATTAAAATTAGTAATAGTACAATTAATAAACTGTATTGGTCGAGAACTATGAATAAGTTTGGAAGAGTTTTCAATACAAATATTTGGAATGTCGGTTGTTGCAAAGGAAGAAGATGCTTCATTACTATTTATTTGTTTACTAATAGTATCTGCTGTAGTTGTCTTGTTTCTCATAGACTGATCAATGTAACATTCAGCTACTTGTGTAGATTTCCAGCCCCCATGACGCTTTAATCCAGTTATATCGCCTCCTCCATCAATGTACAGAGTGGCAGATGATCTGCGATAACAATGGCCGGTATAAGTTTGAGGATTTGGCAAGTTTAAATATTTGGCAATTTGTCTACCAATGTCTGCAAATTTGTTTTTTCCTATACGTTGTATTGTACATTTGGATTTTTGATAATTTAGAAAGAATGAATTGATTTTTACATGTGACGGGCGGAGATCGATGTACTTCTTTATAATGTTGTAAAACGTACTGTTTATGGCGAATGTTCGTACAATTTTGGTTTTAGTCTTGGGTATTGTTATTAAGAAGTTTGTTTGAAGATCCTTTACGTCTTCTATATTCATTTCATAAAGCTCATTTGACCGGCATGCGCCCATAATTCCAATAATTAATATAACCTGAAGCAAATAAGAATATGAGTTTTTTAATAGATTAGATTAAATACTTATGTATATTTACCTTATGTAAAAGAAAAACTTCATCAGGAGCTTTGTCATTACATGTCTTAATTTCTTTCGAGGTCAGAGTGGAAGATTTCTTTGATTGAAATTCTTCAGATTTTCTTTTTAAAAACGCTCGTAGTTTTCCATATTTTTCCAGATCAACGTCATGGTTTATTCTCAACATAGATTTAATTATTGAATAAAATGACCATAATGAAGATGGTTTGTATTTTGCACTTAGTTCAGCGAAATAGGCTAGTAGAACATTTTCGGAAAATGAATTTGTGTTATTTCGAAGACGCCATTCGTTGAAGGTTGCGTATGTTTTATTATAAATAGATTTCGATGTTTCCGGTATTAAGGTAGATGTTGTTGCTGTAGCTAGTTGTACAATTTCTGGAGGTGTACAAGTAAAAGCCTCTTCATTTTCATCCATCCCAATACGAATACATAAACACTACGCGTTTGACAGTGACACTTTTGACTTGGTGTATTTTGCTTCCATGGTATTATTGATTTGAGAAATTTTGTGATTGGAGCGGAAATAAGGACTATTAATCCCTTGTCATTATTCCCTAAGGGATTAATAGGTGGCATTATATTGCGAAAACCACAAATATAATACTTACATTATACATTAGTCGTAGATAAAATGTTGTATATCACACGTACGGTAAGGCTCGTTACAGTAATGAGTGGGGAATATTGTTACGACGAGGTCGTAGACCGAGTCGTAGTAACCACACGAGTGCTGTAATATACTACTATATACTACTACCGTACTAGTCATATAAATAACCATTCTCTCGAAAGACCGGTAGTGATTGTTTCAAAATAATATGTCGATACAACTCACCGGTAAGTGCTCCTGGTAGAAATACCACCACAATCATCTACCGAATTCTGGGGCCACCATACTTAATGTATTGAATTATAAAAACATATTTTTTATTATACTTACCTGGAAACAACATAAAGAAGAAATAAGGCAAAAAAATAGGAAGGGAATTATCAGCATTTCTAATATTTTTATTTCGAAAGCGGTGAAAAAGTAATAACTTAAAGTTAGGTAATTCTTGTCTAAACGTAACTTATTGTTATTTGGCGCTGTTCTGAAAATGGCACCTTTACTTTAATGTTCAGCCAGGTGAAACGAGGCGTTTTTAGGTAAGTATAATAAAAACATGGACTGGTAATGAAATATACTATTGCCAAAGCTGTTTTTAGACATGGTTACATGAAAAAAATTTAGAGCCTCCCCCGCGCCGGGTGTCTAAAGGGACGCTTTTGCATGCCACTACCAACTAGCCAGCCAGCCACATTTTCATGCAACCCAAACATTCAATGAAAAATGGTTCATGTTTATTATGAAAATTCCTTACCGCATTTCTTGGGTTGTTCGGGAGGTTGCGCGACTAAAACTATCTAGATTCGGATTCTCCACCCTCAAAAACACTCGATTTAATTGGACTATTTATATTGGTGTTTTCGATATCTAACTAAATAGTTTTAAAAGACAAACAATCCTTATAAAGGCTTAGTAAGACTATGTGGTACAAAAATGGGTTGTGGAGAAGGTGGATGTGGTTCCTGCACCGTAATGGTTTCAAAATTTGACCGACGACAGCAAAAGGAGGTGTATCCTTTTTTCAAATAATTTCCGAAATTTACAAATTAAATTATGATTAATGAAATTCTTAACTCGTAACTCGTAGTCACATCCCTATAAACTCCTGTATAACCCCAATATGTTCCCTGCACGGTTTAGCAGTAACTACTGTGGAAGGTATCGGCTCAATGAATTCTCAGCTGCATCCAGTACAAGAGAGAATAGCTAAAGCTCATGGATCTCAATGTGGATTTTGTACGCCAGGTTTGTTAACATGTCACAGAATATCATAATAAGTATTATGAGCAGTTGCTGTTTATACCGGGTGATGCATGGCTTAGTTGAACCTAGGAAATCCTACGTAAATTTTGAGGTGGATAAATATTGGCTCCCCTGTACAGGGTCTTTGATTATATTTACGTGAACTTTAGAGCCTTTATTATTAGAGCTGGAAAAAAAACTTATATACAAAAGTTCTAGGGTGTTTCTTCTATTATCTTTTGAAGTTATCAGAAAAAACAAAGTCGAATCGGAAAATGAAAAAATATAGGCAACTTTAAGTTTTTTAAATGGAACACCCTGTATATTATGCGCTAAAATGAAAGTTTTTTTTTCCGTGATTCTAAATATATATATGTTGATGACATTTGGGTGAGCCATTTTTGACAAATCTTAGCTTAAAATATAAATAAATTGAAAAGAAGGTTGATAAACTTGTCAAGCAAACCATGGAAACAATTATTAAGTTATTTATTACGCTTTATGAATTTAACAATTTTTAAGCTCACACATACAAAGAATCAAAGAAACTATATATTTTCTACATATCCTCCGCGGTTTTCAATACATTTAAACAAGTTTTCCCGCATTTTGTTATTAATAGAAGCGGAAATAGAATGCTGATTTTCATTGTTTAAATTGAATATTTCGTCTTCTATTTTTTGCCTTGGAACGTTTAAGTCTAGAGGTCTATTATAATATACCCTGTTTTTTAAGAATCCCCACACAAAAATATTTAGGGGATTTAGGTCCGGGCTGTTGGCTGGCCATCTAATAGTACCATGCCTACCGATCCAAATATCATAACGGTTGTTAAGATAATTTGTGACAGCTATGGTATTATGGGGTGGAGCGCCGTCTTGTTGCCAGATGAGGCGGTTATAATGGCCAATGGGTAAATCCTCTAAGAGATTTTCGATGTTATTTTGAAGAAGATTGATACATTTTTCTCCATTTAAATTTCCGTCTAAAAATATCGGACCAATTATCTTGTTTACCAGTATCCCACACCAAACATTCAGCGATCTACGCCCCTGAATCCTAACCGGCTGAATTTTGTGAGGGTTTTCTCTAGACCAATAATGTTTATTCTTACGATTAAACATTCCTGCTGTAGTGAAGGAAGGCTCGTCGGTGAATAGAATTTTATTTACAAACTCTAGATCCTGGTGCCTAAGCCTATCCATTTCCAAAGCATATTCAAGTCGGTCTCGCATATTTTGTTCAGCAAGATTTTGAACGGGCATAAATTTGCAAGGATGTAATTTATAAAATTTCAAGGTTGAATGAATTTTATAATCCGTTTTATTTAGTTCAGATGCCGCATCCGAGATTGATTTTTCAGGATATTCTAAAAATAGATTAAAAGTAGTGCTAGTTAGTATAGTGATAACTCATACCTTGAAAAAAAAGCAGCATTTCCAAATCTTCGTTTTCATTTCGTGTTACGGTCTTATTCTTTTTTTTTAAGCTTTTTGTTTCGCTAAACTTCCTTACTGTGTATTTAACAGTGTCTATGGATGGGACCGATTGTTGAGGATATAATTGTCGATATTCCCTTTGCACTCTCGCCACATCATTATTATTGCCATAAAAAAGACGCACAATAGCGAGTTTTTGTTTTCCTGAATAGCCCATAGTCAAGTAAGCAATATAATTTGTTTTCAATAGTCCAAAAGATCAAATTCTATCTCTCAAAATATCGAGACGTCAAATTCATAAAGCGTAATAAATAACTTAACAATTGTTTCCATGGTTTGCTTGATAAGTTTATCAACCTTCTTTTCAATTTATTTATATTTTAAGCAAAGATATGCCAAAAATGGCTAACCCAAATGCCATCAACATATATATATGGAATCACGGAAAAATGATCTTTCATTTTAGTGGATAATATACAGTGTGTTCCATTTAAAAAACTTGAAGTTGCCTATATTTTTTCATTTTCCGATGCGACTTTGTTTTTTCTGATAACTTCAAAAGATAATAGAAGAAAACCCTAGAACTTTCGTATATAAGATTTTTTTCCATCTCTAATAATAAAGGCTCTAGAGTTCACGTAAATATAATCAAAGACCCTGTACATTTTAGAGAAAAGTTGAATTACAATTCTTTGAAGAGGCCGATATTATAAACCCATGTGCCAAGTTTGAATACATTTTAATAAGCCAATCCTAACTTATTCAAATGTAATGGCAAAATTACGAAATATAGAATATTTCTGAACAGGTTAACTTAAAAAAAAAACGCTGAGACACATCGATTTTTATTTTTATTCTGCATTTTTTTTAGCTTATACTAGAATATACAGGGTGTTACATAAATGAATTATCACGACGTCAATGTCACTTTTTGTAAATGGAATACCCTGTACATTATTTCATTCTTTGATTCTACGCAAGATTCTAAGCAGATTTCGTTAATGATGTCCTATACCTATCTTCAACTTTACGAATTATTGACAATTGAAAATCAGACATCTTCAATGAAAATAAAAATATAAATTGAATTGTTTGAGCGTTTTTTTACCTGTTCACAGATATTTCTATTATTCCCAACTTTATTTTCACTCGTATAGGGTGTCTCAAAAATCAGTATCAATTTCAAGTTTGTTTTTATAAACGAAATGACACTTTTTTAAATTTTAAACATATTATTTTATTTAATGCACATTATTTACAATAAAGGAATATGCCTGCCTATTTTAATAAATGTTGGAAGTGGTATCCATTCAAAGCTCTACAATGACCCAATCTATCCACAAACTCTCTTTGGACGTTAGCGTTCTGACAAACGCCTTGTGATTATTTGATTATTTTGTATTATTTTATCATAATGTTCTTAACAGAAACGCAAAGAATCGAGATCCTCATTATGGCTGGTTGTGGAGATAAAACTCGAACGCAAGAAGAAGTGTGTGAGATTTTCAATAATAAATACCCGGAGAGACAGCCAATCAGTCAGGCCACTGTAAGTAAATTAAAAAATAAATTTAATAATTTCGGACATGGCAGAGACAAGCCGCGTTCAGGACGACCAGGCATCCCTGAAGACACTAAAATTGATATTTTAATGTCGCTGGAAGAAAATCCTCATTCAAGTACTAGATGTCTTTCAAACCAAGACAACATTGATGTGGATCATTCAGCTATTGTGAAGTTCTTAAGAAAAGAAAAGTGGCGTCCTTATAAAATAAAAATAGTTCAAGACCTATATGACGATGATCCGGACAGAAGAAATCAGTTTTGTGTGGTAATGATGGATATCTGCCAAAATAATAATAATTTTGTAAACATCGTGATTTTCTCTGATGAAGCCACATTTTGCCTTAAAGGGGAAGTAAATAAGCAACATTTTCGTTATTGGTCAAATGAAAATCCACAATGATATAGAGAGGGCCATACGCAGTATAGGGAGAAAATTAATGTTTGGGCGGGAATTGTTGAGAATAGAATCATCGGGCCATATTTTTTTGAGGGCACATTGAATGGCGAACGATACCTGTCGTTTCTAGAGGAAGAACTTGTACCTGCCTTAATTACACTATTTCCAAATCAAGATGTTCCAGATACGTTTGATGATAGACTTTGGTTTCAGCAAGATAGAGCTCCTGCCCATTTTAGCGCAAATGTTCGAAGATATTTGGACAATACGTTTCATCGTCGTGTGATAGGCCGACGGGGCGAAATAGGGTGGCCACCAAGGTCACCCGATTTAACTTCGCTCGACTTCTTCTTATGAGGCTACGTTAAAGAGAGAGTATACAAAAATAATCCACAAAATTTAGAAGACTTGAAAATAAGAATAAGAGCCACGATACGGCAAATTACCCCAGATATTGTTACTAACGTCCAAAGAGAGTTTGTGGATAGATTGGGTCATTGTAGAGCTGTGAATGGATTCTACTTACAACATTTATTAAAATAGGCAGGCATATCCTTTATTGTAAATAATGTTCATTAAATAAAATAATATGTTTAAAATTTAAAAAAGTGTCATTTCGTTTATAAAAAGAAACTTGAAATTGATACTGATTTTTTGCAATGCAACGAATGAAAATAAAGTTGGGAATAATAGAAATATCTGTGAACAGGTTACCATAAAAAAAAAACGCTCAAAAAATTCAATTTATATTTTTATTTTCATTGAAGATGTCTAATTTTCAATTGTCAATAATTCGTAAACAGTTGAAGATAGGTATAGAACGAAATCTGCTTAGAATCATGCGTAAAATCAAAAAAAAGAAATAATATACAGGGTATTCCATTTACAAATAGTGACAGAATTTGTCAGTAATGTTAGAAATGAATTTTATGATCGGTTAGGATATTATTTAGCTATTAGGGTTGTTTGAACATTTAATTAATTGATGTTTTTGTGAAAATCTGTGGTCTTAGGTATGTTACGTTAAATTAAAGGCTTAGTAGAAAAACATAACGGTGTCTTTTATTTTGAATGTGTGATTGCGAGATTGGTGAAACAAAAATGTGTTTTTAATGTTAAATAATCTTTATTCGTTATTTCCAGCTTTACGTCAATTTTTGAGAGTAGCGTCATAGAAATTTATTCAAGTTTGGCACATGGATTTATAATATTGTCACAACTTGGGGGTTGATTCCCTAACGGGGCGTGAATGAAAACCATTCGGCTAGAAAACAATACAGACTTTTATTTATACTTTGTTAATCATTAACCAGGGAGTCAGTAGGAAACCCAGCATGTCTCCGTAGGGGGAGTTGACCTGGCCGGCACTGTCGAATGGAGGCTCTCAGAGGAGCCAATATTTAGTCACCTCAAAATTTACATAGGATTTCCTAGGTTAAACTAAGCCATGCATCACCCGGTATATTTTTCATCCGTTAAATCTTTTTCAATTTACAATATTTTATACTTCAGGTATTTTTCCTCAGGAATGGTTATGTCCATGTATGTCCTCCTGAGACAAAATTCCAAACCAAACATGAAGCATATGTTAGAAGCCTTGAAAGGGAATTTTTGTAGATGTACTGGATACCGACCAATAATTGATGGATTCAAAACCTTCACTAAAGAATGGGATGGTAATTTTGGGCTTGATAGTAACATAAATGATGGACGTGCTATTGTTACAGTAGTTACACTAAGGGAAAAATTTGGTTGCCACAACCAAGAAATTGGTTGCTCCAACAAAAAGTACGCATTAAATAGAGAACAGCCTAAGCTTCCAGTTGTGGCAACCAAATTATTACTTATACCATTTTAACTGTGTCCGTCTCCCTATTTAGTCTTTCAGGGTATATAAAATATAAGATCTGTGTGTTTTCTACTAATTTTATTTTAAATCTAGTTCTATTATTTTCCCTACATAATGGGACGAACATAACGCAAGTTGACGGGACCTTAGGTCTTCAGTAATTAAAATTTTACAAATGAAATTTCAACATTACAATTTCTCATAAAACGCTAACAAAATTTTTTTTCTTTTCTTCTACAAAATAAAAAAAAAACTTTTATAACATGACCTAGAATGTCCAAAAGATTCTTTTTATATATCCTAACTTATGACTTTGAAATGACGAATATCTTCCCTTTTTAAATCCGACCACAAATTGACAGAGTCTGCACATAAATTGTGAATTAAATATAACATTTCATTTACAATTTCAGTATGCTGATTGCATTTACATTCAATTTTTTAATACCTTATCAAAATATTTTTTAAAAAAGCTCTATCAGCGTCACTTTCCACCAACAGTTTTCTCTCTACTGCTAATAATAACTGCAGCACTACTTTTGTCTCCTGAAGATGAAGGTTACTACCTTCGAAACATGTAGAGACGTTTTATTTTAAAATTGAGCCTTCGATAGCTCACTATCAAATTAGTGGAGAAAGACTTTTTGACTTTCTTTCCCCTTTCCCCTGTATTTCAACTCCACTTCGAGAATGGACTATTTCTTTAAATTCAAATTAATTTTGTTGAATCGGCGCCATGACAGGTTGGTTGCCACTACTAAATTTTTTAGTTAGCGTAGCTAAGAACCAGTGACAAATTCTTTGGTTGCCCTTACTAAAACCATTTACTGCGGAATGCAGTAGTTGTAAGAACTAAATTTTTAGTAAAAATAACTAAACTATTGGTTGTTCTGACAAAACCTACGATAAAGATTATGAAATGGCGCTGCCACGTGATTGCGAAGATTGTCTCGCGTTAACGATGAGTCGCGAAAGGCCCGAACGACATCTCAACCAAGCGTATTCACTAAAGCAACCAACCTGTTGGCTGAATCAACAAATTTCTGTTTGTCTTAACTAGAGATGTCGTTGTATCAATTTAAAGTCTGTCTAGCAGAACTAGAAAAATTTGTAATAAAATCCCTATTGCAACAACCGGTTACTGAAGCTAAAATATTTGGTTTGTTCGTCGTTTTAACTACATTTTTAGTTGCTGAAATATATTCTTTGGATGGAGCAGTAAAACAAGCCAGGAAAAATAAGTTGGTTGTTGTAGCTATTCATTGGCGTTGCGGTAACAAAAAGATTGTTGCTAGAACCATAATTTCAAGTTACTGCAACCAAAAAACTTTAACAAATTTACTTAGTTACCTAATTTTCTCAGTGTAGAGAACAATAATTGCTGTAAGATTCGGTACTAACTGAATTTTAACTTTAGCAAAAATATTTTTAGCATCTAAGGTAGTAAAAACTGAAGAAAGACTGTTTAAAACCGAAGAATTTGCACCATATCGCCAGTCTCAAGAATCAATTTTTCCTCTTGAATTAAAGATTTCAAATAAATACGATACTGAATATCTCATAATTAAAGGTAAAGTTGCGTTGTATTAATTCCTTATTAAATCTAATATAGCGACTTTAAGTTTCTTGAGCACAATTTTTAGGACCCAGAACCACTTGGTTGAGACCGACAACCTTAAACCAACTATTGACTAAAAATCATAAAATTCCAGAAGTAAAAATTATAGCAGGAAGCACCATCGCCATTTTTGAATTCGCTAATTCGGTTTTTCCATTAATGGTTCATTCAAAAGGAATTCCTGAAATGACTGAAATTTGTGAGACCAGCGACGGTGTAAGAGTTGGTGCATCTGCAGTCATGGAAAATATTCAAAGGTTTTTACAAACAATGGAAAACAAATATACAACAGAAGAAACCAGACTTTTTAAGTCTATTTGTAAGATAATTCGCCTTATGGCTTGTAAGCAAGTTAGAAGTGTTGGTTCTATGGGAGGTAAGTGACCCAGTTGAGTTCTGTAAACTTTAATGCAACCTGGGAAAACTGTTTTTGCTCCAGGTAATATTATATCAAGTTCTTCAACTTGCGACTTAATACCAATCCTGATGGCTAGCAGAGTTCAGCTAGAAATTTACCACAAAGAAAACGGTGTTAGATCCATTTCGTTCGATTCAAATTTTTCTCTGAGAGGTCATAAAAATGTTTTAAAGCAAGACGAGGTATTGGTGGCAATTCATTTGCCTTTTTCAAATGGAAATCAATATTTTGAGGTAAAAGTTCTTTAACTACATACACCGGCAAATTCAAAGAAACTATGATACATTTTATGATATTAGTTCTGGCATTACATCTGTTACATTGTTTACTAGTAGTAGAACTAGTAGCAGATGGGGAGGCTTTGAAGCCAAGCAAGTGGGCCCTTTTTGCCGGCCCCGTTTTAACGTCTGGGTAATGTCAGTCAGACGCGGGACCTACAATTTAACGTGGGTTCCGAACAAATGTTATTCTCGGCACAGTATTTTTACGGTCTTGTTATTTAGAACGTCTCTTTGCTCACCACAAACCTCGATGAGTCAGCCCTTAAACGTCCTTGTGTGCCGCTAAGAGAGGTATGCATGTCGTGGGGACCCTCGAACCATCCGGAATAGCATCAGACCCGTGCACTCGAGACTCCGACGCCAATTCTCTGGTGAAGGTTTTTAACTCAACCATACGAATATAAGATAGTGTCCGAAATACACCATCTGCACCACTGATCATCCTTAATTTGGCTCAAGGGTCGCTCCCTTGGCAACATGCCGTTTCTAGAGTATCTATTAGAGTGCCATTGAGAATTTGCCGGTGTATGTTGCATACGCAACACTACTTAGGCCCAGTTGTACAAACGTAGTTCAACTCAAGTTAAGCGCCAGCCAGAGGTTCATCAAAAATTTAAGTTGTACGATCACGGCTCAGTGATAAAACCCTGTTCAAAGCTTGACTATGTATGGTAAGCCTGCCCCGAAGTCGGCTTAAGCCCAGTTTTGAGCAACCTAACCTCAATAATTTGAAAGAAGTAGGTAGTCCATAAACTAAACAATTTGCTACGTCCTATAAAAAATGGATCATTTGAGGGAATTAAGTGAGGATGAAGATTTCTTAGATCTTATAGATATTGTACAAGAGCAAAGAATGAGAAGACCACAAAGATTTAGGGCAAGGGAAAACCATTTTAAAAAAATGGAATGAAGAAGAGTGCATTCAAAGATTCCGACTGTCTAAAAATGGAGTGCGCTATGTGTTAAATTTAATAGAACAAGTAATTGATTCCTCTACCTACAGAAAGGTAAATACTGGTAAAAAAGGAAAACCAAAAAATTGCAATAGCATTCTGTTTTCTTTTGTAGGAATCATGCAGTTACACCTGCACAAATGCTTCTTATAACGTTAAGGATGTATGCTACAGGAAGTTTTTTTGCAGGAAGTTGCAGATTTTATTGCAATGCATGAAAGTACAGCTTCGCAAAATAGTGTGGACGGTAACTAGCGCATTAGCAAGCCTTCATAATCAGGTTATTCAAATATCTTCCACAGAACAGGAAATGAGACGTTTCTCAAGAATTTTACAATATTTGTCGATTCCCAACATGCATTGGGGCCCTGGACTGCATCATATACGCATCTTATCGCCTGGAGCCGTATGCAATGCTAAATGCATATTTGTAGATGTTGTTTGTCACTGGCCAGGTTCAACCCACGATGCTTTGATATTTGCTAATTCAAGATTAAGGATAAAACTAGAAAGAACGGACTTTTATAATAATGTTTGTGTGGCTGATAGTGGGTATGTTATTAAATCTTATGTTATAACTCCCTTAAATAACCCTGTTACTCGTGCTGAAGCTTTGTTTAACGAGTTTATTCCAAATTAGGACTAAAAATCCTATCGAGAGAGCGTTTGGAATATGGAAGAGAAGGTTCCCAATTTTAGCTTTTGGAATTAGGCTGCAAAAATGAATAGTTGAAACAATAGTTATAGCTACTGCCATATTACATAATATATACATGCTCTTAAATGAACCAGAGCCACCTCAAAACCAGGAAGAAGAAGTTGCATTAAGCTTTGTGAATAATGTAAATGTATATGAGCAACAAGACAATAGGCAAAATATAAATAATATAAGAAGACAGCAGTTGATCAATGAATATTTTGCTGAAAACAATTATTTTTTATACTGCAGTAGTTAAATAAATCTCACAAATTTTATTGTCCTCTGTTAGTTTAGATTAAGATATAGAGTAGGTCTACTTAAGTTGTAGCCATATGAAAAACTTATTTATTATTAATGTAAAGAAAAAAGGTATTCTTCATAAAGTTTTGCATGGTCTAAATGCTGCAAGGCAATCATCAAATATTAATTTTTTTCAGTCGTGTACGAGGTTTGTCAAAAAATATGAATTTTGCTCATGAGTAAAGTACCTTTATTTTAGACAATATCGAAAATTGTTATAAAAAATAGTTGATCAGAATTGAAAACTACATTCAAGTATGTAATTACATCCAAAAATCAGGTTTTGTTCTTTTTTGGAAAATAGGTTCTACAATAATTTTATTAGTGTTGGAAAATATAGGAAACTGAAAGGTTATCACATTTTTAATAAACAAAACAGATACGACATATTCATTATTGAAATTAACAAACTTAAAAATGTAGGTACGAAATTTAGAAAAATTATAAAAAATAACGAAATTTGATTTTTGGATGTAATTGCATATTTGAATGAAGTTTTCAATTCTGATCTTTTTTTTATAACAATTTTGGATAGTCAAGAAAAAAAAGGTATTTTACTCTTGAGTCACATTCATATCTTTTGACAAACCTCGTATACGACTGAAAAAAATTAATATCTGATGATTGCATTTCAGGTTTTAGACCACGCAGAACTTTTTCTAAAAAATACCTTTTTTTCTTAAAATTAATAATGAAAAAGTTTTCCATATGGCTACAACATAAGTAGACATACTCTAGATGAAGTTTATATTGAAGTTTGCTTTTAACATATAAAAGAAACCAGTTTCTGGAAAAACAGGTATACCAGTATCTTTATTAACAAAAAATATGCAAATAGTGGGGACGAACAAACGTAACATATATAACATACAACTTATCCTAAAATACGCATAAATAC
The DNA here is from genome assembly GCA_963920685.1 of Polydrusus tereticollis. Taxonomy (NCBI): domain Eukaryota; kingdom Metazoa; phylum Arthropoda; class Insecta; order Coleoptera; family Curculionidae; genus Polydrusus; species Polydrusus tereticollis. The sequence goes on along the minus strand of OY987326.1, from coordinate 38,299,868 downwards.
AAAAGTTGTAGAGCCCAAAAAATGCTATAAATTGAGTCCGCGTTTTTTTTTTACAATGCACGGTTACGGAGATATAGCGCCTGGAAGTACCAACGGAATGCAGCGTCTTAGCATTCTATTAATATTGACCCTTATCTGGCACACTAATCACAGGAAACTGTTACGAAATAAAACAAATGAATATGGCAAATTAGTTTAATATGCAACCTTGAGTAACTTTAAGTAGAACATCCAGTATATTTTAGAAACATGTAATGCATTTTTTTTTAATATCAAAAATATAATAATATTATGTTGATATTTGCTCCAGCCGTTTTCGAGATATTTCAATTTGAAAATGCTGATTAAGTATACCACTGTTATATCAAATCACAGTAGCCATGAATGAACGTACGATACGAATATTAATAATTATCCGGCTGTCATTTATTGTTTGATTTTTTACTGATTATTGCATTGTTTTACAAATCGCTTTAAAAATATCAACAAATTTTAATCAAAATATTACTGATAATGTATGGTCATGAAATCAATTTAGTAAATTTTTTAACTCTACAAATATACTATTTTACTAGAGTAATAAAATTGCAAAAACAGCATATTTGATAACATCGGTAACTACAGATTATTGACGTCACAGAAAGGCAGGCGTTTTGACCCACATTAAAAATGTTAATGGTAATTTTATTGTAATCTCGTAACACAATTAGAATTAGTTATTAACAATACTTGTATAAGGCCATTATACTGGTATTCTAACGTCGATTTGAAAATAATACTCCATTCTACGAGTTCTTATTACTCCATATCAAGATAAATCCCCTAATTGTTTTAAAATATCAAGGGCATTTAACATTTTTTTAAATTTACACTTTCCTATCAATTTTCTATTAATAACTTCTGTTCACTGTTGAGGTTGATTTGAAGCTAAGTAAATAAATCGCCCATAGTCGATGATTCACAGGGTGGAACCGTTTTGTCAATTCGCCTTAATGTAGGTATATTGATTATTCTATTCTATAACCATAATAAACTTGTGGAGAAAGACTTCGACTTTCCTTTCCCCTATAAAGCATTTTTAGTTGTGGCGTAGTGGTCATATTAGACGTGAGGATCTGTAACAATAGAATGCTACGATCACAGGACATAAAGCAAATGATGCTGCATTCGGTTGGTACTTCCAGGCGCTATATCTCCGTAACCGTGCATTGTAAAAAAAAGCGTGGACTCAATTTATAGGTATAGGATTTTTTGGGCTCTACAACTTTTGTATTTATGCGATTGAGCAAAAAAATATTTTTCGCGTCGAAAATAAGGAAAAAGTGATTTCTGGCGATTTTGGCGCCCTCTGCTTTCTGCACTTTTAGTCGTAGCGCAGTGATTCCATGAGATAAATTGTGGAGAATATTGTTTTCTACAATATTTGTTTACAAAATATTTCTCTGCGACTTACCGTTTTTGCGGAAAATCAAGTCAAAATTCTTTTTGAGTTCTCCACAAGCGCCCAAGGGGGGGGGGGGGGAGGCGACAATTTGGTTTTAAGCTAATCACATGCCCCCCTAACCATTTATGAAATAAAATCGCTTATGGTATTTTTTTCCCGTAAACCCGCTTTTCCATAACAGATTGATTGTACTACTACTAACGCTGATTCTTTTTACTGATTATTCGAATGTCTCAAGACATCCAATAAGGAATTTTCACAATAACCATGTGTGGGCTGAAGAAAATCCACATGAGGTACTTGGAGATCGTTTTCAACATCAGTTCTCCTTGAACGCTTGGGTTGGAATTGTGGGGCTGGCTAATTGGACCGTTATTTATACCAGAAAGACTGACTGGGGCGAGGTGTATCGCAACTTTTTAGAACAAACGCTACCTCAATTTCTGGATGATGTACCATTGGCAACAATAAATGCAATGTGGTTTATGCAGGATGGTGCACCAACGCATTTTAGTGTGGTTGCTCATGAGTTTTTACTTTGAACATACTTGTACTACTGTATTTAATCACAAATATGCTTAACAATATTTTGCCACAGGTATATAAAATAGCCCAAAGACGTGATGTAGATGAGACTTCTGCCACCTTGGCGGTGAAGGTGGAATTTGAAGATAACACTAATCAGATTTTATCTATATTTATTGGAATTGCTGGAGTAGCTCAAAAAGCCGTCGAAGCATCCAAAACTCAGAAAAAATTAAAAGGTAATAAAGTAGTTTAAAAGTAAATTAAGCCAGTGTCATTATCTATACAAGGTGTAGCAAGTTGATTCCATGTAGGTGTATTTGATTGCAATTATTTGAACAAAAATGAAAATATGGACCAATTTAAATTAAATGTTGTGTACAGTTTTGGGATATGGTTATTACAATTAGCTGCTTAACGGTAAGAACAGAGACCATAAGGCACGGAATATAAGAAGGGTTTCTTTCAGACACATTTAACATCAACGCCGGAGTCCCTAAAGGTTCTATATTCTTGCGCACCCTCTTTTACTATACATTAACGATCTTTTGAAAAAAACTAAAAATCCTATATATAGCCTCCAGGCACGAAGCCAGGATTTCTTCTCGGGGGGGGGGGCCCATCGAAAAAAATTTTTTGGGTGCCACGCCCTTTTTTTGAATCATAATGCTTGGTTTTCAAGTGGTAAAAATAAAAACAACACCAAATCTTCAAGAAAAGCCCAAAAACAACCCGGTAGTAATTGAGGTGCTTATTGAGTCTCAAAGCTCAGGAAGGGTGGTGCCCCCCTGTATCCGTACCTGCATTAAAAAAAAATCTGTTTTTATTTTGTACTGGGTTTATATTATATTAATTTTTTAAACAAATATGTTTTTGTATTATTATATAGGTACTATTATACTAGGTATCTACTATGATAATTATAACAATCTTCTGTTGTTTTTTTTACAAACACACGTATTATTATAAGTTTTTACAAAATTGAACTGGCAATATAACAATAAAATATATATTTTTACTGACAATTTAAATTTCATACTAATCATAATATGTAAATTATCAATTTAACATTTCATTATTACCTATGTCACGATGAAATTTTGTGAAAAATAACATGCGTTTTTTTAATACCATTTATTATGTAGTTAATAACTTACCTTTTCCATCTTCCTTTAACCGCTTTGAAAAAAAAAGAAGAAATGCTAGGTTGAGATTTATTTTTGTTATTTCGTTTCATTTTTCCACTGTTTACACCGCACAAATAATAATTAAATAAGCAGCTAAGCCCAGTAAACGATTACGACTGTGCAGCAGCAGGGCCCGTCTCTTTGACTCGGTTACTCATATCAGGTGATACGTGAAATAACTAAAATTGTAGAGTTGCCAAACTGTCACGGAGAAAATTTAATAGTACTTATAGCAAATGTTTAATGTGTTGCCTATATTGTCGAAATCAGAGCTCTAATAATATATGGATATTTCGCATAAACTTCATTTTATTTTTATAAGTTTTATAAGTATGGTCTTCGGGGGGGGGGGGGGGCGGGCCCCCTGGGCCCCCTCCTAGCTACGTGCCTGATAGCCTCGCTGATGACAGCACACTTGTTTCATCTTTTACTTTGGATGCTCGGACATCGGCTGCCGATGCACAGCTCTATAAGCAGAAAGAGGTCTCACATGTCAACAAAGATCTGGAAGAAATTCTGTCGTGTCTTGGGGTGATAGCAACCAACTTAGCGCTGAAAAAACCCAGGCGGCAGTTTTTTCTAAAAAAGTTCATGTTGAAGAACCGAATATAGTCATGGCGGGACACTTGATTCCCTTATACAGGGTGTTCTGAAACTTCGTTCGTATATTTTAAGGGGATATTCTACATATGAAAATATGAAAAAAAGTTCATATGAATGTAGGTCCCTAAATGTCTTATAAGGAAGCTATGGCCGTCCCAAAAGTAACCTCTAAAGATTAGTTTCTCTTTTATATCTTTGCAACAGCTTTAGGTACCGATGTGCTTTTTGCAGGGCCGGCGCTAGGGCCGGGCAAGCCGGGCCCCTGCCCGGGGCGGCAACCTTAGGGGGCGGCAGGCTGTAAACTAATTAACTAGTTTATGAAGAAAATAAACCAAGATTCACTTGAATACTTAAGAAAAATTAATATGTGAAATTTTAATAAAATTTGCTTTTACTACCTATATAAATATTATGTTTTACGAACTTTTAAGTATTTTAAATGAAATGTCAAAATATTTCAAATTCAAGGAGCTCACAAGCATAATAAATTATAATTATTTAAATAAATGAACTCACATACAAAATGCTGTAATATAATTTTATTTCATACTGTATTGTAAAACACACCTTTACATATTTGAATTTAGTCCAGAAAATAAGGTTTTACAGCAATAAGTCCGGTAAAATTTTTTTGAAATTGACATACCAGCTAATTTTGAGCTGACCCAGCCACGTCATAGAGTTCGAAGAAGGAATGTTAATTTCGACTATGAGGCACGAGATGATCCGATAGAAGATCCTACTTTGAAATATAAGGCAGAGTCTTATTTTTTGACATTAGATAAAGCTATCAATGCACTTGAATCCAGGTTTGATTTGATGAGTAACCACAGCAACTATTTCCAGTTTTTATACAATATTTGTGATTTAAAAGATACTCCTCAAAACGACGTACTAAAGTATTGTAAAGATCTAGAAATAGTGTTAACTGATGGGAATTCATCAGATATAAATGCGCTGGACCTGGCAGACGAGATAGTATCGGTTCTGGCTTTGCTAAATAAAAAAGAAAGCCCAATCGAGATTTTAAAATTCATATCGAACCTGGATTTTGCTCCAAATCTCGGTATAGTTTTAAGGATATTGCTTACTCTCCCAGTAAGTGTGGCAAGTGGAGAAAGGGGTTTCTCCAAATTAAAATTAATTAAAAATTTTTTACGCTCCACAACTACCGAGGATCGGCTAAACGGCTTGACAACAATAGCCATTGAACATGAACTGGCTGAAAAAATTAATGATAAAGAAATTATAAAAAAAATTTCAGGATTAAAAGCGAGAAAAAAACACTTTTAAGTTTAACTGTATTTTTAATATGTATTTAAGTAAAGTAATTAATATTTAGTGGTTCTATAATTTGTTTTAGTATTTTTTAAATATCTGTATTTTATAATAATTATACACTAAAAATTACTCTTTTCTTTTTTCTCTGTGCAGCCGGGAAACCCTAATTTAAATTGTGCCAAAAACGTGGTAAATTAATAAATTAGTATTTTTGGCTAATCAAAACTTTAACATTATTGATAGCATTTTTTTGCTCACGTTTTATTATACTATTAAGTGTGGGAAGGGTTTAGGTTATCTCTTTTAATTTTTATTAAAAATGGGCGGCATTTTACCCTTTGCCCGGGGCGGCGAACCTGCTAGCGCCGGTCCTGGCTTTTTGGCACACAAACTAATATTAACAATTGCTAATTTATGATATTGAGAGTTAGTATATTAGTTTAGTTAGTACATTTAAAAAATGTTACCCAAAAATTATAATTCCAGTGATTTTTCTACACAAAAAAGGTATTCTTAAAAAAAATTATTGGGCCAACGATTTAGGAGAAAAATCGGTTTATTTAAATCATTGCATAAACTATTATTGAATTGTGTTTAAACTAAAACATCAAAGTAGACTTATGACAAATACAAATTTGAAGTCAAAAAAACATCAAGAAGCCCATGGTTAGCGTTAAAATATATTGACAATGACGTTTTTGCGATTTATTGTAGTAAACATTGATCAAATGCAAAGTGTTTTTTTTATTAATTAACGTGCAAATTTTAAAAGATGGCAGATTATTAATTTGCTAAGTTAGCTGATATGCATTTTATGTATGGCAAAGCTAATGGTTGTGCTCGAGAAGCTCGCAGGTTGTATCAAGAATATTTTCCAAACCGTCAAATTCCTTGTGAGAAATTATTCATTAATTTACATCAACGATTAAGAGAAACCGGAACTTTTAGGCCAAATATGAATGAAACTGGGAGAAGATGTACTACTAGAACTCCACAAGCAGAAGAAAAAGTGCTCGAATGCGTTGCAGCCAATCCGGGTATAAGCACAAGAAGAATTGCCTTACAAGAGGGTATCCCTAAGAGTACAACATGGGAAATTTTGCATGAACAACTTCTTTATCCATACCATATACAAAGAGTTCAGGCGCTTAAGCCTCAAGACCTACTTCCTCGTGCACAGTTTTGTCAGTGGATGCAGAGAAAATGTCATCAAGACCATTTTTTTCTACATAAAGTCTTGTTTACTGACGAAGCAGGCAGCGCCGGATTAAAGGTTTCGTAGGCCCTAGGCACCAGTGGTAAATTTTAGATTTTAATTCGGGGAGGTTCACTAACGGGTTGCGGGAAAAAATGCGCCGCAGACGAAAATTTTTGGGGTGCCACGCCCTAATTTTACCAAGAAATAACAAAATATATAAATTAAGTGGTTTCCTAAACATTTCTATGCGTTTGAAGAGCCCAATGGATGCCCATGCCCTGATGAGTCGCTGACGTCGCTGTTTTTACAGATAAAGTTAAAAACATCATATTTAATATATGGCCAAAAGTTGTTAATTAAAAAAAAACTTACAATATAGAAATTTTAGCTTTTTATTGAACAAAACTAACTTTTTGCCATCGAAAATAATTGCTAGTCTCAAGTTTCCCAAATGTAAATGTTGCTTTTCGCATATACCTTTCAATGCTGGAGTCAAATGCAGAAGATGAGAGGTCGTTTTCTAAACTGAACCTTATCAAAAATTTTATGCGTTCAACTATGGACCAAGAGAAAGTTTCTTCACTAGGCCTACTATGTATTGAAAGTGATTTGACTCGCGAGATGGACTTCGACGACATACTTGCTGCATGAACTCGTCGAATCAAAATCACGAAAAAAAAACTTATTGTAAAAATATGCGTAAAAAGGTTGTTAAAACTGTTATAAGGTTTTTTGTATCACATTGTAGTTTTTCTCTGTATCTGTGAACTCTTTTTCTTATTGTAGAATACAGTATTGATCCTTTTTTTGTGTCTATTTTTATTATATTTTATTATCGTAGGCCCTTCGCGTTTCGTAGGCCCTAGGCAAGTGCCTAATGTGCCTTATGGATAATCCGGGCCTGGAAGCAGGGTTTACCCGTGAAGGCATCGTAAATTTCCATAATAACCATGTATGGGCAGGTATATTGGGTGATCGATTAATAGGACCATACATTATGCCTCAACCTTTAGATGGGCCTGCATATTTAGATTTTTTATAAGACTCTTTGCCTGTTCTACTTAAAGATGTGCCGTGCCGTACCAGCAAAGACTTACAAACTATTTTATGCATGATGGGGCTCCACCTCATTTTAGTAGATTGGTTCGAGATAATTTAAATCAAACATATCCAGACCGATGGATAGGCCGAGGTGGGCCCATTGCCTAGCCTCACCGTTCACCTGATCTAAATCCATTGGATTACTTTCTTTGGGGTTATCTGAAGTCTCTGGTATATTCAGTACCTGTCGAAAATGTACAACAATTGGAACAACGTGTTATTTATTGTTGCGAGGAAATTCGTAATAAGGAAGGAGTTTTCGCAAGAGTACGAACATCAATGAGAAATCGTTTAGTTGGTTGTATTGATATGAATGGAAACCATTTTCAACATTTGTTGTAACTTTTCTACTTTTTTCAGTTTATTATTGTTAAACCAACAACTCGTAATTTGTTTTGTTTAAAAATTACAATAAAACAACGTTTTGACTTAATTATTGTCATTGTCAATTTATTTTAACCCTAACCATGGGCTTCGTGATGTTTTTTTTAATATCAAATTTGTATTTGTCATAAGACTACTTTGATGTTTTAGTTTAAACACAATTCGATAATACTTTATGCAATGATTTAAATAAATCTATTTTTCTCCTAACTCATTGGCCCAATAGTTTTTTTTTAAAAATACCTTTTTTGTGTAGAAAAATCACTGGAATTATAATTTTTGGGTGAAATTTTTTAAATGTGTCGTGTAGAAAAATTAGGAATAAATAAACTAAGCCCTCCCCCTCCCCCCCCCCCCCCCCGTAAGAACGTCCCTGACTAAATTTCATACTAACTCTTAATATCATAAATTAGCAATTGTTAATATTAGTTTGTGTGCAAAAAGCACATCGATACCTCAAGCGGTCGCAAAGATATAAAAGATAAACTAATCTTTAGAGGTCACCTTTGGACGGCCATAGCTTCCTTATAAGACATTAAAGGACCTACATTCATAATATGAACTTTTTTTCATATTTTGATATGTAGAATATCCCCATAAAATATACGAACGAAGTTTCCGGACACCCTGTATATATAATATAGGGAAAGAAAATGCCGTGTCATAATAATATTTTAACGCGCGGTATTTCGGTGGGTTTGTAGCAGTTCTTACTTAAATATCGGATTAAATACTAAAATAAATATGCTTTTTATGTTTCTTCTCTGTCTGTCTCTGAGGTTTAGGTTAGTTTAGAATTAACATTTCGCATCACATGGCACACAGAACTTTCTGGTTGAAAATGGTCATATTTTAACGTGGTAAACTATTTGCACTGAAACTAATTACACCCTGTAGTATAAAAATAAATTGTTTTCTATTAGGCCTTCCATGGACAAGAACTACTTTAGAACAGGCCTACATATGGCTTCTGGAAGACCTACGCGATATATCAGCTCATCATGGAATGCTTCGGTACCGTAAATCATTAGTACTAAGCTTATTCTTAAAAATATTTTTGGCGATATTGGAACAGCTTCAATGTAATCTAGATGACAAAAATAAGGTGCTAGTTGACAGCAGAGAACTTAGCGGAATTAAATCGTTCGGAAATAGTGACTATAAGAGTTCACAGTATTTTGATATAGTACCAGGTACCAATTACATAACAGTGCATTTTCATATTATTATTTTTGACATCCTTTTAGAAAAGCAACTGGCCCTAGATCTTGCTCAGAGACCCATGGTGCATTCTTCAGCTTTCAAACATGCTACTGGTGAAGCAATCTTCATAGACGATATGCCAAGATTTGAAAATGAGCTTTCTATTGCTTATATTTTTAGTAAAAAAAGTCATGCGAATATTGTTTCTATCGATGCCAGTGAAGCATTAAAAACTGAAGGTAAAATAATTCAAATGATCCAAAAAATGTTGAAAGAATTCGAAAAAATGTCACTAAAATCGTTGTTGTAGGTGTTCATGCATTTATCTCTGGAAATGACATTTCGTCAGAAATAAATGAAACCGGGCGATTTTTTAAGGGCGATGAGCAAGTGTTCTATAGTAAAAAGGTAACCAGCCAAGGGCAGATAATCGGTGCAATACTAGCGGAACATCAACATATAGCACAGAGGGCAGCAAAGTTGGTAAAAGTAAAGTATGAACTATTAGGTAAGCAGCAAGCAAGATTACCTACAGTTACAAGGATACTTGAGGCAGTAACTTAATTGATGACTTTATCATTACAGAACCGTTAATAATAACTATTGAAGACGCAATTAAGCACGAGTCGTACTTCGACGATTTCACAAAGGAAATCTGTCATGAAAATGTCGACGAAATATTAAAAAAGGCTCCACACCTAATAAAAGGTTCCTGTAGAATAGGAAATCAGAAGCATTATTCTTTGGAAGTACAGAGTTGCCTCGTAGTGCCCCAGAGTGAAGACGATGTCATGGATATTTATTGCAGCACACAATGTCCAGTAGATTTAGCGGTAATTAAAGAAATATTGACTGTAAAATTAAGGATATTAACGATAGCATTTTGTGTAGAACGCAGCGGCAAATCTCCTAGGCATCCATCAAAATAAGATTAAAGTTCACGTCAAACGAGTCGGAGGTGCTTTTGGTGGTAAAGAATGGAAATCCATAGTTGTAGCGCAACCGGCAATTTTGGCAGCGAGAAAATTTCGTCGACCAATTAGGTGCGTCTTGGAAAGAAACCAGGATATGCTCATGAGTGGTGGAAGAGTCTCTTACCTGTTTAACTATATCGTAGGATTTGATGATCAAGGACACATTTTGGCCTGCGATTTTGATATTTATCTTAACTGTGGGCATTCGTTGGAAATTAATCATATAGTAAGTAAGATATAATGGTGGTGCAGCGTTGTTTTTAGAATCAAAGTATTAAACATTTGTATTTGATAATTAGTGTGACAGATGATGGAGAAGACAGATGAAGCATAATAGTTTATTTTATGAAGTAAAATAGACACAGACTTCCTCCACAAAATATTGGTTGGGTAAAGTAAAACTAGATTTTGTCCCTACATGTTTTAACTGTAGAAACAGTCATACAGTGTATGTATAAAGTCTGGAAACGGCTTAATAACATCACAATTTATTGACCCATTTAAACCAAATTTGGTACAGTTATGTAAGAGGATCTGACGCACCAAATTACGATATTGGCGTTGTTGCCAGCTTCTAAGTTTGTCTGGAATTCGAACGAATTTTATATTTTTTAATGTATTACCCTGTATATTTTTTCATTTATAGTTTTTACTTTAAATTTGTTACAGTTTTGGTATAATATACTTTGTTCCTAATATCAGTAGTTTTCGAAATAACGGGTACAATTTAGAAAACATATATTATTTATATTAAATATTCAAACTGTTTTCCCTGCGTACAGCTTGACAGTGTGCTAATGGAAAATAAAATGTTTCAATTGTGTTGTAAATCAATTCAGGCGTTATCAATTTAAATTCGTCCAAAATTCGACGCTGCAAATCGGCCAAATCGGCCAAATCTTAAGGTTTTGTGGTATAAACTCTGTTCTTCAAGTGTCCCCATAAAAAGTAGTCGTTAGGCGAAAAATCAGGGGACCTAGATGGTCACTCGATTATACCCCCTCTACCGATCCACCTATTCGGAAAAGTGTTGTTCAAAAGTTGGCGCACGTTTTGACCAAAATTGGGAGGAGCTCCGTCCTGTTGGAAGAATGTACTTGTATAATTTGGACCCATCACATATCGTAAAGTAGGCACATTTTGCGTTTCCAAGAGCTCACGGTAAAGTTGTGATGTCAAATTTCCACTAATAAAAAATGGACCGATCTTGTGGTTACCCAGAAGCCCAGCCCACATATTCAATTTTCCAGGGCGTTGTGTATCCAGTGGAGATTTTCATCTGCCCAAAACCTACAGTTGTGTCTATTGACTTTACCATTTAACATAAATGTTGCTTTGTCTGAAAATACTATAAATTTGAGGAACTGGTTATTTTGGTCAAACCTTGACATCATAATATCACAAAATTCAATTCTTCGCTCATAATCGTCTTCTGATAACTCTTGAACTACATGTATTTAGAAAGAGTGATATTTATGTTTTATTAAAACATTATGGACGGATTTGAAGCAGACGTCACTTACTTGAGAAATTTTTCTTAATGAAGAAACAGGGGTTTCAACAACATGTTGTAAAATTTCTAAACTTTTCTCTTCATCTATTACTGCTGGTCGTCCTGATCGTCGCCTATCTCTAGAAATTCCAGTTTCTTCAAACCGTCGGACAGTTTTTAGAACAGTTGCCTTTGAAATTGGATTTCGGTTTGGAAATGCGTCATTAATAAGATTTTTTCTTCTCCCTTATTGCAAACAACGAATTTTGACACTGTTTTGAAGGACGTAAGTAACAATTACCGAAAAGGTATCGATTACCCTTGACGACGGGTTGTAAGTCAACTTACCACCCTTGGGTGGTAATAATTTATGCGATATAAAAACAATGATTTATAAAAATTGAGTAATATTAAGTGATATGAATATTAATAGTACAATTATTACAATTATAAACATTATTTACAAAATTTGGATAAATGTTTTCTCGTTTTTTCTCAATTTGCATGAAATGTTCTGACTCCATAATTTCTCCATTTCTAGCCAAGTTTTCTGTTACTCTTAAAGTACTGCAGGAGACTCAGAGGTTAAAGCTGTCCATAATTTCATGCGAAAAGTATCGAATTAAGTTAATAAAAATCCAAGAATAACTTCTGCGGGAAGGAGAGAAGATGTTATATACTTCATGGAATGTAAGTTAGTATATTTACTAGCCTCGAACTTTATTGCCAGCCCTCGCTATCGCTCGGACGCAAAATCGTTCTCGACTAGTAAATGTTACTTACATCCCTTGTAGTATAAATAACTATTTATCCTCTTCGTAAGACCTGACCCTATCGCCATATCCTCTCATCATAAGAATTGTAATTCTTCCACTTTCAGTTAAAGACATTTTTGCATGTAAAAATCACAGCTCTTATGATTTTACATCAAAACTGAACTGGTGTTTTAATTATTAATAAATATAACACAATTTGTTGATATTTTTAAAACACGTCGTTATTTCGAAAACTACTGATATTAGGAACAAAGTATGTTTTAGCAAAAGTGTTACAAATTTAAAGTAAAAACTATAAATGAAAGAATATACAGGATGTTACATTTAAGAATACAAAATTCGTTCGAATTCGAGACAAACTAAAAAGGTGGCAACAACACCAATATCGTCATTCGGTACGTCAGATCCTCTTACATAACTCTACCAAATTTGGTTTCAATCGGCCAATAAACTGTGATGTTATTAAGCCGTTTCACAGACATAACGAAGGGATGGAGGCTCAATTTAAAGGGGTTACAACTGGAGGAACAATTTGTTAAAATTCTTGATAAGTATAATTATGAAATATAGGGTACAACCACGAACATTGAAATCTTTAAAGATAGTCCCTATTCACATGATATTTTACTGGACTGATAATCTTAAAAATCTTAACCACTTTAGTATAATATCATGTGGATAGTCCCTATCTTCAAATATTTCAATGTTCGTGTTTGTACCCTTGTAACTTTTAAATTGAGCCTCCATCTTCAACCAAACATCAACGTCTAATTAGATCTATATTTGTTCTCTGTTTGTTTTAGTTACTAACCTCCGAAAATGACTGTTAATACAGTTGAAACATGTAGGGATAACATCTAGTTTTACTTTATCCAATACTAATTTTGTGGACGAACTTATCTTATACACTCCACTAAAAGAATGGACTACTTCTTGAAATTTATTCATATTATGTCATACTAGTTCATTATTATGTTCCTAATGCTTAATTACCAACTACGTAATAGTGTACTTTATGCCTGTGCGGGCATAAACTTGACCTTAACGCTCGCGCGGGCATAATGCCACAAGGAATACAGTTTTGGTTAACTTATTTATTAATAAAATTACAGAATATTAAATTAAATTAGTATGCAAATATCTATTTAACATTATTTAGTCGAATTGAAACTAACATAGCAATTCTGAAAGGATCCTGTGATGGTTGGATTGCTTACAGTAAAGGTTGATTACTTTTTCATTATCGGCTATCAGCTTGCTCTAAGGAAGGGTCAGAGCCAGAAGATTCTTGCCAACCTCATTTTTTGACGATGTATACAAAGAAAAAATTCCAGTGAAAACAAGTAGATATTTAGTTAAGTTAACTGGGTTTGAGTGAATATGTTATCGAATGATAAGGGGGTTTAGAGAAACGTCCATCCGTTTGTGGTAGTCAATAATTAGCTTGTCTATATGTTCAGTGATTGTCGGTATTTGTAGGTCATTATGTAAAGTATAAATCATTGTGAAGCGTGGAGCATTTGTCATAATTCTGAGCACTTTATTTTGAAATGTCTGAATTTTTCTAAACGTTGACTTATTTACGGTGCACCAAGTGGTAACATCGTAAATAAGTACGGGCCGAATAATTGTCTTGTATAAAAAAGTCTTTGTACATAAATCTAGTATAGTTCTATACTATTGACAAGTGAGTAGATAGCACCAAGTTGACCATTCGCTTTTCTTAAGCGTTGGTCTACGTTATCTCTCCAAGCCTGCCGCTTATCAAAGAACAAACCCAAATATTTAACATTATTACACCAGTCTAGTCTGGTATTTCTGACTTGCAATTTGGTTTGGGGAAATTTGCTTCTGGCTCTCAAAAAGTAGATGGCTTGGCTTGGGTTTTGGCGTCATTGAGGCGAATTTTCCATTTATCTAGGCACGCCTCGATAAGTTTTATGTGGCGTTAAAGCGTTGAAATTACCCACCTTGGTTGTTTCGCAGTGGTCAGCAAACAAATAGTTCTGTTTAAGTGAATTTAGGAATATGACTGGTATAGATATTATACAAATCAGGCGCGAGGAGGGATCCCTGCGGTACTCCGGCTCAGTCGATATCGCATTAAATGACGAAACAGCGAAAATCCTGCCTGTCACCAAAGAATCAATAACCTTTATTACGTAGTTCGGCATACCTGACCTTATTAGCTTTAAAATGAGTCAGTCGTGGCAAGCCTTATCAAACGCCTTGCTGACGTCGAAAAAGACCGCTCCTGTACTGAATCGTCTGTTAAAGCCGTTTCGTATATTAGAAGCCAGTCTAGTTGTTTGGCGCACTGCGAAACGACCAGATCAAAAACCGAACTGCTCTGGCGGTTAAATGCTGTTGTCTAGCACGAAATCGTTAATAATAATATGTTAATAAGTTTCTTAACAACCTTGCCAAGACACGACAGAAGGCTGATAGGCTTGTAGCTGACTATCAATGTTTGATCATGGTTAGGTTTTGGAACTAGAACCACTTTTCTTCCAAACCTCGGGAAAATGAACTTTTTCGATAATAGCCTGTGCAATACTGTGCATATCACACTATCGGGCAAGTTCTTTAACGCTTTTATCTTTATACCGTCAAAGCCCGGAGCCTTTTTTGGTTTAGTGAATTTAATAGCGCTCCTTACTTCATCCATATAAATATTGCTGGTATTCTGTATGAGGTGTTCGATAAATTTATAAATTCGCATCGTTCTGGAGATCCGTGAATCCCTCTCAGGATCCCTAGTCGGATTGTCATTGAACTGTTCGTAGAGGCTGTACGCGAACAGTTAAACTTTTTCCCTAGGATCGGAAATGCGCTATTAATAGGGTTTGTAGCAAAAGACATTGGCTTTTTGCCACCCCTCGTCAGTGAATTGGTCTATTTAAATAAGCTGTTGTCTTCAATACTAAAACCAGCCATTTGCTCTTACAAAGAGTACTCTTGAGTGCTTTAAGGAGATCACGAACAAGGTGAACGGCTCTGTTCGTCTCTATACGCGAATCACCAGTGCCGGTTCATAAGTATTATCCCAGTAAGTAGGTACTTCGATCGTATTTGTTCTGTAGATGAAACATACGTCTATTACTTCTATTTTTCTCAGTACTGTCTTAAGCAGATCTTCTTTAGAAGGGCTTGGTTTGGAAGTAATTCTTATTTAATCGAAGAAGCAAATAGGTGTAGCATATCCTGACCAAATGCTATGATAAAATAAAAATGATTTTTTTCGATATTAGTGTTGTGAAGGCAATAGCGAACTAGTATGACATAAAACTTTGTATGCACCCAGTATATGTTTATGCCCTCGGGCGACTTACAGTAACATTGCCCTCAGGTCATAATCATCTACATAATACCCTTGGTAAAGTGTGTGCACAAATATAAGAAACCGACCTAAATGACTGCTATTATTAGGGTATTCAAAATATAATAAAGAACAATAAACCAGTTCTGTGAAATGATATGGGCGTAATAAATTTTAAGTACCCTACTCAGGCAAATAAAAATGCGGATAAACCAGGATCCTTTTTGATTTAAGCCTGTCAACGTAAACTGTTGAGTTTAGTTTGTTTTTTGAAAATGTTTCGTTCTTTGTGTTCTAGTGAGATTTGTGAAAGCAATGAAACTGAAGTAAATAACAGAGTGCATTTATCAACAAATGCCAAACAGATTATAAAGAATGTGTTTTTGACATTAATGTCGCGCGGAAATTTGTGCCCTAAAGAAGTTGTAAAGGAAACGGCTTTACTTACAAAAAAATCCTTTTCCACAGTTTGGAAAATTACACATAGGTCAATTTTGGAATGCAGAAAAAGAAGTGATATTGGAAAATCAAGAACGTTGGACCAAGGCGACGCCGACGAGAAACTTATACGACAAAAAATTTATAAAATGTATGAAGAGCAAAGTGTACCAACATTGGACAATTTAATGAAAAGGCTCACAACACATGAAACAAAAATTAAATTGACGACATTGTGAAAGCGCCTTTAACACATGGGCTTTAAATTCAAAAGGATTAATAAAGATCAGGTTTTGATGGAGTCCAAGCGTCTTCAAGAATGGCGGTGGAAATATCTGACAAAAGTAAATGAATACAGAACTGAAAGTAGGCCGATCATTTATTTAGATGAAACGTGGTTTGACACCCACGACACCCTGTCAAGTGCTTGGGCCGATTCTAGCAGCAAATGTGTGACACGTGCCCCGTCAAACCGTGGAAAAAGAATAAGAACCTTACATGCTGGTTCTGAAGATAGGTGGTTGCCGAATGGTCTATCTTTCTCGGAAAAAAATATTAGTGAATCATATGTTGACTATCATGAAGACACAACAGCGGAGTTATTTGAAAATGGGTTTAAAACTAAATTATTGCAGAACATTCCACCAAATAGTGTCATTGTTATGGATAACGCTAGTTATCATAATAGACAATTAAACAAAGCTCCTTCTTCAAAAGACACTAAAGCCAAAATTCAAGAATATACGTTTGATAATAATATATATTTTCATGAAAACTATAGTAAGAAAGACTTATTAGAAGTGCTTAGAAGTACGTCTATTCAAAAACAATATTACTGCGATGAACTTGCGAAAAGCATAAGGCACATAGGATTGCGGCTACCGCCTTACCATTGTATATTTAACCCTATTGAACAAATATGGCACCAACTTAAAGCTGGAATTCGTCGCAATAATATTTCACTCACACTTAATTCTAGTGTACTAACTCTAGTTCATGATGAAACTAAAAAAATTTCTGAGGTGAACTGGAAAAACTGCGTACAACATGTAAAGAAAGTAAAAGAAAGTTACATAATATGTATTAGGAATGCAACAGAAAGGTTTATTATTACTGATAGCGATATTGAAGTAGATTTAGATGGGTAATTTATTAATTAATATAATAATTTAGCATTATAAGTGTAAGTGTAAGACCATAATTCTATTTTTATGTTATGAATTTAATAAACTTAAATAAACATCAGTTTCATATTTATTTGCTGCTAAATTAAATATTTCAATACTATGTATTTTCTAAGACGGTTCTAGCTCAGTCGGCATTGTGTCAATACCCCTATTTATTTATTTATTTATTTATTTCACATTGAGGAATACAAAACGGGACAAACCCAGGAACAGGATTTGCTAAATAACAATAAATAGTAATATCAAAGTAGTAGTATGTAAACAAAAATTAACATATTATAAATATGTAAACAAGAT
Source organism: Polydrusus tereticollis (assembly GCA_963920685.1). Classification (NCBI taxonomy): domain Eukaryota; kingdom Metazoa; phylum Arthropoda; class Insecta; order Coleoptera; family Curculionidae; genus Polydrusus; species Polydrusus tereticollis. The sequence continues at coordinate 38,282,459 of OY987326.1, read as the reverse complement.
TTTAAAAATTTAACATTAAACAAACAATCAACAAATGAATATTAATAACAACTTTAAACATTAAATAGAGAAATCAATAAATAAATGTTATTAACATAGATCTTATTGTATATGGTGAGAATAAAACTTTTTTAGTGCACTTGTTAAGGCCATTAGGGATTGAAAGCAGATATACAGTGTGGACCAAATTACATATCGTATTATACGATTTGCAGCAACGATGCAGAGGCGAGTTGGAGTAATAGTTTGTATTACTTGCTTGAATGTGGAAAAACATCTTATTTTGCGTGTTATAGGATGGAACGTTGATATTTAATAAGTTAATAATTGGGGTTGAATCAATCATATTTTTAAAAATTTTATAAGCAAATTTTATGTCGTACATTTGCCTTCTATCCTCAAGTGATAATAATCTTAGGTTTCGTTTAATTAAGGTAGAATTCCCGTTTAAATAAAATTTATAGCATAAATATTTTAAAAATCTTTCTTGGACTTTTTCAATTTGGCAATATACACATCGTACTATGGATTCCAGATCACCGATCCAAATGAGAGTAAGCTATTAACGTATGACATATGCCATATATAATGTACGAATAGATTCTATTTGTTTAAAGCCCCTACAGGTTCTTATAATAAATCCTAGTGATTTGTTAGCTTTTATGGTGATTTGCTGAATATGGTGCTCAAATAACATTACAGTAAAAAAAAAATACCTATATCTTTTACAATAGAGACTCTTGTTAATGGTATATCGTTAAAACTATAATTCGAAAAAATTTTATTTATATTTCTAGAAGACGTGATTGTATGACATTTTTTGAGATTTAGATAGAAGCAATTACGTTGACAGTAGGTAGAAGGTACAAATAAATAAGAGTCATTTGGTCAGTTTCTTATATTTGTGAATACACTTTACATAAATACAGTAAAACTTTTCATTTCGGCCACCCGTTAAAAACGGTCACCCCTCTGAACGGTCAGTTTTGGCTTCTTAAAATAAATCTTATAGCATTTTTAATAATAAAAGACCCCTCGAATACCGAAACACTTCTTAAACGGCCACGGTCACATGAATCCGTAACTTTTAAGAAAATTACCTTGAATTTTTATCCTTAATTGCGGTCGTCTCGACCCTTCTGGGAATGTTTGCACCCAGCCGGTACTTTATTACTGGTACTATTGGAAATACCGGAGAATGATAAAACCTAATTATGTAAATGGGTTTTTAAGTACGTACAAATATAATTTGTTAAATCTTAAGATGTTTTCATAAAAGGTAAAATTTTATTCAGTTGCATTTTTACAGCACAATAGTCGATCATGTCTCTGAAACGTAAACGTTTATCTTTTAAACAAAAGTTCGAAATCATCGCGGATAGTGAAAAATATGGTATCAGTGCTCGAAAGATAGCGGAAAAGTTTGGTGTTGGAAGAACGCAAGTAAATGATATTCTAAAAAGTAAAATTGAACTGAAAAAACTTTATGAAGAAGGAGGAGTTAATGCAGATCAAAAACGGAAGTTTCCAAAAACAGACGGACTTGCGATTGACCAAATGGTTTATGAATGGTTTTGCAAAGCAAGAAACAAAAACATTTCAATATCCGGACCACTACTAAAGGAAAAAGCTCTGGAAGTTGGTTCACTAAGTTAAAATTAATTATCAAGGATTATGATGATAAAGATATTTTTAATGCAGACGAAATAGGCCTTTATTATCTCGCAATGCCAAACAAAACTTTTGCCTTAAAGAGTGACAAATGTGCTGGAAGAAAATCAGCTAAGCAACGAGTGACAATTATTTTTTGCAGTAGCATGAATGGTGAGAAGGAGACCCCATTAGTTATAGGAAAAAGCAAAAATCCGCGATGTTTCAAAGGAGCACATGTAGACAAATTACCATTAGAATGGGTCTCCAATAAAAAAGCTTGGATGACAACAGAGATAATGATTTCCTGGCTAAAAAAATTTAACGCCAAAATGAAAAAACAAAGAAGAAAAGTACTTTTATTTTTGGATAACGCAAGTTCTCACCCGAAAATACAACTGGAAAATGTTCGAATTGTTTCTCTGCCTCCAAACACTACATCTTAATGCCAGCCATTAGATCAAGGCATCATACAAAATTTTAAAATGATATACAGAAAATATTTGATAAAAAGACTTTTAACTTTTACTAACACCGCTACCGAGGATGCGTTTGAAAAAGCAGAAAAGACCATAAATTTGTCAAGTGCTATGGTATGGATTGTTGCAGCATGGAAAAATGTTTCATCTAAAACGATTAAAAAATGTTTCCAAAAAGCTGGATTTATAGAAACTCTCCAAGAGAATGAGATTTTTGAAGAAGAAGATGATATTCCACTAAGTCAGTTGTTTTCCGGTATCCCAGGAAATCCAAACCTGGAAAATTATCTTCAAATCGACTCAAACATTTCAACGGAAAATCCCAGTATGGAGATGCAGGAAATAATTCAGGAGTTTACCAGCCAATCTGAAACTACCGAAAATGAAGACTGTGAAAGTAAAGAAAACCAGGAGGTTTTTAGTTCGTCTTTAAAAAGCATGAGTGAAGTTTGTGAAAAAATAAGAGACGTACAAAATTTTTTATTAGGCAAAGAAAATGGCAATTTGGCCATTGATATTTCAAATATCCTAATGAAATGTGAAAATGAAGCAGCAAAAATTAAAATTAAAAATATGAAACAGACTTCCATTGAATCTTTTTTTCACAAAGCATAATTTTTTTTCGTATGTAGTGCACATTTTTAAACATTATTATGTATACATATTATGTAGGAGTTATGAAATAAATAGTTATGTCTATATATTTACAGTTCATATTACATAATAACGTATGTGTTTGTAATTAGCCTTTTATTAATTAATGATCTTGAATTTTATTCACATGACACATATGTTATATGTAGATATGTAATTTATTTTTTTCCTTCCCCTCAAAAACGGTCACCCCCTCAAACGGTCAATTTGTAATGAAATTTTTAGTGGCCGCTATTGAGAAGTTTTACTGTAACTGTATCAGTAGATATCTTCTGTATTGAGAACAAATAGATGACCAACCGTCCTGGTAATTATTATTGGTATTTGAACGAGGAGGCAGGTAGGTATAATGTGATTGGATTATTTTAGGGACTGAGTAAAAGCTTGGATCACCTGGATAATGCTTTTAATATATCAGTCATTCGGGCTAAAGGTCGGTTATGTAAGACACATGTTCCTTCAACTACGGCTATGACAGGTAAATATCTGTTCATATGCGATTTTAAATGCCTTTTAATAGTACTTTAAGGTATTAGAAGGTTAATTTTTTATTTCTTAGGATTTGGTGCATCTGAGGGTCAATTTCCAATAACCTGTATCATTGAAGAGATAGCGGAATATCTAAAAAAAGATCCAGTCGAAATAGCTGAGATTAATTTATATACTGAAGGAGACACTAGTTTTTATGGCCAAAAAATGAAAAATTGTACTATTAAAGAATGCTGGGAAGAATGCATAGAACGTTTCAAATATTGGACAAAAAGAGAAGACATTCAACAATTTAATAGGTAGGTAACGTCCCACACAGCACAATCATGTTTCAGAAATATTTCATCATATGTTTCTGAAACTTTACATAATTGCATTTCTGAAATATTATTTCAAAAAAATATCTTGTAATAACTCTGTAATTTTATAAAATGGAATAATATATCATTCAATATCAAGAACATATTTATTAAAGAAACATACAAACTATTATTAAGTAATAAATATGAATATACAAAATTACTTACTTATCTCTGAAATTCTTCTTTCTATGGGGCCCTCTGAAAGTAGAAATTTAAAAATAAATAATTTTAAGTATTTATCATAATAATATTATGTAAGTATTAAGGTGCATTTATTTCTAAAACTTTTCGTCACCGTTCCCGCTCGTCACCACCGTTCCGTTGCAACTTACCCTAAAGGGGAATAATGTATGTATTTATAAAAGCCGCCACCCCTCCCGTTCGTAGTTCCAACCAGTGGCGACGCCAGGGTTTTGTGTTAGAGGGGGCCAGACTGGGCCAGAAAAATTTAGGGGGGCACTTGTTTTTACTTTATTGCTTTGCTTTGGTACCCTATTTAAATTAATTTATACCAAAAAAGGTATGGAGGGTAATATTGAGATTCATTGATTAAGGTAATAAGAAGCAGAGAAGTAGGTAGATATAGGTTAGGGTAATAATAAACATTTAAATTAAATTATATTGAAACATTACAAAAAAACATCAACGTATATACAAGACATTTCCAAATAAAAAAAATATTCGGAATTTTAAAGACATCTGAGACTGAATATTACTACTCCTCTGTGATATGGTTTGATTTTTGTAATTATTATTATCAATTATTGTATAATATTTTTGTTTTTTTAAAAAAGCTTTATGTTATTATATATACCTAATATGTTTATATGTTATATTTTAGGTATTTTAAATTATTACTCTTGTAATTTTAACTTTACTTAGTTTTAAGTCTTGTTACTTAAAAATTTTTTGTAGAAATGGGCTACAGCCCGTGAATTATTAAATAAATAAATAAATATTTTACCGAAACCTAAAGCAGTAAGATTTTTCTGTTATTATGATTCTTAGCAAAAATATCAACAATTTTGTCGAGATTAATATTTTTAATGCGTTCTTTTTCAATACTTAAAATAGATACCGCTACAATCTTGTGTGATTTAGTAAATTAGTCGAATGGGTGCTGCTATTCGTAATTATTGCAGTACGCTGTAGGCTTTTTTCATGCGACTTTTGACATTACAGTGGGGGACGGCTAAATTTCAGGAGGGGCCCGGGCCCTCTCTGCCCCCCCCCCTGGCGTCGCCACTGGTTCCAACATGACCAATTATTTTCTGGCTCACCTTGTGTTGTTCGTCGCTCGTGCTTTAGCCAATGAGAAGAAAGAAATTTGACACATTTGATAAAAAACCGAAATATTTTCCAAATTCCTACCATTTCAGCATTTATAGACAATACACAAGGCTGGTCACATTGTCCACTTTTTCAAAGAAAATTAATATTTTAACCTCAAAATACGTTACTGCTAAAACTCTAAGAACGGTGGCGCCGAGCGGGAACGGTGACAACGAGCAGGAGCGGTGGCGAAAAGTTTTACAAATCGACCTTTATACAGCGTGTCCAGAAAAGTTCTAGACATATGGGAATTTTCTTTATTGTTGATTTTACGAAAAAAAGTCATTCTTTATAAAAAGTTCTGCTTGATGCGCAAATAATATTGACATATCAAAATTTAGGATATCATGTACAGGGCGGCAAAAAAGTATAGAAACACAGAATTACGTTAAGAGGAAGGTACCCTCAATTTTTATTTTAGAGCAAATTGTTATAAGAAAATTTTACTAAGGACGACAAAACGTGGTCAGATACAATTTTTCGTTGAAATATTTTAATTTACAGGGTACCTACCATCAAAAACACGTTGAGCATTCATTATCCCTTGTTGGAAACCAATTATGTAAAAAAATAATGCGAGATTATTTCATGTTCTAAAATCAACCTATCTACTCATCAGGAACATTAAAAACATTTAATTTCCTTAGAGCAAAAATAAATTGTCGATGTGAATAATAAACAATATTTTAGCAATTACATGAAAAAAGTGATCTAAAAACAGATAGTTTAAAAAAAGTTAGAAAAATTATATCTCCATATGCCCCCCTTCTATTTCCATGCACTATAGTACACCTTATAATTTCTCTTACTGTCGCCCGTATCATATTGGGAGTGATTTCTTGGACACAGTTTGTTATTACTGCTTCAAGATGGTCAATATCCTAAAAAGGTCTATGCCCATACATCATTTCTTTCAATCGGCCCCATAAAAAGAAGTCCAGGGGTGTGATGTCAGGCGACCTGGCTGGTCAAAGGATATTTGAACGTCTGCTCATTCAACGGCGCGGAAATAATTCATTCAGTAACTGTGTTAGTACTATGGCATGGGGCTCCATCATGTTGATACCAAATTGTACGTCTTATATTTAGTGGCAGTTCGTCAAGAAATTGAGACAACTGGTTCCTTACGAAGTCCAGGTAAATGGCAGCATTTATATTTTGTCGAAAAAAATATGGTTTAACGATCCGATCATTAAAAATGCCACACCAAACATTGGTTTTAAATGAATATTGACTACGGAATTCGATTATAAAATTTGGATTGTTGTCACTCCACCACCGACAATTTTGGGAGCATACCACGCCGTTGGAAGTAAACATGGCTATAATATTTTTCTCGCAAAAAAAGGATCAACTTCACACTCGCCTTGGAACCACGCGCAAAATAGGAAACGGGATTAAAAATCTCTAGGAAGAAGCGTGTGAACGTATTTTGGTTTATATGGATGAAATTTATTTATTTTTAAAATATTACTAACAGTAGACTTTTTGACGTCAACTGGAATAGTTTTTGACAATTTTCTTAAAGAAATTTTCGGGTCTTCGATAACCGCTACCATTTTGTCAGGGTGTCTAGTATTAAGAATGAGTGCGGCTTCCCTAATAGGTTTATAGTGATCTCCGACGATAAGTACAATTTCCATTTTCTGCTGCAGCGTTACCTTTACAACCATGACGAAACTAACGAAAAACTCTTGTCGAGAAATAGTAAATGATTTTTAACTAATATGTCAATATTCGTTACCTACTATAGTATTGCACATAGTTGTCGCAAACTTGTTGCAGGTAACTGTTAAAGAAATAAAATAAAAAAAATATTTTTCAAATCGTCGTTGGTACTGCAATACCTGCTATGTGCATTTCATACCAAGTTAAACTAGATACTCTATTGTATAATGTGTTATGTAAGGCATCAGTTAGAATAACTGTTTTGTGCTTTATTCTACCTAAAACCTAATTAATTCAGTTCGAAATATCTGTTATGTAATTTACTTGGCATGAAATATCTGCTATGTGTATATTATTCACATGGCAGCTATTTCTGCCATTATCGCAGCGACGCGACGGTCTAACTCGTCGCAGTCTACTTTATGCACATGACAGTTATTTTCTAACCCTATTTGCAATTTGTTATTGTCCTGTTATTAGTTTACCTTTGTAAATTATTCATTATTTTATGGTTTTTTTGAGGTCTTAAAATAAATATCAGTCTTTTTAATTATAAAAATGTCGGCAAGAGCTAAATTAATGGTAAAGTTAGCGCAAAAGTGTGCAACCGAGTGTTCGACGGAAGAGTCTACTAAAGGCAAGATTAACAGAGATAAATAAACTTGCTTGAGCGTGAAGAAGTTTTAATGGATATTCCACTGGATGATATTTTCGAACTCCCCGTATTAAAATACCTGGAAGGCTTCAACATTATTAGTGACCGCCAGTATGGATTCCGTAAGTCTAGATCAACAGGAGACCTTCTCGCTCATGTTACTCACGTTCGGAACAACGCAATAGAACATCATTGGGAGTCCCGGGCGGTAGCACTGAACATTTCCAAGGCTTTTGACCGAGTATGGCATGAGGAGCTCCTAACTAAAGTAAGAGCGTACGGAATGCCGGTTCAATTTTGTTCATGGCTGTCGAGCTTTCTTAAATACCGTTGCTGCGAGTGGCGATGAACGGATTTCTTTCAGATACATTTAGCATTAACGCCGGAGTCCCTTAATGTTCTATATTGTCGCCCACCCTCTTCTTACTATACATTAACGATTTTTGGAAAAAACTAAAAATCCTGTGTATAGCTTCGCTAATGACAGCACACTTGTTTCATCTTTTACTTTGGATGCTCGGACATCGGCTGCCAATGCGCATCTCTATGGGCAGCAAGAGGTCTCACATCTCAACAAAGACCTGGAAGAAATTCTGTCTTGGGGTGACAGTATTCAAGTAGAATTTAACGCTAAAAATACCCAGGCGGCAGTTTTTTTAAAAATAGTTAATGTTGAAGAACCGGATATAGTTATGGCGGGACACTCGATTCCTTTGGCTTCATCAATTCATTTATTGGGCGTTAATTTGAATAGTCATATGTCTTGGCATAGTCACGTTGCGGCCACTGCTAAGGCAGTCTCGCAGAAACTTGGAGTACTTTTCCGATATCACCCAGCAGGTGAAATGAAATATAAATTACGACATAATGAGGAATGGCACCAATACGATAATGAACGTGAGCGTTTTATGAAAGATGAACTTTCCGTTCCACAAAGGCGTTATGATCGGCCAATAAAAATAAGTAAGCAAAAATATAACCATTTACAGGAACTAAAATCGATTATGGAAAAGGATTACCATCTGTTCTATGACAGCCTTTCCCACAACAATAAGATGGTAATTTATTATTTTGTTGTTTTCCTCTAAAAAATAATGTTTTATTTATGCTTACTTTTAAAGAACGGAAAATATAACCTTGTTTTATATCTTGGTTAATAAATACAATAAACTATTACTTTTGTAAATTGTAGACTCTTCTTTAAAACAGGAATCGCTTTCTGCTCCATCTCATTTTGTTGCGCAATATATGCCATGTGAATAAAAGTGCCAGCAAATTTCTGCTATGTGCAAGAAACTATGAAATTTTGAAATTATATATATTTTTATAAACAAAATTCTAATTCATGCAGTGCTTCTAGTCCACACCTGATTATATATTATAATATCATTTGATATTGTTTAAATTAATGTTTTTTTATTTGGAATAATATGTTATTCTTTATTCCTGAAAATTAAGTTATTTTCACATAGGAGGAATTTCAGTCCCAACGACGAAATGCTTTTTGATGATACCCTGTAAATTAAAATATTTCAACGAAAAATTGTATGTGACCACGTTTTGTAGTCCTTAGTAAAGTTTTCTTATAACAATTTGCTCTAAAATAAAAATTGAGGGTACTTCCCTCTTAACGTAATTCTGTGTATCTATATTTTTTTGCCGCCCGGTACATGATATCTTAAGTTTTGATATGTCAATATTATTTGCGCATCAAGCGGAACTTTTAATAAAGAATAACTTTTTTTCGTAAAATCAACAATAAAGAAAATTCCCATATGTCTAGAACCTTTCTGGACACGCTGTATTATAGGTACCTGGTAGAAAAACACCAATCTCTTCATTTAAAAATCAGGTATTAATTTTTTGAAAAAACGCTCGTACACGTCGATTATAAGTTTTCCTTCCGAATTTTTTGCCTCAAAAAGAAATTATACAGGGTGTGTCAAAAAGTAGATGTAGCAAAAATTTTTTGTATTTTACATAGAACCCATTTTTTTCAGTCGAATTTTGAATTCTACTTCAAATTCTGCGCATAATTCATGTAGCATACCCTATCCTTATCTCCTTAACGGTTTTAGAGTAAAATTACATCATTTAACGAAAATTATTTTATTAAGTGTTGTAAATGCCAACCATTATCTTCTTGACAATATGTCAATCTACTTAAAACCCCTTCTAAAACATTATTTACAGTCAAATAAAACAACGGCAGTCTACCTCCACAATATGTATTTCAATGTATATGTTTATATCCTACATGTTTCGGACATAGAAATGTCCATCATCAGGGATACTAAAAGAAATTTACAATGTAAGTTAAACGATTTAAGTAAAATGAGAGGACTTACCAGTAGTCGATTACGACAGCTCTATCTTGCATAAGCGACGATAAAAAGTATGTTAAAATTGAAAATTGTAGGTTCTAATGAATGTTCAAGATTGAATGAGATGTAATATTTGAAATTTTGGTCAAGGTATCTTTGAATAAGGGGATTTCCAGTTTGCAGCCACTGAGACAGGTGATGAAGCAATTATGTTGTTTGTAGCTATACAACAAGATTATTTACAATATTTCCATTAATTTGCCTAATTTCATATCTAATTTTAAATTTTAAGTCTTCAAAATTTTGTGGTTTATCCTTATACACTTTTGATTTTAAATAACCCCAAAGAAAGAAATCCATTGGTGTAAGATCGGGAGATCTTGCAGGCCATTTTATGGGTCCTCTTCTACCCATCCATCGTTAGGGAAATACAGTATTCAAATACTCTCGTACTTGTCGAGCAAAATGAGGCGGAGCACCATCCTGCTAAAACCAAATAGACGCTTCTGGTAGATTAGGCTGATTCGGATTTGGAAAATCCGCTGCTAGTGTGGGAATTAATTCATTTTGAAGAAATTGTAAATACCGGTCTCCTGTAAGATTTCCATCGAAGAAAAAAGGTCCAATAACTCTATCATTTAATATCCCTGCCCAAATATTTTTGTGGGTTTTGCGTGTGCTGTTCTCTCATCCAAATATTTGTACTCCAATACCGAAAATTTTGTCTGTTTACCGAACCATTCAAACAAAACGTGGCCTCATCGCTAAAAAGTATGTTGCGATGGAAAAATAGATTTAAGTAGCAAATTTCCATCATAGTTTCACAAAACTGTAGTCGGCGGTTGAGATCATCTTCGTTTAGCTCGTGCAGCAACCTAATTTTGTACGGATGGTACTTTTCTTCTTTCAATACCCGCAAAACAGATGGTCGGCTCACATCATTATTAAAGGCTACTTCAGTGGATGCACTATGGGGATTATCTTCAACTTCTAACAAAATGTTCAATTTTGTGTTTTCACTAATTTTTGGACGACCTGGCCGTAGACGATCCTTTACATTCCCTGTTTCCCTGAATTTCTTCTCAATTTTACTCACTGTAGATCTTGTAATCGGTCGTTCTGGATACGTAGCGCTAAACAAGTTACAAACTTCTTCTTGATTTCTTGTTTTGCCTCCACATCCAATTAAAATTAAAATTTTGATTCTTTAAGTTTCATTTAAATGCACCATGATCACCGTTTTTCAAAATTATACCTAAAATTATTTTTGATTGACACATGACTTGCTATCGTAGTGACAATTCATTTAAATTTACCTGTTTACCTTTAAGTAGGTACATATTGTAACTTTTTTTAAAGAAAAATTTCGTTATATTATGTAATTTTTTTCTAAAACCGTTAGAGATAAGGATAGGGTATGCTACATAAATTATGCGCAGAATTTGACGTAGAATTCAAAATTCGACTGAAAAAAATAGGGTTCTATTTAAAATACAAAAAATTTTTGCTACATCTACTTTTTGACACACCCTGTATAATTTCTTTTAAGGCAAAAAATTCGGAAGAAAAAATTATAATCGACGTGTCCGAGCGTTTTTTCAAAAAATTAATACCTGATTTTTAAATGAATTTGTTCCATATTTTAGCCCTGCAATATGCATATAGCAAGGACGCTGCGTATATCATGGTTTGATACATAAACACTATTATAACTACATATTCCATTATAAAGACAGGAAAGTTGAGCCAAATTTTGTTATCAACTTATATAGGTATTCAAAGTTCTTACAATTCACGGGACAAACGAAATTTGCACTACGACAGCCACAGTGCAACAATTTTTTGCACCTGTAGTTCTCTCCCGGAGGGAGATGATGCCATACTGCATTTTTTATTATTCTATTAATGTTGTTAGAATTTAAAAAAATGTTATTCTTCTTGTGTCCCTTTACTATTTGATATTCTAATTTACAACAGTGACGACTCAAGTTTAATAAATAAACTTAAGCGGGGAAAATCATAAAATGAACCTAACCTAAAATTTTTCTTCAAACTTTGACTTAAGAACACGTTCCACGTGTAATAAAAATCGAATTATGGAAATTAAATAAAAAACGATGGTTAATTAATTAAATTCAAAAGTGGTTCGTCCCAGTAGTTCGTCCTTTTACAAATTTACATGTTATTTGTTTTACAAGTTAGTTTTACATTGTGCTGATGAGGGCCCACTTGTTTAATTTTGTTAATGAAGTCTCCTGTGTTCCTGACAAAGAAGCACTGAAGATGGCCTAAGGCCGAAAGCGCTCTGCAAATTTTATATATTTCAAAATTATACACTTAATACAAAAAACGACTCTCCTTCCTTATCATTTCAAAAAGTGTACACAGCCCTACCTGATCAATCTAACCTAAAATTATTAATATATCTATTATTAAAATAGAGACTATAGTTTTATTATCCATAATATAATTATTCGGTAATAGCACAGTTCACCCACAAATAACAATGCCTAATAATAATTATTGGTTATTAAACATTGCACAAACAAAACATAAAATAAGGGAAACCCATTAAGGGAACAGGCTGGTTTTTCTGTATCTGGTCCGTCAAGTGTCAAAGGCAGGGTGTGTCAACTGTCATTTTGGGTGTAATAAAATAGTTCAGAAATATTAATATGAAACGTTATATTTTTGAGACATTCGAAATATATCAGAGATATTTCTGAAAGGAAGTGTGCTGTGTGGGGTGGGCATATTTAACATGTCACTGACCCATGTGATCTACAGCAGTCCTATATTTTAGTAAAAATTTGTACAAAAAGCGTGGTCTGGGCATAGTACCCACGAAATTTGGAATAGGAGTCGCGCATTTACCCCCACCATTTTTACAGGCGTCAGCTTTGATTAATGTCTATACGGATGGGTCAGTTGTGTTGTCCTACGGTGGAGTTGAAATGGGTCAGGGACTGCATACCAAAATGATACAACTAGTAACAAGGTATTCTAAATGCTACCATTTTATGAACTACTGCATCAATTTTATTTATCATGCATAATTTTAGAGTATTGGAGATACCATCGGAAAAAATCTATATCGAGGAAACTGCTACTAACATAGTACCAAATTGTCCTTCAACTATAGCTAGCATAACTTCAGATATTTGTGGGAAGGCAGTAGTTGTTAGTATAATCAGCTACGGGGTGTCCAGTTTTCGATGGTTTTACGGAGTATCTCGTTATTAGTAAAGTACTAGAGACGGTCTGGCTTTCAAAACAGCAATGTTTTTTTTTGAATTTTTTTTTAGTCTTATAAAATCGGACTCCCTCTACCACCTGGTGACATGTTTAAACCTACCGAAGACGTTTTGAGGGGGGAAATTGGCATGTGAAATTTTTTTTTAGGCTTAGAAATTGGTTTCTTGTCCATAACTCGGTGAGTTCGATTCTGATTTAAAAAATGTTAGGTCGTAAAATGGAGGGCTCGCGAATACGCATAAATTGAATTTTGTTTGATCGAAGTCGGTCAAGCGGTTCTTGAGATATCGCGACTTAAATGTACAAAAAACCCGTATGCTAAATTTCGCCGCGCGCCGTGTGCTGAGAGCGGTGTTCGGGTTTTTTAGCAGGGAAGAAATTCAGTTAGAGACTCTATTTTTTTTCACCGATAGATATTAATAATCTGAATAACGTGTCCAAATTTCGAGTCGATTGGTTAATTAGGGGGGGAGGGGGAGGGAATACCGTAAATAAAATTCAAACGCTCTAACTTCAGCAATTTTGGTCGAAAACCGTACCCTACGGGAGATGACGCATTAGGATGCCTGCCTTGATTTGGGAAATTTTTTGTTTCAAATTTGCAAATAATAAACAAAATCTGGCCAAAAAACCGGCTTTGATTTTTTTTTTTTTAAGTAATTTTTTATTATGAAGGAAAAGGGTGGGGAAATAATTTTTTTGCAAATAAATAGAGAATTTCGTTGCCTTCAATTTGAGCCCCGGAAGAACTCGATCCGACAATTAGGGATGGAGGGGGGGGGGGACAAACGCGTTTTGCCCTGTAGAAGGGCAAGGGTTAGGGTTAGGGACTTTGGACAGAGCTCACGTTCAAGGTCTATCAATTCTCCTTCAAGATTTTTTTACCCCAAAGTGCTAACTGCATCAGGGCCTGCACGCGCGCGTGATATGTGTATTAAAACTGATGCGTTAATTCAGCCGCCGAGCAACGAGGTCACAGGGGCGGATCCTAGCGCTTTTTTTTCAATCCGCGCCCGCATTGCCGTCCGTTCGCAATTAACGCATCAGTTTTAATACACATATCACGCGCGCGTGCAGGCCATGATGGAGTTAGCACTTCGGGGTAAAAAAATCTTGAAAGAGAATTGATAGACCTTGAACGTGAGCTCTGTCCAAAGTCCCTAACCCTAACCCTTGCCCTTCTACAGGGCAAAACGCGGAAGTTAGAGCAGTTGGAATTTTATTTACGGTATTCCCTACCCCTCCCCCCCCCTAATTAACCAATCGACTCGAAATTTGGACACATTATTCAGATAATTAATATCTATCGGTGAAAAAAAAATAGAGTCTCTAACTGAATTTCTTCCCTGCTAAAAAACCCGAACACGGCTCTCAGCACACGGCGCGCGGCGAAATTTAGCATACGGGTTTTTTGTACCTTTAAGTCGCAATATCTCGAGAACCGCTTGACCGATTTCGATGAAACAAAATTCAATTTATGCGTATTCGCGAGCCCTCCATTTTTTTAATCAGAATCGAACTCACCGAGTTATGGACAAGAAACCAATTTCTAAGCCTAAAAAAAAATTTCACATGCCAATTTCTCCCCCCCCCCCCCCCAAACGTCTTCGGTAGGTTTACACATGTCACCAGGTGGTAGAGGGAGTCCGATTTTATAAGACTAAAAAAAAAAATTAAAAAAACATTGCTGTTTTCAGGGCTTTTTCTTGCCAGATCGGCTCTACTAAAGATAGAAGGATACGGTTTTCGCAGCATTTTTTTGTAAAACAAATTAATACCAATGCATAAATTGAGTTGCGTTTTACTATACAAAACAATAGAAACAAAACCTGAAAATTCATAGAACTTTCTCATAAGTATTGCTCAAATTGTTCTCCATTATGCCTTATACATGTTTCACACATAGCTCTTATTCGCCTTAATGAATTTAAAATAATAAAATGCCGTGTTTACTCCTTAAATGCTCTTTCAGTGGCATTTCTTAAATCTGCAATAGTTTGGTATTGAATAGAATAAATTTAATTTTCAAGGTATCCCCACAAGAAGAAATCCAAAACCGACAAATCGGGTCACTTTGGTGGCCATCTTACATGTTCATTAGTTCCAATCCAGTGGCAAATTATTGTTTAAGTATGCCCTGATAATTGTGGAAACATTACATGCTGATTTTCCTGAGACCAAAACCTCGTATTGTGCCGATTAAATATATCAGCAAAAAATGAGCCTCATCGGACCATATAACGGTTCTTTCAAAATTATTTTCCTTGTTGATATTTTGTAAATACCAATTATAGAACTCTATGCGGCGATGTTCACCACCAGGATGTAAGTTTATACTAGGTGGAATTTATATAGCTTAATATTGTGTTTTTTTGGGATTGTTTGATTTCTTGATTTAAATACACCGACCGAACCTTCAATCGTTTTGCAAGAACTAGTTAGATTTGTTTCAATTGAAGCTAAAACATCTATTTCATCAGTCTCGCGGTTTTCCTTGTTGTAGATTTTAGGCCAGGGTTTAGAAAATGAAGCGTGTTCAATTTAATTTTATTTTATCCGTCGGAAAATTCTTTTATCCGACTGTCGTCTTTTGGAGCATCTACAAGTAATTTAAGAAATTTAATTAATCTTCATAGAGATACTACAAAAAGGCGTATATTTACTTATTGAATGATTAATTCTAATGCTTCATCTGCACTTTTATTACAATGGACATAACAAACAAGCATGTCGTATTTTTCATTATTTTCAAAGTTTACATTTTCTGCAATAATTAGGACAAACTGATTTTTTACTATTAATTAGATATTTTAAAACAACTTAGCACATCTTAATACTCCGACAGAAACTAAAGAAGTTTTTAATATGACTTTTAAATACCCATCATGGCCTACTAACAAAAATTTATATTTTTTTTAATAAAACATAAAGTTCGTGCTAAATATTAAAAATAAAAATAAAGTATTATATATTTCTGAGAAGCTTGTTATGAACTAAAAGATATTATTAAAAGATATATAGGGTGACTTATTTAAAAAAAAAGAAAGTTTCTTTTTTTTCTCGGAAACTATTGAACGTAGAAAAAATCTGAGTACGTCACTAAATTTTTCGTAAAAACTACAAAGACAACACTTGTTTTCTCTTTGATAAGCTACAGGGCAACCGAGGGGGGACCCAAAATGTAAAATTTACAAAAACATCTTGTATATTAAAAACAAGGAAGACTAGAAAAATTCTGACTGCGGCATCACTAATAACGGAGATACCCCCCCGTAAAACCATCGAAAACTGGACACCCTGTTTTGAAATAATTATTGTGTCAATTTTATCTGTTGTAGAACGCGTGTAAAAAAATATTAGTGAAACTTCACCCACACAAAGAAGCGAATCCAACAGGAACTTGGGAAGAAGTAGTTATGGCGGCTCACTGGAATAAAGTTTGCCTATCTGCAACAGGGTGTTTCAAACACGACCCAAAAGTAAAAATAAATTAATTTTCTTAAAATATAAACTAACAAATGCATGCACGGATACTAATTTCTATTGATTGATAAAATCGCTACTTGATGGAAATCCACTTAAATTTAGAATATTTATAATGTCCCCCCCCCCCCCCTCTTAACAGTAGTGTAGAGGTTGGGATTTTAACTTTTGACTTCGAGAAGAAGATAGCTGATTGGGTTTTTGCATCATTCAAACGAATCTATAATTTATCTAACCAAACCTTTTATTGGATGTTAAGGGATTGGATCCAAACACAAAAACAGGGAATCTGTTTAACTTTTTTGTGTACGGTGCTGCTTGTAGCGAGGTGGAAGTCGATTTACTCACTGGTGATCATCAAGTGTTGCGGAGCGATATCGTTTTGGATTTAGGTAAGGCCTGAGAACTAAGAGTTTGTTTAGCCCCGACATTTTTATGCTAGTTTCAATTAGTTTTGTTAGAAGAGTAATTATTATAAAATTTTATTTGTAATTTGGAATGATGATGAAGTAAAGTCAAAATCAGGTAAGGAAAAGCCACGTTGTCATCAGCCTGCGAACGTAGAACGTGTTCTATCTCACTTTGACTTTAAAATGTTCCCGTCTCGTGTCGCTCGAGATCAATAATTCGTGATGTAAACTGGTGACGAGGTTGCTTCTTCTTATTTGACGCGGTTTCTAGGAAGAGTTGGCTATAATTATGTAAATACTATATGGCACCTTGCCCCAATGTAAACGTAGTGAAGCCGAGGTTCCTTGTTCCGTCAGGGTCATTTGGCGCAGTGTGCATGCGCGAGAAAAAGAAAATAGCCTTTTGCTTTAACGAAAAAAAAAATGAGGTTATCACTTTTGACTTTGACAACTGGACCGAAATTTGTAAACAAACATTAAAGTTCTTGATTTGTTTAAGATTTTGTATATTATTTCGATTGAGAAAAGAAAAAGAACGCAGGTAAACATATTAATAAAACTTTTATTAGATATTTTACAATTATTCTTAGAGTTTAACAAGTAAAATAATAGGTTTTTGTAGGATTCTTTGAAGTACATGCAATTTTCGGTAAAAATAGGCAGGTAGGTAGGTACCTAAGTATATCAACAGCAGCAAAGGAAAATAATCTTTAGGAAATGGACTACCTAGTTATTGTTCCCTCACGAAATTAACGTAGGTAAGTTAAAGGGAAGAAACATCCGGTCTAGGTACATACCTGTAGAACGATAAATCTTTGTTTAAGTTTTTACGCCTGTTTAAAATAATGTAAAATATTCTGTTTTGCCTCGGCATCGTCACAAAATTATCACACTTTACACACACAATTAAAATTTGCAGAAAAGTAAAGATAAACAGAACACAAAAGCCGTTAATTAATAGTTCTAATGTCTTTGATTAATACCAAATCAACTCGATGAAGCGAACTGTCAAACAAATTAACATTTGCTAAAGATTTCGAGGTTATGTCGAGTAAAAATGAGACGTTGTCACGTTGTCACCTTCCAGTTATATGAAATTGTTATTTAAGGCTTACACACACCGACGCGGCCACGGCCGCGGTGGTGATCATATTAGCGGTCGGGCGTATTTACACCAAAGCAGGCTACACTATCACCGAAACCTCGGAAGCATTCGGCTCA
This sequence comes from Polydrusus tereticollis, assembly GCA_963920685.1. Lineage (NCBI taxonomy): Eukaryota > Metazoa > Arthropoda > Insecta > Coleoptera > Curculionidae > Polydrusus > Polydrusus tereticollis. Next base: position 38,264,477 of record OY987326.1, on the reverse strand, counting down.
TCGGCTCCGTTCGGCGAAACGCTGGCTTTTATTCTACAGTTACTAGATTAACTGAAGTTTGTAAGCAACTGAGTGGTACTGTGGATATAGCATCCGTGTATGAGCCATAGGTCCCGGGATCGATTCCCGTTTCGGGCAGTTTTTCTTTATGACTTTTTTTTTAGTTTTTTATAACTCTTTTATTTTTTTTTAAAGTAGATCGACTCAAAAAGGGCTGGTAAATAATTGGCCGGTGAACTTGAAAAAGGCGAATTGGAACCAAAAAGGTGGATTAGATGCCGTGTTAGCGCTGTTTAACCAATATAAGTCTATAATTATTAGTTACAGCATTATTTAGTTGAGTTAAGCAATATAATGTTCCAATCCGTTACGTAACATAATATCTTGTTTGACATTTCCGACCGACATGCCCCTATTTCTAACGCCACCAACAAATCCCCATTCGAAATTCCCGCTAGGGTATCTCCGAAAGAAGCCGAATGCGTCCGAGGTTTCGGTGATATTTAGTGTCGCCTCACCAAAGCGGTGAGTGAAGCTGTAAGGTAAAGTCTGTGCGTTTTAAGAAGTCCGCTAAGCCATAAAACCTCTTGAGCATTATGTCGGTGGCTCTCAAACAATAAATTATATTGAAGGTAATTTTGGATGTTGATGAATTACATTTTCTAAATAAAATAATTTAAAGTAAATAAAAAATTAGTTTAGGTAAAGAAAAATAATAATTTTTTAGCTTTTGTAGTATTCAGACAAATTAGTTTTACGAATTTTTTTTTATAAAGTTTTGGTTCTAAAAAGAACCGATTTTGTAGTCTTGCGACAGAACGTACCTACTTGTAGATAGGTACTACTAAAAGTAGTCTTCCTCTGCATTTGAAATTTCACCCATGCTTTCAGACTCATCAGAATCAACATCATCGGCATCATCATCATCATTCGTAAGAATTAACGGTCTTACTTCGTCTATAACCTGTTCTGTCTCATAAGATTCAAAAATAATTTTTTCTGTGTGTTCAATGCATTTCCGCCATTCTTCTTTGTCCGCTTGGCTAAGCGCCTCCTCCCATAACTTTATAACGCTAGGCTTACCGATATTTTTACAGGCATGTTTGTCATAATAGTTCTTGCTAATACCCCATACCAATTCAATTGCGTTGTAATGACAATGGTAGGGCGGCAATCTCAAAACTTGATGTCCATATTTGAGGGCTAATTCGTCAACAACATACTTTTTTTTAAATTACTGCTCTTTACACTTGCTTAAAAGTTCACTTTTTAAATATAAATTTTCATGGTTTATGTTTTTCTTTGACAACCACTCTTTTATTTCTTCCTTTTTCCAGCTGCTTGTAGGGAATTTCTCTTCGAGTCTCGTATGGTAAGAGGCATTGTCTAAAACAATTAAGGAAGGTTTTTCTAAACTTTTTAAAAGTTTTTCCTCGAACCAATGCTCAAAAATTTCAGCATCCATATTGCCGTGATAATCATCAGTTTTTTTTGTTGATGAAAATATCAAACTTGCATTTAAAACAAAACCTTCTTCATTACCAGCATGTAATATAATATACCTTTTTCCATTACTTGCACGGGTACTTGAATAACAATGCTTTGAGTCATCCTGCCAAGACGTTTTTGTTGAAGTTCCGTTTGCAAATACCCATGTTTCGTCAAGAAAAACAACTTGTCTTGACAATTCCGATTTTTTGTTGTTTAAATAATCCCTTAAAAATTGCCATCTTTTCGAAACAACATTGGACAAAATTATATTTGAAACCCATATGTTTTAAGATGATGGACAAACTGTTAGTTCCAATATCGCAAAGTTTTTTCTGCTTTATCTTTTCAAGAATAGCTTTGAGGGTAACATATTCCTTGGCTTTATACATATCATAAACAATATTCCTAATGAAGAGTTTTATCCCTTGGGATAAATCCAAGGTTTTTGAATGGAGTCGAACCCTTTTATATGGTCTGTCCAAATCCTCTTCACTCTTTTTTCGAAGTTTTCTTAAGGTCTTCTCTGAAATGCCGCAAGCATCAGACGTTCGTTTTGCACTGCCAAAACAGACTCTAACGGGCCCGAGTTATCTTTTTCTAAAGTAAAATAACGTTCCACTTGTAATACCAAACGGCGTTCACCTGGAGATAAATGCCTTCTAGGCGATGTGCCACCTTGCTGAACATTTTCCATAACTTTGCTTAATAACTGATTTTAATTCACACACAATGAGAAACAAACTAAAAGTGAAAAGCACAACTACTTATTTAAAATAAAGTAGAACATACCATCCCGCACTTCAGCAAATTTTAATTATTTCTTGGAAAATAGTAATTATTATGAAGATTTAATTATAATAATCCCAAAATAATGTCATTATCGGAAAAGTATATACCTGACAAAATCTTTAACATATTTAACCATCCCGCACTTGAGCAAATCTTAATTGGTTCTTGGAAAATAGCGATTATTATATAGATTTAACTATAATAATAGCAAAATAGTTTAATTATCTTTTTAATTATTATTTATGCTTAACGCGTAATTCTAAGATAATTTTGTTTTGAAACCTCTGATTTCGCCCAGTAATAGAATACAGTAAACCAGTGGGATGTTCGGTGTGATCAAGTATAGCGAAGGTGCGAAGATATTGTAACTTAACCGACTTACTGTTTTAAAAGCGATAACATCCCTTGGTGATTTAATCCGATATCGGACTTCTTAAAACGCACAGACTTTAGTTGCCGTTTACAGATTTTATGTATGCGAAAATATATTTTTAAACGTTCAGGTTTCATTTTTATTTCTATTATCTGTTATTATGATAAGACGATGTGGAAGAAGAGACTTTCTTACTATTAGCTCTTTGTCCCACACCTTGTTTTTAGCCCTTATATTTTTATAATTTAGATGGCTTAAATCAAAAAGGATGGTATATAATTTAACATTTTCTATTAATAATTCTATTATATTATTTGCCATTACTACTGTCACTTCCCGCAGTCAAAGTTGACACTTTGTATTTGACCGTCACCGCATATCAGAACGCTGCTCTAGGCCGCTTGATCTAGACCTGCCCGCGCTGGTATGCATTCATTTATTTCCATGTGTTTAGATTGGCCGCCACCGCTACTGTGGCCGTGGCCGCGTCGGTGTGTGGAAGCCTTAAACGCGTTTTAGTTTAGAAATTGAAACAAATAATTTGAAAGCACTTGGAAGTACAGACTTAATGCTTATTTTTCAATTTTTTAGATTTTTGGTAATTTTATCATTGCTCTAATATTCTAAGGCTCACTCTTCTGCCCTGTTTTAAAGAAATAAAAGTACATTTGGCAATACCCTTACGGCGCATGCGCACAAGTCGAAATGACCCTGGATCTTCTATCTCTGTTGTTGCTTTAAGATATTCAGGGTAATAGCGAAATAGTACTTATAAGAAATAAGGTTTTGTACTTGGTTGGTTTGTCTATTTTAAGTAAAGAAGATTTACCCTTGAGAAATTTTTGCTAGCTATTGAAATCTTGAAAAAAATATAACTTAGTAATTGAAAGGAAACGCCTTCTTCCGCAAATTAGAACCCTAACTATCGTTGTTTGTAATAAACGTTGCACTATTCTAAGAACTCTTGAGTTCTCGTTCCCAGCGTATAAGATTGTCTGTTGGAAAATTGTCCCAAATTTTTTTAACCAGATGGCGAAGAATAATTTATAGATGCTAAAACCCAATAAGCTGTATAATAAAAAATAAATTAGGATCAGTTCGATGTAATCATTTCGTTGGGTACTATTTAGGACAAAGTTTAAATCCAGCTATAGACATAGGGCAAATCGAAGGTGGCTTTATGCAAGGCTATGGATTATTTGTAATGGAAAACACGGTATATTCCTCCGAAGGAACACTGCTTAGCAATGGTCTAGCTACGTACAAAATTCCCGGAGTTGGAGATATTCCTCTGGAATTTAACGTATCCTTATTAAAACTAACTTCGAATACAAGAGCTGATGCTTATCTATCAAAGGTTAGTTGACAATATTAATATTGTGACTTTATACAAAAAAAAAATTTATATACAGAGTGTTTATTAAATATAGGGCAAAAATTGAAGGGGTTATTTTCTGGACTGTCCTTAGAATATTTTGTCCTTTGATAATTTTTGAAAAGTTGCCTTTTTCGAAGATACAGGGCCGAGAAAAATTTTCGACAAAACTAATTTTGATGTTTTTTAAGTTATGTACTGTGTTATCTGTAATACTCCAGTTATATTAGGGGTTTCACCTCGGAATGAGAGATAATAAGCTGGAACTCGTATAAACCTTTATCTTGATGTTTTAAAAGTTGTCTCAAAGGTCTCATAAAATCTCGTGTCTTCGTCGTAAGTTATTCAAGGTCAAAGGTCACAAAAATCAGTTTTTCGCGATTATCTCGGTTTCTATAGCTCCAATGATGTTAACATTTATTATAGAATTAGTAGAGCATAAAATTTCCGACAGATTTTGTTTTAAAAAATTTTTCATACGCCCAACCGTTTTTGAGATAGAGGGTAGAGAGCCCGCAGCGCTCAGCCATTCTCACTGTAATGCAAGGTCAACCGTGAATCGCAGTGAATAATACCTTTATAAAGTTATTAAATCATTGAAATATCATTAACAATAAATAATTTGTACTATTTATTAGTTAATACATTATATTTAATAACATTTTGCATATATTTAATATATTCATTTAATAACACTTACCTACTTTGTGTAATTAAAAACTCATCAGATGAAATACTTATTGTATATCCTAATTTTATATTAATTTATTTATAGTGGATTCTAGGTAGAACTAAAACGAGTGAATATATTGTAATTTTATATTTATTTAGTAGCTATATATTTTTTACAATTTGAATGGAAATGAAGTGAAAATATATAAAGCTATAATTATTTAAATAAAGAACAAAATTATTAATTTTCTTCTTCTTCATTGTCGTCATCTTCTGGGCATGTGAAAATGTCTATTTCATTGTCATCATCTTCGTTGTCCTGAATCGTTGTGTTTAGGCCTTCCAGAATTTCCGAGTCAAATGCACTCTCAGAGTCGCTTTGTGATGGAACAGCATTCAGGCAAGCTTGTCCATTACACTGGCCACAAACTAAAGTGCATTGCAACCCCGATTTTCTGCACCCACAGCGTACACCACATCCATTCTTACAATTACAAAAAAGTGTATTGAGTAATTCCTCACGAGCTGGTGGTAATGTTGTTGTTGTTGGCTCCAGGAGTTCATTTTGCAGCACCCAACCCCATTCCTGGGGTTCTAAATCATGCCCTAACCATTTTTGAACCTGGTAATAAACACGATTTATATGCTGATGGGCTGCTGCACTTATCGGTGGAAGATTGGACAACTGGACAGGTTTATGAAGCTTTGTAGACTTTATGAACTGAGTATATCGAAGATGATCGACAATTTATTAAATCACACAAAAAACACCGTAATTTTGTTATGTTGTAGTAACCAATGCAACGCCGGTTAGGCTTACGATCTATTGCATGAAATAATGGCTTACGACCTATTGCACTACGGTTTAAACGCGACCTATTAGAATACCAAAAATAAAAATATTTCTGATGTATTGGGGCTTACGATATTTTTAAAAAACACGTATGGGAGGGTTTACAATTGAATGGCTTAAAAATGTTAAATTTAAAAATTTTGTGGCTTACGCCCTTTTACGCCTAAGCTATCGATATGCAAAATATCATTAAATATAATCTATTAACCAATAAATAATACAAATTATTTATTGTTAATGATATTTCAATGATTTAATTACTTTACACAAGGTATTATTCACTGAGATTTACGGTTGACCTTGCATTACAGTGAGTATGGCATGCAGAGCGTTGCGGGCTCTCTACCCTCTATCTTAAAAACGGTTGGGCGTATGAAAAATTTTTTAAAACAAAATTTGTCGCAAATTTTATGCTCTACAATTTTTATAATAAACGTTAATATCATTGGAGCTATAGAAACCGAGATAATCGCGAAAAACTGATTTTTGTGACCTTTGACCTTGAATAACTTACGACGCAGACACGAGATTTTATGAGACTCTTGAGACAACTTTTATAACACCAAAATGAAGGTGTATACGAGTTTCCAGCTTATTATCTCTCATTTCGAGGTTGACCCCTTATTTTTGCTTAAGTGACTGCACTATAAGCAAATTCAGTTGAATACGTCTTGTAATTGATCATTTTGTATGTGCCGAACTTGTTGAGACTGATTGACGTGTACTTTCTGTCTTTAACATTTAAACTTTTGTTAGTGAAGTCCTCTATCATGAATCGCTATACGAACGCCGGGATGACTACCCACTTGACATATTTTGAGAAAAAACGTTATTTTTACGTGAAAATGGTAATGTTATTTCCCTCTACCAAAAACTTCGTTTTAAAAACGTGATTTTTTTTTAATACTGTTATTTTAATGTAATTTTTGTTCACGTTGTAATTTGTGTTACATTTTTACATTAATTTTATGTAAATAAAAGTAACGTTACTTATAAAACATTAAATTTGCGTTATGTTTTATAACGTCGAAATAAGTAACCTATTTTTCACTTTATCTTAACATTTTTAAATTTCGCGCCTAAAACCCAGCGGTCGGCGATTGTCACGTCTGTCATAGACGTTTGACGTTGTGTCGTTGTGTTGTGAGTGTATAGTAGTATAGTGGAAGGAGCAGTTGGTGAAAATTTTGGATAGCATCGAATCTCTTTTAAGTTTTGTGAGTTTTCGTTTATTTTAAGCGTAAGTTGTTCTTAATTTTATGGTTTAGTCTTTATGAAATAACTGTTGTTTATTCTTTATATATTTCACGAGTTCTTGTGTTCTTTACCACAAACGTTTGAAGGGCAAAATGGCGTCTTGTAAATTTTATTGTCATTACAAAAAAAATGCTAAAAGAATCCCTTTAATGTAACAAAAATACCAGTCTTTTGAAGTTAATTCCAAATGTAGAACAAGATACGCCACTCTATTTTTTCCTTTAATTAATCAGGAATAGTTCTCTAGATTCTACACCTTAACCTCTACAAAAAATGATTATTGTAGTTCTTTACTATTGTGGACCCTTGAAAATGTTTCTTATGTAATGTAATATCTCGTGTAATTAGGTTGTTGGAACAATATTTAAAAAATGTTTCGTTTTTAATTTAGAAATAGCGCAAGTTCAGTTTGGAGAAACTAATGAGTACCTACTCGATGGAAAAAATAATAGTGGACCACTTCAGGTATGCCGCGAACCGTTTGAAGAAACAAAAAAATGAAAACTTATACTATATAGCTACTAGATTTTAAATTAAAATAAGTTAAAATTTGTAAATTGTATACGGTAACCTAAGGCAACCTGAAAAAATAAAAGTTCATATTCTTGAATGTTTTGTTGTTTATTTATAAGTATCCAAATAATAAAGTATGAAACAATACGCTGCTTTCCTGAGGAAAAATTTAGTTTTATAAGTTAAAAATATGTTATAAAAACGCAGAATTGTATCATAATATAATACGTTATAAAAACGTTAAAATTAGTAACGTTATTTTTACCAACGTCAGAACACCGTAACATTAAGCGTGTTTTACACATTGAAAACACGTTTATTCGTATTCTAACGTTTTTCAGTCTGACGTAAAATTATACATGAAATTCACGTTTTCTTGCCAAGTGGGTAACGTGCATTTCATTTGCGGACTTGCTGCTGGCAATTCATCACAAGCTAGGCGAATTACATTGAACGATTTATCAACGTCTTCATGAAATTGGCCCATTGAAACACAGTGGGGGATCGGGAACGCCAATGACAGCAACAATGGTAGAAGTGGAAGAGAACGTGCTGGACATGATAGAGGAAAATCCAGGTACTCGCTGAATTGGTCGAGGTGTACCTCACTTATAACCTGCTCGATCCCCAGACTCAAAACCCCCTTTGTTATTTCCTATGGAACCATCCAAAGTCAGGTCATACTACTCCAATGGGGAATGTGGAAAATTTAAGAAGTCGGAATGAGGAAAAGATTGGATTTTTACATCCTAGCTGGAGGTAGTCATTTTCAACAGTTCCTGTAAATTAAGAAACTTTAAATGTAATTTGTAGTAATAAAATGTTGTTGCCGTCGAAAATTTTGCTCGCCCTATATGGTCGAAAATAAGCGGCTTTTCATTAGTAATCAAAGGAGAAAATATTCGTAGAATAGTTAGGGAATCACCCCTTTAATTCTTGCCGTATGCATAATGAAATTTTATGATAAAAACCAGCAAAGTTCTTTAATTATTTGCAACCATTTAGGGGTGGTTAAGTTCACTATAATTCTAAACTCTGTTTATTATTAATTTTTAGGACGTTGAAGAAGCTCCATTAATTTTAGCGTCATCCGTTTATTTTGCTATAAAGGACGCCATCAAGGCTGCCAGAAAGGAAAATGGAGCCTCTACAGCCTTTCACATCAGCAGTCCCGCAACAGCGGAAAAAATAAGATTGGCATGTGAAGATCATATAACTAAAATGGTAAATAGTATAAATACTACAAAGTTTATACAGGTTGCTTCAGAAGTATGGTACGTAACTTAAGGAGGTGATTCCTTATGATATTCTAGGAGAAAAAATTCATATGTCCGGAGTTGCCTCGTTTTTTGATATACAGGGCGTTAAAGTTTTTTAAAGAAACTCGTTTTTTTTTTTAATTTTTTAAATATTCTTTTTTCGATTTTATTGAAATTTGGTACTTAATTAGCCCTAACTAGATTAAATTTATTAAGTCCAGTGGCGTCCTGGGGAGCACTTTAACGAATATTATTGTCAAAAAAATGTACGCCACTGACTTTCTTCTACTTTTGATATTTCTTTCTGAATTTACCAACTAATGTTATAAGTTTTTTGTTCCTTGAGTTTTTTTCGTATCTTGCTTCGTTTTCGAGAGAAAAAATAAAAACCACTTTACTGTATGTCCAAAAAAAAAAATACCTATACGAGGTGTTATTTAATAAGTGTCCCAGATTCTACGATTTCTCAGTTATTTATAAGGTGAAAAGTTCATACAAGCATGGGTCCGCAAGCCCTTTATTTTTGAGATACAGGGTGCTACAATTCTTAACAGGAACAAAAAATATGTACACCACAGCCGTTTTTTCTTTTAATAACACTGTTATGTAGGCACTTTATTGGCTAATGCAAAGTTATAATTTTTTGATTACGGCTTTGTTTAGAATATAAATGCTATTTTATCAAACTCTGATATGGGCATAGGGATATGCAAATAAATGCCATTTATTTCTTTATTATTCTTTTTCTCGAGAACGATTGTTACAATCCGATTTTGTCACAAATGAGTTATTATAATCTGATACCTCATATCATAGGTCTGACTTGTATTGTGTCTTTTTAAAAATTGTATTTTGCCTTTTTAAAACAATGTTTGGTTCCCTGTATAAAAGTAAATACGTACCTAAGGTCAACGGCCTCTGTTTTCGTTGTCTTTGACCAAGCAGGGCTACATTATCCTCCTATTTTAAATCACATATCTCCCTGGAATACACTATCCGAGCCTTATAACTAGTGTTTCATTATGTATTTCGAATATATTTCTTTGTTTTCAATTTTCATTATCACCTGTCAGATTGGCTAATGAATTTTCTAGGTTAATATTCGTCTTCTGAAAGATGTTTGGGCCATAATGCTCAGCAACCGAACTTCAACGACCGTTTCTTGAATGGCAAAGATATTTTGGGATTTAGGTTTTTTTTTTCTTAAATAATTTATAATGGATTGCATGGATTACAAATTGATTTCTTATGTAAAACTAAATTTGGGTACATCTGTCTCATTTCTCTTGGCTTGGAAAATCTGCAATTGAATGGGCATGGCTCTAAAGACTTCATTCTATGTCACCGCCAGTGTGTGAACTAACCTCTTTTTTCGGCTCGAACGGTAGATCTGGCCGGAAGTGGGTTGCCCCTAATTCGCTTTATCCCTCTCCACCTCTCTCCGTCGTTTCTTTCTCTCTCACATCCTGTTAACGGCACATTCTTTAACTTTTAACCTGATATTCTTCAGTGACCTCTCTTAACTTCCAGTGGGCGACCAAGCAACATGCCTTTCTAGACCCAGGGCTATTGAAGCCATCTTTCGAGGATTTTGGATCTAGAAGCGTTATTTTCTGTGCCCCTTTAGTTTGCTTTGATCATTTTTGGTTTCCGGGGCAGCAGAAAGCCACATTGTGGGATTTTTTTGTCGCAGTTGTTCGCTGTCGAAGGTGAGTTTTTTTTATATACCATGCCGTTCCTTGTGTCAATTTTTCAACTTTTCTCCTAAAATGCCATCTGGGGCTTTCTTTTAGTTAAGTCGAGTCGCCAGGACCGTAAGGGGCCGAGCATCTGGAGCATCCATCACCCTTGGGACCCCCAATATTAATTTTAAAGACCCTAAAGCTCCGAATAGGTGAGTGAAGGCATTTTCTTTGATCATTTTCCCTGTATATTACTGCTAAGTCCCGTAATTGAACACCACGTGCTTTTCTGAGGTAAATGTGTCTTTCGTTAAGGTGTAACCGAGGGTATAGGGGCCTCGTTAGCTAAGTAATTAATATTCCTTATTATTTTACGATTCCTATAGGAAGCCACTGGGCACCTATTATAAGTGGACCCTATTTTATCTGACTGAATATGACAGATTTGGTTTAAATTGAATTAATCTTGACCTGGAAATTTAATTTTAGTTCAATTCTATTTTTTTTATAAAGGGGTCCAACTTACTGCTTTATTTTGGTACGTTTTCTTTGTTTTATATAGCACAAGTTTGCTTGAAGGCCAATGTGACATGGTATCTTAATTCATACAGTACGGGGTGTGCCCGAAATATAAAATATTATTAAGTGTGTCAAAATCAAATCACATATACTTTGTTGTTGAGATTAACAAAGCAGACTTTCAGGCTATTGCCCATTACAATGTAAATCTTTTAATGTCCACAGACGTAAAGTAACTTAAACAATGTAGATATACAGCATTCACTCCTCACTGAATAAATTATTTGATCAAATTCGAGATGATTTAGTTTCAGATATTTAGTATTAATCATTCCTTTTATTTTGTATAATGAGGCCTTATTCGATTTTAATTATTATAAACTATATATTTTGGTATAATTTAAGCCTAGTCCACCAATATGTCAAGATGATCCTTGAATGGACATTTTTAATTCGTACTGTTTTTATTCTGATAGTAGCACTGGAGTTTAATTATCTGTCCTTTTCATCGCATCATGTCATGGTTATGTAACCTTTTTTTTTTTAATGCCATACCTTTTTTTGCTGTATTAGTAGGAATATGTTGACATTACTTGTGCTAAATTTTATATTATATCCTGTATATTTCCCTTATGTGTGAACATAATTAATTAATTTTTTTTTTATGATGTAACCTTAGTACATAGGCGTACGTGCTGGCTTGATAAATTAATTTTATTTTAAGTTTTTGGCTCTTCAAGTTTAATTAAAATATTTGATCACTATACTAACGTCCCTGCAGAATATAATTTTATAAATTTATTTTTTTTTATCTCAAACCGAAACTTGACTTGTGACTTTAATTCTTTCATTTTACAAGATTAATTTAATTCTAATTTAATTTATATTTAATTCTCATTTATAATTTAACTTTTTTTATAGTTACTTTAACTTTTTTATAGTTCCTTTTCCCTTTTGTTTAGTTTCATTTAGTTGGTTTTGTCATTTTAATTATGTTGCTTTATTGTAAATTTATTGTACGAAGGGAAAAGGAACTAGGTCAGTTTTATTAATAAACCCTCAGCTAATACTTTTCTTTTTTTAATAGGGTCTTCTCTTTTTCTGCTATTCTTTTTTGTTCTCATCCCCTTGTCTTCGTCTTACGGTCGTCTTGTTGACGTCCCTCGACGCACCATCGTCTTCTTCCCCTCGAAAGAAGTCTATCTACGTCTTCACAGCTATGTCTAATTTAAGCACTAACCCCCATATCATTTTTATTATTATTAATAAAGCCAGCAATCATTTTTAATTCTTTTTGTTTTATTTATGCAGCTCCCCCTGTGGTTTTCTCCTATTTTGTTTAGGTTACCTAAATTGCGAAATCCAGCTGAGAGTGAGGCCCCAGCACCATCTTGGAGGTTTCCATTTTGACCTGGCTGCAAAACGGTGGTGCCCTATTTTAAACCCCCCCCTTACTCTCTAGCAATTGAGCTAGGGCATTTGCACGCAGTCCCTCAGCCTCTCACCTCAGCTTGGCTTCGTGGTTTTGGCTTCACTTTTATTTCCTTTAATTTAATTTAAATAAATTTCCAATTTAAAAGGAAATTTTTTTTTAATTTTATTTAATATTGTATTTTAATAACAGCGAAAGACGCGTTGCACGATTGCTCGTAGCGACTTCTACCAAATATGCCTTTTTCATGTAAAGATGATAAAGAAATCCATTTTCTTGTATAAGAATGTAATACAAGCATGTATAAAAAGTTATGACTCCTCAAAATAGTAAAGAGACACGTAGATGGCGCCCTCTATAAGTGGAAGCCATACTAACATCAAATTTAAATTTCGCATTTCAAGAAACCCCTAGGTACCAATTGTCGTTTAAATATGGGTATCATTTCAAAAATTATTTACGAAAAACCAAAATAAAAATAAATTTTTAACACCTTATATCTCAAAAATGAAGGGCTTATATAAACTTTCACCTTATAAATAACTGAGGAATCATCCTGTAAAATATCGGACACTTATTAAATAACACCCTTTACTTATATTTCAAAGTTATTTAAAACATTTAAATTAAAAATAAAATTATTTTTTTAAATATGATTAGGAATGACGGTATCAAATTTCAATAATATCGAGAAAAGGATATTTAAAAAAATTATAAAATACTTATAGAAAAAATATGAATGTTACGCAGGACAGAACAACTCAGTATATTATTATCCAGTTAAGGTATAAAGCATGTTTCAAAGTTTTTCGATTCAGATATTATAAATCTTAATTTGAATTGTCTCATCAGATTTTATTCGCAATGTTTATATCAAAATATAAATATGGATTTTCTCTGAGAACAATAACTAATTTTTAAAAAAATTAAAGTATATTGTTACTATAATCATTAATAATAACTTTCCGATTTTTATATAATTTTGACGGTTCCAGAAGGCTTGATTTTGCAAGTCGATATTTTTATATTTTTGCGCACTTCCCATAACAAAAGTTTATCACTGTGAATTATATTCACATAACAAGCAAAATAAATAATAATGAAGACTTTTTTTCGAATAACTGAAAAACGATTTTTACAAATAGGTATAGTTAGGGTTAGTTCACGTTTGTCGACATAGTATTTTACTAAGAAGAGCATAATATTTTTAGGTTCCACCTTTAATCCAAATTGTAACTGAGTGACTTTGAAAATCTTCAATGAGTCCCGCATGCTCATGCACCTGTCAAACTTATATGGATATTATTTTTTTTATATTCATTTCAATTTTTATTATTGCTACAACATAGTTGTAAAATTTTTTACTGTTATATGTTATTAGATTGTAGAATATGTAATAAAATCTAGAATGTTTGATTTGTATCAACACGGCTGGATCTCACAGATAAAATAGCATAATTTTAATATAATAATGAGGTAGTGATAGCTGTGTTTGTAGATCTCAGCAAGGCATTTGCTGTGGTTTGCTTGGAGCTACTGTTAGAAAAGCTTGGTGATATGGGATTTAGAGGTAGTATTTATAACTTAAGTAAGTCATATTTGATCAATAGGAAACAGTATGTTAAGATTAATGATAATAAAAGCTGTGATATAAAAAATATTTGTGGGGTGCCCCAGGGGTCTGTCCTTAAGCCACTACTGTACTCGTTATATGTGTTAAGTTTAAAATGTTCAAATTTAAGTGGTAGGTATTTCACATTTACCTACGTGCGTGAAAACACGAGAGACTTAGAGACTGAGGTAAATAATGATCTAAAATTATATTCTAAATGGCTGTTATAATATAATAGACTGAAAATAAATATAGACAAAACAAAATATATCCTCTTTAAACAAAAATAATAAAAACACTGAATTACCAAACATAAAAATAGAAAATGTAGAGTTATTAGATTATATTCAGTATTTAGGATTAATTATCGATACAAATTTAAACTGGTCTGAACACATAAATTATAATAATATAAACAAAATAATTATCTCAATGATCGGTGCGCTCTACAAATATAGAAATTACATATCAAATAATGTAAAAACTACGATATATAATGCATACTTCGCGACACATTTAAGATATCTCGTTCCGGTGTGGGGCACGTGTGGTAAAGTTGCTTTCAAGAATATTCAAATTATGCCAAACAAAATTTTGAAGATTCTTTTTAAACTTGGGTGGCGGATGCATACATGTGATCTATATCGAGACCAGTGGCGGCTCGTGACTTATTTAGATGGGGAGGCTAAGCATTTAGAAAAAAGCGCCGTAGGCGCAAAATTGCGCCGCAGGCGAAAAATTTTCGCGACCACGCCCAAAATCAAAAATTCACTCTGAAAAAAAGTTAAACTAAAAACTCAAATACCTACCTACAAAGAGGATAGTGTCGGATACAACCCCGAAGGGGCTGCCTACCGACTAAACTCCCCTAAGTAATGTAATATTAATTATAAATACCAATACCTTTTAAAATACAAAGACAGTGCTATCGAATGATGTTATCACATCTAGGCTGGGTAAAGAAATAATGATCAGTTAGTTAATAGTATTATTTAGTAAACTGGCAAAAAACATTTTTCTTTAGTGTTAAAAAAGAAATAATATAATCGATAGGTCCTTGCAATTGGTTTTTTGGTCCCCTCAGATAGCATAATGATAACTTATAAGTTAAAAATATATACCTAGTAGGTATATAATTATATGCAATATTCATCATAGGAAATTTTTGGTATTTTTGATCGTTTCTCCGTTTCTTTGAACTTGCCATTAGATGTATATATATTATGACACTATAAGTTGTAAAAAAGTCACTATCGGGATATTATGTCACTATCGGGATTTCGGGATATTATGTCACTATCGAATATTAGGTCACTATCAGGATATTATGTCACAATAACAAAGAATTTTAATAAATACCTACATACCTAAGTACCTACTTACGTTCTTTTCTTAACTTCTTTTATATAATAGTGCTATTCTTCGCTCTTTTGTACCTGCAAAATGGTCTAAAATTAGGGGATAATAGTGAAATTACAATCGCCCGTTGTAAATTAAAAGATTTAAAAGTTATTGTTAATATTTAAGTAATCAAATATTTAGGAGGGCAAGAATGCTGAGGAGGCTTAGCCTCTCTGCCTCCTTCGAGGAGCCGCCACTGATCGAGACTTGGGTATACATCATTTGAACCAGTTGTTAGAATTAGAGCTATGCATTATGCAAGTATATTTATAAATAAGGTAGTTAATAAAACACAGAAATGTAATACACACATTTTATTTGCAAACAATATTCATGAATACAACACTAGGACACAAAACAACATATACCAAGATAATACTAACAAAGGCTTAAATAATCTCATATCACGGTCTTCGACTGTCTTCAACGGTTTGCCGTTAAATTTAAAAAGACCCAGGAGTGTAAGGGCTGTTGCAATTTAAAGCAACACGTTACGACAATGAATGCAAATTGTTACTTTTGCAGACTCTGATTTTTATCTACCATATGTTTTTATTTTTTGTCCTTTAGTTATGGATGGGTTTGCGTTGAAATGATTGTTATTGTACGTACAGCGTGTACTAGTCAGTATCCTCAACACCAGTGTTATAGACACTGCTTAGAGGATTATACATAAGAATGTTTTGTACTTTATATGCTTAGTGAAATAAAGAATTTAAAAAAAAAAGAAGATATTAACAATAAGACGTGAAAAAATTTATATTTTGAATACAATTTTCTTCCCTATGCCCAGGAGTTCCTTTTGCCATTCTAAATAAAATTTTAAAATTATAAAAAATTGGGTTGATAATAATTTATTATCTTCCATTTTCTTTAAACCTAAATAATGTTCCCCAAATATAGTATCAATATAAGCGATGACATTCAACTTGTAAAAGTCAATCATGTAAAATATTTAGGAATAATTTTTGACAGTAAATTAAATTGGAATTTTCAATTCAATTTGATTATAAAATGCAAAAAAACACGAAAACAAATGTTCAGGTTACAGGTTTTTGTTAAATGTGAGCAAAAAAACTGTTAAGTAAATAAAATATAAAAAAGTTATTATCTGTTTAATATTTGTGTTGTATTTACATACACGGTCCATCTATACAGTGTGGCCCAAATTGGGCCTACATGTATGGGGATCTTGGAAACTATAGAAGATAGAGAAACGGTTAAATGGGGAAAGTTTTTGACAATTATATTTCTAACTGAAAACCGTGTAGTACGCGGCCCTATCTTTTTTGGTTTTTGAAATATGTTGAAAAAACCAAAAAGATGTATTTTCGAAAATATGCTGTAGATTTCTTATTATTCACTATTTTGGCAATCTGTAAAAACATTTTTAAAGCAACTTTTTAAGTAGATTTCAGTTCTGGAATTTAATTTTGAACACAACGTTTCAGTTATTTTATACCATCATCAGGTTCGTTTTTTCTTATGGGCGCCATATTGTATTTTATACTTAAATGGTAGCTTATGACGTCAGCTTTTCAACGATGTATTATTTGTTGGAAAATAAATGAAATTGACTTGAAAAATAAAGAAAATTAATTTTCGCAACACGTCAAATTTGACAACTGCACTATAACTCCCTAAATTGAATACCAATTAAAAGGTTTACATTTTGTAGTATTCACAAAACACTGCTTGCATTGTTTCAATCAACAATATTACAATAACCTATGAATCAAAAATAAAATCCAGTAGCCTATGACCTTACAATAACCTATGAATCAAAAATAAAATCCAGTAGCCTATGACCAACCACTACCGTTTGAAAATGAAACAAAAATATTACTTGTCAGAACGAGTAAAAGTATAATAGTTTTTATTATTATTATCTAATAATAACGATTTATTTGGGTATTCTGAATTTAAAAGAAAATGGCATTGCGTTTTTCTCACGAAGAAAAATTTGATTTGCTAGAATGCTACATTCATTGCAACAGAAATGCAAACCTTGCATTAGAAAGGTATTTTGAAAATTTGTGTCAGACTTTTTCCAAAAATTGTTATGAACCTGAGAAACCATGGAAGTTTTGAAAAACCGCGGCCCAAGAGTTACGAAAAAGCAGGTAATAACGAGCATGACGAAAATGTCAAAGCCTATTTTAATGCCGCTCCGACATCATCTACAAGAGCGTCGGCAAGAGACTTACCAACCCCGCGAAGTACCATATAAAGAGTCCTTAAGGAAAATAAATATCGACCATACAAGCCAACTATAGTTCAGGGTTTACGAGAAACGGATTATCCAAGAAGAATGCAGTTTTCAAATTGGTATGTGAATCAATGCGAACAAAATCATGATTTCAGTCGTCTTGTAATTTGGACCGATGAATCACATTTTACCAACTGCGGGGTATTTAATAGACATAACCATCATTTTTGGGCAACAGAAAACCCTCACCAATTGGCTCAACGAAGACTGCAAACCCGATTTGGTTTTAATGTATGGTGTGGTATGTATGGTAAGTAATGTCACCTAGCTTGCTAAATACATAGCAGGTATTAAGTAACCCAGCTTTACTTTTCTCCTTACATTTTAGACAACAGACTTATAGGACCATTCTTTTATAATCATACGTTGAATGGCCAAAGATACTTGGAGCTGTTAGAAGATCAAATATTACCGGCAATTAGAGCAAGAGTTCCTCAAGATCAATTGAATAATATTTGGTTTCAACAAGACGGTTGTCCCGCACATAATGTTCGGGAAGTTGAAACTCTCTTAAGACAGATATTTGATGACAAATTAATTTCAAACGGCGGAACAGTTAATTGGCCTGCTAGATCCCCTGATATAACTCCTCTCGATTTTTGTGAGAGTGAGGAATGTGTTTACGAGCATAAATGGCAACACGCTTCGCAGGGTCATCAATACTGTGTTAAAAAAGTGTCAAAAATGTATTAATAAAAACGGCCAACATTTCAAATAAGTATAGTAAGTTAGATATTTTTTCTTATTTTCTTTTCAAAACAATAATTATTATTCATTGCGTTTTTAGTTTTCTTTATTTGAAATGTTAATATGAGATTTTTAACCATAAGGAAAAAATAAAATAATGTATTATAATATTATGATATTTTAAACAAATTTAACCCTGCCTAATGTGTTCTTCTCAAATTTGACGTGTTGCGAAAATTAATTTTCTTTATTTTTCAAGTCAATTTCATTTATTTTCCAACAAATAAAACATCGTTGAAAAGCTGACGTCATAAGCTAACTTTTAAGTATAAAATACAATATGGCGCCTATAAGAAAAAATGAACCTGATGATGGTATAAAATAACTGAAACGTCGTGTTCAAAATTAAATTGCAGAACTGAAATCTACTTAAAAAGTTGCTTTAAAAATGTTTTTACAGATTGCCAAAATAGTGAATAATAAGAAATCTACAGCATATTTTCGAAAATACATCTTTTTGGTTTTTTCAACATATTTTAAAAACCAAAAAAGATAGGGCCGCGTACTAAACGGTTTTCAGTTAGAAATATAATTGTCAAAAACTTTCCCCATTTAACCGTTTCTCTATCTTCTATAGTTTCCAAGATCCCCATACATGTAGGCCCAATTTGGGCCTCACTGTATACTGTCTTGTACTTGTCCAATAACCATCAAAATTGTTCAATATATATGCATATACATTTTGGTATATTTTTTTTACTTTTATTACTCTGATTTGCTTTTCATGTAAACTTAATATAAATTACTATAGAATATCAAATTACATAATCAAGAAAACAAAATTACTCTGGAACATAAAAATATAATAATAATAATTACTACTAATGAAAAAATAATCTTAGCTGTCCAATATACAGTGTCCGCTTAAGTTCTGTACCTACATATGGGAAACTTTTTTAATATTAATTTTACGAAAAAAGTTACTCTTTATAAAAAGTTCTGCTTACTGAAAAAATAATATTAGACTATTCAAACTTGAGAAAGTATGTACAGGATGATCAAAAAGTAAAAAAATCAAAATTGACCTACGAGAAAAGTACCCTTAATTTTAATTTTAGAGCAAAATGGAAGAAGAAAATATTGATTGGCATTAAAAATTATATCTGTTTCTACTCTTAGTAGACTATTATAGAAAATATATTTGACATTTCAAAAAATATCATTTTTTGAAATGATTTATAATTAATAATTGTATTTATTATGCAATTCAAGCTAATAAACATTTATCAATTATTTTTATTTAAAACGTAACCTTTGATTCTTTATCCCGGTTTTGTAGTAATTTTATGACGCATTTAAATAATTGATAGAAACATGATAATTTATTTTGGAAAAATACAATTATAATAATAAACATTAAAATATGAATTTAAATAAAAATATTCATTAACTTTCCCTCATTGTACTTGCCTCGACATATCCTTCCTCCATTTCAATACATTTAGCCGTTCTTGCAGAAAATTCTCTTAAAACATTTTTAATCATGACAGGAGTTATATTTGTAATTGTCTCTCTAATTACCCTCTCTAAATGGTCAACATTTTGAAATGGCCTTTTTAAGTATACATTCTGTTTTAAGTAGCCCCACAAGAAATAATCGAGGGGGCTCAAGTCCGGGGACCTAGCGGGTCAAAAAAGGTCAGAATATCTATCGATAACTTTTCCATTAAAAAGGATATTTAAGTATTGTCTTACATTCCTCGTACTGTGGCATGGTGCACCTTCTTGTTGGTACCATATCCGTAGTCTATCGGGTATGTGAAGTCCATGAATAAAATTAAACAAATTTTTATTTATAAAATGCAAGTAACGTTCACCATTTAAATTTTTTTCGAAAAAAAAAGGTCCTCTTATTCTATTTTTGTAAATTCCGCACCACACATTTGTTTTAAATGAGTACTGATCAAGTGTCTGTATAGTGAAATTTGGATTAACGTCACTCCACCTACGACAATTTTGAAAACTTACAGTCCCGTTCGAGGTAAAGGTTGCTTCGTCGGTAAAAAATATATCTCTTGTCATGAAAGGGTTGGTTATCTTTTAACTCTCCTTGTATTAAAAAACAAAATTGTAAGCGTCGCTCAAAATAACCTAGCTTCAAGGTATGTATAAATTTTGGTTTGTAAGGCCGAAATTTGTTTTCATTTAATATTTTTGAAATCTTAGTTTTATCTACATCATTTGGTAATGTTGTTGACCTTTTTCGCAATGATTTTTCAGGATCTTCTACTACAGACAACATTACTTGGTTCACAGTTTTATTATTTGCAACCCTTGGTCTACGTTTCTTACTGTAGTTATTTTCCACACTTTCAAAGGTCTTGAATTTAGTCACTATGTTCGCTACTGTTGCAAAATAAATCATTTTATCAGGATATCTGTAGTTAAAAATTTCGGCAGTTTTACGATAAGTTTTGTAATTTTCACCAACAATTAAAATTATTTCAATTTTATCTTGCATACTAAATTTCAACGGCATATATTTGTCTAATTAAATATTCAAACTGATGTTTTAGACAAATTACATAGCTGACAGTTAAAATTCAAATTCAGGTGGGAAATGGTGGCAAGATAATGGACATGCCATTAAGAATAATTAAGATTTAAATTTTTAAGTTTATTTTCAATAATAGTCTACTAAGAGTAGAAACAGATATAATTTTTAATGCCAATCGACATTTTCTTATTCCATTTTGCTTTAAAATTAAAATGAAAGGTACTTTTCTCGTAGGTCAATTTTTATTTTTTTACTTTTTGATCATCCTGGACATACTATCTTAAGTTTGAATAGTCTAATATTATTTTTTCAGTAAGCAGAACTTTTTATAAAGAGTAACTTAAGCGGACACACTGTATATACGGTTTACCCTACATATTTAAAAATAAAAACCTTAAACAGTAGTTTAAATACCATAACCATGTACCACGTATAAAAATAAAATATCCATGAAACCAAAAATAAATAAGTGCGTAGGACAAAAATCGTTTAAATATTTGTGTTTTTATTTAAATGATCATTTAGCAACAAAAAATAAAAAAATGTAAAAATTGAAGTAAAAATATTTATATTAGAAATAAACAATTTAAAAATATTTTGAATATTTAATATTATTGCGAATAAATTACATGATTAATTTTTTCAGAATTTTAATATAAATAACATCAAGAAAGTAGCGTTTATTGCATACTAGCACCTTTTTATAAAAACTAAAATATTTATTATTTATAACTTTAAATAAATAAGATTTGCCCCTGACAAGCACGTTTTCGCAAAATTCATGAATAAGTATATTGAATTATAACATGTTTATTAATTATTATATTACAAATATTTAAAATAAATTTATTATTATTATTGTTAAGCAGCTTACAATATTTGAACCAAATTGATACCTGTTTCCCACTGTGTAACACCTTTGTCTTTAAAATGTTTTCACAGTTAATAACTAAGCAATTAAATATTTAAATATCCTCTAAAATTCTCCTTTTCTACAGAGTAATATTGCATCCGAGATTACACCTACGCTATTAGTAATTAAAAGCTTCCCTAATTAAAACTAGATTCCTATCAGAGAAATAGACAAAACACCTTTAATGGGTTTGCTTGAAATAATGTTTGCACTCGACAGTAAATCAAAGTACAATAACATTTACATAGAATCGTATATTCATTTTCGTGATTATACCTACCAGCTATTTTTTTTTAAACGTGAAAAAATTGTTAATATCCTGCTTGGGATAGTCTATCAAATAACCAACAAAATATTAGATAATTATCGAGTCTACTTTTTACAGTCCCTCTATATTAGACTCATATACTATTATATAAGTGATTATTTACCAACAAATATTAAAAAAATATTTCATTAAAAAATATAAAAACATTTATTTTGGAAACAAACGCTTTAAAAATATTCTTGGAAATGCTTTAACTAATTAATGCTATTTAATATAATTGCGAATCAATTGTATAATTAATAAACTATATGAGAAAGTAAACACACTTTTTACTTTAATTCCACTATATTTGAAACTTAAGAATTATTTCTAAAATTCAACTAGTTTCGCTATCACAGTAGCTGTTTGGGACACACGTCGTATTTCTGTCGTGACCCAGTACAAAATTAAAGTAAAAGCGTGGAACTCAATTCTAGGAAATATAATGTAATGTAATAGTAATCTAAGCGGCAACGTCGCATTCGTGCTAACTTATTATGTGTTTCTTCAACACCTAAATGCTAAAAAATAGAAAAAAGTACATTATATTCACATGCAATATAACTGGCAACACCGCATATTAAAGTGGTGGCAACGGTGTACAAACCCATAACATATATGTTGGAATTAAATCCTCATGTATAAAAAACTGCTATTTTATAAATATTCTCTAAAACGCAAATTTAAGTACGACATACGCCACGTACATTGTAACAACGAGTCTCGATTCTTATTGGCAAACAACAGTGGCGTGACATGGGATGAGGCCATGTTGATTTTCAACGTATTAAGACCCGATTGGTCAAGGTGTTTGGATACGATGATATATGTGCTATTTGTTTTGTAAACAAATCAGTGTCATTCGAGAGTCTAAAGAGATAGGAAGCGCTCCGTGTTTGGATAAAGCCGTCACGTAAAAGTTTGTTGTTGTTGACAAGTGTCACACTGATTTTCAAATAGATAGGTTGTCGCTCCGTAAAGAGAAAAGCTTTACGTAAAAAGGTACTAAAAGTTGTTAAAATAGTCAAGTAAGAGTATGTTGACAGTGTTAAAGGGTTATGTGAAAGTATATAAAGTTGAATTACCACTAAGTGAGTGATTAAAGCATCTAAGTTAAAAGTTATTTGTATGTTATACCGAAAGACATTATAGTTCTAATGTCTTTGGTTATACCTATGCTAGGGTAGATACTTGAGGAGTAATTATTCACTAATAAATGATAATGCAGTAAAATTCAAAAATGATTTTATTTTCCAATTGTGAAGCAAATTTGAACCAGTCGACTTGTGAAGACACAGGTTAAAGTTTTTGTGTAGCTCATTGTTACAAACGTGAGTCGTACAGTAGCTTTTTCAAGAATTAATGGTATAAAAGCGAAGGTGTGTAAAATGTATAAATTCTGGTTTTTCTAACAATTATCTATACATATAATTAGGGTAGGTACTAAAATAGATTTAACAAAGGAGATTTATTTAAATCTGTTTGACAATTCAATAAGCGGTCGGTATTCTTAAGTTTATTTATTTCCAGGGATTCCAACAAATCTAATTCAGGGCCTTTATTTTCAGTGTGGAGAATTTGCTAATTATGGTTAAATTTATGATTGCATTCTAGTAAGTAATTCGAATAGTTGGAGTTGTTTTTTTTCCTTAATATAGCTTGAAAAATGTTCCTTTATTCTTTTAAAAAAACTTCTGCCAAATTGACCTATATATGTTTTAGGGCAATCATTACATGTTAATTGATAAATTCCCGATTTATTTTCTTTGTCCACTTTAGTTTTATTATTTTTTTTATTAAAGTGCCTGTTAAATTGTTAGATTTAAAAGCGATGTTAACATTAAGTTTTCTAAGAAATTTAGCGATGATTTCACTTGCTTGACCGATATACGTAATTAGGTACTTTATAGTTGTTTGCATTTTCTTTGGTTAAGGGAAAAGTCATATAAATGTTTTTTTTATAACGTTTTTTATTCAAAATTGTATCTCCTATTATGGGAAGTATAACCGTTGTTGATAGCTATTTGCTTAATAATGTTTAGTTCTTTTTGAAAGTTAATTTTATTCACTGGAATTGTAATTAATCTGTGTATCATGCTGTAAAATTCTGCGTATTTATGTTGTGTAGGATGACAAGATAATTTGTGTAGTGTATGTGTTGTTGTGAAAAATAGAAAAAACATGCTTATTATTTTCTCGTGATATTGTTAGATCTAGAAAGTTGATGGCATTGTCTATTTCTTTTTCTATGGTGAATTTTATATTTATTATTATTTATATAATCAAGAAAGAGTGTTAATTGTGGTCACGCATAACGACCGCTGACGGTCGGTATTCCGATAGATCTCGTTTGAGTTACATCTTACGGCAACGTTTAAAAATGAGTCACTTAGTGATTTAGCTATTATTGCTAGTTCACTGGAGGAAGAAAGTAAAAAATCTATGAAAGCAAAAAAGCCACGAAAGATGACTGCATAAAAGTTTGTTGAAGGGAAAATTAAAAGGGGAATTTTTCACGTTATATGAGGAGTTATTAGATGACGAAATTAAAGTCCATCAATACTTCAGAATGTCAAAGTATCAGTTTAATGATGTTGTTTTCAAAAGTTTAACCTGCATGAAGAAAAATGAATACTACTTGTAGGCAAGCAATTAGGTACTCCAATTGAAAAGCTGGTAGCTCGTTTAAGTTGAAGACTGAACACTGTTTGACGCTCGCCGACAAACTACTATCCAAGTTCATCGCTGCTATTTCTATTTATCATCAGTCGCAGTATCCACAGGCAACGATACGTAAAAACATTCATTCGAACAATATAGCTAGCCATACATGAGCGATCTTTTCTGCAAGACAGATCAATCTCGATGGAATGAATGCGTGTCAGTGGGCAATAACTTGATTAGATTCATTTGCATTTTTGTCGTCAAGAAATACGACAGGAAAGAACGCGATATGTTTTGTGGACGGTTTTTCTAGTATGCCGTTTTATCCTGTTAATAATTATCTTTATAAAATAACAACAAAATGAATATGAGAGATAAATCACAGTCGCAAACATCTGTTATTCTAGGTGATGAGGAAAAAACTGAAAGAGCCCAATCTTAGATACTTTTTAAAATAATTCGGCCTTTGCTTCCAACTCCCTTAAGAGGTTTATGTCCCTGAATATTTGTCATTGCAAAAACCACTTTTTTCTCAATGAATCTCATTTCTTATTTCTTTTAACCAAAACTCCATTAGCTATGTTAACACAGGAAAAAATGAATTTTCGTTGACTTTTCATGATAAGTAGTCTGCTGAAAAACTATACTCTACTGACGTGAAAATAATCTGTGCAGTTTCAAAAAAATGATATATTATATACACTGCGTCCATAAAGTCTTGCACAAATTCATTTAAAATTCAGGGGCTTACTTTTTTTAAAAACCGTCTACTACCTCATACGTGCGACACCCTGTATAAAAACATTTTACGTTAAAAAATGCACAAACAAAAGTACTAATTGACGTGTCCGAGCGTTTTTAAAAAGTAAATACCTGAATTTTAAATGAATTTGTGCAAGACTTTATGGACGCACTGTATATACAGTGTGTGTATAAAGTCTGGAGACGGCTTAATACCATCAAAATTTATTGGCCGATTTAAACCAAATTTGGTACAGTTGTGTAAGAGGATCTGACGCACCGAATGACGATATTGGCGTTGTTGCCAGCTTTTTAGTTTGTCTGGAATTCGAACAAATTTTATATTTTTAAATGTAACACCCTGTATATTTTTTCATTTATAGTTTTTACTTTAAATTTGTTACACTTCTGGTATAGCATACTTTGTTCCTAATATCAGTAGTTTTCGAAATAGCGAGTACAATTTAGAAAAAATATATTTTTTATATTAAATGTTCAAACTGCTTTCCCTGTACAGCTTGACAGTGTGCTAATTAAAAATAAAATTTTTCAATTGTGTTGTAAATTATTTCTGGCGTTATTAATTCAAATTCGTCCAAAATTCGACGCTGCAAATAGGCCAAATTTTGAGGTTTTTGTGGTATAAACTCCGTTTTTCAAGTGTTCCCATAAAAAGTAGTCGTAAGGCGACAAATTGGGGACCTAGGTGGCCACTCGATTGTAGCCCCTCTACCGATCCACCTATTCGGAAAAGTGTTGTTCAAAAATTCGCGCACGTTTCGACCAAAATGGGGAGGAGCTCCGTCCTGTTGGAAGAATGTACTTGAATTATTTGGATCCATCACATTTCGGATAGTAGGCACTATTTGCGTTTCCAAGAGCTCAACGTAAAGTTGTGATGTTAAGTTTCCATTAATAAAAAATGGACCGATCTTGTGGTTACTTAGAAGCCCAGCCCACACATTCAATTTTCCAGGGCGTTGTGTATGACCGTCTCTCATCTAGTGGGGATTTTCATTTGCCCAACACCTACAGTTGTGTTGATTGACTTTACCATTTAACATAAATGTTGCTTCGTTCGAAAATACCATAAATTTGAAAAACTGGTTATTTTGGTCAAACCTCGACATCATAATATCACAAAATTCAATTCTTCGCTCATAATCACCTTCTGATAACTCTTAAACTATATGTATTTTAAAAGGTATATATTTTATTTATGTTTTATTAAAACATTATGGACGGATTTGAAGCAGACATCACTTACTTGAGACATTTTTCGGTGCCGGTTTAGTATGCGGTCTACCTAAGATTATCGGGTTTAGTATGCGGACTATCCAAGATTATCAATAAAAACTAAATAAATGTTCAAAAACAATTTATTCGATATATATTTACAAGTTAAGTACGATATACAGTTCGCATATTTTGTAAAAATGTGATGAAAAGGTCGTTTGCATTATGGTTTTTATTAATGACTTTCCAAGTAATGTGATCTAAGTGAGACTGGAAATGGTGTATTGGCACACCTCTCATCTTCTTCATAATTTTTATCTTTGCATCCAACCAAGATCGTTAGATAACTTGAGTGTGTGCTCCTGTATGGGGATCGACATAGTTCTGTTGGTGGTTTACAGTTTCATGTACATACCCAAGTTGACGCAATCTGCTATAGGCCCGCCATTCATCAGAGTGAATATGCGAACAGATAAACCCAAATAAACCCAAGATAATATTAGGTAGACCACAAGTGCAGGTAGACCGCATACTAAACCGGCACCCATTTTTCTTAATGAAGAAACCGGGGTTTCAACAACATGTTGTAAAATTTCCAAGCTTTTCTCTTCATCTACTACTGCTGGTCGTCCTGATCGTCGCCTATCTCTAATATTTCCAGTTTCTTTGAACCGTCGGATAGTTTTTAGAACAGTTGCTTTTGAAATTGGATTTCGGTTTGGAAATGCGTCATTAAATATATTTTTAACCTCTTCTACTCTACTATACTCTCTTCTGCTCTTCGTAAGATCTGACGCTATCGCCATATCCTCTCATCATAAGAAATGTAATTCTTTCACTTTCAGTTAAAGACATTTTTGCATGTAAAAATGACAGCTTTTATGACTTTACATCAAAACTGAACAGGTGTTTTATTTATTAATAAATAAAACACAATTTGTTGATATTTTCAAAACACGTCGTTATTTCGAAAACTACTGATATTAGGAACAAAGTATGTTATACCAAAAATGTAACAATTAAAGTAAAAACTGTAAATGAAAAAATATATAGGGTGTTACATTTAAAAATATAAAATTCGTTCGAATTCCAGACAAACTAAAAAACTGGCAACTACGGGAATGTGATGTATTTGTGTGCCCAATTTAGATTTAGATGTTTGTAAAACTGGCAACATGCCATTTATCTTTTTCCAGCAGCGGACTATCTTGTCTGGCTTGTAAGATTATAGTTAAATAAACTAAAATAAATGTAAATGGAAGAAGTGAATTCGTATATAAATACAGTTACGACACACTGTATAAATGTGGCTGGCAGCGTAAGAGCTAATTTGAAACAGAGAACAAGGACCGCTCATTGCGTAGTTATAAAGTTTACGTCGTTTCAGTTAAATGATAAAGTTTATTACAAAGTAAAGTTTAGTTAAGTGAGTAAGTAAAGTTAGGAATGAGCATAATATCTTTTTAAAGCTTTTTCCATTAGTAATTAAAATTAATCAGTAAAAAACGGAAAAAACCTATCGTTTATTTCCCTACTACACTCTCACCCTACCATTCAAAAGTATATATTTAGGCACTACTACATTAGGGATATAAGTAATTGAGTTAGTAATTCTACCCCTATGATACAAGTACATTAAATAACAAAATAAAACAGTAAAATCTCATAATAATCAGGTAGGTATTTTTTCTAGAAATTTGGGTTTTGTTTCGAAATCCCCAGAACTCATGGATTTATTTACAATACATTACGGTTCTATTTAACTCGGGTAATGCGATTTTGCCTAAACCAGCGGTTCTCAAACTTTTTTGGTGACGGAACCCTTTTGGGAAGCAAAATACTTGATGGAACCCTACAATAAAACAATAGTTTTTAAAAGTGTATTCTTTATTAATAAGCATAATAAAAGTACAATGTAACAGTTACTAATTATTACTTACTTTACCACATGGCAAGTACAATAATAGAAGATATTAAAAAAGAAAAAATCTAACTAATGGGAGGTATGAAACTGTTTTTTATTTTTCATCAATTAGGTGATATCAGGTTTGATAGAAGACAGTTGAAGTCTCATATCAGGTTCGGCGTCCAGTCTATTGCGATATTTTGTTTTCGTGCCTGCAAAGGTTGAGAATCCTGTTTCGCACAAATATGTTGTTGGGAACGGGAGAAGAATATTCAGAGCCATTTTGCCAAGCATTGGATATTCATCACGGATTCTGCACCAAAAATCGTTGAGAGGCGTCGTTTTGAACAGTGACTCCATACTTGTGTCTGATGACATTTCTAAAAGAGATTCATATATCTCGTTTGACATACTTTCGGGCTTTTCCAGGTTGGGTAAAAAAGGATTATGAATCCATGAATTCAGTTTCATTTTTGTATTCTGTTCTTCGGGAAAATACTTTTCAAAAGATGCGCGCATCGAACTGAGATATTGGACCAATTCTTCAAACACATCATCTTGAAACATTTTTGAGTCGTTATCGCTATCAAACTCACTGAGTGACGTAAAGCTTTCTATTTCTCTCTTACCAACGCAAATAATCCAAAAATCTAATTTTCTTTTGAAGGCAGTTATTTTATTATTGGCCTCAAACACTGTTGTCTGTTTACCTTGCAATGATAAATTCAATTCGTTCAGTTTTTGAAAGATATCCGCCATAAAAGACAATCGGAACAACCAAGTTTTGTCATACAAACGGTCCTTCAAATTAAAAGAAGTATCTGCTGAAAGAAACATTTGTAACTCGGCTCTAAGTTCAAATAGCCTTGTTAAAGTTTTACCCCGAGACAGCCATCGCACTTCTGTATGGAGCAGCAGTGTTTTATGTTTGCTGCCATAATCTTCACACAATAATGAGAACAATCGGGATAGTAGTGGTCGTGATTTGATAAAATTAATTATTTTTACCGCTTCATCCATAACTAATTTTAGATTTGACGGCATTTGCTTCATCGCAAGTGCTTGTCTATGCAGAATACAATGGCTGGAACTACAATTAGGCGCTTTATTTTTTATTCGTGACACTGCTCCTGCTGTTTTACCTGTTATCGCCTTGGCCCCATCTGTACAAATGTCAATGCAATTGTTCCAACTGAGATTATTTTCTTCAAAAAATATATTTATTTTATTAAAAATTTCTTCCCCGGTAGTGTTTGTGAGCAGCGGTGAACACATAAGCATGTCTTCTTCAAAAGAACTTTCATATGGATATCTCACGATAACCAGCAAGATAGCCAAACCAGCGACATCAGTTGACTCGTCCATTTGCAAGGCGAATCGTGTTTTTTGTAGACGTGTAACTAGTTCTTGTTTGACGTAGCTTGCCAGATCATGGATTCGCCGTGAAACAGTATCGTTTGATAGCGGCACAGTAGAAAGATGCTTTGCAGATTTTTCATCGAGCATACATTTTGTTATGTCTAATACACATGGCTTTATTAAATTCTCAGCGATAGTGTGCGCTTCACCTGCTTGTACAATGCGATAGCTAACTAAATATGATGCCTCCGTGGCCTTTTCGTTGATAGTTTTTGTTACATGCATCATATTTTTTTGACTTTCCAATAACTGATCTTTTTTACGAACAAAAAATTCTTTATTCTTGTCTTTAGACTCGGGGTGTACAGTTTGTAAATGTCGGCGTAATTTGGCAGGTGCCATGGAACTATTAGGAAGCAGTTTACTAAATAGCATGCAGAGAGGTGAGCCGTTGGAATCAACAAATCCGAAACTGATATATGATTCATCATACTTCCTTTTTTTCGTCTTTGAAACCGTCGAGCTTGACGTCGTGGCATCATCGTCTGGATCGGTGATTGCTATATTCTCCGCGCGTACTGCTTTTGAACATTCAGCGTCATTAGAAGATGTTGTTGCAACACGTTTAACACCTTTAAGCCAACGTTCCATTCTTCTTTATTTATAATGTTACACGTCAGGATGGTGGGGTCTAAATAATGCACAATCGTTACTGCGTATAAGAGACTAAGTTTAGTACAATGAAGAAATGTATAAAACTGAGACAACAGAATACAGCAGGCAGTAGAACAATGAACACTAGTTTCTCGCTAGCGAGCTTGTAAGTAGGTAGGTAGGAGCTTATCGCTCCGAACGCTAATCGTCAACTGACTGACGAGGCGCGACGCGCGATCGCCGCTTTTATACTTAGTCCCAGACTCGATCTCGAATATTCTCGAAAATACTCGAGTCGGCGCCTTTGATAAACAAAAAGCAAAAATAAAAAGAGAAATATAAAAATTGCGTTGTAAACAATTCAGAGACGGCTTTTATCAAAGGGACTGCGCGCTCACAAGTATACAAGTATACATGTTGATACCAAACTTATGAGATATTGTACCAGCTATTGTAACACATGTTTATACAAATACAAATAAATAAATAAATATACCTACGCGCGGCCGCGGAGTCAAAACGTTCGACCAGAGAGAGGTGCTTTGATTTTTTTTCTAAATTCTTGAGGAACCCCTACAGAGGTATCGCGGAACCCTAGGGTTCCGCGGAACACACTTAGAGTATAGCTGGCCTAAACTAACCTAACTACTCCAACTGGATTCTTTGACTAACCTAAATAATATTGATTGGTCCAAAATATCGTGCGACCGCGCGCTGATTGGTTTAAAGGTGGCTTCAGTGTGAAGGAAGTAAAGGCAAAGAGTAATAGCGTCCAAGACTCGAGGTAAGAGGCTGCTCCACGTGGCCGGAAAGCGGGATCGACGTGTTTGTTTCTAACACAAGGTGTCACTCTAATTAGATCACGGTAGAGTGATATTCTCCTGAAAGGTTTTCTTTCGTCCAAAAGGGGCAATTACGTCGTGTGTGTTTGGGAATGCAACGAGATTGCATATCATAATGCTTTCTTATATGGCTTCCGTACGAGAATTGCAGTTTCCCGACAGCAGTGATTAGTTATTCTGACATCTTAGTAAAAGAAAGATGTTGTAGTTTAATTTTCAGAAATATTAATAAAAAAGTGTGTTGATTTTAAATGTAAACAATTGTGATTATTTAATCCAGCATCAAAGTAAAATAGACCCTTTCATTTATTTCATAGACAATATCCTTCAAGTGACCCCAAAAAAACAAAGTCAAAGTCAAAGTTAAAGTCGAAAGTAGCTTTATTGTATGAAGAAGATAGGTTCTCTTTTACAAAGCTGTCGGATAAAAATGTTATAAAATACAAAGTGTAACAATTTAAAAATAGATGACAATATAGAGGCCGTGAATACTATAATAGAGAAATATAGATAATACTATTTGGGTATCAAGTCATTTCCAGAATAGCTATAGGTATAGGTGCGGCCTTAGCACATTACCAACTGTTACATACAACATAATCCATTCAAAAATACAACGAACTGCAGTACTATGAAATAAGCGAGGATACAAACAAAAAAAATAATAATCAATTAGCTAACAAAATCAATTTCATTAAAGCTGTCGTACAAAGACTCCTCAACTGTATATTATGCGTTGGACACCAAGAGAGATTTTACCTCCCTTCTAAATTTTACACTGGTTTGAGCTTTTCTAATTTTAAGTAGGAGGTTATTAAATATTTTCTTTCCATTGTACATGATTGAATTTTTAGTTTGAGAAGAGTTAGGTATCGGCAAATTAACCCTATATAGCTGGCGAGTGTTGTGTACCGAAGTTAAGTTTATTTCATCCTTGAATATTTTAAAAATTAAGCAAGTAATTTCTAGTAGAAATATACAAGGTAGTGTCAAGATTTTATGAGAAACAAAATTCGGTCTACTAGAATCTCTAATTTTTGCCCTACACATATATTTTAGAGCCCTCTTTGTAAAACAAATATTTTATTGAAAAGATACCGAGTGCAAACCCCCCAAAAACATATGCCATACCTCAAATGCGATTCTATAAGTGAGAAATACGCGCTTCTAGTACTTTCGTAATCCAAGCTGATCGACACTACTCTAACGGCGTAACAGTTAGAAGCCAGCTTTTTGCTGAGGTAAGTAATATGGTGTTCAAATTTTAGCCTATTTTCTATATACATATACACCCAAAAATCTATTTACATTTTCATTCTTTAGTACCTGAGTGCCCAGCGTAATTTCGTTAAAATTACACTTGAAAGTCATTATGTTGGTTTTCCAATATTAAGAGTCAAACGATTTGCATCAGTCCATGTCTTTATCTTTGCGAGATCACTCTTTTTATTGGTTTCGAGCTCCTCTAAGTCTCTGCCCACCCACAGTACTGTTGCGTCGTCTGCAAATAGAGTAAATTTGCCCGCAAAATTAATTCCCACCAAGTCATTAATGTACAACAGAAACAGTGGAGGGCCGAGGACAGAACCCTGCGGCACTCCTGAAGTAACCTACAATCGATCCGAAGAATTATTGTTAAAATTTACTGATTGATATCGCCCAGACAAGTATAAATGAAACCACTCTAAAGCTATTCCTCTTATCCCATATCTCTCCAGTTTACACAGCAGTATTCTGTGATTGACGCAGTCAAAAGCTTTGACAAATCGCAGAACACCGCTACCGCCACTTCGGTATGATTGAACCCCAAATACCGCCTCTCGTGAAATGCAAATACGGCGTCGTTAGTACTTCTTGAATTCTGAAAGCCAAATTGTTTCGCACACAGTAAATTATATTTGCTTAGGAAAGACTTCAAACGCTCTTTCACGAGTTTTTCGAATATTTTTGATAATGTGGGAAGTAGGGAAATAGGTCTGAAATTTGAGGGCTTATTAGACTCTCCTCCTTTGTGTAAGGGTATTACCGTTGCAATCTTTAAACATGTTGGGAAATGTCCAGTAAGAAAGGAGTTGTTTATAGCATCTGATAGAGCCTCTAAAACGTTATCGGGAAGATGTAAAAAGATATTTAATGAGAGTCCATCCCACCCTAAAGAATTTTCGTTCTTTATTTCCTTAAAAATATCCTTAATCTCCATCACATTTGTAGGTCCAAGAAAAAATGATTGAGACACTGTTATGTTCCCCAGGAATTTTCTAGGGAGTGTTGTATCTGGTGACCCTGCTGGCTATGATTTTGGCTAGGTGAGTTTTAGGATTATCATCAGCTTACTGTAAAACTTGTGCTGTAATTCCATACTCTCTTCAGTTCAGAGCTGCAAAAGTTTTGTCATAAGGAGTTCTCCTATGAGGATATCGATGCTCATACACTCTTTCTGTGCCCTTACCATTTGACCTGCATTCAACGTAAATCAGTAACATATCTACTTTTTCTTAGTTAGTGTATTAAACCATTTTGATAGAAGATTTCTAATTTGTATAAATGACAACATCACAAGTACAATGAATCCAATGTCATAACCTGTCGAGGAGTTTCACTGCCGAAAAGGTATAACTATTTATACAACAAGTTACGAAATAAGGGTATTATAGGCATGCGACGTGAAAATTGTCCTACGAGGCGAAGCCGAGTTGGACAACACGTCAGAGTGACTAAAAGACATTGTTTCGTAACGAATGGTTTACAATATTTTTTCTACGGGCGTTTTATAATGAAAAACTTAATTTATTTTATTTCATACTGTATTGTAAAACACACCTTTACATATTTGAATTTAGTCCAGAAAATAAGGTTTTACAGCAAGAAGTCCGGTAATTTTTTTTACCGGACTAGTCCTGTAAAATTTCTTTACCGGACAGAAATTTGTAAGTTTTAGTTTAATCAATGTCAAACACATGATGTTTTCACCAGTAAATATAAGCACTTTTCAAATATACGACGCAGAATAAAACTTCATTATAATTTCAAAACATAATTATAATTTTTAACAGAACAGTATGAAATAAAATATTGTACGTCATTCGTCCGGCAAATCCTTTACAGTATTCGTTTCAAAATTCCAGACTCGGTTCTTTCGTCGCCTCGTCTCGAAACATTTCACTCATGCTGTAAAAGTTGATTTACCGGACTTATAACGTAAATATCAATTACCAAACATTTTATTACCTGTATTTCATTTACACCTTTCATGTCAAAAAAATGGACAATTGTCAAAAAAAATTCGAAAGAATTTTTTTGTCAAAAACTGCGGCAAATATTAAGTAAAAAATGAGTTATTTAGAAGACTCAGACATTGACAATGCCGCTAATGAGGCAATGGTGAACCTTGGACCCAAAAATCAAGGAGTTTATTTATAATAAATAGATAAAATTATAGAGTGTTTAGTTTTTAATTGTAAATAATCACTTTTAGGCACAGCGTGCTTAAAAGTTTTTTTAAAATGAGGTTATTTAAAAATCAAAACGACAATCAAAAAGGGGTTATTATAAAACGTCAGTAGAAAAAATTATTTTCTCTTGTGAGATATAGGTACCTTAAAATTAATAGAAATTATTGGATTTTACAGTTTTCTAAAAGCTTGTATTGCTTAGAAACGAGGGAAGTAATCGAACTAGGGTAAATGACAAATATAGTCTTAAAATTTAAAGTACTTTCAAAGGTACCTACTTTCGAAGTCCCTGCAATCAGTTTATGCCGTTCGAGCAAAAACTGTTATCATTAAAGTGTGCTTTGCATCTAAGCCTGTACTGCTTAGCGGTAGAGCATTATGAATCAATCAGTTATTTCGTCAACTTTAGCAGTAATTTTATTCATCGCTAATTTATCCTATTTTTTCAATAATTCACACAATGGGTTTTACGGAACAGCACAAAAAATTCATGGTTGAAGCGTATTTTCGAAACGGGATTAGAGTAAATGATGAGTGGCAATACAATCAGCGTTTGTGCCTGAACGATTTTCGCGAAACTTTTCCTAACGTCGCTTTTGCTGCTGGGGATTTTTATTATTGTCTGAGCAGAACCGTGACTCTGTTTAGGGAAACAGGTTCAGGTTAGTTAGTGCACTGATAAAACTGTGCTCCCTTAATCAAATAATCTGGTTTATTTGGTGAATAATTATTGGTAATAAATAAATGTGATTTTAATTAACTAAATTTGATTTAACTGAAATAAATTAGAGTATTTCGTTTTATTTGCAAAGTTATTTGACTGTTGGTTGATTTGTGTCAAATCATAGAACCCTTTAAACAAATATCTTACCAAAAAGCCACTAAAATAACAAAATCTAAATAACTAATTATTTAATCGAACTAATTTTTATTTAGGAACTAAATCCCGTTAATCGCTAGTTAAATCACCCAATAGAGAACTATTTAAATGTCTAGGTTATTTAAACTAAATAATTATGTATTTACATTAAATCGTTAATATAAAACAACCAAATATTTACAAATAACTAATTATTTAATCGAAGTACATTTCAAGTTAAGAACTAAATACCTTTAACTTTAATTTAAATCATTCATTGCCGAACTTTTCAAATAATTTGGTCATCCAAACTAATAATTAAGTATTTAAATGAACTCCTGTCGCCTACTTTGGGCTTTGAGTAATTTGATTGGTTTTACAAAAGTGGCCTGATCATCGCGTTTTGGTCATTGGTGTTCGATTTTGTCTTGTAGAAATTTATGAGTGAGAGTGAAATCTTCTTTGTTAGTGGCACAGAAGTTAGTGGTTCCATCAAAAATTAAAACGAAGATATGGGGAATACACGTAATATGAATAATTATTTAGAAGATTGGGGTATATCGAGGGGTATATCCCACATGTTAGATACTTTTCAAGGTAGGAAACTATATTTGAATATTTTAGTTACGCATGAAACGAGTTAAAAAAGTAAGATAAGAGGCAAAAAAAAAGATACTTGTAATACCTAATTGGAAATTTCGAACACAAAATCTTTTTAGAAAAATGTAGCCAGGTATTTATAAATCATGGCTACCTAGGTTACAAATAAGACAGTTTTTCTCAATTTTCACCATAATTCAATACCTATCAAACCTTTTAACGTAAAAAATATAATATAATTAATATAATATTAATAATTATTGTACCTAATATTTGCAAATTTGACTTTATTTAGTTTTTTATCAAAGTTATTAACTTCTCTATAATGTTTTAATGACGTATATTTTAAGGGGAACAACAACTAATGGTCGGTTTATACAGCAAGATAACATAACATAAAAATAAAATAAGAGTTGAATTTACAGATCTGCCATAAGACGTTTATAGAAATACATAACATAACATAAAAATAAGAAATAAAATAAGAGATGGTTATCTTTTAAATTTTATTTTATTTTTATGTGAAAATAGTTGTGCGCGTGCGCGTAATTTGTCATAACCTTTATTTTCGGCAAA
The DNA here is from genome assembly GCA_963920685.1 of Polydrusus tereticollis. Classification (NCBI taxonomy): domain Eukaryota; kingdom Metazoa; phylum Arthropoda; class Insecta; order Coleoptera; family Curculionidae; genus Polydrusus; species Polydrusus tereticollis. The sequence goes on along the minus strand of OY987326.1, from coordinate 38,227,627 downwards.
AATGTGTTTTTTTTCTGTTGGTTTGCCTTATTATTTGAACACTATAAACAATTTGATAAGGTTTGTGATTATTATGGTATAGGTACTGATTAAACCATATTCAATAGCAGCATTTCAATATTTCTTATTTTTATGTTACGTCTGTATAAACACGTACTTTGATAAAATAAGAACTGATTTGAATGAACATTCTGATCCATTGATAATTAAAAAAAGGTATTTAAACCAAATAAATTTATATTTGATCTAAATAAATATAAAAGACAAGTTAAACAATTATGTACTTGAATAAAAAAACAATCACTTTAATGGAAATCACCGGTTTATTTAAATCAAATCACTTAAATTGTTTAATTAAATAACGTTGTTGTTACGGCAAATACATGTAAAACAAAAGTAAAATAAATATGTACTTGTTAAAATATATATAAATATCAATCAAATAAACATTTTGTTAACTTAACTTTTAACCTATTTACCTTAAGTCATTGAAACGGCTTATTTAAGTTAGGTTTGTGTTAAGGAAATAAATATTTGCTTGAATTTTGTATTTAGTGATTAGTTCCAAATAAAAAGTAATTTGTTTCAAATCAGATGATACTAATTGAGGCAAATAATCTCTTGGTATTTTTCAAATACATATTTGTTTGGCTAATAGGAAACAAATATTTATTTGAGTCAACGGTAAATTTTTTTAACTCAAATAATTAATTTTATCAGTGTGCACAACATAAAAAAGGAGGTGTACGGACAGAAAAACTTGTTGCAAACTTATAAGCCAACAAAATATGTAAGACGCCTGTCTCAAGAAGTGGGAAGATCTTATGGAACATGCAAAACCATTCTTAAAAACAGTGAATTTGTTTCCTTATAAAGTGCAAGTATTTCAAGAAATACGAGCTGCAGATATCGAAAGACGCAGGAATTACCGTCAGTGGTTTACCCAAAAATTTATTGGAAATAAATGATTTATTAGACTTGACATTTTTTTAGTGATGAAGCCTGGATATGTGAATTCTCAGAATACACGCATGTGGAGTAGTAAAATTCCCCATTTTTTCGTAGCGTCCACATTGCTCCCTCAAAAAATTGCTATCTGGTTGGCTGCTTTCCGAAGAAGAATTATTTTCAACAGGACGGTGTAACCGCCCATACATTTGCCGAAACCATTAACTACTTACGTCGTCGACGACAGATTGATCGGTTTTCTAACAGACGTTGAATTCCCGTCCAAATCACCTTGTTTGACGGGTATGGATTATTTCATTTTTCTGATTCGAAGAACAATATTTTTGAAACACCAGTTGAAAATTTAGAACAGTTACAAGAAAGGGTTATCCGAGAATTTGGTAACATTTCTCCAAAGATGCTTGTTAACGCTTTCGAAAATATGAAGAGACATGCGACTTTATGCTTGGAGCATGGCATGGCGGTGGCAAGTTTGAATATATTTTAATAAGCCAATCCTAACTTATTGATTGAATTAAATGTGATGGCGACATTACGATATTTTTATAGTTTAGGTAATACAGCGAACACCGGCAAATTATTATATGGCATTGACAAACCGAAAAGTAGCGTATTATTAGTATACAGGGTGTACCAAATTAAGTGTGCACCATTGCTAACTTTTTTATTATTGGAGATACAAAGTCGGTTAAATTAGCAAAGTAGTAGCATTTTTTCCGTTAATTAAAATGGGGACAGCAGAAAAATAATTGGATATAACGTTTCTGAATAAATGAGGAAAATGTATTTTTTTAAAATGGCACACCCTGTATATTTTTTACCGAAACGTTTGTCAATCGTATACGGGATAAAAAAGTTCATATGCAATATTGGCCTAAAATTGAAAAAACATCAACACAGCCATGGAAATAAAAAATGGTTTGCCTTTGACGTTTTTATCGAGACTGCCAAAAACAAAAACGAATTAATTTATTTAGTTCAGAAATTAAATGTCGATTTTATTTTCAGCGAAAGAAATAAAAAAAAAACTATATTAAATGATCAAACACACCACCGTTTTGTTCAATACATTTGATGACATTCTTTAATACACGTTTTGTAGCTTTTAAAACTGATCTGCCATCGATTGATGCTATAATGCGTCTAATGTTGTCTTGAAGTTCGACCAGATACGCATACTTATCTCGTTTTAAAGACTTCGTCTTCGACATACCCCCAGAAGTAAAAGTCTAATGGAGTTACGTCAGGAGACCTTGGGCCTTGGGGGCTAACGTATCGGACTATTTGTTGCCATTCACCTATCTCTGAAAAGCCTTTCTAACAATATTCTCACTTCGTGAAACTGATAAGGAGGAGCTCCATCTTGTTGAAAATAAATTTGGTTACGATCCTCTAAGTTCACATCATCTAAATATTCTTCCAGTAATTCTAACAACATATTACCGTATCCCCTGCCGGTCAAAGTACCTTCATAAAAAATTGGCCCGATAGTTTGGCTATAAGACCACATCAAACAGTAATGCTAAATCTTACTTGCGGATTTCTGGGAACAGCAATAAACAAATTTGTTCTAGACCAATAGTGCATGTTTTTACGATTAAACATACCCCTATTTGAAAAGGTCGCTTCATCGCTCCATAAAATCTTCTTTAAAAAGTTAGGATTTTGCCTACCATAATATCTTCTATCCATTGGCAAAAGATGAGTCTTCTTTCAGTGTCACCAGGTAATAATGTTTGCACTGGTTGGTACTTATAAGGTACAAACTTATTTTTTTTTAGAATCCTCCAGATTGTAAATAAACTGAAACCACTGTCTCTTACCAAATCTCTACACCCTGTATAGTACATTTTCATTGAGGGCGCTTTAAGTATAGCTAAGTATGAGCTATTCCATTAAGGAAAAAGGAACTATGATCAGTGGCTGAAATGTTTTCAGTTCAATTCCTTATTTGATAAGCATATCCCTTCCATTTCACTAATTAAACTTATCATTAGTAAATTTGAGTCCAAAGGCACTGTATTTAACTGTAAATGCTCAACTCAGAATGTCAATAGAGTTGAAGAAGATCTTGATATTTTACTGCACGTGGAGAAAAATAAAAGTATTAGCGCGAGATTCCTTGGGCAAGCCGTAGGAAAACATCAAACCACAGTGTTGCGCACTTTAAAAAAACATAAATATTTTCCTTATCAGTATGAAAAGCATCAAAAGCTACGGCAAGATGATGAAGAACGGAGAATGGTATTCTGTTTTGAGGTAATGGAAAAACGAAATAATGATAGGGATTTTTTGGGAAATATTTGTTTTACTGATGATTGTACAGGGTTATCCAACCAAGACTAGACAAGGCGATTTTTTGACTTTTCCTGTACTTTTATGAAAAAACTGAAATAGCCATCTTAAGTCATTTTCTCCCGCGAATTCGAATATCTTCAGCAAAAAACAATTGAACATCAAACAAAAGTACTAGGGGTCACTTTGATATTTTTTTAAATGGGATGCCGTATTTTTAATGAGCTTATCCGATTTCTCATATAAATTTTGATCTAAAATGTTGGATTTTTAATTCAAAAACGCCTTTTTTCTTCAGTTTTAAATTCGGAAAATGTTTGTCTACCGTAAGATTAATACCTGATAGATGGATACCCGTTTCACCTGTTCACCCTTTAACCTGCTTTAAAGCGTCCGTCAGTTAGACAAAATCAAGTTTCAAATTTCTATATATTTTTCACGAATTAATTACAAATAATGAAATATTCTTTAGAAGAACGGCTAAATGTAATAAAATTATATTACAAAAGTGGAGAGAATGCTCGACAAACACAAAGAACATTTTTTGAGAGTTTCCAGAGACACATTTCAGTGGATACAATTCTCAGAATTAAGACCCTATTTGAAGAAAGTAAGACATTGAAAGATAAGCCAAGAAAGATGAAAAGACGGAATATAAGGGATCGAGCTATTGTTCAATATTTTACTATAAATCCGAAGAGTTCTATTCCGCAAGCGGTACGAGAAGTAAGGTATGGTCCAGGGCTCCGGAGAGTAAGCTATGGAACAGTTCACAGAACTTTAAAAAAATGTGGTCTAAAACCATATTGCATCCTTCCCGTTCAATACTTAACACAGCTTCAAAAAGAACTGCGATTTCGATTTGTTGCTTCAATGCTGATGAGAGAGCAAGACGAAGATTATAATTTATATAATAAAATTCTATGGAGTGACGAAGCGTCATTTACAACATCGGGGGTATACAATCGGAAAAATACAAGATACTGGGCAGCAGTTAACCCTCATAGATATGAAATGATAAAGTTTCAAGGTTGGAGCTCACTTAATGTTTGGTGTGGGATGTTAGAAAATCGAATTATTGGACCACTATTTTATCGTGGCTCTTTAACAGGCCAAAGATACCTCCATTTTCTTCATAACGATATCGAGGATTTCTTGGAAAGGTTGCCATTGCAAGCCTACAACAATATCATTTGGCAGCAGGATGGTGCTCCGCCTCATGCAGTTCGAGAAGTGGTAACATACCTAAACGAGCGTTACAATCAGTGGATTGGCCGTAACGGAACAATTCATTGGCCACCAAATAGCCCCGATATCACGCCAATGGATACATTTTTATGGGGTCATTTAAAAAATGTAGTTTATCAACGACCCAACAGAAGTCTGGAGGACATTCAGCAAAAAATTATAAATGAAATTAATAGACTTAATCAGGACCAAAATATTGTAAGAGATTCTTTGGAGAGATTGAAAAGGGGGCATCGGTCATGTTTTGAAAATAATGGAGGACACATAGAACAATTATATTATTAAGATTAAAGTTATTCACTTTAGTTTATAGTTTTTTCTAATATGTCATACTTTTTTATACGTAAGCAATAATAGATTTGCAAAAACTACTAAATTTGTAATTAATTCGTGAAAAATATATAGAAATTTGAAACTTGATTATTTTGTCTAACTGACGGACGCTTTAAAGCAGGTTAAAGGGTGAACAGGTGAAACGGGTATCCATCTATCAGGTATTAATCTTACGGTAGACGAACATTTTCCGAATTTAAAACTGAAGAAAAAAGGCGTTTTTGAATTAAAAATCCAACATTTTAGATCAAAATTTATATGAGAAATCGGATAAGCTCATTAAAAATACGGCATCCCATTTAAAAAAATATCAAAGTGACCCCTAGTACTTTTGTTTGATGTTCAATTGTTTTTTGCTGAAGATATTCGAATTCGCGGGAGAAAATGACTGAAGATGGCTATTTCAGTTTTTTTATAAAAGTACAGGAAAAGTCAAAAAATCGCCTTGTCCAGTCTTGGTTGGATAACCCTGTACATTCACCCACAACAACGAACCAAATGTTTAAAATTGCCGGTATTGCAGCCAAGAAAATGAACATTGTCTTGTTCATACTCGGATGCAACATCCAGAGAAAATAAATGTTTGGGCGGGAATTGTAGGGCATCACATTATTGGACTATTTTTTTATGAAAGGCAACCTTTCAGCAGTAATCTATTTAGACTTGCTACAAAGTCGAATTGAACCCACACTAGAAGAAGTTGTATGCGCAAATCAGGAGAACAGGAGATCTGGTATCAAATGGATGGTTATCCTGCCCATAATTCTCTCATGGTTAGGGAATACTTGCAAAATATTTTTCACAGAAATATTATTGGCCCACGGCATCTAATCCTTTGGTCAGCCAGGTCTCCTGACCTTTCGTCACACGACTTCTTCCTGTGGAGCCACTTAAAAAATTTTATTTATTAAGATGTAAAATTTAAAAATCTAGACCAGCTAAAAAACTGTATTTCCTTAGAATATTACAAAATTTCTCAATATCAACTCAGTAATGTTAGAAATGAATTTTATTATCGGTTAGGATATTGTTTAGCTGTTAATGGAGGGTTGTTTGAACATTCAATTAATTAATGTTTTGTGAAAATCTGTAGTCTTAGGTATGTTATGTTAAATTAAATTCTTGGTATGGAAAATATAATGGTGTCTTTTATTTTGGATGTGTGATTGCCGAATTGGTGAAACAAAAATGTGGTTTTAATGTGAAATAACTTTTATTCGTTATGTCCAGCTTTACGTCAATTTTTGACAATAGCGCGATAGAAATTATTTGCCGGTGTTTGCAACCACATTTAATTGAATAAGTTATAATTGGCTTATTAAAATTTGTTTAAACTTGGCACATGGGTTTATTATATCGGTCTCTTCAAATAATTGTAATACAATTTTTCTCTAAAATGTACAGGGGAGCCAATATTTATCCACCTCAAAATTTACATGGGATTTCTTATATTCAACTAAGGCCCGGCTTATTAATGTGCTGGCAAAGTCTTTGGCATAATTATTCTGCTGTTATTGAAAAAAATCCGTTTATTAATCTCCTGATAGCATTAACAGCAAGATAAGAAATCCTTGCCAGTAGAATAATTTACCCAGCAGAAAACTTGGATGTTAACAGTTTGCCAGTGAGTTAAAAGTTAAAAAAAAATGCTATACCTAACCTCAATTTTAATAATTTTTGGCCAATGTGCAAAAATAATGGAATGTCTTTTTTAATGTCAACATTTTTTCGGATGAATCGAATTCAGATGATGATTTGGAAGAATATGTTAATATAGTATTGACAAGACCAAGGATTTTTCACCACCGCCCAAATCACATAAATTACTGGGATGATACGGATTTTGTCAATCGTTTTGGATTGTCTAAGGATACCGTGCGCCTTTATTTACATCGAATAGAAAATATGATTCGCTATCCTACAGATAGGTAAGTATAATAGGCTTTTAGTTGCAATTATTATTTATTACGCTCAACTATTCTGCTCGATGCAGTCATAAGAGTTTTAATGTTACAATAGATACTTTGATCTTGACCGGTTTTTCTTTATTTTATAGGAACTGTGCTCTAAGCCCTTTGCAACAATTCCTGCTTTGTCTTCGCTTCTATGCTGCTGGAGAGTTTATGATTTCGTCCGGGGATCATGCTTTTGTGCATAAATCTACAGTATTGAATATAGTAAGAAGGGTCACAAATGCAACCTGCTCCGTAAATAATGAATATGTAAGTTTTCCTACAGCTCCTGAAGAAGTAACCATAATTCAGCAAGGATTTTTTGACATTGCAAGATTTCCTAGAGTACCTAATTTTATTAGTAGATGGAACTCATGTAAAAATACAGAGCCCTGGAGGAGATCAGGCAGAATATTAAAGAAATAGAAAAGGTTCTTTTTTCACTGCGATCATGATTTAAAAGTTCGAAATATTGTTGCTTGGTGGCCTAGATCAACTCATTATATGATAGTGTATATGAATTCCAATCTCAAGTGGCGATTAGGAAATTTTGAAAACTGTCTAATTTTAGGGGATAGTGGATATGCAGTAAATTAAAATTTTATGACTCCCTTAAATAACCCATTAGTGTTGCCGAGAGAGGATATCAGGAGTCCCTTGTTAGAACAAGAAATGCAATCGAAAGATGTATAGGAGTATGTAAGAGGAGATTTCCTTGTTTAGCATTGGGGCTGAGAACTAAATTGAAGTTAACGCAAGTGTTAGATTTTAAGTTAATATATTTAACTTAAAATCTAACATGCCTTGAAGAACTTCTTCAACATTCCATTTCACTAATTGGAAGAGGACAAATCTTTGAAAAAGCACGTTTTATTGCGCCGTTCGACGTTCTTACACTTACGACGCGATTCACATGCTCTTTTCCAGCATGCACGGCTACAACACGTCCCAGGCGCCACTGCAATGCAGGGGTATTATCTTCCTTGATGAGGACCAAAGCTCCTGCCTGTAGTTGGGACTGGGTTGACTTCCATTTTACTCTTTGCTGGAGTTCACTTACGTATTCTTTATTCCATCGAGTCCAGAAGTTCTGCTTAAGCTGCTGAACACGCTGATACCTTGACAATCTGGATTCGGGAATATGCGACAAATCTGGATCTGGTAGCTCGGTGAGAGTTTTTCCAACGAGAAAGTGAGCAGGGGTTAAGGGAGTTAAATCGTTGGGATCGGACGATAAGGGAAACATAGGACGGGAATTTAGAATAGATTCTATTTGCGCCAGCAAAGTATATAGCTCCTCAAAGTCCAAATTAGCACCCCCTGCAATACGCTTTAAGTGAAACTTCGATGATTTAACACCTGCCTCCCATAATCCGCCAAAATGCGGCGAGTACCTATGCGGGAATATGATGAAATTGCACGTTTTCCCTCGCATAAGATTCTGTTAAAAGGTCTCTATTTTCGCGCAAAAACTCACCCAATTCCCTCAATTCACGATTGGCGCCGATAAAATTCAACCCATTATCGCAATAGACGTGACTAGGTTTGCCACGCCTTGCTACGAATCTTCTAAAAGCCATTATAAAAGCCTGGCTAGTTAGATCCGTTACTAGCTCTAAATGTATTGCCTTGGTCGCAAAGCAAACAAATACGCTGACATAAGACTTGGAAAGTTTTGCTCCTCGACCTTTGCGATCCTTTATAGTCAAAGGACTCATATAATCTACGCCAACAATATCAAATACTTGCCCTGAGATCAACCTACGTTTTGGCAAGTCGCCCATTATTGGTTGAGTCACAGATGGATTAAAACGAAAACATTTATGACATTTTCGCACTGTTATTTTAGATAAATTACGCCCAGCTATAGGCCAGAATTTTTCTCTTATAGATCCCAACATCAGTTGAGGTCCGGCATGCAATAATCGCAAATGTTCGTATTCGAAAATAAGCCTTGCAATGCGATGCTTAGACGAAATCAACATAGGATGTTTTTTATCAAATCCGTAATCCGAATTACCTAAACGACCACCCACTCTTATAACACCATTTTTTATGAAGGGATTCAAACTTAAAAGCTTCAAGACCTCTTGAATGAAAATAATTTTTGCTCGCACGGTATTATTGAAGCGTCGTGAAGCCCAGGGCGTTGAAAGGGTGGCATTGATGTTATCTCAAAGAAATACAAAGTGACCCTACCTAACGATGGCTTTTTAGGAAATAAAAATATATCCATTCGTTTTCAAGATATAGGACCTCGGAATTTTAAGTGTAAAAGTCTGTATAGAACTCTATTCGATAAATCAACCTAAATAAATATGCAGAAAAATGTAAGAAGATTAGAATAACGAAAAATTGCCTACTTAGAATTCATGTAATTAAAAACACAGGAAACAACATGCTCTGTTCCAGTCGATCAATTTGTCTTTGGAAACATACACCAATATCGACGACAAAATCTAAATGAACTAAGAATTTACGCATACGTTACATTTTATCGCGGATACATTCGGAAACAGAAATATCTATGTGAATGAAGATATTGCACTGCTTACACAGAAGAATATGTTACCTAATCTTCTCGTATAAAAACTAGATAGCGAATTTTTAAGGCTCATTGTTTGCTAAGCATTTTAATAGCTCATAAGAGAGTAATTTGGTTAAAGGTATTGTTGTAAAGTGCAATTATTTTAATAATGAGTTATTGGAGATATGTGCCGCTAGCATTTTATGGATTTTTTTTGATTCAATATGTTTTATGTGTAAGTGTTATGTAAATTTTATGATTAGGTACTAAAAATTATTTTTTATTTTAACAACAAATTAATGCCATGTTATCATAAATAATTAAGTATTCTTTAATCCTTTGTGGCATTAAATAAGTCTTCCCATGTGATTGCGATTATTTGTTGGTTTTAAGTTTCTAAACCCTGAGGGGGTTAACGGGGTATACGTTGAGTTAAACTTTTTTTGAATACAATAATAAAAACTGCTTGGAGCCGAATGATTTTGATATTTATTTGACCTACTATTTTTGTTTATTCCTGATGGCTTTTTAAGTGAATTTTTAATATATTAGTTTTACTATTTTAGATTAAATTTTTTTAATCCCTGTTGCGGGTGAGATTTCCGCGTTTCATATTTTTCCACACTAAAAATGTTCGGTTTTTAATATTTTAATTACAATTTTAACCCGAGGTTTTTCATATTTTTGCATTTTAATTTTATTAAGCATATAGATAAAATGAAATGCACATAAAAAAGAACTTGGATACTATAAATATCTAATTTACGAGTTTTAAAACCTATTTTAATGTACAGTTTTCCCTCTTACTTAAAGCTATACCTTATAATAAAAAAGAGAAGGAGCAGAATGAGAGAGAAACAGTTTTTTATGCTTTATTTTTATACGTATATAGAAATCTTAATCTGTTTTATAAATAATGTTGAGTTTTCAATCGTTTTAATTATTTTGTTGGAAATTAGTCGAGGACCATTTGCGAATAAATGTTTTTGGATATATTATATATTTCGTACAAACTGTATTTGGAAGATATCTTAAGATCAAATATTGTAAGAATACTTTTCAAATTATGGAATCAGGTAACTTTAAAATACGATATATTACTTTTTTTTAATAGTACTCTTTTGAAGAAGCAACTGTGTTGCGAAACATATGTCGAGTCAAAATAAAAATCTGTGGAAAGTGTAAAATTACTTTTAGTTTAAAATGTATTATTATATTTGACTTTTCAATGTTCGGCGCTATACTAAGCCAGTTTAAAGTATTTAATTTTAACTTTTTAGATGTTAAATATTCTCCTTTATTCTGGAGAAGTCGTAAACAGTTAATTTATTCTTTATTACAAGCTAACAATAGAGAATTGCAGTAGGTAACGAGCGGATGGACAATTATTGTATTATAAATCAAGTTTAGAGTTTAGCCCAGTAACTTAAATTTTCAGATACTCTACAAAAAACATCTTTTTATCAATGTTTTTAAATATTATCCTAACTATTTTATTGGTATTGATGCAAATATTATAGTAACCTTTCTATAAATGAATTACAGTGCAACCTTCTGCTTGAGTACCATAGATTTTGTTTTTTTTTTCAGAATTTTATTTCAATTTATTAATACACAGTCAGTTATATAATGATAATTCTAATTTAATATCATTGAGAATTTGTCCACAGTGCATCGTCGGCAAATAGACTTAAATACGATTTTTTTAATACTTTATGAAGATCATGTATGTAAAAGATTACTAAAGGCAATAATAACATGTTAATATGTCTCCGGATGGGGTACCGCACTCCAGACTTTCGTATTTTTGATTTTTTGAGAAATGGTCACTCTGATAAAAAGTTATGTAAGTTATACAGGGTGTCAATTTGAAAACTTTCAATGCAAATATCTCGAATACTACAAAAGTTAACAACGCAATTTGGTATAAATGTTATTTGGGTAGGGGGAGCTAGGAACACCATACTTTAGTCAAGGGGTGAGTCATCCCCTAGGCGCCCCACATCACAACTTTAAAATTTCAAATAGCACCCCCTTTGTTATACCTCAAATGAAAGGTCTCACTGAGTAGTATTTAGCTGCACAAGAAAAATCGATAGAAAAGAAAATTTGTAATTTGAATAAAATTGAAAATGAAAAAAATGAATTCATTTTGTTGTAAAAAATAGTACAACCTATTTTTAAATCAAAATCAGCTGGATATTGCCGGAAATAGGAACTTAGATGAAAATTTGTTACATTTTCAACAAGATTCAATATTTCAATATTTTTATAAATTACAAAGTTTTGTTTTATTCAAATTACAAATTTTCTTTTTTATCGATTTTTCTTGTGCAGCTAAATACTACTCAGTGAGACCTTTTATTTGAAGTATGAGAAAGGGGGTGGTGCTATTTGAAATTGTAAAGTGTTGTTGTGGGGCGCCTAGGGGTTACTGACCCCCAACTAAAGTATGGTGGCTCTAGTTCCCCCCACCCAGATAACATTTATACCAAATCGCGTTTTCTAACTTTGTAGTTTTCGAGATATTTACATTGAAAGTTTTTAAATTGACACCCTGCATATTACTTGATGTTTAAACATTTAAAAATATGAAATTAATTAAATAAAGTAGGATTATTTATCTAAAATGTATTTAACACAGTTGTTTAGGTTAGTTCAACATAGAAACATACCATAAAATTGAATTTTTATTTAGAAAATCAGATACTTAATACATTCGAACTCGACTTTTTTTCATCATTATAAATGCATGAGGCACATCTTTTTTTAACATTTTAAAAAAGTAGATCAGAGTGAAAAGAAGTTCCATAAGGGTTCACATCGTTTTTTTAAGACTTAAAAATATGAGCGAGGTAAAGTAAGCGCCACAAATATAACATTATTGTTTACATTTCTGTTTTCTGTATAAAAACTCCAGCAAAATATACCGTCTCTATGCGGCATGCATTACGGGTTAAAATGTGAGGTTTCGGCGAGCGCCTTACTGGGAACTTAAAAGCCAGATGCCGCCGAGTACGATTAGGATAGACGTGAGCTGTCCTCGCATCTATTTTTTTTTAACGTAGTATAGATAAGAACAGAGCGAAGCCGTATCGGCGCTTTGCCCGTAACGATATAAAATACTGTCAATAGGTCGAGTTTTACATGCTTGCAATTTCTAACTGATTTAGTCAATGAGAAACGGAAGATGAGCTTTGAAGGCCAATAGAATATCTACAAGAGGTAATTAGACAGAACTTTCTTGGTGTCCACGTTGTTACCCGGGTGTTGTCGCTTCCTTTGATACATTTTTTGCTGGAGTTTTTATGCCAATATTTAAATGTGAACGATAATGTTATATTTGTGGCGCTTCCTTTATAGTTAGAGCCGCGGTGACAAAAATGCCTTGAAACTCCCAAACGGGTGAGAAGCACGTTTTTGTATAGTTCGAGTGTCGTTCTCGAAATCCGTGTTATCAAGAAGGAGTCTGGCGCTCGGTGGTGAGCGGATATAATATTGTTTCCAAATTTTGACCAGCGGTTTAAAAAAACATTTCCCAAACGGATGAAACTTATTGGGAAATGTTTTTTTAAACCGCTGGTCAAAATTTGGAAAAAATGTTATAGCCGCTCACCACCGAGCGCCAGACCCCTACTCGACAACACGAATTTCGAGAACGACATTCGAACTATACAAAAACGTGCTTCTCATCCGTTTGGGAGTTCCAATGCATTTTTGTCACCGCGGCTCTAACTATTACCTATTTTATTTATGATTACCTTAATATTTTTAAAAGTTTTTATAGCTTTAAAAGATAAGCGTTACTTTTTATCATAGTGACTTTTTTTCAAACATTTAAAAATAAGGAGGTTTACTACAGTGCGGGGACACACTGTATAAGCACAGGCAAGTATAGCTTCTGTGGTATAAAATATCAGGTTTTTATTATTCATTTATTCAATTATTTATTTTCATTTCCGAAACTTTTTGATATTTCGATAATCAATAAGATTTTTTTTTATTTAGTAATTTTTGTCTCTAATGGCTTGATTGCTATAACTTTGGGCCATTAAAAGTTAAGCTGGTAGAGACTATAATAAACATTCTTGATGTTTATCAGCAAGGGCCACGATACTCATTGTTACACCACTGTTTAAGATAATTTAGTATTCGGACACCATATTATTACCTCAGTAGGATTTCCACACGGCTAACCATCCTAATTTTAAATATTTGAAAAAGAAGATGAATTTGTTGTATCACCTACTTGTATTGTTTCGCTTTGTTGCAAAACAATCCTGCATCACTGGGTCACGGCAGAATGGGTTGCGGACAACGATGCTCCGGTGTGAATCTAGTTCGCATTGTCAATAAAAAATGTTTCATTTTAATTAGTTTAAAACTGTGATGACATCTAAACGAAGTTTATAATTTGGATTCACAGGTATTTACTGCGAAACTCTGCTGCTGAAATGAATTATAGTGCAAGTTCACTAGATTGACTAAATAGGAGTATTATTGCGTGTAAATTAATAGAATATAATTTTTTGTAATTGGATCGTTGATAAATTAAAACAAAAAATGTTAAAATTCCCACAAACATTGGACTGAACGCAACGATTTTAGTCAAATGTGTAAAAACATTTCCAAAACAACTTTTCAAGTAGATTTCAGCCGTACAATTAGATTTTGGACACGACGTTCCGGTTTTCTAAAACCATCATCAGGTTTTCAACCAAAGAGTTGGTAAACAAATCAAAACTGCCTTAAAAAAACAAGAGAATAGGCTTCCGTTAATAGTAGAGACCTAGTAAAGTGAGTTCTTAGGTTGTTTGGCTGGTATAGACGGAAAACCTAGTAAATTGCAAATTCAAATATGTTTTGTTTGAAAAGCCTAACCCGGTTTAGTAATAATTTATTTTGTTTACTTCAATTTTGTTTAAGAAAAACATTACAAAGGTCCGTACTAGTTCTTTTCTCTAGGAATTACATAAATGGTTTAATTTCTTTACATTGGAAGTTTTTGGCATCCCACTTTACTATTTTTATATCCGAAAAATAAACACACAGAAAGCTAGCCTAAGTAAGTATTACCTTTTTGTTACTGTGCCTTTTACATTGTCCGTTTCTTTCTTAAGACTCTTTGCTAGGTTTAAATTTTGAAGCAAGCAACAATACTAGCTTTTTCCTCGGTACAATGAATGGAACTGACACAACTAAACTTTTTAGAGAAAAAGAATTATTACCGACTATTATATTATTAATAATATAATAATAATAATATTAAACTTATTTTCCTTAATTATTGTTTCCTGAAAAGTCATCAAAAATTACTACTTACTAGGTTTTCTCGAGGTTTTTCCTTTTGACGGGAGAGGTACCTTATTACTTATTTGAGAGGTTGTTCATTTTTATTAATACATTTCTAACACTTTTTTAAGACATTATTTCGTTGCATGGGCCCAAAGACTTTTAAAAGGAAATTGAATTATACAGGGTGTTTCAAAACAAATGCAAAAAAATTCAAAGAGGCGATTCCTTGTTTAAAATTAAGGGTAGTTTGTTTGTTTGTTTTCGTGTCTTGCTTCGTTTTCGAGCGAGAGAAAAAATAAAAACCGCATGTACAAAAAAATACCTATGTATTTCAAAGTTAATTAAAACATTTAAATTAAAAATAAAATTATTTTTTTTAATAAAGATACTAAAAGAAATGTAACAGCTAATCAAGGCAAATGCTGAAATTGGCCACCTTTTGATAAAACGCACGATTTTATTTTTATTTTATTTATTTATTTTATTAATTAACGGGCAATGCCCAATTTCACAAAAAATACAATAAAGTAAAGTCATATTTCTAACACAGAGTTACGTACCTACATACTAATAAGTAATTATTATTGAAACAAAAGAACAGGAATTGATCATGTACGGAAGTGCAAAACAAAAAAGAAGAACAAAAATAGAAAAAAAATGTATTTATTTATTTAAGATTTTCGAAAAATTGGAGATTCGAGATTTCAAATTGAGTCGCGAAGCTGCTTCATAAACACGGAATTGGTTGAGAAAAAATCGAGTGCAGGATGCTCATTGGCTAGTCTACTCGACCTGGATATAAAGGTATTTTGGCCATAGTTAGTTCTGTGTGCAGGTATTGAGAAGGTACACCTTAATCTTGTTTCCCTTGAAGGAACATGAAAACCTATTTTATTCAGCAGAAGCGGGCAGTTATATTTATTGTTTAGTATATTGTACAGAATTTTAAGATCCTTAGAATTCCGACGCTCTTCAAGGGTTTTAAGTTGAATGTTAGATTCCAACTGAGAGTAAGTTAGTTCAGGCATGTTGAGTTTAAAAGCTATGTACCTTAGAAATTTATGCTGAACTCTTTCTATATTAAGAATGTGAGTATTATATCGGGGATTCCAGACACTAGAGGCATATTCGAGGTGACTTCTTATTAATGAGCAGTAAAGTTGTTTAATAGCATTTGTGTTGGTAAACTCGGAAGTAACTCGCTTTACAAAACCGAGAAGTTGTAGTGACTTTGATATTACGGATTGTATATGAGGGACAAAAGTAAATTTTGAATCCATAAGTACGCCTAGATCCTTAATTAGAGGGACACTGAAAAGTGGAGTATCTCCAATGAAGTAGGCCTGCCGAAGCGCTTCTCTGGATTTGTGGAAAATGACCAAATGGCACTTTGATACATTCAACTCCATACCATTGTTATCACACCAGGTTACTAAGTGGTTCAAGTCGGACTGAAGTTTTAGGCAGTCATTTGAAGAGGACACCTCTGTGTATAATTTTAAATCATCCGCAAAAAAGAGAAACTGACTATGCTCAAAGCAAGATCCCAAGTCGTTTATAAACAAGTTGAAGAGAAGGGGTCCCAAGTGTGAGCCCTGGGGAACGAACGGATGGAACCTGAATACTTTTTGAGTGAAAGTTGTTAAATCGAACGGTCTGGGAACGACCTGTCAAGTAACTCTGAATCCAGCAGAGCAATGTACCACCCACACCGACACCCTCCAACTTGGATAAAAGAACAGAGTGATTTACCCTATCGAACGCCTTGGAGAAATCTGTGTAGACAGAATGAACCTGAGAGCCCCTCTCCAAGGCATCGGAGACATTTGCAATCGTTTCATCACTGATTCTCTTACACGTTCAAAAATGCCTGCATTATTTTCGTATCGCATTGCAACTTTCAATAACGCACACGTACCGCTCCCAGAGCGCCATAAAGGATTTATCCTGCAGTGCTGTGCCTTATCACAAAAAAAAAATTCGAATTCCTAAGTCGTTTTCATCTTATACAAGAGACTTTAGGTAACCCCATGCTGAACTGTTTCGTGGGGTTCATTTTTTACATACCATCAAAAATAAATATTTAGGTATCGGGGGACCTAGCATGCCAACTGGTTCACCCTTTGAAAAAACTTTATTATCAAATTAACGGAGTTTGGACTTCTCGAACCTTATGTACTAACCTTTTAAGCATGAAATACAATATGGTGCCCTTTATGAAAAATAAACTGGATAAAGGTTAAAAAGAAAACAAACTGTCGGCGTCGTATGAAAAACCTAATAAAATTGTAGAACTGATATCTACTTGAAAAGTTTCTATGGCAATATTTTTACAGATTTAAAAATTAGTTAAAAATAAGAAAGTTACAGCATAATTTCGAAAATGCAGCCTTCTTTATTAAAAAAGCATATTGCCTGCGCGTTTCGGTTATATTCCGTCATCGGGGCATGTAGCTTACAATTTGGGAACTGGGAACAACCAGAAACACAAAATGATAACAATGTTAAAAGAAATTTTAAATGTAACACAAGTGTATTGTTATCTATTTTTTTTGGATGTTCTTAATTGTTTTATAAAGTTGCCAAATTTTAAGCTACATGCCCCGATAATGGAACATAACCGAAACCCGTAGGAAATATTATTTTTTAATAAAGAAGGCTGAAAGGCTCAAATAGTTGGCTTTAATTCAGTAAGTTATGCCTCTTCTAGAGAGTAGATACGATTTTGTTAAACATACAAGTTCGATATACATACATGCAACAAGGGGATACCTTCTACGCGTTCATGTTAGAAAACGAGCCGCTTGCGGCGAGTTTTATAACGGAGAAGTGCGCTAATAGCTTTACAAAACGTGTGCTTTATACTATTTTTTCTATTTTAGCATTTTTTTCAATAAATAAATCCATATTTAAAAAGAAAATAAAACATACAAGTTTTTAGGCTTAAATTTTATGTTGGTAATACAATCAAATTATTTATCATAGTAGCCTTGAATTCAACAAATAATTTTATTTCCATGTCAGCCATTGTGTCACAAAGTTGTCTAATTTTTCTATTACACAAATCACCGAAATAAATTTAGATACGTAAGCTGGGCGTTCCCGCCAACCATTAATATTTTGTTTGGATCGCATTTCGTAGATGGCGCCGGTAGTGGCATCGCTCAATTTGGTTTAGTTAAGCTCGTATAGAGAGCACCACGTTCATTTGCGATTTGCGATCGAGAAGAACCACCCTCCCAAATTTCGTTGTTGTCAAAAATTTGAAGTGTATTGTCAATTTTTTATTCTCGATATTCTTTTAAGTTGTGTTGAATTTTAATGCCGTTTGTGATCGTTCGGTCTCTGTGTGTACTATTAACGTGTTTTTTGATAGTTGTTTTGACTTTTTGTTTAGTTTAAGTGTGTGTTTCGGTTTGTTTAGTTAAAGTTCGCGTATTTATTTTGCGTTATGGAAGACTACGCACCTCTTCGTTAAAACCTAAAAAATGTTGTGTTCCAAACTGTTTAAATAAACATGGCATGCGACACCGCTTGCCAAAATAATTTTTCATCATAAAAATAATGTTTTATTACCTATTTCGCTTTATTTTAGTCAGCTGTATTTTTTTAAATAGGTATTGTTGGTTTAAATTATTCCTTTTTTGCTACTTTTTATTGGAGCTCTTAGATATACGTTATTTGTTACTTTACCAACAAGGTATTTACTCCAAACTTAAAATATGAGTTACAAATAACGTGTATCCCTGAACTAAAAATAAAAGCAGAAAAAAATGAATATTTAAACCAAGGAATATTTTAAATTTTAAAGCGGCACCAATACCTACCGATAAAACAGATTTCATCAAATCTTGGTAAAACAGTTTTCTTTATTTTTACCCATAGTTGCCAAACAGATTTCTTTCTGTCTCGCGTGTTTCGGATCGCAAATACTAGGACATCAGCGCCAATTAGTTTTTGACAGCTCTAAGAGTCCAGTTGCGTATCTAAATTTATTTCAGTGATTTGTGTTCTATTATATCTACATAATTTTAAAATATGGAGCAAGATGAGTTTAGTTTAACTCCCCCAAAGTTAACGGAAATTGAGGTAAATTTTATAGTTCTATGTTTTATAATATAGTAAATTTCTAAGATTATTTAAAAAATTTTTAACTCATCTTCATAGAATTAATGCAACCAAACATACACGACAGCAAAATAAAACATTTGTGAACATCATAACGAATCTTAGAAAAATAAAGAAAACTGTTTCATAAAAAGTTCATCATGATACTGAAAACGATATCGAAACAGCTTTTTTATGAAACCCAATTAGAAATATTATATTTTAACACCCTGTATGTTAAAAACCAAACATAGTCGAACATGTTTTATGCTGAAAACTAGCTCAACAATCATTCCTTAAAATACTTCGCACTTACCTATTTGGCAATAACCTGTATACCTAAATACACAGGTACTACTGATGCAAAGTAAAACGAAAAACATACAAGAATAGTATATTATAAACCAAGGGACTAAAGTTACTTATTAAATCCCACGAATGAAGTTCATTCAAGAAATTCAGGCACTTTAGTCCCTTGGCTTATACACTTTTTTTTGTACTTTCGGGAACAGTTTCACTAAAGTTAGGCAATATGTGAATTCTACAAACGTAAACATTCATCTAAATGGGTGATTGTACGAATACTGAGTAATTTAATGTCCCCAGGTCAGAAAAAGAAAAATAAATTTAAATATGATCCTACATTATTATTTTTAGATAGATGTTTTTATTATTAAGATACGCTCCGGGCGGTTTTTTTAAGCAACAATTTTTAAAAATGATAATTATAAAAAACCAAATAAAAATTGTCATAAACATCATTCCCGTGTAGGTCCCCCACTACGTGTCATTGTACTCTAGGTCAAAATAATCGACCTAAAATCAATTTTATTTTATAATGAACCTTCTAAAATAATTTGTTTACATTTGTGTACATAAATCAATTATAATTTTAAATTAAAACTTCATACAAAGTTTGAATATTTTGCAATAAAAATTGTCCTCCCCGTTTGTGCGTCATTCCCATGTCGTCACTTATCGCACCATTAAACTGGTGGGGATAATAATTCGACTCTGTTGAGCTGGTATTGATTTGGCCGCACCTTAGTCAGTATCAACTGAGCTTTCGCAAGGGTATGTTATACGTATTAACCTAAGAATATTTTTGATTTTGCAAGCTGTAACAGGTTCGAGAGGCATTCCCGTGGTAAGTAAAAAGTATTTTTGTTCTTTAGCTAATTTTAGTTTTCTATATTTTTATTGTAATTTGACATGAACATTTTTCAACTAGAGTTAGATTGTATAAATTTTAAAAGTTTATATTTACGAAAAGTTAAAAATAAGCTAAAATCATCATTCCCGTGTCAGCATTCCCGTGTGAATTTTATGACACGGGAATGACACATAGCAACGGGAATGACGAATTTCTTTAAGTATTATTATATTTTTGTTTCAGGCCAGAAGAATGGGTCCAAAAAAATCCAGGGAGGAAGTTTTAAGAGATAAGAGGGAACGTGAAAGAAAAAGAAGAAAAGAAACTCGTGAAGACCCTGTTAAAAGGGAACAACAAAAAGAAAAGGAAAGGCAGAAGTACTTGCGGCAGAAAGAGGCGAAAATGAAAAAAAGTATCAATGAAATGACCCCTCGTGAACAACGAAATCAACGAAAAAGGTGGAAGGAAAACTCTATGGTGCATCGTGCAAAGAAAAAGGAAGCTAAAAGAGAACTTGAAAGGGTTTTAAATGATAACACTCCTCCACAGTCTGATGAAGAAATTCCGGTAAGAAGAATATCAAGAAAACTAGAGGCTGGTAGACGTGTGGCGCAGCGAAACAGGGTAAGGAGATTTAGAAAAAAACGAAGTGAAGAACAAAAACACCAAACTATGAAAAAAAGGCTACATCGTTACAAAAAGAGGTGTAAGCGGTTACAGGAAAAATTACAAAAATATAGCTGCAGAAGCACAAATGTAAATGACAGTCCTACTACCAAAATTAACAATTTGTTGGAACAAAGTAAGTCTAATCCTAAAAAGGCTGAGGAGGTTAAACGCGACCTTCTCTTTGGAGAAGTTGTTCAGAAACAACTTGTAGAAAGCTATAAAACATTAAAAACTGACAAGTCAAAGCAGGTTTTTAAAAAACTGTTGCATGGAAAGGTTATTAAAAAATACAAAATGGAAACCAAACTCTCTTCTGCCATTAAGTATAGAAAATCTCCTATGTTTAAAAGAGATGTAACAATTTTTGAAAGAAAAACTAGCTCTAGACAGAAACTTGCTTTGACTTTAAGAAAGAAAATTCAAGACTTTCTTGAATTAGAAAATAATAGTAGAGTCTGTCCCGGAAAAAAAGAATTTGTAACAAATAAAAAAGTAACTATGCAAAAGCGATATCTTTCTGATACATTACTAAGTTTGTATCAACAATTTTTAAAAGAAAATCCAGTCATTAAAGTAAGTTATAAATTTTTTTGTACTTCTCGGCCTTTTTGGATTCAAGCAATGAAACTAGCTGACAGAGACACGTGCAAATGTTTAACTCATGCCAACATGGAGCTTATGGTTCAAAGCCTTTACACTAACAACATACTTCTAGGGAAAACTCCCTCAGATATTGTTAAAGATATTTGCTGCAGCAACAAAAATGAAAAGTGTTTGTTAAGGCAATGCGAAATTTGTACTTTGTCTAGGCCTCATGTAAACGAATTTAATAAAAATGATTCTATTCAGTACTTTCAATGGATTAATGTAAAGCAAAAATATTTTGATAAAAAGTCAAATTCTTTCAAAGAAGCCCATAAAATATCAAAGCAACCTCAACAAATTAAAACCGTTGACCTTTTAAAAATTTTTAATGAAAAGATAAAAAAATTTATGGACCATGAAGCTAAAATTCTACATCAGCACACCACCATGACAAATTTTAAAAAAGGTCTTACTGATTCTGAAATTCTTATTCATTGCGACTTTAGTGAAAACTATGCCTTGAAATACGCTGAGGAAACACAGGCTTTTCATTTTGGAGGCTCTAGACAGCAAATATCTTTGCATACTGTGGTGGTCTATGAAAAGATAGAGGGGGCAGTTAAGCCCAAAAGTTACTGTACTTTGTCTGAATCTTTACAACATAGAGTAGGGGGTATATGGGCTCATTTGAACCCCATAATTGATGAATATGTTAAAAAGGGTATAACAAAAATTAGTTTTTTAAGTGACAGTCCGGCAACTCAGTACCGTAACAAAACTATGTTTTCCTATTTGACTAACAAGCTTATGAAATGTTACCCCCAGTTAAAATCTGTGTTTTGGAATTATCATGAGGCCGGGCATGGCAAAGGGGCCCCTGATGGCATAGGGGGAGTTTGCAAAAGAACAGCTGATAAGGTAGTGGCTCAAGGCAAAGATATTCCAGATTTGATCACCCTTTTTAATATTCTCATTAAGGCTTGTCCAGGTGTACATTTTTTTATCGTTTCGCTCCAAGATATTGAGCATTTTACAAACATTTTGTCAAATATTCCCATTTTACCCTTTAAAGGGACAATGACTGTTCATCAGGTAACTTCTATTAGTAACACGAACAAACTCTGGTTACGCAGCTTATCATGCTATGAATGTTTGGAATACTGTAAACATTTTCATTTGGGAACTCTCACATATGAACCTCTTCAATTTAATCATTCTTCATCTTCTTCAGAGTCTGAAGATGATTTACCTCTTTCCCGAGTTTTAAAAAGCAATCCATTGGCATGTTTATCACAAAACCAAAAATTATCAGTGGATGACATTTACAGTGAAGATGAACAACCAACTAGTTCAAAACCGCCCTCAAACGTTCACACGGGCACATATTTACTAGTATCACTGTCATCTCTTAAAAATATTAATTACAGATATGTTGCAGTATGTAGATCAAACTTTGAGGATGATGGAGAAATAAAAGTTGCATTTTTAAGAGTATGTGATGGTGAAAATAGTAGTTTATTTAAGCTTGAGTCAGAGGAAGAATTAAGTTACATAAAACAGGAACAAATTTTAGAAGTTCTTTCAGAACCAAGTTTAGTAGTAAAAGGTAACCGAATATATTATAAATTTAAAAAACAAATTAATATTTTTGAATCCACTTAAACTAAAAATAAAATGTGTTCCTCATTAAACTTTTAAGATGTTATTGCTTTAGTATAAGCCAATTTTTGTTGCTGTTAGTGCAAAGATGTGACAAACAATTTCGACCAATGTTTAAAATAAAAAAACGTGTTTCTTTTAATTATATTTTTAAATGTAAACTTTTGTTTAAAATATATACCTACTTATTATAATATATATTTTTTGAACTTAATGCGTGTTTTAATCATTCCCATGACCATTTGGTAATTCCCGTGGATGAATATTTTTAGAAAAACGTTATTTTACCGAAAATAGAAAAATTTTAAAGTATTAACTAGTTGCAAATGGTTTACTACCATCATTAGAGAAAAAAATGCGGGTTTACAAAACTAAGGTGAACTTCTTCTTAAGGGCATAAAAGTAACTCAATATTACTCAGTATTCATACAATCACCCAAATATAAATAAGTAGGTAAATAAAATTTGAAGCTTTATTGAATTATATGTTGCTAGAATGCACTTTAGTCCCTTGGGATTAAATTACTCCCGGAAGTTGAAAAAATATTAATTTTTACTAGATGTACAGTATATCCGCTAAATAAATGGTAGATAGCAAAATCACAGATTCCTTATGCCCTAATATTAGTATTGAATTTAAATTGCAAAAAGTCAAAATGTGCAACAGAGATACCAGTCGTCTAAAGTTATTTCTTAGGAGAACTTTGAAAAAACAGGTTTTTGAATGAAATTGGTATTTAGGGACTAACTAGAACGAAACATTTGCATTCCCAAAAATGTTGAAGGAGATTGAAGATGGCTCTCGCATATACATTTAAAAAGTCACAACTTTTCACGTCTTAGTTCAGTTGGTAATTACAAAATAGATATATAAATTAAACTTGTCTTACAGCAACTTGATGGATACATTCCTGGGCAAGACTATCCAATTTACAATGAAGTACCTCAAGGACTATCTTTTAGATGTGATCAGAAACCACCGGGATATTACAGTGATCCAGAAGCTCAATGTCAAGTAAGTTTCTTTCTTACCTTTATTTACAATTGTTGATGCATAAGTCACAGTCTCTAATGGACAAATATAATAAGCCAAAGTAATACAATCAAACATCAATATCAATTTAATTTTCTGGAGCAGGAATATTATAGGCTACGCCAATATGAATGCCGTGATGACATAACAGATTAGTTCATGTTAGTTTATATTAGTATACCTACCTATATGTTTATATAGTCGCCACTTAATTCTGTCGTAATTGGATACAATTTTGAGTAAATATTTGATTGAAATTTAAACATCAACGGTATTACGTATAGAGACTTTATTAACCACATATGTTTTTTTTTTATCGAACTTTAGTTTTGTCTTTAGGTTTATTAATACAAACGTACAGAGGGTATCCGGTAAGTATACGGCATACTTTCTCAAGCGTTTAGGGGAGGTTAAAATTCTAAAGTGCCCCTTAACGGAAATACAGAGTCTCAAAGGGGTATCCAGCGACTTATATTTTCGGCTCTAACTTTTGAACCGACATACACAGTGTGTCCACGGATAGAATTCGGAAGAGGAAAAACTTTTTTATTTGTGGGTTTAAAAGAAAAAGTTATTCTTTATAAAAACGTCTGCTTGTGTTGAAACTACAATTTCGAATACCAAATTTACGATTAGTATACAGGGTACATCAAAAATACCATTTTTAATGATTTTGATTTCGATTTTTTTTTGAAATTATATGAAAATATTTTCAAAACCGTGATTTATTACACCAATTGTGCAAAAAAGTCTAATAATCATTTTTTTTTTTAAGTGGTTAATTTAATCATTTAAACGAAATCCAAAAAACTAAAAAGTTGTTTGTGACTAACCATGTTTTAAAACGTTTTTTTTTGTAGACTTAGAAGAAAAAGTCACTCTTTATAAAAACGCCTGCTTATGTTGAAACTACAATTTCGAATACCAAATTTACGATTACTATACAGGGTTAGCCAGAAACAACATTTTTAGTTTTTTGGATTTCGTTTAAAATAAATTTACGTAAACTATTGTTGCTTTCCTACTTAGAATATAATTTTATATCTGGCCGAATAACGATTTTGATGTAAGAAAACTATTTCTTATTTGTATTTTTATTATTACATGTCATAGGTATTTCTTCATTTTATTTAATCATAAATTATAAAATATTAAAATAAATAACGTTCTATTCGAACGTGGTACCACCGAGTTCAGCGAATAGTTCAACTCGATATCTGAATTCCCGATAACAATTCCTAATTTGCTGTATTGGGATATTTGCAATGACTTCTCTTATTTTTTCTTTCAAGAGATCCAGGTTATTATTGAAATTGGTTTTATACACATGTTGCTTCAGATATCCCCACAAATGAAAGTCCATAATTGTGAGATTGGGACTCCTAGGTGGCCACTCATTTGGACCATACCTTCCAAACCATTTGTTCCCAAACTGATGATTTAGCCAATCACGAATAATTATCGTGGAATGAGCGGGACAGCCGTCTTGTTGGAAATGTAATTTTATTCGATCAGCTAAAGGTATATCTTGCAAATGATCATAAAAAAAAGTGTTCAGAAGATGCAAATAAGTGTGTTGATTTAAATTGTTTTCAATAAAATATGGTCCAATGATTCCATTGTAAGTAATAGCACACCACACGTTAACTTTTTGTGAATACTGTCTTCTAGAGCGGATACAAAAATTAGGATTGTCGCGGCTTTAATAGCGACAGTTTTGCGAACTACCTACCCCGTTTGTGGTAAACGTTGCCTCGTCCGAGAAAATAATATTATTAACAAAACTTCTTTGTCTAAGGATATGTTCCCCTATTAACAAACAGAAATCCAAACGCTCCAGAAAATTATTAAATTTAGGTTTGTACGGACGAATTTTATTGAATTTTAATATTTTTTCTACTAGAGATTTACTCACATTATCAATTTGAGAAGATTTATTTCTTAAAGACAGTTAGGGAAAATTTCTAACTGAATCAATTGTCATTACAGTTACAGCATCATCTTCATCATACTTTTTTTTCTCCCTTTTTTTATTTAAAACACTACCAGTTCTCATGAATTTTATTACAATTTTTTTTAAACCCTTGTCCGTGAGAGGAACAGCAGGCCATATCTCATGGAATTCTCGAAGAACTGCCATATAGCTTTTTTCATGTCCTAAACCATAACTTCGGACAATATAAATTCTTTGTTCTAACGTTAGCATTTTCTAATTTCACTATTATGCAGATTTATGAGAAAATTATGACACAAATATCAACAATTTCAAAGATGCAAAGTAACTAAAACATTTCATTTATTTAGAACAGGCTACTTGATATTTTATTATTTTAATAGTAGCTTTGAAATTAACCACTTTGAGAAAAATGTTTATTAGACTTTTTTGCAAAATTGGTGTAATAAATCACGGTTTTAAAAATATTTTCATATAATTAAAAAAAAAATCGAAATTAAAATAATTAAAAATATTATTTTTGATGTACCCTGTATACTAATCGTAAATTTCGTATTCGAAATTGGAGTTTCAACACAAGCAGACGTTTTTATAAAGAATAACTTTTTCTTCTAAACCCACAAATAAAAAAGTATTTCATCTTCCGAACTCTATCCGTGGACACACTGTATATAACTTAATGAAATTTTTACATTTTTTATGTAAGCAAAGTTTAGTAACATAGGTTATTTAAACATAGTAAACTAATCGAATAACAACATAATCAATAATTAGCATTAAAATAAAATAACTTGCCATTATTATTGAATAATACCCTAAGTACCTAGTTAGAAATTATATACAATAGAATTAATAAATAAGATTTAATAACGGGGTTTTCATTAATATAATTTTATTACATGCTAAACGACAAAAACCCCGTTATTAAATCTTATTTTATTTACTTTTGTGTTATATTCATTCGGTTATAAACATCTGAAGAAGCCACAGTGTTCGCCAAACAATTGTCACAAATTTTAAATAAAAGTTAGTGGAAATCTAGAAACAAGTGTTTCATTCTATAAATTTGTCATTATTACTTCTCATTAATGCTCACATATATGCATCTAACTTATTGACTTGCAATCGGTAATTGTGTGGATGCAACAAGAATTTCCCAATCGAAGTGTGCCGCATAAACGAATTTTCCATTTTTACATTTTGGAAATCACTTAAACGCAAGAATGTTAAAAGTGTGAAAGATTTGATTTTTCGTGTTTACTTCACCCGATTTTCGAAATAGGCGCCCTGCACCTCTATACTTTTCCTTAGCCGACGGATGCTTTCTCGTTGTACACAACATTCCAGGATTGTCTCGAATTTCGTTGAAATGGTGTGTTATTCTTTTTATCAGCCTGGTGTGAACTGGCGTTAAATATACAAGCCTCTTTAAATTTCCCTATAAAAAAAATCCAATGTATTCATATCGGGCGACCTCGGTGGCCATAAAATAGGCCCATCTCGACCTATCCATCGATTACTAAAGTAACACACTAAAATGCACCGTCGTGCATATAGCACATCTGACCTTTAATTTCTAAAGGCATATTTTTTAATCAACCGCTTAAGTTTTGTTCCACGAACTGTAAATACATGAGATAATTTTCACTAATCCCCGCTCACATGTTAATAATCAACTTTTGTTGGTGCTTTGTCTGCACTGTTACATGGGGATTTGCTGTATGCCAGATATGCAACCCATTTGCGTAGTTGACTTTAGTAGCTTTTCTCGAAGGGTCGCACGAACAACCCACTTTGTCGCATGAACTTGAGCCGATAATTTTCTTACACTATTAGAGGGATTTTCAGCAATCTCATCCAGAATTTCCCACTCTAAGTGAGGGTTCCTTGCTCTTCTTGGAGGTCCTTCTTCACAACGATACGGTAAAAAACTTTCTTAAATGGAGTAGCAAAAGACTAGCCACTTTTAGCATCTTTTCTTAAGCTACGATCAACCCTTTCAAAAGTTCTTAGGTGCGGTAAACGTCGATTTGGAAATGTATGAGAATAAATTCTCCTCGCCTCCACACAATTGCCGAGTGCTTGTCCTTAAATTAGATGCATCCTCTATTACTTATTTTACTTAAGTCTTATGTACTTAATCAATCAGACAATTTAAAAAAGTGTTGTCACACTGTTAACGAAAGAATAGCGACTGGTGTTCTATTGTAGTATTCTGATTTACTATTTCAATAATATATACAAAAAATGTACTTTCTTCGAAAACGGCTAATTTTGTCGAAACCAATGTAGAATACCTTCTTTAAAGAGCAATGACCAAAGTATTTAAAAAATCAGTTTTTAGCTCTGTAAAATGACACCTGTCAAAATTTGGGTCCAACGAGTGCGGTGGCAAGTGCGTTCCTGACTTCCCTGACGATGTAAAGTTAGAGCCGAAAAGGAAGTCGCTGGGTACACCTTTGGGGCTCTGTATCTCCGTTAAGGGGTACTTTAGGATTTTTTGTCCTATAACAAATTAGGGTTATTTTGACCTCGCCTTTACGCTTCCGAGAGTATGCCATATACTTACCGGACACCCTGTATAAAATCGAAAAAAAATAACTGCTTTCCAGATTATATTTTTGGTACCGATACTTTGGAGGGGTACCAACTGATTAACTTATTTGTTAGACGATTAAAATATTTGACATTGCTACATTAAAATCTCTGATTATTATAGTCGGCTTCTAAATGAGGTAACACTGTAACAGCTATGAAAGTATAACGGCCCTGAATCAATCGAAGTTCTAATAAACCACGAGCTAGCAACCGATTTACTTAAAGTATTTCAGCAAGCCTAAATATGAGTGAGAATAATGTTATAAAGGTAAGAAAGGTCGGCCTTACACTCGTGCGTGGCCGGAATTCTGCACATTTGAACGAGAATCTTACAGAGGCGCGCCAGTGCGACCGAGCTGCCCGATGAATGGCTCTAATAATAATTTGCTTTATATATCAATGATTTTAGTTTGATATCTACTGATTTGTTTTTTAACCTGTATGTGGAAAGAGTCTTTGCAGATGCAGTCTCTGAAAGTCCCAGGGGCATCAAAATCAACGGAACCTACATAAACAACATACGGTACGCAGACGATACCGCAATAATAACCGATGATGTAGACGATATGCAAACACTCCTGAATGCTCTTAGTGAGACAAGCCAACGATCAGGCCTAAAAATCAACATCGACAAAACGAAGTTCATGGTCATATCTAGAGATGATTTCCCCGACGTCAATTTACAGTTGAACGGTGAGAGTTCAGCGAGTGGAAATGTTTAGATACTTGGGATGCATTGTAAATGAGAAGTGGTACCCGGAACTGGAGATCAAAGGTAGAATAGCGCAAGCAAGAACAACTTTCCTTAAGCTCAAGAAGTTCCTGACAAGCCAAGATCTCAATTTTAGACTTAGATATCACACACATGCTATGTCTGGTCGGTTCTTCTCTATGGTGTCGAGGCATGGACGCTTAAGGCTGTCACAATCAATAAACTCGAAGCATTCGAGATGAGGGTACTCAGACGGATGCTTAAAATATAATGGACGGAGCACGTAAGAAACGAGGATGTGCTTCGAATGGCTCAACTTGAAGATCGACAGCTATTCGAGCATATCAAGCAGAGGAAAATCTCCTACCTTGGGCACATTGTACGTAGAGAGCGATACCACTTCCAACGACTAATCCTGCAGGGAAAGATTGAGGGTGATAGAGGAGGAATAGGAAGGAAGAGATTATCTTGGCTCCGAAACATAAGACATTGGACGGGAATTCATGACTTCCAATCTTTTCAACAAGCTGCGATGGAACGCCGCATATGATGAGAAGACGGAGGACGCCTACGCAGGAATCTGCACGGCACTTTGAGAAGATTTGTTTTTTAGATATTTCAATGTCTCCCCTTTTATACACAAACCTCGTTAAGGCTCAAGGACGCAAGTCCTTTCTCTATTCAAACCTTTGTAAGAGTTTTCCCACTAATTTTTAGGCTTGCTTAAATACCTTAAGTAAATAATATGTTGCTTGCGTCTTATAAAAATAGTTTGGTATTTTATATGAAACAAAATCATTTTAGGTATGGCATTGGTGCTTACCAAATGGTCAAAAATTCAGTTTTCTCTGTCCAAACGGAACCATCTTCAACCAATTTGCGAGAGTTTGTGATTGGTGGTTTAATGTAGACTGCGCATCAACTCCAAACTACTACGGAATTAATGAAGATCTTTATAGGATTCCCCCGCCGTATAATCAGCAAGGCCAAAGTTTATAAAATTGTTAATAAAAGTATATAGAATTAAGAACATTTGTATCATTTTTCTAGTTCTTTTAATTTTCAATACTTGATTATCATTGAGGCTAACATCCATAGTGCACGAGATTTGTTACCAAAAGCATCTACCCAATAAAAACCATCTAAAAAAAAGATAAAAATGTTTTTGGTACTTTCATTGAGTATATAGTATATATAGTATATTTATTAAAGTATAACCCAAACCAGAGCTGGGCAAAATACTATTAAAAAGTATTTAAATCCTATATACTATCTGCCTATTTGTAACAAAAAATATTGTGTATTACTGTCGGTATTTAAGTATTTCTTAGAGATACACACAAGATATTATTTAAATATTCAAAATACTTAAGCAGCCTTAAAACTGCAGTCCTTACTAAGTTGTTTTAATTCTTGTAAGTGAAGTATTTACTTATTGTCTCACCAAGCTGTTGTTTTCTAAAAAGTAGTCGAACAATGTCTGGGAAATACCTCGTTTTTAGGCCTGATAGAAATATAATCCAGAGTTTTAACAGTTTCTTCATACGTTTTAAAATCGAAAATAAAATCGTAGTTTGTATGACTTCATGATTTGAGTGTACCATCATCGTGTATGGTTTTCATAGATGATATTGTCACGAGGGGCACCGGAGGCTTGATTAAAAGATAGTCATCATAATTATTGCAGCTTTTTATTTATGATAAAACACTAAAAACAACTAAACTAATAGGTTAACCCAGTCCTACCTCATAGTTCCCTTGCCGTCACGGGGTGAAGTGCTTCGAGGCGTCGGTTTTCTTTGGGGGCTACTTCGCTGGCTGCCCTCAGGCTTCCGACGTTCTTGACGTTCAAACGCTGAGTTCCCCCCGACTCCGTAGCCGGTCAACACGCACGGCCGCTGCACCCCACTGCCGCCCTGCCATGGGCTCTCTCTCATCTTGCAGAGACAGTGCCGTGCGTGTAGCAAAAAGTACCTCGTGACACTATGAAATTGTCATATTATGTTACTTTTTAACGGGCCCATTCTTGAGCAGCTTTGGGAGAGTTTTGATCAGTGTCAAATCTTTCAAGTCGTAGTAGTTTATCCATTCTAGTTAAATAAATTGTAATGAATGCTTTTACCTTTCGATAATATGCTTTATTTAATTAGAACACAGCATGATATTTAACAAATAAATTTTGACAATTATACATAACAATTTAACCAGCCGGTACAACAAACAAACAGGTGTGTTAAATATAGCACAGTCGCTACCAACGTAAGGATATGATTGATATGAACAACCTTATAAAACAAAATGCCTACAATAGCGTCATCAGCGACTGGTTGAAAAACTAAACGAACTGGCAACGATCTTCACCATTTAAGTTATCCTAGCCTGGGACCACCTTGACCTAAAGGTTTACCTTATTTACCTTAAATAGTAATATGTGGGCGTATGTTTTCCCGAATAGACACTTCGTTTTTAATATTAACCTTTCAAAAGAAGTAATAAGTGTGATATATTTTTCGAAAGAGAGATTACAGAGTATTTGAAAAAGGATACGAATGTAAGGTGTTTAAATGAAAAAAAATGCAAGCTGGTCTTACTCTAACTTTGTGGTCAGCCCTGTATTAATATTATATGTAAGTAACAAAACTTTGGGGCAGGTATTCTATAACACTGTATTTCAATTTTCGGAATAAGATAATTACCACCAAAGGGTCAAACCATATCAAATCAACCAAAAAAAAGGTGCTTCTTGTTTCGACCATCCCCGATTTTGATGATTTTTGGTACACTTATTCTATCCATGGAAAAACTCGAAAATCCAAAGTTTCATATTTTTTGAATTAGTGGTTTTTGTTTATTGATTTTTGAAAATCGCACCAATTTTGCTCCTGCAGGTACTTACAAGAATACCAATATCCTGAAAACTACTTCCACTACATTAATGAATCATAGCTTATTTTAAAGGTATTTCTAAGACCTTTCTAAAGATGTCACACACGACATACTTTATTTTAAAAATTTTTTTTTAATCTTTGAAAAAGTTTCTTTTTGAAAAATCGCAAAAACACTCTTTTTATTTAAAAAAAAAATATTTTTTTTCTTACTGTCTTCCTAAGATATGTACCAAATCTTAGGATGGAGAAATGATGACTTCCAGGGCAAAAAAAAATCAAAAACACCTTGCTTAGGAAAGCATATGCAAGCGGTTTCTTAAAGAATCCACCAAGTACAGTGCTTAAATTTTAATTTGTCCCACTTTTAAATGGCTGTAAAATACGTATTTTTTGAACTAGAACGTTTGAGTAAAGTTTTATGTCGTTAAGTCAAATAAATAATTTAAACTGTCAAATGTCAAACTTATTGACATAACTTACTTTTTTTTTAATGGAACGCCCGGTATATCATCACATATTTAAAAAGATATTTTTTTTCTGATTACAAAAATATATCATACATGCCCTTTCTTTTTATTTGTTTAGCCTAAATCGATATAAATATGATTAAAATTGGATTTTTTCAAAACATCAAGATACCTGCGTGTATTATTTTCAATAATTATTGTCATAGTTTTTATAGTTATTACAAATGTCATATTTGTAAATGTTGTTCTCTGGTATAGTTCGTTAGTAAGGGCACGAAATGAGATATTCCACAGAAGAAAAATGTTTTATGTTCGATATCTATCGACAAACTGCGGTAGTGTTACAAAGGCGCTTAAAAGATATAGACTGCATTTTCGAAACTGGTAGCCTGAATCGAAAAAAAACTATTAGGCCAAAAACCGTTTTGACGGAGGAAACGGAAATTGATGTTTTAGCATATTTTAGAGCTTATCCTCAAAATGCATTAAGTGACTTAGTTAAAGAATGTATGTAGAGGATCAGCCCACGCAGTGCTAAAAAAATACAAATTTCGCCCTTATAAACTAAGAAGGGTGCAAAAGTTAACGCCAGCGCAAAAGGGAAACAGACTGCAGTTTTGCAGACAAATCTTGGAGATAATTCAAAGGGATGTCACATTTTTGAATAAAATATTGTGAACCGATGAGTCATCTTTCTCTACTAGCAGAGGTTGCCATCGCCAAAATAAGCACCATTGGTCAGATTCTATTCTTATCAAATACAGGAAATTCAGTTTCAAGGTCGACAGTCTGTTAGTGTTTGGTGCGGGTTAATTGGTGAACACCTGTTGGATCCTATAATTTTTAATGGTTCGTTGACTGGTCAGGTTTATTTGAATATGCTAGAAGCAGAAATTGAAGACCAAATTGACGGTTTACCTATAGCCCAAGATAGCCTCAAGACATTTAATTTGGCACCAGGATAGTGCACCGCCACAAAATGTTTTTGGATAGAAAATATTTACAATGGATTGGAAAATCGGGTACAATAAAGTGGCCTCCTAACAGTCCCGATTTAACACCATGCGACTTTTTCTTATGGGGTCACGTAAAAAATATTGTCTATTCTACGCCGTGCTATTCTTTGGATGATCTAAAAATTAGAATTAGAGGTGCCATCCAAGAGGTGCAAAACAATAGAGTCACTCTGTTAAAAGTTATAGGACATACAAAGAAACGCTATATTAAGTGAATTGAAAATGAAGGAGGTCACGTAGAGCAGCACTTATAAATACAGACAATTATTTTTCTTAATGGTTCATTATTTGTTAATTCGATTTATATCAGTTTTACATGTATTTCATTAATTTACTAAAATGGTTATCTTAAGCATTCTTTGTTTTTTTAGTCCAATAATTTATAGTTTAGTTTAAAAACCACAAAATCTTCTATCATAGAATAACTATAACAACTTTGACAATAATTATTGAAAATAATACACGCGGGTATCTTGATGTTTTGAAAAAAATCCAATTTTAATCATATTTATATCGATTTAGGCTAAACAAATAAAAAGAATGGTATATTTTTGTAATCAGAAATAAAATATCTTTTTAAATATGTGATAATATACCGGGCGTTCCATTAATAAAAAAGTAAGTTATGTCAATAATTTTGACATTTGACAGTTTAAATTATTTATTTGACTCAACGACATAAAACTTTACGCAAACCCCTACAATTTCTTTTTTTATTCAACGTTCTAGTTCAAAAAATACGTATTTTACAGCCATTTAAAAGTGGGACAAATTAAAATGGAAGCACTGTACATAATTTTTTTTAATTTAAATTAGGCACTTTCCGGCCCGTTCGCTTATTGTGTAACACGACCCCCAAGGAGAGGAGTGAAATTTACCCCTAAAATTTTATTATAGAGAACATAGCTTGTTTTCTTGGTTGTTTTAAAGGTTATTAAATTATTAAAATTATTCTTTCGTTTTGCTAGATGAAGTGCAGTCCTACCACTGGACAAATAGTCAGGCCACACTGCATCCTCTTATAATATACTACAAAAACGAGAATGACAAAATAGAACATTTAAATTTTGTTTTTATTTCCGATTGTTTGGTCCATAATACTGTTGCTTTTCATTTATTTCTAAGCCAGATTATGCCAGAACTGAGGGAAAATGTTAATCATTTAACGAAAATAGTTTATTTCTCAAACAAAAGTGCTGCCCAGTACCAAAATGAAAAAGTTTTCTAAATATTTCTTGTCATCAAGAGGGATTTGGTATTAAAGCAGAGTGGCACTTTCTTGCCACTTCACACGGTTAAAAGTGCCTGTGACGGTTTGGGGGATACTGTGAAAAGGCTGACCACTAAAGCAAGTCTCCAGAGACCATACGAGGAACAAATTATGACCCCTAAACAACTTTTCAAATTTGCAGAAGAATATATACCTAATTGGGATTAGTTTTAAATATTGTACAACTGATGACTATACACAACATAAAAAATACCTGGAAAAACGATTTCTGGAAGTTCAAACTGTCATAGGAACTCAGAAAGTAAACGCAGTGATTCCAATATCTGAATCAAAGATTGTTGCAAACCTTTCTCACTAAGCCCTGAAAAACACATTCAGCACCCTATTCCAGCGAGTGGTTTGACAAGAATGGAACTTCAAAATATTGACTCTGGTTTTGTTACAATAAATTATGACAGTTTGTGGTGGTTGGGCTGCATAATCGGAAATAACATGGAAAGTGGAGAAATCAAAGTTAGCTTCTTGCATCCTCATGGCCCTGCGCCATCTTTTTCTTGTCCAAAACCCAAGGGCGATATATTAGTCATAGATCAAAGTTCAATATTAAGAAGAGTTAATCCAAATACGGCGAGTGGTAGAACTTACACCTAATCTACTGAAGAAATGTTAGATAGATTAAATATTTTAAAAAGAAAGTTAAAAACTAAATAAAAACAATTTTTTTGTTGTAAGCAGTTGTATTATATAAGCTAGTTTGATAGTACCTATAACATTTATAATAAATTAAGGATATTTTTTGCGTAAATTGGACCTTTAAACTACAAGCTATAAAAAATAAGTTGTATTTTTTACATTTTATAAATAAGATATTTTTCTTTTTTATAAATTTTGGTAACGATATTTTAATGCATAAAATGAAATAAAATTCTCTAACAAATTTTTGACCTTGAATTTATCATTTCTCCATCCTAAAATTTGGTACATATCTTAGGAAGACACTAAGGAAAGTAATAATTTTTTTGAAAAAAATCAAAAACAGTGTTTTTGAGATTTTTTAAAAAGAAACTTTTTTCAAAATAAAGTATGTCGTGTGTAACATCTTTCGAAAGGCCTCAGAAATAACTTAAAAATTAGCTATCATTCGTTTATGTAGTGCAAGTAGTCTTGAAGATATTGATATTTTTGAAAGTACCTGCAGGAACAAAATTGGCCAATTCTGCGATTTTCAAAAATCAATAAAACAAAAAGTAGTCATCCCAAAAATATGAAGTTTTGGATTTCCGAGTTTTCCATGAGTAGAATGAGTGTACCAAAAATCGTCTAAATCGGAGATGGTCAAAACAATTGCCTAGTTGAATTGATATGTTTTGACCCCAAAGGTATTAGGCTTTAAAAACGGGCGATTTAAATGGAGTACTCTGTATATAAATGGTCTACCAACAAAGCGACCCTATAAAGCTTATTTTGATGAAAATTAAATCAAACGACAAAATGTCGTTATCTGTGACTACTGATAATGATGGTCAAGATCATATTAGAATAAAGTGATAGTTACATATTTAGCGACATATTATACGAAATATTATATTGTGTATCTAATGGGAAAAATAACATATTCTTCTACTGTTATGATATAAATCATTGCTTAGGAACGGTTATTAATACTGAAAAAATTACTTTTGTGGCGTCAAAACACGCCAAGAAGATGTCAGCTTGTGAACGATCGCAAAAAAAGTATATTTCCTAGTAGTTACACAATGTAGATTATAAATATATATTATTTTCACTCTCAGAGGGCAGAGAGTAGTGGGTATTGGTAAACAAATCGTAGAAAAGTCCATTATTTGCTAGTTACACAACATTATAGATAATAAAATATAGCCTAATGATAACTTTCTTTTAGCCGTTCCTCAATTCGCCACATATCCATACCCGACTTTCGTCAATACGGCAGTAAAGTCAGGATTCCCAAACGCATCTCGCTGGATGTGGATAAATTTATCAGTTGTGTCTGGATCACGTACCGCGCACGAGTTCGCGAACCTCTGCCCATTTTATCGTTACGTTCCGGAACTAGTTTCGACAAACTGCTAAAAGTTACCTAAATAAATTTAAAAAAAAATATAATTAAATTAAAAGACAAACTGTTTTTTTAATTAATTTAAATATTTAATAATTAATTACTTTGATATTCTGAGGGAGCAAGAATAAAATTTGCATATTTCATTTGTAAAATATAGATATAGTAAAATAGTAACTTTAATGTGTTAATATAGTAAGATTAATGAACTTCTCCCGAAAATATTCATCAACCTTGCGTTGAATAACGTCAAACCAATTAATTAAAGAAGTTGCTAAAATTTAGTAATTTAACGCTTGTAAGAACATATTTTAATTACAGCGGGGACAACGTTAATAAACCTTTCTTCTTTACAATGGTGGATCCATTCAAAGTATTTTGGGTGTTGACCAACAGCACTTATATCGGTAAGTGGAGTAGTAGAGAAGTAATTTTTTGGTTACCATTTATTTTTATAGGCTTGCAATTTCTGAAATGGGCAGAATTTAGGGGTGGGCTACAGGGGCTGAAGTCAAAGTTAAAGGTTCTTGCAAATTAGTAAAAAAAAAATGAAAAAAATTTCAAAAGTCATAACACAAAGTTTTTAATTTCACCTATATTTTGCTAACATTTGATAGCTTCAATCATAGTATAAAAATTCTTAATATCGGACGTAAACTGTACTTAATCGAGAGATAAATTATTGGTATTTGTACCATGTTGTGGTCATTCATTGAATCTAGTCGGGAAAGCAGCTGCAAACTGTAATATATCCGCTGTTGAATGTTTCAACTTTATTAATTACATTGTGGAACGATTTACTGTTATAAATATAATATTACAGGATTTAAAATGATTCTTGATTCGGCAGTGCGTGCGCTAGAATCTCTGAAGTATTTTGTATAATCCAAGATAGATGAGTTTGATAGATATCAAGAAAGAACGCAAGTAGTATCAACTACTGACCAGTTTAAAGCACACACCAGAAAAATGAAACGTAAGGCTGAATCAACTAGATTATTCCTAATCTATTTCCGAATTCCCCCTCTGGACGGATTTTTTCTCAAAATTATTATAGGCCATTACAGATGCATTCACAGACAAACCCTGAAATCACTAACTCACATATAACTAACCAGACTCGACTTAGAAGTTCCAGAAAGACAATTGACCTTTCTTTACCTATTACACAGCCCAACAAAAAAAAAATTGTCTTGGTGTCGAAGAAAAAACAACTGGTTTTAGTTATTTTGAATTCGGTGATTCCAAAAACACTTAGCTTTTCTTCGTATCAGCTCTAGTTTTTGAGATAGAGCCTACTCATAATAAATTGTAATATTAATTTGACAATTCTAATGGTCATACATTTTATCAAAAACTTCACTAATTCCAAGACTAATGCCTTTTTAATTATACCTATTTATTCATAAATCACTGGAAATACCTAATCTTATAATATTGGCAAAAGGCCATATAATTATTACAGATAAGAAATGATTTTTCCTGGAATTTTTTTGCACCTGCAGGTTTCTAATTTTTGTATTTGCAATTAGCACGAAATATACAATAGAAGGCAATAAAAGTGAATAAAATTGTAGGTATACCGTAAGCCTCATAAATTAATTCGTTAACTCATATTAGTACCTATATAATCCCCATAATATATAATCCCCATAATATGGGGATTATATTATGCGGAATATTGCCTGCATGAATTTAGTTGACACTTGAGCTTCATTGCAAGTGTGTTCTTTGAAAAATCGTATTTAAACACGGCTTCTACAAGTAGGCGTAGTTGCGTAAACCATCCGGACGTTTTTTGCTACATATGTGGCGAGTACATTTTAAAAGAAAGTAGAAGAGTGATTTGTGACTTTGTAAAAAAAGCTTATTTGGCCTATTTTGGTGTTCACTTAGGAGACGAAAATAAACCCTGGGCTCCGCATGTTGTATTCAAAACCTGTGTCGAACACCTGTGACAATGGCCAAAAGGACAAAGAAAGTGTTTAAAGTTTGGCGTTGCGATGGTATGGAGGGAACAAAAAAGCCACTTTAGTTAACAATGCCGTTAACGAAAAGGTGTTTTTAAAAAACTTTATTCAATAGTAGTTACAATTAAACTCGTCATAATATTGTGTTTGACTTATATATCTATAACATTTTAGATGCTGACATTGCATGAGAATAAAGCATAGAAAATCTAAGAATTGAGATAAGAGATTCTGTGAATCTTTAAGCAGACAATTATCACGGGAATATAACTCTTTGACGATTGTTATTTTTGTCTTGTGAAGATAAAGGGTGAAATCACCAACTCACATATAACTAACAAGACTCGACTTAGAAACTCCAGAAAGACAATTGACATTTTTTAACCTATTATATCGATCTAATTCAATAGTAGAAATGTACTAAAATACAGTCGATAGTGGAGAGGCTCTAGCAAAGGCAAAGACAGTTAAGATATAACGTACCTACGGCGCCATGCTACTGAATCACTAATACTTTCAGCTATATATCAAGACACACACACTCATCAAGGAAATAAATGTCAATTTAAAATTTGTCTCAAATGATAAAAGCTTAAAAGCTTAGCGAAGATACAATGCATCTTAAAGGCTTTAGACCTGACGTAAAAAAACAATCAAGAACCAGAGTTTACTCCGGTAGCTGAATTTTACGAAAATTATTAATGATTTTGGTACAAAATTTTCGAAAAATACCCATCGCCTAATAAGACTAATTTCAACTATTTATATGTGTGTAAATATTTTTTTTTGGATTCCGGTAAAACTATTTAAAAATTGCAAAAAAATTATATTTTATCTTATTTCATAAATAATTATAGGCCATCACCTGGTTGTGGCCCCAGAGTCCCCGTTATCTTTAAATCCTGCACTGTTTCAAAACAACATTTTTATATTCCAATTATTAATATCCTCTGTTAGTGTTATAATATGGGTATTAGGAAAGGCTTAATACTCAAAATTGACTATTAATAAATGGGTTATTCAACAGAAGATAACCACCGCAATATTTACATGTTTTGTAAAGCTTGAGGTATAGTTTAATACCCTCAGTTGATAGAAACCTTCAAGTTTCTACAGTAAGTGAGTGTTATTTTTTTCTTTTTAAAAGGAAACAACGAATTAAAATGAAAAACAAAACATTCACCCCTCCCCTCCTATCCCCGGTGGATACTCCGAGACTGATCACCTCGAAACTATCGCGAAACCCCCATATCAGGAAGTCTTCCAGCAAGGCTAAGCAGGCAAAATCTGAGATAACACTGTTTTTTAAAACTATCGATTTTAATAAATTGTTAAGGTGGCCTAGAAGTATACTGCTGTGCTAAGCCCAATGGCGGTAACCAGCATTTGATAATATGGCGGTAAAATAGGTTTTAAATTTTGATATAGGCAATTTAGTATTTGCAAAGTCTGTCAAATCGCCTGAGTTTTTTTCATGCTATAATAGTATATTAAAGTACACGTTTTATAAAGCATTATATTATAGCACGGGTCCATGTTAAAAAACGAGCCGCTTGCGGCGAGTTTTTTAAGGGGACAATGGCTTTATAAAACATGTGCTTTATACTAGTTTTTCTATTTTGTCGTTTTTTTTTAATAAATAAACACATATTTAAAAAGAAAACAAACCCTTCAAAATTTATAAATTATTATGTC
Organism: Polydrusus tereticollis; assembly: GCA_963920685.1. Classification (NCBI taxonomy): domain Eukaryota; kingdom Metazoa; phylum Arthropoda; class Insecta; order Coleoptera; family Curculionidae; genus Polydrusus; species Polydrusus tereticollis. The sequence continues at coordinate 38,187,191 of OY987326.1, read as the reverse complement.
CAAAATTTATGTTGGTAACACTATTACAATTTTTTTATCAAGCTTGCCATGAAAATAAATAAATTTTAAATTGTGTCAGCCATTTTGCCACAAAATTTGTGTTTTAAAATTTTATTTATATTAACAAAATATTATGGAGCAAGATAATTTAAGTTTAACTCCCCCTGAGTTAAGGGATATTGCACATAAATGTATAAATCAACTTTTGCCAGAAAAATCCCGAAAATTATATGAAAAGGACTATGAGACCTTCACAAGTTGGTGCAATACAAAGGGCGTGTGTAAGATTTCAGAAAATGTTTTACTAGCCTATTTTGAGGAAGAAAGTAAAACCAAAATGTCATCCACCCTGTGGTCCTTATACTCAAAATTAAGAGCTTGCATTAATATTGACAAGAACATAGATATAAAGGATTATGCTAGACTGCAAGCATTGTTAAAAAGAAAATCTGTGGGCTACAAACCCAAAAAGTCTCTTGTTTTAGACTTAGACGATATTAATAAGTTTATAAATGGGGCTGATAATAGCAGTTATTTAGGATTAAAAGTAACTAGTATTTACATATCTATATGCATTTTGTTTTGTACAATTTCACAGGTTTTATAAAAAAAATTTTTTTACAATAAAGTTGGAGAACGAACATTTTTAAATTACACCAATTTCTATTCTATCGTATGAACAGTAGGTAGACAGCTATCGAGATACAATAGTAGTAACTATGTAAATTCTAGGTTGCTTTAATTATGGGGTACAATGGAGCATGCCGGAGAGAAGAACTGACCAATATGGATGTAAAAGACATTCACTTTAAGGTTGCTTCCATTACAGTACACATTCCCAAAACTAAAACACATGTAACAAGAACGTTTCTTATAATTGATCAATCATGGATTAATTTGATTAGACAATATTTTGATTTACGTCCTAAGAATGTTACAACATCAAGATTTTTTCTTACGTATAGGAATGGGCATTGCATAAACTCACCTGTAGGTCTAAATACAATGGGAAACGCTCCTAGCCTTATTGCAAAATACCTGTGCAAACCAAATCCAGAATGTTTTACTGGCCACTGCTTTAGACGGTCTAGTGTCACCGAGCTGGCCAACAAGGGAAGCGATTTGGTTACCATTAAAAGGCACGGGGGATGGAAGTCTTCAGCCGTGGCTGAAGGCTATATTGAAGATTCTCTAAAAGCGAAAATGGATGTAGCGCAGAGCCTCTCTTCTAGTTTAACACCTTCATTAATAGATAATATTGATAATACTGCTACACCCTTACCTGGATCATCAAGATCGACAATAATTGAAGGAGTAGAAACTGCTTTTCAACCAAGTCTAATTAAAAATGGATTGGATTCTGGGGTCAGTTATCACAAAGTTTCGGATACTATGAATACTCAAACTATGCCTGAATTTAAGGTCAACGCGTCCGACACGAGTACAGTGACATTAAATGTTTATAATAACTGCACTATAAACAATGCCTAATTAGCATTATAATATAGTTGGAATTTGTATTTTTAAGATTTAATTGATATTTTTTGCAAAATAGTTCTCCTGTTAATAAAGTTAATATTTAATATGTTTTTTAATATTTTATGAACCAAAACAACACGTCAATCACGTCATACAGATTTGTAGATCTAGGCAACCAAACATACATACGTGGTTTTGTGTAGTATTTCGCACATTTGGACTAAAAAATATTAGTTATCTAGAATGCTATGCCGAACGGTGAAAAAAAAACATGTCAGTAGGGCCAACCTTTAAATAATAAAATTCGGAGTTCGAAATGGATATATTTCGAACTCGCTAGCGCGTTCGAAATATCTATTTTTCGAGACAAAATTAGAAAAAAATTATTCTCTCTTCACTCCCCATACTTAATATACTTAAAAATAACGATTTACACTAAAATAGGTAGATACCGCTATTTCACAATAATAAATATTACTGTAACACTAAGCCATTACGCGGTATATGGTTTACATTTTTGATAATTTACTAAGATTTATTAATTGTTTTAAGTATCACTGCGAAATAAAAATCATATTTTTCCTAAGATATATATATATAAAAAAAATACAACTCGAAATGTATAAAAGTACATAATAAAGTTTAAATTTAACTTTCCTCATCATTATCAGATGCATTATTTGTTTGCGGGAATTATTTTATTATTTCCTTGACCACTATTATTTTGAATTAGCTTTATAATGCCATCGCGCCGTTGCTCAGAAATTCCTCTTGGTTGTGATAGAGGATCTGGAAAAGGTATTTTTCCTGATTTAAGTATATTTTTCTTAATAAAATCCAACGGCATTGTAGGTTTTTCATAGTCGGTCCGGTAATTCAAAAACAAATTGCCTCTTATGACACATATTTGGGCAATATCGTGTAAGTATATCTTTTCTGAATCTTTTGACTTATACTTGTTTGAATGATCCTTCCATAATGAAAAATCATTAATACTCATTTCGATAATCTTAGCTTTAGTATTTTCAATTGCCGACTTATAATCATTGAAATCATATACCTTTTTCATAGTTTTTAAAGATTTTTCTACGCTGTGGTGAAACGAATCCGCGGACATAAAAGTATGCCCGGGTTCAAAATAATTCACCTCTATTTCAGATGCTTGGATAAGTGAACTGTTAAATATGAAAACCAAAAAGCTTAAAAACGCCCAGTTTTTATTTTGGGCGCTACAATTGTCAACCCAAAACGTAATTTTGAGTCGATCTCTTTGACTTTGAATAAACTTTGCAAATACACTTATAATATCTTCTTTCTTTCTACCACGTACAGCTTCATGCCATATAACAGCAGTTGGTTTGTCTTTTGCCATGGATTTTAAGGGCACGAAGCTCTCATTGTAAGCCACAAGGCGTTGTGTGAAAATTAGGGACTTAAACATTTCGCACCTCGGCAACATAATTACTTTTTGTAAGTCCACTGATACAAAGACATCGCTACTATTTACGGATGTCAGTTTATCTGCTTCATAAAATTTTCGAGCTTTTTCTTATGAATTGTCCAGTTTGAGCAAACAGCACAGTCAGAATAAAGGTCTTCTTCGGAGTGGCCATGCAGTTTAAAAGTTTCACATTGTTCACACTCTTCGTGGCCCAATTTAACGAACGAAACATTGCGCTTTCGTAATATCGAGCGATATAAATCGTACGAGCAAGAAGCGTACACTGGTGTTTTTTCTAAGAAATTATTGTATAACGTTTGTGCAGATAGATCACTAGGTAAGTAGCGCCGAAATGGCGCATGCTCACGTCTGTAGTGTGAAATGTTGGGTTTGAAAGATTCTATGTGATTTATTATTATCTGATGATTCTTTTTATTTGGAGGTGTTCGGCCAAATTTTTTATCCTTTCTGGGGTTAATTAGTGAAGTATTAGAATCACGCATATTCTCTAATATTTTATCATTGTTTGGGTGATATCCTAGCGTAGTTAACAGAAAGGTTCTACATACACTCCAGGCGTGACCATGATCATCTGTTAAAGAGTAGTTATGGCTAAATTTTCTACGTGAATCGGACCCAATGATTTTTCTTTTTACACCAACTCTTTGCGCCGAGCTTATGACAAAATGTCCTTGATCATGTTTGGTCATATTCCAAAATTGTGAATTGATTTCGGTTCTTCTTTCTTGGCTTATGTTGGTGGTGCATTTATTCTTACAAGAGATGTTGCAAGGTTCACGAACGGTATGTTTTTGTTTAATTTTCTTGTTTGATTTATTTTGACGTTGTCTTCGACTATATTTAAATTTCTTTCTTTTTCTTTTTTCTCCACTTTTCGTATACTCTGTCTCTGTGGCATTAACGGAATCCTCAGTACTACTGGTGTCAGTCGTCTCTAATTGTTGTGATTCTCTCTGAATAATTTCGACCTGATTTTCACCGTTTCCTAAAATGATATGATAATATTTTAGTTACACTAAATTATAAAATAATTTACCATTTTTAACATACCTCGATCTTGTGCAATCTAAATGCCTTTCACTTTCCTTTCTTGTCCTTGCACCAATATTTCAATATTTTCACCTTGCTTACAAATTTGATTTTCTAAAAGTCGAAAAACATGTTTATATATTGTATAATTGTTCTAAAATGGGCCAACCCTAAAAATTACTTACCGCATCCTGCAAAATCCAAAAACCCGTCAGTAGTACTACTATCAATGAGCTCTTTATTCGGTACCTCATATTCCTTGCACAACGTCATATTCTCCAAAACAACAAAACTGGTTACATTTTGAAACATATCTATTCCTAAAAACGAGGTTTTTCTGGTTGTTCAAAAAATCTTTAAAATAAATTGGTACTTACCATGCTCGCTAATTGTTTGGGCTTCTTCAATTGCTTGTGGCTTTAAACCTTCTTGAGCTATTATCTCATATTCAGGCACTGCTTTATTATTGTTATCCATGCTTGATCTTGTAGCAATATTAATAGGATCCTCTAGCTCTTTTGCATACCATTTTATTACTTGACTTGAAATTTCTCTAGATTCATGCTCAATATCTAGACAATTATTTTGAAAATTACCATTAGCCAGAGGGCTTTTACTATCAGAGGATTCCTCATTTTTCTTGAGAGCCAAAGCTCGTTGTAGAATTTTGTGGGCTCTACTCGTCATAACTGCTAAGTTCAGAGGAAATATACGCAAATATAAAACAAATCTTTTAAATCCACAAATTCCAATCGGTAGCTAACACTTGCACACATGCTGAACACAAAAAAACAACTAAGGTTAGAGATTTGTTTATCTTGGTCTACTAAAGCAATTTAGCGGCTTCTACGTCCTGTCGCTGTATTTGGAAAGTATATAAGCGGTAAGTGCAAAATGCTGAGTTAAATTAGCGGCAAATGCAGAAAATACCGCTATAATACTGTAATTTATCACACTAACCGTTATATGGCATAGCATAACACCCCAAAAATGTAAATACCGCTAAATAAATAGTAGTTTTATTTAATATTTTGAATTTATACCACTAAAATACCTTAGTAAACCGATCGGAAACCCTATTTTGTAGCCAAAAACGTTAAAAACTAAATATCAGTAAAATATGCAGTTACCGCCTTTGGGCTTAGCACGGCAGTATACACAAAGGGTATGGTTATTCGTGTCCCACCTGTCACTCGTGAGAATCTGCACATTTAACGAGGTTAAAGACGGAAATTCCCGTTTTTAATAATAATATACTGTATTTAGACAGTGGCGGATCCAGAGACCATTCTTGGCGGGGGGGGGGGGGGGGAATTAGATTTGACTTTTACTTTTGGGTGTAACATTTTTCTACTATACTGGCAAAATCATCTATAAATTGTGAGGTCCAAGGAGGGGGGGGGGAATTTCCCTATTTCCCTAGTTTACCCCCTGTGGATCCGCCACTGGTTTAGAAATAGTTTTTTAGGAATATGGAATACTGTACAGTATGACGCAGGTATTGACTTCTTAACACCCACACATATTTAAAGGTTTAGTGGAGAAAAATGCAAAATGCCCCAGCACCCACCCAGTCACCATAGAATGAACCTAATTGGTATTATACAGGCTGCTTAAAAATGCGTTAAATGTTTGTTTTGGTTTAAAGTGGATAGTTCAACTTGAAATTCTGTACTATAACAAATTTTCTATTATCCTTGGATAAAAGTCTTTCTCTACTGTGCCACCAGAGGGCACTCTGTTAGAACCGAAAAATACTTTTTTACAACTTTCTTATTTTGACAGATATTGTATGTAAAATAGATGTAATTTTTAAGACAATAAATACCTTTATGTGGGTACTTTCTATACCAGTTAAAATACCTCTTTATTTAGTCCTAAATCGAGGCTACATTTTATTTTATCGAAAATTTATTTAATAAATAATATCGAGAAACTATTATAGTCCGCCTCACGAGGCTAGCACTACGACGTATGAAGAGAAAGGGGAAATAAAAGGCATAAATATGGAGTTTTAAGCCGCGTGCCATAGACGTGCGAACAAATTTTCTGAATAGGATTTTTTGATTATAACTTTAGGCTTCATTATAAGGAAATACAGAATTGTATAAAAGTAAAATAAATTAAACGTAATAGTTCGCGTGAGACGTCTCTAAATTTATAAACATGAAAATAATTACAACGCGTGTACCATATTCATCTTAAAAATCGCATTTACAATTGTACGCTAATGACGAACTATCAGCACACGCCTGACGCTTCTCAGATGCACAGCACACCAAACATTTTTTTGGTTATGTGGAACCTGAGTCAATTTTCACTACTATTCTGGTCCACTGCCTTAAGCTCATTTTGGATTATTAGATTAAGTTATAATTTATTAAGATATTTCATGGCAGAAATCATTACTATTTTGTTATTAAATTAATAATAGATTGATCTGATAAAAGAATTTAGATAATTTTGTAATATATGTAGGTACCTAGATTTTAATACTTTAATATACATATAGTCCAATAATTATTATATATAAGTTTAATATTACTTGGATTGTTCTTTATTGAAATGTGTGCTAGTCAAATCGGCAATATTGCACTTTTTTTTATTCACATTCTTTTCATTATGCTTCGGACTACAAGTTAGCGGGCCTCAAAACATACCCTTAAAAAATTCATGATGAATAAAAAATTTACAGGCAAAATGGGTATTAAAATTTTTAAAATAATTAATCCCTTTTTCATCTGCCTGACAGACCACAAAATCCTTTTATTTATTTACCTGCTTTTATTTGTGCTTTATGAGGAAATAAAGCTATTTTATACATCGCTACCTAATATAATTTAAAATATAAAAATTTCAGTGGCTCCATAATGCAAAAACCTGTTTGTTCAGCATTTAATCATTTTTAATTAACCTAGTGCGTGGCATAAAAATAAATACAAAAGCGATATTTATAACAAAAGAGGTATGAAGGTAAAAAACCATAATCCATTGTTGCATGCACATACTTTTACAGGGTATAACAAAGGCATCATGACTTTTTATTCAGGTAGCATATTGTTTCCGAAAAGTACTTTTCTGAGGTACAGTAAGTTATAACGTCATTATCACGATTTAGGCATCATGTCTATTATTTTTTATTTAGTATTAATAATGCTATGAGAGGTGTCGGAACAGGGGCGGGCTGGGTAATGGGTAGGCTTGGACCCACCTGTATCCGAAACTCGATTATTTTAAAGTAATGTAGGTAGTGTTGCCGCGAGACGAGACGAGACGAGAGAAGGCCTTCTCTCGTCTCGTCTCGTCAGACTAGATAAAATGGGTCTCTCGTCTCGTCGAGAGAGGGCGAGACGAGACGAGAGACGACCTTCTCTCGTCTCGTCTCGCTTCTCTCGTGATTTAAACCAAATACGTTGGGTTCTATCATATTTGACTTAAATTGTGTGCAATATATGTCAAATATGACAGAACCTAACCTAAATGCGTTAAAACTTTGCTTGGTATTTATTACAGGGTGGCCTATTAGTGCGACAAAGGTCAATATCTCCTGTACCACTAAGATAGCGGAAAACTTTTGACGAAGCTTATTAAGGGTTAAGAGGTGCCTCTTATAAAATTATTTTTGTCTATACAGGGTGCTCCAAAACACCAGCACGGGAAGAAATTTCCATTTCCAAGATATTGACTTTTAAAAAATGTAATTTTTGAGTTTCGACAGATCTAACAGTACGTCTTAGAGCAAAACGGCTCACATGTCCCTATCTTCCATTTTTATTATCTTCCCAAAAAAATCACGTTCCGGTTAAACCGGGAGAACTATATTTCCTGCTTTCGAGTTACATCCGGTTTAGCCCGAAGTTTGATTGATTTGGGAAGATAGTGAAAATGGAAGATATAGACATATAGATCTTCCTAAATTAATCAAAATCAAATTAATTTTACATATCTTTGTTTAAATTCAATCATATTTGTAAAACTAACTTAGCTTTTTATTAGTTTATTAAGGTATCACAAACTTCATGTTTGTTGCAAGGACATTAAACACAACTTTAAAATAATATTCTAAAAATTCTTTTTAACGATATAAAGCATTAGTAATGATAATATGCAAATTAAAAAACTCTAATTTAAAGTGCAAAATTTTTATTTTAAATGTTTATTAAAAAACTGTACAAATTAATCGTCAAACATGAAATCCTACTAAAATAATCGCAGATACCTGCGCAGTTACATTGAAAAGAACAATAGTTAATTTTACAAATAGGTATGCTTGAATTTGAACAAAGATATGTAAATTAAAAACATATTTCATCTATGTAAAATCTCTCTAGGTACCTATATAACTTCTATTAAATATTAATTTAAAATGGGGTATCGTACTGGGTTTTTCCATATAATTTGCCACCCCTTTACAGACTTTATTTCACGAGATACAGCAAAAAAGTTAATATAAAAATTTTTCGGGCTTTACACAAACATTTTTATTGTGCTAATTTCAAAACTGTATGTCTGTCACAGTGAGTGTCACATAATCAGCAAATTAAAAAAAAATATTTTTTTTTGGGACACCTTGTCTATTATGAGATTTTTAAAATCTTCTTAAATTCCTCTTATCAAAAATATATAATGTCCATATTTGGATCGACGGTTTTCGAGTTATTTGACTGCAAATAATTTTATCCAGCGATAAAACGTCATAATAATATGTTATTCTGAATGGCCGGGCACGGCTAACTAGATGAAACTATTTGCAGTTAAATAACTCGAAAACCGCTGGTCCAAATATAGACATTATGTATATTTTTGCAAAGAGGAATTTAAGAAGATTTAAAAAAGCTCAAAAAAGTAACGTTTTTTGTTCGAGAGAGATCGACTCGTCTCGGGGCTTTATTCGAGAGAAAATATCTCTCTCGTCTCGTCGAAAGAGGGCCAGACGAGACCAGAGACGAGAATCTCTCGTCTCGGCGGCAACACTAAATGTAGGTTAGTGGCGGCTCGTGGATTGCTAGCCAGGGTCGGCAAGAGTGGTGAAGATGGAAAAGTAGCGCCGCAGACGAAAATTTTTAGCGACTCCGCCCAACATTTGTTTTGTCTACTATTCTAATATTTGCATTGAATAGATGTGTGATAAATTATTTAATTTCACATTATTTTTTTTTTATTTCAATACAAGAAGGTTGGTTTGAGATAATGTAAATCACATTTTTTATTCATGATAATGATATTATGTAGTATCATATTTCTTTTTGTCATGACCCCCCAAGTTCGGTATATTATATTTATCTGTTTAGAAAATAGCTATAATTTTTTTTGATTAAGAGTCTGAAAAAAAAAGTTTTTAAACCAATTAATTCTATTTAGTGAATTTAGATGTTGCAAAATGTCGACAAAATGGTGCAATTGCGGCATAGAATTTAGATGCTTTTTTTGTAGATATTTCTAGAAGTTTGTTTTCTAATTAGTACCCACTTATTGTGACAAACTTGACAGTCGCACCTGGTAGACTGTAATACGAGAATAAGTTTTAACGCGCTTTAGATACGAAAATATGTGGGTGACAATCGAGTCGAATAGGTAAATGCCTTGTTTACCTAATAAACTAAATCAAGTTTTAGTTGACTGAGGTATATGCTCCTTGGAAAAATCATGCTTTTGGAGAGCCCGAAACAGTTCGCACTAAGGACTTTGATTTTTTCCTTTTTCATTTGAAAATAAAATGATTGGCCAACAAAACGTTTAATTTTGGTTTCATCACAGATCTAATAGCTACATACTACATACATTTACTACTCGGGTTAACTAAGTTCAACATTTTAGGGGGCGGCTGAATATTGTATGTTAATTTAATTTGTTTATCCTATGACAAAAATACCCATTTTAAACTTGAAATATATTGAATAAGATATAAGATCACTTATTACTTCAGTTTTAACTTTGTTTTCCATATCGTTGCGTGCGTTACCCTCAATTTTTCGGAATGTTTAAACAGGATAGTTTAAAACACTTACCTAATCTTAAAAAAAAAAAACGAAAGTTTTTGTTTTAGCGGCAGGTTGCCGACCCTGGGTTTTAACTTCGACCATTGTTCAATACATGGTGCACTATAGATGAATATTTGTTTGCCTATCTTTAAGCCTGATATTCATACAACAGGGTAGGCGTGCCTGCCTGGGTTTTTTTGAAAAGTAAAACAATTTATTTTATGATGACTGTATGGTTCATGCAAAACAATTTTCAATACACGTCATCAATCAGCTGATGTGGCGCCAGCTTGTTCGTTGACCTGTATTGACGTTTCGTGCAAAACTAACCTTAATTGTTCTGTGCTCTCGGGTTTTTGTGCGTCTATTTTTTAGCGAAAACTCCAGATCTTTTAATAAATCACATTAAAAATTTGTTCTTTTAAGAACAAGAAAAGTGCACATACATATCTCTGCCGATTACCTTGTTTACTATTTGTGTAAAATACCGAAGCATTTAAATAGCCGGTGCAAAGAGTTAATATCTTCTTTAATAAGCTAGTTTCAGGAAGAACTTGACAACAATGGCCAATTATTACCCTTGACAGCAGTTAGAGAAGTAAATTTAAAGAGTATGTAAAGATCTATATATTTTATTTCTACTTTACTAATTTTAAGCGTGTATCAGCTGCCCTAAATTTGAATATCTCCACTGTAAGCGCAGTTTCAACAACAGTTAAGGAAAATGAATTATTAAAGTCACCTAAAAAGGAACGTTCTTATTCAAAAAAAGTTGCAAATATGTCCAGATTGGATATAAGTTCTATCCGCGACACTATTTATGGAATGTACGAAACAAGTAAGTTGTATTAATCAATAACCAATATTTTACATTGGTTATGCTTAAGCTGTAACTTTGACAACTTTGTGAGAAATTAAAACACAGAGAACTGTTTCGTGGTTGTCTTAACTCTTTAAGAAGCTTCTTAAAGGACATAGGCTTCGGATGGAAAAAACATGAACCGAGGCGAGGGCTTATGGAACTTTCCCCTGTATCTTCCAAACAACTGGTATTTTTAAAAGAACATGTGAAAGGAAAAGAAGCATCCTTGTACCAATTCGTTTTCTTAGACGAAACATGGATTTTTCAGAATGGTACCATTGGTCGATCTTGGCAAGATGAAAATAAAAGAAGTGTTAGATCTACTAAAGTTGATGGTAAAAGGTATTATGCAGTAAACAAATATATAAACTATGGGAAATTTACCTAGGTAAAACATATTTTTCATAATATCATAATACTTCATGCTGGTAGTGACGACGGTTTTGTTAAGGGCGTAGAGGCAATTTTTTCTTCTAAAATTAAGCTAAGTGATGAAGCGGAATATTAGTTTTCTGGTTCTGTGGTAGTACTCTTTTATGCAGGAAAGTAAACAACATTTATTTGCCTGAGTACCATCCCGACGTTCGTTTATTCGGATTGTTTCTTTTTTTGCTAATCCTTAAGAAAAGGCTTACTTGAACCATTGGAAACGTGGATTTCATTTCGTGAATGAACGCGGTGCTAGCCATCTGGTGACAACCCTTGGGGTTGCTATAAGGAATTTAGTTCTATATTCAGATTACCTTTTAACGCCCTGGTGTTACTTTTTGTTTTAGGTAAGTTATGCCTATTTAATGCCTGTTCTATATAAACTTGTATTCTTTATAGAAAGTACGGTACCAAAATTGTGTTACTTTTTGTTTTAGCCCGTTAGTTCAATAAAATCTTAGTGTTTCACCATAATTTGCCGCATTTTTGCCTAACCAACCCCCACCCTGCAGCGTGTCCTGTCTCAGTAACTACCATGGAGAAATGAAGCAGCAAAATTTTTTACAATGTTTCGAAAACCAATTATTGAAAAATATAGCAAAGTCGTCTGTGATTGTAATAGACAACGCCCCATATCAAAGCATGTTGTTAACAAAAGCACCTAACACATCATGGAATAAAGCTGCAATTCAAGAATGGTTAATTACTAATAAGATTAAATTTGATTATACAATGTTTAAAACTGAACTTTTACAAATCGTTAATAAGTTGCTACAAGACATTTGGTATGCCCTTTTTTTTAAACATATTGTTAAATATTAAACTTAAATTCTTTTCAGATATAAGCCACCAAAAAAATATTTACTTGATGGTCTGGCTGAGTAATATGGACATAAAGTTTTACGGCTTCCTCCTTTCCACTGCATGTTCAGTTCGATTGGGGATTATCAAAAACTATTATAATTGACATATTGGTCGAGATGGCAGTACAGAAATTGACTGTGTGAATATGAGGAAAGAATCCTTGCGTACTGCTACTCTTGATGTTTGGAAAAATTCAATTCGGCACGCAGAAAGCAAGATATTAAAATGGTATGAAAGAACATGTTGTATTAGACAGGCTGAAGATTAAACTCATTATTAATAAGTAAATGAAACGAGTGATTCAAGTGATTTGGAGGATGATTGAAGATCCATCTTTGTATTTTATTATTCAAATAGCCAAAGCATATATATAAAAGTAACAATAAAATTACATGACTATTCCAATATAATTTAGGTATATATTGTCATCCTGGAAGGTTTTACAAATAGTAAATAAATTTGTGTTAATTTTTGTAAATTTATCTTGTTTTTATGAAAAAAAAAAAAACAAAACCACTGTAATTCCCTCACTCGGTTATTTTGGTTACAAGCTGACAACACTGCCGATAACTGACGTCACTCGAAGGGTATGACGTGCGACGGAAATTGTTTTGCAAAAAGTATAGTTTGCGAGGATACGGTCCGGGGTTACAAGGGCGATATAGAAAGTGGAGCGGGTATTTGCTGGCAGTTTCGGAGTTATTGAAATATAAATTGAGGTAGATAAATAATATAATATACTCAGGGCCATCTTTAGGCATGGGCCCGGGGCCCCCGGCCACGGGGGGCCCCGCCGATCCCTCTACGGCTGACAGGATTTCTTAAAAGGGCTTATGTATTTACACTATTAACTGGGAATTAACATTAATTCGACTAAAATGTTTATTTAAAAAATCATAAAAAAAAGTAATCATTTAAAATCTGGCAATAATAATTTGTGTGTAATTAGAATAATGGTAATCTGCGACATCTGTTGGTGAGTGGCAGTATATAGTATGGAGAATCTCTGGCGTAGGGCGTGGCGCTTCCTTGGCTCAATAGTAAAGAGAAAACTTAAAATTAAATTATTCATCATTCATTCATTTACAATAATTAACAACATAAATCAATATTTAAAATTTAATACATCGACAGAAATACTACCCCACTTAAAAAAAAATATTTAAAATAAAAATATTGCCGTTTATATTTCGAAATTTCTTTATTTCTACGTTTTCTCGGGTTGGGCTATCGAAAAGTAAATTTCTAGATTTAAATAGTCCAAAAAAAGGGCGTGGCACCTAAAAAAAAATTTGCCTGCGGCGCTTTTTTTTAAGAAACAAAGATAGTAGAAAGGCCACAGCGCCAAAAGTGCCAGGGGCCCCCACATACCTAAAGACGGCCCTGAATATACTGTCTGCTGTCGGTTTGACACTGGGTCGGCACTACCCCTGAAAAGCCGCTACTGATGTAGATGTTTTTTTGGTGAAATCGTACAGTTAAAACAAAACAGTTTAAATTGTTGTAACCATGTGCCTTTATATTAAATTAGTTTTCTTTTCAATTCCCTTAATTAAGTCTGTACCTATAGGTATACGTTGCTGATGGTGTTTAGTTAGTCGCTATCAAGTGTAATAGACAAAGACAAATTGTTGTGCTACGCTGCATTAGCTATTGGCATTCAATATCAGAACTAAAGTCTATAAATTAAAATATTCCTCTCGCAGATTGTAAACAAGTCTCCTCCGACAGCTAAGAACTAAATGATTTAACTCTTGGCCAACACACACTCGAATTTAACTTTCGTTCAGTTGGCCGCACAGACAAATCAATGGAATTTACTTCAGTTCTTCAGTCGGACTGATCAGTCAAAAACTGAACGATAAAACCCCAACGCTCCATTCGTATATTAGATCAGTCAAATCGGTTCAGTCATATTTGACGGTAAAACTGATAATCTGTGGGGCCCTTTAGTATTACAAATGCCTTTTCTTTTTACATAATGATATACGGAGAATATCAAAATACTGGAAGACGAGCTCATACAGGCAACGAAACCCGAATCGTGAGATACCAAGGTATAAGTGTATCCACATGTTTCCACCTAACTTCTTGCGGAATAATTAGTTATTGGAAAATCTACCGCGTTCAAAGGTTACTAGGAATAGACAAAAAAACATTGATGCTTCATCTCCAACATGTTTTTCACATCGATGTTTTAGTTTCGACCTTTTTTTGATAACATCGATGTTTTTTTAAACATCGCAACATCGAAACATCGAAATAAAATCTCAATTCAACTTCCGAACGGTGTATTGTCAAGTCTCAAGGTAATTCTAAAGATAGCGCTACCTCTCAACTCAACCTCTGAATGATGTAGTATCAATTAATATCAAGTCCCATGGCAATTCTAAAGATGGTGCTACGAGCTAGACAGGTCAGTATTCTTATTCGTTATTGTACGGGGTTTTCCCTGTTTTCTAACAGTGAACCGTTGATGTTAATCTGTTAATAGAGAACAACGGCCAGACACAATCGCAAACACGTAAACGTATACGATTCTTCTTTTCATACGTCATTTTACGCAAAGAAATAAGTACGGGAGCTTCTTTAAATAAGAAATACGGCACCGACGCGCAAAAACCTTGACCGACGCGTACCGACCACACACAAGTGAAAATGACAGCCTGCTATTGGTATCTTCTGATTGGCCTGGTCTAGACAATCGACCCGGCAAATTTGATCTTCGGTACCTCTCGCAACTATTCGGGAGGACTCGGCCCTACACGTCTCGGTTCATGTCACGTATACGGGGTCCGTGAAGAACCGTCACTCCACGTGACACGCAAACGTGCGGAATATGATGCGTATCGAAATTTGCAGACTGAGCATGCGCACGTTAACGTTTACGTGTTACTTTTGCTGCTTGCGGGTTTGCCGTTGTTCTCTATTGATCTGTTGAACGAATAAGAATACGCATTATTATTATTATTAACAAATTTATGAAGTTGTGGCATGTGGCATAGTGACTGGTGATGAGCTGGTGAGTGAAGAGATGCCTTGCCTTAGAATGGAGTTATTTTACAAAAGTTAGAGAAACAGGGTTTAGAGTTTGCTTAAAAAGTTAGTGTTTGATTAATATTTATTTCGAAAGTCTATTCAAGTCGACCAAATTTACCTACAGGTTTCTTGACAGTGAGATTACACCGTAATTAATAGTTGAGACTAATTGATCATTAGCTACTAAGTATAAAAACCAAAAATTTCCCCAGATTCACACATTGCACATTGACATCGTAACTATTAGACCCAACAATACCAAATAAACGTGTTGTCTTCAATGTATTCCAATTTAAAGTAAATCAACATGCAAACTGCTCCCCTCCACTTGGTTTGACAGACTTACGCCACAGAAAACGTAGTTTCCTGGGCTTACGCTGTTAAAAGTATTAACTTCGATGATTAACTTGAATAATATGATGTGGAAAATTTATAACATTGCTTAAAACCTTGTAAAAAATCTGTAGTATGGCAACGCAGCAATAACGGATCCGCCCAGATTTCATCATTTTCGTGGCCATCCGCATCGACTCAACAATACTCGGCATAGCGGATGTTGTTTTCCTGGAGTTTTGTCGCATGCATATGTAAAGTCAGCGTAATCCCCACTCCCGGCCCCACCTAGCTCCTCACAGCGTCTCGCCATCAAACGGTTTTGGCATCACAATTTATAGCATTTATGAATGGCGTGTCGGATCTATAGTTACAATGCCTATGGTATCCACCCAGATTTCATCATTTTCGTGGCCATCCGCATCGACTCGACAATATTCGGCATGACGGATGTTCCACTAATTTATGACAGCGCTTTTCTGTGGGTTTTGCTGAAGTTTTGTCACATGCATATGTAAAGGCAGCGTAATCCCCACTCCCGGCCCCACCTAGCTCCTCACAGCGTCTCGCCAGCAAACGATTTCGGCATCACAATTTTATAGCATTTATGAATGGCGTGTCGGATCTATAGTTACGATGTCTATGGATTTTTACCTTGGTTTTCGATTATTTAACACATTTTCATTAAATTCATGGCAATGTGAAAATAATATTGGATATGTTTTCCAAAAATGTAAAACAAAATATTTTTCGAAGTTATGCTTCAAACTTGGCGAGCAGGCATACAATTAAAATCTAAACACTTTTCTCAAATAACTTTTTTCGATATCTCGTCTCGTCATTAACATTTTTTTTTTCAATTTTCCCGCCAAACAAGTAGTCACGTGACAAATGTCAAAATGAGTTTTTAGGTTATCCATTATGCAGAGATAATCGCATAAAAAGTTTTTTTCAATATTCCATCAATATTTTTTTTCCATTTGTATCCAACCTTATGTCAGTCACTATATAAATAAAAAAAAATGTTTTTTCAATAAATGTTAATTAAGAAAAAACATCGATGTTTTTTCAACATCGATGACTAATTTCGATGTTAGCATCGATGTTTTTTTTCGATGTGCCCATCCCTAATTAGGATACTATAGTCCGCCTTACGAGTTTCTGGCTACGATGGCTGAGAAAACAAGGGGGGTAAAAAGGTCAGTTTTAACTGTAGCGGCATAAGCGTGCAGAACTTCGTTTCATATTTATATCTTATAAGTTAATTTATTCGTAAAAACATAAGAATAGAAAAAAATGTATCTAGCTTTATATAATAAATTTCAAGTAGTTCGATTTCATTTTGACAAGCACAGTTACATACGTTTACACATAATTATTAATTATAAATTAAATAATATAATTCTAAACTCCAATAATGCCTGTAAAATGTCTGAAGATATCATGATGACAAGCACCTTCCCACAAATTCAACATTATGTAGGATAGTAAGAGAAAAAAACAGTTTCAAGACACACGCGATAATTTCTGGCCCAGGAATCCGCGCTCTATTAGACGTTGGTTGCCAAATTTACCAAAATAAATGAATTATTAATATTTCTTAAATATTTCTTTCACCGCTTTAACGATTATAATTTGCAATGTAAGGGGGAGAATAAACGGGATATATGTAACACTATACAGGGATATGCAAACGTCTAGTTGTTTTATGTAATATATTTGAATTCCATAGAAATTAAGATTTTATGGAAATTAAACAGAATATTACGGCAACAATGGACCACATTCTGCAAATTCCTTTCGTAGCTGTAGACTTGTGCGTCGGACTTTAAATTATTATGAATATCACCCCTTCAAAATTCATTGATAATGGCACAGTAAATCGCTACAATTTCTCTTCAAGCGTATAACAATAGGATACATTTTAGAACGGAATATTGTAAGGTAGAAGGAGCTTATTTTGTTACAAGTAACAATATTTTTTCATTTAACTTCTAGGAACCGAATGAAAAGGAACGACATATTAAAGAAGAATGATATTGGCCATAATTTGTCGAAACTGTCAGTTTGAAGCTTAATGCTACGTAAAGTTGCTTTATTTTATAAGCAAAAGCATTAAAACGAACAGTATAAGCACAATATTTAATCATAAAATCTAAATTAAATATTAGAGGTAATGTAAAACTTTAAAGTTTTTCTAAATTAATTGCCTGTCTTAAAGTGCCAAGAAGAAAAATGTAAACAAGGAGGTGAGAAGTTTTCTCATATACTTACAGTGTGTCCACGGATTGACTATCGAAGAGGAAAAACTTTTTTATTTGTGAGTTTATGAAAAAAAGTTATTTTTCATAAAAACTCCTGCTTGTTCTCAAACGACCATTATTTTTTCAAATTTATATACCCGGTGTTCAGAATTTAGAAACATGTGAAAAAAGCTAAGAACAAAATACCCTTATGTGTAAAGGTAGGATAAAAAGTAATTAGTAAAAGTTGTTGTGGTTGAAAACCTACGTCTCATTACCAAGTTTTAACTTATTAGCTAAATGTACAGAGACCGGCAAAAAGTTCCAACTCATAAAATATGATTTGATTTAAATTAACGCATTTTGCAAATTAGTTAGTCTTTAGAAGGTATTATTTTGTAAAATCTTTATCTTTATACGCGGAATTTTTAAAAACGGCTAAGTAACTACCCATATTATTAAAAAATCAATACGTTTTAAAATAAAACCGTGCACTATTCATAATTAAACGAATTTATTAGAGAACGAATGAAGAGTAAAAAATTTTCTTAAACAAATGTAAGTAAAAAAAGGCAGGTTATCAGCAAAAAAAAACTATTCAAAGGTTTCTCCACCAACCTCCTCGCATCGTTGGACTTTCTTAATAAATGCTTTATATGCGATATAAAGCCATTTATAAAAATTACAAAAAACGATTAAAAAAAAAACTGTAACACCCTGTATATCAAATACGAGGTAACTCCGGACACATAGTCATATAAACTTTCTCCCTTGGAATATTATAAGGAATCACCCTCTTAAGTTACGTTCCAACTGCCATGTCTTCGTTCGTTTTTTTGACACTTTCCCAAAATTAATAACATATCAACTTGCACCTTAAAATTCGCTTTCATGTTTTGAGGAATAAACTGAGAAATAATTACTAAAACTTTAAAAACTTTCACTGACGTAATTAAACAATTTGCATTTTCTTGAAAACGCAAATTACTTCCGAAATAAGCAAACTTGATTTATTGGTAAAATTTATTTATTCTTTTAAACTCGATCACATTTTGGTTAATCATAATTCCGTAACCAGGGGAGCAAATCTAGTAGTTTTTCACGTAGATTCGAATTTTACCAACAAAAATACATCATCTTATTTAAAATTCAAAACTTGCCCCCCACGTCTCAAAATTAAGAAAGGGGTAAAATGTAAAAATGATGGTTAAATATGTTTCCCCATATCTCGATTACCTCACCAAAAGTTCATGAAAATATTTATAACCGTTCTGGAGATATTGCTTTGTAACACTTACACTACACAAAAACACAAACAGATAATACATATCTTGGTGTTTGTGTTTGTAATAAACTTTATCGTATCATTGGAGATTAAGTCATTTTTATATGATATCTTTATTAATAATTATTAACATCATAAACGTACTAAAACCTACATAAAACCTTAGTTACTCATGATACATTAGTTACCATAATTTAATACGTTAGTTACGAAAGCATAATACGTTAGATACCAAATAATATTAGAACTATTTTTCATGAACATGTAAAACAATATTTTGACAGTTTTCAAATTTGATGGATACACCTTTGTCTTTAACGTCCACGATCTTAGGTATGCTCTCTGAAGACTCATTAATGACCGAGAAAGCACTCCTTTCGATTTCGTGCGGTTCCCCAGTGCCTAATCCACTGCCGGAAACATCGCCGATTTGAATTTTGCGAGCAATGGAAACTTTCTTGGTCACACTTTCTTCTAAATACCCTGTAGCAACCTTCGCCGATTCCCATCCACCAAGTTCTTGTAGGTCTAATATATCTCCTCCAGCATTAACAAGAAAATTTGCCGAAGATCTTCTAACGCAGTGACCAGTATACAAATTAGGATTTTCAAGTGAGAGATACTCAGCTATTTTTTGAGGTATTTTAGAGAAGAAATGAATGCCGCAGGGCTGTACCGTACATTTCCCTCTTCTATATGATACAAACAATCTTTGGTGAGTGACATGGTCTGGCCTTAACATTGCGTACTTTTTAAATAAAAGCACAGGATTGACTTCGCCGTCAAATATCACAGCGAAAATACGTTTCTTGTGGGTTTTTGAGTCGGGAATAGTAACAATCAGCTTGCCCTCTAAAGCGTCAACATCTTCCGTGGTCATCTTCGCTTATTCATTAGTTCGACAGGCTCCTCCAATTCCAATTAAAAAAGCCACTTTCATCATTAAAAACTTCTCGTCTGAGGCAGAACACACAAATTCGTTGACTTGTTCTCTTGTAAATACTTTTGATTTTTTTGCTCTATATCCAACATTTTTCTTCTTGATGAAACGTATTAAGGCGCCGTATTTGTCGATTTCCACTCTTTTCTTCAGTTCTAAAGTCGCTCGTAACATGGAATATTTTGGCCATAAGGATGAAGTAGAGTATTCCTCAGAGAGTTTTGCGAAATACGCCAGCAATACCGTTTCTTCTGCACCTTGAACATGTACTTTGTTTCGCCACTCACAAAACTGCCGATATTCTTTTTCATAATGGATTTTAGATTTGTCCGAATCAAGTTCAACCTTATAATGTTGGCTGCAGCTAATATATCGTCAGGAATATCAAAATCTTGCATGATTTTAATGATGACTTTTTGAAATGCCAAAATGAAATGACAAAACACCTTGTTTTTATTTTCGCATCGCCGTTGTCAATGATACGATAAAGCTTTGAATACAACTCGATTATTAGCGATTTAACACCGGCACCGTCTCGGACATTGCGGGTGACTCGGCTGTCGCCTCGTCACCTAGCAATGTCCTCGACTATTATAAATCGCATAATAATCTCGTTATATTAATAGCTATAATAGTATCATATTTTAAAGTTTGTAATTTGTAAATTTATAATAACAAATAAACAAATTTAAAAATAGTTATTTTTGTATTAAGTGCGTGAAGTGAGTGTTTTTTTAATGGCATATGAGAGTGTCAATTTTTTGCCGAGACCGCAGGTCGAGGCGAAAAATTCTCTCGAATGTGCCATTAAAACACGAATTTCACAAACGAAATACAAACAACATTTTTTGTACAACTGAAAGTTTGAATTAATCGGTAAAATTGTATATTATAATAAAAATTTTACCATATAATTTCACATAATCAAGTTAACAGCCCTGTCGTTACTATAGAAATGGTTTGTTGGCACGTTGCTTGTTTTGTTGTCATACGTTGATAGCTGTTCATATTTATTGCAATTTTTTAAATAAATAGTATAAGTACTTAAAATGGATGTAGATTACGATAGTGATAGCGAGATTCCTTCAGATATAGCCGATATAGCAAATTCGGCTATAGCTAACATGTTACCGGCGAAATCAAAATTTATATACGAGAAAAATTATAACCAATTCCGTGAATGGTGCGGCAAGAAAAATATACAAAAAGTGTCTGAAAAGGTACTTATATGCTATTTTGAGGAGAAATCAAAAACTGTAAAACCTTCTACTTTATGGAGTGTCTACTCAATGTTGAAGAGTACATTGAATGTTAAAGAAAATATTGATATAAAGAAGTTTTCAAAATTGGTGCCTTTTATTAAGAACAAAAACGTCGGATACCGAGGGAAGAAATCTAAAGTTTTATCGAGAGACGATATTAATAAATTCATTCAAGAAGCTGATGATGAAACAAATTTACTTTATAAGGTACAGATGATCAAAATTTTGTATTATTTCAGTAATTTCAATATTTTTTTAATTGTAGGTTGCGTTAATTTTGGGAATCAGCGGTGCTTGTCGCCGTGAAGAATTATTGAAGGTAACTATTGATGACATTGAAGATACCGGGTCTATATTGATTGTTAAAATACCGGATACAAAGACCTATTGCCCAAGAATGTTTACCGTTTCAAATTCTGATTATATTGAGATATATCGCAAGTATAGAGTACTAAGGCCGTCCCATACACACAAAAAGAGATTATTTTTAAAATATTCAAGAGGAAAATGTGTTGACCAACATGTGGGAATAAATAAAATAGGGGAAATTCCTAGCTTGATTGCAAAATGGCTGGGAAAAGAATTACATAAGAGCTACACAGGTCACTGTTTTAGGAGGAGTTCTGCAACTCTCTTAGCCAATGCAGGGGGGGGGGGGGGGGTAACATGACATCTATAAAACGCCACGGTGGTTGGAAATCTGCCGCCATAGCAGAAGGATATATAGAAGATAGTTTGAGTAATAAAATTGATATTTCTAATAAATTAAATTGTTCCTCTACTTCCAAACAAATCAATATAACTGATACAATTGTGGACTCAACTTTTCAAGGAATATCTAGCGTTTCTGATCAGCAGCAAGGTGGACTAGCTTCGGGAATTAATATTGGAAGCAATTGTTCGAACTTCACCATCAATTATTATTGTAACAAATGAGATTTTTTGGTAGTTGGTAATTAATTAGTAAATTTGTACAAAAAAATTCAATACATTTTTTAAAAAGTAATGTTTTATCGTTTTTTTTGTAAATCATTTTTCCAGTTAAAAAAAGTCTTTTTTTCACCGTGAAAAAAAGTCTTTTTTTCACTGTTAAAAAAACAAAAGGTTTACGTATCGATAGCGATGAAAAAATGTCAACTTTTTTTGACAGTTGTACAAAAAGATTATTTCGTACACCTGCCAATTTCGCCGTTTCGTCCAATCGAACCGTCTCGTTTAAGCCAATCACCTAGTATAATACTGATAAAACCCCTTGGGATTTTAGCGATTAAACGTCGCCATTGGCCCGTCTAGTTCTGTCACAATATTTCGAAGTATAAATCAATGTCAATTATTTTTTTCTAACTGTTTCATAAAATTTCTGATATTTTAATACAATTACATTAGTACTATATTTATTTACCTACTTGTTTTTATATTATAATACACCCATGTCTATTTTTTCTCCAATAAGCTTGTTATTGTAAAATACACAACATTTAAAAAAACCTACCAATGTCATTTATTATATTATAACGAATCTAAAATTCTGACGTATTGCTTTTGCTTTAACATATTTTGCTACAATGCTGGCAACCAAACATACAATAATAAAATTATAATAAAAAATGTATTTTGGTTGTCAGCCTCAAACTAAGAAATAATCGTGCCAAATATCACTCGGCCATCATTTTTTTATTGGTTAAATTTTCCATTGTTCACTCAAACTTATTTGGCAATTTTACTCGTTGAACTTCGGGCATGTTTATTCAAAGATTAAATCCCTCGAACTTCGCTCACGGGATCTAATCAGAATAAACATGTCCAAATTCAACTCAAATTCATTCAATTCAAATTTCCAAACAAAAAAGTTTTCGTGACAGCTGAAAAATTTAACCGATAAAAAAACGAGGTGTTGTGATATTACTATTGATAAATTCACTCCTACAATAAATGTCCATTTGACATTTGCATTTTTATCACTTTGACATCGATTAAAAAGGTGCATCCTTTTTTATCGCGATAAAACCCTCTCCAGCTAAAAATTAAATGGTAAAATCCTCTCCAGCCCAAAATCGAGCAGCTTTCATTTTTCATTGCTCGGCAACCTGATATATGGTTACAAATTAATTTGATGCTGTCAAACATTTTTTTAGTGAAGTAATATTTTTTTAGTATCTATTCATGCCAAAATTCGTGAATTTCTCTAACTAAAAATCACTTGATCTTTTTTTAAGATCGGATAAACTTTAATTTTTTAAACTGAAACTATATCACTTTTTAGCAATTTAAACTCGAACAAACGGCAATAGATAAAAACTCGTTAAATTTCTCGTTAAATTTCTAAGCAATCTAGTTTTCGTAAAATATAAAAGTTTATTCGATAAAAAAAAAGCTCTTGTGGTTTTAAGTATAAAAAAAAACATTAGAAAAAACTCACCCTGTATAATACACACACCGCCATAATTAGAGGAACGGTCAAATTTACCTTAAGTTTAAAATCAATTTTCTCTTTCGATTTTCACTCGATTTCGATAGTTTTACTTTTAAATTTTAGCTTGATTCTTCAGGAATGCTGTTGGCGTATTAACATTTTTAAACGATTTGTCTTTATATATGATACAGGGGCGGAAGAAAGTAATGATTTTTCAGTAATTTTTGAGACACCCTGTGGAGTGACCAAGTGACAATTGGAAACATTTTATAATAACTAATTGTGACCTGATATTTTCTGAACATTTTCTGTATTTATTCACTCTGATACCTTAATTATTACGGAGAATACAGGGTTTGAAAAAAAAAAAACGATTTTTTGTTCAATTTTCTTCTAGATATCCTTTTTTCTTCGTACAAATTTAAATGGAATTTATTAAAACAATAAATAGCTAGCTGATTGCAGTATGTTTTGCAAAGCTTCATGCCACTTTGAAGCGTGCTTAAAGACAAAAGTACCGCTTTTAAAAAAAAATAATTGTTCGTTTTGATTTGTTTTAAACATTTAATGATAAAGAATATTTACAAGGATTATTTTTTTCAATATCGTGTATTTCCTCCACGAGCCCTTACGACTGAAGTCATCCGACGTTCCATACTTTTGACGACGTTGTCAATCATTTCCTGAGGCAAATTCTCCCATATTTCAATTAATGCAGTTCTCACCTCGTCTGTGTTTTGGACAGCAGGAATTCTTGACCTAAGTCGTCTGCCTAGCATATCCAAGACGTGTTCAATCGGATTCAAGTCCGGTGAACATGCAGGCCAATTCATTGTCGGTATCTCCACTTGATTCAGAAAGTGAGTTACACAACGAGCTACGTGCGGGCGAGCATTGTCCTGCATTATGAGGAAATTGGCTCCGATATGTGGGGCGAAAGGTATCACATGGTATTGAAGAACATCTCTTATATACCCATCTGCAGTTAAAGCACCGCCATCAATAACCACTAACTCTGTGCGTGCTCCTAAACATATACCACCCCACACCATAATTGAGCCTCCACCGAAAGAGACTTTGGGAGTAAAATTAAATTGTTCATTTTGTTCTCCTGGACGTCGATACAATCTCTCCCTACCATCAATAGAATTTATGCAAAAACGGCTCTCATCCGTGAATAAAACTTGATCCCATTGATCGTTATTCCAATTTTGGTGTTCTCGAGCAAAGGCTAGTCGCGCTACTCGATGACGTCTCTGGAGTTTACGGGCTTCTCTTGGCCTATAGGACTTAATTACCAACTTCTTTGAGTCTTCTTCTAACTGTAAGCGCACTTATTCTGGTTCCACGTACTTCTTCTAGTTAATTTTTTATTTTAACTGCTGTTATACGCCTATTTCGTAGTATTTGCAATGTTATAAATCGATCATCTACAGCCGTGGTTAAACGTTTTCTGCCTTGACCTCGTCTTCTCACGTATTCTCTAGTTTGTCTCAAACGTGTAACAATACGATGGATCGTTGATTTTGTTCTACCAAACATTTCAGCAACATCACTGTAAGATCGACCATTTTCGATCAATGTTACCGCTCTAGCGATATCAGTCGGTTCTAAATCACCCATTATGAACTGTTTCACAATCAAGGTGACGATATTAAAGAAAAACAAACAAAATATAAACAATTACTTATAAAAATAACAAACTAATGTAAAGAAAATATGCGTCTCAAATTTAGTGCCAAACTCACAGATGTTTACACATTGGCTTTGACTTTGACTTTAGCTAATTTGATAAAAAGGGACAAAATGCAAAAAAAGTATTCTAACAAATCCATGGCTGTCTAGACCTGTTACAGTTGTTAATCCGATTCTACTTTTTTCAAACCCTGTATTTTCCGTAATAATTAAGGTATCAGAGTGATGAATACAGAAAATGTTCAGAAAAGATCAGGTCACAATTAATTATCATAAAATGTTTCCAGTTGTCACTTGGTCACTCCACAGGGTGTCTCAAAAATTACTGAAAAATCATTACTTTCTTTCCGCCCCTGTATCATATATAAAGACAAATCGTTTAAAAATGTTAATACGCCAACAGCATTCCTGAAGAATCAAGCTAAAATTTAAAAGTAAAACTATCGAAATCGAGTGAAAATCGAAAGAGAAAATTGATTTTAAACTTAAGGTAAATTTGGACCGTTCCTCTAATTATGGCGGTGTGTGTGTATATAACCAAGCACAAATGAAAACATATTTTAATTATTAAATATCACCCTCTGTGACATTTCCAAAAGTCCTGCCCCTAGCGACTTTAAAACTTGGAATTTTTGTGGATCCCAATTAAGAATATTTTTTTGATCCTAGTATAATTATTATTCCATACAAAAGATGATTAAGACTAGGCAAATCACAAAATGGAGGCTAACACGAGAGTGTCTTTTTCTTACACCGGCTTTTCTTATTTTGGGAAATTAGTTGCCCCTCATGTCATCAACAGCATGATTTATCGCTCCTTTATTATTGTTTCCTTTTACATAGCTGGTTTTTTCTTGTACTTCTTGTCAAGGACAAAACTGACCGTAAAATGAATTCTCGGGCGTGATGGATTACATTCTAGGAAAGTTACGCAAAGTAAGGTTTTTTCGGCAAATTAAATTTTTAAGACGAAACAGTTTTAAGGAGAATGTTAAATGTGCGAGTAATAAGCATGGATATTATAAGTAGAAGAAAATATATTTGAGTTATGTTTACAATAAAAATGTACGGGTATATAATATATAAATATTTGATGATTTTATCGAATTTGTTCCATACATCGCCTCAATGTATGTATCTATGTACAACTTACTGCTTTAGTTCTTTAGCTGAATGTTTTAAACATACAGAAAAGACAATCAAAAAGAGTAAAAAACGTATATTTTTATTAAAATTTAAATTACAAAAACTGTCCAGATTCCATAACTTTCCCCTATTACGAGTACTAGAAAAATAAGAAACTTAAAAGTAAAAACAGATGGGAACACATAATCTGATGCCGAAACCCTACATAATTTAGGGTCCACATGACAGCTAGTCAAGGCATTTCCGAATCTGTTTTAGCTCTAGCATTAGTGGACTTAAACCCGTTTCACGTACAAGCACAGAAATATAATCACAGCTGCTAAAACGACGGCACAATGTACGTGAAACTGCTCAGTTGATTTTATCCAGAAAATCCCTCCTATTCTCAAATTAAAGTTTAGACCATTTAAATGGAAATCACACATTTTTATGGACACCCATTAATTTTGATGCCATTAAGTTTGTTCTTAGGAACGGACGCTTTTGTGTCCTTAATTTGCAATATTTGTCATGGCAACTTGGATTTAAGGGCGCTCGTGGTTTTTAACCCCAAGACTATTGTTTTTGGTAAAGTCATTTAATATACATTCATTAATTACGAGATTTTTTTGTTTTGACTTAGTTAAAATGTGTAAAATAGAATACATTTTTCTTTAATTATGGAAGTACAAAGAGTAATGAAAATCATAAGGAGTTTCATTATATAAGATACATTTCCTTTACAATATAAAACTTATACGACTTTTGTACACATGAACCAGTACATACCTTTACCGCTAGTATATAACCAAACTAAAGGTGGGTTCATGTGAAAAGTTTTAATTTTAGCATTTATTTTAGTAATAACTTTAGAAATAACAATAAGCTAAAACCATGTTTTCAAATGTAAGTGTTCAAAACAATATTTTAGCTTTAACTTTTGCCTCAATCTTTATGTTGTGACCTTGAAGTTGGTTTATTTTTATCTTTTAAGACTAAAATTAAAGAAAGATGTTTTTCCCTTTTCTTTCCGTCAGACCCAATCCCTGGACGCGTTTCGCCATATTACGGCTCATCGGCAAGGCTATAGAGTCTGACGAAAAGAAAAGGGGCCTTACAGTGTTTTCAACACATAATGTATAAATACATATGCGAGATGTTACACGTGGCGACATCTCGTAGCAATCGAGCTATCCACCCAACCAACCAACCCAAATTAAAGCCTTAATGGAAACGCGCATTAATTTTGACATAATATTTAAAAAAATGTGGTTACGTATGTGTTACAATACATTGACATGTTATCATGTCAATGGGTATAAGAACCAGAATGGTCAGGAATTAATAAAACCAAATAGTTTTTCTTGCTCTGCATAATAATAATATGGATTCATTCGCGTCAGCTCAATAAGTTGGTTATCATCTTATTTTAACTCTATCATACCCTTTATCAGCGTACTGTAAAATCCCTTTTCCTATTTAAATTCAACCCCAAATATCTTTCTTTTGTTTTAAGTAGTTTGGACAATGTAGGTACATTATTTAGAAAGAGGTATGTTGCTGTAACAAGCAGGAGTTTTTTTCTATTTTAAAACCTCATTTTGGCCATTTTTTGTAAAAAAAATCACGTAAAAACTCAAGAGAAAACACAATGAAAGTAGAACATCTACTTTAAAGGTTAAGACCACACGCAGTGTGCTCGTATTTTTTGAATTACTTGCACTTCATAGGGAAACAAATTTAACTGTTTTTTAAGAATAGTTCAGGTTAGTTAGTGCGTGCTCCATAAGATCTTCCCATTTCTTGAGACAGGTATCTTACATATTTGCTTGACGTATTTTGCATTATTTCACAAACTTTTGCAATAAGTTCTTCTGTTCTTACAGATGGCCTTCCAGCTCCTTTTTTTATGTTGTATAGAATCTGTTTCCCTAAACAGAGTCACGGTTCTTCTCAGGCAATGATAAAAATCCCCAGCAGTAAAAGCGACGTTAGGAAAGTTTCCGCAAAAATCGTCCATGCACAAACGCTGATTATATTGCCACTCACCATTTACTCTAACCCCGTTTCGAAAATACGCTTCAACCATAAATTTTTTGTGCTGTTCCGTAAATCCCATTGCGTGAATTATTTAAGAAATTGGATAAATTAGCGATGAATCAAACTAGACAAAGATGACGAAATATCTGATCGATTGATAATGCGGGTATTTACTGACACTGACATCCAATAGGTATTGAGCTCTACCTTTAAGCGGTACGGCCTTAGATGCAAAGCACACTTTGATGATAATAATTTTTACTCGCACAATACTTTAAAAGCATCATCCTGCTTCGCTGACGACAGAACGCTTTTTTCATCTTTTACCTTGAATGCTCGGATATCTGCCAATGAATATCTCTATAGGCAGCAATTACTCTCACATCCCAATAAAGACCTGGAATCAATAATCAGCGAGCATAATCCAACAATCAACCTTCAAAACCTAGAATATCGAATATGTTGGTGATTTGAGCCTTTTTTGCAAATATTTTCATGACAAAAGCCTTACAAAACAGATATTTTACTGGTTCTCCGTCCCATGCGCAGGCGTAATTTCCTCTATAAGATTCTATATTAATTTCTTGCTTAAGTGATAACATTTTTTTAATGCATTATCGGGTAATTCATAAACATCGCTTTCATCGCGAAAACTTCTTCTCTCTAATCTTAGAAGATCTTGTCGCCGATACGGCCCTGTTGCTGGGTTTGTTTCGGCGGTCTGTGAAAAGATACGCTATCTTCGGAGCCCGAGTCAGAGTCGAGGTCTTGTGGCCGGCGTAGCGTTCTCCTCCGTAACGCCGGATTCCAGTGAGGGTCGACTCCTCCTTCTTGGATTGGGGCCAACTCGGCTGAGCGAGTTGGCCTGATGTTGCCCAATATGTCCCTATTGGATGACGTTTCTAAGCCTAGGAGTTGTTCTTGGTCCCACCGAGAATTGGTATGCGAAGCAGGTAAAGCGTTCTGGTCGGCCCCTTCGGTTATACCTAAATAGGTTTTTATGGAGTCCAACATTGTTGATAAATCCTGGGCTTCAGGATTCTCAGGAATAATTTGGGACTCCCTACTACCCGAGCATTCAAAAGCTTTTTCAGCCATTTTAAATTCTTATAGGGATGCCACATTTTTTTTTTTTTTTTTTTTTTAATCAAAAAACTTAATTTTTTTAAGTAAAAACGATAAAAAAAATTATTGTTTGTTTTTTTTGGGTGGTCCCACCTCCTTTACCCCGATGGCCGAAATGCCACCGGTCCACCAAAATAAAGATAGACAAAGAAAATCAAAATTTACATAAGAGGGTAACGTATTACCAATTCTTGAATATTATTTTCTTGACGTATTGATGGGAGGGCATGGGAAGGACTCTTATCTAATTTTAATTTGTGATATTTAAATTTCACGGAGGGCAAAAAGAGAATAAAGTGTTTTTGTTTATTTTAATACTTTTTACCACAACTTCTTACATTAGAATAATAATAATGTGACAAACTTATTATTAGAACAACACTGCCGATATGACGGGAGTTAGTAAAATAACAATCTACAAGCTTCTTATTTAACTATACACTTACAAGATTTAACAAAACCAATCTCGATAAACTTTACTCCAATTTTCATAATATGGACATTTAAAAATTATTAGCAAATACTTACTTTCAATAATCAATGTTTCAAATATGTTTATGGAAATTAGGTTAGTGGTTCAATAAATTATAATTATTAAAAATTAATAACAACAAAAGAAATAATAATCAATTATCCTTAAACTTATTTTCGCTTGGGGGCTGCGCCCCACTTACTAATTCGCGATGGCTCTTTTTTGGCAGACGACCAAGTCTGGGGGACTGCGTCCCTCTTAATTTAATAAAAAAATCTAGGGGTTGTTACCTCGTAAACTAGCCTGCAGTGCCAGGACTAGTCCGATAACAGCCAACGAGCTATTGAACCCTGGAATTCCTTACTTGCTTGTATGCGAAGCAGCGACGTGAAAACCAGAGCTGAAGAATTTAAATTTCGCGCCCGAAATTATTTTCCCCCTACTTCCGGTTCCCCAAAACCTCGCGTATCACGACCCAGGTCCGCATGGGTATTTACATACTAATCCACAGAAGTATCCAAAAATAAATCACTGATAATCCAAATCAAGGGAATAACACTTGATTGACACTAATTAATCCAAAAAGTAATCAAGGGAATAACACTTGATTGGCACTAATTAATCCAAAAACTAATCAAGGGAATAACACTTGATTAGTATTCCAATAACTTCACTGGAAATCCCGGGAAGATAGAAGTCTCAAGAAAAACGCGAATAACTACCGCGATAAACGCCCCTATTAAAAAGGTAGCGTATGACACTTGATTAAAGTGAAAAATATTTAATTGGTTTTAAAAACCAAACTGACGAGGATTACATAACATAGCGAAAAAACTAGAACTCGATATTTTCTACAATCAATAATTTTTTTTTGAAAAAATATCGCATTTCGATGGGTTACATTATATTAAAGTAAAATATCAACTTTTATTTGTTTAGTGATACAAATTTTAGCAACAATTGTCAAAAATATGTATGAAACAGGGAGGAGCCTCCTGACTTACTCAGGGCTAATTACGCATTAATTTTACCAGCCGAAAATGTTTTGGGGTACATCAAAAAACGCGACCAATCAATGAACAAAACATCGCTAAATGACCAAAAGGCGGGGCTTGTTAAGGGAGTTGAATGGCTTAAAAATAGAAACGCGAAATTGTAATGGGTATTCTCCTCGGTTGTCCAAAAAAAAAAAAAAAATGTACCCATTCTTCACTTGACAATCATAAAAGACGCTCACGAAAACCAAATTCTAAAACATCCCAGAGACCGAAAAATACAAATCCCATCCGTCCGCCTGAAATTATTTAACGACTTTTCTCGTAAAACTAAACACAAAAATGACCCACAATACAGAAGGCAAATACACTTCATACCGTGAATTAACATTTTACACTTCAAAACTTTTATCGAAAACAACTTTTTGCTAAAATTACTTTTTGTTTCTGACAAATAATTTTTTACATTACTTGTGCCTTAAAAAAATAATAATAATAATAATAATAACAAAATTATTATTCCTAAAAAATTGAAAACTAAATTAAACTTAAAAAACTACTACAGGGGTTATGCACTAGATAAAATAGCATTGAATGACTAGTTATACGACAATCTCTTCGCCGTTCATCTTCTGCCTCATGCACAAGGCGCAATCGATAATATTTAATTTACACAGTACTAAATTTAAACCGCATGAAAAATAAAAATTAACATAATGACATAATTGTAACCAAAAACTTAGAGTACAAGAATAAAAGCCTCTAAAAAATCGACTCATGTCAATACAAAATTTTCTATAACCGAAGTCCATATAGGAAGGAACCATTACCACATTAATAGAAATAAATCTCCTTTCTATTATAGTACGGAGTTTGCTAGCAGTTGCTAACAAAAATATATTCAGAATGTAGTTTTAGTATAATCAAATATAACTATTCAGGTTTGCTCAAATTCGGATATTTCAGTAATGATCCAAGGTAAAAATTAAATACAAATGAAACTTATACAAGATGGTTAAAAATTGGCACGGGGATAAAACATTAAAAGCTGGATTTCTAAACTCGAAAAGTTGGCGAGGTTGAGGTTCAGTTGGCGTTGGAAACAATATTTCAATTTAAACTAAAGGGAACACTCAGTTCCATTTATAAACTCAGTTCGTGCAAAGTTCGTAAGTTTCAAAAAGTTCCCGTGTAGTTTGAGACAACCAATTTTTATGTTCGGAGTTCGAGAGGTTCGTTTTGACCAATGTAGACGCTATTTCAAAGTCATGTGGTTACCGTGAATTGTCAAATGTCTTTTCGTTGTTTACCTCGCCCTTTCGTCATTTGTAATTGGATTTTCTGTTTGTTAAGCTTAGTTTATATACAGTTGATGCAAGACAAAAACCGATACACGTCATTAATCAGCTAATAATTTTAAATCCGTAAGAAAACACGAGGAAAATAAATTTGGGCAAAAAGTATTAAAACTTTATGCGATATTGAATTTACTACAAACTAACAAAACAAAGTATTCTTCTTTGATACGAACCCACTTATAGCAAATATTTTGTTTATTTTAAGCTTGTAAAAATTAATATTATTTGAATTTTATTGACCGATAGTTTGTTGGCAACACAACTGTAAACAGTGCGGTGGCGCCAGCTCTTTCGTTGGCTTCTTCGTTTGACGTTTCACGCAAAACTAACCTTAAATGTTGGTGGTTCCGTGTTGCTGTACGTCTATATTTTAACAAAAACTCCAAACCTTTTCATAAATACCAATAAAAAACTGTTTTATTAAGAGAAACAAAAGTGCACATAATATATCTGTCGATTACGTTGTTTACTATTTGTAAAAAATTCCGAAATATTTAAATAGTCGGTGCAAAGAGCTAAAAGCTTGCCTAAGAAGCTATTTTTAGGAAAAACTTAACAACAGTGGCCTTTTGTTACCCTTGACAGCAAGAGAAGTAAATTTGAAGAGTATGTTAAGGCCTAGATATTTTATTTCTACTTTACTAATTTTTAGCGTGTAGCAGCTGCCCTAAATTTAAATAACTCCACTGTAAGTGCAATTTCAACAACAGTTATGAAAAATAAATTATTAGAATCACCTTAAAACAAACGTTCTAATTCGAAGAGAGTTGTAAATGTGTGAAGATTGGATATAAGTTCTATCCGTGACACTGTTTATGGAATGTACGAAAAAAGTAAGTTGAATTATTTAAAATGTATAATATTTTACTCGGTACTTGAAAAAGAAGCATTCTTGTAACAATTCGTTTTCTTGGATGAAACATGGATTTTTCAAAATGATCGATCTTGGCAAGATGAAACATAAAAAATTTATTGTTAGTCGAGTTAATCCAAAATTATGAATCTTGAAAACACTATCACTCTATTGGACAAAAATTTCAACCAATCAAACACCAACTTTTCGAACTTCGCTACTGACTTTATAAATGCCATATTCTCGACTGTTGAATATCGAACCTCACCAACTTGAACATAACTTCAACCTCGTCAACTTTTCGAGTTTATTAATCCAGCTTTTAATAAGCAACTTTTTCCTTTGACATTTTTAATAATTTTGACAAGCAATGCCACTTTTTGTAATTATTTGGAGAAAATGTCAAATTTGACAGTTACAGAAAGTCACGTGATTGCAAATAAGCAGCACGTCATTTGGCGTAACTTTTAAAGCAAAACTGAAGAAATTCCTATATTATGGTGCAATCTTTAGAATATAATATTGATACTTTAAAATATATTATAATCTTTGAACCCCCTCTTAGGGGTTGCATTCTAAAAAATGTGTTCTTAGTGAGCACCCATAACATAAAATAAAACTACTAATCAAATTTTATATTTATAGGTTCAGCGGTTCCGGCTCGGCTATGATATATCAGTCAGTCCGAATTTTATATTATAACATAGATAAGAAAGATCGACAAAACAGAAGTATGCCTAATATGATCCCAGCAAATAAAACCTACAGAAAATTAAGTTGTTCTTTCTTTAACTTACTAAATGCTTCTAAAACTAGATAATCTGGTTTTCTAAGAAAAAAGATAACGGCTTTTTAAAAATATTTCACTTAGTGGTCTATTGTGTATCTAGTGGGGAAAATAACATATTTTCGGACGAGAAAGCAAATTTAAAATGAAAGCCAGTGTCCGACGACGAAAATATAATTTTTCAACGTGGTGCACTTACTATTTTTCTTGCGATCATAATGAAATAGAATAAATTGCAAGATTGTATACAGCGTGTAACAGAAGTATGGAACGCTTTAAATATCTTTAATACTGTTGGTCCGATTTAGCTAAAATTTGGTATCCGTATATAAGAGGTTATCGCGGAGCTGCTAGTGACATTTACAATGTTGCCAAATTTACAGTTTTTTAGCAATTTAAAATATTTTTTTCTTTAAATGTAACACCCTATATATTATTCAAAAAAATGATTCAGCAAGAAATTCTAAATATTAATGTCTAAATCTAGCCATTTTTTTAATATTCGAGCTCGAAAATTGAGAATTTATTGAAACATTATTGTAAGGTTATTATTGTTTAAACTTACTTATTACAGAATAAAGAAATTAAATTAGATGTTTAAAGTGCCTTCCATTTACTTCTTGACAATATGCTAAATATTGCGGAAAAGTATTTAAAGCATTAGAAAGAATATCTGTTTCTTCGATTCGTCGGCACTCAACTTCAATTCTTTGTTTTAGGTCTTCTATATCATGTGGCTTTGTCTTGTAGACCACATTTTTTAAATGCCTCCACAAGAAATAATCGAGTGGTCAGGTCTGGTGACCGAGCTGGCCACTCAATTGTACCCCGTCTTCCTATCCATCTTTCAAAAAAAATACTTCATTTAGATACTCCCGTACTTGTCTGGCGTAATGTGGTGGTGCACCGTCTTGTTGCAGCCATACTTCGTTATTTAATCCCGCAACGTTGTCTAAAATTTTGTTTATTGATAATCAGTTTTAATTTACTTTAATAAAAAACTTACGAGGATTTGGAAATAGGATCGCAAGAGCAGGAATAATTTCATTTCTTAAGAGCCGCAAATATCTATCGCCATTTAAATTATAATCCATAAACAATGGACCAATTATCCTTTGTCCTATAATGCCTGCCCAAACATTAATTTTTTGCGGAAATTGGGTGTGTTGTTCTCCAATCCAATGAGGATTTTCTTTGGCCCAATAACGAATATTATGCCGGTTAATATTTCCATTAAGACAGAACGTCGACTCATTGGAAAACTATTTTATTAATAAAATTTGGATTAGCATTACACAAATCCATCATTTGCTCACTGAATTCTAAACGCCTGTCAAAGTCATCCTCAGAGAGTTCTTGAACCAGGTGAATTTTGTATGGGTGGAACTTCTCACACTTTAATATGCGATCTACCGACATGTGCGATGTGTTGTAATCGAGGCCAATAATTCGAGTAGAGAGGTGTGAATTTTCCTCTATGCTAAGCAAAATATCTAAAGCTTTATCGCCGCTTGTCGCAGTTTTTGGACGCCCAGATTTTGAAATGTCTTTTACATGGCCAGTTTCGTTATATTTCTTTAAAATTTTGCTTACTGTCGACCGCGCTATTGGATTTCGGTTGGGATACTTATTATTAAAAATCTCAGCAACCTCCTGCTGTGTTCGCCTTCGATCCTCATAACCCAATATCATTAATATTTCTATTTGCAGTGTTTCCGTTAGTAAATCCATTTTACGAATTATTAAAACTGATAAATTATGAAGCACAAATACCTTCTGAAAAGTTTGTCAATGTCGCTGTCAGAATTTAATTGTGTCACAAATTTCCAAGACCTACTTATATCTCTATCAGTTTTCTTGGATAAGAAGCTCTTATGATATTTAAACCCCAATATCAAAAAAATGGCTAGATTTAGACATTAAGTAACTTATATAAAAGTTATTTAGAATTTGTTCCGGAATCATCTTTTTGAATAATATATAGGGTGTTCCGTTTAAAAAATAATTATTTTAAATTGCTAAAAAACTGTAAATTTGGCAACATTGCAAATGTCACTAGCAGCTCCGCGATAACCTCTTATATATACGGATACCGAATTTTAGCTAAATCGGACAAACAGTATTAAAGATATTTAAAGCGTTCCATAAATGTCTTTGGTTCCATACATCTGTTACACGCTGTATGTGTGTGATGTGAATAAACAAAAATCTGCATGCAAATATTTTATTCCCGGCCTAGTTCGGGTATATAATATTCTAGTATTGCTATATCAGTTAAATGTTTTATTGTTGAGCAACAGTATACATTACTGGAATAATGACTTTTGTTGAGTTAAAACACACCAGAATAATGTCAGTTTGTGGACGATCGCAAAAAAATACATATTCTACACTAAATACATAATAGTATATTAAAGTACACGTTTTATAAAGCATTATATTATAGCACGGGTCCATGTTAAAAAACGAGCCGCTTGCGGCGAGTTTTTTAAGGGGACAAGTGCTATAATGGCTTTATAAAACATGTGCTTTATACTAGTTTTTCTATTTTGTCGTTTTTTTTTAATAAATAAACACATATTTAAAAAGAAAACAAACCCTTCAAAATTTATAAATTATTATGTCCAAAATTTATGTTGGTAACACTATTACAATTTTTTTATCAAGCTTGCCATGAAAATAAATAAATTTTAAATTGTGTCAGCCATTTTGCCACAAAATTTGTGTTTTAAAATTTTATTTATATTAACAAAATATTATGGAGCAAGATAATTTAAGTTTAACTCCCCCTGAGTTAAGGGATATTGCACATAAATGTATAAATCAACTTTTGCCAGAAAAATCCCGAAAATTATATGAAAAGGAATATGAGACCTTCACAAGTTGGTGCAATACAAAGGGCGTGTGTAAGATTTCAGAAAATGTTTTACTAGCCTATTTTGAGGAAGAAAGTAAAACCAAAATGTCATCCACCCTGTGGTCCTTATACTCAAAATTAAGAGCTTGCATTAATATTGACAAGAACATAGATATAAAGGAGTATGCTAGACTGCAAGCATTGTTAAAAAGAAAATCTGTGGGCTACAAACCCAAAAAGTCTCTTGTTTTAGACTTAGACGATATTAATAAGTTTATAAATGGGGCTGATAATAGCAGTTATTTAGGATTAAAAGTAAGTAGTATTTACATATCTATATGCATTTTGTTTTGTACAATTTCACAGGTTTTATAAAAAAAATTTTTTTACAATAAAGTTGGAGAACGAACATTTTTAAATTACACCAATTTCTATTCTATCGTATGAACAGTAGGTAGACAGCTATCGAGATACAATAGTAGTAACTATGTAAATTCTAGGTTGCTTTAATTATGGGGTACAATGGAGCATGCCGTAGAGAAGAACTGACCAATATGGATGTAAAAGACATTCACTTTAAGGTTGCTTCCATTACAGTGCACATTCCCAAAACTAAAACACATGTAACAAGAACGTTTCTTATAATTGATCAATCATGGATTAATTTGATTAGACAATATTTTGATTTACGTCCTAAGAATGTTACAACATCAAGATTTTTTCTTACGTATAGGAATGGGCATTGCATAAACTCACCTGTAGGTCTAAATACAATGGGAAAAGCTCCTAGCCTTATTGCAAAATACCTGTGCAAACCAAATCCAGAATGTTTTACTGGCCACTGCTTTAGACGGTCTAGTGTCACCGAGCTGGCCAACAAGGGAAGCGATTTGGTTACCATTAAAAGGCACGGGGGATGGAAGTCTTCAGCCGTGGCTGAAGGCTATATTGAAGATTCTCTAAAAGCGAAAATGGATGTAGCGCAGAGCCTCACTTCTAGTTTAACACCTTCATTAATAGATAATATTGATAATACTGCTACACCCTTACCTGGATCATCAAGATCGACAATAATTGAAGGAGTAGAAACTGCTTTTCAACCAAGTCTAATTAAAAATGGATTGGATTCTGGGGTCAGTTATCACAAAGTTTCGCATACTATGAATACTCCAACTATGCCTGAATTTAAGGTTAACGCGTCCGACACGAGTACAGTGACATTAAATGTTTATAATAACTGCACTATAAACAATGCCTAATTAGCATTATAATATAGTTGGAATTTGTATTTTTAAGATTTAATTGATATTTTTTGCAAAATAGTTCTCCTGTTAATAAAGTTAATATTTAATATGTTTTTTAATATTTTATGAACCAAAACAACACGTCAATCACGTCATACAGATTTGTAGATCTAGGCAACCAAACATACATACGTGGTTTTGTGTAGTATTTCGCACATTTGGACTAAAAAATATTAGTTATCTAGAATGCTATGCCGAACGGTGAAAAAAAAACATGTCAGTAGGGCCAACCTTTAAATAATAAAATTCGGAGTTCGAAATGGATATATTTCGAACTCGCTAGCGCGTTCGAAATATCTATTTTTCGAGACAAAATTAGAAAAAGAAATAATTAAAACTGTGTTTTATTTCGGCAATAAATTTTCAAATTGATTTTAAGAATAGTGTTACATTTACAAATCACGCTAATATGGTGCAAATATCTCGAAGCGATATCTACCAACTGTATCATCTTACGTAACATTGATTTAAAAAAAAAAAAAAAATTTATTCAAAACGTGAATACACTAAGGCGAAAAAAAATGCGATAAATATTTTAAATGAAAGCAATGGGTTGCAGACAGCGCCCTTTCCAATCTGCATAAACATTTTTAACAAGTTTAAATTAAAATTTAAAAATAAAATTTTAGTTCTAAATAACCGCCAAATAGCAAATTGTATGTAAACACATTTTGTCTTATCTAAAGTTACTTAAAAAATCTTGGAGTAAGGTAAGCTTGATTAAATATTTTTACAAATACAACACATTTTAGGTTAATAAGGTTAAAATATCAATTATTTAATATATTAAATGCCAAAAATCTTCTTTGTTTAGTTGCAAAAATATTATGGGTTAATGATATAATTAGTAAAGTCCTTTTCACGAAATATGGTTTTGATTTAATGACTGCAATGAAATAGCTGCCCACTACTGCCCAGTGCAGGCGTAAATATCCGTAAATTCCCAGAATTCATTTTCGGGGCCGGATTATAATGATTTTTAGGCAAAGTTAAATTAAAATAAGATTTTAAATGTTTAGAAATCCCCATATAGCAGGTATTTCGAGAAATTGAATGTCAGTCTTTATTTCTCACGGGAAGTGTTCAGTTGAAATATTACATTATACGTATAAAGCAACATTATGTGGTATCCGTGGAAAAACATTGACAGAGCTTCTTCAAATGCTCCGGTGAAGAGAAAGCATTTATCTTTCGATGCTAGGAACATTGTAAAAACTGTTTATAGTTCTTTACTGAACAGAAGACTTAATGCTAGTGCTGTTAGTAAAAAGAATCGTGTCAAATCCCATCATATTAAGAAAGAAGCGTAAAGACGACGCACAGTGATAGAAATCGCACAAATCTAGGATTCCAAAAGTCCAATTTTTGGTTGTAGCAAATTAGCAAAACAATCATAGTAGGCTCTTTAGAAGTGTGTAAGAAACAAAAGAAGTTAAAATTTAAATCATTATTGTCACAAACAAGTTTGTACTTGTTTTCTAAACAGAACTGTTTGTATTTTACACGTGAACACAATATTTTATTTGATTTACGCGAAGTGTAGAAAGCTGGTAGAGGTGAATCCAATAAACTTATTATTAAAAAAATCAGGATGGATATTTATGGAGGTAAGTACTTTACTTATAAAATATATTTGTTGTTTTAAAAGTTAAAATTAACTCACAGTGAATATCCAAAGTAATCGGTAACAAATCAAAATAAAAATGACGATTTTTGTAAGAATTGGAGGATAACTTTTTTGCAACTCTGTACGACTCGGATCCATTTACACCGACATTTTCTACAATCTTTATACCTTTGAAATATCCATTAAGTTTTTGCGTCTACTTGCGTTTGTACCTAATATTTGTTTTTTTAGGCATTTCAACAAGTATTGAGCGAATTGATTTGTTTAAAGTTTTAAAGGAGCATGGCTACTCAAAGTACAGAAATGCTGAGTGCATGGCTTTTTTAAAAAGTTATGTGCTGCAACAAGTACGACAAACGAATTTGTCAGAAAATGATAATAAAGTACTTGATTGGACTCTGGATAGCTTTTCCAAAAGCGTTTTTAATAAGTGGAAAAAAGCGACAAGGTTTTAATTTTTATATAGACTTTAAATAAAAGTACTCTACTTTTTTAACTTTTTCTGCGTATAAATAAATACCGAACATAGGCAATGACAAAAAGGCACACTTTGTGTGGTTTTGAGTGAATCTTCTTGTCTTTGTCTATATTCGGTTCAGTGATATAAACTATTACAAACTATAAGTACGTAATTAATTTTACAATTTTTAAATACTAATTTCATTTTTTGTAGATCTACAGAGAGGTTTGAAAAATGTAACAAAGACTGGCTAAATAAAATTATCATCAGATCTAGTTTGTCAAGACCATCAACCAGTGGAATAAACTCTATGGGTCGCCCTAAAGTACCATTTGAGGAGGCAAGTTTGCAAACAAAACGCAGACGAGTACAAACGGATGTTTCAGAAATAACTGAAGATGATTTGTGTTTAGCAGCCGAGATGAAGCTACGTGGTTCTGGAAAACGCGATGCGGCTGCAATGCTTGTCAAGGTTCGATATTCACCTAAACAGGCCATAAGGCTAAAAAAATTAGAATCTAGCACGTTTAATTTAAGAAATGTATCATTTTCTGCAGATGAAGCTCTTGCATTTTATGTAAGTTTTAAATTGATCCGTAGTCAGTATATTGGTTTAAGATATTTAATAGTTAAGAAAGGTCTTAAACATTTATTTCCAACATATGACAAAATTATCGAGGCCAAAAAAAATGCTATCCAAGTAATATTTCAGCAACCAATGTATCTGCACAAGTTCCTGTGCAAGATTTACTGAATCACCCAACATCTAGAATAATTGAAACACAACGAAAGAAGTAATTTTGAATTTTTCAAAAAACGTAAAATCCTAGAACTTCATCCACACGTTTTTGCAGACCTATAAAAATTAAATTTCTTAAGGCAACTTATGATGTTATCAAATACGAATTTTCACTTGTGCAAAACCAAATTGATCAGTTAACACCAACAATAGTACGGAAAGAAAATAAAATGTATATTATTTCCCATGAACTTCAAAAAACTATGGTTGATGGAATGGTGTGTAATAGCTTAATGTCAGTTTCGTCTCAGAAATGCTTTATGTGTAAAGCAGGTCCAGCTCAATTTAATGATTTAAACTATATTAAGTCATTACCCACAGATCCAAATGCCTTATATCTAGGCTTATCTACACTTCACGCATATATTCGTATATTTGAGTTTCTCCTTCATATTGCTTATCGATTGGAATTAAAAGTGTGGAGAGTACCCCAAAACCTCAAAGAAATTTTTAATCATACAAAACAAAGAATTATAAATAAATTTAGAGAGGAGACTGGCTTGTTAGTAGATATGCCGAAAGTTGGATTTGGAAATACAAATGATGGCGACAATGCCCGAAAATTTTTTGCCGATCCAGTATTGTCTTCTGATATTACTGGAGTAAATGAGAATTTAATTTACAGGTGTGGTATAATTTTAAAAACTTTAAATTGTAATTATTAAATAAATGCTTCTTGATTTGGCCAATATGCTTACGAAACAGCTGAAATAATTATTAAGTTGTATCTATGGTATCCAATGTCCCCCACAGTGCATAAAATATTAATGCACAGCGAGGATGTTATAAACAATTTTTTACTTCCTATAGGTATGTTGGGGGAGGATGCGCAGGAAGACCAACATAAAGATATAAGATATTTCCGCAAGCATAACACAAGAAAAATTTCGCGATACCATAAAAATTTAGATTTATTTCATGCACTGTTACTATCTTCAGACCCTCTAATATCTGACTTAAGAGTATTGCTTCCCAAAAAAGTATTTTTAATCGGGACGTTTTAAATCTCTTAGAAACTCCGAAAAGCGAATGAATAATTAATACAAATATTAAAATTTACCTGTTTATTTATTATTGAGATATGTTTAATCTTTTTTATGTTAAGGGGATTTTTGGATCCTCAATTTGATCACTTAATGTAGAAGTAGTTTATAAGGTTTAAGTAGATATTTAGAAATTATGTAAGCTGTTATTACCCACAATAACAATAAAAAAGCAACATAAAAATTGTATTTTTTGCAAGAACCTTCTCTTACCTATGTAAACTGTTATTTACTAAATTCCATGTTTCAATTAATTTTTCTATGGAAATTTGTACTTGCCATAACTATTGGGTTATCATCCCATCCTAATTTTTATTGAACAACCCGTTTTTCTGTGCTTTCTAGTTTCAACAAATCCAAAACAATAAAATCAGTTGATAAGCTGAAAATACTGCGCGTGCGTTAACAAAAAATCCCGAATCGATTCTATCATAAAGCTGGAACTGCATTGATAGTTCAAGAACGGTTACGAACCGGTTCGAAATATAACCAAAACGTATAAATTTCAGTTCTGAATTGGTTCTAACTGAACCAAAACAGAAATATTTCAATGCGCATGTGCGGACTGTTCTAGAACAGTTCTAAGTTTGAACCAAAACAAACCTAACATGGGTAAGAAAAAATCGTTCTAAAAATCATCCAATAATTTACCTCGATAAGACATGGTTTAGGTTAGTTCAGGTTAGTTTCAAATGATGGTCCGATTCTACTGGCAGGTGTAAAACGAGAGCGCCGTCAAATCAAGGGAAAAAAATTACCATTTTACATGCCGGATCAGAAAACGGTTGGGTCCGAAATGCCTTGTGGCTTTCTGCGAAGAATATTAAAGACTCCTAAGACAATGAAGATACAACGGCGGAACTTTTTGAAGAATAGTTTAAAAATTGTCTCTTACTAAACCTCCCTCAGAATTGCGTGATAGTAATGGACAATGCGAGCAATCATAGTCGCTAATTATATAAGGCTCCATGTTCAAATAATACGAAATTGCAGATTCTACATGGCGGCGAACGATGTATATTTTGAAGAATTTTATAAAAATGTGATCTTTCAGAAGGCATTCTTTATAGAAAAATTTTTGCTACGGTTTCCACCTTATTATTGTATTTTTAATTCCATACAGCACATGTATTGTGGCAAAAGAAAATACTTCTCCGACTTTAAGTTACAGTGTCGCAGAATTAATAAAAAAATGTGCTATATATATTCCCCCAGGTGGTTGAGTTGGAAAAAACAACCAAGATACAGGGTGTCAAAGTTTTAATTTTGTTTTCGTTTGTTTTTTTACGATTATTTCTTAACGGAACGACATAGCAGCACAAAATTAAGGGTTTTGGGGTTTCTTGAGGTGAGGAATTCAAAATTATCCATAGTTTTTGTGTACTCAGTAGAGGGCGCTATCTACGGCATGCCCCACTCATTTTAGCTGGCATAACTTTGTTTAGGCTTCTTATATCGATCCAATAAAAAAATAAGTTACTTTACTTCTTTTACATCAAAAACGTATAACTTTTTGAAGTCGCTAGGAGCACCCATTTTCGAGATAATGGCATTTCTATTTTTAATGCAAGAATGCTAAAATATTTAAAATAATTGTATATTCGTATTAGTGTTATTTATCACAGCTGACCTTGATTAAAAACAACGACCTTTCTAAGGCAACAACATGTTATACAAAGTACCATCTGTCAAAGTTGTTAATTTTCTAAGTACATTACGCAGATATTATTCAATTTCTAAGGAATGCATCGACATAATTTATTTTCCAATGCGAAAATGCGTCACATGCTTTGTATTTACGCACAAGAAAATTTTCACGGTCGGAATGCAGAGCGCAGGTACCTA
Organism: Polydrusus tereticollis; assembly: GCA_963920685.1. Lineage (NCBI taxonomy): Eukaryota > Metazoa > Arthropoda > Insecta > Coleoptera > Curculionidae > Polydrusus > Polydrusus tereticollis. The sequence continues at coordinate 38,143,185 of OY987326.1, read as the reverse complement.
CCAAGAAATTTTTTCGAATAGAAGGCAGCCATACCGCAAATTATTTCAAATAATGTATGACCGACTAGGAGAGACTGGTTCGTTTTGACAAAAAAAAGAGGTTTCGGGCCGTCCAAAAAATATAACACCAGAACAGGAAGAAGATATTTTAGTTCGTGTAGCAGAAAATCCAGAAGTGAGTTCCAGGAGATTGAAGGCAGCTACAGGTGTAAGTAAATCTTCAATTGTTAGAATATTTCACGATGAAAGCCTGTACCCATACCACTTTACATCCGTACAGTGTTTACTGCCGCCTGATCTTCCAGCCAGACTTCAGTTTTCTCATTTCTTCCAAAATCTACAAAATACAGATCCAATGTTCTTAAATCGTGTGTTGTTCACGGACAAGGCGACATTTACTCGACGGGGTGTATTCAATTCCCGAAACAGACATGCGTGGGAAAATGAAAACCCGCATTTAGTTGTTGAACGTCACTTCCAACACGAGTTTAAGGTCAACATTTTGTGTGGAATTATCGGAAATCATCTTATAGGCCCCTTTGAATTACCGCCAACTCTAAACGGAGATTTATATTTGAATTTTTTACAAAATGAGCTTGGAGGGCTTTTAGAAGATGAACCACTAAACGTCCCGCGAAATATGTATTTTATGCAAGACGGGGAGCCGCGGCACACTTCTCCACACAAGTGCGAGAATATTTAATTGAACAGTTCCCTGAACGTTGGATAGACCGTGGTGGCCCCTTGACTTGGCAGGCGCGAAGTTCAGATTTTAATCCATGGACTTCTGCATTTGGGGTTATTTAAAAACCATTGTTTATAACAGTTCAATAAACAACCGTAATGAGTTAAATCAAAAAATTATAAATTCTGTTAATCTGCTCAGAAATGATAAAGATCTCTTGTCTAAAGTCCGACAGTCTTTTGTAAAACGTATAGCGAAATGTATTGAGGTCAATGGTGGCCATTTTGAACAATTTCTATCACGGCGTTACCATTTTTATTTCTAACTATTTTGTTACTTTTAAATTTTATTAAACTAAGTATTAAATAAAATTTTTGATTAGAATAAAATTAGTAATTCCGTATATGAAAAAGCGTGTTTATTAGGAAAAAATAGTCAACCTTAAGTATCTTCATTAACTTTGACACTTAGCAAATGTAGCTGATTTACAATAATTTGAAGTCAGAAATTCATCGTTGCTCGATTTTCCGTTGTAACTTATTTTTTTATTAGTCGGATCGATATAAGAAGCTTAAACAAAGTTATGCCAGCTAAAACAAGTGGGGCATGCCGTAGATAGCGCCCTCTACTGGTTACACAAAAACTATGGATAACTTTGAATTCCTCACCTCAAGAAACCCCAAAAACCCTAATTTTGTGCTGCTATGTCGTTTCGTTAAGAAATAATCGTAAAAAAACAAAAACAAAATTAAAACTTTGACACCCTGTATCTTGGTTGTTATCAATTTTGGGATAAGCCAAGTTTAAATAAATCGCATTATTTCGCCTTAACGAGTCTGCTGTTGCTCTGTGACCCATTACTTTTGGGACACCCTGTATAATTGATTTAAATGATGATAGCCACAGCGAAACAAAACAACAATATACATGTAAATAAATATAAGTAGTATTTAAAAATTTATAAAATTCAGTTTCTTTTTTCATTTCATTAAATTAATATAAACGCATCATACGAATATAATTACTTAATTTTTTCTTTATACTTTACATATTTATTGTCCACACAATGAGATCGACCCTTTAGTTTTATTTTAGTTAAAAGGTCAAAACCATCTATTGTGAAAAGAACTTTACTCACATATACATGAGTTCTTGTTTGTGTTTTCATGTCAGGTCAGGACCTCTAACATCTATTCATTCATCCGTTTGATATTTATTTTTTGATTTTCTTTTTGCTTAAGAGAAATTTACAATCGGCTATAGCGTATAACGTAGTGTGTCGTGAATACTAAGAGCTTTTAGGGTGCATTAGTTTAGCATCACATTAGTGTTAGTAGTGGCTCTCCTCCTTATGGTGCCTCCTAACGGTTACTAACGTTTTTCTGTTATGAAATTTGACCAATGGGTAGTTAATTTTTCGAAGGTTAGTATGTCGCGTGTGACCTCGCTCTTATGTGTGAGTTTGGTATTTGTGGGCTTGTCGATACGTCTGTACGTCTGTAATAGTCTAACAATTTTTAAGAATAATTGATTTAATGTTGGTATCCCCCAAAATAGTACACCAAATATAGGAAGACATCCCCTGTCAATTAGCAGACCGTAACGCTGAGCGGCGCGTAGCGGAATTAACCGGTATTTAGAGCGCGTTTTGGGAAGCACGTTATCTTTTGACAAAGAATTTGTAATGTTTTTAACACTGGTATTTTAATTTGTATTCTTTAAACAAGGGCCTAACTAGTACCTTGTAGATGCTTACCTTGGTTCGATTACTCCTCCGCCTGTCATTGTAGATTGAGCCCAATTGGCGCAGGCAACGCAAGCTTGATTCTATTGATTGAATTCAACCTGCAGTTCAGTCTCTAGCCAAGGATAAGTCTCAGGTATTTGACCTTCTGGCACCAGTTCACTTGGACTCCAGTGACTCTGAGCTTAGAGTTAGTCGTAATTGCAGTGTCATCATTGAACAGATAGAGCTGCGTCTGTCTATACAGCGTTGGGGAGAGAGAGGTGAGCCTTGCGCCACTCCCGCCCTGATGCTTTTTGTCAAAGAAAGCGCGTTCTCCGGCGAGAGTGTAAAACTTCTATTTTCCAGAAAAGAAGCTACCACTCTGATGAGGTAGTTCGAAGCTTCGAGTCTTATCATTTTCAGTATGAGACTGCTATGCCAGAGCTTATCAAAGGCTTTATTAAGGTCAAAGAAAATCGTTTATGAATGTGCTCTATTGTTGAATCCCCTTTAGTCGGTGCAGTGAAATCTTCACCCTTTTGTATATTAGTATAACTTATGCATGTTTTCAAACACACGAAAAGTGACCTTCCTCGATTATCGCTTGGGACGAGCTTATTATATTTCCTAGAGCCCGGTCTGGAAGGTTTCGCAATGCCGGCGCTGGGGCTTTTATCCTATTTAAAACGCTAATTATAGGGACTTGATCTCGTTTAGTGTAACCTGAGGAAGTAACTAAGCGGGGTTGTTTATTGACTTGCAAATTTGTACCGTTCTGGCGACTCTTTCGTCTCTCGGCATGTCAATACTAGGATTTTCACTGAATTGATCTCAGAAAACTGGACACTTTAATACTAAAGCCATGTTGATGTCATCCGTTATCTGACTCACCGCGTCATCAATCTCCCTCGCGTTACGTGATTGCAACGGGTTGACACTTGCTAAAATATTGTTGAACCTTAATCAATTACAAATGCGGGTAATAAAACCTCTTCCCGTTTCTAGGGGATTTTCCACTTCAATTATTACTGTTACATGATCTCTCCTAAGATCAGGTAGGTATCAATCACATTAATTTTGTATAACTACAACAAAATGCAAACCTATATGTTATTCAGTTTTCAGTTTAAAAACAAATGCTAAATAAAATAATTAATAATTTGCGATCGAATATATTTCTACGTGTTAATGTTAAAGAACACCTACAGGTGCATTTATTATGCACAATTTGTTCACAAACAACTTAGGAAGTATAGGTACTTAGGTAAGTTAAAAGTCAAAAAATAGGTAAAATATTGTTAATATCCACTTATAAAATATGATATTATTATTATTTATTTTTGCATGTTATTAACGTTCAATTTAAACTAATTGCAATAATTGTTGTTCAATTGTAAATTAGAAATTCCCTGCAATTACGTGACAAGTAATAAAGTTTCTGAACTTTTCCCTTATGTTTAAAAATATTTGTATAATGACACCATTTAAATGTATAACTACTCGAAAGAGGCACTCAAGAATATCTGTGTTTTCCGAAAAATCTCTCGAAGGCAATTTCTTCGAATGGAGTTTTAAGCTTAAGGTCAAAGGCCCTCTATCACGCCCCAAATGTAAATCGTTAATTCTGGAATTGATTCTCCTGAGTCTTGACACAAGTGACCCTAAATGTTCCAAAGGGAATTGTTTGGCATATAAATTTTTTAACGTTATCCTTCTTTTTCGAAAAGTAGCTTATTCAACTCAGCATTTTCGAGAATGTTCAAATCTTTATGCTCTTTGTGTGTAAAATAAAACTTTTTCTAACTTGTATAGAAACAGGAATGAAACTATACAAAAGCCAAAGAAAAACTTTTACTAAATCCTTCTTTTGCCGCTGTATGTGCTATTAAGTAAAAGTAGTTATTTTTCTTGTGGAAGGACGAACTATTATTTGGTCAACAAATAATAATACAAGTTGAGTTTAATTAATTATCAAAACTTCAATATAAAAACAACCGACTTGGTCATGTTTGATGAATGATAGTTGACTTACGATCCGTAAAGAGTTTTGTTAAACTTTGCGTAATGTCAACTTTCTTTTTTTCCATGATAAGGCACAGCAGCACTGCAGGATTAATCCATTATGGTGCTCTGCGAGCGGTGCGTGTGCGCAGGAAACGATTCACGTTGTTTTGGAGTCTTTGAAGATTATACTCGTTGGAGAACACGGCCTCCGTGACCAGTGATGACGTTCTCCAGATGAAACAATTTTTAAACAGTGTCGTTCGAGGGACACTAAGCTAAACCACGTACGGGTGGGCTGCAGTGGCTCGTCGTGTATTTCTACCATGCCCCACTCTGGATGGAATCAAGCGGGCAATGTCAGTTGAGCACTTGCCATGAAAATATTTGTAAACTAGACTCAAGTCGCTCAACTCAATTAATTATGGCCAAACGATATTCTAATGATATTTGTTAAACATAAGGGATTAGAATACTTTACTTTGGGTCAATTTTAAATTTTACAATTACTTCATTGGTGGGGATCTGGGTAAAAGAGTACCTTAATTTTTTAGTTATTTTTCGTATTTTTATCATTATGTTGCCTCAAATGATACGAGTAGGCTTTGCTTCGTTCCATGGCAACCACATTTGTTTTCTCCGTAACATTGGTCTCCTGTTTAACATCTATCAAATAAAGGTGGATTTATAAACTCGAAAAGTTGGCGAGGTTGAGGTTCAGTTGGTGTTGGAAATAGGAGTTCAATTTAAACTAAAGGGAACACTCAGTTCTATTTATACACTCGTTCATGTTGTTCATGTAAAGCTCATGTAAGGTTCGAAAACTTCCCGGGTAGTTCGAGATAATCAATTTTTATGCTCGGAAATCGGAATATCTAACCTCACAACTTGACCATAACTTCAACCTCACCAACTTTTCGAGTTTATAAATCCAGCTTAATATCCTTTTGAATTGGTTTTGAATTTATTTGTACTACATTACATACTTTTCATAATGGCTGAGTTTACCAATCAAGAAATGGCACAAATTCATTTTATGTACGGTTTGGCAAATGGAAATGCGCTAGAGGCGAGACGTTTATATGCAGAACGTTTTCCTAATATACGAGTACCGTGTTCGGAAACATTTACAACATTGCACCTCAGGTTAGAGGAAACAGGTAGCCTTGCAAAAAGCAAAATATGCGGCCGACCACTTACAGTTAGAACCGTACAACTTGAGGAAGAGGTCTTAAACATAGTGGAAGAATCTCCAGGCACTAGTACGAGGAAAATCGGGAACGAGTTGAATGTGAGTTACAAAACAGTATGGAATATCTTAAAGGACTATTTACTTTATCCTTATCACGTACAAAGATTGCAAGCTTTGTTGCCTAGGGCTCGAGTTAATTTTTGTAACTGGTTTCAAGAAAATTCTTTAAGGGTCCCACATTTTTCGGCAAAAATACTATTTACAGATGAAGCGAATTTTTCCAGACAAGGCATCATGAATTTTCACAACAACCATATTTGGGCGGAAGATAATCCTCATGCTATCATCGAAGGACATTACCACATCACCAGTATACATTTTCTTTTAATATATAGGCAGGGATTATTGGAGATAGCTTAGTTGGACCGTATTTTTTTCTAAATCGACTTACTGGTGATGTCTATTACAACTTCCTTAGAGATAAATTGTCAGAATTGATAGAAGCAGTGCCATTAAGAACGAGAACTTTAATGTGGTTCATGCATGACGGCGCGCCCCCTCACTTTGCAGTACGTGTTAAAAACTATTTAGATCAACAATATCCTGCTCGTTGGATAGGTAGAGGAGGACCTCACCCATGGCCACCCTGTTCGCCGGATCTGAATGCATTTGATTTTTATTTCTGGGGTCACCTTAAACAACTCGTTTATACTACTCCTATTGAAACTGAAGAAGACCTTCGACTGCGTATTATTAATGGTTTTAATACGATTCGCGCCAGTCCCGAAATTTTCCAACTCGTAAAAGACAATTTAGCACGTCGTATACATGGGTGTGTGGCTCATGGAGGATATTTCCAGCAATTTATTTGACTTTTGTTCATGTGAGTTCATTATTAAAAGTTTTTAAATCAATTATTAAAATGATTCACAGGTCAACAAGATTTTTCTAACACAGGTCAGATCTTTATTTTTAAAATGGAAATACCTTTCTAATAATAGAAAAAATATTCGGAAAGCCCCAACACGTACCATTTTTCAATAGCTTAATAAGACCATTTTACATTAGCAGGTAGTCAATTTAATTAGGGGACGGTTAAAATGGATGCATTTTATAACAGAAAAATTACCTGAACTGTATTATTTACAATATTAGACATAAAATCAACATTAAACATTAGTATTCTATTCAGTTTCGAAGTGAGTGGTTCTCTGTGTATAGATAAAAAGTGTTTTAAGAAAGAAAATGTCGAGTCAATCGCGCCGTAGTTGCAAAATTTCTCCTGACAGATTTTGTTACATTTGTGGAGCATTTATGGTGAAATCACAAGCCAGGCCATTTTCTGAAAATGTAAAAAAAGCATACCTTAAATATTTTGGTGTTTTAATTGGAGATCAAGACAAGCAGTGGGCTCCCCATGTGTGTTGTGTTAGTTGCAGCGTGTCATTGGTGGAGTGGATGAATGGGAAGAGGAAAAGCATGCCTTTTGCAGTTCCAATGGTATGGCGAGAACCCACTAATCATGTTGACGATTGCTACTTTTGCCTGACAAAGACGAAAGGTTATTCCAAAAAGGTAAAGCACAAGATTGACTATCCAAATTTGCCGTCTGCCATGCCAAATTAAAGGAAGGCATTTTTATTGGGCCACAAATCAGAAAATTGCTGGACGATGTCCACTTTACAGAGAAGCTTACCAGGCAGGAACTCAGAGCATGGAACTCATTTGTTAGTATAGTAAGGGGATTTTTGGGCAACAATATGGATGCAAACTATCAACAGTTAGTCGATGAACTTTTAGATTCCTACAAATCGCTTGGTGCCCGAATGTCATTAAAAATTCACTTCCTTCATTCCCATCTCTCATTTTTTCCTGAAAATTTGGGAGCTGTCAGTGACGAGCAGGGTGAAAGGTTTTACCAGGATATCAGGACAATGGAAATTCGCTATCAAGGACGATGGGATCCAGCCATGATGGGTGATTACTGTTGGTTTTTAAAAAGAGAAGATATGACCCCTCATAAAAGGAAAAGATAAAATTTAATTAGTGTGTTTAGTTAATATTTGTAATGTTTGTGTTTTTCTTAGATGTAAGGTATGTTTAGTAGGTGAAACAGTATAAATAAAGTCGATATACACAGTTAGAAAATTCTAAAATTATTTTTTCAATAGATCTTAAATATTGTAACATTTAATGTGATACTATAATTGTATAAATGTAACAAGAGAACGTTACGTGTTACAACATTTTTTTTTTCATTTCCGTATTTGGATAGGTCCATTCTACCACAATATGCCATTTAGCTTTGTGTTACAACAAAAAAAAATTTTTTTGTTGACCTGTGATTATTATTGCTTTACTAACTTAACCCCCGTAGTTTCGTAGCTTGTTCATTACTCACCTGAAGACGACTGGAGATACTGACCAGTTGAAACGTTGTGATATAAATAAATAATGACAATGGAAGTCCAAAACACATATATCACACATAAGCGAGAAGGTCTCCTGTTGGCGGTCACTGATAATATAAAGCCTTCCAAGTACTTTAATAATACTACAGATTTGTCTCATAAATGTGGCTTATAAAGACAGTCGTTAATATTACTAATTGTTACAATGATATATTGCACTTTAGAGAATTTAATACTTTGAAAATGGAAAGACAATAACGCCAAATTAATTTTTATTGTTTTAACACACATCTTTTCTAACTCGCAAACCGATTACCTGATTTTACTTTTCTTGGCACGATTGCATAGGCCATTTAATGCCCTTGGCAACGATGTATCGCTTGACAGGTATTGCAGTTTGACATTTCAAAGTGAGGGTGGCTGGAGGTATGGGGGTCAATAGTAAAATTCTATCACGTGTAATTAAAGGTCCCCCTCGATATTAGAATTGACGTAGTTTTTGTCAAATCTTATTTCCCTCAAAATCAAGAGATATTTAGGGAGTTCTGACTAAAATGACATACCCTAAGGATTGGGGCCTATATCTATTCTCAGGACGATCAAATAATTACCTTTTTTTAAAGAAAACTTAGCTTCAGGTATGCACTTTTCAATAAAGATAATAGAACTGCCATAAATTCAATTCTTATATTTTTTTAAGTCATTTAAAAAAAATGGCTGACTATGTCATTTTAGGCGGATACTTGGTCTAAAATGACATACCCTATGCCGTTTTAGGCCTTGATTTAAAAGGTTAGAAAAAAATAAAAAACATAGTTTTGAAAACGTTTATTACATATTTCCTACGTACATAGGTCACATATGAAAGTTTTGGCTCTTGTAGACTTTCCGGCGCATTCTGCATGTGCCCAAGACAAGCAGATTTGGCACCTCAACCAATATTCATTGGCTTTCGACCTAGAGTAAAGGTCATTACAAAAAAGACAGGATCGTCATCCTGAACATTACTAAATAGCTCCGTTTCTTCGTATGTATCCTCTGGAGAAATCACCAGACGCTTCTTTACTTGTCTCGCTGTCTTGCGTCGTTCAATTTCGTTTTTTATGTCAATTTTCTGCTTTTGTTCCTCCAAGTTGGGAGTGCTTGTTAAAATTTGCGAACCAGTAGATTTTCGTTTTCTTTTTGTTTCCCTTGAAGTCACTTGAGGTATTGGTGATATTTCTGAGATCTTTACTTTAGGTGCTCTCTCTACAGCAATATTTAAAATGTCTGATGCAGAAGTTTTAGGAGTAGCAAAGAATGTTGGCGTGTCTTTAGTTGTTGAAGTTGATGGAACTGGGTCTGCAATATTCTGTTTTAGTTGCGGAGGTTGGACCACATTTTCTTCTATATTAGTAGTTCCTGCTAGAGCGAAAAGAAAATCAGGAAATATTTCAGGATTCACTGGCCAAATCCCAGTTTTAGCAAATCCATTTTGAGCAACACTAGTTTGTGTCGCTTTACAGTATGCAGCTGAAAACAGCGAGGCGATTTGAAACTGAGTGACGACTCTACCAGAGCGTTTGCCTTCAGCCACTTGGACACCTCCTGATCATAGTAAGTCTTCATAGGACCATAGAAAGACACGTCCAGTGGTTGAAGGCGGTGAGTGCAATGAGGAGGCAGATACAACATTACAATACCGTTTTCTTTGGCATAGGTCAAAACCTGAAGACTTTTGTGGCTTGAATGTCCATCAACGATTAAAAGCACTTTCTCCTCTAAACTCGGTTTTGCAAACTTCTTAAAATGTTCCAGCCACTGTAGGAAAACGTCACCGGTCATCCAACCATTTTCTTGTATTAATCCTAACGTTCCCAAAGGTGCACCATCACTAAGTTCATTTTTCCACCTTTTCCTTGGAAATATTAGAGCGGGGGGGGGGACAAAGTGCCCTACAGTGCTCATACAGCATACCATTGTAACATGTAGTCCCCGCTCAGCGCTGGTAAGAGCTCCAACTTGTTTCTTCCCGGATTGGGCAAAAACTTTTGGAGGTTTCTGTACCGTGGATAATGCACTTTCGTCGACATTATAAATTTTTGTAGGGTCTATTTGATGTTTTTCAAGACAAGATTGATAGAGCTCAAAAAATTTTGCTACTTGGGTTCTGTTGAATGCCATAGCACGCGCCGCTGATGTTGCTTCGGGTTTTCTTAGAACTATGTCAGCATTTCTAGACCGGAATCCTGCAAGCCAATCCCAACCAGCCATCTTTGTTTGATGGTTGAAACGATGTTCCAATCCGCTCCTTTCAGCTAGTTCGTAAGCTAACTTGCGTACATCAGTAACTGTCATACCAAATAAGCGAGATTCCAAAAGTTTCAAGTGTTCCACCAGGTCTCTTTCAACATCCGCTTCAAAAGTTGGACGGAAACGCCCTAAGCCTTTGCTAACGCCTTGGATAACTTTATTGCTATTTTTAGCCCTTCGTCGAAGAGTTGCCTGAGGAACTCCGAATACTTTTGACGCTCTTAGCCAGCACATCTCTTCATTCTCAACTGCATTAATTGCGCAGCGCATGTTCTCTTCGTCCCAATCTTGACGATTACTTTTTTTTTGGTATTTACCAACCATCTGAAAAAAAGAGAACACTACTTAAATGTTGTGATACTTAAAAGTATTGTTGTCATTTTACTTTTGCACACAAAAATGAAGTCAGGGTAAAACGACACAGTATGCCATTTTACCCGAGACCCTAGTATGTCGTTTTACCCTGAGTGCATAGTTTAACAAGATCATCAAAATTGTTTATTTTAACCTCTAAAATGATGCAAACTAGAATATGTACAATAAAAAGTATAGGTTATTTATCTATAAAAAAATTACAACATTAATAAAACCATGCAAATCCCGGTGATAATCATATACAAACATACCTTGCATCATATATCGGGCACTTCACTTTAACGTTTTTCTTTACCGCACATATATTTCTAAGTTCAGACGTCTGCTATTACAACTGACACAACGTTGCCAACTGTAAGAACGGATGAAGTTAGCCGCGGACCGTTTGGGAGCGTAAATAGGCCTAAACAGCCACTATGTCATTTTACCAGAGTATGTCGTTTTAGGCAGAACTCCCCTATAGTGGTTCGTTTTGAAATGCAAGCCCTGTATACAGGGTGTTATTTAATAAGTGTGCGATATTTTACAGGACGATTTTTTAGTAATTTATAAGGTGAAGAGTTCATATAGGCATGGGTCCGCAAGCCCTTCATGTTTGAGATACATTTTTATTTTTGTTTTTTGTAAATAATTTTTGAAGTGATGTCTATATTTGGACGAAAATTGTTATCTAGGGGTTCTTTGAAATGCGAAATTTGAATTTGATATTAGTATGGCTCCCACTTGTAGAGGGCGCCACCTACGTGTCTTTTTACTCTTTTGAGGAGTCATAACTTTTTCATACGTGCTGGTATTACATTTTTAAGTAAAAACATGGATTTCTTCATCATTTTTACATAAAAAAGGCATACTTGGTAGAAGTCGCTACGAGTAATCGTTCTCGAGACAAAGAATAATAAAGAAATAAATTATATTTATTTGCATATAGCTATGCCCACAGCAGAGTTTGATAAAATAGCATTTATCTCGTAAACAAAGCCAAAATCAAAAAATTATGAAAATGTACTTTGCATTAGCCAATAAAGTGCCTACATAACAGTGTTATCGAAAGAGAAACGGCAGTGGCGTACACATTCTTTGTTCCTGTTAAAAATTTTAACACTCTGTATTTCGAAAATGAAGGGCTTATATGAACTTTTCACCTTATAAATAAGTGAGGAATCGTTCTGTAAAATATCAGACACCTATTAAATAATACCCTGTATAATTCCACTTGTTTAAACTTTCTTTAATTTTCCAGAATTTTATAGCTCATTGCAACTCAAAATGACGCTCCCCCCCCCCAAAAGATTTCTGCTGGCACCCATGGGTCTTAACTTTATATATATATTCTTTAAAGGATTTAATTTTGTATGATTAAGTAGTTATTTTTTTGGATAATATTATTCTGTTTGTGAAGCCATTTTCTTTCGTATTTTCTGAACATTATTGCAAATAAAGATTATTATTAATATTATACATGGGTCATTCCATCTCAAATCGTCCAGGCAATTAGGGTTAGGTATTTTTTTTTTTGCGCCAAAATTTTTTACAGCATATCTATCATAATTAATGAGACACGTATTATTTTATTTAGCAAAAATGTCATATGGTTCGTCGTGATGAATTTTCGAAAAATTGATTGAAAACACGGTTTTGCTCTATGAGCACATGTAAAGTTTTTCTAAAAACGCGATAACTTTGCAAAAATTTGACCGATTAATATGTTTGTTGGCGTGCTTGTAGTTAAAGGGTTTCTTTAACAAAAAAAAATTTAAACACGAACAATTTTCAAAAATTTGTTTGTAATCGTAATTTTAACAAAAAAATCAAAAAATTTTCTAATGAAAAATTTTGACATTGCGTGGGTTTTAATTTTCTTCATAATTTTTTTATAATTACTACTATATATAAACAACATTTAGTAGCAGCCTCCATTAGCGAAAATTCGTTGTTTGGGAATTATGATTTTTTGAAATTTAAGAGCGATTTTTTCCGTTATTTATCGCATTATCGTTATTTTATGTGTTTTTTCCTGGACTACAGAGTTTTGAAAGGTGTGAGCATGATTACAAATTACATGATTACTCAAGCAAGAAATTTGTCTAAAGAGAAAGGTCATTACATAACACCAGATGTTCATTCTGGTCATCCAGTTCCTAAAACTACACTGAAAGTGGCTATGGAATATTATCTCAACGATCAATCAATCAATAAATCAATCAAAATCATTTATTGTCACTTTTACAATTGCATTAGACACAAAATCTTACAAATAATTTAAAATATAAAAATATAAAAAATATAAAACCGTATACATAGTATGTCAATTATTAATATCCAATAAACCAATAAAACAGGAATTTTTGTGTTTGGTTAACATTGCTTTAGATAGTCTAGCAAAAACTAAGGAAACAATTAAAACTCGTCGCGATATGAATATTGTATATAAATATATAAAAAGAAAAGAAAAAGAAATAAATAAATAAATGATACATATAATAAGTTCAACAAAAAATGTTTTACATTGAAACGCCAAATTCGCACATTATGGGAGCGCAGCATAAAATTTACATACGAAAAAATAGTACAGTATTCAAGCATAAAACATAAAACAATAAAAACACTAGTCAGTATAATATAAATATCAGAGATGGCCCAGATAATTTATAAACTCCTGCACATCATAAAAGGCTTCACCCAACAATATCCTTTTGATTCTTTTTTTAAACAAATTAATGCTTAGGGTCTTCATAGATACAGGTAGCAGATTATACAACTTAACACTTTGATAGAAAGAACTATTAAAATATTTTGCAGTGTTTGGAAGAACCGGACGGATGAGGTCATTGCGAAGGGGGTAGGCGGTACTTGTAGATGTGGAAGGATATTTTCTTTTTTGTTTATGTACAGTGACAAGGCATTTAAATATAAAGCAGGATGGCAAAGTCATCAGTCTTCCCTCCTTGAAGAACGCCCTGCATGAGACTCTGGGATTTAAGTTATTAATGGCTCTAACACATCTCTTCTGAACTCGAAAAATGCTCAAACTTAAGGGTTCACATCCCCAAAACTCCACCGCATACACCATTCTTGAGTGAAAGTACCCATAGTATACACTCTTAAGCACTCCTGAGGAAACTATCTCTTTCAAAACACGTATAGAGTAACATATTGAATTTAATTTAAGCTTTAGTTCCTTTAAATGAGTCTCATATTTAAGTGCTATATCGACAGTCAGCCTAAGGATCCTAGTTTCAGGGACTGCTTCAATTTTTTTATCGCAAATCAATATATTTTCACAGACACGTCCCACGTCTGTTTTTGAAAACCAAGAAATTTGTTTTATCCAAATTTATTTTTAGTTTATTAGCAGTAAACCACTGAATCAGCTCGTTAACACATTTATCTACTTTCATTTAGTAATATGAATTTTACAGTTCTGTAAATCGTTTTGTAAGGGCATCTATTACAGCACTAGTGCTGTAATAGATGCCATTACAGCACTAGTGCTGTAATAGATGCCCTTACAAAACGATTTTTAATAGCAGGTGCATTTTTATTTTTAAAAATGCCTTTTGCCAAATATTTTTATTCATAGATGAAAGTAGATAAAATTTTGTACAATATTCTTGTTGTAAATTCATATAACTACACTCGATGTTTGATTAAACTCGGCTGACGCCTCGTTTAACAACTTTAACATCTCGTGTTGTAATATGAATCTTTACAACACTTATATCGTAAATAACTAATCTTAGTCTCTGATTCCAAAATGGCTAGATCGTTATTACTGACTATACAAGTTGTATCATCTGCATACATAACCACTTTTGCCTTGACATGATCTGGAAGGTCATTAATAAATATGCTAAACGATGATCTGAATTGCTCCCGACAAAGCCCGAATAAAAAGGACACAAGAACTGTCATGAGAATGAGTCGCTGTTAAAAAAGTGAAAAAATTTATGACAAGAACGGTAAAAGAAACATACCAACTGTTCAAGGAAAGTAATCCAGACCTGAAATTGGGTTATACTAAATTTTATACTCTTAAACCAAAATGGGTTCTTTTCTGCCCTACTCAAGAGGTTTGTTTATGCATTTACTGCTCTAATCTTGATTTATTAACAACAGCGGCTACAAATCTTCAAGCGTTTCAAGGGCCCACGGATGTTAAAGAACTTCGAAACAAGTTTTTATCAGCAATCGTCTGTTCTGACAATCATAAGTGCATTTTTGGTGAATTACTCAAGAAAATGAATACGATGAAATTTCATTCGCGTTTTGGGACAAGAACGATTTGATCACAAAGACTCTAACTTTAGAGACATTCATCAATACCGTGACTGAATGGACTCTCAAAGCTAGCCCACATTTGAAGTCTAAGCAGATTCAGCAGGCAGCTATTAGGAAAGAAAAATAAGCGGCAAAACTTGTTCCATCCCGGTTGTTACTTTACGTTAATTTCGCTGAAAACTGGTCTGTCATCTTACAAGATGAAATTCAGGGCCATCATTGGAAAGATGACCAAGTTTCTATATTCACTGCCATATTCTACTTCAATTCAATGACGTTAAGCTATGCACTTGTGAGCAATGACACAGAACACGACACTGCTCACCAGCGCCGGATTAAAGGTTTCATAGGCCCTAGGCACCAGTGGTAAATTTTAGTTTTTAATTCGGGGAGGTTCAGTAACGGGTTGCGAAAAAAAATGCGCCGCAGGCGAAAATTGTTTTGGTGCCACGCCCTAATTTTACCAAAAAATAACAAAATTTACAAATGAAGTGGTTTCCTAAACATTTCTATGCGTTTGAAGAGCCGACGTCGCTGTTTTTACAGATAAAGTTAAAAACATCATATTTAATATATGGCCAAAAGTTGTTAATTAAAAAAAAACTTACAAAATAATTTAGAAATTTTAGCTTTTTATTGAACAAAACTAACTTTTTGCCATCGAAAATAATTGCGTAAAATAAATAATGTATATAATATAATGTATATGTAATATGTTATAAGGTTTTTTGTATCACATTGTAGTTTGTCTCTGTGTCTGTGAACTCTTTTTCTTATTGTAGAATACAGTATTGATCCTTTTTTTGTGTCTATTTTTATTATATTTTATGATCGTAGGCCCTTCGCGTTTTGTAGGCCCTAGGCAAGTGCCTAATGTGCCTTATGGATAATCCGGGCCTGCTGCTCACGCATTGTTCGCTATGAATTATATCAAGGAAGATATCAAGATCAAATATCCAGATGTCGGAATTACATGCGAAGTGATCATTTCTGATGGCGCAGCAAGTCACTTTAAAAACAGGTTCCAATTCCACGAAATAAGAAATGCGCCACATGAGAAAAAATGGGTGTTTTCCGCTACTGGACATGGAAAAGGGGCCTGCGACGGCATTGGTGGAGTTGTCAAGCACATAGCTAAAAAACATAATTTGTCGGCGACACTGATAAACAGCATTCCAAATGCGGAAACATTCGTAGCCGTTGTTCAAAATCACACTCCAAATGTCACTATTAAGCTTCTTGAAGCTGGTGACGTACAGAAGTTTCGGAAGATCAAGAAGACCCAGTGGAAGAATGTTGCAGCAGTTAAAGGAATACGATCGATGCATGCCTGGAGGTCCGAAAAATCCGAGAGCGACACTAAAATATACATCGTACGAATATGTCAGCACGAATGGAGTTTGATTAAATGAAATGTACACAAAGATTTGTAAAGGGAAATATTTCAACTTATCACAATCGTTATACTCATTCATTTCGTTTTTTTTTTTCTAAATGTGACGCATTTTTTACTATTCACAATTTATTTAATCATGCTCACACCTTTCGAAACTCTGTAGTCCAGGTAAAAACACATTAAATAACGATAATGCAATAAATAACGGAAAAAATCGCTCTTAAACTTCAAAAAGTCATAATTCCCAAACAACGAATTTTCGCTAATAGAGGCTGCTACTAAATCTTGTTTATATATAGTAGTAATTATAAAAAAATTATGAAGAAAATTAAAACTCTTGCAATGTCAAAATTTTTCATTCGAAAATTTTTTAATTTTTTTTTAAATTACGATTACAAAAAAATTTTTGGAAATTTTTCGTGTTTAAATTTTTTTTTGTTAAAGAAACCCTTTAACTATAAGCACGCCAACAAACATATTAATCAGTCAAATTTTTGCAAAGTTATCGCGTTTTTAGAAAAACTTTACATGTGCTCATAGAGCAAAACCGTGTTTTCAATCAATTTTTCGAAAATTCATCACGACGAACCATATGAAATTTAAGCTAAATAAAAAAATACGTGTCTCATTAATTATGATATAGATGCTGTAGAAAATTTTGGCGCATAAAAAAATACCTAACCCTAATTGCCTGGACGATTTGAGATGGAATGACCCACATACATCTTAGTTTTTCATTGTTTATCTAAAATATATTCTATCATAACTTCTAGCTTTTAACAGGAAGTAACAAAATATACCATCTGGTTAAACCAGAGGTTGATATTTGTTGACTTCAACAACCGTAATTTTTCAAATAACAATATTTCAAAAACCATTCAGTTTAGACATGTCTAGTATATATTACAAAGTGCACTTTTAGGACAACCTGTATATTTAAGTATATGCTTATTAAAGGAGTTTTTGAAATAAGAAATACTTGGATTAATTGTTTTTTTTTTTTTTTTGATATACAGGAGCTAAGATATTTCATGTCCAAATACAATTGGGACACTCGTATAATGTCCTATAGATTGTAATAAGAATAAATGTAGTCTACCTTGTAATTACCATTTTTATAAAGGTTTTTATATTGTTTTCAATTCTAACAATGAAATAGAGTTTAGCAACTTCTTTGCAATAGTGGCAGGGTTTTATTTTGCGTTTACGTACCTACCTACCCATATTTTGTGATAAATTCTCAACTGAAACTAATTCAAAATAGGAATTTCCCAAATAACCTCTCTCTTTTATACTGGGATTCAGAAATCTCGCAATCTTATAATAAAGGTGAATTTGTGATCCTGGAATTCAAGATTCAGAATAAATCCAATATGGTAAAAGGATTACAGACGAAAAACACATAAATCAAATAAACAATGTGAATAATTTTTTTTTATTGTATTATATTATTTCCATTTCTAGGAAAAAATTCTGAAAAAGAAAAAATTATTGTAACGAGTGATTATTAATTATTTTGCTCAAGGGCGGCTGTGACCCAGTATACATAGTGTAGCAGTAGCGCGTAGATTAAATCATAGGGCGAATTTGCAAGAATGCAGCGTTGTCACGTTGAAAACCTAAAATAATGTTTTTTGACGGTATGTAATATAAAATCCTGAGCTATCTTACTTTGAAAGCCTACTTTATATGGCCGCCTCCTACTTCTAGACACCTTCTGATGTTTCTTCTTACCCTCAGAGACACATTAACCAATACGTTTGGAGAATTATTAATTTCGGCAATTTTTTCTGAAATCCTTCGTTTAAGATCATTTATATCCTCAATTGGTGTTCGATAAATGAAGTTTTTTATAAAAGGCCACAAGAAGAAATCGCAGGGTGTTAAATCGCAGGAACGAGGTGGCCATATTTGTTGCGTATTTCGGCTTATAACTCTGTTTTCAAAAAATTAACTTAAAAAATTTAAATTTTCTCTGGTTACATGAGGTGTAGCGCCATCTTGTTGGAAGTAACCTTCCCGCAATTCATCATCGTGAAGCTCATTAATAAATGTTGTCAGAATTTCGATCCGATATCTCTGAGCTGTAATTGTGCCATCAAAGTAAATTGGGTCTACTATTCTTCTAGAACTAATTGCTGCCCACACACCAACTTTTTGAGGATGAAGAGGTCTTTCTACAAAAACATGCGGATTTTGCGTATTCCACATTCGCATATTTTGTGAATTAACATAGCCTGATAAATAAAAATAAGCCTCATCGGTAAAAAATGTTTTTTCAAAAGCACCACTATTTTCTTCTTGAAAATTGTTTAAAAACCATTCACAAAAATTAAGTCTTTGGGGAACGTCATTGGGAAGGAGTTCATGAATAGCCGTAACACGATAAGGGTATAGATGCAGATCCTTTTTCAAAAGTGTTTGACATGTACTGCAGCATAAATCCGTTTGCTGAATTTGTTGAGATAAATGCTTATAGAAGTTGAAGGATTATTTTCCATAATTTGTCGCGCTTCTTCAATAACCTCATTCGATCGTTTCGTCGGTCTTCCAGTCCCTTTTTTATGTTGAACAGAACCAGTCTGACGAAATTTATCAATTAGGTATTGTGACCCAGTACGAAAATTATGAAAGGTCACCGCAACATCAGGAAACTCGGTTCGAAATTCATCAAAGCAGTCATGCATAGAGTAATTCCACACACCGCCTATTTTGTTTCCATTTCTAAAAAAACTTTCAACAATAAAAATTTTTTGTGCTTCACTAAACATTTTTACTGTAGAACTTTCAATCCGGCAACAAAGCTTCACCAAAACTTGATACGCTGAAAAATAAAAAAAAAAAATAAAATATTAAATCATATCCTGCAAATAGCACTTTATAATAGTCAAAAGACGACTCCCCGGAGAAATATTAGTTAAAGCAATAGTAACCTACCTTCAAATAACTGCAAAAATTACAAAATTTCTCCAATTTTTAAACTTTACAAATACACAAATTCAAATAAGACGTAAATGTCATAAAACAATCATGTCATCTTATCTACGCAGTACGGCCATGATGCTTTTAAAATGCATGGCCTCCCTTGAGCAAAATAATTAAAAATCACTCGTTATTATTTTCATACATTGTTGTTAGGTTTTAACCTCTACACCATTGGCGATCAAAACCAAGCGACGGTTTACAATGTTGCCGGTCGGGTCTAAGAGATCTGCCTTTCCCTCTCGCACTTGCCAATTATATTAAAACAATTAATAATAGTCGATACTTTTATGGGAATTATAAATGAATCGTTTCGTCTATTAGTTCTTATGATATTTGTTTGGGTCTACCCTATAGTTTATTTTTCAGCAACATTCTCACAGAAAATGGGTTTTAAAAGCTCAAACACGACACATTAAAAGCTACGAGTGGGAGTAGTTTATCAATATTAAAGGTGTGTTTTCTATATTCATATTATCAGCAAGCTAACGTAAATGAATCGGAAATAACCCTCATCTAAAAATGTGTTCCGATTTTCATCAGCATCGAAAACACATTATTTTTGGGTATACATATAGTCCGACATAAGATAAATGGTCATGATTTTACCTGCTTTCTAACGGTCTGGTGACTTTATCGCCCATAAAGCCATTAAGTGCTGGTTTGTAAGCCTTTCTCAGTAACAGGGAGGTATTATGTTTTTATTTTGATAATGTACGTATTTTAGGTATAATTAATTATACCTGTTGACACATTAGAAATTGTCGAATTATTATTAAATCATTTAAAAATACCAATTATAAGCAGCAAAAAAGAGGTACTGCAAGAGTTCCTAAGCCAACATGGCCTCTATTTTGACGATAACTATACAAAACAAACTAGTTGAGGTAATGAAAACCAAATCGTACGATAAAATATATTGCGTAGATAAGGTAGAGGTGTGTAGTTCGCGAACGAACTAGTTCAAAAGATCGAATCTGACAACTGAGCTAAGAGATTTAATGAGTAATTCTTTAAAGATTGAATCAATGCGAACTAAAGCCTTGTACTATATGCAAAACACGAACGAGAGCAAAACGACAGAGAGGTAGGTTGTCGATGACGACGAACGATTTCTTAAGCGAGAGCGAGTTGACCGTGAACCAGATCCTGAACTACCCGGAGCCCGGAGAACGACCGATGGTGTCGACTGTCGGACAGATGGACTGCTGCCTCACGTACAACTCGTCCAAGATAGCGTGAGATAGGAGAATATCAAATATGTACCGCTCATTCGATGCGCCGTGGCTAGAGACAAAATTTGTTATATTTATTGAGACCTTTATAGAGTAAAGAACCGTATAGTTGCACTGTATTATCCACGATGCTTCTCTTTTATTTGTTTAGGTTTCTTCCTTATTTATAATATTACTTTGAAATATTTCCCTTATATATTTCTTTTGCTTCACTGTGCGTGTGCGAGAATAAATCAGTGAGCTAAATGAACTAAACGAACTAGTCTTTTGTACGATTCACTTTATTAAACGAGATCGAAAAATTGAAATCGGCAATATGAACTAAACTTCCCAGCACTAAGATGAGGCTATAAAAGCATCCGGTAACATACCACTTAGATTGCCCTCCTACCATTGCGATTTGAATCCTATAGAAATGATATGGTCCGAATTAAAAAACAAAGTTAGACGCAATAATGTAAACCCAAAAAGTCCGCTAATGTAATTGAAGTAATTAAAACTCACTGTGAATTAATACCAAAGAGCAGTTGGAGAGCGTGCGGTAATCATGTACTTGAAGTCAAAAATAATTATAAAAAATTTTGGAAAAACATAAAACCTTTAATTATATCAGTGGATGATAGTGATAGTATAGATTCAAACTGTTGAGATGACTTATTTTACTCATACGGGTTTATACAGGGCGTTTTACGTAGAAGTTCCGCATTTTCAACACCCGGTAATTACACAGATGTCAAAAAAGCCTTTGCCATTCGTTTTCAAACAAAAAAAAATTATTGCAATAACTAAAAAACTTAAAAAAAGAAAGGGGGGGGGGGGGGTGAAATTTCTACGTATGCCACCCTGTATAATAAAAATTATATATTACGGCTTACTACTTTAACGCATATTAATAATTAACGTCAAAGTCAGCGATACACAATAAATTTTTGTACATATACAAACATTGTGTCAATCTTCCTACTACCACCCTGGACCGAAATGGTTTATTTGCCAAAAGCAGGTATAAAGTATAAAGGCGTTAGTTAGTAATGACCATTTATCGTGTGTCGTACTATACTTTAGAATAATTCTTAAACTGATTTTGGCAGTAGAACCAACATAATTTTAAATTTTATTGGTATTGTATAGAAAGTCAGGAGATCTCTATGCTGGAAACAACCATTATCTAGACGTTTAATTAGAGATTCATTTCAGCAAAAATAATTTATGAAGAAAACATTTCCACAACATTACCTACTAATACCGTCTTTCACTTTGTGGCCGCTTTGGACTTTCCAAGTTATAATTTTCGCATAAATAAGCTTATGTTCTCTTTCAATCTATAGAAAGACCTGTTCTTTGTTGTAACACATTTTATGTAGAATGGATTATTAAATTACTCTTTCGAAGTATAAAAGAAAAAAAAAATGAGAAGCAAAACCATATTCTTTTATATTTAATCATATCTAAAAGTACATATGAAAATTACATGTGAGTGTTTTTCTGTTTCAGTTACCAAGTTTATTCGCATAGGCGGTACTGAAGAAAATGATTTCACGCCCTTTTTTGATAAGGTGCTGTATGAAACGGAAGTTGACGAAAATGAAGATTTTGGGCATATTCTCCTTAATGTTACTGCACGGACTGACAATGAGGGTAAGTGTAAAAAATACAGGCTTACAGAAAAGTCGGACATTTATAGACTTTCTAGAGTTCTAGAGCTATTTAAAAAGGGTTGTTAAATTCTGCTTATAGTTGTGGCCAACTTAAACTCATAATCGATGACTCAGGACAGATAGATACGTCTACTTAACTTTTAGAAGTTGTCCAAAACTTGTACAAATTAATTTATTTATTCGTTTCAATACAGTATCAACAGCATTTGCCATTTACAAACACATGAATACGACATAAGGGTACTTGCATTTATTGCAAACAATCACTGGGGAACAGCAAAAATGTTTCCGAGACCAAAATAGCAAAATCTTACTTATTTTATTATACTAACTAACAATCTGTCTTGCAAAAATCTCACTTGGTTCCGGCTTTATAGATTCATGCTAATTATGATAATTACCTACCTGCCCGTAATGTATGGGAAAATTCGACTATTAAATTAATGAGAAGTACCTGGATTTATTATACCAGGTGTATAAGGGGTTTAAATACATATATCATAAATCCTAAATTGTTAGTTAGTTGTATTTCAACCATCAGTTGATTAAGAGCTCTTCGTATTTGAGAAATTAGATAGTTTTGAGCAACATGCTGCGAGCTTGTTTAAATAAGCCGGATCATTTTTGTTATATATGTGATGAAGTGACTTTCGTGAAACAAAAACGTACACTTTAATACAAAAGGCTTACCACTTGTATTTTGGCTGTAAAATTGGAGACCAGGAAAAAAATTGGACTCCCCATATCTGCTACTACAAATGTGCGTCCAACATTCGCGGCTGGCTAAGTGGAAAAAGCGTAAGATGCCCTTTGTTGTTCCTATGATCTGGCGAGAACCGAAAGACCACGCTACTGACTGTTACTTTTGTTTGACACCTCCTATCAAAAAAGGCTTTTCGGAGAAAAAAAAAGTCTGCGATACAGTATCCAAATTTACAATCCGCCATACGCCCGGTGCCTAATAGTGACGAGTTGTCTGTACCTAATCCACCTCAGGAATATAGCCTTGATTCTGATGATGATCCAATAGATTCAAACGGTAGTGTACTAAAAAATGTCGCCGGCCCATCAACCTCGCAAGACTTCGATTTTGTCTGTAAACTTCCCAGTAAAAAGCCTCACAAAATAAGTCAAAGTAAATTAAGTGACCTTATAAGGGATTTGAAATTGCCTAAGAAAAAATTCGAACTATTGGCCTCTCGATTGCGACAATGGAAGTTACTTGAAGATGAAGTATTTAACATGGACAACAATTTGGTAGTCTGTAGGGACATTGAGGGATTAATGGCAGCTTTAAATCTCGACTATATCCAAAAAACTGGAGACTTGTCATTGATTCCTCAAAAGTAAGTCTTAAAGCTGTGTTACTCTATAATGGAAACAAGTTGCCTTCAGTCCCAATTGGTCATGCAGTCTACACGAAAGAAACGTATAGCAATTTGAAATTGTTACTGAAGACCAAACAGTATCAAAGATATAATTGTCAAATTTGTGGGGATCTAAAAGTTGTGGCGATTTTGCTTAGAATGCAGCTAGGTTATACGAAATACTGCTGCTTTCTCTTCGAATGGGACAGTCCCAACCTTTAATTTAATCTTATAATTTCGGATCTATAGAAACCGAACATCTTATTGACACACCCTTTTTACTACCAAAAAGGAGTTTTTAAATGTTTCTTGAAGAAATCTGACGCAGAAAAGAAGCTTCCATCTAATATAAGAATTGCGTATTTCCCTCTAACAAAAAACAGCTAAAGACGATGAAAGAAATCCGAGGATTATTGGGTTTTTTATTATTGAAGAAATATCCGAATTACACAACTACAATAACCAACATTACTTTTAATAAACTGATAAAGAGTTCAAGAATTTCATCCCAGTATCGGAAAATACCTATATATGTACCCCCACAGCAGTAAAGAATTAGAAACAAACCCCAACTGTGCCATTGACGAAATCTACCAGCGAGTTAGTAGCCCTAGTTGCCGAGTCCGGAATGTCCTTACATCAATGATCTAGAAGCAACTGTACATATCAAATACGTCGTTATATATCACCAACAACCCCACTTGAATAGCCCTGACGTGTAATGGCATTAGGGAAGACATCCCATTAAATAACACCGGTATTCTACAAGTACCGCGGAAATTCATAATCCAGACCAAATAAAATATCCTTACTCCAAAAAGAGTTGATATAGTATAGTTCCCGTCCAAAGCAGTTGCTGCAAAGCTACGATGATAGAATTAATGCGGACCAGTATTTAAAGTAACCGACGACTAAAGCCTTACTTCACTTAACTTTAGTGAAGAAGGAATCCGCCATCAGCTGCAAAGTGCCATTTGGAAGAAATATCATATATGATTATATGCGAGCAGTGGAATCACAGCAGCAATGATGCATTTATACAATATTATCCCATAAACCATCCAAAGGCAACCGACGACCAGAAGCCAATCTCAAAGATGCTGGTATGATAAAGCTATAGCCCTTAGGAGAATGTTTAACCAGCATATTTTTTATTTCATTTTAATTAATTTTTAATATTTTACCTAAGTTTATTATTTATACATCCTTGCATATGATAATACGAAACAAAACAACGTAAACTAAACTACGACAGCCTTGCTGCAAAAGTACGTCGCTTTATCGGCAACATACCGGGTTGTAGGTTGCAAACTTGAAGTCAAGTCCATATGATAATATAAATAGAAACATTTTAAATTTAATTAACAGTACCAACTAACTACGGTTATATTCATTTACACTAACCAACCCCCTACCATAGAGGCATATAGAGATACCTCATTGTGCATTTAGTATACCCTACAACTTTTGTTTACAACTTTTTTTTATATGCTTTGTAATTTGGGAGCTATCGAAGTCAAGCATCTTATTGACACACCCTGTATGCTATAAAAAAAAAGAAGTTTTTAAATGTTTCTTGAATAAATCGTTCTTAAACAAAGTTCCGTATAGACTTCGGTACAATCACTTTATTTTTTTGGGCATTTCTTGAGGATTTTATTTCTTTATTGAACTTCGACTCTATAAGAGAAGCTATTTCAGAGAGATCGGTTTACTTTTATAGAGAAATATCGACAAACGAGGCCTTAGAAAAACTGATAGGAGAAAGGTTAGATGGTTTTTAGGAGAGCTTTTTGAATTTTCTCAGGGCTTATGTACTTTGTGTCTTGAAATAAATCTGGGGTGGGTGGAAGATGGTAGGACAGTAATTTATTCTCTTGATTTATAAATGTTCGCTGAGTTAAAAATAAAGCTGAGTTTAGTTTAGATGTTTGTGTTTCTAAAAGGAGCAAAACACAGTTTATTTGGTACTAATAACAGGCGACAGTACAAAATTTAAATTAACTTAATAAATTTTATACGTTTCTAATTGTAAAGAACAGCTTAAAATTTGTAATTTAATTGAAGTAGCTTTAGAAAGCTTTAGACAAGCACAAGCTTTGCAAGCTATTCCTGAACTTTTATAATTAATAACCACAGTAATTTTGAAAACAATAATTTATTCAAACTTTTTACAAAGCAGGTGTATTTATCCTTTTTATAGCAATGGCTATTGTAAAGCTACTTTAATTAATATGTTAAGAATAAGGTTAATTTCTTTGACTGAGTTATCGTATTTAAACATACTTTTTATTACGACATTTTCTTTCAAAATAAATCCCAACACTGTCTCTAAATCGAAATAATTGGTTTTATTTGTTTTTCTATATCAATGTGCATTTATTTTGATTACATTAGAATCCGTGGTCGTTCCCCTTTGTTGAAATTGATATCGACAGAACAAGATTTGAGTCATATTTCGTTAGAGGACTACGTCTTTATTTCATTTAAAGCTTTTACATGACATCGTTTCTTGATAAGGATATAAATAAGATATTTTTGCATTTAGTAGATGGAACATTTAATGATGAAAGAGTAACAAAATTTTTCTTTGTACCATTACATTGTCTGTAAATATAATGTCACTGATAATGTTCGATTAGATTATGCTACTTAAACTAAATACATAGTTTATTTACAACATTTAATATTTGAAATTAAAATTGTATTTTCATGAAGTAAGGGTGTTTTTTTCAAATTATTCTACCAATTATTATTAGTTGATTATAACTTTTAAACAACACTGTATATTTTAGTGGAATTTTGTAACTGTGTACACCCCATATGAACTAAGAAGCTCAACCTATAATCACTCTTGTATATAGCCAGGGAAGCCAGGAACCGACTTTTCACCGCAAGCCTCATTTTGGAAAACTAAAAATTTGTTTTTTAAATACTTTGGGTTCTTCTATTTAAAAAAGGTACTCTTCATTTGTTTAAAAAAAAAACAACAATTTTGAGATGCTGAGGGACTTCTAAATCAAAATTTACCGATTTGGAAAATATTTCTAAGAATTGATCGTAGTTTTAGAGAAACAGAAAAAGAAATGCGATGCGAAATTTGGAGGTATAAAAATTGATCGTAAAGTAAGTTTCGTTCTAATTGCTTATTTTATTAAATGTTCAAAATGAGCACCTGGCACTTTAATGAACTCATTCTAAGACTTACTTTTTATTGCAGAATCGTTTCGTATTTATTCGCAAAAGGATTATCCTGTAGAGTAGCTCTTTCCTGATATTTACTGAAGTTAAGTAAAGAAGTTCTTTTAGATAACCCATTACAAATAAATCCGAAGAATTTAGGTCGTGAGACCTAGGTGGTCATGGAATAGGTCCGCCGCGACCCATCCTACGATTATCAAAATTCAGACAAATAACGACGCAGTACTAACTAACCTGAACTACGAGTATTATTTTGACCTCCCCTGTACGTTGGCGAAATATTGCCGTATACTTACCGGGCACCTTATACAGTGTGTCCACGTAAGTTGGCGGCATATGGGAAACTTCTTTATTATTAATTTTACGAAAAAAAGTTATTCTTCATAAAAAGTTCTGCATGGTCCAAAACCTAAAATGCAACCATCAGAGGTTAAATTTTTTCAGTTATATACGAGGTTTGTCAAAAAATGTGATTTTTGCTCTAGAGTAAAGTACCTTTCTTTTTGACAATATCGAAAATTGTTATAAAGAAAAAATGTTTAGAATTAAAAATAGCTTTCAAATATTCAACATTGTTTATTTACATCAAAAAACTATTTTTTTCTACATTTTCTCTGCGATTACGTTGGAAATTTAAGTTTGCACATTAATGCATAATTAATCTAGGATGCACTGGCATTTTTTAAAACTGATAATTAAAGTAGGCTTTGCGAACTGTCTAAATATCGAAAATTCGAAGAAACGTCAACAATCGTATTTCAAAAAGTGCCACGGTGTAGACACTTTTTTTAGGCAGTCTAACAGTGTTTTTCAAAGTTTTTAGAGATCCGTTTTATGTTTGACAGACGTATTTGTTTATGAAAAGCTAGACATGCCACCAACATAAAGTCTGAAAGAGAAAATTGAGATTGTGCTAATAGTGGGAGATAAGTATAAAACATTACGAGAAGCAGCAGACATTTTTAATTTCCGACATCCAGATAAAAATATTCACAATGAAACTGTTAGAAAAATATTTAATAAATTTAAGACTTGTGGAGATGTACATAATAAATTTGGAAAAAAACGCCAAAGCATGGTAAAAAATAATGACATTGCGTTGCAGGTAATGCTCTCTGCAACTGAGCATCCTAAATATCCTTTGCGAAAAAGGGCATCTTCATTGCCAATGGATATAAAAAAAGTACAGTTTCAAAGATTCTAAATAAACACAAATATCACCCTTACAAACCTAAAAAAATTCATACTTTAAGACCAGGAGATAATGATAGTCGATTTGAATTCTGTTGTGACATACAGGGAATCTTAGTAGATAACCCATTTATGTCAAGGTGTATTATTCTTACGGATGAAGCAACATTCTCATCAAATGGAACAGTTTCTAGCCAAAACTGTCGTTGGTGGAGTGATACAAATCCACATTTTACGTTGAAAACTCGGGACCAATATTCGTTCAAAACAAACGTGTGGTGCGGAATGTATAAAAATCAAATAATTGGACCTTTTTTTTTCCGAGAAACCTTGAATGCTGATCGTTATTTGTTATAGAATAAATTATTTTCTTGACAACCTTCCCTTACTTGAACGTCAGCAGATATGGTTCCAGCAGGATGGTGCCCCATGTCACAGCAGATTAGATGTACGTCAATACATTGAAAATATTTTCAATGGAAGAGTTTTTCATCGTTTTTCAGAAATTCCTTGGCCTCCGCGGTCTCCAGATTTAACCCCACTCGATTTTTTCTTGTGGGGTTACTTAAAGCAAAAAGTTTACCTTCAAAGGCCATTTCAAGATGTTGACCATTAAGAGAGAATAATTGCAGAAGCGGTTCGTAATATAACTCCCCATATGGTTAACAATGTCTTAAGAGAATTTTGTAATAGAACTGTTACATGTATAAACAGAAATGGAGGATATGTGGAGGCATTAGTAAATTGAAGATAGTGATTATTCATTAGTATTTATTGTAACAAAGTAAATTATGCATACAACTTGTTATTCATTTCAATGCATCGTTAGAACGTTACAAACTAGTGATTAAGCAACTTAAAGGTTATCAGTGTTCGATAAAAATTAAGAGATAATTGTTTTTAAAAGTTTATTAATAATTGTTTAATCAAATTTATAATTAATAAATGCAATGCATTAATGTGCAAACTTAAATTTCCAACGTAATCGCAGAGAAAATGTAGAAAAAAATATTTTTTTAATGTAAATAAAAAATGTTGAATATTTGAAAGCTATTTTTAATTCTAAACATCTTTTCTTTATAACAAATTTCGATATTGTCAAAAAAAAAGGTACTTTACTCTAGAGCAAAAATCACATTTTTTGACAAACCTCGTATATGACTGAAAAAATTTAACATCTGATGGTTGCATTTTAGGTTTTGGACCATGCAGAACTTTTTATGAAGAATAACTTTTTTTCGTAAAATTAATAATAAAGAAGTTTCCCATATGCCGCCAACTTACGTGGACACACTGTATATAAAAGTTTTTACATGAATTAAAAAGTCGCCAGAAATTGTAACCATTTCGGGCATACTTCCCGCCTTAATAAGCTTAATCTTGTTTATGACAGTCATGGGTGATATTTTGTCAAGGCCTGAAAATTTATCTAAAATGTCGGCAGCGTGTCAGTCCTTTGGGAATCTATGGCCGTAGGCCGGAACAGACTAAATTATAGTTTTTACAGCTTTGAAAGCAAGTACAATGTCCAAAGGCACTTTTCCTGAACCCAAATATTTTACTGTAAAACTTTAAATAATAATTAATTTTTTTTATTTTAAAACAAGTTTTATTTCAGATTTAAAATTAAAAAATTTAAATTTTAAAATTAAAATTGTTAGGCTCGTAGCAACCACAAATGCACCATCCTATTTAAAAATAGCGTCTCACAATAATTTATCACACATTTGTTTTTATTGTAACTATTAGGATACAGATACAGATATATTAAATAGGAATTAAAGCCAAAAATTATGGGGCAGTTTGTATAATTCTATAATATAACTGATGATAATATGACCTTCGTCAAGTCATGTTAATCACTGGTGGTGGCATGACCTACACTTTTTAACGCAAATTATTCGCAATAAAATGATGTAATAGACCTGTTATCAATTCACTTATAAATGGTATATTACTTTATATTACTTTCTTTCATTCCAGTTCAGTTACACATAATTCCATAACATAGCTGAAGATAATGTGACTTAAGTCATGCCATGTCATGTTCATCACTGGTGATGGCATGACCTAGACTTTTTAACGCAAATAATCCTTAATAAAAATGATGTATTAGGCCTGTTATCAATAATTCACTTATAAATAATATATTAGTTTATAATACTTTCTTTCATTCCAGTTCAGTTACGCATAATTCAATAACATAACTGATGATAATATGACATACGTCATGTCATGTAATGTTCATCACTGATGATGGCATGACCTACACTTTTTATTGCAAATATTTCTTAATAAAAATGATGTAATAGGCCTGCTATCAATTCACTTATAAATAACAGATTAGTTTATAATTTTCTTTCATTCCAGTTACACATAATTCCATAACATAACTGATGATAATATGACCTACGTCATGTCATAATAATATAATGTTCATCACTGGTGATGCTACGACCTACACTTTTTTAATGCAAATAATTCTCAATACTAATGATGTAATAGGCTAGTTATCCATTCACTTATAAGTAATATACTATTTTATAATACTTTCTTTTATTCCAGTTATACCTATTCGATACGAGATCACAAGCGGTAACATGGCTGGTGCTTTTGCGGTTCAAAATACTTCTGGGACTATCTACGTCGCAGGAAAGTTGGACTATGAAACTATAAATAGGGTAATATTATACTTAATGTAAACAAGAAAATATTTTTCAAAAATAGCACACTCGGTAAGTATTAACTTTATTTCTTCTTTCTGTGGCCAAACGTCACCTCATGTAGATGTGCTAGTGTCAGTTTAGTGTAGTCAACAAGTTAATAACTAGATGCGCACAGCTGCTGAAAATTTTAAACCTATTTTTCATAATGCCTTTTTTCAAAATTGGTACCAGAAATATATCCGAGACCGATTGGATAAAAGTTTGCAGAAATATTTTAATCTATTATCTAGTATCTGTCTAAGTATTACTTTGATTTATGCACTACAAAATGTATTGCATTGTTTTAGATTAAAACACACGAAACGGCGCTTTAGTTACAAATACCTTAAGCAAAATATCTCTTATCACGCAATTTTCCTAACTTGGAATTTCAAAATTTTTATTATTGGCTAGTACTATAAAGATGCATTCGGATTAAACGTGTTTGCTTAATAGTACCTAAAGCGGGGAATAGACCAGGAAACATCGTCGGCAACGTTTGAACAACGACTTTACAACATCTCTTACCGTGGCAAGGGTGTAGCCACCCGACGATAATCACTCCCACACAGCAATAAGCCATATTTCACGGTAACTTACTTGAAATAATGCAAAGTCGTATCCAGCAATAAGTTGGCAACGATGCTGCGTGTCCAAACTAAAATTTGTACCCGCCGACTTTCGACGATATGCGTATTTTAATTTAAGATTTTTGGATTGCATATACCTGGCGCCTCTCTCCATTATCGTGGTAGGTAATAGTGCCTTTCTAGTTGTAGTTTATAGGTCGCATTTTGTCTTGTCCTCGTATGTGAGTCTGTAATAAGTGAGGTTGTGGAAATGTCTGTACGTCCGTAATAGTTAGTAATGCTTTTTTAAAAAGAATTCATTAATAGTTGGTATGCAAGTAAGAAGTCCTGGTGGAACATAGGATTCATAGTGTACCTCGGGACATCTGCGATAATTTTCAATGTCCTATTTTGAATTACCTAGAACTTACTCCGTTCCTCTACTTATTTTGCATCACGAAAGTGCACCATAGGTGAGAACTAGCCTAACGAATACCTTGTAGAGGTTGACCTCTGTCCTATTTGCAAGTCAACTCGTCCTGTGAAGCAGGGGGTATAGATAGAGCCTAACTGTCGCAATGTTAGCTTCACTCTATTATTGAATTGAGCTTCCAGTTCAGTCCTTGGTCAAAGATAAGTCCCAGGTATTTCACTTTCTGGCACCAGTTAACTTGGACTCTGTTAACTTCGAGCCTTGTTTCAGGCCGATGTATGCGGCTTTCAAGAAAAATATTGCCTTCATCTTAGCGGGATTCAAGCAAATCTTCCAAGCTGAAGCCATTTTTCTAGCTGGATTATGTGACGTTGCGTGATTAAGCAGTCGAAGTAACTGCTGTGTCGTCAGCAAAAAGATAGAGCTGCATAAATCTATCTCGCGGAATATCATGAGTATAAATGTTATACAACATTGAAGAGGGATGTGAGCTTTGCGCAATGATGCGTTTATTCAAAGAACGTGTATTTTCTGACGAGGCCGCAAAACTTCCATTCTCACGAAAAGAGCCAACTACCTTGACGAGGAGTTCGGAACTCCGAGCCTTATCAAATTTAGAATCCGTTGTGCCATTCCTTATCGAAAGCTTTATTTACGCCCTTGTATGTTCTCCTGGTAAAATGTTAGATGTTAAACGCGCTGTTTAAGGTATTAGTACCGTCAGTGCATCTGAAAGTCTAAAAGGAGAAAGTGGAAAAAATTGTTTGATCTTTTGCCGCTAAATACGCTACATTCCCTGATGTTTAGCCTAAACGAGTCGCAACTGTTTTGTTCTTTATTGGCATTTAAAATAGAAACTGCCTCAAATAGGTTGGCAACTTTTAGTTTCGGCTATTAAACGTTTAGGTGTAATAATATATAACGCACGGACTGAGTGCTAGAAAGAGTGCCCCAAATGGGTACCATCACAATTTAACTTTATGTATGATAATAAATGCTATCATAATAAAGTCCATAAATAACTGGCTTACCTCATAAAATAAATTTATGACCCATTTTCGGTAAATTCTACTCACATCCTATACCGAAATATCAGTTTATGTGCACGTACCCATTTTGTGTGCGCTGATTTTAGAACATAAAATAACTATAAATTGAGGTTTTATAAGATAACATCAAGCAGCGCAATCTGTAATAAGGGACATAAATTGAAAATTTGCAACAGTGCAATCATCGCAAACTAGAAATTATGCATTACCCCACTTAGGATAACTGAACAATTGAAATGGAACAAGTTCATGTTCAAGTTAAATTAAAACGATTTTAAAACCGAAACAGGCTCGGAAAATTATTCCTGAGACATTTATGGATTACATGAATCGTTTTTTTATTTTTTTTTTCTGTAACTCTTGCCTTAATCTACCTTTTTGTATTGGCTGAGGTAGCGTATTTTTGTTAATATTTCTTTGGTATCATAAAAGTGGGTCATTTGAATGTACAGGGTTTTCTTTTATATTTAGACCCCTATTTAGAGGAAAAACTATAAGAGATAGAAAAAAACTTTAAATATGAAAGTTTTATGATTTTTACTGAATCATCAGAATATTAGCAAAAAATTATTAAAATACTATTACAATGCCGAAAAATATAAGCAACTTATGTTTTTTTAAATGGAACACCCTGTATTTATTTCATTAAAATTATAGATCTTTTTTTCCTGATTACAAAAATATAGGGTTTGTCTATATTAACTCCAACCAGTTTTAAGATATAAACGATCAAAATTTTAAGAAGTTGTATTTAGTTTCTAGTCTAGAATGCTTTGGAAATTAAAAATGATAAAGGTCTGTCGCCATTAAAAACACTTGTTATTATGACATTTTTGTCGTTGTTTGCTTGTATTAAACGAACATTTTGCTACGTACTTAAAACAATAACATGGGATATTCTACAGCAGAAAAATTCGATATTATCCATCTATATTATTCTAATAACAGAAATCCATCTACAACTCTTAATGAGTACCACAGGATATTTCCCAATAGAATTTTACCTTCCAAAAGCACTATTAAATATGTTGTGAAAAAATTTGAAGAGACCAAAAGCTTAGAAAGGAAAAAGGGGACAGTAATGAGAGATGAGCAATTAGATCTAAATGTCTTGCTGTTCTTTGAAGGTAAACATTCTAGTTTATACTAATTCTTAAATCCTACAATAATTACTTAAATGTTGTATTACAGAAAATCCTGAAAATTCTATACCAGATGCGGCAGGCCATTTTAATAAATCCCTATCAAAAATACACGAAATTTTGAAAAAATACGGCTATCATCCATATAAATTTTTACCAGTCCAAAACTTAACAGAAGATCACAAGAGACAGCGGCTAGAATTTTGTTTGGATGTTTTAAGAAGGCGTGAAATTGATGGGAATCTTTTAAACAAAATTTTATTTACCGAGGCAAATTTCAGCACAGCTGGTATGTTTAACCGAAAAAATAAACATTTTTGGGCAACTTCAAATCCCCACAAAATTCAGCCTGTTAGAATTCAGGGTCGTAGGTCTATAAATGTGTGGTGTGGCATTATAGGAAATAGGGTCATTGGTCCAATAATTTATAATGGGAGTTTAACTGGTCCAAGATATATGGAAGTTCTTGAAAATGAGATTGAAAACATTTTGGAAGAGCTTCCTCTCAACCAATACGCTACGCTCATTTGGCAACAGGACGGTGCCCCACCCCATAATGTTGTCCCTGTTACAAGATACTTAAATGAAAAATATAATACGTGGATTGGAAGAAACGGACCAATAAGGTGGCCGGCAAACAGCCCTGACTTGACGGTTCTGGACATTTTTCTTTGGGGCTATTTAAAAAATAAAATTTATTACAATAGGCCAGAAAACGTTCAAGTTCTGGAACAAAGAATTCACGAAGAAATTTTGGTGCTAAATAGGGACTTTCCAGTGTTTGTCGTATAACTAGTCATTTAATGCTATTTTATCTAGTGCATAACCCCTGTAGTAGTTTTTAAGTTTAATTTAGTTTTCAATTTTTTAGGAATAATAATTTGTTAGTATTATTATTATTTTTTTTTTAAAGGCACAAATAATGAAAAAATTATTTGTCAGAAACAAAAAGTAATTTTGGCAAAAAGTTGTTTTCGATAAAAGTTTTGAAGTGTAAAATGTTAATTCACGGTATGAAGTGTATTTGCCTTCTGTATTGTGGGTCATTTGTGTTTAGTTTTACGAGAAAAGTCGTTAAATGACTTCAGGCGGACAAATGGGATTTGTATTTTTTGGTCTCTGGGATGTTTTTAAATTTGGTTTTCGTGAGCGGCTTTTATGACAGTCAAGTGAAGAATGGGTACAACGATTTCGCGTTTCTATTTATAAGCCATTCAACTCCCTTAACAAGCCCCGCCTTTTGGTCATTTAGCGATGTTTTGTTCATTGATTGGTCGCGTTTTTTGATATACCCCAAAACATTTTCGGCTGGTAAAATTAATGCGTAATTAGCCCTGAGTAAGTCAGGAGGCTCCTCCCTGTTTCATACATATTTTTGACAATTGTTGCTAAAATTTGTATCACTAAACAAATAAAAGTTGATATTTTACTTTAATATAATGTAACCCATCGAAATGCGATATTTTTTCAAAAAAAAATTATTGATTATAGAAAATATCGAGTTGTAGTTTTTCGCTGGGTTGTCATTGGCTGAAACCGTTTATTGCGTTGTAATTAAATGGATAAGAATATAAAACGCGGCGTTTTTGGTTCATTCGGGACCTGAATTTTGCTTGCTAAAGTACTTCACGTCAGTTTAATTTTTGAAGTTAAACTTAAAATTTTTTTTTTAAAATTTTCCACTTGTCATCAAGTGTTGTGCCGTACCTTTCAATAGGGGGGCAATAAAGTTTTCGCGTCTATCGAGGAGGTGATTCCCGTCCTTTTTGATATAGTTATCTTTCCGGGATTTACAGTGATTTGATTGGAATACTATTCAAATGTTATTCCCTTGATTAGTTGGTGGATTCCTGTATGTCAATCAAGTGTTATTCCCTTGATTTGGATTATCAGTGATTTATTTTTTGGATACTTCTGTGGATTAGTATGCTCATACCCATGCGGACCTGGGTCGTGTTACGCGAGGTATTGGGGAATCGGAAGTAGGGGGGAAAATATTTTCGGGCGCGAAATTTAAATGTTTCAGCTCTGGTTTTCACGTCGTCGCTTCGCATACAGGCAAGTAAGGAATTCCAGAGTTGAATAGTTCGTTGGCTGTTACCGGACTAGTCCTGGCACTGCAGGCTAGTTTACGAGGTAACAACCCCTAGATTTCTTTATAAAAATAAGAGAGACGCAGTCCCCCAGACTTGGCCGTCTGCCAAAAAGAGCCATTGCGAATTTATTAAGTGGGGCGCAGCCCCCCAAGTGAAAATAAGCTTGATTATTATTTATTTGTTGTTAATTGTTTATAATAATAGTTTACTGAAACTAATTTCGATAAACCTTTTAGTTTTTATAATTGAAGTTTTAGTTTTAAATCATTTTATTCTTGAGGTAAAGTTTATCGAGATTGGATGTTATATGTTATAAATGTTGGGTTAATATTAAGTTTGTCGATTGTCATTATTGTAATGTAAAAGGTTTTGAAAAAATATTGAAATAAACCAAAACACTTTATTCTCTTTTGCCCTCCGTGGAATTACATATTACAAATTAACATTAATTAAAAGTCCTCCCCTTGCCCCCCCCCATAAATTAGTTAAAAAAGAAAATAGAGAAAAAGTATTTAAGAATTGGTAATACGTTACCTTCTCTCTTACCATTAACCACCATGAGGTTATTGGTTGACCCCTTTTGATTAAATTTTTGATTTCTCTTCAAATATTTTTATCTTAATTTTGGTGGACCGGTGGCCTTTCCGCCATCGGGGTTAAAGGAGGTGGGACCACCCTTAACAAAGAAAAAATTAATTAATATTTTTATGATTGATTTTTCTTATAAATTTAGTTTTTGATTTTTTTTAAAACCAATAAAAAAATCTGGCATCCCTAAATTATCAAAATGACCGAAAAAACCATTGAATGCTCGGGTAGTATAGAGTCCCAAGTAAGCCCTGAGAATCCTGAAGCCCAGGATTTTTCAACAATGGTAGAATCAATCCAAACTTATTTAAATATAACCAAAAATGCCGACCAGGACGCTTTACTTGCTTCCCAAACCAATCCTCGGTGGGACCGAGAACCACTCCCAGGGATAGAAACGCACTCCAATAGGGACATATTGGGCAACGTTAGGCCAACTCGCCCAGCCGAGTTGGCCCCAATGCGAGAAGTAGGAGTCGACCCTCTCTGGAATCCGGCTTTACTTAGGAGAACGCTACTCTGTCAAAAAGACCTCGACTCTGACTCGGGCTCTGAAGGTAGCGTATCTTTCCACAGACCGCCGAAGCAAAGACATCCACAGGGCCGTATCGGCGACATGGCATCCCTGGTGGGGAAACAAATTGATGAAATAGTTGCCCCACGTAACCAGTTTGTACAGACCGATGGATCTGGAGGACCCTATACGAAGTTTGCCAACTCCACTTCTTGTGAAACCAAAAAAATGACAGATGTACAGGACCTTGTGCAGGCGATTGGAAGCTTAGTACATATAATCGGTGATCAACGAAGTAATCCCCCCGCCCCCTCAAATAAATTACGAGAAACTTTCAGCGGGTTTCAACACGAAAGCCCCGATTTATTCTTGATAACACTGCAAAGATATTTTTTACAATGCAATATTTTAGATGAAAATGAAAAAATTAATATTGCAGTGGAGCAGCTTCAAAGGGGGGCCCGAAGTTGGATAGAGCCGCTAAAAGGACTAATTTTGAATTTTGAAGAATTCGCTAAGCGCTTAAGCAGACGTTTTAATAGCCCCGAGCTAGTAAGCGACCTAAAATCAAATTTATACGGACTTAAACAAAAGAATAACGAAAAAGTTGAAGAGTTCATACTAAAAAAGAGAGCATTATTTAGGAGGTTGGTGCCCTTTGGGACAGAACAAGAATGTGTTAATGTCATTGTGCCCTTATTAATACCAGCCCTCCGTTCTAGGATAAGATGCGTGGACATATTGGATACCGATCGCCTTACGTGTCTCACGATGGCGATCGAGCAGGACCAGACTGAAGAACGACAACAGACAATTAATACTAACCCCCCCAATCCAACTAATATAGTAAATAATAATGAACGACCAAGGACGAATAATGTCTCGAATAGGCCAAGACCTCCTGTAAGGTCACGCCCCTGCCGACATTGTCAGGGGGAACATTTTGATCATGAATGCCGCCAAAGAACTTATGAAGAAAAGAAGACTCCCCCTGCCCGTGACCAAATTTTGGAAAATCAAAATTCCAAAAAGGAACAGGCCAAAAATAATTCCCAAAAAAACTAAGCGCTGATCGATCCGCCTTGGGGCAGGACGATCCAAGACCATTAAAGACCCCAATTAATGTAATTAAAGAATCAATTAATTCGATAGGCTCGCGGCCCTTAGTCCGAGTGCAAATGTTTGATAAAGATTATGAAGCCCTCATTGACACGGGTTCTGATTTAAATCTGATTTCAGAGGATCTAATCGAATCTGAAATATATATAGAAGATGATCGGGTTCTCATATTAGCAATAGAAGGTGCTAAAGCGAGAGTTCTAGGATTAATTGAAGTCAATTTAGTTTTAGGGAATTATAGTTATAAAGTAGTTTTCAATATTGTTGCAGGATTAACTGCTAAAATTATATTAGGTAGCGAGTTTTTAAGGACAGAACAAGCCCTAATGGACTTCAATAGAAGCTGTATATATATTGGACAGACTCTACGTCAAACCATATATTGGAAACAATTCCATTCGGTAGATGTGCCATGCGAATTGCCGGAAATGGGACCGGACGTCCCGGGAAATATCAGGGATCTTATTCAGGAATTCAAAGACATTTTTCTAATCGGATTAGCACAGCCAACAACTCGTACCACCCAACATAGGATCGTCTTAAAGGATAATAAAGTCATCAATCAACGCTGTTATAATTTAAATCCAGACAAGAAAAAAATCTTGAATGATCAGATCCAAGAAATGTTATGCGCAGGCGTAATAGAACCTACACAGTCACCGTTCTCTTCGCCACCTTTGCTTGTTACGAGGCCAGGAAAAAACCCAAGATTCTGTATCGATTTTAGGCGCCTGAACGATATTAGTGTCGCAGAATCCTCGACCTTGCCACGTATACCGGACTCCGTGAAAGCTTTAGCCCAAGCCAAATATTTTACAGTTTTGGACCTTAAGAGCGGATACTGGCAAATTCCCATGGAAGACTCCAGTAAACAGTATACCGCTTTCACTACACCAGACGGGGCAAGTTATCATTTCAATGTGATGCCATTTGGGCTAAAAAACGCACCCAGTACCTTCCAGAAACTTATGTCGACAGAAGTATTGGTAGGCCTGATACAGGAGTTTGTACAGGTCTACCTTGATGACATTATAATATATTCAACCGACAAGGACACTCATGCTAGACATTTACGAATCGTTTTCGAGCGACTTCGGATACATAATTTGAAAGTAAGCGCCGAAAAATGCCAGATTTGCCAAACTAGCATAGACTATTTAGGATATAGGATTTGTGGCGATTACACTGAACCACAAACCAAACATTTGGAACAAATCAAAGCATGTCCCGAACCAAGGACCAAGAAGCAACTGCAGTCTTTCCTGGGATTATGCAACTGGGTACGGGAGTACATTCCGAATATGGCCGAACTTACTGCCCCGATGACCGAAGCGTTAAAGGGTTCAAAATTTACATGGACTAGCCTGCAAACTGACGCATTTATGAAAACTAAAACTACTGTAGCCCAAGCAAAGCAATTGAGTCGCCCTAATTTTGAAAAAAAATTCATATTACAGACGGACGCCTCAGCTATAGGCATGTCCGCTGTACTGTATCAAGAACCTGAAGATGGCTCGGAAGTACGAAACATTATTTCATACGCTAGCGCAAAATTTCATTCTTCTCAACAGCGTTACCACATTAACGAACAGGAGTGTCTTGCGCTCGTCTGGGCTATTCAATACTTCCGAGCCTATCTGGAAGATCGGCCTTTTATGGTCCGTACGGACAGCAAGTCATTGACCTGGCTCCAAAAATTCAAGGACTCACGAGCCAAGCTGACCAGGTGGGCGCTCCTTCTTCAGGAATTTAAATTTGAAATTCAACATGTTCCCGGATCAAAAAATAATTTACCTGATTTATTAAGCCGCAATCCCGAGGAGACTCCCTATGAAGCGGAACCAGACAATGATCGATTGTTGCCCCCCTCTGTGGAGACGACTAAATCAACGGTAGCTCAATGTGCTGTAGTTATAGCCGACCTGGGTGATTTATACACTAAAATTGCCGAAAACCAGGAGCATGATAAGGCAATTCGGCGTTTAAAAGTCACTTTGGACCTGCTTGCAGGCCAACAACCAACGGATAACAAACAAAGACGTGTATTGGAAGAGTTCGTACTTATTGATAATTTATTATGGCGTAGACATCCACAGGGAGATAGACTTGTTGTGCCCCGACAATATACACAACAAGTTATTTATATGCACCACGATGACCCAGAACAAAGCCATCCTGGAACTGAGGAAACTGTCCGAAAAATCGCAAACAAGTATTTTTGGGGATGTATGCACAAAGAGATCACAGAATATGTATCTAAGTGTATAATTTGCTCAATTTGCAAAACCCAGCAAAAGCAAAAGCATGCTCCCCAAACGCCACGCACTCCTACCAATCCCTTCGAGATGATAAGTATCGACTTGTTAGGACCGTATCGCGAAGCCGCCGGAACGCACAATCAATATATTCTTTTTGCCGAAGATGTTTTCTCTAAATGGATAGAGGCACGAACTTATTCGGATGTAAGTGCCAAGGATGTATTAGAATTTCTAAAGACGGAAATAATTGCACGATACGGATATCCTAAGCATATAGTAAGCGATAACGCCAAGATATTTAAGGCGAACGTACTAACGAAATTTTGCGAAGTAAAAAAGATTAGACAACATAACTCCAGTGTATACCATCAACGGGCAAACCCCGTGGAGAGAAGAGTACAAGAATTAAAAAAGGTATTGCGAGTTCTTTTATTAAATAAACAAGAAAACCAGTGGGAGCGAGTTTTGCCTCAAGCCCTCCAAGTATTAAGAAGCAGGCGAAATAGAGCCACCGGGGAAACGCCGGCGTCGATTATATTGGGGTATGAACTCAAATGCCCAGGCGAATGGCAAACTAAATGGACCCAGTACCAAAAAACCCAGGCGAAAGAACAAAGGGTATTAACAAGAAGACAAGTTTATGCAAAACAGTTGGATTTTCAACGGAAAGAATTTTCTGAAGCCGGATCTGCCATACTTAAGTTAAATATTGGAGATATGGTAAATGCAAAGTTTCACCGTACAGGAGCTTTTCAACCTGCCTGGACCGGGCCTCATCAGGTCACAAAAGTCTTGGGGAATTCAGCTTATGAGGTTATAGTGAACGACAACCCCGTTAACTTCCATATCGACGATCTGCGAAAAGCGAAGAACGGAAATCAAGTTGACCTCGACGAATACCCCATATATGAAGAAAGCGATGACAGCGACGCGGAATTCGAATTTTCCGCTGAGGAGGTTCCCCCCCAAAATGTCGAAGACTCTGAGGAAGAACCTGAACAACCTCAAGAAAATAAACAAATGGACGAGACGACGCCTCAATTACATGCAATGCAAATTGATCAATGTTCGAGTTCCGAAATACTGGGGAACAAATTGCCCACCGAATTCTTGCACCAGCAACGACTCCTAAAAGATGTTGAACGAAACGTCAATGTTTTAAAAACCAAAGTTTCCAATATTCAACACTTTCAAGATTTATTAATCCTAGAGGAATTGCTCACCCAGGAAATTCAAAATGTAGAGAAGATCGAAACGTTGGGGCATGAATGTTTGAGAAAACAACGAAAAAACATTGTAGACAAAATTGAGGTTGTAATCGACGATATGTATCTACGTGATCATATCCC
This sequence comes from Polydrusus tereticollis, assembly GCA_963920685.1. NCBI lineage: Eukaryota > Metazoa > Arthropoda > Insecta > Coleoptera > Curculionidae > Polydrusus > Polydrusus tereticollis. Next base: position 38,101,373 of record OY987326.1, on the reverse strand, counting down.
CATGAAGACAAATCTACGCGATTGTATTCAACCAGAAACCCAGAAGACAAATCTTACAGTTCCTGCAGCCCTAAAAAAAGAAAAGGACGATCTAATCTCAAAAGCAAGTACGAAGTACTTCTATAACTCCAGGCTAAACAAAGACTCAGTACTACCCGGAGCTTATTGTAATAGGTGGGGTGATTTCTTTAAGTTAAAGGAAGAATTTTGGGAGGGGGTTCTTAATTGTTTTTGAGGGTTCGTAGAAATAAACTTAAAATTAAGTACTTTAAGTTATTTTTCCGTCTTGTGGGGGGGGTGTCGTATAACTAGTCATTTAATGCTATTTTATCTAGTGCATAACCCCTGTAGTAGTTTTTAAGTTTAATTTAGTTTTCAATTTTTTAGGAATAATAATTTGTTAGTATTATTATTATTTTTTTTTTAAAGGCACAAATAATGAAAAAATTATTTGTCAGAAACAAAAAGTAATTTTGGCAAAAAGTTGTTTTCGATAAAAGTTTTGAAGTGTAAAATGTTAATTCACGGTATGAAGTGTATTTGCCTTCTGTATTGTGGGTCATTTGTGTTTAGTTTTACGAGAAAAGTCGTTAAATGACTTCAGGCGGACAAATGGGATTTGTATTTTTTGGTCTCTGGGATGTTTTTAAATTTGGTTTTCGTGAGCGGCTTTTATGACAGTCAAGTGAAGAATGGGTACAACGATTTCGCGTTTCTATTTATAAGCCATTCAACTCCCTTAACAAGCCCCGCCTTTTGGTCATTTAGCGATGTTTTGTTCATTGATTGGTCGCGTTTTTTGATATACCCCAAAACATTTTCGGCTGGTAAAATTAATGCGTAATTAGCCCTGAGTAAGTCAGGAGGCTCCTCCCTGTTTCATACATATTTTTGACAATTGTTGCTAAAATTTGTATCACTAAACAAATAAAAGTTGATATTTTACTTTAATATAATGTAACCCATCGAAATGCGATATTTTTTCAAAAAAAAATTATTGATTATAGAAAATATCGAGTTGTAGTTTTTCGCTGGGTTGTCATTGGCTGAAACCGTTTATTGCGTTGTAATTAAATGGATAAGAATATAAAACGCGGCGTTTTTGGTTCATTCGGGACCTGAATTTTGCTTGCTAAAGTACTTCACGTCAGTTTAATTTTTGAAGTTAAACTTAAAATTTTTTTTTTTAAATTTTCCACTTGTCATCAAGTGTTGTGCCGTACCTTTCAATAGGGGGGCAATAAAGTTTTCGCGTCTATCGAGGAGGTGATTCCCGTCCTTTTTGATATAGTTATCTTTCCGGGATTTACAGTGATTTGATTGGAATACTATTCAAATGTTATTCCCTTGATTAGTTGGTGGATTCCTGTATGTCAATCAAGTGTTATTCCCTTGATTTGGATTATCAGTGATTTATTTTTTGGATACTTCTGTGGATTAGTATGCTCATACCCATGCGGACCTGGGTCGTGTTACGCGAGGTATTGGGGAATCGGAAGTAGGGGGGAAAATATTTTCGGGCGCGAAATTTAAATGTTTCAGCTCTGGTTTTCACGTCGTCGCTTCGCATACAGGCAAGTAAGGAATTCCAGAGTTGAATAGTTCGTTGGCTGTTACCGGACTAGTCCTGGCACTGCAGGCTAGTTTACGAGGTAACAACCCCTAGATTTCTTTATAAAAATAAGAGAGACGCAGTCCCCCAGACTTGGCCGTCTGCCAAAAAGAGCCATTGCGAATTTATTAAGTGGGGCGCAGCCCCCCAAGTGAAAATAAGCTTGATTATTATTTATTTGTTGTTAATTGTTTATAATAATAGTTTACTGAAACTAATTTCGATAAACCTTTTAGTTTTTATAATTGAAGTTTTAGTTTTAAATCATTTTATTCTTGAGGTAAAGTTTATCGAGATTGGATGTTATATGTTATAAATGTTGGGTTAATATTAAGTTTGTCGATTGTCATTATTGTAATGTAAAAGGTTTTGAAAAAATATTGAAATAAACCAAAACACTTTATTCTCTTTTGCCCTCCGTGGAATTACATATTACAAATTAACATTAATTAAAAGTCCTCCCCTTGCCCCCCCCCATAAATTAGTTAAAAAAGAAAATAGAGAAAAAGTATTTAAGAATTGGTAATACGTTACCTTCTCTCTTACCATTAACCACCATGAGGTTATTGGTTGACCCCTTTTGATTAAATTTTTGATTTCTCTTCAAATATTTTTATCTTAATTTTGGTGGACCGGTGGCCTTTCCGCCATCGGGGTTAAAGGAGGTGGGACCACCCTTAACAAAGAAAAAATTAATTAATATTTTTATGATTGATTTTTCTTATAAATTTAGTTTTTGATTTTTTTTAAAACCAATAAAAAAATCTGGCATCCCTAAATTATCAAAATGACCGAAAAAACCATTGAATGCTCGGGTAGTATAGAGTCCCAAGTAAGCCCTGAGAATCCTGAAGCCCAGGATTTTTCAACAATGGTAGAATCAATCCAAACTTATTTAAATATAACCAAAAATGCCGACCAGGACGCTTTACTTGCTTCCCAAACCAATCCTCGGTGGGACCGAGAACCACTCCCAGGGATAGAAACGCACTCCAATAGGGACATATTGGGCAACGTTAGGCCAACTCGCCCAGCCGAGTTGGCCCCAATGCGAGAAGTAGGAGTCGACCCTCTCTGGAATCCGGCTTTACTTAGGAGAACGCTACTCTGTCAAAAAGACCTCGACTCTGACTCGGGCTCTGAAGGTAGCGTATCTTTCCACAGACCGCCGAAGCAAAGACATCCACAGGGCCGTATCGGCGACATGTTCATTATGAACGCAATAAATCATAAGTTATTAGGAAACATTCAAAAATGTATATTAAATGAAGGGGGTTATGTTGAAAATCAATAATTTTCTATGGTTCTGCATTTTTTCTTTATTTTGTATTAAATATATTTTAAAATTTCATAAAAGAAAGTATTTTTAATTTTTATTTTATATCGCTAATATCTTAAAACTGGTTGGAGTTAATATAGACAAACCCTATATTTTTGTAATCAGGAAAAAAAGATCTATAATTTTAATGAAATAAATACAGGGTGTTCCATTTAAAAAAACATAAGTTGCTTATATTTTTCGGCATTGTAATAGTATTTTAATAAGTTTTTGCTAATATTCTGATGATTCAGTAAAAATCATAAAACTTTCATATTTAAAGTTTTTTTCTATCTCTTATAGTTTTTCCTCTAAATAGGGGTCTAAATATAAAAGAAAACCCTGTACGGTCATTATTTACGGGCTTTAATGAGTTGAGACATGAGGTGGAGCGCAATGATTTTGACATTTTTATGCTATCTGAAACATGGCTCTCAGAGGGTGATAACCCAGCACGGTTTGATATTCCAAATTATCAGTTTTTTAGAAAGAATAGGGTCGGTAGAGGTGGAGGAGTAGCAGCGTACGTAAAGACTAATTGCGCCGTTGATGTTATATATATTAATATTTAGGATAAAAATAACAAATAAAATATATGCTTTTGCAGTTTTTTATAGACCACCCTCAATAAACTTTAATAGCTTAAAAACAGACTTTGATAACATTCTTTCGCATATTTACCCTACAGTTGATGACATTTTTTGTTTGGGTGATTTCAACATAAATTTACTTAACCTAGATAACCCCTTGACTTCACTATTTGATGCCTATAACTTTGTGCAGGTTACAGAGGAACCCACCCGTATTTCTGGTTCTGTAAGTTCCTTGCTTGATGCTATTTTTGTGACGAATACATCCTTAATAAGTAAATCTGGAGTAATTTCTCCAGATAATATCTCTGACCATACAATAATTTATTGTGATTGCAACCTAGCAAAAACACCGGTTGAACCACATATAATTCGATACCGCTCATTTCATAACTTTAATGTGAATAACTTTCTGAATACTATGTATAACCTTCCGTTTGATAATATATTTTATGAAATCAATATTGACAAAAAAATAAAGCTACTGAACGGCATGATTTTAACCATGTTTGATGAGCATGCTCCAATTAAAGTGTCTAGAGTGACTAAACCTAAGGCTCCTTGGTTAACGGCTAATATAAGGGTATTCATGAAACAAAGGGATAGTGCTTTGCGAAAATTTAAAAAATCTAAACTTAATGAAGACTGGGTTAATTATAAGTACTTGAGAAATTTTACTCTGGTCGCCACAAGGAGAGAGAAGGGGAACTGTTTGGATTCTCTTTGTAGAGAGGGCAACTGTAAAAAACTGTGGTCTGCTTTAAAAAACTATAATATTTTGTACTAATAAAAATAATTCAATACCTAAAACATTATCTGATCCTGATGATATTAATACATTTTTTGCTGGTTTTACTCGAAACATATCTAATTGTAACGATCGAGTCAATTTTTACGAAAATTATATATTTGATAAATCTTTACATTTGTCTTTTTTGCCAGCCACTATATCGGATGTTAATAAAATATTAAATAGCATAAAAACTAACGCAACTGGTGTAGATGATATCTCGCCCCTTATGCTTAAATATTGCAGCCCTTATATCGATAAATATATTACTCATATAATTAACTGTTGTTTAGATGTTAACTACTTTCCCGATAAATGGAAGTTATTCATTGGCAAACCATTATCAAAGGTTAGTAATCCAAACGGTTATAACGATCACTTCATATGTGAATATTCCCCCCACTCAGTGCGGTTTTAGGAAGGACTTTGGTACTGCGGTTGCTCTAACAAATGTAACACATGACATTATTCGCGCCTGGGATAAAAAAATGATTAGCATTCTAGTACTTCTTGATTTTTCTAAAGCATTCAATACTATTAACCATTCTGTTCTTATTTCTAAATTAAAATACTATGGCTTTGTTCATGATTCTTGCCTTCTTGTTAATTCATACTTATCCAACAGGTTTCAAAAGATTTTTTCTGATAATAAATATTCTGAACAAGTCAAAATACTATCGGGCGTGCCGCAGGGTTCCATTCTGGGTCCCTTGCTATTTCTTATATATACTTCTGACATACTTAAATCGCTGAAATGTTGCAAAGTCCAGGCATTTGCTGACGATACGCAGTTATATTGCTGTTTTGATCCCAAGGATTACATGGAAACCGAGTTACATATAAACCAGGATTTGAGGATATTGAGTGAACTCTCCTTGGGTCATAATTTACATTTAAATCCGGAAAATTCTTTCATATTGATTTTTGGTAGTAAGAGCAAGGTTGACATTCTGAAACCTACTTTGAACATATCTATTAACGGCTCAAAACTGAATTTCGTTAATATCGGAAAGAATTTGGGTCTGCTTTTTGATGTTAACCTCTGATTTCAATAGTATTTAAAAAAACTCTTTCAGAGAGCTTATCTCGCTTTAAAGGTACTATACAGCAATAGACACGTATTGAACTTTGCATTGAGAAAGAATATGTGTGAATCTCTTGTCTTGTCGCACTTTACTTATTGTGACTTTTTGTATGGCTTTTGTTTGGACGCGGAAAGCAGATCACGTATGCAAAGGGTTCAGAATGCATGTCTTCGTTTTGTTTACGGCATTAGAAAGTTTGACCATTATATAATGATTTAAAGCGGCTGAAAATGGATGGACGTAGGGTTCCTCACTTTTGCACATTTCTAATAAAGGTTATAAATAATCCTAATTCTCCTGTTTCTATTCGCGAGCGTTTGATTTTTCGCCGGAGTGTTCACGATAGGGATGTCAGAGGTGCGGGCGGGCTTACCATGCCTTATCATCGGAGCGCCATGTTTCATCGTTCTTTTTCTTTTAACTCAGTTAAATATTATAACTTGTTGCCCACTGATATGTTACACTTAAATGCTAATGTATTTAAGACTAGATATAAGTCATTTCTTTTAAATTTACAGTGATATTAACGGTTACTTATTGTTTAATATTGTTTAATAATAATTTGAATTTATTACTCTTTTCTAGTTTCATTGCTTATTTCATTATTGAAAATATGTCTAATAGGTTAGGGTTGTTACGTAATATGCTACTACACTATTAAGTATTATTATATTTCTTTATGTCTAGGTATCTCTGTCTGGTTCAGTAGAATAGCTACTGCAGCTAGACTGTGCCAGGTGTTGACATCTTTCCTTACATTACTTTTTAATACACATACTTTTTTGTATATAATATTCTGTTTCATCGAAAATAAAAGACGTTTATTATTATTATTATTATTATTATTATTATTATATTTCAAGACGACGGGTGGGACATTTTCACTTTTAAATATTTTAAAGTGTAATTAAATCATACAATACATCTTGTATTTGCGATAGTAATCCTGGATAAATATTTCTAAAAGTAGTGTATTAGAAAACGGGAATTGCTGTCATCAACCTTGTAAGATCTACACAGATTTTCATAAGCGATAGGTGGGACATAAATTACCCTACCCCTTTTTTAAACATATTATTATGCTTGACTTTATAATTTAGATCTAGTTCACCTTAGGCCTTATAGCAGTAATACGCTATATGAATCATGTTGCCATTGTTTCCTGAAAAGAGATGGATTTATGGCGGGTGGGACGAGTTTCGAGTAATTGGATTAAATGAATTAACACATTAAAGTTATACTATTTTTTAGCTAAGAAAGTAGTTAATTGAGGTTAGACTTTTATGACATGTGTCAATTTGTAGCTATTAAAGAAGGCAACCCAATAAACAAACGAATCGGTTGTCAAAATCATCTGAGCTAGCTGTAAAAATCCACAGAAAACGACATGAATCCCTTTATGCCTCCTTTTTCTACGGCATTAACCACGCCTTATTTTCATCTTTATTCGCAATGTGGTGCGTTGAATCTTACTTTACCGGTAATACAAACGATACAGAATCGTATTCGGGAGTATTTTATTTATTTCGTTTGTTCCTGTTGATTCTTTCCAAGGGGTAGCATTTTGTAAATTTTCAAGGCTATTTTTAAAATTGTTTTTGGTGGTTTTTGGATGTGATATTATTGCTAGTGTGAAAGTTATGGACTACGATTCCTGCGTTCGCAGTACCTCTTGAAGACCACCACCCCTACATCCCGAATTTCGTCTCTTTGAATAGGTACAGTAACGGAAATAAAATTTCGTACACTGAGGTTAACATTTTATGCCATTTTTGAATATTTTGGTAAACTGGGCTTTTTGCAATTATCTCACTTCTATACCTTGCGTTTTTTATTTCAGTAATGATAGAAAAAAGGCTATATACAAAATTATTTATTCGAAAAAAGTATTCCTAGATACTTGAGCAAGTTGAGAAACCAAGAAGAACTATACAAAGCCTCAGAACCAAATGCGAAAATACAGGATCATTGGATAGAAGGACTGGAAGTGGCAGAAGAAAAATTTGTAACGAAAATCAAAATAATAATATACAATACATGACTTCAAAATTTAATATAAAACAGATTATTCAGATATAAAAAAAAAACATTGGTGTAATATTTTAAAGCGGCACCATTTTTTTCCACTAATAAGTTTAAACGTCTGGGCATTGATGCCACCAGCATTTGGGCGTGATGAAAATTGTAGGTATTCCAGGCTTCTTCAATTTTATTCCACAAATCATCACTGTTTTGAGGATGGAAATCATTGTTCTTGTTAATTTCTTTCACGATATATCCCCAAACGTTTTCGATTGGATTCTTGAGGGCCAAGGTAACAATGAAATCTTATTTTCCCGTATCCAGTCCAAAACTCTCCTTGCTGTATGGAAGGGGCAGTTGTCATGCTGGTATATAAAATTTTCTTCTTGAAATATATTGTTTACCGATGGCAACATAACATTTTAAAGAATGTGTATATAAGCTTGAGTATTAAATCTTCCTCGAATCCGGTGGCATATTCCTAGCCCTCTGGAAGTTATATACCCCATATATTAACTCAAAAAAGTTGGTTCATGAACTTAATGAAGATGACCCGGATAGAAGAACAGAATTTTGCGAAATCATGATGAACAGATACATTGAAGATCCTCAAATTTTAAAAAGAATTGTGTTCTCTGATGAAGCAACGTTTACTCTAAATCGGCATGTGAATCGCCAAAACTATCGATATTGGGCTAAGGAAAATCCGCACTGGATCATGGAGTCCCACACACAATACCCGCAAAAAGTGAATGTTTGGGCTGGAATTGTTAATAACCGGATTTTAGGTCCCTTCTTTTTTGATGGTACGTTAAATGGCGAACTGTATCTAGAATTTTTAGAATTTGAGTTAATACCGGCACTTGCTGTACTCTATCCAAATCCAGATAAGCCAGACATTCCCAACAATAACTTATGGTACCAGCAAGACGGAGTACCAGCCCATTACACACGATCGGTGCGTGAGTACTTGGATACAGTCTTTCCTGGCAAGTGGATTGGTCGACGGGGTCCAATAGAATGGCCGGCAAGGTCACCAGATTTGACCCCGCTACATTTTTTTCTGTGGGGCTATTTAAAATCTAAAGTATACTTTAACATACCTAACAATATTGATGAACTTAAAGCTCGAATAAGGCATGAGGTTAGATTAATAGAGCCCCAGGTAATCCATAACGTTTTGGAAACATTCAAAGATCGACTTGCATATTGCCAGGAAGTTGGTGGCGGTCAATTTCAACATTTAATAAAATAAAATCTAATATAGCCTATGTAAATATTATAGACTAAATAGATGTAAAGAGTTCATTTGTAATAATTGTAGTTTTCGTACCAGAAAAAATGTCAATATATCGAAAACCGTTGATTTTCGAGATATGGTATGTTATACAAAAAGTGTTTAGAATGTATCGTAGAATTTAGAAACAATATAATATACGGGTGTTCTATTTAAAAAAATTAATGTTGACGGTATATGTTCTTTCTGAGACAACCTGTATACACATTTCTTATGTCAAAAAATTCGCAATTATAAATAATAATCGATATGTCCAAGCGTTTTTCCAGAAAATAATCACCTGAATTTTAAACGAATGTATTCCAACCTTTTTGAGCTCACTGTATTGGGGGTCCCGTTTAAAAAAACAAAAGTTTGGGTCAACCCACAAACAAAACTCTTAAGAAAAAACTAACTACGCCACTCAATTCTACATAAGAAACTCTATAAGTACCCATTTTTAACTTATTGATGAGTTATCAAATAATCGAGATACAGGGAAGCCTCAAAAATGACAAATTTTCAAAATCGCCCTGTATATCATGAACTGAGAGGGCTATAAAAATTTTATTTGTGACAATAAAAGTTTCATTAAATAATAGAACACTAAGACGCAAACCCCCATCTTCCTATCTTTTATAACAAGGGAGCTGGCATAGGAAAACACTCGAAAACTGGACACCCTGTACAATATTTTTATTCAGTTAATTATTTACTAATTATTTGACGTGTGCTTTGACAGTTGGGATGAAATTTAAAAAATCTGCCAAAATAACTCAGAATATAAAAAAATTGAATTTGAAAGCTTTTATTCAAAGAAAGCTTTATTAAAAAATTGTAAAAAAACATAAAACTATTTGAATTATCTTTGAATCCTTATTATTTTAAAAGCTGCTGGAAATGTACTCCATTCTTCTCTTGGCAAAGAGTCAATCGGTTATAAAAGTCATTTTGCAGGCTGCTTAAAACCTGATGTGGTATTTATCTGATTTCCTGTTTAATCCGATTTTTCAGTTCTTCGATGTTTCTAGGCTTAATAACATACCCCTTGCTATTCAAATAACCCCATAAATAAAAATTTAAGTCATTCAATAACACTACGTCGCCCAATCCACTTGCCAGGGAAGGAGGTATTCATATCATGCCGCACTAATAGTGCGGAGGCGTTCCATTCTGCTGGAAGAAAATTGTTTCATCCAAGGTATTATTTCCGGTGGGGAATGACTCAATTAATTTTGGCACGGGGCTAATAATTCTCCAATGATTCCAGCCCACACATTAATTTTTTCTGGATATTGAGTATGTTACTCAAGAATTTGCGGATTTTCTTCGGCGAAAAATCGGCAATTCTGCAAAACATAATCTAAATAATAAAAAATTCAATTAATTTTGAAAAAATATACCGACCAAATCATTTCATAAGAAGAAAAAGAAGAAGAAAAATACATACCTTGCCCTTTAAGGTGAAAGTGGCTTCAGCAGAGAATAAAATCCAATCTGCACCATCAATCCTGTTCATCATTATTTCACAAAACTTTACTTGCCGCCCAGGATCATCTTCAAGTAACTCTTGGATTGGTTTCATTTTAAATGCGCATATTTCCGCTGATTTTAAAATTTTCAAAACAGATTTGTAAAAACTTATAGGCCTTCCACCTACTTGTCTGGTGGAAGTTATTGAAGTTTCTTGATATGTGAGAAGAATATCTAGTTTCCTTTCCGCGTTTATGGTACAGGTTCGAGGTACAGTTCTCAAGTGTCCGCGCGTTCCGAATTGTGCCTCTATTTTGACTCCGATTAGTGCTGGCAAATCAGGATGTTTCTCCTGAAATAAAGCGGCAACGTCGGCCTGAGTACGTTAGCGGTCCCCGAATACAAACATCATGAGAATTTCTGTTTTTAAAGTTTCGGTTAAGTAAGCCATTTTTTTTTTAACTAGACAAGTAAATTAGTAACTATGAAGATATCAGTATTAATTGCTAGGTAATGATCCTAATCCTTAAATAAAATTCCAGTTGACATTCTTAAGTGTTTATTGAATTATTGTTTTCAAATTCTATTTTTTTTCATAATTTGAGGTATTTTGGCAGTTTTTTTTCAGCATCGGCCCCAACTGTCAAGGCAAACGTTCAGGAAATAGAGTGAGGTTAGGTTTCATCTCATAAAGAAAGTTAAAAAAAATCCTGGTGCCGAAATGTAGCTCACAAAAAATAGCAATCGATGTGTTTTTCCATTTTTCACAAATATTTTTTCCTAAACTTCAAGCGAATTTGTTCCAGTTAAAGTCCCCACCCTGTAGTGTGCTTTTTTGCCAATATGATATGTTTTACTGTTTTATGTTTTTATTGTCTATGTACGACATTATTTCTTATATTTGGTCTTAATTAAAGTTTTTTTTTAATTAATTTTGGTTAATTTAGATAAAGACATTCTTGTATTTGACATTATCCATATACTTATTTCGGTGATCCTGATGGAAATAAATGATATTGGGTTTATTTACTTGTATAGGTGTATAATATACAGGGTAGGCCAACAAGGGCGCGTCGGTCAATAGTTGCTAAACCGTTGAACTTATGGGAACATTTTTTAATAAAACTTATAAAGTTTCGCCTCTGCTATAACCTAAAATTGTTTTTAAGAATACAGGGTGTCTCAAAAAAGAGTAATACCAAAAACTATATTTTTGTTAAATGGAATATCTTACATCTTAAAATATTTTTGAATTTTACATGAAATAGCCATTATTTTTTAATAAGTGCAAAGTCGATATCTCGGAAATTATTAGGTTTAGACTTATAATGCACTTATTAAAAAATAATGGCTATTTCATGTAAAATTCAAAAACATTCTAAGATGTAGGGTATTCCATTTAACAAAAATATAGTTTTTGGTATTACTCTTTTTTGAGACACCCTGTATACTTGAAAATAATTTTAGGTTGTAGCAGAGGCGAAGCGTTCTCTAGTCCCCCCCCCCCCGTGGATCCGCCACGGCAGTTCAAAATATTTTACTGTATTTTTACCCTGCGCTATGAATCCTGTACAAGTAAATACTTACTCAAATTCTACAGATGTTTTAAAATTCACAATTAAATGAGCTCTCTTTACTTCATTTTCGCACAGCACTGTCAAGGTAAGCAACCAAAGAAAAAAATAAACCACAACAACAAACGATACACCATAAAAAAGAACGGTTTTCACAATAAATATTAAAATGAAATATTCATATCCATAAAAAGCTTCTAACGAAATATCACAAGCGTATACTCGTAATACCTACTAAATATCAATGTATTAAAAGAAAACGATGGTAATAGGGAGAAGACGAAGTCAAGAGAAAGGAGAAGTAAATTTGGGTAGTATTAAAAATCGAATACGGTTAGGAACTGATTTACATTATTGAATTCCGCATGCTAAAATAAAAACCTTTTAAATTTTTTATTTTTTTTGCAGTACGAGTTGAAAGTGGAGGCCTCAAATAATCTTAGAAAAAACTACACTACTGTAGTGGTCCATATCAGGGATATAAACGACAACCCACCGATTTTCGAAAGACAAACTTATAAAACTCAAATTAATGAAGAGGATAATGTAAATTTACCCAAACGCATTGTTAAGGTAAGTAGGTACAAGGTCCGCCTCTTACAATGAAACTCACCCTTAACTTCTACCTTTGCCGTTTAAGAAAAGAAAATGTTTAATAAGAAAAGGTTAAAATGATTAAAATGTTTATTTGGTAATGCCTATGACGATATACAGGGTCTTACGTTGTCCCGGAATAAACGTCAACTTTGATTTTCTAATTAGAACACAATATATGTTTACATATAGCCGCTTTTTCTGATTTCAAACATGTTAGCATATTGTTGGGTCAAAAATGATTAACCAAAGTTGAGCGAAATGCCACGTTATGAATTTTCCCTTTCTAAATTTAAAAAGCTGTCTCCCCATCTTTAATTACCTATTATAGCATTAAAAGTGAATAAAAACATAATTGAGCGTCTCTGGGGTTTCGCAATACGTCTCGAATCGAAAGTAACGAGCTAGAGAGAGACAAAAGATATATGGGAAGTTGTTCTTTGATTTTAAAGTCATCGTTTTGATCTGTTATTGTCTGTAATTTGCTTTTAAACGTTTTTGTGCCTTGAAATTCAATTTAATCCTATAAATTGTTTTTTTCACAGTCATTTTCATCGTACTTATATACCGGGTGATGCATGGCTTAGTTGAACATAGGAAATCCCATGTAAATATTGAGGTGGCTAAATATTGGCTCCCTTGTACATTTTAGAGAAAAATGGTATAACGTGCAAAGTTTGAATAAATTTTAATAAGCCAATTCTAATCTATTCAATTAAATGCGATGGCAAAATTACGAAATTTTCATAGTTTAGGAAATATAGCAAACACCAGCAAATTATTATTTGGCATTGAAAACGAAAAGTAGCGTCAGTGACAACATTTTCATTGCAGGCGCTTTAATTATAGCTAAATATGAGCTATTCCATTAAGAAAAAAGTAACTATGATTAAGTGGTATTATACAGTAAGCAGCGCCTGAAATGTTCGCTGATAAGCATATCCCTTCCATTTTATTAATTAAACTTATCATTAGTGAATTAAGGTACTGATAGAGCTGTAGTACAATAGAACTGAAGAAAGGGATAATAGAGATCTTGATATTTTACTGCACGTGGAGGAAAATAAAATGATTAGCACGAGGATTCTTGGGCAAGCCGTAGAAAAGCATCAAACCACAGTGTTGCGCACGTAAAAAAAAACATAAATATTTTCCTTACAAGTATGAAAAATATCAAGAGCTACGGCAAGGTGATGAAGAACGGAGAATGCTATTCTGTTTTGAGGCAATGGAAAGAGCAAATAATAATAGCGGAGTAAAAATTCGTCAATTGGGCCCATGATTTTCGACGTGGCAACGAAAATCGGAAATTCATATCGCAATACAATCTATTAAGTAGTAGAAAGTCCTGGCATAAAAATTTTCGTAAAATCTTCATTTGTTTATTTACAATCCACAATTGAATATTAAGGTAACATTTTATAAAAAAATCAATTTTGCATCAATTGCCGCTATTTTTTTATTGTTTTTTTTTAATAAACAAATGCTCATTTGACCCTGTTCTTCACGCGATAATTCAAAATTTCCTTCAGAAACATAAGCTCTGAACTCTTTAGATTGAGAATCCGTCGAAACATTTTTGGGCCCGCCCTTAGGGTAAATGGTAAGAAATATTATTTAGCGCCGCGCAGAGCGCGTGCCGCGGCAACGCGGAACTCAGGAGCTACTCGCGCTGGAGCTCGAAAGTTGCATTGACGAAAGCATCTTACAAGTTGTGTAAGGGCATAAATTAATTAGTCAAATGGTTTTTATATAGAATATATATATATTTATAAATGTTATTATCATCCTTGAACTCGTGCAATAATAACATAAAATGAATGATATTTATTTCTAAACATTTACCGTGGTCAAGAATCAGACAAACATTTTACTAGTGAAATTACATCATATTGCTAACAAAAAGAGTATCTTTTAAAAATAATCTACACATAAATTTTTTACCATCAACAGGATCATAGCAATGGTATTGCCGTGTATTTTCTATAGTCTTCGCTTTTGCAAAACGTGTCTTCAGTGATTTTTCGTGAAGTGTGTGTTCATTTTTAGAACAAAAAGCAAACTTAATCTATGTAAAATGATTCACTGCTCATTCAAAGAGACTTCGAGAATTAGGGATGTGGTTATTATTCATTCTTTATAAACTAGCTCGATAGGCTTGTCTTTTTACAGCCCCCCCCCCCCCCCGATACCGTCGCACGCTCCTTTTCCATGGGAGGTCGCGAAAAAGTTCCACTGAGCACTAATCCCGAAATCTTCTTCGTGTTTCAAGAGATTTATGAAATTAAGTAATATATTACATACGGGTGGAGAGTAGCCTGAGTATTTTCCCAATGATGAGCCTGGATAGCATTTTGCACATGAAATGTGTAGTTTTAGGCAAAGTCCAGGCTTATAATGAACTTCCCTTCCTTAACTTCATCCTTCATTTGGCTAAAATACAAAGCTTGGGACTTGGCAAGAAAATCGTGTATCATTAGGATCGGCAATTCCTTCTCCAAATTAGTCAAAAATTCGTCTTTGCTTTCATTTTTGTCTAAAATTTCGCATCTGTAATCACAAAAAGGAACACACAACTTGTAAATAAAGTTATAGTTAGTTAAACCAATAATTAATGATAAGAAATTTAAATACCTGTCAGTACTCGTCCATTGACTAAATTGTATTTCCGAAACTTCGTTTTCTTCAAAAAGATTTTTCAATTTTTGAAACACTGTTGCAGTTTTTGTTCATTTTTCACATGTGGAAAAATAGCAGCTTGACGATGGATTCTCACAAATTGCATTTCTGATGAAATCGTGATATGTTTCGGTATAAATAACGCCTCTACTTTTCAATATTTGCGTTACACCGTGAAGCTTTAGTTTCATATTTTGATGTATTTCACACACACATACGTTGTGTGCACCACTCTTGCCAGCCAAAATACATTCTTGAGGTCTTAATTTCCTAAATTTTGAAAAAGAAATTCAGGGAACTTCTTCGTAAACTGCTTATGTAAATCGCTGATGTTGAAGAGAAGCAACCTTTTTTGCTCTTGGCTTCGTTTCCCATCTGTGACGATAGATATGTAATCCTTTCATCATCATCATAGTCATTTACATCTTGACAGATGTGTTGTGGTTCATCATTGAGCTTCAGCAGCTCGGACAGCCTGATTAGTGACCCTTCTCCATCTATCACGGTCATTGGTTATGTGTGCCACCTCCGTGTATTGTTTGTTAAAAAGCTTTTTTGTGATGTCTGCCCAACGTTGTGGAGATCTACCGCGCCGGCGCTGACCCTGAGGTCTTCCCTGGACCACCAGCCGTTCCATTTTGTGTTCGCTTCTGTGGATATGACCAAAGAATTTCAAAATTCTGGAGTAAACCGTGCTTGAAAGACGTTGATTAGGTTCAATTTCATTAAGGATTGAGACGTTCGTGCGGTGAGCCGTCCATGGAATTCTAAGTAGCCGTCTCCACGTCCACACTTCAAAGGCGTCTATGCGCCGTCTATCCGATTCTTTGACCGTCCAAGTCTCACATGCATATTGGAATATGGAAAATACCAGTGTTGAAACGAGTCTCTTCTTGTTTGCCATGGTGATGTGACGGTCACGCCAGATCCCGGTTAGTTGAGTCATTGCCGCTCTTGCAAGTTGTATGCGTCTTCGAATTTCGGGTTCGCAACTGCCTGTATTATTTACCATCGCTCCAAGATATATCATAGAGGAGACCACCTCGCATCCCGCGATAGTTCGGGTCTCAGGAAATTGTTGTTGACGGTCGATAACCATAATTTTAGTTTTGGAGTAGTTAACCATGAGACCAAACTTTGCACTTTCCACCTCGAGTCTATTAAGGATGTTAGCGATTTCTTCCGGAGAAGAGGCCAGAAGTGTAGTGTCGTCTGCGAAACGCAAGTTGGAGATTTTGACACCGCCCAGGTTTACTCCCCCTTCCCAATCATCCAGCACCTTACTCCAGGCGTAATACGACTGATATCGTCAGCAAGATAGAAATTTTTTACTGCATTCACAGTTGCGTTAGGAAGGATTCGCCCGGCTTTTTTATTTGGTCTAGATCCATATCCAGAATTTTTTGGCTTTTGATGCCATTTGTCGTGAAACTCCAAACTCTTTTCTGATTTTTGCAATTGTTCATAGTGACGGAATCGTTGTCAAAGTTTGTATTTTTTCTGTTCGTGTACTTTGTTGTGATAGAGCAGATTTTACGTCTTGGATGTACGAATCTTCGAAATCCTTATCAATTCCACAGCTCTTGCCACTTGTTACTCTACTCGCAGTTTCACTGAATGTTTGTTTTTATTTGCGTGAAAGTTTTGTCAAACGTTTTTTCTTTATCAATGGTTCTCCACATGCACGTAAAATACTGTTCATTTCATCGATTTTTCACTCTCATCCACCTCAGCACATTGAGAAATCACATCCAGTTTTTCTTCTTGCTTCTGGTCGGTCGCAGAGTCAGCTTCTTCGCAGTTTTAATTTTGTGGTTCATGTGCTTCATCACTTTTTTTTTTGTAAATCGATCGTTTACAAGAATTGCACACACGAAGTCCCACTAAACTTTTAAAAGCAGCATCCCATGTTTTATTTAAGTCCGAGAAAAAGATTTTTCTTTACGCACTTATGCTTAGTTTTATGCAGCGGATTGTAACATTTTTCGGCACTAACCATCACGCAAACAAGTACAAAAATAAACTCTATCGAATCCGGAGATCGGTAACGTTTTAGACAAACTTTATAAAAATAACTTTTCCGTTAAAACGATCTGCGCAGCGTTAAGAATAATGCTCGACTAACAGGTTTTACTGTGATTTTTATGTTCAACATAGTGACAAGTTTAAACTTGCATGAACATAACTTTACGCGTGCAAGCATGAGCCTGCAAACTCGCCGCTCAAGCGCCTGAGCTCCAGCGGTTGCCGCGGCACGCGCCCTGCGCGGCGCTATAAACAATATTTATTACCATTTACCCTAAGGGCAACCCCAAAAATGTTTCGACGGCTTTTCAATCTTAAGAGTCCAGAGCTTCTGTTTCTGAAAGAAATTATAAATTATCACGTGGAGAACAGGGTCAAATGAGCATTTGCTTATAAAAAAACAATAAAAAAGTAGCAACAATCTATGCAAAATCGTGAAATTGATTATCAGTCTCTGGTCGTATTTGTTTTCTACCATTTCGCCAAGTTTTATAAACTTTCAGTAAATAGTTTACGAGAAATTGATCTTTTTATAAAATGTTACCTTAATATTTAATCGTGGATGGTAAATAAACAAATGAATATTTTTCGAAAATTTTTATGTCACGACTTTCTACTACTTGATAGATTGTATTGCAATATGAATTTCCGATTTTCGTTACCACGTCGAGAATCATGGGCCCACTTGGCGAATTTTTACTCGGCGATATTTAAGAAATATTTGTTTTACCTATGAATGTATCCCTCAACAACGAACCAAATGTTTAAAGTTGCTGGTAATAAAGCCAAGAAAATGAACAACGTCTTATTCATATTCGGACGCAATATCCACAAAAAATTAATGTTTTTGCGGGAATGTATGTATCACATTATTGGACCATTTTTTATGGAAAGCAACCTTACAGCAGTAACCTATTTGGACTTACTTCAAAATCGAATTAAACCCGCACTAGAAGACGCGATAATCAGGAGATCTGGTATCAAATGGATATTTGTCCTGCCCATAATTCTGTCATGGTTAGGGACTTTTTGCAAAATATTTTTAACGGAAATATTATTGGCCCAGGGAATCTAATCTTTTGGCCAGCAGGTCTCCTTACCTTTCGCCAAACGACTTCTTTTTGTGGGGTCACTTAAAAAATTTTATTTCTAAAGAAGTAAAATTTGAAAATCTAGATCAGCTAAAAACTGTATTTCGTTAAAATGTAACATAATTTCTCAATATCAACTCCGTAATATTAGATATGAATTTTATGATCGGTTAGAATATTGTTTAGGCTATTAATGTAGGGTTGTTTAAAAATGTAAGTAATTTATGTTTCTGCGAAAATCTGTCTAAAAAAGTCTTAGGTATGTTATATTAAATTAAAGGCTTAGTTAGAAGAACATAGTGGTGTTTTTATTTTGGATGTGTGATTGGTGAAACGAAAATGTGTTTTTATTGTGAATAATCTTTATAAGTTATGTCCAGCTTTATGTCAATTTTTGACAATAAAATTTCGTAATTTTGCCATCACATTTAATTGAATAAGTTAGGAATGGCTCAATAAAATTTATTTAAACTTGGCACATTGGTTTATTATATCGGCCTTTTCGAAAAATGATAATGCAATTTTTTTCTAAAATGTACAGGGAAGCCAATATTTAGCCACCTCAAAATTTACACGGGATTTCGTATGTTCAAATAAGCCATATAGTAATTATGGATATTTGTTATTATTATTAAGTCTGAACGCTAACCATGAAAATTTTGGCGTTTATGAACTTAGACTTTGTTTTGACTTTTTGAATCTCGTGATTTTGATTAGATTTATATGGTTTTAGTCACTTCCACGGTAATGACGCACCGACAAAGATACACCTTACTGACTGTAAACCATTGAAGCATTAAACGATTACCATGAAAGTTTCCGTTAACTAAACTGCTGGACAATTGCTTTCGAGTAAGAAAAATTTCGCCTAAATTTAAATGTAAATATTTTCTGAACCAGATATGATATCGACCTACGGTTTTGAATGGTTGATAGATTCATCCCTTGGGAAACAATTGTCGATATTGGATTTTCTTTAACTGTCAGAAAATTTTATATACAGGGTGTTAAAGAAGACGATGATTTTTGCTCCAGTTTTAATGGCGTGTAACTTTCACAATAATATTTTTAAATTTTATCACTCTACGTCAATTGAATCACTGGTTCATAGCAAAGAAAGTAATTTGTCAAATTTTTGATATCTGCTATATTTTAAGAAATACTTACCGATTTTTTTGGAAAACCTTGCTTTAACTTATTGGTAGCTAGATCTCACTGTGCGTTGTATCGTGCAAACTTTGTTAGGGATTATTATACCTTATGAAAAGCTTGATTATGTTCAGTAACAATAGTTGTACCTAAATGTTATGATGTACAGTGGCGTACTTATAAATACCTATATGTCTATGGTTTATGAGTATCTCACAATTTTTCACGATTGTTTTATATTGGAAAGTACTCGCCCCTAGATTAGGTACATTTTTTCTTATTTTTTAGTTTTTCATATCGCACTACAGGTATATTATACAGTGTGTTTACAAAATTTTAACAAAGATAATTTTTTTAATTTAATTTTTGGAAAAAATTTATTTATTAATTTCTAACTTTCTAACACTATTCCTAAAATTAAACTTGCATTGAAAGAGACTTTGATATTAAATATCACTAGCTGCCGTCAAACCAAACCCCGTCCATCCGAGTGTATTAATTTGAATCTGTAGCACCCCTTAGTTCCGCCGCGCTCCGCACTACCGCTCTCGATGGCGCCACCCGTATTCATCGCCGAGTGCCGCGCCGTACTACCCTTAGCAGCTTCACCCCCACCTGTGACGTCAGCCGCCAGCGCCTTGATAAGCAGCCACCAGCCCTTAGGACGGCAGTTCTTCTCGAGCTCGCTCTCTCGCCTCTACCTTGGCATCCTGGTTGGGATCCTTGACGTGCAGAAGCTACGCTTGAAAGACAACGCGACGCTGCTACTCGAGCGCTCTAGGTGTGAGCCTTGATAGTGGTACTCTGACGGATTATCGACATTCGTGCGGAAATTCTCAACAGTGCTATTTACTTGTTATCATACCTTTGTACATATATTCTTGTTTTAATAAACTATTAAAACCAATCCGTGTCTTAAATAAAATACATAACACTCCCATCGGTGTTAAAAATCGAGATTATCACAAAAAAAACAATATTAAGTGAGCCATACTAATGGCGTTTAGCCGCAAATGCTAACCATGTATCAAGTAAGCCATGGTAACAACAATGGTTTAATGTACAAATAAACTTTTAATGACAGCTTCTTATCACAATGCCACGTTTAACGGAGCACGAAAGAAATAATTGTGTCAGACTTCTTAATGAAGGGTTACCGGAACGAGATGTAGCCCGAATTAATAATGTGAGTAACAGTAGGTACCATTAATTTCCTACGCAAGCATTTTCGTGCGACAGGAAATGTGGCATATTTGCATAGAGGTGGTAAGCCAAGGAGAATTGAGGGGCGAGTCAATTGATGCATCAAGGTTAGTTCCCTTTAGTAAAATGGACGCTTTTAAAAGTTTTTAAAATCATCATGTAATTTACATCGGCCTTTAGGCCCCAAATTTTTAATGTTTTAAGTTTATACATATACTTGTATGTTGTGTTTTGTGGTTGGTTATATTTTGACAAAGTAGTACTGATGATGGCGTAACTGCCGAAAGCGCTCTACGGATTTTATTCAATGCACTAAGTACAAAATTAAAGAAATTCTTTCTTTATAATAGAGCATGTCTGGTCTCGGCTAAAATTATTGGTGCGATCCAGAGAGAATTCGCCTCAAACTTTGGAGGAACTGGCAGTGGCAAAATATACCTAGGGCATTTATCAACCTGCTAGTCGCCAGTATGCCACGGCGATGTCAAGAGGTCGTTAATGTACGAGGAGGGCCTACAAGGTATTAATCCCATCAAAATCAAACTAGCGTTATTTAATTTCAGGGATCCCTTTCAATCTAAGTTTAATTTTAGGAATTGTGTTAGAAAGTTGGAAATTAATAAATAAATTTTTTCCAAAAATTAAATTAAAAAAAATATCTTTGCTTAAATTTTGTAAACACACTGTATAATATACCTATAGTTCGATATGAAAAACTAAAAAATAAGAAAAAAATGTACCTAATCTAGGGGCGAGTACTTTCCAATATAAAACAATCGTGAAAAATTGTGAGATACTCATAAATCATAGACAAATAGGTATTTATAAGTACGCCACTGTACATCATAACATTTAGGTACAACTATTGTTACTGAACATAATCAAGCTTTTCATCAGGTATAATTATCCCTAACAAAGTTTGCACGATACAACGCACAGTGAGATCTAGCTACCAATAAGTTGAAAAAAAGCAAGGTTTTCCAAAAAAATCGGTATTTCTTAAAATATAGCAGATATCAAAAATTTGACAAACTATTTTCTTTGTTATGAACCAGTTATTCAATTGACGTAGAGTGATAAAATTTAAAAATATTATTGTGAAAGTTACACGCCATTAAAATTGGAGCAAAAATCATCGTCTTCTTTTACACCCTGTATATAAAATTTTCTGACAGTTAAAGAAAATCCAACATTGACAATTGTTTTCCAAGGGATGAGTCTATCAACCATTCAAAACCGTAGGTCGATATCATATCTGGTTCAGAAAATATTAACATTTAAATTTAGGCCAAATTTTTCTTGCTCGAAAGCAATTGTCCAGCAGTTTACATCAAGTTTTCGAATTTTTTTTTATTCTGTTCATATCAAAGTTGGCATTTTTTATAAAATTTTGGCGAAAATTGCACACTTCTTCTTGTTAACCAATAAGATACCTTAATTTTGACTAGTTACCATGGCAACTAAAAAAATTTCCGGAAATTTTTTCGAGGCGCCACGATATTTAGGTATATATATATATTACTACAGATTATTTACCTCATCCATTATAAAAGCGGGTTGATTTTCACCTGATTATTCAGCGATAATCTCCCGCTCTCCGGTGAAAATCACCCTTGTCAAAAGTGAAAATCTCACCCGTCAGAAATCCAGCGATAATCTCCCGCTCTCCGGTGAAAATCACCCTTGTCAAAAGTGAAAATCTCACCCGTCAGAAATCGTTAGTTTTTTATTTGGTAAATAATCTTCAAAATACATTTCGGGATTGGGAAATAATCAGAAAATCATTCTCAGATTTTTTGCCATTAGGAAATCGCTCTCGGGCAAGCCCTCGAGCGATTTCCACGGCAAAAAACCTTCGGAATGATTTTCGATAATTTCCCTATCCCTTAATATATTACTACAGATTATTTACCTTATCCATTATAAAAGCGGGTTGATTTTCACCTGATTATTCAGCGATAATCTCCCGCTCTCCGGTGAAAATCACCCTTGTCAAAAGTGAAAATCTCAACCGTCAGAAATCCAGCGATAATCTCCCGCTCTCCGGTGAAAATCACCCTTGTCAAAAGTGAAAATCTCACCCGTCAGAAATCGTTAGTTTTTTATTTGATAAATAATCTTCAAAATACATTTCGGGATAGGGAAATAATCAGAAAATCATTCTCAGATTTTTTGCCATTAGGAAATCGCTCTCGGGCAAGCCCTCGAGCGATTTCCACGGCAAAAAATCTTCGGAATGATTTTCGATAATTTCCCTATCCCTTAATATATTACTACAGAAAATTTCACACCTGTCATTCTAAGCCAATCACACACTTTCATTTCGACAGTTACCAATGACAACCTTCAAATTTTTCGGAAATTTTTCTCCTCCTGCCAAGCTAGGCGAACAAAATTAATAAGTGGACATTTTCTCTTGACAGCTATCATATGATCCGAAAATCAGTATTCAGGATCAAATGTTGGTATTTAATGTTTTTATTCATTTTATAATACTAAATAAATACAAATATTTATTTACCAAATATATCTTTCATTAAGGCTAAATATTTTTACTATATAATATAATATACTATGCTTTCCCTTTGTTTTAGTAAATGAAATGTAGTAAAAATAAATAAAAAGGATAATTTACACTTATATTTTTTGCATTTCGTTTAACTAAACGGTGAGGAAAGTTTTTTTTGAAAGTTTAAGTATTCCCATAATTATGGATAAATAAATTGTTTTATCTGGCATAACTAGCCTAAACTAGACTATATTATGCTTTCCCTTTGTTTTAGTAAATGAAATGTAGTAAAAATAAATAAAAAGGATAATTTTCACTTATATTTTTTGCATTTCGTTTAACTAAACGGTGAGGAAACTTTTTTTTGAAAGTTTGTATATAATTATGGATAAATAAATTGTTTTATCTGGCATAACTAGCCTAAACTAGACTATACTATGCTTTCCCTTTGCGTTAGTAAATGAAATGTAGTAAAAATAAATAAAAAGGATAATTTTCACTTATATTTTTTGCATTTCGTTTAACTAAACGGCGAGGAAACTTTTTTTTGAAAGTTTAAGTATTCCCATAATTATGGATAAGAAAAGTGCTTGAAGAATGACAACCTTTGATTAATTAATTAGTTTTATTCATAAATGGAATTAACAAAATATAAAAATTGAATGAACATACGTTTAATGATTTATTATAACTATCTATAATCTATAGCTACCTACCTATTCAACGAGCCACTATTATATTACCTACTAAAAATTCAAAAAAGCATTACCTAATAAATAATCTATCCTACTTGATTACAACACTAGATTTCCAATATTTTAGCTAAAAAGAAAAACACGTCAAATTCATTGTTGCAAAAGTAAGTTTCAAAATGAAACATGTCAGATTTTTTAATTTTTTTTCAAATAAATTTTAGGTGTGAAATTTTCTTACCGAATCCCCCGCGTCCTTGAATTAATATCCGGAAATTCTTCCTCAGTCACGCATTTTTCTAGAAAATTTTCCCTCGTCTGCGACTCGGGAAAATTTTCAAAAAATGCGTTCCTTCGGAAAAATTTCCGGAAATAATTCTAGCACTAGGGAGATTATAAGTGAAAATTTCACACCTGTCATTCTAAGCCAATCACACACTTTCATTTCGACAGTTACCAATGACAACCTTCAAATTTTTCGGAAATTTTTCTCCTCCTGCCAAGCTAGGCGAACAAAATTAATAAGTAGAAATTTTTTCTTGACAGCTATCATATGATCCGAAAATCAGTATTCAGGATCAAATTTTGGTATTTAATGTTTTTATTCATTTTATAATACTAAATAAATACAAATATTTATTTACCAAATATTTCTTTCATTAAGGCTAAATATTTTTGGAATTCTGGTTGGAACTCTTCTCTTCGTAATGGAGAATAACAAGGATAATGGTTATCTTCCCTTTCCACTTCTATCAGATGTCTATGTTTAATATAATAGATGTAATATTTAGATGCAATTTTGTTCTGCTGAATTCTGGTTTTTCTTAAAAAGGATGGGATATCTTCCTTCAAAATCTTCTGGATAGCTGAGAAAAGGTTTTCTTGATGGGGATTTAATTCAGTTTTTTCCATTAAACATTGCAAATACTTTAAATTTTTATGAGACATATTAATGTCCCCTATTCCAGAGCAAGATTTACAAACACCGTAGGGCTTAAAATTAGTTTCTTGATTGTTTACTGCCATGATTTAATTATTGTGAACTAAAGAAGCACGTTTAAGAAATAACCGTCGACGTGACGTATAGCAGAGACGATTTTGACATCACAAGCCTAAGCCTACTTGACTGTGGTATCTACTGTCTACCTAGATTTTAAAAATTGTTTTATCTGGCATAACTAGCCTAAACTAGACTATACTATGCCTTCCCTTTGTTTTAGTAAATGAAATGTAGTAAAAATAAATAAAAAGGATAATTTTCACTTATATTTTTTGCATTTCGTTTAACTAAACGGTGAGGAATTTTTTTTTTGAAAGTTTAAGTATTTCCATAATTATGGATAAATAAATTGTTTTATCTGGCATAACTAGCCTAAACTAGACTATACTATGCTTTCCCTTTGTGTAAGTAAATGAAATGTAGTAAAAATAAATAAAAAGGATAATTTTCACTTATATTTTTTGCATTTCGTTTAACTAAACGGTTAGGAAACTTTTTTTGGCAACTTCATTGTTGCAAAAGTAAGTTTCAAAATGAAACATGTCAGATTTTTTAATTTTTTTTCAAATAAATTTTAGGTGTGAAATTTTCTCAGTCACGCATTTTTCTAGAAAATTTTCCCTCGTCTGCGACTCGGGAAAATTTTCAAAAAATGCGTTCCTTCGGAAAAATTTCCGGAAATAATTCGAGCACTAGGAAGATTATAAGTGAAAATTTTTTGACAGTTGAAAAGGTAAACATATTATATAAATATAAACATATTGATTTTGATTTTCGGGTGTTATCTGGTGTTATATTTTGAATTTCTTGTCTAATTAGTTGTTGATATTCTTTACCCAAATCGCGACATTTCGCTATACACTTATTAAACCTAACGTACAGACGTTTTAAACTAGTAATTATTAAGCTTTATGACAGAACCGGTTAAAAAAAAATGACATATCAACATATGTCAAAAACAACAATACCCTGGCCAACTTGACAAGCAGTGAAATTAATTTAAAATGTTAGGTTAGTTCAGGTTAGTTAATTATTAATTAATAGGATTAATAATTTTTTTTCCAAATTATGGTGTGAAGTGGTGTGAAATTTTCTTACCGAATCCCACGCAAGCTTAAATTATTCCTGGAAATAATTTAAGCTCTTGTGATATTATAAGTGAACATTTTCGAACGGTAATGGGGTATTATAGAATAATAGAAATTTCTTGTCTTATTCTATTTTTTAAAAAGTCTATATCTGGGACGTCATCTTTATAGATTTTCTCCTTCAGCGCCCCCCACAAAAATAAATTACAAGATGTCAAATCTGGGCTACGTGGAGGATTAGTAGTTTTCGTTTAGATAATTTGTGATTACGATTCCATTGTGAGGTAGAGTACCATCCTGCTGCCATATTAATTGGTTTTCTCGATTTAAGGAGAGTACTTCAGCAAGTAAGTCTTTAATCTCACCTTGCATCATATTTAAATATTTTTTTCCCGTAAGAGTACCATCAATGAATTTGGGATCAATGTTTCGATTGTGATAAATCCCGCAGCAGTCATTAACATTCCTTCGGCCTTGTGTTCTAATTGATTTTACTTATTTTGGATTTACAATAGCTTATCTTGAATTAACAACAGCTTATGCTAATTTTTCCTACTATCTATGCCTGAAGTTTCGTGGTTAGCGTTCGGAGGTAATAATAATAGCAAATATCCATAATTACTTACCGCCAACACAAATGAATGATAACAACGGTTCTGAAAGGAACAGTTTATAGGTTTTAATTGAATTGCAAGGCACAAAAACGTTTAAAAACAAATTAAAGTTGACAGATCGAAGCGATGGCTTTGACATCAATAGATAACTCTCCAACTATCCTTTGTCTCTGTCTAGCACGCTATTTTTAATTCGACACGTATTGCGTAAGCCCGGGACGCTCTGTTATGTTTTTATTTACTTTTAACGCTGTAATGAATAAAGATATTGACTTTAAATAATTTAATAAGTCATTTACATGACAGCCTTTTAAATGTAATAAAAATTTTGTTAATTCAAAGTCTGCTACAAAATTCATAACGTGGCATTTCGCTCAACTTTGATCACCAATCATTTATGACCCAACTATTGTTTAAATTTTTGAAATCATTTAAATAATCAAAGTTGATATCTATTCCGGGAAAACGTAAGACCGCGTATATCACAAATCTTTACCAAATAAACATCGTAATCGTTTCAGCTAACTTTTGTTATTAAACACTTTTTTTTTCTTAAACGGCAAAGGTAGAAGTTAAAGCGGTTCAATTTTAAGGGGCTGTATATAAAACATAACCAGTAATAATTATTGTTGAAAAGTAATTTAATATTTATGGGCGCCCTTCAATTGAAACAAACACAATCAACTATTATGGTCAACAGCGGAAAACCGAAGCCGACATAAATTGAAAATAAAAGTTTAATTTACGATTTGCCCGTTTTAGTAATTTACTCTATAAATATTTATAGAAGCGAATAAATATTTTTGCAATGAAAAGGGTCGATTATGTGTTATAATATTTAGGTACCTTCCAGTTCCCATGTGCCGTATGTAATAAGATCCGGCAAAATGGAACTTTTTATTTATTGAATGCTCAATTAAATAAATTTTCAAAAGTACCTTAGAGTACTTAATATTGAATTCTTCTGAATAAAGATTTTATTTAATTATTTATTTATTAATATTACAGAAACCTTTGTTGTACCATTACGCCGAAGAAATCTGGGTCACGCAAGTTTACTTTACGCCTAGGCTATTACAAAATGTTCAGCTTTGATATTTAAATCAGTCAGTTTGACAATATGTAAAAAAATTTAATTTTTTTTCGAAGGGATAATAATAAATATGAAGTGGTAAGAAAGCTATAATATACCGGGTGACAATGGAACTACTACCCAGGCTGGCGTTTCAAAACGACTTTAGATAAAAATTTGAAATTTTGGTCAACGTCTGGGTTAAGTAATGTGCATATTTTAAGCAGAAAAACAAATGACAATCACTTCCGGTTACACCGGAAACGATTAAAATTTTGATATTTTAAATTGCAACCCCCGTATATTTGTGCATATTTGAATGCTGCGAAAAATTCCAAACATTTTTTATGTAGCATGTCCTATACCTAAACTTAACAGATTTTGACTTATGGGGCTTTAAAGTTTGAACTATTTTAACATTTAATTCATTTTTCCAAAAACACGAAGAGCGCTACGACCAAAACAAACGGTGCAATTCGTACTTCATTAAAGACACTCTAGGATAGTAGAATAAAAAAACTGATGCTAGCAATTTTAAAAAATCGATATTTTCGACAAGACGTTTTTCAGTTTTTGATCCATTTTTGTATGAAAACGGTTTAACTTACAACCATAGGACTTTCACTACCCAATCTTACTTTTTTATCTTCTATCCATTTATATTCTCAGTTTTCATTTTCAAACAACGGATATTATTTTTGAGCCAGCTGGACGTTATATGCTCTTTTTACTAAAATTAAAATAATCATATTAGCCATGACACAGGTTGCTATGGTTTTTAGAAACAATTATATTACCTATGTCAGTTATTTTTTATCACCTAGTGGGTTTTGCAGATTGTTGGAAATTCTTGTAAATTATCGTTTTTTATTTCGTGATTTTTTTTGGCGTAGTTCTTTGTAATCTGTTTCAAATGGTAATTTTTACAAGAGCCGAACAAATATATAATATGCTTCTCGTTTATGGCGAGTGCTTGCAAAATAAAAGGCAGGCTCAAACACTCCACGCAGAACGATACCCCGACAGAAACCAACCCTGCTATGCTTATTTTCCGTGGCTGGTACAACATTTGAAAACAGTTCCCCAAAATGAAAATGAAGAAAATTTTATTATTAGCGAAGAAGCAGAAATAAACGCATGTGTGAATGCTGATCCAAATATTTCTACTCGCCAAATTGAAAATGAAGTTGGAGTTAACAGAGAAAGTGCAAGAAAAATTTTGAAGAAACATAAGTACAAGCCTTACAAATACCAAATCCACCAACACTTGGGTGTTAACGACTTTGCTCGGCGAGTTCAATATTGCCGATGGTTTATGGAAAATCATAACCATAATAATAACTTCCATAGATTGATATTATTTTCTGATGAGTCTCGCTTCACGAATCTGGGAATGTTCAACAGGAACAATGTAAGATATTGGGCAAATGAAAATCAGCATCTATTTAGAGAAGGATCATTTCAAGAACGCTTCGGTGTTAATGTGTGGCTAGGTGTTTTAGGAACGACAGTTGTGGGTCCAATATTTTTTAATGAGCACCTTAGAGCGCAAACTTATTTGAACTTTTTGGAAACAACAGTCAACGATTTTCTGGACAATTTACCTCTTGCACAAATTCCCAACATTTACTTTCAACAAGATGGTGCGCCGGCTCATAATGCTTGGATTTGTGTAAATTATTTAAATGACAGGTTTGGGAACCGATGGATAGGGACAAATGGCCCTGTAAGGTGGCCAGCACGTTCGCCAGATTTGACGCCCCTAGATTTTTTCTTCTGGGGTCATATCAAAGAAAAAGTCTATTTAACTCCACCTGAAAATTTGGACATTTTAAGAACTCGAATTATTAGGGCTATTAATGATATTAGTATACCTCAAAAAGAAAATGTATTACGGAAAATTGTTGAAAAGTGTGAGACCTGTATTGAACAAGAAGGTCGGGTTTTTGAAAATCTTCATTATGATTAGGTTCGTTTTTTTCATTTCTTTTATTATTAGCTAATTAATATTAATCATGTGTACACCTTTGTATAATAAAGCATTTGTTTGTAGTTTTGAAACGTTTGCATTTGCGAGTTATTAAATAATATCCGTTGTTTCAAAATGAAAACTGAGAATATGAATGGATAGAAGATAAAAAAGTAAGATCGGGTAGTGAAAGTCCTATGGTTGTAAGTTAAACCGTTTTCATACAAAAATGGATCAAAAACTGAAAAAGTCTTGTCGAAAATATCGACTTTTTAAAATTGCTAGCATCAGTTTTTTTATTCTACTATCCTAGAGTGCCTTTAATGAAGTACGAATTGCACCGTTTGTTTTGGTCGTAGCGCTCTTCGTTTTTTTGGAAAAATGAATTAAATGTTAAAATAGTTCAAACTTTAAAGCCCCATAAGTCAAAATCTGTTAAGTTTAGTTTAGGTATAGGACATGCTACATAAAAAATGTTTACAATTTTTCGCAGCATTCAAATATGCCAAAATATACGGGGGTTGCAATTTAAAATATCAAAATTTTAATCGTTTCCGGTGAAACCGGAAGTGATTGTCGTTTGTTTTTTTGCTTAAAATATGCACATTACTTAACCCAGACGTCGACCAAAATTTCAAATTTTTATCTAAAGTCGTTTTGAAACGCCAGCCTGGGTAGTAGTTCCATTGTCACCCGGTATACGCGAGTAAGAAAATGTGTTCCTATAGGAGATACTGCTGAAGAATTAAATATACAGTCTCTACGGTAGTTCTTGTTCTAGTTGATGCAAAACACAAACCGATGCACGTCATACCCTTCGAGTGACGTCAGTTATCGACAGTGTTGCCAGCTTGTAACCAAAATATCCGAGTGAGGGAATTACACAGTTTTTTTTTTCATAAAAACAAGATAAATGTACGAAAATTTCCCATAGTTTATATATTTGCTTACTGCATAATACCTTTCACCATCAACTTTAGTAGGTTTAAAACTTTTTTTATTTTCGTCTTGCCAAGATCAACTAATATTACCATTCTGAAAAATCCGTGTTTCATCCAAGAAAACGAATTGGTACAAGAATGCTTCTCTTTCTTTAATATATTCTTTCAAAAATACCAGTCGTTTAAAAGCTACATGGGAAAGCTCCATAAGCCCTCGCCTCAGTTCAACTTTTTACCATCCGAAGCCTATTTTCTTGAAGAGGCTTTTTAAAGAGTTAAGACCAGCATCAAACAGTTGTCTGTCTTTAATTTCTAACTTAAAGTTGTCAAAGTAAGTTACAGTGGAGATATTGAAATTTAGGGCAGCTGCTACACGCTAAAAATTAGTAAAGTAGAAATGAAATATCTAGACCTTAACATACTGTTCAAATTTACTTCTCTGTACTGCTCATACTGCTGTCAAGGGTAACAATAGGCCATTGTTGTCAAGTTCTTCCTAAAAATAGCTTCTTAGAAAAGCTATTAGCTCTTTGCACCGACTATTTATATGCTTCGCCATTTTAGACAAATAGTAAACAACGTAATCTACAAAGATATGTATGTGCACTTTTGTTTCTTTTAATAGAACAGTTTTTTAATGCTATATAAGAAAAGATCTGGAGTTTTTGTTAAAAAATAGACAGCATCACGGAACCACGAATAATTAAGGTGTTTTGCATAAAACGTCAAACCAAACCAACGAACGAGCTAGCGCCATCGCACCGTTTAAAGTTGTGTTGCCAACTATCGGCCAATAAAATTCAAATTATATACTACATACAGCTACAGTTGATGCAAAACAATAACTGATGCATCTCATCAATCAATTGTAAATCCGTAAGAGAACACGAGGAAATTAAATTTGGGCAAGAAGTAATAAAACTTTATGCGATATTGAATTTACTACAAACTAACAAAACAAAGTATTCTTCTTTGATACGAACCCACTTATGGCAAATATTTTGTTTATTTAAGCTTGTAAAAATTAATATAATTTGAATTTTATTGCCCGATAGTTGGCAACATAACTGTAAACGGTGCGTTGGCGCCAGCTCGTTCGTTGGCTTGATTTGACGTTTCATGCAAAACTAACCTTAATTGTTCGTGCTTCCGTGTTGCTTTGTGTCTATTTTTTAACAAAAACTCCAGATCTTTTCATAAATAGCATTAAAAAACTGCTCTATTAAGAGAAACAAAAGTGCACATACATATCTCTGCCGATTACGTTGTTGACTATTTGTGAAAAACGCCGAAGCATTCGAATAGTCGGTGCAAAGACCTTTCCAAAAAGCTATTTTCAGGAAGAACTTAACAACAAGGGCCGATTGTTATCTTTGACAGCAGCACAGAGAAATAAATTTAAAGAGTATGTTGAGGTCTAGATATTTTATTTCTACTTCACTTATTTTTAGCGTGTAGCAGCTGCCCTAAATTTGAATATCTCCACTGTAAGCTCAATTTGAACAACTGTTAAGGAAAATAAATTATTAGAATTACCTTAAAACAAACGTTCTAATTCAAAGAGAGTTGTAAATGTGTGAAGATTGAATATAAGTTCTATCCGTGACACTATTTATGGAATGTACGTAACAAGTAAGTTATATTATTTAAAAATTATAATATTTTACGTCGGTTATTCATAAACAGAGAACTGTTTGATGATTGTCTTAACTCTTTAAGAAGCCTGAAGACTGGTATTTTTAAAAGAATATATTAAAGAAAAAGAAGCATTCTTTTACCAATTCGTTTTCTTGAATGAAACATGGATTTTTCAGAATGATACCATTGGTCGATCTTGGCAAGATGAAAATGAAGAAGTGTTAGATCCACTAAAGTTAATGGTAAAAGGTATTATGCAGTAAACAAATACCTATACAAACTATAGGAAATTTTTGTATATTTTTCTTGTTTTTATGAAAAAGAAAACTGTAATTTCCTCGCTCCGATATTTTGGTTACAAGCTGACAACACTGTCAATAACTAACGTCACTCGAAGGGTATGACGTGCATCGGTTTTTGTTTTGCAAAGAGTATATGAATCTAATCAAAATTACAAAACTCAAAAAGTCAAAAGAGAGTCCAAGTTCATAAACGTCAAAACTTTCGTGGCTAGCGTTCAGAGTCAATAATATTAATAACAACTATTCATAATTACTTGCCGCCAACACAAAAGAACGATTAAAATGGCTCTGAAAAGAGCAGATATAGGATTAAATTGAATTTCGAGGCACAAAAACATTTAAAAACAAATTAAAGTTGACAGATCCAAACGATGGCTTTGACATTAGTGAAAAACTCTCCAAATAACTTTTGTCTAGCACGTTACTTTGAATTCGAGAAGTATTGCGCAACCCCGGAGTTTTGATTCACTTTTGAGGTTAAAATAAATAAAGATGGAGTGTTGTAAATCACGTTGCTTCTTATATCGTTCATCCATGACGTACCCAGGCAAAGAACAACCGTTTCGAGTAAACTTGAAACAAAATCTCGAGAAACGGGTTCTGTGGAAGTTCTTCCCAGGAAAGGCCGTTCAGCTATTCCGGATGATAAAAAAAATTAAATGTTTTATTGGCTATAGAAGAAGATTCCCTTAACAACGTCCGCCAGATTGGCATAGATCATGAGGGCTGCTATGACCGTTCATAACCTATTAACGGTAGAAAAATGCTACCCGTTTAAAATCCGACTGGTTCATGAGTTGAATGAAGATGATCCATATCGTAGGATGAAGTTTTGTCAAATAATAATGGAAAGATGTAACGCACATCCTTTGTTTCTTAAAAATATCCTATTTTTGGATGAATCTACTTTTAAATTAAATGGTGAAGTAAACCGACAAAACTGTAGATATTGGGCACAAGAAAATTCCAGGTGGATGCGTGAGCATTATACTCAATATCCTCAAAAAATTAATGTTTGAGCGGGTATAGGGAAAACAAAATTGTTGGGACATATTTTTTTGACAACAATGTAAACGGGCTAAATTACCTTTAGTTTCTTTAAGACTTTCTTATCCCTACGCTAGTTAACTTATATCCGACTATCCGAGAGAGAGAGAAATAATCCTGCAATTCTGGATGAAAATTTGTGGTACCAACAAGACGGCGCACGTCCACATTATGCAGCAGTAGTGCGCCATTATGTCAATCAAGTTTTTCCGAACAGGTGAATTGGAAGACGTGGGCCTATTAAATGGCCGCCTAGGTCTCCAGACCTTACACCACTGGACTTGTGGGGGCACCTGAAAAATGTTGTTTATAAAATAAGGTCTGCCAATATTGACGATTTAAAAAATCGAATAACAACAGAATGCAGAAATATTTCAGAAGAAACCGTAAGAAAAGTTCAACAAGAGTTTATTGGTCGCTTGGGGTACTGCCAGGCACAAGAAGGAGGACAATGTCAACACTTAATTAAATAGCTTATTTCATTTTTTTTTAATTTTTTTTAAATTAAAAATATTTTAAAAAAAAAAATTTTTTTAAAAAAAATATTTTTTACCCTGTAGCTACGAAACTATCAATTTTAGGCCCTAAGTGTGTTATGTTTTTCAAATCAGCTGTTCTTGGAGATTACAGATCTAAACTAAAATATAGGAGTTTCCATTTAAAAAAATCGTCGATAATGTCATATCTACTACATGAGTTACCCTGTATAATAAATTTATAAGTCAAAATATGCGCAATTAAAAATTATTAACGTGTCGGAGGATTTTTACGAAATGTTTTTAGATTATTAAATAATGAATTTGTTCCTTACTTTATGTACACACTGTATGAACATGACTTTAGACTCAGAAATCGACAGGAACTACTACAAAAAATACGGGAATCGTGGGGTCTTTTATCTTTTGATGGCATAAAAGTTTAGTTCTCAGAATGCCTCGATCTTGACGACTACAAAAAGCCCTTGATAATAATGGCTCTATAACTAAACATGTGTACAACAAATGTAAGAACTAATATTTTATTTGATGTTTTTTTAGTTTTCGTTACTTCTTATGTTTTCACACAAATAAATAAACTGATTCGTTACATGCTTTACGTTTTGTTTAACCTTATAGGGTATGGTATATAACAATCCAGGACTACTTTCTGAAAAATAAATCGAAAGAATTATATTATTTATTTTCTGATTCTCCAGTTTAGAAAGCACCTACTTAAATTATCAAGGTAAAATTCTAACAATTATCAATAATTAACAAAACATATTAATTTGCACAGCAACAATAACATGTGATGAAGTGCGATTTATTAAAGTACAAGAGCAAGGTTATAAAGAAAACTATGTTGTCCCAGTTTTTTTCGGCCGCAATGGTACATTATATTATTGATCAGAATTTGTCATGCCATAGGTCAACAAAATAAAATATTTGTCAAACAATATAATTATCAACTTTAAAAAAATAAGTGAGTTTCATAAATTATTTTCCGAAATAAATAAATTAAATAAATGTATTTAACTATTAGGTTTTCAATGCTGAAGAATTATTAGAGGAGGGATGTCTAGTTTCTGATTTATCGTTCGCTTTAGTCTGGCGTTCCCCATTTATAGGATAAGACGAAGTAACTGGTTTTCAAAGTTTGTATAGATCAAAACTTTGCTACCTGTTTTAGACAAAACTTTTGAGTAAACAGACTCAACTTTACTTTAGAAATCCGGAACCAGATTATGTTGTTAAGGAGCAGCACTGTCACTGCCGACCTTAACGAAAATACCTTAATAAGGTTAATCAGCGAATTATGGGTTCAGATCATACACATAATCAGAACATTTAAAATTCTTTCTATAATCATGGATCTTCAGAAGTATATGACGGCTTTTACGTTCAATCTTAAATATTGATCATAAGAGAGTTGTAGATACGTTTCCAAATAATCACGAAACATAATATTATTATGTAATAAGAATCACATTAAAATTTACACGCTTTGTTATTGGGACTACAAAAATAGCATTTTCGGCAAGTATACAGGGTGTCCAAAAAAACGTGGTAAGTCCCTCGGACTCAGATAGAACATAAAAAATAATCAAATAAAACAACGGCAGTCTACCTCCACAATATGTATTTAAATGTTTATGTTTATATCCTACATGTTTCGGACATAGAAATGTCCATCATCAGGGATACAGTAGTCGATTACGATAGCTCTATATTGCATTAGCGACGATCAAAAGTTATGTTAAAATTGAAATTGTAGGTTCTAATGAATGTTCAAGACTGAATGAGATGTGATATTTGAAATTTTGGTCAAGGTATCTTTGAAGAAGGGGGTTCCCAGTCTGTAGCCACTGAGACAGGTGGTGAAGCAATTATGTCATTTGTAGCTATTTAGAGGAGATTAATTTAAGTGAAGTGCTCAAAGATGCTTCATCTCACCGTGTCTAGGGTGTGGACAACAAAATACTGGGTTAGACTTGAAAACACATTCTTAGGAGATAAACAATAAATGAAATGAGAATTATACTACTTTTAAGGTTGGAATTTATTAATTTGAAGCCAATGAGCAGGTGGTGAAGCAATTATGTAGGTTTGTAGCTAATTAGAGGAAAATAATGTAGATAGGTGCTCAAAGATGCTTCATCCAACCATGCCTGGAGTATTGGCTAACAAAATTTTTAGGTTAAAGGGGGGTAGAAAATGAACATAATTTTATGATTGAAAAAGAAGATTAAGAAAATTAAAACTGGATTCTCACCATCTCGACTAGAAGTGAAGTATTTATGTTAAAATTACATTGTATTAGCTAATTAGAGGATATTACAGCTCAAAGATATTTCACTTCACCATGCTGGCGTGCAGGAAATGGTTGGTTGTCAAATGGTCATGACAGCTTGAAAAGTCACTTTACAGACTTTAGACCCTTTTTGGGTGTGGGCTGGACTCGCGCCGATTTCTAGCAAGAAGGAAATTCTTCTTTTTTGTAGGATAAGTTAAAAAGCCTACAAAATACCGGTGTCAGTTCGTCAGCGCATGTCTTAATTACAATGACTGGAATATCGTCAGGACCAGAAGCCTTTTTAGTGTCAAGACTCCTCAACATTCATTTAACATGGCGGTGGCGAAAAACAAATTCGGGCATTCTCGATTCTACAGGGGAGGGGGAATGTTCGGTGGAGTACTTCCCTGAAAATTAACCGTTAAATGTGAAGAGAATAGTTCCGCCAGTAAGTTTGCCTTTTTCTGTGCTTGGGTTGCAGTGGTGCCATCAGAACGTGTTAAAGGTAGAATGGTGGACTTGGTAATGTTGATGATGCGAAACAATAGTGGCATGAGGATTTTCACCAGCTCATACAACATGTGTGTTGTGTAAATTAGTGATACCATTTTCGGTAAACCTTGGTGCATCGGTGAAAAGAATAATGCTTATGAAGTTTTCATTCATATACTTGCTAACGACTCTAATGCCGTAATAAATTGAGTTTAGCTTTTCAGTAATTTCTTTATCAAAATGTTCCTCTATCTGAATGAATAAAAATTTTGAATTATTTATTATGCTAGTTTCCTTGTTGCCAAGCTTTTAGTACAATGGCCTCAAAATTTTTAACTGTTTTGTGCCAAATAAAAGTACATTTGTTTTATCTTTATTTAAAATAAGTTTATTCTTCATAAACCAGTTTGTAACTAACTGAAAGAATTCCCCAGCCTCTGGGACCAAATGTTGCAAATATTTACTTACAATAATTAAATTTGTATCGTCTGAATACCTTACAATGTGTTGGATATATATATTAAATAACAGATCTAGGTCAATAATAAACAATATAAAAAGAATCGGGCCCAATATAATAGTGCACTATGCTGCCACATTTTTATGCCATTTCAATATCAAAATTAATAGGATAAGAAGAAGTTTTATATAATATTTAGATTATATTAAAATACTTGTAGCATCTTAAATATATTATCATTTATTTTCAATGAATACATTTAATTCCAGGAAACTCTTGCTAAAAAATATTAAATTATAAGTAAGTAATGATATGTGGCAACATAGTAAAACACTTAATGTTCTTTGTCTGCATTCTTTCGGCAGCTACAGATAAATGTATCGAGCTATATTTAAAATGTGCTAGTTGTAACCACGATCTTTATTATTTTCGTTAGCTCAGTTTGTACCTTTGGAATTCATGATTTAAAATTCAAAAATATGGCTTGTTACGTGTACCAAGAAGGAGAAGCGGGTAAAGGCGCAAATGGCATGTGTTCTTTTCTTTAACATTACCCGAATTAAGAAGGGCTTAGAAATATAGTTCCCCATGGAAGGATATTTATTTATGTCCTGCGACCGTGCGTCTAATAAATCGACATCTTAACAAAACAGAAACATTTCACACTAGCCATGAATATATCGGAATAATCTTCAAAGCATTAAAACAGAGCGGACATTTTTAATTGAGCGCAGCTTCAGGATTTAGTATCTGATTATAAAAACTGTTGGCTAGGATTTTACAAAAGAATCTGCCTTAATAATCAATCTTACGGAAAAAATGTGCACGAACACTTGCTCTACCTCTGTTCGGGCAAACACATTTTTATTATGGGAATATAATTATAATTTTGGCAACTGTACGGGGAATAATGGTTTAATAATATTATTTTTGCACTTATGTTTTATTAAATTAATTATGTTTTAATCCAGAGAAACCTAAATCAGCAACATTTAATTTACCCAATAAAATTTCGTTGAAGTTAAGAACATATCCGGTAAATAAATAATTTTATTTAATTAACTAATTTCTTTTAGGTTAATATCTTCCCTGCAATATATTTCACTTGATGACATATAGGCTGTATTGCCACAATTGACAAAAAATCAATTAAGCGTTTTAATTAGCACAAGAAAAAGTTTCTTCTCAGTGCAAAGAATATGCTAAAAAATTTTAATTTCAAAATAACTTTTCTTTAAGAAAATATAAGTTTTTTTTTCGTTTTCTGAATATTTTTAAAAATGTTGCCTTTTTTGCAGTTAGGTATTCATTATCTATTCGAAATTCGAGAAAGTTCTACGTAACAAAAACTGTACAGATAAATAGGATATCTTAATGCAGTGCTCGAAATGGACCGGAACGCCGTTCCGGTTCGTAAAAAAGGTATCGATTCGTTCCGGTTCGTTAAAAAAATCTTCATCCGTTGCGGTTCGTGAATGATGTGTCCCCAAGCAAGGTCAGAAACGAATACTTTGAGATTTAAAATACCAGAATTAAACAAAAATATATTCCTCAGAAATACTTCAACATTTACTACATGGCAACATTGGAATCCCTACTCCGTGACCTTCGACCTACGATTCGTTCAGGGACGCGCGTTGTTATATGACTCGATCGACAAGCACATTTAATAGCTTAAACTTCAGTGTGGCTTCAGTTTCCGTACTCGTGTCCGTATTGCTTTAGTTAAAAATGAGTCAGTTAATGAATTGGTTGAAGAAAAGGCCACACTCACCCGAAAAGGTAACACCTGGCGTTCAGGAAGAAGATAATTTTCCAAATACCAGTAGTAAGCAAGATTGTGAAAGCATGGATATTGATGATTTGCCTGTTTGCTGGACTTTTTTGAGTTGTTAAGATACAACCAGAGATGCAAGAGAAAGAACAAAGTACAGTGGTTTAAAAAAATACATAAGTTCCACAGATTATGCAAAAAATGTTTCCTTATTTGCTGATGCACTTGATGAATTAGCAGATTTATCAGAACAGCTTCAAATGCAAAATATAAGTCTAACAGAAGCGGATAGGGCTGTGCGCGTCACAATAAGAGTTTTAGAATCTATGGCTACCACACCAGGGCCAAAGAGTGCTGCTGCAATGCGCTCAATTCAAGAAACTCACTCGCATAAAGATATTAAGCTTCACGAAGAAAAAGTTGTACCTATAAATCCTGCTCAGGTTTTTACGAGTTTAGCGAATAATGCAAGAAACCGTATGATTTCAGTTTCATCATCAAATATAAGTTCAACAGGTAATGACCATGAGCTGAATGTTATAACATACATGAATTTGTTAGAGAGCATTAAAGTTTTGGACCCAAAGAACTGGCCAAAAACGAATGATGGCGCAATTATTGATATCCAACATGGAGATAATGAAGTAAGGAATATGTGCAAACTATTCCATTTAAGCGACTAGGAGCATCAAATAATACGTGGATTTAGATCGTATAAAATGTGTGAACAAAATGGTGAAATACCTGACGATTTAAAACCACTACTAAAAGACATTGCTATCATTTCAATATCAACCAGCGAATGCGAAAGAAATTTCAGTAGCATGAATGAAACTGTAACACCAATACGATCCTCCTTGAATGTTGAAACAATCGCTGCCCTTTTGTTCATAAATTGCGTTGGCCCTCCGCTAACAAGATTCAACCCCGAGAAATATGTGCGTTCATGGCTTGCTAAAGGTAAACGTTAAATATATCCCTTATTCATTTAAATCTTTATCATTATCTTTGTTTTAGGACGACACTCAGCGGAAGATACAGCCAGCCGAAAGAGAATACATAAAGAAGATAAGCGATATGATTGTTTGTGGAAATTGCCATAGTCTAACAAGTATTATACGAGCCCTGTCCACTGAAGTTGGCCCAACGCCCCAAAACATGATATTTGTGAATTTATTATGAATGGTGATAAGTATATTAATGTGCTTCAAAATAACTTAACACCCCAAATTGAACAAATGCGTTTAAACAATATTGAATGTATCTTCCAACAAGATGGTGCCGCTTGCCATACGGCTAAAAGAGTAAAAGATTGGATGTTAGAAAAAAATGTTCCAGTTTTAAAATGGACGTCGAGTAGTCCAGATCTATCGCCAATTGAAACCTTGTGACATCTCATGAAGAAAAAGCTCTGATTGAATCCCGCAAGAACCGTTCCAGAATTGCGAACCCGTCTCCAAGAAATTTGGAACAGTTTTACATCAGTCTTATAGTTTCGACCGTTACTTGATGAAAATCCATATTTAACATATGAAAGAAAACACTAATTGTTTTTTGATTTTCACTTTGATATGTCAACATGACACGTGTTTCACCGTCACAGCGGCTTCTTCAGATGTAAGGTATTAAAAACTTAAAGCTATTAAGACATTTGTTTTTAATATCACATCTGAAGAAGCCGCTGTGACGGTGTAAAGTGAAACTCAAAAAACAATTAGTGTTTTCTTTCATAAGTTTTACATCAGATGACTGCCAAACATTAGTTGACACTATGCCAAATTGTATCGAAGCAGTAATCAGTCGAAAAGGCGAGGTAACACAGTGGTAATTTGCTGCTA
Organism: Polydrusus tereticollis; assembly: GCA_963920685.1. Classification (NCBI taxonomy): domain Eukaryota; kingdom Metazoa; phylum Arthropoda; class Insecta; order Coleoptera; family Curculionidae; genus Polydrusus; species Polydrusus tereticollis. The sequence goes on along the minus strand of OY987326.1, from coordinate 38,060,684 downwards.
TTTGGTTTCGTTGATTTTTATTAATTGGCAGTTTTTTTGGAATTGTAAGATATTTTTTTCTCTGTTACAAAAAAATGAAGTATTTTAGGCTAATATTAAATAAAAATATCGTGTGTTATCAGAAATACATTTTAGTTCTTAATACGTTTTCGCTAGTATGACAAATTTCATAAAAAAACTTAGTTTTGATAGTTGGGCCAACTTCACTGAGACAAGGCTCGTAGAAGGTAGATACTTGATCCTGCCCTAGCTCCGTAGTCAATAGTGTTTATGTTATTATTCCACAAATATTTGAATAAATACGATTATTTGATATTTTTTTTTAAATTTTGAATACATATGCCAAAAAATGTGCGTTCCGGTTCATAAATGAGTCCATTTCGAGCACTGTCTTAATGTAAAGCAAAACGAATTTAAAACAAGGCCCATGTCTTTCGACATGTCCAAATGAATATTTCCTTGATAAGAGTCAGGAACATCCTTGGAAGCAATTTTTGTAATTATATTAGCGAAAAGAAAACTTTACTTAAAGTAAGGTAATAGATTTAAACCATTCCAAGGATAGCCTTGAGTTAAGTTCATTCAATATCTTCAAATAAGGCTAGTTATTTTTTCTGTACTTATCTAAAATAATCAATCCTTTAAGTAAGGTTTATAATATACCGGTTCAAGAGATGACATCTTTGAATAGAAGCTTTTAAATCTGAATGTACTGTATACAAGTATTTATTTATTTCTGTCAACTATTTGTGTCTTTGCTTTAAGGACACAAGGTCTTGTTATTGCTTTGACTGAGAACAAAGAAATTCTTATGTTGAAAGATTTAATAAAATTGCTCTAAGTTCATATGACTTATTGCGAGAACCCTTTTCTTTGCAGCCAACGTACAAACACCTGGACGACTTTAGAGAGGTTTATTGTTCGTTTATAAATAGATATTTTGACTATTTTTTATTTGTTCTAGCTATTCACACAGTAAAAAAATTTTTCTTAAAAACGCGCACATTACACTCAAATATAGAAAAATGAAATTGCTGTCTTTAGTGAAGCTAATATCTAATTCGTCGTCCATTTTGAGTTAAAATTACGCACGTAACAAATCACAAGCAGTCTAGCCATATGACTATCAAAAAATGATCGGTATAATACTAAGCCGAGATGCTGCTCATTGGATTAGAAAAGGCAACAAATACTCGGGCAACCAAGACTAGAACCAGAGAAAATTCCTACACTCACCCTAGTTGACCTACACAAACTAGTGCAAGGAACTGGAATCAATAGGTGTATCATATATTAAGAACACATTCACTCTAAATAAGATTATTACCTTCAAATAAAGTAATTTAAAGACGAAATAATTTATTCTCTTGTGCTTCCCTTTATCAGCGTACATAGATATATATACACAATTTCATCTTGGTAGCCAAAGAGTTCAATTTAATTAAATTTAGAAGATCTTTACACATTGTAAATAAGTTATATCCCTTTGCCTCATATACCATTTCTCTATTTATAATTGCAATTGTAAGTAGCAAACAGTTGCTTCCGAAGCTACATCTGAATCATTTATCTTATACTTTAAAGTAACTAGTAACTGAAATAAAATCAACAAGAACAGCTCAACAACATGTTCGGTATTATTTTGCATTAATTGCGTTTAATCTTACCCGATCCAAATTAATTCTAAATTGCATTGTAGCTCACTTTCAAATGAACATTCCGGAATAAATTGAATGTTTGCATAATAATTATCTATGTTCACAAAAATAATTAGAATTTATTACGAAAGTTGTTTGTGATGTCCAGAACTCTTTCTTGTATAAACTCAACAATTAAAAAACGTTTCATTTAAACATACTAATTGAAAATGTCAAATATTTATATTTTTACGGATCCTAAAATTAGTTTGTAGTATACAGGGTGTCCGGAAATGACTATGACAATATTTAAGGTTAGTAGATTCTACATAAAAGAATCTGAAAAAAGAGTTTATATTAACATGTAGTTCACCACACGATTCTAGAGCTACAACGCCTGAAGAGGCAGGACGGTAAAATTCAGAGAATGAGTCGTTTTCAAGCAATGGTATTATTTTTTTCTAATTTCTTAGTCTTAAACTGCGTAAAATATAAGAACAAATATCTGCCGATTTATTAATAACAAAGATATTTTATAGAAAAAAAGTGATGCTTGAAACTAATCCTTAGGAAATTCATAACAAAATAACGAATACCTATAAAGGTAACTCTAGAAAAAGTAGAGCGCCCGATTCGTCAGACCGAAATAATGTAATTTGGCACACAAAACCACATGGTCAATGTAGTCGAACGCCCTGGAAAAATCCCAGAAACACCAAAACGGGGGCCAGCCTATCATCTATGCCCTTTACAAGGAGATCATTAATATGTTAATGCAACCGTCTTCAACAGTTTACTTAAGACCGTCAAGAGACTTATCGTTCGTCGATCATTTAAAGTAGCTGGGGAGTTAACCTTGGAAATCGGACAGAAAACTGCGGTCCTCCACAAGTTTGGAAATAAACCCGCCCCTAAACACACATTAATGATATGAGTTATATGATTGAAGGCGGCGATGCGCAAGCTCAACTTTATTATAGTGAGTGAGATACCATCCATGCCAGAGGCATTTGATGTAAAGCTACGAATTATATCGCTGATACTTTCTGCTGCTAAAACAAAGTCAAATCGTGAATCACCATGCACATTATTGCACATTTGTCTGAAAGTGATCATATAGTTCTTTATTTGCTGTAGCGTTGGAGAAGGTTGAGAGAAAGTGATTATTAACATCGTTAGGATTAAGCAGATTAGCTGGCAGTTCAGGTGTCGACCCAGACAAAATTCTCCCAACTTTCAAGCGTTTCCATGTAGTTTTGGTATCCTAGGAATTGACAAACTTAAGATATGCCGCTTTTTTACGCCTCACAGATGCCAAGGTAAAATTACGTAGCCCCTTGTAATGGTTTTAGTTAGCCAATGATTTATTTCTCTTATACTTTTGAAGCGCTTTACTTCGCTTGACTGCATCCGTAAGCCATGGAGGGGGAGGTTTGCTAAATCTTACAGTTTTAATTGGAGCATGCATATTAAACAAATCAATCAAATTAACATTGAGAAACTTAATTTTTGCGTCAATATTTTGCATATTATAGTACACACTATCCCAAGCAAGCCGTCCCGCGTCATTGTAAAATCTAATTTCATTAAAATATTTAAATTATTTATAGGTATACATTCTTTGAGTTTACTCAGACGACGTTAACGACAACCCACAAAAAACAAGACTATGATCAGAGATCAAGTCTGCGTTAATAATACCATGACTTTTAATTTTGCATGTTTCATTAATGAAAATGGGGTCTAGTAATGTGGCCATCGCCTGGGTCACCCTAGTGGGCTCATTATTAATAATATCGGTGACTGGGTTCGATAACTTTAACAAATTAACATTTACGTCGCCTGTGATTATTACCTGATCAAAAAGTGGGGTATGATTCCATCAATAATTTTGCAGGGAAAAATTGGAAGGATTCATTTGGATTGCGAATAATATAGACAGAAAAATGTACGCCACTGACTTGTTTAGAAATTTTATATTGTTTTGTATCTTACTTCGTTTTCGAGAAAAAAATGTTTCGACATGCGATGCAGTGGCTTTTATTTTTTTTCTCAAGAATGAAGTAAGATACGAAAAAATATCAAGTGACAAAAACGTTTTATCTTTAGCTGCTTAACCCGAAAACATTATAGAATTTTGAAACAAGTCAGTGACGTACATTCTTTTGCGAGTATTATTTGTGAGACTGCCCCCGGGACGCCACTGGAACTCATAATTATTACCTAGTTAGTGCTAACTTAGCGCCTTATAACAACGAATAACACAGCCAAATTTTATCAAAATCGACGAAAGGATCTTTGAGATATTAATAAAAAACTTTTTTTTTAACTTTGTCATGTCACCCTGTATCTTGAAAATCAGACTATTAAGGACATACGTTTATAAGAACTTTTCTACTTGAATCTGGTTCGGCCTATCTTTAAGTAACACCCTGTATATTGCGAACATTGACACTGTATTACTCGCGAATTATTAGGTTTGCAGAAACGGTCAAAAGCTTTTTGTACGAGCTACATCTAGTATTGTAATTTATTATTAAACCGCTTTGCCATTACATGAAATGGTGATAAACTGCATTTCCGAACTTTTCATTGCTGCATAGGTGATATATAAACGACCTTTCAAATATAGATATTAGTGGCCAGTTAACACTTTTCGCGGATGACACCACTCCTTTGTGGCATTCAAGCATAGTGAACTTTTGAAGAGTATCATAAATCAAGATCAGATAAAACAACGGCAGTCTACCTCCACAATATGTATTTCAATGTTTATGTTTATATCCTACATGTTTCGGACATAGAAATGTACATCATCAGGGATACCAAAATAAATTTACAGTGTGAGTTAAACGTTTTAAGTAAAATGAGAGGACTTACCAGTAGTTGATTACGACAGCTCTATCTTGCATAAGCGACCATCAAAATTATGTTAAAATTGAAATTGTAATTTCTAATGAATGTTCAAGACTGAATGAGATGTGATATTTGAAATTTTGGTCAAGGTATCTTTGAAGAAGGGAATTCTCAGTCTGCAGCCACCGAGACAGGTGATGAAGCAATTATGTCATTTGTAGCTATTTAGAGGAGATTAATTTAAGTGAGGTGCTCAAAGATGCTTCATCTAACCGTGTCTAGGGTGTGGTCAACAAAATACTGGGTTAGACTTGAATAACACATTTTTAGGAGATAAACAATAAATGAAATGAAATTATACTATTTTAAGGTTGAAATTTATTAATTTGAAGCCAATGAGCAGGTGGTGAAGCAATTATGTAGGTTGTAGCTAATTAGAGGAAAATGATGTAGATAGGTGCTCAAAGATGCTTCATCCAACCATGCCTGAAGGATTGGCTAACAAATTGTTAGGTTAAAGGGGGGTAGAAAAAGAACATAATGTTATGATTGAAAAAAGTGATATAGAAAATTAAAATTGGATTTTTACCATTTTGACTAGAAGTTCTTCTTGTTGACCACACCCTAGACACGGTTAGATGAAGCATCTTTGCGCACCTCACTTAAATTAATCTCCTCTAAATAGCTACAAATGACATAATTGCTTCATCACCTGTCTCGGTGGCTGCAGACTGAGAATTCCCTTCTTTAAAGATACCTTGACCAAAATTTCAAATATCACATCTCATTCAGTCTTGAACATTCATTAGAACCTACAATTTCAATTTTAACATAAATTTGATCGTCGCTTATGCAAGATAGAGCTGTCGTAATCAACTACTGGTAAGTCCTCTCATTTTACTTGAAACGTTTAACTCACACTGTAAATTTCTTTTAGTATCCCTGATGATGGACATTTCTCTGTCTGAAACATGTAGGATATAAACATAAACATTAAAATACATATTGTGGAGGTAGACTGCCGTTGTTTTATTTGATTATATCAACTCCACTGTAATGGACTACTTCTTCAAGTATAAATCAAGATCTTCAAGAAATCAAAACTAGGTGCGACTCGAACTCCCTTCGTTAAAAGAAACGAATATTTTGACTTTTGGCTTTAACTATAATGATCTTGTTTTGGATAACAGCAAAATTGAAAATAAACCAACCATTAAATTTATCGAACTTTTTATAGACTCCAAGCTTAAATTCGAGAAACATGTCATTGAACTAAATAAGAAGTTAGCATCGGGTTGTTTTGCTATTAGACTGGTGTCGCAGAAACGGTTGTTAAACGGCGAAAATGTTATATCACTCGTTTGAATCCGATATGAGATATGCTACTCTTTGATGAGATATAGTATTGCATGGTGGGCATTCTGTAATCAACCTCTTTTAAATTCTGTTTTCATTCGCCAGAAAGGAGCGCTAGTGGAGCAAAACATCGAGACCATTGTCAGCCATTATTTGGATAGTTTGATATTTCAACGGTAATATGCCTATTCATTTTAGAAACCGTATGTTTAATACATAAAAGATCTTTGTCCAGGACTACTATATAACATGATTATTATACATGTGTTTCATTAATAATAATAATATCCAATATACACCAGTGTATAATATTCATTATACACGATGTATAATAAAATCATATGATTTCAATAGGATTTTGTACGTACCGGGTGTTCCACCTAAGGAGGTAATCGGCTATATCTCAGAAAGTAATAACACTAGGACTTTGGGAAAAAATATATATCGATAAAAGCGGCCAAGAGAAATTGCTGGAAATTATTTTCAAGTTCGAAAAATGACCGCTAGGGGGCGTAAGAGAACTTTCAAAATAGAAATGCCGATTTTCTCTTGATTTTTCTTAATAAAAATATGTTAAAAATATAAGCATTGTATTCTCCATAAAATTATGCTACTTTATGTCAGGAATCGTTTTTTTCTATTTTCAATAATAAAGTGGTGGGAAAAGGTCAAACTTTTTTTCTTTCAAACGCTGATATCTCTGCTTTGGATAAACCGATTTTTATTCAATTTGGTCTTGAAAAAAAGCCCTTCTTTTCCTCTACACGTAGATCTATTAACTATACCATATTTATTCTGATGGTGGCCACTAGATGGCGTTTTTCCGTAATTCCTCAATGAATAAGGATTTTCTCAAAAAAATCAAATGTTATGATATGACTTTTTCATCATATTTTATTTTAGGCTTATAAAGGCTATTAAATAGTGGAATAAAAAATCCAGGTCCGTATTTAAAATAAAAAAGTTGATGATGGTCGCTCGAATCCGAAACGTCGGATTAAAAAACTAACCCCATAAGCTTGTAGAAGAGGAAAAGTTACTATAAGGAGCTGAAAACCGCAACGTGATATCTTTTGTTAAACCAGAGAAATTAGGGATAATAATAATTAATATGGAAAAATAGGCCATTTTTTAAACATTATTATTAATCAATTAAATCTCTGGTTTAACAAAAGATATCACGTTAATATTAATATATATATAACAAATAATTTTTCTTGCTAGTTAGTGAGAGGTTCAATATATTGTTTCAATGTTATTAATTCAATGTTAGTTATTTAAAAATAAAGATATGCGGTACTTAATTGTAGCTAAAATTATTTGGTAGTCCTGGACAAATTATGGTATTCTACTCGCATATAATGGCTGTTATTCACTTGGATAATTTATGAGACTCGCCTACGGCTCGTGTCATAAACATAATTCGGGTGAATAACAGTCATCATTATATGCTTGTTGAATAATATACTATTAAATAATAATACTCAAAATGTATACTGACTAAGCGCTCTCTAATTCAACTTTAAAGATGTATAATCATTTGATGGTGTATAATCATTTGAGTGTGGAGTGTAGTTTTTTGGTGTTTCCGCAGAACAGTCTGGAAGAGTAATATCGGGATAGGGTTTGAGTTGAACTTGATTGTAATTTTAATGTGCTTCTACAAGCATTGTTTGAAACTAAGTTACAAACTCGGTGACAGAGCATGCGGGCGGTCGATACACCACGCCAATATGAAGTGTTTTCGTTTTCATTTTTAAGCTTAACAACACATTTTCAAGCAACCCATCATTATACGTTGCCAAGAAGTATTATTCAAATCTGTACAAACTGCAAATATTAATTGCGACGCTGCTGCCAACCCTGTCAGCGCGGTCATTGCGAAGAAGCAAACTTGTTTTCATCAAATTGGCTCAAGAATACGCTCTTAAATTTCTTGTACTTACTTAGGAAGCACCCTGTTAATTGTAACAATATGAATATTAATGAAAGTTTGTAGACATATAGATAGTCGTAACAACAGTAACAACCCTGTGATCCTTTATTTGTTTTTGCAGGTCAAGGCAATGGATGCTGATAGGGATAGACCCGAAACCATCATATATTTTCTATCCGGACAGGGAATCGACCCAGACAATCCGAAACGAAGTAAATTTGAAGTTGATAAGCATACGGGCGAAATTTTCGTGTTATCGGTAAGCTATAATAGGTACTCAAACATATTTAGTAACAGGATTTTTCTGATACATTGTATTTAACCAAGAATTTGCAGTACTGTTGATTGTTGAAAAAAATGACAAAAGATTAATTTTATTTGTTTATTTATCATTTATCACCAGTAGGTACAGCAAGTTTTTAGTTAAATAGAATTTTCTTGTTCACTATAATATTATTTAATTTAATAATAAAATTTTGAAATTAACTTTTGCCTTGATTGTTCCTGTTTGATTTAAAAAGTTCTTGTACTGAAAAATTTCGGCGCCTATTATTAGTGCCCCTCTACTATGGGATTGGATCAATCGGGAGCCAGTTTTTCGTTAGTGTGTATTGTACGTACAGGGTGGTCCACGTAAGATGACCTAGTACCTTTTTTCGGAAGCTATAAGAGTTATGAAAGAAAGTTTAAAAGAAAAATTAATTGATTGTAAAGAAATTTTTATTTGATTATACTTTTATGTATACAGGGTAAGGCGTTTGGCTGAAGTTACTTTTCTATTGTCTTCCTGAAAATATCAATTTCAGGTTAAACCGGAAGTACTCTAATTCCGCTTTTCGAATTTGTAATAATTTCTGAAAAATTCGTCTAGCCTGCATACGAAATTCTTGATGAAGTGTGCGATTCATCGTGTACCTAGGTATATCCGCAATAATTTTTAGCACCCTGTTTCAAATTACCTGGAACTTATTAAGCTCCGTTCTGCTTATGTTGCACCACGAAGGTGCACCATAAGTGAAAACCGGCCTGACCAACACCTTATAGAGGTTGACCTTAGTCCTATTACCAAGTCTACTCCGCCTGTGAAGCAGGGGGTAGATAGAGCGTAATTAATGCATTGCTATAGCTTTACTTTATTAATTGAATTCGGTCTCCAGTTCAGCCGTTGATCAAATACATATCCCAGGTATTTCACCGTTGACACGAAGCCTTGTCTCAGGCCTTTTAACATTGCGTTCCGAAAAATAAATAGCCCTCGTCTTGGAGGGATTCAAATAAATCTTCCAAGCCGAAAGCCATTTCTCTAGCTAGATTATGTACCGCTGCACCCGCCTGACAAGTCGCGGCTGTTTGGCAGTTGAAGTTACTGCGGTATCGTCAACAAAAAGAAAAAGGAAATATCTATCGCGCGGAATATCATGAGTACAAATGTTATACAGCGTCCGAGAGAGACGTGAACCTTGCAGCACTCCCGCCCTGATTTCTTTATTCAAAGATAGTGCGTGTGACGAGACAGCAAAACTTCTATTTTCCCAAAGCTACCACCTTGATTAAGTAGTTCGGAGCTCCGAGTCTTATCAATTTTAACAAGAGACCATCGTGACTACACTCCCAAATTTGCAACATTAAAATTTTTTTGTCTAGTTTTATTGTTTGGAAACAACTTGGGGGTTGTGTTGTCCGATAGGGGGACTTTCGGGGGGTGAATAACAAAACTCGGCAGCTGTTAAAGACCATTTATTATAAACACTAATTTACACTTGGAAGGATCTCAGGCAGGCCAGACGCCAAAACGGACAGAACAACTCCTGAGTATGTACGAAGTGACCTAGTCGTAAAACAAAGGTCCTTACCCACGCTCGGGTATTTATACACAAAAAGTGCTGATAGATTATTTGAATGATCTTGACCGTAAGCGGGCAATCGGCTGAACTCTCAACGTACAGTGGTTGAGAAGGGTGACAATCAAATTTATATGAGACGCCATCTTGTTGACAATATTGTCTAATTTTATTCGCTGTATTCGTTGGTTGGTTGGTTAAAGGAGGGGATCAGGTTAACCTGATCTTTCTTGCTCTGCAGCCTTACGGCTTATTGTGCTCCCCTGTCTTATTAGAAGTGTGCGGTTCCCTTGGTTAGATTCAGTAGCTTTGTTTTAAGGTTTTGATAAAATCTTGCATTGAGGTATAATAAAGGCGGTAATTTAAATTTAAATTTTAAATTGGTCGTGTGAGGTGTCTACTGGATGACTCACCCTTTGACTATAGTGTGGTGGTTCTCCTATTGGTTATCCTACCTATATAATAAAAAGTGGCAAAAAGTTCACGCATAATGCCTGTAACATTGGAATTACCTCATATACGAAAAAGTGACCTTTATAAAAGTTGTTCAGTAAATTATTCCCCACATGTCTACCTGCATGAATTTTTTTCTGTTATTTCTGGTTTGGTTACCCTATAGAGACCAACTTCCTTTTTTTAAATAGAACACCCTGCATATGATTGCATATTTGGATTTTACTGGGAAAACTCTGAATTTTTTGTATTTCAAATTTTTATTTACCTAAAATTTTAACAAACTTTAAAATAACAGAAGAAATAACCTAGAAAATTGAAGAACTTAACATCAGAATAATAAACAAGTGAAACCTTTTCAGTGGATCAGGTGTTCAAAATGACCACCCTTTTTTTTCTGCTAAGCAGAGCGCCAGTCGATCCCTAAACCCGTCTACAACGTATAAAAGGAAGTCCTATGGAATAGCCCGAATTTCAGAACTTATTCTGACTTTTAAAGATTCTAGGTCATTTGGACGGTTAACGTAGACTTTGTTCCTTAAGTGTCCCCACAAAAAGAAGTCGAGCGGGGTTAAGTCCGGGGATCGCGCTGGCCAGTCAATAGCACCCCTTCTGCCTATCCAACGTCCTGGAAATTACTCGCCTATATATTGTCTAATATTTGCCGCATAATACGCAGTTGCTCCATCTTGCTGGAACCATGCCTGTTCGTTTATGCCATTATTTACACCCGGTAAAACCATTCTGTAAGAAGGAATTATGTGATTTCTGAGGAGGTTCACATATTTTCGCTATTCAAATTACCATCTATGAAAAAAGGTCCCACAATTTGTCTACCAACTATGCCCGCCCAAGCAACTTTTTCGGGTCTCTGAGTATGACCTTCCTGGAACCAGTGAGTATTCTCCGCAGATCAATAACGATAATTGTGTCTATTAGCAATGCCATTTAAATGAAAAGTAGCTTCATCCGAGAAAATGATATTTGATGCGAAGTTATTATCGTTATTACATCTTTTCATCATCAGCATTCAGCTCTTCTATCAAAATCGTCCTCCATTAACTCGTGCACCAACTTTATCTTGTAGGCATGCAACTTCTCCTGCTTAAACATATTTTTCACTGAATGATAAGACACATTAAAATCCATTGCCATTGGCCTGGATAGTTGTGTTTTCATGTATTAAGAGCATGATATCCAAAAGTTTTGTCTCCCTCGGTTGCTGTTTTATGTCGACCTCATCTAGCAGCTTTTCTAACAGTGCCTGTTTCTCGAAATTTCTTTACCACTCGACACACCGTTGACTGATTTATTGGAGGACTATTTGGATATAATTCATTGACATTTAAAAGTTGACAAACCTGATCTTGCGATCTCTTCATATTTCCGTAACCCCTCATTATTAAAATTTCAACTCGTTGTTTCTCATTCAAATGAACTATAGTGTAGACAAATTAGAAATCAGACAACAGAAAATTAAACAGGAACTCAAAATTGACACCTCTTAGGTCGCTGTCATGAAAACACCTTGACTCAACTGGTGGGTATTAGCCAGGAATAATTAAAATTAGGAAGTTTTCATTTTTGAGCTGTCTTTATCTCGGAAACGCTTACAGATAGGCATAAATTTAAAATACAAAAAAATTTAGAGGTTTCCTAGTAGAATCTAAATATGCAATCATATGCGGGATGTTCCATTTAAGAAAAGTAAGTTGGTCTCTACGGCAACCAAATCAGAAATGACAGGAAAAATTCATGCAGGTAGAAATGTGAAGAATAATTTACTGAACAACTTTTATAAAGGTCACTTTTTCGTATACCAGGTAATTCAAAAGTTACAGGCATTATGCACGACTTTTTTACCGTTCTGTATCTATAATTTATGCCGAACCTCATTTTGAAACTTTTGTATAGTTTTCAAGATATTCATATTGGAACTACTCAAAATCACACCCTGTATACGTTCGGGTTCTAACACTTATCTTACCTGAACATTAGTTGTTTACGTTTTAACTACATGACTGAGCTAAATTCAAGAGGCGGGCAAGAGGGAAAGTATCAGAGCTTCTTATGTAAGTGTGTTAAAACTGATAAGCAACTTAGTCAATTTCCTTGAAATTAGCTTCATAAGTTTCTTAATAGTCCAAGAGTCCCCTCGATTTTTATACCTTGAACCTCCGGACGACTTTAAAGTTTTCTACACGGTTCATCAGAAAAACATATCCATAAAACGGAGTAAATCGTGCCGGAAGGAATCCTAATTAATAACCAGACGCGTTTTTTTTAACATCTACCTTTCTTTTACGGACACATAAAAGAATCACTACTTTGTGCATTTTAATGAATACGACTAGGATAATTCACTCGGCATAGCGGCGATAAGGTGGTGGGAAGGATTTAGCGTCAACATATCGCGCGACAATACATCGAACGACAATTCACCGCCGACAATTCATCGCAGAGACAATTCATCGCTACGACAATTTATCGCCGTATTGTTATATATATATTGTAACAATTAAAACAGAAGATATATAGACTTATATTGGTTAAACAGCGCTAACACGGCATCTAATCCACCTTTTTGGTTCCAATTCGCCTTTTTCAAGTTCACCGGGGAATATTAATTCAGGAAACCTGAACTAACCCCTTAAGAGGATTAGGTAATTATAGTATTAAGTAATTATAGTACTCAACATGACTAGTTTTATTGATGTTGATGAAATGAATTATTCTTCTTGGATATGGTTAGTGGACTGTATTTTAATTTTATTACTGATTAATAAATAACAATTTTACAATATTAACAACATGACAACACATTTTTTTGACAGTGACACTTTTTCTTTTTTACAACAACATATAACTGGTATTCGACTGTTCATATAACGGGTGACAAAGATATACCACGACAGAGTCGTAACATTCCGCCCGACCTTGAAATGTCTCATTTCAATACAATACTCAAACAACACGGAACATTAATATTATTTAAGTATTTTTAGTCCTGTATAGGTAAAACGCATAGTTTAGTTATTGCCCGTTTTATTAGTCCGGAATTTGTACGCACATTTGCAACGCGCACTCGGTTGTCGGTTCCAGTGAAAGTCTCTACCACTCGTCCTAATACCCATTGATTGGAAGGTAAACCTTCCTCTCGAATCAAAACTAAAGTTCCAGGCTTCAATGCGGGTGAATCTGAAGAACTAGTTTTCCATTTATTACGAGCTTGTAGCGAACTCAAATAATCTTGCGACCATTTCTTCCAAAATTGTTGAGCTAACTGAGTTAACAACTCATATCGTCTAAGACGGTTTGGATTTTCCATAATTGTGTTTTGAGGTAGTGCAGCAAGTGAAGACCCAATTAGAAAGTGAGCAGGGGTTAATGCTTGGATATCACTGGGATCTTCGGTTAACGGGAGTAAAGGACGGGAGTTTAAACAGGACTCTACCTGGGTGAAAACGGTATATAATTCTTCGTATGTCAAAACGGTATTTCCTACTACTCGCTCAACATGATATTTAGCACTCTTAACAGCACTTTCCCACAGACCACCAAAGTGTGGGGACCTAGGGGGAATAAATTTCCAGGAAATATTTAAGTTAGTTAAATATTCCATAAGGCGAGTTTTTGTATTCTGATTGTTAAACATTTCATATATATTTTGTAAATCATTATTAGCTCCCACATAGTTAGTACCATTATCTGAATAAATTTTGGAACATAGTCCGCGCCGTGAAATAAATCTCTTAAAACAGTTTAAAAACGAGTCGGTACTAAGGTCACTCACCAGTTCTATATGAACGGCCTTTGTCACAAAACATACAAAAATACACATGTATGCTTTAAGAATCTTAGAATTCCGAAGGCTAGAAGCCTTAATTTTAAAAGGCCCAGCAAAATCGGTGCCGCAAATGCTAAACGGTCTGCATGGGGTAATTCGATCTGCTGGTAATTCACCCATTATTTCATTTAAAGATTTAGGTTTATTTCTGAAACAGACAATACATTTTATAAGAACCTTTCGAATAGTATTTCTCCCAGAAATAGGCCAGTAACGTAAACGTATGATAGCTAAAAGAGCCTGTGACCCTGAGTGTAAGTATTGATAGTGATAGTGAAGAATGATAAGTTTAGTTAAAACATGATCTTTCGGAAGTATAATTGGATGTTTTTGATCATAACTTAGATTAGAGTTTTCCAAACGACCGCCTACGCGCAATACACCTTTAGAATCGAGACCGGGATTTAAAGCCAACAGTTTACTCGAATGAGGTAGACATTTTGAATTTTTAATACATTTTATTTCATTTGCAAATTCAGAAAGCTGACACATTTTAATCAATAAACTCAAAGAATCATTCAATTCAATTATTGTCAAACAATCTTTATTTTTATTAAGTAAATTTCCCTTACAGTTACTTACAAATCTTAGTATATATGCTAACACTCTTTGAAGTTTTTGTAGCGATGAATATCTTGTAAATAAATCTGTAAATAAATTATTTTGAATAACAATAGGATATGCCTTGAGGTTATCCGAAACGTTTCTTTTTTCTGGTACATTCAAATTATTATGTTCTAGCGATTTACCAGATGGCCATTGACAATCTGGATTTGTCATCCATTCTGGCCCATTCCACCAAAGTCTACAGGCACTCAATTGCTCCGGATTTAAGCCTCTACTGATTACGTCCGCGGGGTTGTTTTCACCAAGAATATGGCTCCATCTATATTCTGATGTAAGTCGTTGAACTTCTGACACTCGGTTTCCAACAAAAGTTTTCCATTGATATGGTTCCGCTGCTATCCAGGAAAGGACAATAGTGGAGTCCGTCCAAAATCTAACTGCATCAAAATTTAATTGAAGTGATTTAATAACTCTTGCTGCCAATTGACTAACAAGTACCGCACCACAAAGTTCCAGTCTGGGTAAAGACCTTTGTTCAATCGGAGCCACTCGGGATTTGGCACAAAGCAATTGAACTGTTATTTTATTTGCTGTATTACTTGCTCTTATATATATGCAACCACCATATGCTTGCTCTGAAGCGTCACAAAAACAATGTAGTTCCAATTTGACCATATTAGTTGGATCAAATACTAGCCTTGGAATTTGAATTTCATTTAGTGTAGGTAGTTGCTGATTAATTTGTATCCATGAAGTGTGAATATCCATCGGTAATGACTCATCCCAACTTATTTTAAGTTTAAATAACTGTTGTAACAGAATCTTAGCCTTGATTATTGTCGGTCCAACTAATCCAAGTGGATCAAATATCTGGGATATTGCTGAGAGTATTACTCTTTTGGTAGGTTTATTTGTTTGTAATGGCTTAACTGAATAGTTGAATGTATCCTGTTTAGAATCCCAAGTTAAGCCTAGTGTTTTTGTAGTTGTATCCTCTTGAATAAAGTATGTAGAATCTTGAGACTGTATATTAGCTAAGATGTCCGGGCAATTAGATATCCATTTGCGTAAATTCAAACCGTAATCCTTTAAAATAGTTATAAGGTCGACTTGTAATTTCTTAGCCCTTTCAACAGAATTTTCTCCTGTTAGTACGTCATCCATATAGAAATCAGTCATTAGAACCTTACTACATTCTGGATAAATTGATTTAGCTTCCATTCCAATTTGTTTTAAACATCGTACTGCCAAAAATGGAGCCGAAGCTGTTCCATAAGTGATAGTGTTTAACTGAAATATTTCAACAGGTTCGTCTACATTGCTTCTCCAAAGTATTCGTTGTAAAGCTCTTTGTTCGGGGTTTACATTGATTTGCCGATACATTTTTTCAACGTCGGCAACCATGGCATATTTATTTTTTCTAAACCCTAACAATATCTCAAATAAATCTTTTTGAATTTTGGGTCCAACCATTAGCTTATCATTCAGTGATACGCCGTTTGCTGTAGATGCGCTGGCGTCAAAGACGACTCTTAAGCGTGTTGTGGTCGACTCCTTAAAGATGCCATGATGTGGAATGTAATAGTTTTCTTGCTCAATATCTTCTGTCTCCAAATCTATCTTTGTCATATGTCCGAGTGTTTCATATTCTTCCATGAAATCTACATATAATTTCTTAAAGTCTGAGTTTTTTGCAAATTTCCTTTCTAAACCTTCAAATCTTAGTTTAGCTGTATTGAATGAATCTCCCAGTCTTGGTAGGTCCTTTTTTATGGGTAGGTTGACACAAAATCTTCCTTTGTTATTTCTAGTTGTAGTGTCCTGAAATATGTCTTCGCAGCCTTTTTCTTCGTTAGACAACAGCTCGTCGTCGTTTATGGTTTCTTCGATCTTCCAGAACCGTTCCATTTGCTGATGTACATCGTTAACTGATAAATGACATCGACTTGGTTGGTTTAAACACTGAGGAGACACTGGACCAACTATAACCCAACCTAACATTGTTTTTTGTAGACATGGTTCGCCCTTGTTAAGTTTTATTTGACCGACCGAGAGCAATTCCCAAAAAAGAATAGCTCCAATTAATACATCGATTTTATTCGGAATGTGATATGTAGGATCAGCTAACATCAGTTCTTGTGGAATACTTAAGCGTCCCGTGTTTATTTTGCAAGATGGTAAATCTCCGGTTATGTTTTTAACAACCAAGAACTTAGTTTTCGCAACATATGCGGATATTCGTGATGAAATAGTTGTTTCCGACATACTCGATATACTTGTAATTGATTGACCTATACCTACTACTGGTATACTGATTTTTGTTTGATTTAGTTTTAACCGAGCGCATAATTCTTGAGTCATAAAATTTGACTGGGACCCTGAGTCCAAAAGTGCTCTACATTCCACTGGTTTTCCAAATTTATCCATAATATAAATAATAGCCGTAGAAAGTAATACTTCTGAACTATTCTCTGTATTTAAACTTTGCGAGGACATTGTTTGTTGACTAGGAAATATTGGTGATTGATTCATAGTTGGATCTGGTATTTGATCTGATATATTAATATCACCATGTAAATGTTGAAACCTTGAATATCTTGCATTCTCAGATATTTCTGGATTTTGCATAACATTTGGCAACATTGGCGCACTGCCTTGTATATTATTTCTATTGAATTGTTGAATTGTATTCATGTTTGGGGAAATACTCGTATTTTGACTAGCATGTTGTGTAGTATATTGCCTAGCATTTGTGTTTGATTCATTTGCAATAAAGTTTGTGTTTAAGATTTCTGTGTTTTGATTTTGCATAGTATTTATATTTTGCGCAAATAAATTGTGTTGTCTGTTTGGATTAACGTGTAGATTTCTGTTTGTATTTATTTGCGATGAATTCTGTCTTAATTGTGATTGACCATGTGCTTGATTGATTTGTGCTTGCCTTTGATTGTATGTTTGCCTCGCATGTATGTTTGACTGATCTGTGTTTGAGTTTCTTGTTACATTTTCAAACTCTAAATGTAACAGTGAATTGTGTTTCTTATCGCATTTTTTACAATTAGTGCCATAACATTCTTGAGTTGTATGATTGGATCTTAGACAATTTAAACAAAGATTACATTTTTTTGCTTCGTTGATTCTTGCCTGTATGGATAAATTTAGAAATTTGTTACAATAAAATGGCAAATGTGTTTCTCCGCAAAAAGGACATGCAAAACCTGGTTTTGTGACTACAGGAAATGAATGTTTTTGATATGATTTTACGCCTGATTTTTGAACCGAACTCGGTCCTGTATTTACCTTATTTTGGTCTAACGTTTCTAATAACGAACATCTTTTTTGTAGAATGTCAAAGAAATTATCTAACGTTGCTTGGTTATTGTTATTCTGTAAAAACAACTCCCATTCACGCCTAGTACCAGCTTCTAATTTATTGGATAATAAAAATAGCAAAATTGTGTCCCACGATTTGATTGGGTGTTGTAAAATCTCCAAAATTCTTAAAATCTTTTTTGATTTATCTAACAATTGCCTAAGCTGTGAATGAGATTCGCTGGTTACCGCAGGTAGATCAAAAAGTTCTTTTAAATATGTATCTGTTATTAGCTTTTTATTTTCAAACCGATCTTTTAACAACTGCCATGCAACTATATAATTTTGATCACTAATAGGCAACGAATGAATTACCAAGGCGGCCTCGTTAGTTAAAGAAGCTTTTAAATAATGGAATTTCTGTATGTTTGATAGCGATTGATTGCTGTGAATAAGTGAATTGAACGTGTCATAAAATGTTACCCACTGCTCGTACGATCCATTGAATTTTGGAACCTCAATTAAAGGAAGCCTTGCTTGTACTGACTGTACTGCAGAACCGACACTCTGTGACATGTTACTGATATTATTTGTTACTAATGTAGACTGGGTTATGTGGTTCGCTACTAATGATTTACCAAGCGTTATAACTTCAAAAAACTCATCCTCAAATGTCGCTCTTTCCCCTTTTTCGACCTCTAATTCCGATTCATCGTCAAGTAACGCCTCTATTTTATTTTGAATTTCCTCAAAATTATCCCATAACTCGCTACACTTTTTAACCCGGTCTGGTAACTGCTGTTTTTTATTTATATCAAAATTTTCAAAAAATATCTTAAAACGCCCCAACTGACTTATCAAAGCGTTTCTCTTACGGATATTATCCGTCAAATCTATACCTCTACGTTTTGGATTAACCATTTTTCTATAAATTCTTTAATATGTCACCGTTTTAACTACTTAACAAAAGCAACAAATATTCGACCGTTTCACACAGGCAAGCCTGCAAATCGTATAGGAAAAGGAAAGGGATAGGATTACTCACTGATTTGACTTTTTGGGTTTTCTGCTTGGGTTTTCGGCAATTTTTTGTTGATCAATATCCTTCTCGATGGACCAATAGTTTTATTGATGTTGATGAAATGAATTATTCTTCTTGGATATGGTTAGTGGACTGTATTTTAATTTTATTACTGATTAATAAATAACAATTTTACAATATTAACAACATGACAACACATTTTTTTGACAGTGACACTTTTTCTTTTTTACAACAACATATAACTGGTATTCGACTGTTCATATAACGGGTGACAAAGATATACCACGACAGAGTCGTAACAATGACCCAAAAGGAAAAATATAGAAATTATATCTGTAAAATCATTAACAGGTATCTAATTTAAATATTATAATTTTGGTATTTCAAGGAAGAGGATTAAGTAATTATGGTACTCATGAAAAATATAGAAGAATTTGCGATGAATTGACGCGCGGTGAAATGTCGTACGGTGAATAGAGGGGACACCGGTAGGAAGAACCCATAACAAAAATTATAGGTAAGAATAAGATGTAACCAAAAAGCAACTGTGCCGACTTTCATGTTGCCGCAAATCCCCGGCACAGTGCAGTGGGGCAAATCAGCAAGGGCTCGGGTCAATTTTTCGTATTACCGCCCTTATGTACTCGAGTAAACCGGCGTTTTTGAACAGGAAACAAATTATTTATTAATTCGCGTTATTATCCGATGTAGATACCACTACAAAACATGTTAATACAGTTTCTGCAACTTGCGGTGTGCCTGAAGCTATGCTTTTGTAATTTTTCGATAAGTTGCCGAAGTAATTAAGGTTTATTATTGCAAAATGAATTATTTAATCAGTTAATCATGGATTGTTAAATTTCATATGTGTGTATGTCTTTCTGGAGAATGCGTAAAAACAATTGTTAACACAATTTTCCTTTCAATGGATATGGTTTCATGACGAATCGTATAGAAAACTTTAGAATCGTTCGGGGGTTCAACACAGATAAAAAGGATATCCTAATACAAAGCAAAACGAATTTAAAACAAGGCCGCCATGTCTTTCGATATGTCCAAATGAATATTTCCTTGATAAGAGTCAGCTACATCCTTTGAAGCAATTTTCGTAATTATCTTAGCAGAAAGAAGACTTTACTTAATTAAATAACAGATTTACGTCATTCCAAGCGTAGCTTTGAGTTAAGTTTATTCATTATCTTCTGTCTTCGGTCTAAGAAATGGCATCCTTGAATAGAGGCGTTTAAATCTGAATGTATTGTGTACAAGAATATATATATATTTATGTCCAGTATATGTGTCTTTGCTTTAAGGACTCAAGTCTTTGTTATTGCTTTGACTCAAAAACGGTATCCTCGAAATTCATTTAAACTTCCTTCGTTGAAAGTTTAATGAAATTGTTCTAAGTTCATATGACTTGGTGCAACAATCTATTTCTTTGCAGCAAACGTATAAACACCTGGACGACTTGAGAGGTTTGGTTTTTGCTAAATAAATAGATGTTGTCAATATTTTTCAAGGACGTATTTGTCCGAGCTATCTATACACACAGTAAAAATATTTATTTTTTAAAATACACGCAAATGGTGCGCGAATATAGAAAAACGAAATTGCTGTCTTTAGTGAAGCCAATAGAGACAATTAACTTGAAGAAAATATAAATAAATAATTCATCGTCCAACTTGAGTTTATACTACGCACGCCACAAATCACAATCAGTGTGGCCACATAATCGTAAAATTTCGAAACACTAAGCAATCGCAACCATCTGCATCCAATGTAACCATCCATAATCCAAATCCTCTAAGCCATGGAAAAAATTACCGGTATAACACTAAGCCGAAATGCTTTATAGAAACCTCAAACTCTTCGGTCATTGAAGTCTCACCTATACCATACTCTTAGGGCGTTTTCACACGGCGCTATATATCGCGAGCAATAATTGGTCGCTATATCGCGGTGCACCAAAATTGTAGGTTTTTAAATGAACCGCTTTCACACGACGGCGATACCATAAAATTGATGGTAGCAATAGAGCTATATCGCATTTACACGCAATATGTTCTACAGATATCGCGCAATATTTTATCGTTGCGATTCAACTCGCCAGTGCAAGTATATGCCTGTCTTCACACGCAAAACTATAAATCGCTCAGTCTTCAGTCGACAACTTTGCAAGATGGCTCTGACTACGGCACGTATGAGCACTTGTAAAGTCTTACCTTTTCATTAAGAATTTTAACTTTCAGTATTTTTTTGGAATCGACGAATTGCGCTTTTTTAGAGTTGTTGTTTTATGTTTTATAAAATATGTACTTTTTTCTAAGTGTTTTCAATAAAAAAAAACTTCCTTTGTTGTTTATGGTGTGCATTATTAGGTAGGTATAGAAGAAAATAATATCACCTACCTTATGGTAACTGCTAACATTTCCAGTGGAGGAATACTGCTTCTCATCGTTGTGTCTTCTTTCCGTATGTAACCAGATAAACGATTCACCAAATAGTCAAATGTAGCTGCGGGGTCATCCGGAAATAATTAAATAATTTCTCTTCGTTGTTGATCAAATCATCGAAAAGCGTATAGAAGGCGCCATCAACGTATCTTTCCCTTAATATGGGATGGATCCAAAAACGTCGATTACACGAATGTAGCATTCGCTTCCTTTTTCTGCGTTTTAAAAGTATTGCTAGCAATATTAACACACGACTTGATCTCGCCATGGTTTACAATGGACTGAACGGCAACATCGCGTATTTCATCAAATTAATGCCTTTTCAATGGTAGCGCGCTAATCGCTCTGTGTGAAAGCTGTTTACCGAAATCGCCAGCAATATATGGTATCGCGTATGGTATCGTGTGAAAACGCTCTTAGGATAAGAGCCAATTACTTTGGCACGAAGAACTTTATCTTTGTTCAAAATACCATTTTAAAATGTTAAAATTTCAAGGACGCCAGCTTAAAAACAAGAAATTTTGCCGCCAAGAACATAACCAGAAATGACCAAAGACACAGAAAATCATATATTAAGAGCACATTCACTCTAAATAAAATTACTACCTTCGGATTAAGTAATTTAAAGTCAAGATAATTTATTCTCTTGTGGCAAGTGCTGCCTTTTATCAGTGCAGGTATAAAAATCGACTGGACTCTCATAAGTATGCTAAACGTAAACTCTTCTCGTTCTTAATTCGTTTCCTTACCTTGCCATCCGTGTGTAAATATTCATAATGTATCACTGAAATTGTTCTGAGAACAAGAGAAAGTAAATGAATTATCAGAAGTAATGTCAGCGGCCATTAAACTAAATGTAAGCTGGAATCATGGTCGGACAATAAGTATCCGAACTCACTCATGTTTTATCTCAGTTTTGCTTAAATGTGGTATTTTTTTTTAGTAATATTTTAGCTGCGCAGAACCTTAAGCACCCCAGTTTGACGTTTATTTTCTGCCTGGGTGACCAAACATTGGCGCGTTTAGCCCATTTCTATACTATTCGCCTTACCCCTTTTAACGTCCTTGCGAAGTCTACACAAAACATCGACAAGCTAAGTTCAACCTAATTCAATATAAAACGGAATTTTCTTTGTTAGCTTGTGTTTTCAATAAAAGTCAACTTCTCCTCGGGCTTATGTACTTAGTGAAAAGGTATTATTTTGGTATTTTTTTACCACAAATAATGTTTAGAGATACTATTCTCTTGAAAATACTTCAAGATAATTCAAAAACTTAATTACATTACATGGGTACATAATTAACTTGAATACATAGACGTGCCAAAGAGATACTTTTCAATATAAGGAACCGGAGGCAAACAAGGCCTACCTTATTTGAAAACAGAATATTTCTATAACAATAATATATAAAAATAAAAAATATTCTCAGATATAAACATTGGTATATATTATGAAAGATGGGTACCAAAATCAACATTTTTTTTGAAAACGAATACATAAAATATACTTTTAAAAAAACAACTACTTTAGGCCTTATAAAACGCAGGTAGTATAATAAGGAAATTCAGCAAGAAATTTTAAAACTAAACTTAATTAAAACAACTATTGGTCTTTTGTCTCCATAACTATTCTTATTTAGAACAATACGGGCAAATAAATTTCTCCCTATCGTTTCTAGTAAGACCAACACACTCTTCGTGGTACCACTTTACACACATTAGGCATGGTCTCATATCGGCAACTCATTCTTCGCCACAAGCATAACAGTACCAACTATCTTGGGTGTCTTTTGATTTATCTACAATAGTTGATATTTTCTCCTTTATATCAATTTGATTGTTACCTTTTCTTGGTGTCTTGTAGTGTCTTTAAATAGATCCTTTGTTACTCTTTGTCCTTTATAATTTAAAGCCTTTCTTCGCGGTGTCTTTTTAATGACTGCATAATTTGGAGTAGGCAGTAGTTCGTGGAAAGGAGTCTTTTGTTTAAGTTTTGATTTCTCAGTGTTCTTCTTGGTATGTGATATCGCTTCGATGCTTTATATGTGGATAACTGACCTCTTTGCACTGCGGCTACAGCAGCTGCTAGGCTGTCTGAAGACCACTGAGCTCGTTTCTTTTGCGGTGTAGGTACCATATTTTGTCAAGCTCTAAACACAAAATAAGCACGCTAATTATAAAAGTCTACACATCAAAAATCCATAGGGCAGGCAATCCGGCCTGGTAGTCGGGTAATAAGGCCTACCCTTCATTTTCTTAGGCCTTATTATCCGCACCGTATAATCATTACTTTTTTGGTTTTCAATCAAGAAGTACTTCGCAAGGAAGTTAAAGAATATCATGTTTACATAGGTTAAAAAGATTACTACTAACCACATTAAAAGAATTAATAAAAATAATAACAAAATCTACAAAAATTTATCTTATTTTGGCGCGAATTTTATAACGAAGGGCAACAGCGACCACATCCGATGAAAGTTGTGATACTACTGGTGACTAGTGATGGGAGTACTCGAGTACAGGAATCGAGTAATACTCGATTCTTAAAGAAATCGGTAGTATTTGAATACTGACCACAAGCGCCGGGATCGATTCCGATTCTTAAAATTAGGCTGAGAGTTGAGACGAAATCGGGCCGGGTTCGAGCGAGGTTCGAAGTTCGAGGTTCGAGACCGAGACGCTGGAAATATTGGATCGGTGTTCGGTGTCGATGCTCGTCGTTTTACTTGGGTAATGCGATTGAAGGAATACGTGTTTTGTTAGGTTAGGCTTTGTTTGTTTGTTTCTAAACGTTTCGACGCGGCAAATTCTAGTTAGGAATTTAAAGTAAGTGTTATGTTGCGTGCTACCTACTATTCTTTATTATTGATGTATGTTTTCTGAAGCATTAAATAAAAATAAGATGGGTTTAAGACATTTAACCGGAGTTCTCTTCAGAACGAGTATTTTCTAAAGGAGGACCATTAATAAATATACGTCAAAATCGCTTATTGCCAAA
Organism: Polydrusus tereticollis; assembly: GCA_963920685.1. Classification (NCBI taxonomy): domain Eukaryota; kingdom Metazoa; phylum Arthropoda; class Insecta; order Coleoptera; family Curculionidae; genus Polydrusus; species Polydrusus tereticollis. Next base: position 38,036,385 of record OY987326.1, on the reverse strand, counting down.
GAACCTTAACCAAATAATTTTTTTAAATAGTTTTTATAGTTTATATTAACAATTTGTTTAAAATGTTTTGTTTGTAAGGTTTTTATTTTATTTTTCCAAAATAAAAATATGTTAAAAGAGAAAAAACTTTTATTTATTTTTGTTATTTATTTATTTTAGAATGTTTTATTTTATTTAAAAAAATATAGTTAAACCAGAGGTTTCACCGTTTAAAAACCCGTAATTTAAGCATGCAATTCTTATAAAAAAAATTCAACAAATAATCTTTTGCTGTCTTTTTTTATTTACAGCGATTTTTTGCGGGAAAAATAAAGGTAATTCTAAAATATCCTCGTAAAAATCTCACTCGCTTAAACCATGAAAACAAATCGCTATGTACTCAGTACTCGGTATTCAATAAAATATTCGATTCCGCGAAGTACTCGATCCCTCAGTACTCAATTCTTGAAAATACCCGATTCTTCCCACCACTACTGGTGACTCGAACGAGTCGAACGGCAGAATCTGATGCGTAAGTCAGCATTGCTCATTTTTGTTGGTTGTTGGTTTTCGAGGTACTCTTCTCTCATGTATTTGCCCGAAATGTCAAATCCATGAGAGCTTCGAGTTTATGGAGTCGATTTTTATTGTTAAAAAGTTATCTGAGAATAAAAGAAAATGTGAATGTTTGTAATTTACCAAAAACGACTGCATTTCTAAAGAGACAAAGTATTAATTACAAACGTTGTTATCCTTTTCACCAATAATACGACGCCAGTGTAACGTTTTCCCTAAAATATTCTTGGGTGCCAGTATTCACCTTAGGATAACCTAAAATAAACTGCGACAAGGCAACCTAGCCAACCTTACTCTGGCAACCCTACGCCCTGGAAGATGTACTTCAGACAAAAGTCCCTAAAAATTACCTATCTTGTGCTGCCTGAAAACTCACCCCTTAGCTAGCTTAACTTAGGGTAGGTTCGCTATTTTGTTTCTAGATTGAGCAGTCTAACACTTTATATAAGTAAGTTAAAGTAAAATCTGAAGGCGCCACCTTAGTTTTATTTTACTTAAAAGCATTTAAATGTTCTAGTGTTTGGCCTCAGAGAAAAACAAACTAGGAAAAAACAAATATGTCACAATCGGTTTTCAATAGCTTCTTATAAGCTCTCATTCACTCAAGTCCCTCAAAATCGCTGTCTTTCAAATAAAAGCCAAATTTAGCAGAGGCCAATTCAAATATCTATTCTTAAAGTCGTGTTAAGCCCTTGGCTACTTGAATTTATAAATGCAAGCTCCTCTTACTTTGGTGGACAATAGGTACTTAAAAATAAAGGTAGATAAGTGAAATGTTATAATAAAGTGGTAGCATTAGGTTCGACATAAAAGTTCTGAAGCTTTAAATTACAAAGATATCAAGAAAAGAATAAGTAAAAGTCAAACCCTGTTTGACAGGGCCTTGCACAAGACGGCAACTGTCAGAGCTACACTGTAAAAAACGACTGTTTAGTGTGATCTGGCAGCCACATAGACCTACATCCAGGACATTGCCTCAGACTTGGAATTTCCGCAAGGTCTGTGCAAGAACCTCTCACAACTAACTAAATTTACCATAAGAGCATTGTTAAAGAACAATACAAAATCTTACGAGTACCTGTGGCTACTCGATAAGTATACTAGCCACTCGGGCGTAGATAAGTTAAAATGTTAAAGTTACAAGTGTTAAATTTAGAAGAAAGAAATGGCCTTTAGCCGGGAAAAAAATATTTACTTTATAATAATAAATTGTAACTATATTTACAACAAAATTAACTGTAAGAGACCACCCAACGTTTTAAACTACTAGAGACTCTTGTGACGTCTTACCGCTTTGTCGACATACGCTACACGTTTACAACGCACAAGGTCTGTGCATAACATGGGCGCAAAACTTTATCAAAACACTGTATATAGAACAATACGCAAATACAGAATATTAAGATTTTAATTGGTTACTATGTTACAACATACTCAAAAAAACAGTACTTAGCTGAAACCTTATGTGCTACCCAAAGTTTATAAATACTTAATCTTCAGTAAAACAGACACTCATGGTCCCTCAAACAGCTGACGTGGATACTGCTACACAGCTAGTCTCCAAGAATTCAAATAGTACATGGCAAGTGGCACGTTCCGCGTCCAGGCAGCTCCAATGAAAGGAAACTAGTACTCCAGTTTAAACTTGGACTTTTAGCCCCTACCAAAAAAAACCTAAAATCGAATTTTAGATGTACAACATGAAAGAGAAAACTTTCATAAAACCCATCGAGGGTAATTCAGATACAAAAGTTTAAACCTACCTCAAATAAATAACGAGGGTTCCAATCTACAGAATGGCGTCTAGGACCTTGTTAAAGTTGATGGAAAAGCATTTTTAATCGGCATTCCGCCCAAAGAATAGGCAAACTACAAAGCCATATTCTTTTTTAAACCATTTGTGGATGTTTTATTGGCACCACATGGCCTTCCCTGCCCAAGAAAACTAAAAATTTGGGAGCTACATCCAAAAACCGTGCTTTCCTTCAAGCGTCTATTGTCGAAAGGGCCGGATGTTATTTCGTCTCCAACGTACATAGTTACCAAAACAAAACGTCGACAAATTAGTCTTACCTATCTATGAAAACTAACCTATTTTAAAACATAACCTTGACAACCCGCGTCAACCACTAAAATATGCCTAAATTAACCAGACGTGATCGTGAGAATCCACAGAACTATCCGTCTGACACTGACCTGCGTAACAAATCATCGATTTTCTTAAAAACAGCTACTTTACAACAGCCGAGACATTTAACCTACATCTTAAATACAAGGTTAATTCGTTATTCCTATTGACAACCAATTACTAATCAATTAAAACAAGGATTTGAAATAAGACCTGTCCACGAGTAGTATGAAACCAAGAACACAAGAAATAAATACACTTGGATCTGCCTTATAAGGTACAAAACATTCCTGGAATAAAACTATATCAACAAAAGTTTCAAACTGAAAATAGTTAAAATATTGGCTATTACAGGTAACTTAATTAGTAATTAATATTTTAGGTGACAGTCTACCGAGGTACTTTAAAAAGTTAAAATGGAAAACTTAACATAGATAACCAAACTATGAAAATGCAATTTTTGAACCGTAACAACGTCCAAAGTATTTACTGCAAACAAAGTCGCCAAATTCATCCTTGAAGTAACAAATGAGAAGTGATTATTAACTAAGGTGATTTTATTAATTGGTAATTTCGGTGTATGCTGCAAAGATACTTTATATGTTTAACTTTAAAAGACGTAGATGATAATCACCGTTTTTTGGTGGTATTTCTCAGAGATCGCAAAAATCATAAATCAAGATGTTTCACAATTACAAAGAAGTGATCCGTGCAGTTTTTATCGTAAATAAGACCTACAAATACGGATGGAGACTAAAAGATTATTTATTGCGTATCGCAATAGTAGGTGTTATGTTCATCATGCAAACTGGCATACTGCAAGTATAAGTGGTACAACAAAACAGATTGTTGACTGTCTGAAGCTAAAAAATGCTGAAAAATATATTGGTGGCGGCTTAAGAAGATCTTCAGCATCTAGTTAATTGAAGACGGCGAGGATTTTCTTACTTCAAAAGGCATAGAAGTTGGCTTTTCTCGACTCTGGCAGAAGGCCACACAGAAAAATCATCTAAGCGTCTTGTATATATATGGTTCACTCATTAATTATTGGGAAACACAACCCCAACCAGAAAATATTGTTTTGTAAATTTGAGATATTAACCCCTGTAAGGTATTATACCTACATTGTCGACAGTAATAAACTAAAAGGTTCAATTTACAATTCCAATATAGGACAATATGGAACTCTGACTGCTGTTTGTCATTTCGCTTTTAATGGTTATGCAGAAATACTCCAGAACAAAGTAAAATCTCTGAAATTGGCATTCCCCTTTAAAGATAATTAAACTAACTTACTTACATGTTAAACGTACTAGTACCAACAATTAAACAAAGATATCAGAGAAAAAACAAAAACATTTATTATTGAACGAACTATTAAAATAAATTTATTTATTATTATTATTACAATGTACAATAGGTATTGGTGATATTACAAAAAATATATGTGCAATATGGACTGTGTGTCTGTGTGTGCACAAGGAGACAATTTTTCTCTTGATTAACAATTAGAAAAAAAAAACAAGAACAAAAAAAATATATGCATAATCATTATGAATAATTTACCTAGTAGTAGTAGCATGACACTTAATGCCTATCTATCTATATTACAGATTACAAAATCCTACTTAAACTAGAACATTTATGGTAAGATATCATGCTAAAAAGGCAACGGCATTCCTAATTCTTAGAGTATTATTTTGAATCCATTCATTAAGATCCCTTTTAATTGTTTGAAATCTATTGGTTCTGAATTTCATTGGCAATAAATTTAAATTTTGGGAGCCACATAGGAAACACATCTCTGTGTGGCACTGAAGTGTGTGTTAGGTAAAGTTAAATTATGATTAAGGTTAGCTCTTGTCAAAATATTATGACTTATGAAATTTTGAAACATATTTCTAGTAAGAGCAAATCTAATTATTACACCATTAACGTACAATTGAGCAATAGTGAATAATCCAGATTCCTGAAATAGCAACAGAGAACAAAAACGTCTAGACTTAAAAAAAATATTTTTAAAATATATTTTTGTGCGAGGACAGCATTCATTAGGGCATTTTTATGGGCTGAGCCCCAACATATTATTCCGTAATTAAGGCAGGATTCTGTCAGTGACTTATAAATTGTGATAATTAAATTTCTGCTGAGTATGTTGCGTAGTTCATAAAATTTATAGATTAGTTTTTTTAATTTATTTTTTACATATTCGGTATGAGTAGTCCATTTTAAAAACTGATCAAAATATACACCCAAGTATTTCGTGCTTTCTACCGATCTAACAATACCTGAACACGCACATCACTCAGAAAAATCACATCCATTGGAGTGAATCTTAATTATATTTTTTTTAGGCAAACCTTTCTTATTCATTGCAAAGCACATAAAATTAGTTTTATTTACGTTAAGTGTTAGATAATTTAAATCCAGCCATGTCTTAACATAAGCCATTGCCCTTTCAGCTCCCTCAAAGACTTCATCCCATGACCTACCCTTGCACAGAAGAACTGTATCATCAGCAAAACAAACAGTTTTAACATTAGGTGTTATGGTCGTCAAACTGTTAATATATATTGAGAACAGAATAGGGCCAAGCACTGTACCCTGTGCAACACCATAATTCACCCTACTGAATGTGCTATATGTTGTATTTAATCTAACTTTTTGAAATCTATTACACAGATACGACTGAAATAACTCAAGGACTTTACCCCTAATCCCGACATATTCAAGGTTACTCAGCAAAATATGGTGATCCACAGTCTCAAATGCCTTTGAGAGGTCCAGGAAAATCGCCAGCGGCTTTTCATTATTATTAAAGCAATTTACAATAAAAGCAGTGGTTTCATGCAGAGCCACGTCTGTTCCCATCCCATCCCTGAATCCATACTGTGAATCAGATAATAGTTTGTTAGAATATAAAAAAACCACACAACCTTTTTTTTATACATTTTCAATTACTTTACAAATAGGATTAGTAAGAGCAATTGGTCTGTAGTTATTAATATCAGTATTATCTCCACCCTTGTGCAAGGGTACTATAACAGCTTTCTTAAAAATATCAGGAAATACACCAGTATCAAAAACCAGATTCACAATATGCACAAATACACCTAGTACATCTTGTCAACTGAATATAAAACCCTTAAAAATAAAATATGAAGTTTTCTTAATTAAATTAGTTGTTTAATTTCTAAATATGGATGAAAATGAGTCTAACTAAAGCGAGTTGAAGCTCCTGCATTTTATCTTACAGAATACGATATCTAACGGACACATAGTTAGCTGCAGTTATCTACACAAGGATTACTTCATCATAATAAAAATACTTTAAACTTAAACGAAAGAACGTTGCAACTTATATTAATCCCTAGAATCTCAAAAAAATGCAGAATACACCAGTGGCGGGCCATCCATGTATAATTAACTATTTATTATTAAGTCACTGTCAGCTTGAGAGTATCTTAGGATTTCTATATGTTCTAGGTTGTTTAATAAGAAGCCGTTAGAGCATTTGTGCAATATATCATAATTGTTTAACGAAAAAGGGTTGCCCGGTTCTAAGATGTGTTTAACGAAAAGTGATTTTTTTGAGTTCTGTCTCAAACATCTAAAATGTTCTTTAAATCGTGTTTTAAAATTTATTTTTGTGTCACCTACATGCAAGCGTTCGCGTGTGCACTTAAGCTTACAGCACCATCCAGAATGTCATATTTAGCTATGTTATTAAAGAATCTGTTTCCCAGAGTATTTTTACATTCAAATGTTATATTACAACGATCTAGCAACTTTGTAAGAAAATGTACTTGGTGATCGTAAGTAAATAAAATGTGTCGTTATTTTGATTTTGTGTTGTATTATGTCTGCCTAGAGCGTAAGCTAGATATTCTCTTATTTGTTGTTATTTCTTCTTTAATATTTTGTTCACTATATTTCGGTCGCAATTATAGGTTTTAGCTATCTGCTTTATTATAGAAATTCCTTTGTCAAATGCAGCATTTTCTAATGGTAAAATCAAAGCTTTATAAATATAACTATTTAAAGCTGCCGTTTTATGACTTGCTGGATGATTTAACATACAATCTATAATAACTCCGGTGTATGAAGGTTTTCTCAAAATTTCATTAGATATCATATTCTGTAGAATAAAGTACAGGAGCTTTAACTCCCTTTAGTGAGACTCTCCAATTCGATTTCGTTCATATTTGAAAAGTAAACAACTAATTTATTAAAAAAAAAACTTCATATTTCATTTTAAAGATTTATGCTCAGTTGATAAAATATAGTAGGTGTATGTATTTTAATAGTTCGTTCATTAACAAGTGTTTTTGTTTTCCTGTGATATCTTTGTGTAATTGTTGGCACTACAGGGCCGTCGCTAAACTTTTAGCCGCCCTGGGCAAAGTCCTAAAAATAGCGCCACCATATCAATTTTTTTTATATTCCGGGCTTTTTAAATAAATACAGTAAAACTTCTCAATAGCGGCCACTAAAAATTTCATTACAAATTGACCGTTTGAGGGGGTGACCGTTTTTGAGGGGAAGGAAAAAAATAAATTACATATCTACATATAACATATGTGTCATGTGAATAAAATTCAACTTCATTAATTAATAAAAGGCTAATTACAAACACATACGTTATTATGTAATATGAACTGTAAATATATAGACATAACTATTTATTTCATAACTCCTACATAATATGTATACATAATAATGTTTAAAAATGTGCACTACATACGAAAAAAAATTATGCTTTGTGAAAAAAAGATTCATATTTTTAATTTTAATTTTTGCTGCTTCATTTTCACATTTCATTAGGATATTTGAAATATCAATGGCCAAATTGCCATTTTCTTTGCCTAATAAAAAATTTTGTACGTCTCTTATGTTTTCACAAACTTCACTCATGCTTTTTAAAGACGAACTAAAAACCTCCTGGTTTTCTTTACTTTCACAGTCTTCATTTTCGGTAGTTTCAGATTGGCTGGTAAACTCCTGAATTTCCTGCATCTCCATACTGGGATTTTCCGTTGAAATGTTTGAGTCGATTTGAAGATAATTTTCCAGGTTTGGATTTCCTGGGATACCGGAAAACAACTGACTTAGTGGAATATCGTCTTCTTCTTCAAAAATCCCATTCTCTTCACCAGAAATTGTTTTAAAATTGATGTCATGTCTTTTGCAGAATCTATCTAACCAGCCATTTGATGCCTTAAAATCACAATTTTTCAAATTTTCTGACACTTCCAGAGCTTTTTCCTTTAGTAGTGGTCCGGATATTGGAATGTTTTTGTTTCTTGCTTTGCAAAACCATTCATAAACCATTTGGTCAATCGCAAGTCCGTCTGTTTTTGGAAACTTCCGTTTTTGATCTGCATTAACTCCTCCTTCTTCATAAAGTTTTTTCAGTTCAATTTTACTTTTTAGAATATCATTTACTTGCGTTCTTCCAACACCAAACTTTTCCGCTATCTTTCGAGCACTGATACCATATTTTTCACTATCCGCGATGATTTCGAACTTTTGTTTAAAAGATAAACGTTTACGTTTCAGAGACATGATCGACTATTGTGCTGTTAAAATGCAACTGAATAAAATTTTACCTTTTATGAAAACATCTTAAGATTTAACAAATTATATTTGTACGTACTTAAAAACCCATTTACATAATTAGGTTTTATCATTCTCCGGTATTTCCAATAGTACCAGTAATAAAGTACCGGCTGGGTGCAAACATTCCCAGAAGGGTCGAGACGACCGCAATTAAGGGTAAAAATTCAAGGTAATTTTCTTAAAAGTTACGGATTCATGTGACCGTGGCCGTTTTAGAAGTGTTTCGGTATTCGAGGGGTCTTTTATTATTAAAAATGCTATAAGATTTATTTTAAGAAGCCAAAACTGACCGTTCAGAGGGGTGACCGTTTTTAACGGGTGGCCGAAATGAGAAGTTTTACTGTAGCAAAATAAGAATTAATATAAAACATTTCATTAAACATTTTAAAAGTACGTAGGTAAGTACAAGGCGATTTAACTAAAAGTGGCCAGCAAACATATCTGGCTAATTATTATGGTATGTTGCTTATTGCGAGAGAGTAATAAATCATTATTGAACTATAAAACCCAGTGGTCTTCGCCGTATTCCATAAGCGTAGTCCAATTATTATTTCATGTAATATTCGGAGTTGAAAAAATAGTTGAAATGTGTTCGAATATGACTGGAGTGTCAACAATATACCGACTTGTGCACGAGGATAAACGCGGCCCTATCAAGTCACCAAAGAGAAGTACAGAAAGAAAAGAAACTGTAATAAATAAGGATGAAAAGACTGCCATCAGAAAAATCATACACTCGTTTTACTTAATAAAATAAATACCTAGCTTGGACAAAATAATGTCTGAAATGAAAAAGGATGATTTCATTCCACCCATGGGTAAGAAGAAACCATGGAAAACTTTGAAGGAAATGAATTTTTGTTATGAAAAAATTCAAAACAGAGAATCACTTTTAATAGAGAAAGACGAAATCATCTGCTGGCGACGACGATATTTGAGGGCAGTTAGACAATTTCGAAGGAAAAACAGGAATATCTACTATATGGACGAAGCTTAGTTAAATGAAGGTTATATCGTTGGTAAAATATGGAAGGATGATCCACTGGAATAAAAGCACCCTCGGGAAAGGTAAAAGATTAATAATTACTCACATTGGTTGCAAAAACGGAGTTGTCGATGGCAGCTTACTAGCATTTAAATCAAAACGGACTGGAGACTATCATAAAGACATGAATGCTGATGTCTTTGAAGGATACTTCCAGCAAACCCTAGATCTTATTTTTCCTGGGTTTGTTATAGTCATGAATATTGCCAGCTACCACTTAAGAAAATCCGACAACCAATGTCTTCTTGGAAAAAAAAATTACATCATTCATTGGCTTACTGTAAATAGGAGGCCGTTTCATAAAGGTATGCTGAAAAGGAGCAACTGTAGATTGTAAAGTTAAATAATCCTCATTGTACGAAATTTGTTGTCGACGAAATCGTTTCAAATGAAATATAATAGTTCTTCGCCTTTCTCCATATCACTGTGAATTAAACCCCATAGAATTGGAGTGGGCGCAAGTAAAACGATTTGTAGCAAGGCATTACACCACTTTTAAAATGAGAGACGTTGGAAACCTCTAGCAAGAGGGAATAAAGACAGTGGATTGTGAAAAATGAAGTAAGTGCTTAGAACATGTGATAAGAATAGAATAAAGAATGTGGGAAGCTGATAACATGCTAGAAAACACTGTAGAGCCCGGCCCGTATTATTTTTCTGGACCCCAACGACGATAGTCCCTATCTCGATTTTTAATTGTCTTCCCAAAAACATCAAATTCCTGTTAAACCGGAAGTACTGTATTTCCGGCTCTAAAGATACATCCGGTTTAACCGGAAGTTGACACTTTTAGGGAGATAATAAGAAACTAAAATAGGGACATGTAAGTCGTTTTACTCTTAGTTAGAAAGCTAGAAGCTGTCAAAGTTCAACAATGTAATTTTTAAAAAGTCGACATCTCGGAACTATTAAGTTTAGATTTATTATATCCAAAGTTTTAGGTATTTTGACCTCCCCTATACGCTGCCATTTTTTTTATATTCTAACAGACCTTTAAAAACCCTGAAACTGTTATCTAAAATATTTTTTGCTAACTATTATACTTTAGGAAATAATCGACCGTTTCCATAAATACCAACAACCCTGTATAATACTGTATATGTTAGTATGCACGTGCAGTATATATACATATTGGGAAATTGGCTTTATCTCATTTGATTTTACTTCTGATAAATTTAAACAAAAATATTTAAAATTATTTACATATATACAGTATACAGGGTGCCTCACGGTCGATGGTAGGTTAGACGTTTACGGAAAACGGGACATAGAAAATTACTGAAAATTTGGCAACTTGGGTAATTGGCTTTGCTCTATCGATCTAAAATACTTTCAACAACGCAGCGTTGCCGCTTATACAAAAAAAGTAGCAACATATTTGATATTTTAAATGGAACACCCTGTATATAATTGCATTTTCCGCTTCACTATTGATTTCCAATTATTTTTGTATAATACGTTCCTATACCTATCTTTGGCGGTTTTCGAGAAATTAATTAATTTCCATATTTTTTGCTCAAAACATAGCTCTAATTAAATGTTTATTACTGCGGTATTTGGATTCGTAGACAGCTGAAATTTTGGATGTAGTTTACCTTGTCCTGTGTATTAGTTATGCATGAAGAAATTTATTCTGTGTTATACAGGGTCGTTCAAAATTCGTCATTTTACCGCTTGATACAAAAATGGTGAAAAGTTTATTTTTTCAAATAGAACACCCTGTATATTATTAAATATCCTGCAAGAAAATTAATGTCCCTTTCAAATGATATATCATGTTCCTATACCTAAATAGTTAAGATGTCGAAATAAAAGCAAGTTTTTGTAAAAATCGGATTATTTTGGCATATTTGTCTTAGATAGCCATGAAATCCCAAGATGGAACATATCTTTATGAAAATTTGACACTTAGTGCATCAATAATAAATTTTGCTAGTTTTTAACTTTTAGTAAAGAAAGAGACCTAAAAAGACTCAAAATGGAGGGAAATAACTATTCAAATGAAATTTTGATGAAATTGTTTATTCTTCATGGACAATGTAACCAAATTATGGCAAGAACATGCAGATGTATCAACGAAATGTTTCCCGATCGACAACTAATCAACGAGAGAAAGTTTGTACGATTACAAAATAATTTTGTTAATTATGGGTGAAAGCTGAAATCGGAAAGACATTTATCGAAGCCTGTACCTTCTGATGAAGACAACATCATAAATGTTTTAGCCTATTTTCACGCTTTTCCTCAAGCTTCCACTAGAAGTGCAGAAGAAGATTTAGGCATAACTCGTGCCTCTGTTCAAGGGATCCTTGATAATCATGACATGCACCCATACAAGTTTACAGTTCAAGCCCTGAAACTGGAAGATTACCAACGTAGAGTACAATTTTGTGAAGCAATGCTGCACATGCATCCAAGAAGATCCTAACTTTCTAAAGAAAATTATTTGGACATGTGAAGCTAGATTCTCCAGGGAGGGCATTTTCAATAGAAGGAACGAGCATTCATCCACATGTTGTTAAGGAAATGGGATTTCAGGAAAGGTTCAGTTTTAACATTTTTTTCCTCCTAAAAGATGACAAAATAGAGTATCACATTTACGAGGAATCTCTAAATTCCGAAAGATACCTTTAAATTCTAAAATCAGGTGTGAACGAGTTTCTGGACAATCTATCATTAGAAGAGTATCGTAACTGTTGGTTTCAACTGGACGGGGCACCAGCCCATTGCACTGGGACAGTAACAAGACAGTTGTTTCAAATTTTCGACGATCGTTGGCTAAGACATTTGGGACCGTGGGATTGGCCTGCTAGATCGCCCGATCTCACGCCACTTGATTTCTACTTGTGAGGTGATTTGAAAAGAAAAGTATACAGGACACCAGTACAAAGCAAACAAGACCTTCGCCAACGAGTGATCACTTACATTGGACAACTTGATGCCAGTGAAATAAGGAAGGCCACAACTGAATCTCCGAGTATACGGATTGAAAAATGTTTAGAAGTCAACTGTCGTCGTTTCGAACATTTATTAAAAAAATCTTGAACCTTTTTATGATATGCTTTTGTCTTGTATTGTTATTGGCTATTTCACTGTATTCATGTTATTTGTCCCTACTGAAATTAGTTTTCTTTTCAGTTTTGATCCATAATTAACAAAATTATTTTGTAATCGTACAAACTTTCTCTCGTTGATTAGTTGTTGATCGGGAAACATTTCGTTGAACCTTCTGCATGTTCTTGCTATAATTTGGTTACATTGTCCATGAAGAATAAACAATTTCATCAAAATTTCATTTCAATAGTTATTTCCCTCCATTTTTATTCTTTTTAGGTCGCTTTCTTTACTAAAAGTTAAAAACTATCAAATTTTTTATTATTGATGCACTAACTATCAAATTTTCATAAAGATATGTTTCATCTCGGGATTTCATGGCTATCTAAGACAAATATGCCAAAATAATCCGATTTTTACAAAAACTTGCTTTTATTTCGACATCTTAACTATTTAGGTATAGGAACATGATATAACATTTGGAAGGGACATTAATTTTCTTGTAGGATATTTAATAATATACAGGGTGTTCTATTTGAAAAAATGCACTTTTCACCATTTTTGTATCAAGCGGTAAAATGACGAATTTTGAACGACCCTGTATAACACAGAACAAATTTCTTTATGCATAACTAATACACAGGACAAGGTAAACTACATCCAAAATTTCAGCTGTCTACGAATCCAAATACCGCAGTAATAAACATTTAATTAGAGCTATGTTTTGAACAAAAAATATGGAAAAACCGCTAGAGATAGGTATAGGAACGTATTATACAAAAATAATTAGAAATCAATAATGAAGCGGAAAATGCAATTATATACAGGGTGTTCTATTTAAAATATCAAATTTGTTGCTACTTTTTTGTATAAGCGGCAACGCTGCGTTGTTGAATGTATTTTAGATCGATAGAGCAAAGCCAATTACCCAAGTTGCCAAATTTTCAGTAATTTTCTATGTCCGGTTTTCCGTAAACGTCTAACCTTCCATCGACCGTGAGACACCCTGTATACTTAATAATAAACAAATACTTTAAAACGCAGAATATAAATTTTTCTTTACTAACCGACCACCCCTGTTAACCGATTAACATTTGATTCCCGGAGGGTACTATTATTCAATAATGCATCATCTTAAATTTCCAAAATTCCGCTTTAATATCGTATTTCTTCTTTCTTATTTTTGCAGCCCGGAAAATAAGAAATAAAAACTTAGTTCTTAACTGTTTTTATAGCATTAAAAACCATAAAATTTATTAAATTTCTGAGTTAAAAATTCTTTAAAAGCTATTACTGGATATATGCTTTCATAGACCGGAGAAAGCTAGAGCAAAATATGAGGAAATTGAAAAAGTAATAAATTTTATAAAAGCTTGAAGTGAAAGGAAAATGTTTTATTATATACTTCAATAATAAAATTAAACTCTATACTATGATTGATAGCACAGAAATAGCATCGCCATCAATGTTTTTTTTTGTAATATGGGATTATTACTTTTTCTTTTGCAATATTTCACATGGGAAGTCGCTACAAAGTCGCATCTCGGCTTCACAAAACATATGTTATTAAGAAAAAGTGGTAAAATATATGGTCTCGTTAAATTTGTTTTAAGGACCTAAAAATTCGAAAACTTGCTGTTATTTTTAAAAAATATTCCCTTTTTAAAGAGACCAAATAGTATAGCCAATTTAAAAAATTATTGTTGAGCAAAGATGTGACTCCAATTGAAGTATACTGGAATGCTTTTTTCTCTACAAATCTTAAGAAAATAAAAGGGATACGGTAGATATAATAAAATTACAAAGGTATCCTTCAAAACATGTAGCTTCTCAAAAACAGTAAAATTCAGGATAAATTAAAGAACAAATTGTTGATTCAAAATGTCACTTTCATAAGAAATAAACTAGAATTCGCTTACTTTCTTCAAAGGGTGGTTAAAATAAAGCATCATTTGTTGTTCCTGGTATAGGTATAATACCACATGCACATTTAATTTCTTTGTCAATCAAAAAGAAGGTAAAATACTTGATAAATGCATCTACAATTCAACGAGAACTTCATTAAAACTGGTCTGGTAGGATTTATAATTAAAGTTTACACATAGCAAAATATTATTTAATGCTGACAGTTCCAACGCTGCCGCTGTTGCAAAGTACTTTTTCAGGGTAGGTAAATTAACTATTAATCTAAGTTTTTAATTTAATCCAGGAAAAAAAGGGGTTGTTTACAGACTGAATTTGAAAATGTTATTTTATAATTACGATCTATCTCGGTATAAACTTTGAGGGAAATATTTATTTACCATTAAAAGTTGTTAAACATTTACGACAGGAAATGCATGTATTCGAGAGCGGTATGTAAACAGGGTGTTCCAAAACAACATGAATATATTTTAAGAAGCGATTTTATGAAGAATATTTAATATACTGTGGCTTAAAATACTTTGTTTTTAATATAGGCTCCATGTACAATGTATAGGGTGTTAACACTTGAACTGTAAAGATGGCTTTCTCTGAATATGAAACAATAGATCGATAAAAGTAAACAAAAAAATAGTTCCATTTTCGGTTATCATACCGAGAGTCGTCTATGGATCTGTGGTTTGATGGCCTGGAGTGGAAAAGGTCACCGTGCGCGCCAAACTGGCAAAAGTGCAGAGGCTTGCAGGCATAACCGAAGCCATGAGAACTACGCCCACGGTTGCATTGGGTGTCCTGCTGGGGCTGACGAGCCTCCCTATCTGGATTCTGGAAGGAGGCAATGGCGTCATACCTAAGAATGTGGGCCACTGGATGCGGGAAAGGAGTGAGCGACTTAGGTCACACTAGGATAGCTCCAAAGGTCGAAAAGGAAATCACAATACTTTCATTTAGAGCAACGCCAGTGAAGGGAGTGCTGAGGCTAAACAGGAAGTTCACTCTCACGATCCCTGGTAGGGAACAATGGGAAGAAGAGCAGGTGAAGTTTCCTGATGATGCTGTGGTATGTTACACCGATGGGTCGCGCATGGCGGGAACTGAATCATTAAGGGCGGGAGTATACTTGGAAAACATTAATATCAGAAGAAGCTACACACTGGGAAGGTTCGCAACGGTTTCCAAGCAGAGGTATATGCCACCCTCTTGGTGGCAAGTATGAGGGAAGTCATGGACTGTCAAGAGCGGACTGTATATATCTGCTCTGATAGCCAAGCCGCCCTCAAGGCAGTTTGCCAGCCCAGAAGCAGTTCGACCCTCGTGCAGGAGTGTGCGGACGCACTTGGGAGGCTCACAGAACGGAAACAGGTATTCTTGGTCTGAGTCCCCAGACATTTCGTAGTGCATGACAACGAGACGGCCGACGAGCTCGCCAGACTTGGAGCCGGAGTTCCCTATCTAGGACCCCATCCAGCAATAGGCATATTAAAATAGCAGGTAGGGACAGCCCTGAGAGAATGGGCCGCCAACATTCTTAACAGAAGTAGGCGTAGTCGACTTTTTAAAAATGACATTTTTGAACTTTGACAGTTTCTAACTTTCTAACGGTATATCTTAGAGCAAAACGGCTTACATGCCTCTATCTTAATTTTTTATTATCTTTCCGGTTTTCGAGTAACATCCCTCTATACCCACAAAATATTTAAATTTTTTGGGGGTGATTTCGTTCAGTAAACTGATCATCGCAAACAACCTCCAAAGGGTCGCGTTAAATAATTTCTTAAATATTTCATACACTCGTGTCAAAAAAAGTTAAACAAATTGGATCGAATATTTTGTTTGAATCAAACTAATAAAGCTCCTTTTTCAAGTCAGAGAATCACAAAGCCGATAAAATATCTACTCTGATAAGCTTGCTTAACAATTTGTAACCGAAACGTGAGGGAATTTCTGGATAGATCGTATGCCATAAATAAAGTAAATCTAATTATCAGGAAATGAAATTGGTTGTGGTTAAATATACTGTTACGTGGAAATTATGCAGAGGAAGACATTTATTCCGTCTAGAACATATTTATGTTTTCTTAGAGACGTTTTAATGGGAAAATGTATTCTGGCGTGTTCATCAACAACGATGTCTTTCTGAAACTGTCATTAAATTGACATTTTTTCCAGACTCTAAATTCTGGTGTTTATTTTTTTTATTATTATTTTTTTTAGGGGTAAATATTTCTTTGTTTATTAGTGGCTGTTTTAAAGCAAAAAAGTTTACCTGACTTGTTTTCGACCGATGTGTACCCTTTTCGAGTAAAAAAATTACATTAATATTTAATAACAATAAACGTCTTTATTTTTTAAAATATTAAAATACAAAATTGGTAAAATTTTTCCCTCATTTCGAAACAGGGTATACCGGTATAGTTCGCCATATGGTTCTATAGCTACAATGCCTGAAGAGGCAGGGCGGTAAAATGCATAAAAAGAGTTGCTTTGACAGTGGCAGTATAAGCGTGCGTAATAATTTTTTAAAAATTATTTTAGTCTTAAATTGCGTAAAATATAAAAACAAATACCTACTGATTTATTGGTAATTGCTGCCCTAGCTTTACTACTAATACCTTAAGCTTTTATATATTTATTCCTATTACGAACATCAGCGTTTAAATATGATTAATTATAAATTAAGTATAATAATTTTAAACTTCGGCAATGCCTGTATAATTTCTGAAAGTGTCTAGTTGTGCCTTGTATCCCCACTAATTAAATATCATATACGATAAAAAAAGACAAAACCATTAGTAAGGGACAGAAATCCCCGCTGATTGCTTGATTTGGGTGTGGGTTTCCAAATTTACCATATTACACACACATAATATGTTTCATCCTTAATGCTTTAAGTATATAATAAATTATATTAAGCGATTATAATTTGCAATGTATAGGGGAAAAATCAACGTGATATTTGTTACAAGACATACACTATAGAAGGATATGCATACGTCTTATACAAATTAACATTTTATGGAGAAGACACATGTATGTGAAAAGTATAATATTTTGTTCTGTGGTCGAACCTACCATTATTGGTACAGTGGTCTACGTTCTAAACCATCACGCCACGCTGTTGGTTAAATTGTTAGTGAATTAGATAGGTACTAGAATTTACAGCGCGATATTATTACAGTGCAGGTTCCTTGCTGGTGCGTCATTACTCCCACGTGACCATGTGAATCTAATCAAAATTACGAGGTTCAAAAGCCAATAATATATAGTTTATAAACGTCAAAATTTTCATGGCTAGCGTTCGGACTTGAATTTCAAGGCACAAAAGCGTTTAGAAACAAATTAAAGTTGACAGATTAAAATGATGACTTTGACATCAAAGAACAACTCTACAAATATCTTTTGACTCTGTAAATAACGTTGCTTTGAATTCGACATGTGTTGCATAAACCCGGAGACGCTCTATTATGGTTTTGCTTACCTTTGAGGCTATAATAAACAAAGATGGGGAGTTGGAAATCACGTTGTCTCTTGAACACCCTGTATATCAAGAACGGGGAAACTCCGGACACACGTTCATATGCACTTTTTCTCTTAGAATATCATAGGGAATCACCCTCTTAAGTTACGTACCATACCTCTGAAACATCCTGTATATCATGATTTTTGGATCTTATTAAATTCTGTAAACCATGCTTATCCTTAAATGTTTCTAAGCGCTGGAGCAGTCAATCATTCTATAAATCGTGCAATAATTCCCTCTTTAAATAAGTGACTAGGTTTTCTATTAAGTAATATTTTGTGATATAAGCATAATGCATAAAATGTTTTTCTAGTTGCCATATGAAGCCAGCCGAACTCAAGGCATTTATAACTTATATGCTCAAGTTTTCGAATTTCGAAAATAAGAAGAGCCCACGCGTTTGAACTCTTTGCATTTAGGCGGAGTTATTAACATCCAGATATGGACTAAATACGAGTGAACAATTAAATTGTGATAACACTAGGGTTTCATAGTTCTTTCTTTTTGCGTTTTGGATCAGATAGTGGCGATGTGGAAACAGAAGGTGTAGAGCCCGATCTGCCGTTTGTAGATTTTTATTAGAATTCTGACAAAACCTCAAAGATCTATAAATAATTAAGCTTAGAGTTTTAGCGTTGTTTGGAACTGCAACTACTCAAAAACCATGCATTGACCGAAAAAAAGTCAAGGAGACTTTTTTGCTTAGAAAACACCACTAATAAACAAAAATATATCTACTTCGGAATAAACCAGAGGAGTACCATTTTATATTATGGAGACGAATGCAACTGGTGGAATAGAAATGACTCTGCTTAGTCACAGAAACACCTTTTTATGTCATACTAATGTGCGGCAAAATTATATCCAGTATATTTTAAAGCAGTTTCGAATTATTTAAGAATAGCCTACTTAATATACTTTAATATTTAAGGAAATCTTTTCTCTTAAAATATCAAAGTTAAACTGTACATTCCGAGTTTCATTATTTTTTGTTTAGTCCGTCGCGTGAGGCTAGCCCTACGAAGTATGAAGAAAAAGGGGAAGTAAAAGCCATAAATATGGATTCCTGAGCAGCGTATTATAGACATACATATAACTTCTCTGATTCTTTTATTATAGATTTAGGTTTTATTAAAAGAAATACGGAATTATATGAAAATAAAATATACAAAACGCAGTAGCTCGCTTGAGACGTCTCTAAATTCATGAACGGGAAAAAATTACAACGCGTAACGCGGGTACAAATTTATCTTAAAATTCGCATTTAGACTGCTACGCTACTGACGATTACTGACGAACAATCAGCATGCGCCTAGATAAGTCAGACGCTTGTCAGTTGCACAGCACACCAAATAGTTTTTGATTATGAGTAAATATCAATCTAATCAAAATACGAGGTTCAAAAAGTCAAAAGAAAGTCTAAGTTCATAAACGTCGAAGTTTTCGTGGCTAGCGTTCGGACTTAATAATGATAACAAATATCCCTAATTACTTACTGCCAACACAAAAGTACGATAAGAATGGCTCTGAAAAGAACAGTTTACGGGATTAAACTGAATCTGAAGGCACAAGAGCGTTTAAAAACAAATTAAAGTTGACAGATCGGACTTTGACATTAATGGACAACTCTCCAAATATCTTTTGTCTCTGTCTAGCACGTTACTTTGACTTCGAGACGTATTGCATAACCCCGGAGACGCTCTATTATGTTTGTATTCACTTTTAACGCTATAATAAATAAAGATGGGGTGTTGTAAATCACGTTGTCTCTTACTCGTTTATCCATGAACCACCGTTTCGACTATACGTAACATTAAACAACCAATAAATGTAAAATTAATGTCTTTTAAATCGTACATCAAAAAGACGCTTCTGCCAGTTTATTGAGGAATTTCTTCCCAACTGTAATTAAAATTTCCTTTCGATTCAAAAGTTTTCTGTTAAATTGCTTGTTCACTCGATCAACTTTCTGTGACTGTCTTTCTAATACATTTTAGCTGATGGGTAAAAAAGTTTTATTAGTAAACATTTTTCTTTTCGTGAAAAAATTTCTTTTTATTATTTATAAGTATAAGATGTAATTAATGGTGCAATAGCGCAAGTTCATTATTTTAATCGCCTTCCCTTTCTTTTGTTTTGAAATGGTTTACAATTAACAGCGCCCAGGGGATTCACGGCGAGGTCGCTAAACTAATGGATGGTAGAGCAGTTTTAATGTTTTTGTTACCTCCTTATATACAGCTAACATACTTTTCTTGCTGAATGAGCATCATAGGCCTAATGAATTAATATTATCTACCTTCATGTGCAAACATTGTTTTCTTACTTATTAAGACCAAATTTATAGCTGTAAATGGGTGTCGTTTGACTTTTTTAGCGGTACTTAAGTAGAAATTAACAATCCTTCATATTGAGGAAACTATTTAGTTGTAACATTGTTGTTTTGCAAATAAAACAATCAAGTCTTCCTCAACAAAATTTTTAATGTCAAATAATAATACTCTTCCCTACATGTTTCGAGCGTCTAAACGTCCATCTTCAGGGGATACTAAAAGGAATTTCAATATGGTAAAACGACCAGTTAAGTTGGAATAAATAATGACTTACTTAAAATCGAGTTAAATAAAATTAATTCGAGTTGCCTCAAATTAATGATTGCAACTGAAAGTGAGTGAGAACTTCAAAATATGTTTTGGAAAACGGAGTGCACTTGCAAATTAAATTGTGAAAATTGTCATGTTGATTGTTTTCCAAAAAATCCGTACAACGTCAACATAAAATCGGCATATAAACAAAGAAGCACACATCGTATTGTAACAATATTATAATAGCCCTAGCAGCATATTATTTATATAATTAAACAGCCTTGACTTGGTAGGATATCACTTTTTATCTATTATTAACACATCTGATACGTACAGTTACACTTATCTGATATTCTGTAATATCCTAGTAATTTTTTTTTTTATAAAATATTTGTATAGTCCGCCTTACGAGTCTGTGGCTACTACGGCTGAGGAGACGGGGGGATAAAAGGCATAAAAAAGTAATATTTAACTGTAGCGGCTTTAGTCGTTTCATATAAATATCCTCTAAGTTAATAAACTAAGTTTAATTCCTCTTAATTTAATAATTACACCACACCACTGTCCACTCTCAGTGGCAATAGGGAAAAAAAACGCAGAGTAACACACATTTTTTAGGCATTAGTTTATTCATGTGTTCACAACAATTATTTCATCGACTTGAAGCGACCGCCGGGAAATGCGTAGGCGGGAAAAAATTCATACGCGGTCTAGTCATCATAAAATTAGGTTATTTTTAATTAAAATTTATTGGTAAACTTAGCAGACCCGGTACATGAATCTTTTGTTTATTCGCATTCCTTCCCCAGCCACAAAACCGTAAGGCGGACTATAGCAGGTATCACAATTTCTTATATCACAGACAAAGAGTAACATAACCAATAAGAGGCGAAAGAAAGCCAGCCCGGCGAAACCAAATTTTTATGCGCATGCGCGAAGTTAGTAGTATATCAGTCAAATTGGATGTGTCATATTTTGTTATCAAACACTGTCAATCGTGTTTTGACGTAAACAAAGTGATAATTTTTGTAGTTTTCTTATTTTATTTTTTTCCATCGGTGTTTTTAGTGTGTTAGGACGTATTTTTCAATAATTCCGTAAAGTTATTATTGTTTTGTGACTTGTTGGTGGTAAAAATCTATTTGTTTAAATGTCGGAAACGAAGCTTAAAGGTGGTACATCGTGTGCTTACCGTGGGTGTCCTAACAGAACTGGCAAAGGAATTTCATTTTTCAGATTTCCAACGGATAGAGGGACGTATGTTAAGAAAGAGTTAATCTATGTATATTAAATATAAGTAGTAAACATTTACACAAATTGATCATTAAAAAAAATTCTTTTAAATAGACAATGAATAAAAACAAGATTACCAACCAAACCAACAATTTTATATTAAAGTAAAGCTGGGTTTACGCAACATTAGTTTATCGTATTTAATTTTGTGGTAGTTTGTTTTCTTTAATGATCTTAAAGTGAACTGGAAGTCGGCATGCTTTTTTACGTGCATAAGGACTAGGCATTTAGCTATACGAATAAGATAAAAGAGAGTTACACAAAACAGGCATGTTTCAATACTATTTGCATTAAAAGATATTGAATATTTAATTAATTTAATCATATTTTTAGATGTAAAGCCTGGCTTATTGCCTGTAACAGGACCGATTTTTTTCCCGTGTAGACCGTATTCGGATATAAATTTTTATCCTATAAATGTGTCCTATTTTTTACTGTGTAGCTGGTGGTATCAAGGTCACAGAATTTGGGTACATGAACATCAAAGAAGCCGACAAAGCTTTCGCCTCTTATTAGTTGGGTTACTCTTTGTCACAGATATCAGCCAATATGAACAAAAAACAAACGTAAAAAAATATAAACCTAAACCGAGCTACAGCAAATCAGACCTGCCAGAGATCTTTAAAAAATTCCTGCACAAAGTAATATGCCTTTTATTTAAGCATTGAAATACTACTGTCTTGACTTTACTATAAGACAGGTTTATTGCGCTTTCTGGGAAACTATTAAATATTTTTATGACCAAGTACGTTACATTTTTCTGTATTGAGGCGAAGTTATATTTTTCAGTAAGTAAATCTGCTTTATTCCTAGTCAAATAGTTCTGCTTGTTGATTGCATTCTCAAACAAATCCCTATTACCATGTACAAAAAGAAAATAATCTAATATATTATACATACTCACTAAAGTAAACGATTCTTAAGCTACGTGTCTGCCATGCGACGCTCTTTGATTCATATGGATTATTATATAACTTAACTACTAATTCATGCGTTTAATGGGTAGAACGCCGTATTTGATATTTTTCAAGGGAGTTATCTGATAATTCTGTGTGGATACGAGTATGGTTTAAGAAAATTTGTTCTCAAAAGAAATATTATTATTATTAGCCTTAAAAATAGTTTACGTTTAATACTAGTGTTAATAATTTCTTACTAATAAAAACCGGCTTACCACTTTCAAGCTGGTTCATACCGAAAATAGACCTAATACATCTCTTCTGTAGTATCAAAATGTTCTATACTTCTGTGGAATTAGCCCAAAATATAAGACCATATCGT
Organism: Polydrusus tereticollis; assembly: GCA_963920685.1. Lineage (NCBI taxonomy): Eukaryota > Metazoa > Arthropoda > Insecta > Coleoptera > Curculionidae > Polydrusus > Polydrusus tereticollis. The sequence continues at coordinate 38,013,382 of OY987326.1, read as the reverse complement.
ATTCTAGGCAGATATCGCAGAATCAGTGCCAACATTCTTAGTTGTTATTCTCAATGCGTAACAATACCTAGACACACTCACTGCAACATTCTCCGCATGCACCCTCCAATCCAATCTCCTATCAATTTCAACACCAAGAAATAAAACATGTTTTGTCGCTTGGATTTCATTATTTTTGTATGAAAAAGTAAAGGCATTGTCTGCTCGTTTGGCAAAGACGAGACACTATGTTTTTGAGACATTTAAGCGCAGGTCATGGGCTGCAAAGTATCTATCCAGAACATGCCATGTTTAACGCACACTCATTTGCATTACCTCTGAGTCCTGCAACATTCTCCGCATGCACCCTCCAATCCAATCTCCTATCAATTTCAACACCAAGAAATAAAACATGTTTTGTCGCTTGGATTTCATTATTTTTGTATGAAAAAGTAAAGGCATTGTCTGCTCGTTTGGCAAAGACGAGACACTATGTTTTTGAGACATTTAAGCGCAGGTCATGGGCTGCAAAGTATCTATCCAGAACATGCCATGTTTAACGCACACTCATTTGCATTACCTCTGATTGAAAATCAAGGTAGAATCATCAGCATATAAAACTGTATACTGACCTGTAATATCAGAGAGTTCATTGGTATATAAAATATACAGTAAAGGGCCCAATAAAAAACCCTGAGGTACTCCTTTAGTATTTTTTACTTCATTTGAAGTTATCAGTCACAATGTTTTGTGATTTACACTATCAAAAGCTTTAGGTAGGTCAATGCACGTAGCCATGGTTAGTCTCTTATTATTTAGTGAGGCCAGTACGTTCGATATTGCCTGATAAATTGCTCTTATGGTAGATTTTCCCCTCCTAAAAATATTCTGATTATTAGTAATTATTGGTGTTTCTCCAAAAAGACAGTGAAGCGGTTATAAATTGTTTTTCAAATACTTTATCAATGTTAGATAGGAGAGATATGGGTCTGTAATTTTTATCATCAATTTCATCTTCTTGATGTATAGTTTTGACAAGTGCATTTTTCAGGATAACGGGATAGACGCCAGTTTTAAAATAAAGGTCAATTATATAAGTAAATGGTTCGGATATAGAGTAAGCAATCTCCTTAAGAATTTTCACTGAAATGTTATCATCATTACCAATTCGTGTCTTATTTTTTAGACTTAAAATTTCTTTATGAATTTCACGTGTTCACTAGTTGGTCTAACGTAAACATATCGCTGGAGGAACTGGAGGATGGAGAAGAATAATTGTTTGATGAACTAATTTTCGACAAGAATCCACAAAATAACTGTTTAAGGTGTTAACTATTTTAAAATGATGAAAAAAATGAGAGTTGTTGGTAATATTTTTTACAAAATGTCAAGTTGCCTTAACCTTATTTTCAGACTCATTTAGAAAATTCTTGTCTGTCATTACTCTTGCTTCCTTTGGTACCTTTTTCAGAACTTTCTTAAGGAAATTATCCGATACCACTCCCTTTATTCTTTTAAAATAAAGGATCTGTTTATGCCTACAAGAAGTTTTTATACCCGTTGTGATCTAATGATTTGATTGATTTGAAGTATATTCTTTTGCAACAAAAATGGTAGTTGTGAATAAGAGTTAAAAACAAAGAATATTTATCATTCACTGAAGCTGCATCACACCTGGATACTAATCTATTGTGCTCACTTCCTGTTTGGAAGACAATATTTGCTAGTTGGAAAAACTCTACTATACATACAATACATACAAGCAACTGGAGATAGTAGATATAAAAATATGTCTTTTGAGCCAAATTTGCTCAAGTAAAATGTTAGAGGTTAAAGAGATACAGGGTGTTGAAAGTGAAAATTAATTTTCGAAAAATGATGATAATTTTGAAACGGTTTAAGATATTGAATTCAAAATCGGTATAACTAGGTTTTCGAGAGTGAGAAATTCGAATTTGGTGTTAATTTCAAGATACTCCCTAGAGGGCGCTTGCTACGTGCTTCATGTTGAACTTATTCATCCATATTTTTTTTAACCGTGCAGTTACTAGTATTTATACTTTAAGCTATAAAAGAACCTACCTTTTTACGTAAAAAAGGTACTCTTGGTCGATCTCGATATCTCAAGCCGTTACCCAGATTCTAGCGTCTGAATGTTCCATTGCACATTCTGTTGATTGCTGAGAAATATTTAATTCACAAAGTGTGCCTTGCATTTTGACAAAATTTGTTGCGGTGAAAACTGTCATTATTTTTTACTTTTCCCGTCAAAGGTTCGTAAATAAAACGTTTTTGCAATATCCAAGTACTGTAATCTTTTCAAATAAAAATGCCCAGGCTTAATAAGTTTTCTAACCGTGATTTACGTGATATGGTCTGCGTTTATGCACAAGAGAATTATAATAGTCGTGCTGCACTTAGAAGGTATGTAGAACTCTACCCAACCAGAATCATTCCAGACCTAAAAATATTTAAAATAATATTCAAGCAGTTAGGTGAAACAGGTTCGTTTTATGTCAAAAATCCTGGTGGACGACCGAAAACTATAATGGTCGAACAAGAAGAAGAGATCTTGGTTCGTATCGCGGAAAATCCTGAATTAAGCACTAGGCGTTTGGAAGCTTCTACAGGAATAGGTAAATCGACCGTCTCAGAAGTCATCAATGCAGAAAATTTATTTCCTTACCATTTTACGCCCGTTCAAAATTTACTGCCAGGAGATTTGCCAGTCAGATCAGAATTCTGTCAAAATCTACTAAATAAGAATAATGAAGATACCATGGTTCCTGAGAAAAATATTATTTACTGACGAGGCAACTTTTACAAGACGCGGAATTTTTAACTGGAAAAATAATCATCACTATGCTTTGGAAAATCCACGACTACCCAAAGAAAGACATTTTCAGCACGAGTTTTCGATAAATATTTGGTGCGGCATTATCGACAATTTCTTGATCGGCCCATATCAGCTTCCGCAGAGACTTAATGGAGAACAATATTTGCAGTTTTTAGAAAACGATTTACCTTACCTTCTGGATGATATACCTCTGAACATAAGACACAATATGTGGTACATGCAAGATGGTGCCCCAGCACACTTTGCAGTTCCTGTTCGAAATCATTTAAATCAGCGTTTTCCACATCGGTGGATTGGTCGCGGTAGCGAATTTCCTTGGCCACCGCGTAGCCCAGATATTAACCCGTTAGATTTTTATCTGTGGGGTCACATGACGGATTTGGTATATGGTGATGAATCCAATACACGGGAAGAACTTGAACTAAAAATTCAAGAAGCCGCCATTGTTATAGGAGATAATCAAAATATCTTCCTGAATGTGAGACGTCATTTGTTAAAAAGCTTAAGAAAATGTATTGAAGTAAACGGTGGACACTTTCAACATTTACTAAAGTGAATTAAAACAAATTTTTAATAGTTTCCAATATTTTAATTTTGTTTTTTTTTCTGCCTTTTTATCATCAAGTCCTAGAATCTGGGTAACGGCTTGAGATATCGAGATCGACCAAGAGTACCTTTTTTACGTAAAAAGGTAGGTTCTTTTATAGCTTAAAGTATAAATACTAGTAACTGCACGGTTAAAAAAAATATGGATGAATTAGTTCAACATGAAGCACGTAGCAAGCGCCCTCTAGGGAGTATCTTGAAATTAATACCAAATTCGAATTTCTCACTCTCGAAAACCTAGTTATACCGATTTTGAATTCGATATCTTAAACCGTTTCAAAATTATCATCATTTTTCGAAAATTAATTTTCACTTTCAACACCCTGTATCTCTTTAACCTCTAACATTTTACTTGAGCAAACTTGGCTCAAAAGACACATTTTTATATCTACTATCTCCAGTTGCTCTATGGCCCATAAGTTACCGGACACCCTGTATATCATCGTTTTATTATCAGCACATTAACCTCTAAATTTGATAACTTATACATGATGGTCAAAGAGGGCTAAGTTGAAAATATAACTTGAAAATTCTTGCCCAAAATTACAAAATGTGTTATCTAGTAAAGTAGAATATCCTTTTGTTTCACGTATGGCTTTGAAACTGCATTGATTTACGTTATAGATATTGAATCCAATATTCGATGAACACGGTCATTATGAAGTTAAAAAAAAATTAACATTAAAGTCACCTGCCAACATGATCTTATATTTTTAGTATCCACTATATACAAACTATAACACACAAAAATGTGGAATGCACCAATTCCTCGACGATATAGGCACATTATCACAATCTTTATGGACTCATTCACAGTAGCAATAACCTCGATGTCTCCCTTAATGCCCATATCACAGATAGTCTGTTCATCCCTAAAGGTACTGTTTTGGTCACAATAGAGACACACACCTCCATGTTTCATGTCACTTCTTGCATATACAGAGACCAGTCTATATCCCTCAAATTTTATAAACGATACTTCATTGTGTTCAAGCCAGTGTTGGCTGAAAAGAAGCAGTTGTGGTTTACACACCAAACTTTCTAGGAAACCAGTAATATCTAACGTTTTATTAACTGTATATTTTGGTGCATAAAACTTTAAATATCCTTGCTATTATTGCTGTCAGAGATTGTACTCTAGGATTGCTATTTTTTAAAAGTACTGTACTGGATGTTGATTTAATATCATAGACCTCGTGCTTAGTGTCAAGTTGCAGCTTAAACTTTTGAGTGCTCAATTTGCAATTTATGCGTTCGTACGCGGTTTGGTCATAATCTTTGGTTTTGTGACCAGTTTTTCCACAACATCCACAAGATTTTCGGTTCTTGCATTCTTTTGCCATATGATTATATTGGTTGCGGTTGTAGCAGCGCATCACACTTATATACTCATAATATTTACGTGATCTGATGCCCAAAAATAATCTACTTTCAGGATCACAGATGATATGATCAAATGTGTCCGCATCACATTCAATAATAGCAAAATATGCGTTGAACATTTTCTTTAAGACCACCAGCTTGACATCACTTAAGTTTTCCAATCAGTTCTTCTTTATTATAATTTTCTTTAATGCCTTCTATTTTTAAACGAGCTTATTTCTTAGTGAGAATAGTAGCAAGATAGTTTTGTCTGATTTGATGCTGTTAATATAAATCATAAGGAATAAATTACTTCGCTGGGAAACCCCCGAAGTCGACCGAAATGATTCGGAGTGATACCCGTTCACAACAACTATCTGCATCTGGTCACAAATGTAGGACGAAATACATTTCAACATCAAGTCGCTCCATTAACACCCCATGACTAATTTTGTCGAAAGCTTTGCTATAATCAGTGTATAGGGCATCAACCTATTTTTGACTCTCCATAGCTGAACAAACACTCTGAGAATAACATAACAGATTTGTCTCCAACTCTCCAAAGATCTTTTGGGAAAGAAGCCATGCTGCTGTTCAAAAATAGTATTTTTTACAGTAGAGAACAGTCTTCCGTACCCAATTCATTCTAGATTTTTTGCAAATATACTGATTTTACTAACTGGTCGGTGATTGGAAATAAAACTTCTTTCCCCACTCTTAAATATTGCTACTATAATGTCTTACGTTTTAGAGGAAAGCATCTATCCTTTAGAGACAAATTTTAAACAATATAAAGTGGCTTGGCGAGGTTGCGTCTGCAGTATTTTATAAACAAAGGCGGCACTTCATCGGGCCCAGCACTTTTTTTAATGTCCAATGTACTTATAAGTTCACTAACTTCATTTTCAGAAACTGAACTTCTGTCATTTGTAGTATCACTCACAGAACATGATAGCTTTTTTCCTATATTATCTGTCGCATACATTTGCATTGTTTTCTTGTTATTACTTTATAGTATTACAATCCCTGATATATTTTTTATTTGCGTTTGAATAAAATATTTGCGTTTCTACAGTTACCTAATAAATGTCGATTAATGATTTTCCACTAAGTGTGTTCTCTTACCCGCCTTTATCCTACAATATAAAACGGAGAACCAAGTACATATTATTACAGCTTGTTAACGGAATTTCGTAAACTTTTGGGATACATATTCACAAAACATTCCATCGATTTGAATAAGCCTCTTAAGAACTTTAAACCTGTTATATGTCAAGAAAAGATAATTCTTAAGAACTTTTAACTACAATTTAAATTATATTTAATTAGCTGCTAAAAACATTATTATGTTGATTATATGTAAATGTATACGTTATATTTTTCCTCAAGGTGTATTTACTTTCAGCCATTAGATAGAGACCCTCCAGAGGGCCGACCATTATGGCGCTTTACCGTTTTTGCTCAAGACGAAGGGGGACAAGGACTAGTTGGTTACGCAGACGTTCAAGTTGTTCTCAAGGATATAAATGATAACCATCCTGTTTTTCAACAGAAGGTTTGTTTCGGAAATGTTACAGAAAATGGGACTGCTGGAATGTATGTCATGACAGCTACGGCAATAGATAACGATGACGCAACAGACGGCAAGTATTTATTTTTTATAAATAATACAGTAAGAACGCCCTCACAAAATATAGTCTTAGGCTGTAATATCACTAACCCATAAAGATTGATGTTACAAGTGGGTTAATGTGGTCGAATTGGCGCTCCTGAATTTAAAAAAAAATATATGTTTATTTAACTCCTTTAACCACCTTTTTTTTTTACCCTCTATGCAATTTTTTAACATTTTTAGCTTACTAAAATATCATACCAACGAGGCCACCGTTACAGGAAGAGTAAAAAATAAGATGTATAAACTTTACAAAAGTCTGCTTCCATTCATACATAATTTTTAATAATAAATTCAAAAAAATCTCTTACTGGCATCCCTTCTTTAAGCTCATGTTTCATTAAAAAAAAAACATGTGCGAAACTGATTTACTTAGCGATTGACCAAATATTTAGATATTTCTTAGTCAATGCTTCACTTCTCTGTAAAATTGCTTCTATTGAGCTTAAGATTAAGTATCGTGGTTCCAAAAAATCAATAGTTTGTGTTACAGTGAACATGGCCGCGCAACTTCTAGTAATCTGGTTGCAGATTATATCAGTAACAAAGTAATACACATTAACCTTTTTTTTTTCTTACATTTGGCGGTACTAATGTTGTCTGATTGTCAGGTTATCAACATTTTAGTAGGAGTGCAACGGTGTATTTGTTAATGATATTATATCATTTAGCTTTTATGTCCTGGGCCCCGCACCTGTTGACAATTGGCTTTTTCAGAAGTCCACCCATCTTATACAGGGTGTCCGGAAAATACGTGTACAACGTTTGACGACAGACTCTTGACGTCAAAATAGGTCGATCTAAGCCGACTTAGTTATATTCAAAATTGTCTCGTTTAGCCGGTAAAGGGCGCCAAAAATTTGTAAAATATTGGTTTTCGTAAATTACGTGAAAACCTGGTAATCGATTTTAATGATTTTTAGTATGTAGACTAATACTATAAAATGACGTTTTCTAGTAGTATGATCATCGACTGTAAATAAGTGGAAGTGTTATAAAAGTGATATAATACGTCAACATCTCTCCTGATTTTTTATATCAACGGCGGCGTTATGACAACCCAGATATTTTTACCGAGTGACTGGATGTAGTTGGATGAGCTGTTTTGCCAGAAAAAAAATATTTACAATTGCCTGCATGCATCACTTATTAACATTAGTAATAAAATTAAAATTAAATTACCCCGTAACAATAATTTTTTTAGTGAACTTGTTGCTATGGCATTTAATAATTTGACAATTATTGACAAATTGTCACCAGTCTATGAAATTGACTAAAGTACACGACCAACATTCTTGAATTACAAGTTAATTTTACCATTAAACATGGAAAATTATACGAACTCTGAGAAGGTTGACATGCTCCTGGTATACCGGTTTTGTCAAGGAAATGGGCGTCAGAGTGTGGGGGTTTACATGGAGAGATTTCCTAACCGTCGAACACCAAACCAACAAACATTTGCCAATATCGAGCGTCATCTTCGGAAAACGGGTAGCTTTGAGAAAAAGTTTGAAGGCAGGGATCGTATGGGAACAACTCGAACTGTGGAAACAGAAGAGCACATTCTGGAAAGAGTTGAAGAAGAACCAAGTACCAGTACCCGTCGCTTAGAACGTGAGTTACATGTTCATAAAACGATTGTCAATGAGGTTTTAAAAGAACAGTTGTTACATCTATATCACGTGCAAAAAGCCCAGTAACTTTTACCGACTGATCCCTCCATGCGGCTTAATTTTCTCAATTTATTAAAAACAAAAGAATCCGTGATCCAAATTTTTGTAGAAAAATATTGTTTCCTGACGAGGCGTGCTTTACAAGACCTGGAGTGACCAATCTGCACAACAAACATATTTATTCCGATGAAAATCCACATGACATTAAAGTTGCACATCATCAGCATCAATTTAAATTAAATGTTTGGGCACTTGGGCAGGTATTATTGATCGCTACCTGATTGGTCCTATTGTTATTCCAGACAGGTTAGATGGAAATATTTATTTAAATTTTCTGCAAGACACATTGCCAATTCTTCTGGAAAATTTGCCCCTTTTTCTTCGGAGGGAAATGTGGTATGTATGCATGATGGTGCCCCGCCCCATTTTTCCGTTGCTGTTCGGCAATACTTACACCATCAATATCCCAACCGATGGATTGGAAGGGGCAATGATGCAACAGTAAAATGGCCACCACGTTCTCCGGAGTTAAATATGTGTGACTTCTTTTTGTGGGGCGCTATTAAAACAGAAGTTTACAAGAATCCGGTAAATACACGCCACGATTTATTGACGCGGATTTTAAATGCAGGCAACCATTTTAGTAACCCCGAGACATTATATAGGGTCCAATATCATTTTTAAAGGAGTGTTAATAAGTGTATTCAACAAGATGGCGGTCATTTTACACATTTGCTTAATTAATGTTTTCGTTTTACTTAGTTTCTTACAATATTTTTAATACAGACTTCCAACTTTGTTGTACTTTGTTTTATTATTACTGTTAATAATTGATGTATGCAGGTAATTGTAAACATTTTTTTCTGGCAAAACAGCTCATCCAATGAAAATATTGAAGAGGTAATATAGCTTCCAAATACAGCCAGTCACTTGACAAAAATATCTGGGTTGTCATAACGCCGTTGATATAAAAAATCAGGAGAAATGTTGAAGTATTATATCACTTTTATAACACTTCCACTTATTTACAGCCGGTGACTATACTACTAGAAAACGTCATTTTATAGTATTAGTCTACATACTAAAAATCAATAAAATCGATTAGCAGGTTTTCACGTAATTTACGAAAAACCAATTTTTTTACAAATTTTTGACGCCCTTTACCGGCTAAACGAGACAATTTTGGATATAACTAAGTCGGCTTAGATCGACCTATTTTGACGTCAGGAGTCTGTCGTCAAACGTTGCACACGTATTTTCCGGACGCCCTGTATATTGTTTATTTGACTTAAATTCTTATCCTTGTATCATCACCAACTCTAAATAGTAATGTTCTCCCTTCCAGGAGTCAATGCCAATATGCTCTACTCAATCGAAAAAAATGTAATTGAAGAAGAAACCGGCTCTTCGATTTTTGAAATCGACCCCCATTCTGGTATAATAAGGACAGCAGTGTGTTGCTTGGATCGCGAAAGAACTTCCGAGTACGTCATCCAGGTAGTCGCCACGGACGGTGGTGGATTACGAGGTACCGCGACAGCTATTATACGAGTGATAGACATAAATGATATGCCGCCATCTTTTTCCAAAGACGAATGGTTCGCAGAGGTGGACGAGACAAACGGTTTAATTATACCGGAAATGCCTATTTTAACTATAACAGTTCGAGACGATGACGAAATAAATCGCTTCTACTACAGAATCGTGGAAAATAGTGGATATGGTGCGGACAAATTTAAAATTGTGCAAGGTATTGACGGATCTGCGTCTTTATTAGTTAGTAAACCGCTAGACTATGAGGATGTGCTTCAGAGTAATGGCTTCAGGTTCCAAGTTCAGGTCTCTGATACGGAGGATCAAACAAAAAAAGATCATACCGTGTTTTCCTGGGTGATCATTAAAGTGAGAGATATTAATGACAATAGCCCTATTTTTCAGCAATCGAGTATTAATGTTTTAGTACCTGAAAATTTTGAAATTGGTAGAGTCTTAGCAACGTTCAGGGTAAGTATATTAATTCATAGTTTGAAATCTAGAGTTATTTCAATATTAGGGTTGAGCGATTACTACGATTTTTTACAGCACGATTTTAAAATCGCGTTAACCTATCGAAAGCAGAGACCCGGACCGAGATGAAATAAGGATTCCGTTCCGGTTTTGGTTTCAGATAAAATCAAGAATTTAGGTTCCGTTACAATTATTTCGATTGGGTTCATACTAACAATAACATAACGGTCGCAAAATAAAAAATTTCAATTCCGATTCAGTGGGGGTCCGAATACAACCGTTTTAGATCAATTTTTAATAGTTAAACGGACAAAGTTTTGTTAGGTTGCCGGCACTTAGAATAACTGCTTCGCCATAGTATAGGCTGGTTAGTTTATAACTGCATGGATATAATTTAAACTCCTTTTTACGAAAAAATCATCTATTAACGAAATTTCAAAAGAAAATATGAAACTTTCCAAAACTGTTAACTTGAGATAAAACCGCACTCATTTAGGATTTATATATACATTACGATGAGAAACACATGCTTGAGAGGAGAATGTGTCGTACACCGGCAGGAAGAAATTGACCTTCTTGCTTTAGAATTAAGAGAATAATAAGATGGGGAAATCGGACTCACCTAAACTAACCTTCCTACCTAAAGTTCACCGTTGGGAGACCAATTAAAATAGACTGAGGGTGTGACATAAATCATCGTGTGATACACTGCTATGACAACGTCCAGCCATGTTTTCAACATTACGAATTAGAAATTGGCACAATTGTTGAATATGCTATGAGTTTTTGCTACCGCAGCTCGGATCTGTTCTAAATAACCTAATTTGCACATCTTTACTTATATTTCGGCTGTAAAAAAGGATGTTGATCTATATGTAGACATGATGTTGAATCTTTTAGACCGTTTTTTCGGCATTTAGGAAGAAAAATATTTTTAAACTATTAATTATAAAAAGGGAATTTCTTTATTAATTTTGCCGCTTTTAGACTGCGTCTAGAATAACTTTTTTTAATTTAAAAGCATGTTTTTCAACCACTAGTTTTGATCTCGCTGCATGCAAAAAAAATTTACGGTTCTGGTCCGGGTTCCTGCTGCACAGTCACAGAACTCAAAACTGGCAAGGGGGCTGTTTCCTGCTTATCAACAGAAGTCATACGACCACGAACAATTTAGCTCTGCTAAGTTCGTGCAGACGTAAATTCTCACCGTGAAAATTAAAGAAGAGTATCTGTCCCGAAAAATCGAAAACAAAAACGTTTTAATTTTTACGGGTTAGGGTTCTGCGCCTAAAATTTGTTTGCAGGTAAAATATTTGTTTCGGTCCGGTTCTTTGCAGTTTGATGAAATAATAAAAAATAACGTCCTTAAAGTAAAAGTAATCAATCACTGTCTTGAATTATTGCTCTTGAAAGGTAACCTATACAGGTAAGAGGTAAAGGTAAACAAAACAAAGAAGTTCCTATTTAAAAAAGAATTAAATACGGTAATATCGTAAGGACCAAAAGTTTTTGTGATCGAATGTTAGTTTAGAGATGGTAGCAGGGTTGATGGCCAGTATAAGTTTATTCGACAAGGGACGACATTCAGGATATTCAAACAGAATTTCCACACATAGTCATGTAGTTCGACCAGTTGACCAGCTGAACAAGAAAAAAACACAAAAAATTTTCTCCCTAAGAGATACCAATACGATATCCAACCCTCCGGCGATTAAGTTCCTAGGCGTGTACCTAGATCCCAAACTTAGATGGGAGACCCACACTGAGAGGCTATCTGGGAGGCTCAGAAGCTGTGTTTTTCTGCTGCGGAGTCTGGCCGGTGGTGTTTCGTTCAGTACGATGATGTCCGTTATGTCATATGGTATAATGGTGTGGGGTGGCGCGGCGTCGTCGGACAGAGTCTTTCGTCTGCAGAGGAGGGCGGTGAGAGTCTTGACCGGCTTACTTTATCGTGACGATTGCAGGCATGCTTTCAGAGAACATGCCATCCTTACGCTTCCGTAGCTGTATATTTTAGAGAATCTACTCTATGTCAAGCGACGTGAGGATCAGTTTCTAACTCACGAGGATCTCCACCACCACTATACTAGAACTAATGGGAATTTAGTAGTATCCTTCTGCCGACTGGGGAGATGCCAGAGTAGACCGGAGTTCATTGCCGTTAAACTTTTCTTAAGCTTATTCAAACGAAAAGTTAAAATTCTCCTACAGAGAGAAGCGTTCCACAGTGTCCAGAATTTCCTGAAATGTGATGGCCGGGTGTTTCTCTGATGGCGTGTATTTGTGTGGCTAGATGGATAGGTGAATGTTGTTGGCCAGGTGTGACAGTGTGTCTGGTTTTGGTGTATGTCGTTCGTCTTTTTTACTGTATGTAATATTCACCTGTGTCGTAATATTTTATTATATTTTAATGTGTTTCAGTACTATACTGTATTTTAATATGTTAACGGTCTCACTGGTCCATATCTTTTTTTTGACTTGTGCAAATGTAATTTTTGACACTAATAAATGATTTGATTTGATTTGATTTGAGTTTCGCCATGTTTTTACTAGATCTGTGACTTTGTTTAAAGAAACAGGAAGTGAAAATAGAAAGCAAGTTTAAACTGTACAAAATGTAGGAAAATTAAGGTAAATTGTTGTTGAACACCCACAAACCTCTATCGGCGTTTAAGCCATCCAGTAAATGTAGTCATCGGAACCTGCAATACAATCCTTAATGCTCAGTCCAAGAATTGTTTCCAAAGGACAATCCGCAGCGAATGCAATTTTCAGAGTGGTTTTTTCGTAATTTGCATAATAATAAAAATGCCAGTAAAAAAACATTTAAAGAAACCTTTGTATTCTCGGAATAATGGGGTGTGGGCGGCCAGGGGGCACCAAATTGATTAAAAGGTGTGTGTTGAGTAGGTCGAGTCATAGTTTACCGGGGGGAAAGGACCCTTGGAAAAAAAATTATAGAGTTGTGAAGGATATAGGAAATAAAAGAATTATCAGTTTATACACGAAAAAATAAGTTTGCTCCATTAAACGTCTTACAAAACATCAGGCATACAACATCGGCGTAAAAAGAATTTCTAAATCTGTTTCTCGCAATGGTGTGTAGCCTCGAGATCAAAGATAAAAATGGGAAACCTCCGTGCACACATAAGAATACAAGAGCTTGGCGGGAGCGCGGATACAATTCTAAAATATTAAGGTGCTGCGTTGCCAAATAATAAGTACGCGAATTTGATAGTGATTGCGACGAATGCGGACCCCTGTTGTAGACGGCCATATCGAAAAGAATGTTAATGGAGTCAAAGATTTTGTAATTTTAGTGCAAACTGCAAAAAATTTCAACTTTCTGACGCCTCTAAAGCTTTTGAAATAATTGACGAAAATCAACTCGTGGAAACCGCTTTATGACGTCACTAAGTCCTATAAAAGTCGGGTCGCGCTCGCTGCCACGGTTACTTGCTGTTTAAGACTAAACAGGCAGGTGGCCATTTACATCGCCCTTTCTTCGTTGCTGGGTAACGGAGTTGACGTCGACAGGAGAGGAAAAAAAAATTTAATAATTTCTTGTTCTTTTTTCTAATATAGTGTTCAAGAAAGTATAGTCTAGAATTCGTATGGAATTTCCTACTTGTTATAGAATATACGATTAAAAGTTGTAATAATAAACTTCTGAAACGATAAGCGCATTTTCCTTGTATACCGAGTGTCCACGGAAGGCTCGCCCCTATAACTCTTTGGTTTTTAAAGATAATGGAATGAAATTTAGAGGATTCGTATGCGATATAAAACTGCATTTTTTTTTTACCGGAATTGACATAAACTTTCAATTTTTCAATGTGACACCTGGTATATTTTTACTTTCTTTTAGTCCATATGACATTCTAAATACAACCATGTGTCACTTGTCACTTTTTGTCGCCATTTTTTTATTTTCTGTTTATTTATATGAATACGTTAAAATCACTAATTTCAGTCCTAACATCTTTGACAAAATACAACTTTACTGTTTTCGGTCAAAACCTATCTGCTGTGTCAAATTAAATTTTGACACCTGTACCTATTACTAATTTTTTTCAAATGGCAACATGGTGGCTCGTCGGGTTAGGAAAAAAGAGCATTTTATTACGATTAATTTGATACTACACACTATTAGGTTTTAAACAAACTTCCTTTAAAAAACTGTAAAAATGTTACGTTATGTACGACTTTCCTAAAATGAAGCGCCTTTTCAGAATAAAATAAGATTTAATCAAGTAGCCTGAGACCAACACAACTGATAAAAACAAAAACGTTAAGATGTCTTGTAAAAAATTGACAAGTCAACATCTTATGGAACTTCGCTTCTGCAAAAGTAAATTAGGTAATAATTATTGTGTACGTTATTGTTTAAAAATCATGGAAAATAATAACATTTATACAAGGAGCGAAAAAGTTGACATGTTATTAGTTCTTGGATAGTGTGGACAAAACTCAACCTATGCTGCACGTGTTTACGCACAGAGATATCCTGAACGTCGTCACCCAACCCGTCATTATAATCCAAAACTGATTCAGAAAATGCACAATGAGCCTGATAATAATGAAAACGATCCAATTATTGTGAGTGAAGAAATAAAAATTAATGTTCTGGCATAGGTGCAAGTAAATATCAATGCGCCACTCAGGGAGATCGCGCTAGAATGTGGCATTTGTAATTCTTCTGCCGGCAATATTTTAAATAAACATAAATACCATTCATATAAATACCAACTACATTAGCACCTGTACCCAAACGATAATGAAAGGAGACTTGAGTATTGCAATTGGTTCTTAGGAAAATATTTGGAGGACAATACATTTCCATATAAAATTCTTTATACTGACGAAAGCCGTTTCACTAATTTGGGACATTTCAACAGAAATATTAAACGATATTGGTCCCACGAAAATTTACACTTGATGCAGGAGGGAAATTTTCAAGAACGGTTTGGTTTTAACTGCTGGGTTGGGATTTTAAGGGACAGAATTTAGGCCCTATATTCTTTGACGGTTCGCTAACAGGGCCGAGATATCTAGGTTTCCTCACGCAAGAAATTGAGCAGTTGGATGAGATACCATAAGTAAATCGAGTGGAACTATTTTACCAACAAGATGGTACCCCCCCACACGACAAGAGGGCAGATTCAGAATATTTGAACGAATCATACAACAAAAACTGGATTGGAAATAGAGGTCCAGTTAGTTGACCGGCTAGGTAAAACAGAATTGCTTTTAATTTATACCTTTACTAAGACTTATTCCTTTTTCAATCTTTTCAGGTCACGTGACCTTACGCCTCTAGATTTCTTTTTATGGGGTTCTATTAAAAACGAGGTTTAAGATGTACCTTCTGCCACACGGAATGAATTAGAGGAGAAAGTAAGGGCAGCTATTCATAGAATTACACCACAGCAGTTAAGAAACGTTTTAAGAGTTTTAACATCTGCAACCCTTAAAATTAATAGATATGTGGATATAGATTTTTAGTTATTTTTTCTTTTATTTATTTATTTTGTTTATGATAAAAAGTGACAAGTGACACATGTTTGTATTTAGGATGTCATATGGATGCAAAGAAGGTAAAAATATACCAGGTGTCTCATTGAAAAATCGAAAGTTTATGTCACTTCCGGTAAAACCGGAAGTTCTATAAAGTTGAATCACCCGTCAAAAAATGCAGATTTATATCGCATACGAATCCTCTAAATTTCATTTCATTATCTTTTAAAACAAAAGAGTTATAGGGGCGAGCCACCTTCCGTGGACACCCGGTATGCACAGAAAACCCGTTACATAAGTTCAAAGCGGACGAACTGTGGGACTTAATGACGTCACTGCCTCGCTAGCGTTTTATTTAATTTTGATCTCGAATATGTTGAAAACTACTTATCTGATTGACTTAGAATTTTCAGGGCTGACCATACCTTATAAATGCTTCATAAAAATTAGGTAAATAGTGCAATTTGAGGTTTGAAAAAATTAGCCCATTGGAGTTAAGGGAGTCTCAATTCGATACGCTACCGTCGCAACAATAGTTAGGTGGCCACCAATGTCCTGCGATCCTACTCCGTGCGACTTCTTTTTATGGTCAAACATTTAGAACTCGGTTTTCGAAATCCCCTGCCAAAATTTAAAAGACCTATGAGCTAGAATTACAAACGCATTGCAAGAGATTAACAACTCTCCCTAAGTGCTCACCAGTGAGATGAAATACAAATTGCAAGATGTGAACAAATGAAATTCTGTACGGGAATATAGTATGCCCGGCCTAGGCCAGGAAATATGATATTCTAATACTGTTATATGTCTCATTGCTTAATAACGGTTAACAAAGCTGGACTAATGTCTTTTGTGGCGTCAAGATACGCCAGAAATATGTCAGTTTGTAGACGATCGCAGAAAAATTATCTTAAAATTGAAAACTTTATAACTTGACTGATCTATTTTTCGTTTACCTTTATATTTTATCTTGGTTACCTTAATAATAATTCAAAGCATGAATGATTGATTTCTCGGCATAATTTGCGGGCGTTTCTTTTTTATCAACTTTGACAGACGCCAAATTGAGGTTACTTCTTAATTATTTATGACATGATGACCAAACAATGACATATGAGACGTCAGTGTGTCGTCGGTTGGTTAATATCCATTTTTTTTAACGTGATAATAAAAGAGGCATTTATTCAAGGCTGTTGACCCAGACCAAAATGGAAACAGCAAGATAACCTACACCATTGACAAAAACTCAGACAGAAAAAGATTGTTTTTTATTAATCAACAAGGAGAAGTAAGTATCCAAAGATCTTTGGATAGAGAAGATAGTCCAAGCCACCAAATTATAATCCTAGCAGCCGATGAAGGCGTTCCTTCAAGAACATCAACCGCTATTCTTAAGGTTGCCGTGCAAGATATAAACGACAATGCGCCAACGTTTATTTATGAATATAGACCAGTTGTTTTAGAGAATGTTGATGCAAGGAAAATTATTGAAGTTTACGCAAGCGATCCAGACGACTATTTAACAGGTAATGGGCCACCGTTCCAGTTCTTAATTGATCCAAATGCCAGTGATGTAATTCGTAACAGTTTTATGGTGGAATATATTCCAAGTAAGTAAAAACTGTTATTTATATTAATACTTTGTTGTATAGTTTACGTCAACTATACTTCATATTCTTATAAAACTGTTATTTTAGTCTCGATATACCGACTCTGCATATTTAGTCGAGATGCAGAAGTTTTCTGAATCATTTAAATACATGCATTATCTGCAGAAAATTATTGTATAAATTTGCAAGCAGTGCTTCCGTCTACTTTTAAAGGACTCTTAAACTTGCATGGGGAATTAGGACAAGCTAATATTCGGAAAGGGTCTAATTTAACATATGCCCTCAGACTAAATTGCTTCCCACAGCTAGTGATTTTGCACTTGCTAAGTTACGTGGACTGCAAGAAAATGCCTACAAGACTTATTTTAAAAATGTATTGGTTATCTGAGCCTATAATCTACAACTAATTAGTTTAACCTGTTGCGCCATCAAAATGCGTAAACACATTTGATTATTAATTCCCCTTAATGTATAACATATTTTTGGATGTAAATTACAATATTAATATTATATGATCATCAAATTTATCAACGAGAACAAAAAATTAATTAAATCCATTTACTAAAACCAGTATAATATTTTAATTGTTTCTTTGTAGATGGCGTATAATGTATATTATGTAGGTTCAGTAAAAGCACGTTTTATTATTTATTAAACTATTTTGATTACAGAGCAGAATTGCAAAAAATTTAAATAGAATACCCTGTATATGAATTTAGTTTTGTAATCTCTATTAGTTTCTTAAGAACTATGCTTATTGTTGTCCTATGCATTTTCGAGATAATAATTCATTTCCATTTTTATTCGAATAACATGAACTATAAGGAATGCTGATGTGTTTCTGAACTATGAGTTTCTAAGGCACTGAAATTTGGTTATACAGGGTGGTGATAAAGTTTGGAATAATAGGAATATTTCTGAACAGGTTAACTTAAAAAAAAAAAACGCTCAGACACGTCGAATTTTATTTTTATTTCTGCATTTTTTTAGCTAATACTAGAATATATAGGGTGTTACATAAATGAATTATTACGTCAATGTCACTTTTTGTAAATAGAATACCCTGTATATTATTTAATTTTTTGATTCTGCGCAAGATTCTAAGCAGATTTCGTTTATAATGTCCCAAACCTATCTTCAACTGTTTACTAATTATTGACAATTGCAAATTAGACATCTTCAATGAAAATAAAAATATAAATTGAATTGTTTGAGCGTTTTATTTTAAGTTAACCTGTTCACAGATATTTCTATTATTCCCAACTTTATTTTCATTCGTCTCAAAAAAATCAGTATCAATTTCAAGTTTGTATTTATAAACGAAATGACACTTTTTTAAATTTTAAACTTATTATTTTATTTAATGAACATTATTTACAATAAAGGAATATGCCTGCCTATTTTAATAAATGTTGGAAGTGGTATCCATTCACAGCTCTACAATGACCCAATCTATCCACAAACTCTCTTTGGACGTTAGTAACAATATCTGGGGTAATTTGCCGTATCGTGGCTCTTATTCTTATTTTCAAGTTTTCTAAATTTTGTGGTTTATTTTTGTATACTCTCTTTAACGTAGCCCCATAAGAAGAAGTCGAGCGGAGTTAAATCGGGTGACCTTGGTGCAAGGGCGGTTTTAGCTTTTCAACATGGGGGGGGGGTATTCTCAAATCCCAATTTTTAAAAAAAAATGGTATGAATTACCTATGCATTTAGATAGGTAATTTTTTTTTTGAAAGAAGCATGCAGTAATAAATAGAAAAAAATAGCGCCGCAGGCGAAAAATTTTTGGATGCCACGCCCTTTTTTCAATGATGATGCTTAAAATTCTAAATTCATGGGGGGGGTAATTACCCTATTACCCCCCCCGTAAAACCGCCCTTGCCTTGGTGGCCACTCTATTTCGCCCCGTCGGCCTATCACACGATGATGAAACGTATTGTCCAAATATCTTCGAACATTTGCGCTAAAATGGGCAGGAGCTCCATCTTGCTGAAACCAAAGTCTATCATCAAACGTATCTGAAACGTCTTGATTTGGAAATAGTGTAATTAAGGCAGGTACAAGTTCTTCCCCTAAAAATGACAGGTATCGTTCGCCATTCAATGTCCCCTCAAAAAATATGGCCCGATGATTCTATTCTCAACAATTCCCGCCCAAACATTAATTTTCTCCCTATAATGCGTATGGCCCTCTCTATACCATTGTGGATCTTCATTTGACCAATAACGAAAATTTTGCTTAGTTACTTCCCCATTAAGGCAAAATGTGGCTTCATCAGAGAAAATGACGTTTTTTACAAGATTATTATTATTTTGGCAGGTATCCGTCATTACCTCACAAAACTGATTCCTTCTGTCCGGATCATCGTCATCTAGCTCTTGAGCTATTTTTATTTTATAAGGACGCCACCTTTCTTTTCTTAAGAACTTCACAATAGCTGAATGATCCACATCAATGTTGTCTTGGTTTGAAAGACATCTAGTACTTGAATGAGGATTTTCTTCCAGCGACATTAAAATATCAATTTTAGTGTCTTCAGGGATGCCTGGTCGTCCTGAACGCGGCTTGTCTTTGACATGTCCGAAATTATTAAATTTATTTATTAATTTACTTACAGTGGCCTGACTGATTGGCTGTCTCTCCGGGTATTTATTATTGAACATCTCACACACTTCTTCTTGCGTTCGAGTTTTATCTCCACAACTAGCCATAATAAGGATCTCGATCCTTTGGGTTTCTGTTAAGAACATTATGGTAAAATAATAAAAAATAATCAAATAATCACAAGGCAAAAAAGTGAATTAGAATGACATTTCATTAAATAAAGAAATATGTTTAAAATTTAAAAAAGTGTCATTTCGTTTATAAAAACAAACTTGAAAGTGATACTGATTTTTTGAGACACCCTATACGAATGAAAATAAAGTTAGGAATAATAGAAATATCTGTGAACAGCTTAACTTAAAAAGAAACGCTCAAACAATTCAATTTATATTTCTATTTTCATTGAAGATGTCTAATTTTCAATTGTCAATAATTCGTAAACAGTTGAAGATAGGTATAGGACATCATAAACAAAATCGGCTTAGAATCTTGCGTAGAATCAAAACATGAAATAATATACAGGGTATTTCATTTACAAAAGGTGACATTGACGTGATAATTCTTTATGTAACACCCTGTATATTCTAGTATTAGCTAAAAAAGTGCAGAAATAAAAATAAAAATCGACGTGTCTGAGCGTTTTTTTAAAGTTAACCTGTTCAGAAATATTCCTATTATTCCAAACTTTATCATATGTATGTTCTGCCAGTGTCTTTCTTTTCTTCTTTGTTCTTTTCCGATTTTCTTACACAGGGTGTCCCAGATAAGAATGCACTCTACATGCAGGGTGCGCCGGCCATATGGGCAAGGTCGTGCGGCGCACGACGGCGCTAAGGCCTTAAAGGTACCAGGCCTTCACCACAAATTAACATAAAACTAAAAAAATTATTTATGAATACCGGTAGTGAAAATGCATTACCCACCAATACCGACCGCCGGCGCCGGTCGGCGACGAATACCAGTGGTGAAATTTTACTACTTCTCTTCCTGTGGGGGCACTAAAATCCGCGTGCGCTCGGCGGGCTGGTTTAATCTTGCAAAATTTTGAGTGTTCGTAATCAATGTAGCAGGTTAATTTTTCACTCTTGTCTTGATAAGCGCATAAGACGTATAGAGTGCCTTATTTGATATTACGTATCTTCCGCAATAGTGAAATAGCTATTTAGTCCCGTTTCAGATGGACGCGTATGGTACGCGCGCGTACTAAAGGTCACGCGTATGTGTACGCGTGGTTTTACTTTCACATGGGGCGTACAGACGGCCACAGACAGTAGTAGCAAAAGAAACATGCAAGGGGAAACATCTAGCGTTGTTGCCATTGCTGCATATTGCCTTTTAAAAAAAAGTCTAAAAAAGAAAAGGATATGGGTGCACCCTATTATTGAAAAGCGATTACTGAAAGGTGCGTTCGTTACGATGTATTCGGAGTTACGTGAACACCCTAGAAAATTCTTTAATTATTTTCGTATGTCAACAGCAACGTTTGATGAATTACTAGCAACTTAGAAAATTATTTGAAGCATCCAAATGTTGTCCTAAATCATCCCAGGATTTTTGCCTTAAGTCCCAATTTTTATATTCTTCGTTCGAACTATCCCATAAATTGGGTCTCTGTTCAACTTCGCTAATAAGAATTTCAGTATCGATAAAGCTATTATCATTAGCCATTTTCTGTTCACAACGTAAATAAATAATTTTTTGGTTAAAATCGGCAACAAAGACAAGCACTCTCAACTACATACGCTCGTGTACGCGTCGTACCATCTGAAACCAACAACTGAATTACGAGCAATCTGCGCCTCGCGTTCCTACGCGGGGCGCACGGGCTGGGCCGTCACCCGCGCGTATAAATCCAAGCGCGCTCACGGCCATCCGCTCTACGCGTCCATTTGAAAACCTACATTTAAGTTATGATATACGACCTCGCGCGTATCGTACGCACGCGTACAATACGCGTCCATCTGAAACGGGACTAACAAGTGCGGAACATGAATTTTTCCGCACGAGTCTACCGTTCACCGAACGACGCGTAGCGGAGTTCGGTGAAGCAGCCGAGTGCAGGTAAAACATTTTCCGCAAGTGTCAGGTACAATAGTTTTTCTACAGGCGTGGGGAAATAGGTAACACATATTTCAAAGAAATTTAATAATTTTTAATTAACTATTTATAATAATCACATACATATGTAACAGTAACTAATTCTGAGGAAAAAAGTAATAACTACATTAAATTATAGGAAACTGTTAAAAAAACCTATTCTTTGTTAAAATTAACATGGTAGGTAACCGAAAAGTGACAATTATAAGCATTATTACCTAAATTTGGAGCTTTTTGTTGGTTGGCTTCCTTGGTGTTGGCAAAAATGTTGACACTTTCTTTTCTTAAATTGTCATACTGCTGCGGGTTCGCTGGTCCACTGCTGTCAGGAATATTATTAATTTCATACGCAAAACTTGTAGAAGGCAAGGGTGAAGGTGGAGGCGAATTTTTTTCTTTAGAGCGTAGAATGTGGTTGGCTATACGTTTTTTGTTCCACATGGACTCTTCCACATATGATTCTGCAACTTTTGTCGATTGCCATCCCCCAAGACGTTTCAAATTAGTAATATCCACTCTAGCGTTGGCCAACATAGTAGCCGAAGAGCGTCTATAACAGTGTCCAGTATAGGTCTCTGGATTTGGAAGTCTTAAAACAGCAGCCACATTTGATGGCATCTTACCAAACTAATTAATGCCAACAGTTTGATTAATACATTTTCCCTTTTGGAAATTGACAGAAAACCTTTGATGCGGTGTACTTTTGGGACGCAGTGAGATGTACTTCTTAATTAAATTGAGATTTTTTTCTCCAGTTACAACAAAGCTTCTACTCTGGTGAGTATTGATATCTGGTATTTTCACCAGAAACAACTCCTTTTGTTCGACCACGTTTTCACACAACAGATAAGTTAATTCTTCGCGCCCACAGGCTCCAGCGACTCCAAATATGGTTGCAACTTTAATAAGCAATTCATGGCTTAGGGCTTTAGACTTTTTTGGTCTGAAACCCACCATTTTCTTTTTTAAAAAAGCAATTAATTTAAAATGCCTGCTAATATCAATGTATTTTTTTCAATTTCAGCATAGATTTTACCATTGAGTACTTGGACCACATTGTAGAAGGTTGAACTTGAAATTTCTTGGAAATAAAACAAAAGCACCTCTTCTTTACTAATGTTGCTTATTCTCTTGTCGGTGCACCATTTCGTAAACTTTTCATATTCTTGAATGTACCTTACTTTGGATTTTTCTGGAATGATGATGAAGATCCAAAAGAATTAGATCCTAATACGTTTCAGTCAGTGTCGGTACCATCATGCTCGAGTAAGCAGGACGAATTATACAAAGGATTCTAACGATCCAGGTCTTTGGCCGAGTATATTGTCTCCAATCCAGGTGCAAGAACTTGTCGAAAAAGGTCCAATGCATTATCAAAATAAAACTATGTATTCTAAAGACAAAAGTGGACGTAAGTTTTCCGATATATATTTCACTCGAATTTTGTTAAATTGTGAAAATGTTCAGCGTCATTGGTTGCTAGGTATATTCTATTAAAAAAAATGCAGTTTTCTGCTTCTGTTGTAAAATATTCAATGACCCCAACCCCAACAATCCATTGACTTTTAAAAACACTAAATTAAGTAACCAAGACGGTTTCAATGATTGTCATCATTTAACCGAACATTTGAAAATCGACGAAAAAAGTAAATCTCATTTTCAAAATTTACGTGTCTGGTCAGATTTACTAGAAAGATTAAAAACTAATCGAACCGTTGATTCGGAAATGCAAAATTTATTAAAAAATGAAACTAAACATTGGCGCAGTGTCATTGAAAGAATAATTTATACTATTCAATTTTTGGCCCTAGTAACAAAATATTTGAAAGAAATAATGGAAATTTTTTAAAATGTATAGAAATGACAGCAAAATTTGATCTAGTCATGTCTGCACATATTAATAGATCTCAAAAAAAAATCTAATTTTACCCTGGAGATAAAATTTAAAACGAAACCAATAAATTAATAGGTGATAATATAAGAAATAATATTTTAAACGAATTTACAGAAGCAAAGTATTTTTCTATTTTACTTGATTGTACTCCTGGTGTGAGCCGCCAGGAGCAGATTTGATTTCTGTTTGCTTAAAATACGTTTATTTAGAAAACAATGAATTTAGTGTCGCAGAAAGTTTTTAAACATTTCATCCTATAAGTGATACAACAGGTGAAGGTTTAACCAACTTTTTACTGAAAACTTTGGAGAATTATGGTTTTGACATTTATAATATGCGTGGCCAAGGTTATGATAATGGTTCAAATATGAAGGGTAAACATCAAGGTGTACAAAATAGTTATTTATACTACAAGGGATGTAAGTAAATATACTTACATCTCATGAAGTACATAACATCTTTTCTCCTCCCCGCAGAATTTATTCTTGGATTTTTATTAATTTAGTTCGATACTTTTCTCATGAAATTATTTATGGACAGCTTTGACCGGTTTCTATAGCATCATAAGCATTGTTATTTTATCAACAACGTCAAGCTGACAGTTTATTATCAAAAATTATTACCACCCAAGGTTGGTAAGTTGACTTACAACCCGTCGTCAAGGGCAATCGATACCTTTTTGGTAATTGTTACTCACGTCCTTCAAAACAGTATAGGGAGGAGAAAAAAGAATTTTAGACCTTAATCCACGAGCAATGTTTGTACCTTGTTGTAACCACAGTTTGAACCTTGTCATAAACAAAGCTGTGAAATCCAATATTTCTAGTAGATATTTTTTTTTCAACTGTAAGATTTCAAGTCTGACATTAAAGCCTTTGTCAGATACTAGATGTTCTAGCAGAATTGATGCAATAACCCCGCTAAGATTTTGGTTGGGCCAAACTTACGATGCTCTTTATGAAATTTTATCCGGAAATAATTTTGACAATACTACAAAACATCTAGCTTCCTCCCTAGGTAAAAAAATTTAAAATTATGAGTTTGTGTGTATGGTAGTCATGCGGTACAAGATTCTAAGTAAAGTGGATGTTGTTACTAAGATTCTGCAATCAAAAACATTTAATATTTCCCAGGCTTACGAAAGTTTAAATAACCTCAATGAATTTGTAAAGCAATATCAATCTGACAAAGGCTTCAGTGACTTATTAGTAGATACCAAAGAACTAGCTTCTTGCTTAGAAGTAAATGTAAAATTTATATCCGCAGAAATTTTAAGGTCATGAAAGATTAAAAAACAATTTTCTTACAAAGGTGACGACCAGCCGATTGAAAATCAAGAAATAAAATTTAAAGTAAATTGCTTTCTCTGAATGCTGGACATTACTCTTTCATCCGTACATGAAAGATTTAAACTATTATCGTGTAATTCTGATGTTTTTAATTTTTTGTGGAATGTTGAGGATTTCGGCAAATATTCTGATCAAGATCAATTTAATTTTTGTAAAAAACTAGAAGAAACCTTAACTGGCAAAGATCGAAACGAGAAAGATATAGATGGAACAGAACTTTTACACGAATTACAATTTCTGCAAAATGGCGACAAAAGCGCGATGTCTGTAGTAGAAACACTTAATTATATTGCAATAAATAACCTAACACACTCATTTCCAAACATTACGATTGCATTGCGTATATTATTAACCATTCCAGTTTCTGTAGCTACAGCCGAGAGGTCATTCTCTAAATTAAAGTTGATTAATAGATATTTACGTTATAAGTCCGGTAAATTAACTTTTACAGTATGAGTGAAATGTTTCGAGACGAGGCGACGAAGGAGCCGAGTCTGGGATTTTGAAACAAAGACTGTAAAGGCTTTGCCGGACGAATGACGTACAATATTTTATTTCATACTGTTCTGTTGAAAATTATAATTATGTTTTGAAATTATAATGAAGTTTTATTCTGCGTCGTATATTTGAAAAGTGCTTATATTTACTGGGGGAAACATTGTGTGTTTGACATTGATTAAACTAAAACTTACAAATTTCAGTCCGGTAAAGAAATTTTACAGGACTAGTCCGGTAAAAAAAAAATTTACCGGACTTATTGCTGTAAAACCTTATTTTCTGGACTAAATTCAAATATGTAAAGGTGTGTTTTACAGTACAGTATGAAATAAAAATTATTTACGACCTAGAATGGGCCAAGAGCGGTTAGAAAATCTTGCTATCATTTCTATAGAGTCTGACCTTTTAAAGCAACTTGAAATGGAAAATCTTGTTAATGAATTTGCAAAAAGTAAAGCTAGAAAAGTCCAATTTTTGTAAGACCTCTCCATCATGTATCATGATCATATATTATCTGTTTCAAAACAATCGCTATTTTATTTCTTTATTTCTTTTTAATATTTTGAATTAATGTTTTGTAACTTTGATACTGTTTTTGTTTTGTTACTGTTGTTTTGTATTCTATTAATATTTTTTGTGTACTTTCTGTTTGTCACAAATAAATATAGACATTAGTACTAAAAAGTATAGAGGTCTCTTCAAAAATTTGAACGATCAAATATGAGAGAAGGGTGGTAATTTTAGCTCAATATTATATTATTGGTTAAAGGCGACTATCATTATTTCGCACGACAGCGCCGAAAATACTTGGCGCGTCCCTATCTACATGGGTCTCATAAATAATCGGGCATACAGAGATTATTGAATTAGAGAAAAGTCGCGCATTACCGAACTGCAAAACGTTATGTTTTAAAGTTTCGAAAATTCCGAATATTTCCGAAGATATTCGGGAAATACGAATTTTTGCATATCGGCCTTATTGTTTTCTGATTATATTTGAAGAGATAGGTGTGTCAAAATATATTTTGCCTTTTTATTGCCACTTCTTATCCTCTACAACAAGGCTTTAATTAAATTTTCAATTCAACGTTCATTTTTCCGCAACAGTTTGTTTTTAAAATAGTCAAAAAATTTTATCTTACGCTTTATTATAAACTCTATTTTTTTAATTCTAAAGGGGTTTAACGTGTGGTGCGGTATTTTGGGAACACGAATTATTGGACCCATAATAAATAAGGAAACACTAAACGATACGGGCAATTTTTAGAAACGACATCGAAGGTATTCTTGACGAGCTTTCTCTAGCTCCTCATTATTCCAGAACTAAATAATATGGAATATTTGAGAGAACGCTTTCAAAAAACCAATTTAATTGCTACTCCTGGTCCCACAAACTAGCCTCCGCGATCCCCAGATATTACACCGTTCGACTTTTTTTTGGGGGGAGGGTGATTCCTTGGCAATGAAGTTAACTGGAAGACTTTTCAAAATAATGATGAGTTAGAAGCTGCAGTTCGAGCCGCAATAGGAAAAATAACTCCAGAAGTATTAAATAACGGTATTGAAGAAATTGTTTACCGGTGTTATTTATCTTTGGAGGATATCGGTAAAATTCTTGAAAATGAAAAATAATTTCAATTACAGAAATGTAAAAAAAATTAATACCTACTGTTAGATTTTTTTAAATAAGCTTCTATAATTTATAAATTACTTATACGTTTCTAATGGTTTGTTATTAGTTTCTTTTTGTTATGTGCCATGTTTAACATTTATGCAGTTTAAAATAATCCAATATTATTGTAATTAATGAAAAATAAAAATTAAGGGACTCATTTGCTTTAATGATGAGATTTTTAGTCCGAAACGTCTTACAAAAAAAAGCGTAATATGTCGTTCGATTCAGAATAAAAAGTAGAGTTTATAAAGCGTAAAACCAAATTTTTAGACTCTTAAAAAAAACAAAGTTGAAGAAAAAACCTTGCTGTAGAGGATAACTGGCAATGTAAAGGCAAAAATAATTTTGATATACCTACCTCTTCAAAAAGGATTGGAAAATAACAAGAACGATATCGCAAAAATTCCGGTTTTCACGAATATCTTCGGAAATATTCTCTAATCTAATCTCTGCATGTCCGATGATTTACGAGATATCTATAGAGTGCATTTTTATCTGAGACACCCTGTATATGAACGATATTACTTATAGTTGACGAGAACTATAATTGTATATATTTTACTATATTACTATAGATACGATTTAGTAATTTTTTATTGAGATTTCAATTACAAAATATTAAATAGATTATCAATTCATAGTTTAAAAACATTTTAACCACATTTTCAGTTGCATTTTGCAGAGGGCAACGGCAGTGCAATTGTAAAATCACTTAAGAGCTTTGATAGGGAACAACAAAAGGAATACAATATTCCAATTATAATAAAAGATAGTGGAAATCCCGTCATGACCGGAACAAGCACTTTAACGGTAACAATTGGTGACATAAACGATAACAGTATGCACGAGGCAATTAAAAAGATCAGCGTGTATCAACATGGAGGCAATGTAGAAGCAGAAATGGAGATAGGTCGCGTCTATGTTTATGATTTAGACGACTGGGATTTGCCGGATAAGAGATTCTACTGGGAAAGCGCGGAAAACCCTGATGGATTTAAACTTAACGCTGAAACTGGCATGATAACCATGTGCCGCAGTGCATTAACAGGCACTCATAGTTTACGCTTTAAGGTAAGCAACAGATGCTCAATTTAAATTTTCAATTTATTACATGTTTGCAAATGCCAGTGTGTTTATATAGAGTATCTCGACATTCACGTCTATGGTTTTGCGAGTTAGTTGAATTGAATTAAACAAAAATTAGGAGTAAAAAAATTTCCGATTGTCCTTCGTCGTCATTTTATCAGTCAAAAAAATACATTGGTCACATTCATCAGAACATAGCGCTCGAGCGCTACCTTATATTGGGTGGTTCTCACTCCCACTTACAGTAATCGTTTAGCGAATGTGGCAACAGGCTTTACGAATGCACGATTTATAAAATAATTTGTTTACAAGTTCCCTTTCTTTGGGTTTTGACCACAAGATATACTATTATAATTCGAAGAATACGTCCATTTTTCCCAAAGAGACCTGTTATTAAATATATTTTTTAACAAAGGACACAAAGTCTCGGCCTCAAATAAGTAAATTTTTGTTTTTATTGTTACATGTTTCGCCTTAAACAGGCATCATCAGACCTAAAGGAGTAAAATTAGTTACAAATTGCACGAAAATAACAAAAAACGAAAAGAACCTACCTTACAAACAGTCAATAAATTACATATAAAATAAACATAAAATAATATAAAAATATAAGCACATCACGGTAACATATTATTTAGACTAACATTAAAACAGAGGACGAAACAAGTTGGTTGCCTATTTAATCAAATTAAGAACCCAAGGTCAGATCTGCATTAAAAACGAAAGCAGTAAATAAATAAAACTGTGAACAAACTAATCTCTTTTAAGGTTATTAAAAACCAATTGGGGCTCGAAATTAAAAACATCATTTACGCAGGTAAGTACTGGGCTCTTTTTTGCCTTGGTGATCTCCATTTTTTCGAGTAAATCAAGTTTTTTACTTTTCTTACATTGATGTAACAGTGTGACGTTTTCAGGTGCAGAAAAAGTGTGTCCCGACGTTAGCAAATGGGTGGCAAAAGCTGATTTGGTCTCGGTTATGTCCGAATTTCTATATTTATTTACGAGGCTCAGATGTTCACGCACTCTGGTAGATATCCTTCTGCCCGACTGGCCGATATACACAGCGGGGCAATTGTCACAACGCAACGAATACACTCCTGAATTAGACAACTGATCAGTCCTATCCTTTGTTTTTACTAAGTGTTTGCTAAGTGTGTTAACGGTTTTAAAAGCTATTGAGACATTTAGATTCTTAAAAAATTTTGCAAGTTGAAGGGAGATATTGCCAAAAAAAGTGATGCATCTAAATTGATTGTGTTTCGTTGTAGGTTCAGCATGAATTATATTGTAAGAAAATTTTATTTTATTTAAAAACTTGAAATAAATTTTGTTGATAGTATTTAATGGAAACCCATTATTTAAGGCCAACTGTTTGATAATATTCAGTTCGGTGTTAAAAGCATTCCTCGACAGGGGAAGTTTGAATAATCTATAAAAGAACGAATTGAAAGCAGCAAATCTATGAGAATATGGTGAGTTTGACGAATATTGAATGATATTATCTGTTGATGACGGTTTTCTAAGTATTTCAAATTCTATGGAATTGTTGTTTCTCATTAATAGAAGATCGAGGAAAGGAAGTTTGCCATCCTTTTCTTTCTCCAGCGTAAAAGTAATTTTGTTATGTAATGAATTTACAAAGTTTAAAAAATCTATTAAATCAAGCTCGCTGCCACTCCATACAATGCAAACATCATCAACATATCTTTTATAGGCGGTTCGGAAGCGAGCAAAGCGACTCTTCATAATTTTCTCCTCCAAGTCGTTCATAAAAACTTCGCTAAGAAACGGCGAAAGGCAGGAGCCCATAGCCAGGCCTGCTTTCTGCTTGAAAAATCTTCCGTTAAACTGAAAGAAGTCCTGGTTAAGGACGGTTCTCAGAAGCAACACCAAATCAGAGATTAAAAGACGAGGGAGACCCCCCCTCGTCAGCAAACCCTCCACTAGGTTGATACAATCAGCGGGTGGCACGCTGGGGAACAGGTTTCTCACATCCAAAGAAATCAGGATGGCATTGTGCGGAATATGAATATTCTTAAGGTAGTTTGCAAAATCCACCGAGTTTTTCGTCGCGTATGTGCTCTGGAACTCAGTTGCACTTCTGAGAACATCATTTAACCAAGAGGAGAGATTATAGCATGGTGAGTTAATAAACGATACCACTGGTCTAACGGGAATACCGTCTTTATGGACCTTAGGTAGACCGTTGAGTAAGGGTGTTCTAGGGTTCATAGGATATAATTTTTCCTTGGAAGAATTATAATATTCCAGGGTCAACCGTGTAAGATCTAGAACACTCTTCACCTTAGTAAAAAATGAAGCTGTAGGGTCTTTGTTAATAACCTCAAATTCGTCGGTATTCAAAAAATCCATAACCTTGCTTACATAATCTAATCTCCTCATTATCACGAGGCATGACCCCTTATCCGCTCTTGTAATAATTAGATCATTCTTTTTTATCTTTTCCTGCAACGACTTAAGGTGAAGTTTATTATAATTATATGTTTTATTTTGGGTTATATTATTATTCAAGAAGTTAATAATTTGAGCTCTTATAATATTTTTATTTGTAATATCTGTGGTTTGAATAATGTTTTCTGCCTCAATCGCTAGCGTTTCCTTTGTGTGTATATCGATGTTATGTGAGAAATTAAATTTGAGATTAGCGTTCAATAGTTTTTCCTCACCTGCGGAGAACTGTACGTCAGTTAGGTTAAGAAAACGTTTGTGAAATTCAAAATTTGATTGACCCATCCTGTGCCCATATTCTGAAGGATTAATAGATCTTAAGAATTGACCTTGGGCAATCTTAAGATTGTATATCTTTTTATTTAATCTATGAAAGGTTTCAGATGCAAACAACTCGACTTCGTCCCTAAATTTGGAGTCCAAATATAAAAATTCTAAAAAACAGAGAATTGAGGTTAGAGTTAAATATAAATATTTTAATTTAGAGTTTACGGTATTGAGGTTCCTGTAATGTGCTTTGATTTCTTCCTTCATCCATATCGTTCTTGCCGTCTTTATTGCTGTAATGGTTGATTTGGTTCTGGTATTACATCTGATTGAAACGAATCTGGGTGTTAGATGAAAAAGTAAACATTGTTGAATGAACCAAATTTTCAGCAGAAGGCAGAACCAAATCATCCATTACAGCAATAAAGACGGCAAGAACGATATGGATGAAGGAAGAAATCAAAGCACATTACAGGAACCTCAATACCGTAAACTCTAAATTAAAATATTTATATTTAACTCTAACCTCAATTCTCTGTTTTTTAGAATTTTTATATTTGGACTCCAAATTTAGGGACGAAGTCGAGTTGTTTGCATCTGAAACCTTTCATAGATTAAATAAAAAGATATATAATCTTAAGATTGCCCAAGGTGAATTCTTAAGATCTATTAATCCTTCAGAATATGGACACAGGATGGGTCAATCAAATTTTGAATTTCACAAACGTTTTCTTAACCTAACTGACGTACAGTTCTCCGCAGGTGAGGAAAAACTATTGAACGCTAATCTCAAATTTAATTTCTCACATAACATCGATATACACACAAAGGAAACGCTAGCGATTGAGGCAGAAAACATTATTCAAACCACAGATATTACAAATAAAAATATTATAAGAGCTCAAATTATTAACTTCTTGAATAATGGTATAACCCAAAATAAAACATATAATTATAATAAACTTCACCTTAGGTCGTTGCAGGAAAAGATAAAAAAGAATGATCTAATTATTACAAGAGCGGCTTATAAGGGGTCATGCCTCGTGATAATGAGGAGATTAGATTATGTAAGCAAGGTTATGGATTTTTTGAATACCGACGAATTTGAGGTTATTAACAAAGACCCTACAGCTTCATTTTTTACTAAGGTGAAGAGTGTTCTAGATCTTACACGGTTGACCCTGGAATATTATAATTCTTCCAAGGAAAAATTATATCCTATGAACCCTAGAACACCCTTACTCTACGGTCTACCTAAGGTCCATAAAGACGGTATTCCCGTTAGACCAGTGGTATCGTTTATTAACTCATCATGCTATAATCTCTCCTCTTGGTTAAATGATGTTCTCAGAAGTGCAACTGAGTTCCAGAGCACATACGCGACGAAAAACTCGGTGGATTTTGCAAACTACCTTAAGAATATTCATATTCCGCACAATGCCATCCTGATTTCTTTGGATGTGAGAAACCTGTTCCCCAGCGTGCCACCCGCTGATTGTATCAACCTAGTGGAGGGTTTGCTGACGAGGGGGGGTCTCCCTCGTCTTTTAATCTCTGATTTGGTGTTGCTTCTGAGAACCGTCCTTAACCAGGACTTCTTTCAGTTTAACGGAAGATTTTTCAAGCAGAAAGCAGGCCTGGCTATGGGCTCCTGCCTTTCGCCGTTTCTTAGCGAAGTTTTTATGAACGACTTGGAGGAGAAAATTATGAAGAGTCGCTTTGCTCGCTTCCTAACCGCCTATAAAAGATATGTTGATGATGTTTGCATTGTATGGAGTGGCAGCGAGCTTGATTTAATAGATTTTTTAAACTTTGTAAATTCATTACATAACAAAATTACTTTTACGCTGGAGAAAGAAAAGGATGGCAAACTTCCTTTCCTCGATCTTCTATTAATGAGAAACAACAATTCCATAGAATTTGAAATATTTAGAAAACCGTCATCAATAGATAATATCATTCAATATTCGTCAAACTCACCATATTCTCATAGATTTGCTGCTTTCAATTCGTTCTTTTATAGATTATTCAAACTTCCCCTGTCGAGGAATGCTTTTAACACCGAACTGAATATTATCAAACAGTTGGCCTTAAATAATGGGGTTCCATTAAATACTATCAACAAAATTTATTTCAAGTTTTTAAATAAAATAAAATTTTCTTACAATATAATTCATGCTGAACCTACAACGAAACACAATCAATTTAGATGCATCACTTTTTTTGGCAATATCTCCCTACAACTTGCAAAATTTTTTAAGAATCTAAATGTCTCAATAGCTTTTAAAACCGTTAACACACTTAGCAAACACTTAGTAAAAACAAAGGATAGGACTGATCAGTTGTCTAATTCAGGAGTGTATTCGTTGCGTTGTGACAATTGCCCCGCTGTGTATATCGGCCAGTCGGGCAGAAGGATATCTACCAGAGTGCGTGAACATCTGAGCCTCGTAAATAAATATAGAAATTCGGACATAACCGAGACCAAATCAGCTTTTGCCACCCATTTGCTAACGTCGGGACACACTTTTTCTGCACCTGAAAACGTCACACTGTTACATCAATGTAAGAAAAGTAAAAAACTTGATTTACTCGAAAAAATGGAGACCAAGGCAAAAAAGAGCCCAGTACTTACCTGCGTAAATGATGTTTTTAATTTCGAGCCCCAATTGGTTTTTAATAACCTTAAAAGAGATTAGTTTGTTCACAGTTTTATTTATTTACTGCTTTCGTTTTTAATGCAGATCTGACCTTGGGTTCTTAATTTGATTAAATAGGCAACCAACTTGTTTCGTCCTCTGTTTTAATGTTAGTCTAAATAATATGTTACCGTGATGTGCTTATATTTTTATATTATTTTATGTTTATTTTATATGTAATTTATTGACTGTTTGTAAGGTAGGTTCTTTTCGTTTTTTGTTATTTTCGTGCAATTTGTAACTAATTTTACTCCTTTAGGTCTGATGATGCCTGTTTAAGGCGAAACATGTAACAATAAAAACAAAAATTTACTTATTTGAGGCCGAGACTTTGTGTCCTTTGTTAAAAAATATATACTATTATAAGGTCATCGTCTCCTTCTTCTTCTACTAATTGACGACATGTCCATTCATAGTTAATCAACCATTCTGACGTAGTGGGCCTAGAAGACTAATATCAAAACTTGAAATTCAATCAAATTTTGGTTAATCATAATTCCGTAACCAAGGGAGCAAGTCTAAAAACTTTTTGATAACATGCGTAGTCACGTAGATTCGAATTTTAACAACAAGAATACATCATCTTATGTACCGGGTCCGCCAACGAAACGGGGACGAAAGATTACATTATTTTCGAAGAACTTATCAAAAATACTGAAACAGCATTAGTTCTGGAATTAAAAGTGGTATATTTTAAAAATATTTTAAATTATACAGGGGCCTGCTGATCATTTTAAAATAAAGTTGTGCGGATTTATTTTTAGTAGTTTAAGAAATAATTACGATTTTATCTAAAAAATTGCCTAAGTTTAGTAACCATTTCCACTCACTAAAAGCAACTGAATAAAATATTACACTCAAAAATAATATTTTAGAATGTTGCCCATCTTTGCAATAAAAAATATTTGCGTTTAGTACCGGGTGTTCCACCTAAGGAGGTAATCGGCTATGTCTCAGAAAGTAATAACACTAGGACTTTGGGAAAAAATATATATCGATAAAAGCGGCCAAGAGAAATTGCTGGAAATTATTTTCAAGTTCGAAAAATTACCGCTAGAAGAGAACTTTCAAAATAAAAATGCCGATTTTCTCTTGATTTTTCTTAATAAAAATATAAGCATTGTATTCTTCATAAAATTATGCAACTTTATGTTAGAAATCGTTTTCTTCTATTTTCAATAATAAAGTGGTGGGAGAAGGTCAAACTTTTTTTCTTTCAAACGCTGATATCTCTGCTTTGGATTAACCGATTTTATTTAGCTTGGTCTTGAAAAAAAGCCCTTCTTTTCCTTTACACGTTAACTTAACCATATTGATTCTGATGGTGGCCACTAGATGGCGTTTTGCCGTAATTCCTCAATGAATAAGAATTTTCTCAAAAAAATCAAATGTTATGATATGACTTTTTCATCATATTTTATTTTAGGCTTATAAAGGCTATTAAATAGTGGAATAAAAAATCCAGGTCCGTATTTAAAATAAAAAAGTTGATGATGGTCGCTCGAATCCGAAACGTCGGATTAAAAACTAACCCCATCAGCTTGTAGAGAAGGGAAAGTTACTATTAATGGGAGACAGTTCGAGCATCTTGGACGTCATTAAACCAGAGATTTAATTGATTAATTAATGTTTTAAAAAATGGCCTATTTTTCCATATTAATTATTATTATCCCTAATTTCTCTAGTTTAACAAAAGATATCACGTTGCGGTTTTCAGTTCCTTATAGTAACTTTTCCTCCTCTACAAGCTGATGGGGATAGTTTTTTAATCCGACGTTTCGGATTCGAGCGACCATCATCAACTTCTTTATTTTCAATACGGACCTGGATTTTTTATTCCACTATTTAATAGCCTTTATAAGCCTAAAATAAAATATGATGAAAAAGTCACAGAGATATCGGTGTTTGAAAGAAAAAAGTTTGACCTTCTCCCACAACTTTATTATTGAAAATAGAAAAAAACGATTCCTAACATAAAGTTGCATAATTTTATGAAGAATACAACGCTTATATTTTTAACATATTTTTATTAAGAAAAATCAAGAGAAAATCGGCATTTCTATTTTGAAAGTTCTCTTATGTCCCCTAGCGGTCATTTTTCGAACTTGAAAATAATTTCCAGCAATTTCTCTTGGCCGCTTTTATCGATATATATTTTTCCCAAAGTCCTAGTGTTATTACTGTCTGAGATATAGCCGATTACCTCCTTAGGTGGAACACCCGGTACATTTATTATACAGGGTGTTCACATTATGCAAAATATTAAAGTTCTCTCCTTTTTTAAATGGAACACCCTGTATTTCTTTTTGATTTTTAGAAAGCCCTTTTGATATCCTTTCTACTGATACCATATTTGATACCTCTTAGAGTTTACCATATTTTATTTGCTACTTTTTATTTATTTCATTTTATTTTTGTTCATAATCGAGTTGCCGTGTTTTTTTTTTTTGTTTAGATTGTAACTATGACAGCCGAATACAATTATTTAATATTTATTCAATTGCGAAAACTAGGTACTAACTTTCACAAAATGTCGAATTTTACCACTTTGGAAATAGTAATTATGACTTTTATATTGGGAAAATGATATCCAGATACTGAGAGAAAGCCGAGACCAGAAGCCTTCGAGAAGCTGTTGCATAGATTTTTAGAAACAGGAAACGTTGCGTACAAAAAAAGGATAATATTCAATAAACCCGTTGTTAATGAAAAAAATGAATTAAGGGTCCCATTGACAGTACAGGAAAATTATAACGTAAGTCAAACTCGTATTCTTCAGGAAACCGGTCAGTGTTAATCCTCCGTCAGTCGCAACCCTAAAACTAACGAGTTCGGTCGCAATGTGCCCGACAGGCTACCTGTATTTACTCGAGAAGTAGATAAGAAATAATTCTTATCAAACCTTGGCTTAAGGTTTTTGGGGTCGCTAGTTACGATTCTGATGTCAAATTTTCAAAATTCGAAATGGCGGATCCAATATGGCGATTAATCGAAGGCAAGATCTCAGAATAGACCATTATATTTGTAACTTGTCTGAAACTTCAGGTACGGGGCTTTTCGAGGTCGTTGAAATTTGAAGGGGGTTCTTAGGGCCGCTGATTATCAAGTTGATATCAGTTTTGGAAAAATAAAACGGCGGATTCGTAATCAGTAACCCCGAAAACCCTCTAACACTTATTTTTGTGAAGAACGGAGTCGTTCCTTTGAAATTCGTCGGCCATCTTGAATTCGCCATTTTGTTTTTCCAGAAACTGATGTCAAGTTCGTAATCAGCGACCCTAAAAACCCCCATACTTCAAATTTCAACGACTTTGAAAATGCCCCGTACATCAAGTTTCAGACAAGTTGAAAATATAATGGTCAATTCTGAGATTGTGCGTTCCAATAGTCGCCTAATTGGATCCGCCATTTTGAATTTTGAAAACTTGACATCAGATTTTGAAAGATCTTACATTGTTAAAGGCATACTAAGAAGGGTAAGCGCTTGTGCGGTCTGTAATAGAAAAAAATTAATGATAACAGCGTCTGGTTGCGACCGACGGAGGGTTAAGGAAACAAGCGTGCGACGGATTTTAATAATGTATAAATATCATCCTTACTACATAAAATTACACCAAGAACTTTATGAAGATGATTTCTTAAGAAGAATTACATTCTCTTATTTGATGCCTAATAAAATTAAAGAAGTACCAGATATGTTATCAAATCCACATTGGGTTCGACATGTAAATAACCAAAATCGCTGGGCGGTTAATGTCTGGTGAGGAATATTTTTAAAATATGCCACTTTTAATTCCAGATCTCATGTTGTTTCAGCATTTTTGATAACTTCTTCGATAAGGAAGTAATCTTTCGTCCACGCCTCGTTGGCCGACCCGGTATAATTCCAAACTTACCCCCCACCAAATATGTCCCCCCATACCTCACCAATATTTCATGAAAATACTCAAATTCTTTTTCAAAATATTGTCTTGTAACACTATAAAAAACTCACCATTCTTTAATAATAATTACTTATCCGTTCCTTTAGGTGTTCGATAGAAAATACAAGCAAAGAGTATCGGCAACGGTTGTAGTTAAAATAAAAGAAATATCACCCCAAAGTATTTTGAGTTCGGGTTCGGTAAGAATAGCTGGCATGATCGATGAGGATTTTATTGCGGTCTGGGACTACAGAAAAAGTGTAAGTTATATATTTTAACAAATTTTATGTCATAAATTGTAAGCTATTTTTAAAACTCATAAAAGATTTAATAGTTGCAAACTAAAGATTCCTTTATCAGAGAATTGTAATTTAATAGGTTTATACCGGATGTTTCTCAAAAGACGCTCACCCCTGTAACTTTTTGTATTTATAGATATTAAAATGAAATTTTGAAATTGTGAATAAGAAATGAGTCTACATTTATTGGCATAATTTTTGATTTGTTAGCACTTCTGGTTTAACCGGAAGCGGCCTTGACTTTGGTATTTTCACCGGGACACCCTGTATATTTTTACTTATTTGGATTTAGCATGATATTCTCAGTAAAATGATATCCCACTTGTCATTTTTTGACGTGTTACAACATTTTTATTCTCATTTTTTGTATTGAATCTAAAGCGCCATAAATCAATTAAATAGGTTAATTTATAGTCAAGTAGTTTACGAAAATTAAAATTATGTCATACTAATTGACTTTCCAAGTTTCACAAGCGTTTAAAAAATGAAATGACGTTTACTCCATTTTTCCAAATGGAACGATAGTGGTTCACTAGGATATTTGAAATGAGCATTTTTTTCCCAACAATTTGATACCATACACTCTTATGCTATTTTAAAATTAACACGAAAAAATTTGCCTTAAATCCCAATCACATATTTAAAAGCGTTATGTATTATTATTGCCGCCCTGTCCTTTCTAAAGAAAAGAAATATAAAGGCGGATTAGAAAAACAATTGAATTGAATATCAAAACCAATATGCCTCTAATTAAAAGTTGTTCAAATGTTGTGCGCGAACACGTTTGTAACAATGAACGATACATTATACTTTAACCTGTATCTCCATAAGTCGACTGGTTCAAAACTTTGCTTAACTGGAAAATAAAATTTCTCTTGAATTTTATTGCACAGGTTTTTATTAACAAATCAATCACTTTGTCATTTTATACCCTATCATGGGTATGACATACTAACACATTTCTAACTTAGACTCGTCAAACAACCACTTAACTCTTCTTAAATACTTTTTACTACTTTTACATACTTTCAAATACGTTCAAATACTTTCCAACCATTTTTACGTAGAGAATTTGTCGTTCCACGGAGCGCAACCTTTCTCCGTAGAAATCAGCGTGACACTCTACACTTTACTTTACTTTGAATCACTTTTGACCATTTTTAAGTAGAGGATTTACCGGTCCACGGAGCGCAACCTTTCTCTGTAGAAATCAGCGTGACACTTTTCCTTTTTGCATTGGTTTTATACCATTAAACACTTTAATTTTATTACTGTTTTTTCACTTTGTAGACAACTCACTTTTATTTTTATTCAAACACTTCAACTTCTGTGTTTTTTCTGCTCAACTCCAATTAAAACATCCGGCTCGAAGAACCAATAATGCTTAAATCCAATTAAAACATCCGCGCTCGAAGGATCAATAATATGCGCGAACACGTTTGTAACAATGAACGACACATTATACTTTAACCTGTATCTCCATAAGTCGACTGGTTCAAAACTTTGCTTTAACTGGAAAATAAAATTTCTCTTGAATTTTATTGCACAGGTTTTTATTAACAAATCAATCACTTTGTCATTTTATACCCTAGCATGGGTATGACATACTAACACATTTCTAACTTAGACTCGCCAAACAACCACTTAACTCTTCTTAAATACTTTTTACTACTTTTACATACTTTCAAATACGTTCAAATACTTTCCAACCATTTTTACGTAGAGAATTTGTCGTTCCACGGAGCGCAACCTTTCTCTGTAGAAATCAGCGTGACACTCTACACTTTACTTTAACTTTGTACTGGGTCACGACGGAAATATGACGTGTGTCTCAAACAAATGTCATTCGTTTATAAAACTTAGATTGTAAATCAGATAAAATGGTTAGTTTTACTAGAAATGAACAAATTGATATGCTCTTAATTTTTGGAGATACCAGAAAAAATTCATCTGAGGCCGCAAGATTGTATGCAGAGAGATTTCCAGGTCGTCGACTTCCAATCCGGCATTAATTTTCAAAATTGGAACAAAAATGCGTACAGAACCCAATGAGGATGCGGTCAATAACTATGTTGCTTTTTTTTCCCAATCGACTAAGTGAGGTCCCAGCTTGATTTCTCCACTCACGTTCAACCGAGCCGTGGGGGGCGGGGGGGGGGGGAGGGGGGGAGGGGCCATTGAAAAGTACGGGATATCGGTTTTTCGTGGATTGCTCTGTCAGTTTTGCTCCTACCGAAAAAAATTTTCTTTCCAAAAAGCAAGAGCTTGGCGGAACACGGAAGCTCGTGCAAATCCGAAGTCGATTGGGCAACTTGTTCGCGAAATATAGCGAATTTTCGGTGCGAAAAAAAAATATTTCAATTAGTTTGTTCTTGGCCGGTCGTGCATGTAGGGGGTTCAGTTAAGGTTTTTTAGAAGGGTGTTTTCATGTTTTTTAAGGGCCCGTTGGGGAGGGATGGTGGGACAATTAGGAGGGAAGGGAGAGCGAAAGTTCAAAATTTCTTAAAACCCCGATAACTCGACTCCGAAGAGGCGTAGCGCAAAAAATTAAACTGCGTTTTTTCGTCTTTTTGCCCGGAATACAACGAACCCTTTCCGTAGCAACGTTCGCGAAAAATCCGCCGCTGGCACGCGAAACAAAAATCTGCAATTTTCTCAAAATGTTTTATTGGCATGAAGGGAAGGGGTGGGGGGAACAATTTTTATTTGAAAAGATGCCTCTATCTTTCAGCTTTAATTTTCGCCCTTCAAAATCCCGCTGCGATAATTTTCAAGGGAGATATGGGTGTTCTAGCTTTCGACTTTGTAACGGGGAAACGGAGAGGAGTGGGGGGCTCTTGAGGGGCTAAAAATAAAGCTGAAACATTTGGCTATTTATTTAAAAAATAAATTTATTCCATTCGGTCCATATTTCGCCCGTTAAAAGCATCACTAATGGGTATAAAAGCACCGTACGAAATACCGTACAAATTTATTGGCGTACACGCTGAAAGGGCTAAGAAAAATACACCTAAGAAACTATCTATTTACTCTATACTCCAAGTGGCTATCTCTTATATATATTTCAAGCTATCTTTTTCGGCCAACTTTAAGAAAAAATTCGATCTATTAGTCTCACAATATCGTTTTCAAAACAAATTTTATTTGAAATCCCTATCTTCACCATGAT
Source organism: Polydrusus tereticollis (assembly GCA_963920685.1). Lineage (NCBI taxonomy): Eukaryota > Metazoa > Arthropoda > Insecta > Coleoptera > Curculionidae > Polydrusus > Polydrusus tereticollis. The sequence continues at coordinate 37,972,064 of OY987326.1, read as the reverse complement.
AAAATGCCATGCTATTATGTAAAAACACGTCTTTCGAAATTCCAAAAAAATGACCAAAATCGACCGAATTTCCAAACACTCTGTATCTGAATATAATCTAGAAGGGTCACACAACCTATTCCACCCAATTTCAAATCTCAAATCGCTAAATTCACTTTATAATCTCGTTACAAAAAGTAGTGAAAATGGGACCTTTTGACAGATCGAAAATATAATTAATTCTGGTTCAATTTCAAAGCCGTCTATTCAACATTAGCTGGTGTTTTTCGGTTAAATTGTTGGCATGTTTTCCGACATAAATTACCATTTATCTCCAACTTAAATGATAAAACTGCCAACTTTATTGGGTTATTCGTGTAGGGAAAACATGGGGCAAGAAAATAAGCCATAAAACTACCCCCTAAATTTTATTTTCATATTTTTTAAAACCTGTTGAATAAAATTTTTGAAAAAAAAAAATCGTAAATAAATTATTTTAATTACTTAAATATCGGTTGGGAAGCACCATTTAGCGTTTTTTTCAAGCTCTATTATCCCTTTATAATATAAGACCTAAAGAGTTTTATAAAGTTAGAAACTGAATTTTGTACAAACTTATATGTTGATTGATGTTTAAACAAAACATTGAAGAAAAAAATAATTCAAACTCCTGTAGCTCACTCTGTATAAATATTGAAAAAATTTGCCAATAGCCAATTTATGTAATTTCACGAGCTCTGGGACATGAGATAAAATTTCCAATTTTCACCCCAAAAGCGATTAATAATTGCGTAAAAATAGGGTCAAAAACAACCATTTTCGATTTTTCTAAAATTCTCCTATTTTTAGTGATTTTAAGACAAAATGAGAGGTTAGATAGATTAAAATATTTAAGTTAGTCAATCCAAATCTTCAAACCGCATTTCGATCAGATTGACGTAATTCGATCTATTAGCCTCCGAACTTACCCGCGCGAGTGCATTTTTTCGACCCAAAAGTGTAAAAAAAAAATATTTGTAAATCCTTTTTCAAAAAAAACTCTCCACATTCTTCGAAAGACCATCGTCTTCTATATAAATCCAAAAATATAATTTCAATCAGTCCACCATTAACGTCAAACGAGTCTCCCAATCACAATCCACATAAATTAGACACTTAAAACGGTCGCCCTATTTTCGCCAAACACCCGGTAGATTTAATTCGTCGATATTTAGATAGCATTTGTCCTTCAAAAAAAAAATCTAAAAAGTTTATCGTTCCAGCGTGTACCGTTTCTGAGAAAATGAAAAAAAAACGAAAAAAAGTGCAGTTTTCAAAAGTGGCCCCTTCCCGCTCACCGCCGCCCCGGCTGACTAACGCGCCCGCTTGGACTCGTTTTCATGCTTTTAACTCGCGCGGACGGGCGAAATATGGACCGAATGGAATAAATTTCTTTTTTAAATAAATAGCCAAATGTTTTAGCTTCATTTTTAGCCCCTCAAGAACCCCCCACTCCTCTCCGTTTCCCCGTTACAGAGTCAACAGTTAGAACACCCATATCTCCCTTGAAAATTATCGCAGCGGGATTTTGAAGGGTGAAAATTAAAGCTGAAAGATAGGAGCATCTTTTCAAATAAAAATTGTTCCCCCCAATCCTTCCCTTCATGCCAATAAAACATTTTGAAAAAATTGCAGATTTTTGTTTCGCGTGCCAGCAGCGGATTTTTCGCGAACGTTGCTACGGAAAGGGTTCTTTGTATTCCGGGCAAAAAGACGAAAAAAACGCAGTTTGATTTTTTGCGCTACGCCTCTTCGGAGTCGAGTTATCGGGGTTTTAAGAAATTTTGAACTTTCGCTCTCCCTCCCATCCTAATTGTCCCACCATCCCTCTCCAACGGGCCCTTAAAAAACATGAAAACACCCTTCTAAAAAACCTTAACTGAACCCCCTACATGCACGACCGGCCAAGAACAAACTAATTGAAATATTTTTTTTTCGCACCGAAAATTCGCTATATTTCGCGAACAAGTTGCCCAATCAACTTCGGATCTGCACGAGCTTCCGTGTTCCGCCAAGCTCTTGCTTTTTGGAAAGAAAAATTTTTTCGGTAGGAGCAAAACTGACAGAGCAATCCACGAAAAACCGATATCCCGTACTTCAATGGCCCCTACCCCCCTCCCCCCCCCCCCCACGGCTCGGTTGAACGTGAGTGGGGAAATCAAGCTGGGACCTCACTTAGTCGATTGTGAAAAAAAAAAATTTTGATATAGGGGGTCTGCACTTCGAAATACCCGATATACCCTGCTAATACTAACGAGCTACTAATATCACATTCAACAGCAATTTCTCTGACTGAGGCAGTAATATTTATGTTAACTAATGATAGTACGTCAATTTCTTTCTCTTCACTTACAACATAGTTATTGACCGCATCCTCATTGGGTTCTGTACGCATTTTTGTTCCAATTTTGAAAATTAATGCCGGATTGGAAGTCGACGACCTGGAAATCTCTCTGCATACAATCTTGCGGCCTCAGAAGAAATTTTTCTGGTATCTCCAAAAATCAAGAGCATATCAATTTGTTCATTTCTAGTAAAACTAACCATTTTATCTGATTTACAATCTAAGTTTTATAAACGAATGACATTTGTTTGAGACACACGTCATATTTCCGTCGTGACCCAGTACAAAGTTAAAGTAAAGTGTAGAGTGTCACGCTGATTTCTACAGAGAAAGGTTGCGCTCCGTGGAACGACAAATTCTCTACGTAAAAGTGGTTGGAAAGTATTTGAACAGACAGAGCAATCCACGAAAAACCGATATCCCGTACATTTCAACGCTACGCTTACCGATATTTTTACAGGCATGTTTGTCATAATAGTTTTTGCTAATACCCCATACCAATTCAATTGCGTTGTAATGACAATGGTAGGGCGGCAATCTCAAAACTTGATGTCCATATTTGAGGGCTAATTCGTCAACAACATACTTTTTTTTAAATGACTGCTCTTTACACTTGCTTAAAAGTTCACTTTTTAAATATAAATTTTCATGGTTTATGTTTTTCTTTGACAACCACTCTTTTATTTCTTCCTTTTTCCAGCTGCTTGTAGGGAATTTCTCTTCGAGTCTCGTATGGTAAGAGGCATTGTCTAAAACAATTAAGGAAGGTTTTTCTAAACTTTTTAAAAGTTTTTCCTCGAACCAATGCTCAAAAATTTCAGCATCCATATTGCCGTGATAATCATCAGTTTTTTTTGTTGATGAAAATATCAAACTGGCATTTAAAACAAAACTTTCTTCATTACCAGCATGTAATATAATATACCTTTTTCCATTACTTGCACGGGTACTGGAATAACAATGCTTTGAGTCATCCTGCCAAGACGTTTTTGTTGAAGTTCCGTTTGCAAATACCTATGTTTCGTCAAGAAAAACAACTTGTCTTGACAATTCCGATTTTTTGTTGTTTAAATAATCCCTTAAAAATTGCCATCTTTTCGAAACAACATTGGACAGCTCGCAAAGCAGTTTTCTGTTGTTCGTTTTTTTATATTTGAAACCCATATGTTTTAAGATGATGGACAAACTGTTAGTTCCAATATCGCAAAGTTTTTTCTGCTTTATCTTTTCAAGAAATTTTAATTATTTCTTGGAAAATAGTAATTATTATGAAGATTTAATTATAATAATCCCAAAATAATGTCATTATCGGAAAAGTATATACCTGACAAAATCTTTAACATATTTAACCATCCCGCACTTGAGCAAATTTTAATTGGTTCTTGGAAAATAGCGATTATTATATAGATTTAACTATAATAATAGCAAAATAATTTAATTATCTATTTAATTATTATTTATGCTCAACCCGTAATTCTAAGATAATTTTGTTTTGAAACCGCTGATTTCGCCCAGTAATAGAATACAGTAAACCAGTGGGATGTTCGGTGTAATCAAGTATAGCGAAGGTGCGAAGATATTGTAACTTAACCGACTTACTGTTTTAAAAGCGATAACATCCCTTGGTGATTTAATCCGATATCGGACTTCTTAAAACGCACAGAGTTTAAATACAAATATTATGCATACAAATACCAGATTTCTAGATTCATTAACATCTCTATCAAAATGACCATGCCAGAAGGCTTGAATACTGTAACTGGTTTTTACAAAGACATCAACAAGATTCAACATTTCCGTCGAAAATTATTTATTCGGATGAGAGACGATTCACAAATTTGGGCATGTTTAATAGAAACAACAAGCGTTATTGGTCACAAGATAACCTGCATTTAATGGAAGAAGGCAATTTTCAAGAGCGATTTGGATTCAATTGCTGGTTAGGTATCATTGGAGATAGAATTGTGGGAGCAATTATTTTTGATGGTCACCTTACCGGCGAAAGATATTTAGGTTTCTTGTAGAAATAGAACAATTTCTTGAAAATTTGCCTGTAGTTGAACAAATGGCTATTATTTTTTAACAAGACGGGGCTCCACCACATAATTCTCGTGCTGTTAGGGAATACCTTCATAACACGTAGGGGGAAATTTGGATTGGCACTAACGGACCGATAAGATGGCCAGCAAGGTATTAAGCTTTTTGGTAGGTATTTCTTTTTATCCTTTAACATCTTTATTTTCTAAATTAGATCCCCCGACCTAACTCCGTTGGACTTGTTTGCATGGGGGAACCTTCAAAAACAAAGTCTACAACGTTCCACCAGTCACCCGTGCAGAACTTGAAAATAAAGTGGGAGCAGCAATTCAAGAAATGAATTAAAACCAGTTAAGAAATGTAATGAGGGCAACTGTCGAAAAAGTAGAAAATTGTTTTCATTAACAGGCAGGACATTCCGAACATTTAGAGCGATGATAATTGGTATTATAATTAAAGTTCTAGATTGATTTATTAATAATGATAAACAATTAAAAGTGCTAACAAATCAAAAATTATTCCAATAATGCAGACTCATCTCTTATGCACAATTCCAAAATTTCATTTTAATATCTATAAAAACAAAAAAGTTATAGAGATGAGCGTCTTTTAAGAAACACCCGGTATACTTACCGGACACCCTGTACAATTAATTTTTACTATTCGCTTAAAACAAACATAACTTTCATTATCTTTTTCTGGGATAAGGACACAATTGACTGTAGTTTTAATTTTGGACTATTCTATAATATACACTGTGGCTCAAATTAAAGGAGTACACTTTTTAATTGTGCACCTTTTTTTTTATTTTGCACTGATTTAATTTATTTTTTGGGTGATAATGAACTGAAATCGTCTGAGTAAAATGTATAATTTTTATCAAAATGTTTTGAACAGGGCCGGATTGACAGGTTTTCTTCAACAAACCTGCGCTCATGTTCGTTGCAAGCGGAAACAGATTTATTTAAATTTCAGATGATACGTTTTTTTGGTAGTTTAACTACCAAAAATTCTCCAGTATAGGTCTCATTGTAAAATATTTTAAAATTCAAGAAATATAATTTATTTTGTTCAATCCTAATTAACAAATTTAACAGTATTAACAATTAATGATATCAAGACTAACTATTACTTAAAATCGAAAGTAGTCTAAATATTTACAGGATAACATTATGAATATGACCACCATGATTTTCTATCACCGAATGCAGTCGCCTTCGCCATAGGTCAATAGCTGAATTGATTATGTCGTGGTTAAAATTATTCCAACAGAACTGTAACCTTTCCTTTAGCTCTTCGATGGTGTTAAACCTTTGACCATTGTGAACATTTGCCTCTAAAATTCCCCATGTGGAATAGGTAACAGGGTTTAAGTCTGGACTATTGGGTGGCCACATCTCTGGTTCGATGTAATCGAGGCATTGTCCAAACAAAAATATTCTTGTACTCCGAGAGGTATGGGAAGGAGCACCGTCTTGTTGGAACACGTAATCGTCGCAAATTGCTTCAATTTCAGGAAGCAAGGGATGTAAAATTTGTTGTTGATACGCGTCCGAGTTGAGTTTTACTCCGGCATCTACAGCAATGAGACTTGACTTCCTCAATTTGGAAACTGCCACAGGGACCATTACGCCAGGTGAAAAGTGACTTCTCTCGATTAAAAGATTTTCCAAAGGGATTTCCCTCTTTACTCGCACATTTGCGTATACCCGATTATTTTGTGGATTCTTTGGCGGCCTAAACCATATCTTTGCGATATTTTCCCGAGAACGAAATGTTCGTAGTAATAGATTACATCTTTCTAATCGTTTCTCCTTCACATTGGCATGAAGTTTTTGACAGTAAACTTTTTTAAAGACTTTAAGTTGGCAATCATTTTTTATAATTCTTTAAACTGTAGAACGGTGAATTCTTGTTTTTTTCGCTATTTTTTTGGTACCAACAGATTCTTCAGGTCGTACATTTTCTATAATATTTCTGACCATGGTAATATTTCCTTGAGTTCTTGAAGTTTTCTTCCTTCCCCTTCCAATTTTTATTTTTATGGATCCATTGTTTTCTCTAAGATGTCTTAAAAATTTTCCAACTGTTCCAACATACCAATTTTTTTCAGAAAACTCCTTTACAACTTTTCTTGCACCGTAATTATGTTTTTGTCGAAAATATTTGATAAGAATTCGATCCTCTTCGCTTAACACTACCATTGTGTACGGATTAGCTGTCACAAAGCGTACAAAACATCAAGAATAACATTGTTTATTTATTTAATAACAGTCATGGATACTCTGATTTTTAATAACGGTCATGGATGCTGCGATCATGGTTCAAACGACTTCAAATTTCCAAAATAATATCCGCAATGTTTTAGTACATCAATGAACAAAATAAATTGTATTTCTTAAATTTTAAAATCTTTCACAATGAGAACTATACTGGAGAATTTTCGATAGTTAAAATATCAAAAAAAGGTATCATCTGAAATGTAAATAAATCAGTTTCCGTTTGAAACGGACATAAGCGCACGTTTGTTGAAAAAAAAACTGTCAATCCGGCCGTGTTCAAAATATTTTGATATTAATTACACATTTTACTGAGACGATTTCAGTTCATCATCACTCCAAAAATAAATTAAATCAGTGCAAAATAAAAATAAATATTCACAATTAGAAAGTAAACTCCTTTAATTTGAGCCATAGTGTACATATATACTGCGTCCATAAAGTCTTGCACAAATTCATTTAAAATTCAGGGGCTTACTTTTTTTAAAAACGCTCGGACACGTCAATTAGTACTTTTGTTTGCGCATTTTTTAACGTAAAATGTTTTTATACAGGGTGTCGCACGTATGAGGTATGAGGTCATCATGGATTTTTTTTAATGGAACACCCTGTATATTATATCAATTTTGAATTCTATGATGAACACTTAACACCTCTGGAAATCACGGTTTCCGAAATATTGACGTTTGAAAATTTATTTTAAACACATTTATTGATGACCTCATACCTCATACGTGCGACACCCTGTATAAAAACATTTTACGTTAAAAAATGCGCAAACAAAAGTACTAATTGACGTGTCCGAGCGTTTTTAAAAAGTAAATACCTGAATTTTAAATGAATTTGTGCAAGACTTTATGGACGCACTGTATGATTACTGACAATGTTTTATGCCTTATGGCCTCTTGTAAACCTTTTTAATGCAATAAGAAATAAGTAAACATCTATCTATATATCTAACATATCTTGTAAATATGTTAACAACCTAACGAAATCATATTAAGTACATTTCTCTATTCCCAAGATAAATATTCTTTAATATTCCTAACACTGACCACCACACATTTCATCCCTCGTCAGTTTTCTGACACGAATAATAATATTTTCTGCGTAGAGGCATACATAATGAAAACAAAGAGAAAAAGCTTATTTTCTCATCAGAGATAAAAAGAGCTATTTTTTCTGTTTTCGTTTTTCATTTTTCTTTTTGTTAAGCTGGTGGTTCATCTACCTGTTAATTACACCAGAACGGAACTATAAAATTTTGGGATATTGTATTTAACATTAGTCTTATATACTTTAGGGGTTCGCAAAAAGCAAGCAAGATAAATTTCAAGAAAAACTCTCAGAGATTTTAAAGATAGACCCACATAACGTTGAAATGTTTAGTGTTCAATCAAAATACGGATATCTCCCGGTAACAGATGTGAGATTCTCAGCGCACCTCACATCAGTGTATTTACAGCCAACTAAAATAAATGGATTGGTTTTGATACATAAGGAAGAGATAGAAAAATTCGTAGGGATAAATATTTCTGTGGTAAGTATAAAATTGGAAGTCGTATTTATATGAACTAAATTAAATAAATTCAACTTTTGCATGCATAGTGATATAATAGTAATGCTGAATTTATACAGACAAATAAAATAAAAATAAAATGAAAAATAACATGAGAAATAAGGAATTAAATAACAGAGGTTACATACCATTCATACAGAAAATAAAATAAGAAATAAGGGCAGCCAATTAAAACTTGCGGTGTGATCACAATCGCACTAAAATTATTGGAGCTAGGAAGGTAATCGCATACAATTCGACATTTTAATTTTTGCAAATGTTAACAGTAATTATTTAAAATAAGGGCTTTGCAAATAAATTCAACAAAGGTTAATAAACTTTACAACTATAACCACAAAAACTAAAAATGCAATCAGCGGATCGCAATTTACCCCTTGTCAAATCCATCGTGCACGCGCAGATCCATTGTCACATAAAAATAAAATAAGAGATAAAAGTTAGCCATCTTTAAGGTTATTTCTTATTTTTATTTTATGTTATTTCTCTGTATAAACGCCTTACGACCCGTGTGTATACTCATCTCTTATATTTTTCTTATTTAATTTTTATGTTATGTTATTTGTCTGCATAAATCCAGCATAAATCATTTCAATAAACCATACATGTATTAGTACTATATGGCTATTACCCTGAATATCTTGAAGCAACAACAGAGATAGAAGATCCAGGGTCATTTAGACTTGTGCGCATGCGCCGTAAGGGTATTGCCAAATGTAATTTTATTTCTTTAGAACAGGGCAGAAGAGTGAGCTTTAGAAAATTACAGCAATGATAAAATTACCAAAAATCTTGTTAGAAAATTGCAAAATAAGCAAGTCCGTACTTCCAAGTGTTTTCAAATTATTTGTTATCATTTCTAAACTAAAACGTGTCAAAAAACAATTTCATATAACTGGAGGGTGGCAACGTGACAACGTCTTATTCTTGCTCGACATAACCTTAAAATCTTTAGCAAATGTTAATTTGGTGGACAGCTCGTTTTATCGATTTGATTTGTTATTATTAACGGCTTTTGTGTACTGTTTATCTTTACTTTTCTGCAAATTTTGATTGTGTGTGTGAAGTGTGATCATTTTGTGACGATGCCGAGGCAAAACAGAATATCTTACATTATTTTAAACAGGCGTAAAAACTTGAACAAAGATTTATCGTTCTACAGGTATGTACCCAGACCGTATGGTTCTTTCTTTCAACTTATTTACGTTAATTTCATGAGGGAACAATAACTAGGTAGTCTATTTCCTAAAGATTAAAATTTTCTTTGCTGCTAATGATATAATTAGGTACCTACCTACCTATTTAAAAATTGCATGTACTTCAAAGAATCCTACAAAAACCTATTATTTTACCTGTTGAACTCTAAAAACAATTGCAAAATATCTAATATGTACTAGTTTTATTAATATATTTACCTGCGTTCTTTTTCGTTTCTCAATCGAAATAATATACAAAATCTAAACAAATCAAGAACTTTAATGTTTGTTTACAAATTTCTGTCCAGTTGTCAAAGTCAAATGTGATAACCCCATTTTTCTCTCGTTAAAACAAACGTCAATTAATTTTTTCTCGCGCATGCGCACTGCGCGAAATGACCCTGACTGAACAAGAAACCTCGGCTTCACTACGTTTACATTGGTTAAATGGGTAAGGCGCTATATAGTACTAATAGATATATGCCATAAACGCATTGGTCAGTGGCGGCTTTCAGGGGCGGCAGGGTCGGAAGTGTCGACCCAGTGTCAAACAGACAACAGCCAATATAATAATATTCTAATATTCATCTACATTACTATACATTTCAATGACTAGCAAACTGCCAGCGTATAACCCTTCCACTTTTTAAATCGCCCTTGTAAGCCTGGGCCTCATACTCCCATACTACGCCGAGCCGCCTTAAAATAAACTGCTTTCCTTACCAAGTAACCCATGCTGGGGTCGGCAGGCCGGCTGCCTCATTACAATGAACGGCTTTAGGATAGGCAACTAAACATACATTAAGTATGTAATATATAATTGTAAACTTTACACACCCTCAAAATCGGCAAAAATAGATTTGCCGGCAAATTTAATGTTTGTTCGAACCCGACCAAAAACCGTATCAGTTATTCCTTCGAACGGTCGCACTAATTACCACTTCAATAGTCGATTGCCACGTTCAAAATTTAATTGACAGGCTGGAAATTATCCTTCCAACATAGGATAGCGGGTTGGAATAAACCTTTAAAGAAAGTAAGGTAAGTTACTTGATTTTTATTATTTGTTAGTTGTTATACTCGTTAATTATCGGTTGTTTGTTATTATTCTTGAAAGAAAAGGACTTACTTAGTGTAAGATAAGTCAGAATGAGTGTGGTCTGTTGAAAAACAGAACTTTCGATTTGGTTTATAGATGTGATTATGATAAGGACCTCAGGTAAGTGTTTTAAAATTTAAATAAAATATCTTTTTTGGGCGCACGCATCACGCATTGACATGAAAAACCAAGTTGGAACTGAGTTAAAAAGGGATCCTAATGATCCTATTCATTGTATTTTTGTCTTCTCCTTTATTTGTTATTTGATGAACAAAGTAAAATAAAAAAACAATGGTATTTTGCCGACGACACATCAACATTGTTTTGTTAATTGGCCATAACATGCATTTTATTTTTAAATCAAGAAGGGAAAAATTAAAATCCGTCGTGCGGCTGTTCGAGAGTTTAAAAGAACTTGATTTATTTGGTAAACAACAACATTTTTTTTATGATAAGTAGGTATTTACTGAAAAATCTGTTGTCAATGTTATCAATCATTTTTTTATAACGAAGAGAACCAGTTAGAAACAATCTGTTTCAAATGGGCGAGGCTTCTCGTGCCTAAAGTTTTAACACGCTTTAAAATCTAAAACTCATTAAAATATCACAAAACTCTATATTTATTTTGTTAGTAGTTACCTATGTTATTCTAAGAAATAAAAATAATATACCGCTTCTGGCGCGGATCTAGGGGGGGGGATTATAGGGGCATGACCCTCCCCCCCCCCTGCAAAAATATGTTACTACATAATATTATCATGAATAAAGAATGTTTAATTTACTTTTCTGAAACCTACTTTTTGCATAGAAACAAAAAAAAAATTGAAGTGAAATTAAACAATTTATCATACATCTGTTGAATGCAAATATTAGACTAGTAGACAAAATCGAAATTTGAGCGCGGGCCCCACAAATTCTCGCCTGCGGCGCTCCTTAACTCTCCCTAACGTTTTTCACTGCATCCACACCTGTCCGAACTGCCGACCCTGGCTGGCAGCTGAAGAGCCGCCACCGGCATTGGTCGAATTACTATTACACAGTTCTGATTAACAAAGTTCGAGATACATATTACAGATGTTACATTTTGCATGGTCACAGATAGAGTTTGGCGTATGGAATAACATGATCATAGTCGAAGTTAAATGCACTATGATATTATAAAGCAATACCCAACTTGGCAAACTCATGTTACTTTCTGAATAAATGGTTTGGGGGTTCAAAACCCCCGCTCCTCCCGCCCTGAAATTCATAAAATAAGGAAGGATTAACATATAACCACGAACTGTATCATTTAATATTATTTTATAAAATACAATACATACGGAACAAACGTCGAATATTTTAATGTTTCATTATTATAGGATAGGTACCTAATCTTAAGCATAATGTGATTACCATCTTCAGTTATTTACTACATTGGTTCATGAATGGGGTTTTACGTCAGGGCATCCCTTTGACATCTTTTGATTCTTCGGCTACTTTTTAGGTACTTTCGCATAAAGAAACTATTGCTATCGGCTGTTGCATTTGTTAAGTATGCCGTGCTGTGTGTGTTGTGACTGAAGATTTTAGTTTGCATATTCTTGGCGTCTTATTCCGTTATCTAGGAAGATGATAGTGCCTCTATACTATTAGTGCTTCTCTACTGTAGACGTAGACCGACGGGGAGCCAGTCTTTAGGTAGTTTGTAGGTCGCATTTTGTCTCGCTCTCGTATGTGAGTCAGTGATAAGTGGGTTTGTCGAAACGTCCGTACGTCCGTAATAGTTCGTAATGATTTTTAAAAATAACTCATTATTAGTTGGCATGCGAAAGTCCTGGTGCAACAAGCGATTCATAGTGTACCTCGGGACATCTGCAATAATTTTCAGCGCCCTATTCTGAATTACCTGGAACTTATTCAGTTCCGCTCTGCTTATGTTGCACCACGAAGGTGCACCAAAATAGTTTTGCTTAGTTTCACCAGTGGCGTGCGTGAAGATACCATCAATATTTTTTTTGTGAAAATAATTGATACACCACTGATTTGTTTTAGCCTGATGCATTTTTATGCATTACTGATACAAGCTGAACAAAAGTTGTCTTTACTATGTTTTTGGGAAAAGGAGTAGTTTTAACGGGGTGGTCTTACCGTCCTTGGCCTGCCAGGAATATCAAAAACTCTTTCAGAACTTCCTGTTTCTGATAAACGGCGATGGAGGCTTACAAAGGTCTGAGAACACGGTGCTACACGATTCGGATATCTTGCCTGGTAAATGCGTCTTGCTTCGTATGCATTTTCATCAGCAAAACCATAAACAAAATGCATATCTGCCAAATAAGCACTGTTTTGTAAATCAGCCATAACTTTAAAACTTTTAAGAAGTAGTCCATATTCTGTGGCGAGATTGTAAATAGAAATAAAGGTCTGTCTTTACCACCAAATAACTTTATTTGCCCCTCTAGGGTAGAAAACAAGGGTTATAAAAATACATAAAATGACGATGAATTAAATTAAATTTCTTAATGCATGTGTTGTACTAGTTTCGACTTTAGAGAAAGTCATCCTCAGCAACTAACCATCTAAGAAATTTTTTTATATGAAAAGAAGTTAAAACAGTTGGGGGAGCAGAGAGGTGATTCAATAATACAATACAATATAATGCAGATTATGCAACCTTTGGAATCGACAGGAGTTTAGTATAAGAACGATGTATCTCCATGTGAAGGTAGGGGTTGATTTATACGCAAGTAGAATTAAGGACCGTAATCATAGTCGAGTGATTTAAGCAATGTTAAAGTAAAAACGTGTTGAAAAAGAAGAATTGTAACATATCAATTCATACTCTTTTCAGTGAAACTAAATTAGCGAGGGGACATGCTTAATGTTATGGTGGATTGAATATTTGTTAATGAAATTAAATGTGCTTGTTATTCTAAAAAAGGGGGGTTGTCAAAATGAGACTATGTCATTTCAAATAAAATGGGAATGCATCAAGTGGTCACTATTCACTTGTTAAAAATAAAATAAAATTAAATTAAATTAAAAATTGTTAGGACATTAGATCAACAAAACAAAAAACAAAAATCAACAATCTTGGTGGTAAAGACAGACCTTTATTTCTATTTAAAACTTTTGTTTCGACAAACAATTCACAAAAACGACGCACTAAAGATTTAAATGATTTTTTTGTCATTTAATTTTGTGACATTTCCACAATTATTTACACAATCTGTGACATAAGCCTACTTTCAAAAAAAGTCGAATCAGCGTTGTCTTAACATAGTTTTTTTTTACAAGTTTACAGTTTTTCCATTTTTCGTTAAAACTACTGTTTTTTCAAAAGCATAGTAGAGACAACTTTTGTTCAGCTTGTATCAATAATGTATCAAAATGCAGTTAAAAATATCAGTGGCGTATCAAATATTTTTACAAAAGAAATATTGATGGTATCTTCACGCACGCCACTGGTGGAAGTAATAAGCAAAACCTTTTTTGACGAGAAACTCCAGTTTAATACAAAATCAGTTGATACCAATTTTCAATGCCGTGTCTTCAAGGACTTTCGAAATATTAAAAAAAACAGTTTTTTTTTAAACTATATTAACACCCTGTATCTTAGAGGGTAAGCATTTTCGGGCATATGTCCATATGAACTTTTCGTCTTAAAACGATGTCAGGAATAGGGGTGGGCGATTATCAAAAGTTATAATCGATTATCGATTATGAAAAATAATCGATAATTTCGATTTAATCGATTAATCGGTAAATCGATTATTTCGATTAATCGATTATTTCGATTAATCGATTATTTCGATTAATCGATTTTTTCCATTAATCGATTATTTCGATTAATCGATAATTTCGATTAATCGATAATTTCGATTAATCGATTATTTCGATTAATCGATTATTTCGATTAAACGATGTTTCGATTAATCGATTATTTCCATTAATCGATCTTATTATTTATTTTGTTATTTTATTATTTTGGATAATTTCGATGTAATCGGTATATCGATTATTTAGATTAATCGATAAATCGGACAGGCAATAAATTTATTGTCCAATAATTTATTTGGTCCTTGTCGATTAGGCAATTTTTATTTAATTAAAACAATCTCCTTTTATGGGAAAAATTATCATATAACAATATTATGTTTAAGCAACGTTTCACTTTTTTTTCAACTTTAGAATAAGAGTAAAAAGCTGTTTTTATTTGTATATATTTTAAGTAATAATTATTTTCATTTTAATTGCGCTATTTCGCCTACATTTAATTTCCATCGATGGCTATTTTTGCAAATAAATCGAAAACGGTCACAGATACGAGAATAGTACAAGAGACAAGAACGCTAAACAAGGGAACAGAGAGTTCAAATTTCATACCGGAATTCATACAGGGAGCCCCAAAAAAAGTTCTGAAAGATAAAATTGTAGCGGATTCAAGAAAATGTAACACCCTGTATACTGCGACCAACAATTTTGATACTTTATTGTAGAGATTCCAAAAAATGGTTGTTGTTCCAAATTTGAAACAATTATCAGAGAATATAAGAGAGAAAACGCAAGATACGAGAAAAAAAATTGAAACTTTGCCACCCTGTATAAAGAAAATAACGCGTTTTAGACCATGCATATATTTACATTTTTTTCTTATTTTGACGAGTACTAACTATCACCCCCTGAAATATCTGCATACCATTAATTAACACCCTGTATACTAGTAGAAATACGGGCGCAGTACACGTAACTGTTATTGTATAGAGTAATAATTAATTGTGCAGTATATTAATTAATATTTCACCAGCAACTTCAAAATCATTCAATAACATAATAATTTATATTTTCGATTATCGGGTAAAAATTTATTTACACTCGATTTTACAATCGACTAATCAGAAAATCGGAAAATCGATTAATCGAAAAATCGATTAATTGGAAAATCGATTAATCGAAAAATCGATTAATCGGAAAATCGATTAATCGGAAAATCGATTAATCGGAAAATCGATTAATCGGAAAATCGATTAATCGGAAAATCGATTAATCGAAAAATCGATTAATCGGAAAATCGATTAATCGGAAAATCGATTAATCGGAAAATCGATTAATCGAAAAATCGATTAATCGGAAAATCGATTAATCGGAAAATCGATTAATCGAAAAATCGATTAATTGGAAAACCGATTAATCGGAAAATCGATTAATCGAACAATCGATTAATCGATTAAAATTTTTCTTAAATCGAAAAGTCGATTAATCGATTAATCGATTATATATCGATTAATCGATTATTTTGCCCACCCCTAGTCAGGAATTATATCCTAGATTTTATTCATGTACTTAAGGATCACCTTGTATAATTTCTGATATACCTACAGTGTGTTGTGACATTAGCTTTCGTAGTAACCAACGACTGCACATTATTTTGAACAAAAAAAATTTCTTAAAGCATAGGCCTATGTCTATCTAAAATGTAACCATTTCCGCGAAAAACAGCTCAGAACTTTCATAATTTTCCTAAAACTTGACAACGTCGCATTGTTATCGTCGTACCTATTCGTTTCGATAACCAAAATCGTGCGACGTGAGTCGAACAGAATTGTCTGGTTGGTATTTCGGCATTAAATACGCTTCAGCATAAATTTGGTTTGTTTTGCCACAAAAAAAACAAAACTTACCCATTATTATCATTTCTCGTCAAAAGTAAAATAACTAGCAGTCTTTTTCCACCCTATAACATTTGGTAAACGATTCGCGCCATATTAAAAAACACATAGTTAATAATAATTGTTCCTATTAAATTAAATGCTGAAAATGTTCGCCAGTTTAGTCTCTGCAAAATTTGTTGCATTTTGGAACCACACAATACCCGTATCCTTCGGTCTTTGACAAATTTGGTTTGCCGACCTATAAGCAGCCTTTCCGGCCATCGTGGAGAGCTTAACCGTAAAAAGGAAGCATTTCACAATATTCGCGGCGTACAGAATTTTCGCTCTTAAATCGAAAAATACACGCACTGACCGACGCTGCAATACTGCAACCTCAAAACATCCTTTGTCATATCTATCGTTTCAAAAAAAGTGAACTAGCGCAAAAAATTAATAGCAATTTATTTGCGCAGCACAAGTAGGTATAAAAAATTCTCAGAACCGACGTTGTCATATCATTCTGGCTAAAACATGGCGTGTTTTATTATTTCAAAAAAATTATTTTTAATAATGTTAATAATTATTAGTTTATTCGTTAAACAACAACTGGCTGCAAAGAAGACATAAATAGCTATAGACCCATAAGCGTTACCTCCAATGTCGCAAAACTTTTTGTAAAATACTTAAAGGATGTTGACTTGATAAAGACTTGTCCAATTTTTAAGCAACAATAATTTATTATAAGAATTAGTTTGGCTTTGTTGAGGGCCGCAGCACTGCTGATGCTATGTTTGAGTTGACACAAAAAGTGGCCCAAAATTTGGATCAAAATGTATTGTCTTGTTTTTGGTCCTGGCAAAGTCATTTGGCACGGTATCCCACTCCATACTGCTTGATATCCTTAAATTAATGTTGGAGCATCGCGTAGAGAGTAGAGAGTTCTGCAAAATCCAGCATTTTAGAATTGGGGATGTGCTTAGGTCTCCCATGACTGTTGGGCATGGGATACCATAAGGTAGGTACTGTCATGGGACAAATTTTGTTTAACTTATATATTGTTTGTTCTTCTCGGGCATAGGTAAGCTAATTCAAAAATACATGTCTGTCTGATTTATGACTATAATGTTCTTTGTAATAAAACTTTGTTGTTTTAACCTCGTTCATTACCTCATTATTGGCCAATGTAGGGGATTTTAGCGAGGAATTCTCTGTTTCCAGTATGCCAAATAAATATACCTTAAAATGTGATCAAAATATTGTCATATTGTCTAAATAAAAGATTGTTCTTAAAAAAAATTAATTAACAAGCAATTAAATATTAGTCATTACCTATAATAAATAAATTTGCACAAACTGGGACCTTGAAAGGCCTATTTAATAATAATTTATCAGCTTATTAGCAATTGCAATGCACTGAATGTCAGGAATAACATTAATATTGCGTGAGAGCCAAATTCAGAAATCACGAACTCGAATCAGTCTCCCAAATATCAAACGGTAATTGTCAAATATGTATTGGGCCCTTTTTTTACTAAAAACTTCAGATATTTTTATATTATGTATTTACAGGTTAAATAGTTTGGGTCCCACGAAGACAGCTGCTTTCATGTTCAGGGTTTTGTTATTTTTCGATTATTTCAGATTTTCTATCCATTACTTCTAGTTTGATATTTGTGACTTCTTTGTTTTTTCACAAACTTACATTGTATTCGGGATATAAAGACCTCTCACATTCAGCACACTAGAAGAGTAAAGAAGCCCGCGTAGACAGTCTAGATTTTTTATAAATGACCCTCAGAATACAATTTTGAACAGTATTTAGTGGTTTTAGTGTTGCCCTGTATAATCCTCCCCGAACTACATAGATAGATTTTAAGCCACTTTCAGCAATGCCTTATAGGTTATCCTATCTTTGATTTATCCTAGGTTTCAGCCGAAAAAATGACTACGGTGTCATCTGCATAGGAGAAAATTGTTCCACCTATATCACACTCTTTAAGGAGCGAATTTATGTATACTATGAAAAGAATTGGGCCCAGGACTGTGCCCTGTGGTATGTCCATTTTTATCACCATTGGATCACTCAAGACATTGTTAATTTTTACAATTATTTGACTACGATGGTTGAGATAAGATTCAAAAACGCTTAACGTCGTCCCCTTATCCCATATCCTGAGAGGATATCCAGTAAGGCAGTGTGGGGCACCATGTCAAATGCCTTGGCTAGGTCTAAGTATATCGCTAAGGTCCTATTAGTATTCATGTTCCCTGTTATCTCAACAACCATGTTGTATATTGCACCATTGGTACAAGCACCTTCTGTAAAAGCAAACTGATTTGGTGATAAGATATTAGTTAAGCGTTCTTTTATGGCCCCCTCCAATATTTTGCTGAAGTTGTCAATTAGACTGATTGGACGATAATTGGTTATATTTGTTTTATCGCCGGTCTTGTATATTGGAGTAACTACAGATGTTTTAAAACATGGTGGTATGATGTTAAATATCACGTTAAAAATATGTACAAGGGGTTTTAAACAGTAAGTATGAAATCGTTTTATTATTTTGGTAGATATACCATCATTTCTAGGGGCACAGTCATTTTTGAGGGAGGAGATGTAGTTAATAATTTCCTTTTCATTAGAAGGTTTAAGAAACATGGAATATTTGTTACGTTATAACAATTTTACAAGATTATCCGGTTCCTGAATGTTTTCCGCCATTTCACTACGTATATTTACAAAGAAATCATTACAGAAACTAGCAGCTTCACCATCATCTAGAAAATATTCATTATTATTCACAATAAATAAACTTTCATTTTTCTTACTGGGATGTTCACTGGTGGCATGTTCTACTATTCGTTACAATTTCTTAAAATTATTTCTGTTACTATTAACCAGATCCTTGTGATATCCATTCTTACTATTTGTTATAATTCTTTTAAGAGCGTTCCTATATTTTTTATATTGTTGTTCAGTATGAATGTAATTTCTTAACAGTTTCTTTAATTTAGCGTAGGCAGTTTGTTTTAATAAAGTTTCTGCAGTAGGGTAGATGCACCGGTTGTGGCCTTCGCACCGTTTGTGGCCATCCACGAAATGAATCTAAAATATTAACCGCGATTTTCAACTTAGCCAATAAGATAATGCATTGAGTTTGTTGGTTACAGTGCTTTTTAAACAGTCGGCTTTTTAACGCGTGGCGAGAATGTTGTGCTCTTCTTGGGGATTTGGTTAAGGAACACGAGGTCATTAAATGCATGATTCTATGTAAGAATGTGAATATTTTTACTAAACGTGCATGTTATGTGACTGATACAGGAATTTTCAATTTTCCATGTTATTTTCACAGTTTGAAGTAGATATTTAACCCATAAATAATTAAATTAATAGTGGCCACAACTGGAGCATCATACCTGCCTTTTGCGCCAGTTGAGGCCTTTTAGTGGCTACAAATGGGGCATGAAAACCAGTTGTGGCCACGCAGTAGAAAAAGATGGCAAAATTTATTACCAACAGGGTAGAAAAGAAGTACCTACAACCTAAAATGTATTGTTTCAGAAAAGTTATGGCATCCCGAAAATTATTTCAATATTCTGAAAGTGTTTATTTGTTTTAATGATTATAATGAAACTTAGTTTTATTTTTGTTACTTGTTAATTTTTGTTGCTACTTCATAATTAGTTCTTTGAATGAAAAATGTATTTTTTAAATTTCATACGAAAGCAAATGTTTAAAAATGTTTAAATATTTTAATTCTTTTTTTGTTTATGTAAATTAGTTTATTTTTTTAAATAAAGTACATACCTACTTACCTGCTAGTTCATTTTGGTTCTTACTTCGTATGAACTTTAATAGGATGGCCACAACTGGTGAGGTCTCTGGCCACAAGTAGCAAATAAGTGGCCACAACTAGCGAAACTATTTTTTTCGGCTATTTTAATAGATTTATCTCTTTCTGACCCATTTAATTCAAATTAGATAATTGTTTTTAATACAAAAATATCTAGTACTATTATATCTGTCATTCGAGGCAGGCCAACCAACTTAATAAATAAATTACAGTTAAATAAAGTTAAAAGTTTTCTTAAGGTGGCCACAACCGGTGCATCTACCCTACTGAGATTTTTGTCATGACAAGGTTTATTATTAAGTATGTTAAGCACGATTGGAAAGTGATCTGTTACAGGTGACAGAACTATACAAGGCTCATATTGTAAATTAAAATATTTCTGCTTAATTCTTAGTAAAATATAATCGATACAACTTTTCGCATCGTTCACACATCGGGTGGGTGTACTAATACAGGGTGGCCGTTTAGTGTGGCAAAGAGAATAGCTCCGTTTGTATATATAATACACAAAAAATGTTAATATAAAAGTTGAAGGACAGTAAGTTAGTTATAACGTAAAATTATTTTTGACGCTATAAGGATGGTTCAACAAAGAGTAACAAAAGATTTTTTTTTTTTTTTTAAATGGAACACCCTGTATACTTTTGCACTTTTAAATTCCCCTCGATATTCCGCGTATCGTGGCAAACATAGTTTTTATTTATTTTGCAATGTTGCTAATTTATTTAAAAATATTCTTTTTTGAAAGAAAAAACTTGTCACATTAAAATTTGAAATATAATTGAATTAATTCAAGACATTCGAAACATTCTAGAGGGTTTTAAAGATAAAGACTAATTCAAGACTTAAGACCCTTAGAACATTCCATATTATGTACAGGGTGTGCTCTACAAACGTGTCAACTTTTCACATTTTAAAATTAATTTACTCTTCTTTTTCAAATTGAACACCCTGTATTTAAATATTTTATATTGTAGAGTTTTTTTGCCCTCTACAACTTTTGTTAAAAGGTTCATTAGTTATTTGTACTCATTTTGGCGTAATATTTTTTTTTTAATAAAAAGTCTGAGAAAAATGTTTTTTTTTTTTAATTTTATTTTATAGTTAGACAGGCAAAAGCAAATAATAGCAAACGTAGTAGTAAAATTTTATTAAGATGTCATTGTCATTTTATTTCTTACTTTTTATCAAGTTAAATTTATATTGTGACAAAAAATGAATTATTCAAATGTGAAATGATCGATATGATTTATGTTTTGGGTGCTAGTGATAAAAATGCTTTATTAGCTACAAGAATTTATGAAGAACGATACCCAGAGCGAAGACACCCTGATAAAAAGACATTCGAAAAGCTAACGGACAGATTTGAAACTACAGGAAGTATGGCTTATAAAAAGAATAACCGAAGAAAACGGGTATGCACCGAAGAAAATGAATTCAACGTTCTGTTAAGTATTACTGAGAATCCTCATATTGGTCAGCGTCCTCTTGCACAATAACTGGATATTGGACGAACGGCGGTTCAAAAATTAATCAAATCAAACAAATTACATCCTTACCACGTTCAGTTGCTGCAAGAGCGTAATGATGAGAACTATGATAGGCGACTTGAATTTTGTGCGTGGGTGCAAAATAAAATAAGGGAGCAGCATGATTTTGCGCATTTAGTTTTTTTTTTGCGACGAAGCTACGTTTCATAAAAATGGCAACGTCAATAGACTTAAGCTGGATTTATAAACTCGAAAAGTTGGTGAGGTTGAAGTTATGATCAAGTTTGTGAGGTAAGATATTCCGAACTCCGAGCTTAAAAATTGGTTATCTCGAACTACCCGGGAAGATTTCGAAACTTACATGAGCTTTCCATGAACAACATGAACGAGTGTATAAATGGAACTGAGTGCTCCCTTTAGTTTAAATTGAACTCCTATTGCCAACACCAACTGAACCTCAACCTCGCCAACTTTTCGAGTTTATAAATTCAGCTATAATTTTTATTATTATGCCACTACAAATCCTCATTTTGTTAGATTTCACTTCTTACAAAACAGATAATTCCTAAGCGTTTGGGGAGAAATTGAAGGAGACTATGTGGTTGGTCCACATTTTTTCGAGGGAACTCTAACGGGATAGATCTATTTCGACTTTCTCCAAAATGATTTACCACAGCTTATTGCCCATATACCGAACATAGTTCAAGAATAATAATAATATGTTTTTATTAAGAATATCTAGTAAATTTTACAAAAAAAAAATATGAGGGCGGTATCCAACATTGTTGCTCTTATACAACCCCCTGGTAAAATAAAAAATTAAGCCATAATTTTAGCTATATAAACCAATAAAAAGTTAAAAAAATAGTAAATAACTTATATGTAACAAAATTTAAAAAGCTATATAAACAATTTCAATAAATATATCTAATGTAACGAGTGATTTTTAATTATTTTGCTCAAGGGAGGCCATGCATTTTAAAAGCATCATGGCCGTACTGCGTAGATAAGATGACATGATTGTTTTATGACATTTACGTCTTATTTGAATTTGTGTATTTGTAAAGTTTAAAAATTGGAGAAATTTTGTAGTTTTTGCAGTTATTTGAAGGTAGGTTACTATTGCTTTAACTAATATTTCTCCGGGGAGTCGTCTTTTGACTATTATAAAGTGCTATTTGCAGGATATGATTTTATTTTTTATTTTTCAGCGTATCAAGTTTTGGTGAAGCTTTGTTGCCGGATTGAAAGTTCTACAGTAAAAATGTTTAGTGAAGCACAAAAAATTTTTATTGTTGAAAGTTTTTTTAGAAATGGAAACAAAATAGGCGGTGTGTGGAATTACTCTATGCATGACTGCTTTGATGAATTTTGAACCGAGTTTCCTGATGTTGCGGTGACCTTTCATAATTTTCGTACTGGGTCACAATACCTAATTGATAAATTTCGTCAGACTGGTTCTGTTCAACATAAAAAAGGGGCTGGAAGACCAACGAAACGATCGAATGAGGTTATTGAAGAAGCGCGACAAATTATGGAAAATAATCCTTCAACTTCTATTAGGCATTTATCTCAACAAATTCAGCAAACGGATTTATGCTACAGTACATGTCAAACACTTTTGAAAAAGGATCTGCATCTATACCCTTATCGTGTTACGGCTATTCATGAACTCCTTCCCAATGACGTTCCCCAAAGACTTAATTTTTGTGAATGGTTTTTAAACAATTTTCAAGAAGAAAATAGTGGTGCTTTTGAAAAAACATTTTTTACCGATGAGGCTTATTTTAATTTATCAGGCTATGTTAATTCACAAAATATGCGAATGTGGAATACGCAAAATCCGCATGTTTTTGTAGAAAGACCTCTTCATCCTCAAAAAGTTGGTGTATGGGCAGCAATTAGTTCTAGAAGAATAGTAGGCCCAATTTACTTTGATGGCACAATTACAGCTGAGAGATATCGGATCGAAATTCTGACAACATTTATTAATGAGCTTCACGATGATGAATTGCGGGAAGGTTACTTCCAACAAGATGGCGCTACACCTCATGGAACCAGAGAAAATTTAAATTTTTTAAGTGAATTTTTTGAAAACAGAGTTATAAGCCGAAATACGCAACAAATATGGCCACCTCGTTCCTGCGATTTAACACCCTGCGATTTCTTCTTGTGGCCTTTTATAAAAAACTCCATTTATCGAACACCAATTGAGGATATAAATGATCTTAGACGAAGGATTTCAGAAAAATTGCCGAAATTAATAATTCTCCAAACGTATTGGTTAATGTGTCTCTGAGGGTAAGAAGAAACATCAGAAGGTGTCTAGAAGTAGGAGGCGGCCATATAAAGTAGGCTTTCAAAGTAAGATAGCTCAGGATTTTATATTACATACCGTCAAAAAACATTATTTTAGGTTTTCAACGTGACAACGCTGCTTTCTTGCAAATTCGCCCTATGATTTAATCTACGCGCTACTGCTACACTATGTATGCTGGGTCACAGCCGCCCTTGAGCAAAATAATTAATAATCACTCATGTTAATCTATGTTAGATCTCTTGATTGAGCAATAAACCGCTTTACTTTTTAGATTTAAAAACGGACTGGGTGGAAGCTCTTCTGACAACGTCAGGAAGTTTATTGAAATTTTTACTAGCGGTGTAGCTGAAACTGAGCTGTACTATGTCTTAGAACGCTGAGCTGATCTCGGTGGCGTGTATTGCGCAAATGAATGTCGGATCCTCTAGATAATGTTTCAAAGAGATATGAAGGTTGCTGTGAGGTGATAATCTTATTGACAAAACCTAGAAGCTGTATCCTGTATCGTTCTTCCAAATTAAACCATTTAGAACGGTTAAAACTGTCAGATACATGGTCAAACTTGCGAAGATTGTAACAGAATCTTATGCAAGAATTCTGGAGCCGTTGAAGACTCTGTTTGTCTTTCTCAGGAAGTGCTGGCCAATAAACGTTATTACAATAGGAGAGGTGTGACAAAACTAGAGATTCTGTAAGTTGAAGTTTGATGGCAGTATCAAAGATATCTTTATGAATATAAAGTACTTTAAGCTTGGCGTAACCAGTCTGTAGAAGCTTAGAGACGTGGTTTTCAAAACGCAGACTGTCGTCAATAAAAAGTCCAAGATTTTTACAGCTGGTAGAGGGATTTAAAATATTATTGTTAATTAGAAGCTTGCGATGCTGATCATTACAAATCCCTAACCTGTCCTTTCCAAAAAATATTACCTGCGTTTTATTTTCATTAAGTAATAAACCCATGCATGTGGTTTCTTCATGATGGAGCCCCGGTGAACTCCACAAGGCTCATTAGGGAATTCTTACACTAAACTTATGGTCAACAATGGATTGGAAGAGGAGAACCTGTATCATGGCCAGCTAGATCGCCGGCTATGACAAAAATGGATTTTTTTGTATAGGGATTTGTTAAAGATCAGGTGTACAAAATGTCTTCGACAACTAAAGAAGACATGAAAATTCGCATAAGAAATTATTGTTTCCAAGCGATTACTCCCGAAATATGTCGCAATTTAAGTGAATAATAATTCGAAGATCGTGTCCAGAAGTGTATAGAGGCTAATGGAGGACACTTTAAACATTTGATCAGCTAGTTTATGTAAGCAGTTAGATAAGCTGATTAAAGCACCCTAAATAAGTAAAATTAAAATAAAAAAATGTTTCTCCGACTTTTTATTAAAGAAAAATATTACGCCAAAATGAGCAAAAATAACCAATGAACCTTTTAACAAAAGTTGTAAATGACAAAATACCCTACAAGGTAAAACATTAAAATACAGGGTGTTTTATTTGAAAAAAAAAAAGTAAATTAATTTTAAAATGTGAAAAGTTGACACGTTTGTAGAGCATACATCCTGTAGAAAATATGAAATGTTCTGAGGGTCTTAAGTCTTGAATTAGCCTTTATCGTCTTCTAAAAAATTAAACTTAAAATACAGGGTGTTCCATTAAAAAAAAAAAACATTTCTTGTTCCTCTTTGTTGAGCCACCCTATAGAGTCAGAAATAATTTTACGTTATAACTCACTTACTGTCCTTTAACTTCTATATTAACATTTTTTTGTGTATTATAAATACGAACGAAGCTATTCTACTTTGCCCCACCAAACGGCCCTCCGTTTAAATGAGCAAAAGCCAAAACGTCTCATCTTGGCAGTATATTGAATGGTCAGGTTAGACTTGCTTTTAAGGTCTATATTAATGTCTCCAATGAACATCTCAGTCTGTGCCCTAAGATTTACAGTAAAGTATTCATCGAGATCCCCTATAAATAAATTAAGATTCGTTGATGGGGGCCTATAGACTGCATTAATACAATTAGATATATTTTCATAAACATGGGTTATGGTTATATTAGTTCTGGTGGGCTTTATATCAACTATTTCCGTATTTGTATAGGATTTAACAAATACATACAAGCCATCACATTTGTTGCAGTTCGCCCTAATATAATAACTCATATAGCCCGGAGTGTTAAATTGTTCATTGTGTTCTATTTGCCAACACTCCCTAAGCAGTATAATATCACAGTTCTTGAGTTCATATGTTTCTATGAAACTCAGAAAGCTGTCAAAGTTTTGTCTTATGCTCCTAATGTTGAGATGTAATACATTAAACAACTTGATTACATTATTTGTTTTGCCCTTATAGTTTCCACTGTCAACTATAGACGGATTATTGTCATTATGCTGGCCTATTATTTTATAATAGCGTCATAGTTTATTTTCTCTCTGACAAAGCGACATTTTTTAGCAATGATAGGACATTCTGCTTTCTCTTCACTATCATGTTCAAATGTATGTGCTGCATTGTAGTTGTTGTGCACATAATAACAGTTCATCATATTAGTAATTATTCAAAATATCAGATAAAAATAAATTAACATAGTTTGGACGTTAAAGATGAATAAATAATTAGATTAAGCTCAACCATGTGCTGCTATTATCCCATACCAAAATACCTTAAGCACAATTGCCATATGGGCAAATGAATTACTTACAGTTTTTTGACCGGTTCATTTTTGATATACGCAGTGGCGGCTCGTGACATTTATGTTAGGGTGTACGAAAAATTTTGGAGGTGCCACGCCCCTTTTTACTTTTGTATCGGTTTTCTTTGTGCTTTTTATCCCAAAGAATATTAAAAAAAAAAACGCGGTTTTTAAATGGGATATTTATTTCAATTTTCCTTTGGAAATCGATTGTCGAAAAGTTATTTAGAATGTTCTCAACAGAATTTTGTTCCATAACTATAACACTTCGTGTGACACAATCCGAACTACTAGCCATTATTAAATTAAAACAACAAAAAACACCCACAACACCGTCAATAAACTTCAAACTTCTCTAATCGCGTCAAAAAACTCTAAAACAATCATATTAAATTATTGAAGTGTGTATTCAGATAGCGCACGGCGATGTCCTCTTATCGAGCGATTAACCGAATATTCCCGATCAATCCGCACAGGGAAAACTCATTTAAACGAGAGCGGCAGAGTGGCAGAGAGCGCCGAACGAATACACACGGCAGACCATTTCAATCAGTAGAAGTACGCTGCGGTCGCGCTTGAAGTCTTTCGCATTCGCTATTCTTATACAGGGTGTTAAAAATTCGATGTTCACCATTGGGATCTCATAAACGGTAAGAGATACGAGGAAGTTTAAATTAGGGCAAAGTTGCGCAATTCATAGCCGACCAATATGCCAAGAAGAAATTAGGAAAATTACGAGTACTTCCGAAGATATACGTAAAAAACCGAAAATCGCCGTTTTGGTTTTTAATTTTTCCTGGCTTTATTTAAAGAGATAATGGAAAATAAATTTTACACTTTTATTGCCACTTTTCATCTTCTATAAAGCAGTGTTCTTAGATTTTATGTCCGACGTTTTGTCTTTCGGATGCCATCGTCAGGTTTGTTTTTTTAAATACGGACCTGTACTTTTATTGCATTTATCTAAACTTTATATGCGATGTAATCTTAATACAAAATTACTTTGATTGAATATCAACGTTTCTACCCTATAAAAACATTTTTAGGAATATTTTATTTAAAAAACTTTTGGATTATTGCAGATCAAAGCCGTATCTGATAATGTATAACAGAGACAGAACGATTTTTCTCTTTCTAAAAACCCTGATCGAGAAGGCTATTGCAGATAATTTTGAAAAAGCTTTCGAGTTTGTTACCATTAGAGGATTCATTGTTTAAAGTATCATAGTTTGCCATGGAATGTAGAAACAATAAAAAGTTTGACATAAGTAATCTAAATTTCAATTACGCGGTGATAAATTCGGTCTTATCTAAAAATGAAATTTTCTTCTGAAGAAAAAAGGGATATGTTAAGAATTTATTACAGTAGCAATAGAAACTCTATGACAGCTTTACAAAGATATTTTGAGGAGTATCCGGAAAGGGAGCAGCCAGCACAAAACATTTTTCAAAGACTTGATAGAAATTTAAGCGATTATGGCCAGCTTGGAAAGCCTCGACAAAAATATGGTAACCGTATTACAGAAGACGAAATTCAGAACGTTTTAGGCCAGGTATGTAACATGAAACTTCACAAAAATTGTTTTTTTACAAAATAAGTTAACATTGTATACATACAATATCCTGAAATCTTATGATGTTTCACGTTATTGTAGGTGGACAATGATGCAACTATATCCAGTAGGCAAATTGAAGCGGAATCCAATTTGCCATCCTTAAACCATGTTAAGGCATGGAAAGTTCTAAAAAATGCCGGTTTGAGACCCTACAAAATTCATATATCAAATGCATTGCGAGAAGGAGACGCTGAGAGAAGGCTAACTTTTTGTAATTGGCTACTAGATCAAGATAACCAAAATCGCAATTTTTTAAGCAATATTCTTTGTAGTGATGAGGCTACATTTACAAATTGTGGTGTTTTTAATAGAAACAATGAACATATTTGGGCAAGAGAAAATCCCAGAGATAATAGAGAAGTACGCAAGCAAGTACGCTTTTCTCTGAATGTTTGGGCAGGGATATTAGGAGATAGAATTTTTGGTCCTGTTTTTTTACCACAACGGCTAACAGGGGAGGATTATCTATTTTTTACGGTCGTCGGCGTATCAGAGGCCATCTTGAACCGGTCATCGACCGTACGGTTTTTAATCGTGCAGTCTACCGACTGGGGAGTGTGAAACGGCACCTTTATCCTACGAGATATCCGATCTCATCCGGCCTGTCCGGCGTGAATAGGATGGTTTTGATGTCGATTCATTTTACACTTCCCTAAGACAAGAGCACGCGGTGTTTCCCAAGCGGTCACCCATCCAAGTACTAACCGCGCTCGACACTGCTTAACTTCGGTGATCTGACGGGAACCTCCTTTTTCTTTTTAAATCTCTTTATTGCCTATTCCTTTTTATAAGTAGAAACTTAACAACTAACTTAGCCTAGCCTAACCTAATACATAAATAATACTAAACCAAACTAGAACTAATTACAGAGTTGGGCGCATACGGACCGTAAGCATACGGCCCGAGATGCGCCCAAAAAACCAGGCCTTAAGCCTGGCGGCCGATATTATGGCCTGTGGTTGCCTATTCTATTTTAAGTTCACATCACTCCACTCGCGTTCCGGCACGGTGCCTTTCCGGGTGCTATACAGATTATTACTCCGAAGAGTATAATATTAAAATTTGCAGAAATAGTAAAGCGGTCAATTGTATACCAATAGCAGAGCATTCTGGGAAAACTCGAAAAAAAAACAGTGAAAATTTTTGTATCACAATTGAAAATCATATCCGCCTATGGCGGGTAGTTTGGATGCACAGCGACATACCACCCCTGCTCCGTCATCTCCGCAGCAGAGAGAGGCAATGTTTAATGGGCATGTCCTCGTCAGTCAGGTCGGTAGGCGTTCCGTTTGGGTCCGCCCACTGCCGTTTTATCGGTTCAGTAAACCACATTTTGGGCCACAAAAATCCGCCAAACGACCTGGTGATGCTAGAAGTTCAGCGCGATTTTTGCAGCCCCCCTGTGCATTACTTTGTCTGTGTTTTAAGTTGGTTTGGATATTTTGTATGTCCGTTCGTCATATTTTCGTTTTGTTTGTTTGTTTGTTTGTTTGTTGTTTTACTGTTGTTGCTGTGCGTCTGGCAGTGGGATATTGTAAATCGGTAGTTTGTGGTACAGTGGTTTATGTTTTGTATTAATGTCGTTGCCTGCACGTCTGTCTGTTATGTTTCTCGTCATTGGTGAGTGTTGTATGTTGTACATGTAGAATTTGTTCGATATGTCGCGTATATATGTGATTATGTCGTCTATTGCTGCCATGTGATGTAGGTCCCGGATCGTGACGTATCTGTTCGATGACGTCACGCATCTCAGAATCTTATTTTCGAGCCTCAGAAGCCTCTGCATCTGAGTGTTCGAAGCACTGCACCACACGGGAGCACCGTATGTCAGTATTGGTCTTATTATCTGTTTGTATATTAATAGTTTGTTGGGAGGGGAAAGGTGGGATTTTTTGGATAGAATGGCATAAAGGCTTTGCATTGCTGCAAAGCCTTTTTTGAGGGTTTCGGTAAAGTGGGGCATGAAGGAAAGTCTTTCGTCGATTGTGATTCCTAAATATTTGAAACGTCTTTGTGGTTGTATGTATGTGTTGTTGATTTTCAAAGGCACGATTATTCTATTGTTTGTGAATTTCTTTGTTAAAGTTGCGCAAGTGGTACGGGAACCGGTGCTTCAAGTGTCGCTAGGCCCTTGCCCGGGAGGATTATCTAGTATTTTTAAATAATACATTCCAAGATTTTTTATCTGAAATCCCGCTTGCACGGCTGCAACAAATTTGGTTTCAGCAAGGTGGAGCACCCGCTCATGGCACGAGAGATGTTACAACCTTCTTACATGCTGAATTTCCAGGCAGATGGATTGGAAATCGTGGTTTTATTGAGTGGCCGGCAAGGTCCCCAGACCTTACACCACTAGATTTCTTTTTTTGGGGAGCCATAAAAAACAAAGTGTATAAGCAGCCCATTAACGTAATAGAAGAGCTTAGAGTTCGTTGCATAAATGCGTTTGTATCAATTCGAAGAAGGTCGGTACACAGAGCTACTCAAAAAGTTCGCGTCAAAATTGAAAAATGTATAAATCAAAATGGAAATCTTTTTGAGCATCTGAGATAAACATTTGTCATTAGTTTCTACCTCTTCTGGGTTTAAATAATTTTAATTTATAAAAAATGTAAATAATAGATAATTTTGAATATTTTAGTACCTAAACGTACTGTAATTATCGTTTTGTGATATTTGTTATTGTTTTAGTTATAGATTTTCTTGTATTTCCGAAAATACTGTTAAAAAAAATGATCTTCAATACCTAATCAACAATAAGTTTTTTAAATAAAATATTCCTGAAAATGTTTTTTATAGGGTAGAAACGTTGATATTCAATCAAAGTAATTTTGTATTAAGATTACATCGCATATAAAGTTTAGATAAATGCAATAAAAAATACAGGTCCGTATTTAAAAAAACAAACCTGACGATGGCATCCGAAAGACAAAACGTCGGACATGAAATCTAAGAACACTACTTTATAGAAGATGAAAAGTGGCAATAAAAGTGTGAAATTTATTTTCCATTATCTCTTTAAATAAAGCCAGGAAAAATTAAAAACAAAAACGGCGATTTTCGGTTTTTTACGTATATCTTCGGAAGTACTCGGAATTTTCCTAATTTCTTCTTGGCATATTGGTCGGCTATGAATTGCGCGACTTTGCCCCAATTTAACCTTTTCTGTATCTCTTACCGTTTATGAGAGTGAACATCGAATTTTTAACACCCTGTATACAAGTTTTCTTGATATAAGTTAAATATTTTTTTTATATAGGTAAGTTTTAATTTTACTTGGTGCTTGGCTTTCTTAGGCAGTGCGCGCGCACGGGCGCACTTATTGATGAGCCGCCCCTGGATATACGTCGAACAATATATCTTTGAAGAAACCTTTTGTGTTTCTCGTTTTAACTTAACAAATATTTTTTCCTTCTAGGTAGGACTTAACGAATTTGACACATGTAACCAAGTGTTCTATAAAAAGTTCAACTTAAGTGCCTTATCATACATGGTAAGTAAATTTTACATGTCGCTCTTCTTAAAAAAAGTTAAAATACAGGGTGTTTCATTAATATTGCGAAAAAATTCAGAATGAGTTTTCTTGCTTAAAAATATGAAAAAAAGTTCCTATAAACCTATGTCTGGAAATGCTTCGTTTCGGAGATACAGGGTGTTACAATTTCTAAGCGGATCAAAAGATATGTACCGCACTGCAGTTTATTTTTTAATAACACTGTCATGTAAGCAGTTTAATGGCTAATGCGAAGTACCTTTTGATAATTTTTTGATTTCGACTTTGTTTAGGAGATTAATGCAATTTTATCAAACTCTGACCTGATATGTGCATAGCGATATGCAAATAAGTGTCAATTATTTTTTCTTTTTCGGGAATGGTTGTTCGTAGCGACTTCTACCAACTATGCAATTAAAAATATAGAGACATCTATTTTTCGGCTTAAACATGTAATACAATCACGTATAGAAAAGTCCTCAAAAGAGTAAAGACATATAGGTGACGCCCTGTACAGGGTCTTCCAACGAGGACTGAACAGGGGCTCATTTTTGAGCTTCCTTGTATTTAAAGAAAAATCCAAAATAGCCAATCGATGTAGTTCTTCCTGCAGAATTCAAAAATGAAACCAAAAATTTATTTGAACCAGAAACAAAAGAGTTACGCTATGGATAAGGTGTTTTTTAAATGGAACATAGCTTTTTTTATACGATTTTTGAAACGAGTGATTTTTTTTTGTCCGTTCTGATTAAAATATTTAATATTGTGACAGCTATTTTTATTAAATTTTAATGTTTTATCCAGTATAATTTAACTTTAACCTGTTTGAAACATACACTAGGTAATAAAGGTATAATCACCTTTGAATCCTTCAAAGTCAAAAAATTTGACAAATTTACTATAATATTGCCGAAATGAAATATTCATTAGATGAGAGATTGCAGATTGTTATCTTGTTCTACAAATGCCAAGAAAATGCAAGAGAAGCAAGGAGAAGATTTATTGCAAATTTTCACAGAAATATATCCATCAATACTATTCTAAGGATCAAGAACCTATTTGAGGAAAATAAAACATTACATGACAGAAAAAGAAATCCAACTCTATACTAATTTAAAAAAAAAAAACATTAATAACTTAATTGTTCAATGTGACCTCCGTTGTTCTCGAAACATGTGCGATAACCTCTTTGTAGCCTTTCCAAACTTGCTGTTATACTGTGATTTTCCTGGTTAAGGCGATTTATTTCATTCACAATTTTCTGCATGATCTCTTCAATATCGTGGTTTCGCTGCTTGTATACCACGTTCTTTAAATGGCCCCAAAGAAATGTGTCTAATATTAACAAATCGGGACTATTGGGTGGCCAAGCATAGGTTCCATTTCTACCAATCCATTCTTCATGGCGTCCGTTTAAATATTGAGTAACCTCACGCACGGCATGCGGAGGGGCCCCATCATGTTGCCAAATTAAATTTTGATATTCTTCCAATGGTAAATCTTCCAAAAAGTTCTCAATTTCGTTTTCTAAGAACTCGTAGTATCTCTGTCCATTTAAAGTCCCGTTAAAAAATATTGGTCCCAAAATTCTATTATTTTTTATGCCACACCAAACATGGATTGAAGTCCTTCCTTGAAATTTAATTGTCTGAAATTGTCTTGGATTTCCAACGGCCCAGTGATGATTATTATGTCTATTGAAAACCCCCGATGTTGTGAATGTGGCTTCGTCAGTCCATAAGATATTTCTGAATAAATTAGGGTCTTCGTTTTCTTTCCGAATCACAATTTGGGAAACAAATTGGAAGCGAAGTTCTTTTTGTGCCGGTGTTAGATGTTGAAGTGGAAGGATATGATAAGACTTAAATTTATGATTTCTTAAAGTCCCGTGAACAGTTCCTTGGGTAACTCTTCTGCGTCTTACACCGCCGCCGTATTGAATGTCCCGAACTGCGTCCGAAATTGATTTGGTTGGATTCAGTCGAAAATAATTCACAATGGCACTGTCTCGATTTCTATTCCTTTCTGGATTTCTTTTTCTGTCATGTAATGTTTTATTTTCCTCAAATAGGTTCTTTATCCTTAGAATAGTATTGACGGATATATTTCTGTGAAAATTTGCAATAAATCTTTTCCTTGCTTCTCTTGCATTTTCTTGGCATTTGTAGAACAAGATAACAATCTGCAATCTCTCATCTAATGAATATTTCATTTCGGCAATATTATAGTAAATTTGTCAAATTTTTTGACTTTGAAGGATTCAAAGGTGATTATACCTTTATTACCTAGTGTATGTTTCAAACAGGTTAAAGTTAAATTATACTGGATAAAACATTAAAATTTAATAAAAATAGCTGTCACAATATTAAATATTTTAATCAGAACGGACAAAAAAAATCACTCGTTCCAAAAATCGTATAAAAAAAGCTATGTTCCATTTAAAAAACACCTTATCCATAGCGTAACTCTTTTGTTTCTGGTTCAAAAAATTTTTGGTGTCATTTTTGAATTCTGCAGGAAAAAGTACATCGATTGGCTATTTTGGATTTTTCTTTTAATACAAGGAAGCTCAAAAATGAGCCCCTGTTCAGTCCTCGTTGGAAGACCCTGTACAAGTGGGACATTAACATCAAATTCGAATTTTGCATTTCAAAAAACCCCTACCTATACCGGGTGATGCATGGCGTAGTTGAACATGTAAATTCCGAAATGAATAAATATTGCCTCCCCTGTACATTTTAGAGAAAAATTTTGTTATAATTTTTAGAACAGAAGGATATAATAAACCCATCCAGAATAAAAGACACCATCATGTTTTTCTTACTAAGCCTTTAATTTAACATAACTTACCTAAGACTACAGATTTTCAAAAAAACATTAATTAATTAAATGTTTAAACAACTCTCCATTAACAGCTAGACAATATCCTAACCGATCATAAAATTCGTTTCTAACATTACTGAGTTGATATTGAGAAATTCTGTCACATCCTAACGAAATACAGTTTTTTAGCTGATCTAGATTTTCAAATTTTACATCTTTATAAATAAATTTTTTTAAGTGACCCCACAGAAAGAAGTCGTTTGGTGAAAGGTCAGGAGACCTGGCTAATTGGATATCCAAAGGATTAGATGCCGTGGGCCAATAATATTTCTGTTAAAAATAAACTCCCGGACAAAAAAAACCGGCACCCTGAATTTTTTGCTAAATTTGGTCCTTTATAACTTCTTTATTTTGAATCCGATTTTTACAGTTTTTTTGCCATTTAATAGATAATTTAATTAGGAATGCGCTGAATTTTTTTATTTATGGGTCATGTTCGATAGGGCGATATTATACCGAGTGACCCAATGTGAGTTTATTCGTCCTAAGTTTTAAACACTCTGTGGAGTTATTGAGGATATTACTTTTCATACTGTCAATTTCAGAATAAAGCTACATGTATTCCTAATATTTTCTTTTTTTGACTCATTACGATATCTCTCTTTTTAAAAGAGATACGATTTTTTAAATAAAACTCTGCAAATTACATTATTTTATTAGACCACCAGTCATTGTTAAATTGAGTCAACTTATGTAATTGTTATAAGTATTTGACAGTGACAGCCTTCATAATAGTTATAATAATTATTTGTGTTAGCATGGTGTTAACTACAACAGACGTAGCAAAAATAGTTGCGCTAATAGAAGCGGGTCATAATAAAAGTTATGTGGCTCGTACGTTGGGATTTCCAAGGGCCACAGTTCA
The DNA here is from genome assembly GCA_963920685.1 of Polydrusus tereticollis. NCBI lineage: Eukaryota > Metazoa > Arthropoda > Insecta > Coleoptera > Curculionidae > Polydrusus > Polydrusus tereticollis. The sequence goes on along the minus strand of OY987326.1, from coordinate 37,936,655 downwards.
AGATGCTTGGAATAGGTACTTGGAAACAGGGAATTTTACTAGACGACAAGGATCTGGAAGAAAGAGAAAAACAATTGCAGCTGACGATCGCTTCCTTGTGGTAAGATCCTTAAGGGAACGAAGAGCCACTTCCGTGGTTTTAAAAATTGAGTTGCGAATGACACGTGGAGTTAATATTAGTGACAAAACGGTTAGGAGGAGGTTAAACGAAGTTGAGCTCCGTTCACGTAGACCGGCAAAAAAACCACGACTACTTCGGCATCATCGACGAGAGCGGCTACGATTTGCCAGAGAACATTTAAACTGGACTGTCGAGCAGTGGAGTAATGTTCTCTTCACAGATGAGTCGAGGGTTTGTCTTCGGTCACCGGATGGTCGTGAGCGTGTTTATAGGAGAGCAAACGAAAGATTTGCTGAATGCACCATAACAGAGATAATATCTTATCATGGTGGTTCCGTTATGGTGTGGGCGGGTATTTCAGCTGATTCGCGAACTGAAATGATATTTGTGGATAATGGGGCACTAAATGCACATGGGTACATTGAAGATATTCTTCAAGAGGCAGTAGTTCCATTTGCTCCATTAATCGGTGAACGATTTATACTAATTCATGATAATGCTAGGCCACATGTTGCACGGATAGAGTGTTTAAAACTTAGGACAAAAAAACTCACATTGGGTCACTCGGTATAATATCGCCCTATCGAACATGACCCATAAATAAAAAAGTTCAGCGCATTCCTAATTAAATTATCTATTAAATGGCAAAAAAACTGTAAAAATCGGATTCAAAATAAAGAAGTTATAAAGGATCAAAGTTAGCAAACAATTCAGGGTGCCGGTTTTTTTTGTCCGGGAGTTTATTTTACAAGTATTCCCGAACCATGAGAGAATTATGGGCAGGACAACCATCCATTTGATACCAGATCTCCTGATTTCAATTCGATTTTGCTGTCCAAATAGGTTACTGCTGTAAGGTTGCGGTCCATAAAAATGGTCCAAACATTTATTTTTTGTGGATATTGCGTCCGAGTATGAACAAGACGATGTTCATTTTCTTGACTCCAATACCGGAAATTTTGAACATTTGGTTCGTTGTTGAGGGTAAATGTACAGGGTTATTGGTTATAAATGTCACCCCATTCTAGCCTCTTCATTTTTAAGATAGAAAGCTGATTTTTTTTACTGAATTGTAAGGCATGGTCTGAATTTTATATATATATTATTGCATATTCGGATTCTGCATAAAATTCTGATCATAACTCATGTAACATGTCCTATACCTAAGTGTAACTGTTTTCCAACTAAAAGCAATCAAAAATTGGCTTTAAAATTACCTCAATCACACTCCTTTTACCCTATATTATAATTTGTCTAAGTTGGCCATGATTTTAAATAAAGCAAAGATATTGACACTGACGTTGTTCTCAATTAAATTTGCTTATGCGAGTATAAGTATAAAAATATAGTATACTTAAGTGTCTTATTCAGAGAATGAAAAACGCGAAATTTTTTAACTTTATATCAAAAATGGTTATAATGCCAAACTTGTCAGACAAGATATATGTTAAGTAACGGATTGGAACATTATATTGCTTAACTCAACTAAATAATGCTGCGTAACTAATAATTATAGACTTTATTGGTTAAACAGGCGCTAACACGGCATCTAATCCACCTTTTTGGTTCCAATTCGCCTTTTTCAAGTCTCTTTATAGACTTTATTGGTTAAACAGGCGCTAACACGGCATCTAATCCACCTTTTTGGTTCCAATTCGCCTTTTTCAAGTTCACCGGCCAATTATTTACCAGCCCTTTTTGAGTCGATCTACTTAAAAAAAAAATAAAAGAGTTATAAAAAACTAAAAAAAAAGCCATAAGAAAACTAAAAAAGTCGTTAAGAAAAAGTGCCCGAAACGGGAATCGATCCCGGTACCTATGGCACCACACCTAAATGCTATATCCACGGCTCCACTCAATTGCTTACAAATATCAGTTAATCTAGTAACCGGAGAATAAAAGCCAGCGTATCTCCGAAAGCAGTCGATGAGCCGAATGCTTCCGAGGTTTCGGTGATATTTAGTGTAGGCTTATCAAAACGCTTCACATGAAGCATCTTTCAAACGAAAGAGGAGAACAATACAGCCAAATGAACAAAATGAAAATGACGAATTAGATATCCTTCTCTATTTTCAAGGTATTTTTTACACAATTTGAACGTTTGTTCTTGTTAATAATTAATAATTATTATTTTAGAAAATCCTTTTGCTTTACTTCCAAATGCTGTTGATATTCTAGGCAAAACATACTATAAGATACAGAGAACTTTGTCAAAATATAATTTCCATGCCTATAGAATTTTACCCGTTCAAGCGTTGAGCCAAGATAATAAAGCCGCGAGCTTACGCTTTTGTCAAGAAATGATGGAACGCTTGAATCAACAACATCAATTTTTCAATATAATTATCTGGACAGATCAAGCAGCGTTTTCAACCTCCGGAAGATTTAATAGGAAAAATGTGCACTATTGGGCTCCTGAAAATCCTTACGTTATTCGAGAAATACGGCATTCTGGTCGAAATTCCGTGCACGTATGGTGTGGGATTCTTAACAATCAAATTTTAGGGCCAATATTTTATATTGAAAATCTGAACGGGCGTAATTATTTAGAGTTAATAAGAACAGTAATTCAAAATTTGATTGAACATCATAATGATATATTTTCGCAACAAGATGGCGCTCCAGTCCACAACATTGCTGCCGTTTTGGATAGGCAGGTTTGGCCAGATGAGGTGGCCACCAAATAGCCCGTAATGGATTCCTTTCTGTGGGGCTTTTTAAAAGGAAAGTTGAAAGTTGGGCGAAGAAAGATGCTCGCTAACCGATAATATTATAAGAGAAAGAATAACCAAACAAGTTGAAACACTAAACCATCGCAATCAGGGAATTGTTTTGGCAGCTATCGAAAGACAGAAGAGAATTTATAGGAAATGCATTGAGCAAAATGGGGAGCATGTGGAATGTGGAACATTTAATTCAATAATTTTGTTTTTATTAGTTTTAAACTTTAAAACTTTCAAAAACTATACCTATCCGATTACTAGTGATTTCATAAAAAAAATAAATAGCCAATTTTCGATTGCTTTTAGTTAGAAAACAGTTACATTTCGGTATAGGACATGTTACATATGAGTTATGATCAGAACTTATGCAGAATCCGGATATGTGATAATATATAGGGTGTTCTATTAAAAAATATATATATTTTAATTCGGTGCGTTTTTGTGGTACATCCTGTATTATATTTCTATTATCGTTAAAAAAATTCAGACGATGCCCTACAATTCAGTAAAAAAATCAGCTTTCTATCTTAAAAAATGAAGAGGCTAGAGTGGGGTGACATTTATAACCAATAACCCTGTACATTCATCGGTAAAACAAATATTTTCCAAAAAATCCCTATTATTATTCGCTCCTTCCATTACCTCAAAACAGAATACCATTATCCTCCGTTCTTCATCACCTTTCCGTAGCTCTTGATGTTTTTTATACTTGTAAGGAAAATATTTATGTTTTTTTAAAAAGCGCAACACTGTGGTTTGATGTTTTGCTACGGCTTCCCCAAGAATCTTCTTGCTAATCATTCTACTTTCCTATACGTGTAGTAAAATACCAAGATTTATTATTATTTATTATATATATTATAATTATCCCTTTCTTCAGTTGTATTGAAAATCTGAGTTGAGCATTTACAGTTATTTATTACAGTGCCTTTGGACTCAAATTTACTAATGATAAGTTTAATTAATGAAATGGAGGGGGATAGGCTTATCAGGGAATTGAACTAAAAACATTTCAGACAATTTTTCCTTAATGAAATAGCTCATACTTAGCTATAAATAAAGCGCCTTTAATGAAAATGTTGTCACTGACGCACTTTTTGTTTTGTCAATGCCAAATAATACATTATTTCACAAATTATTTAGAAAAAAACAAAATAAGAATAAAAATTTAACACCCTGTATCTTCGAACCGAAGCATTTTCGGAAAAGGCTTTTTTTCATGTCTTTAAGCACTTATCCTAAATTTTTTTGCAATAATAAAGAAACGCCCTGTATTATATCAATCTTTTAAGTTGCTTGAAAGTTTTTATACAACACATGCCTTCTTCATTAATAAAATAAAAGACTTTATTGAAATAAATAATTTTAGGAAAGTTTAAGCTATTTGTTATTCCAGGTAGATGCAAATAGAACTGCCCTAGTTAGCCCGCGAATAGAACTATCGCCGCTATGCTCAATAGACACGAGAAATTCAGACCAAATTGAAAGATGTAAAAATACTTTATGTCATAATGGAGGAACGTGTATAGAATTAAAAAGATCAATATCATGCCACTGTCATCAAGGCTACGATGGGCCTAAATGCCAAAAAACCCTTATAAGTTTTAAAGGGGATGGCTACGCGTGGTACCCGCCACTCAAAATAAGCGAGCAAAATCATTTAAGTCTAGATTTCATTACACAAATATCTGATGGATTACTACTGTATCATGGTCCATTGGTAGACAAAACAACCAATGGAATATTCTTATCGGATTTTATAAGTATAGAACTTAAAAAAGGCTATGCAAGATTATTAATAAATTTTGGTTCGGATACGATAGAGTTAATCGTTAAAACAAAATCTACATTAAACGATGGAAAGTGGCATCGACTAGATATTTTTTGGAATATCGAAACTGTTCGAATTGTGGTGGACTATTGCCAATCAGCTGATATTTTGGAGCTGAATGACGACACTCCTCTCGAATTTGACGATAGTAGTTGTCAAGCTCAACGATTTATCCCAACCTTCGATGAATATTTAAATATCACTACTCCTTTACAACTTGGTGGAATATGGCCAAAAACTTTAAACTTACTGGACTACACTCAGAATTTAGTCCCAACAAGAGAACGGTTTGATGGCTGTATACGCAACATATTTTACAATTCAGAGCTGTTAGACCTAGCTCAGGCTGCATTATATGAAAATCTAATGGACGTATGCGATCAAATGGAAGTTACCTGTAAACAAGTCGAGGATAACGTAGGGTATGTTAATTAATTATTAATAGTTAATTATCTATAATAGGGAGTTTTTGAACCTCCTATTTTAGTGGGTTGTTAGTATTATTAACGATAATGATCTTCGTTATTTACGGAACAATTTTTTCAAAAGTTACCTTATTCTGGGATCATTGTTGTTCTCTTTATGTTCAGGTTAGACTCTGTTTTGGACAGTTTTTCCTATTAGCTGTATTGCAAGAGGGTTGGTAGATTAAGTTTTTCTATTTTGGTTCAATATCAGAGCTGCTTGGATACCATTTTCAGAATCGTAGTCGACAGTTTATCAAACTTTTTTTTTAAAAGTTGGTTGCATAAACACGGACAGTAAAATTATTTTGTTGACAGGAGAAGACCAGACATTTTGATAAAATGTAGGCATAATAATTAATTCTTTTTAAATGTTGATGTTTTGTGAAAAAAGTCGAAAAAGTTGTAAAGTACATGTTTTATAACGCTATTAGCGCACTTGTTCAATAACTCCTACAGTACGAGAATAAAGCGCTCATTCGTGACCTCATCACCCGTAAACCGACTAATAAACGAATAGGATATAATATTATATGCTTTTTGTAGAATTTATGATTTTGTGTGATTTCTAAATTTATCTATGCACTTAAGACTATTGTTATTTTATTTAAAATTTTATTTAAGCAAATAATTCGTGAAAAAGGCTAAAAACCTAAGTGACTATAATTAGATAATGATTATAAAAATATCTACTTTGTCTAAAGTCTAAGATATTTTACTGCAGTTTTTTTTTACAATGTATGAATACAAAATATGAATTTCATCTATTCGAAACAGATTTGTCTTGATCATTTAAGTAAATATTTAAAAACATCTTGTGCATAAATTTTAGCCAGTGATTTTTTAAATATCTGTAGACATGAGGACCGATTATATACACTTAAACAAAAAACCAAAATTCAGGTGGAACATCTGTATCGTTCTTTTGGCAAAGTTCTTAATTACACTTGTTCGGAGATAAATTACATTCATTGTGTTTAAATATTATTGTCTCCTTTTAAGTTATTTATTAGCAAATCTGACACAAAGTTCAAAATTTCATTATTTTTGACAGATCCATATGGTTGTTACTATTGTCATGCTTGAGATGTCGATCAGGAGTTGTTGTTTAATTCAGAATCTAAGGAAAGCATATTCATCGAACAATCCAGTAAATATCGCAATTCATCCGAATAAAACTACTTGACAAGAAGGGCGTTTTGCGTTTATTAAAAAATTTGTGTGTGACTAATGTCTGTATAAGTACCACCATAATATAATTTTTTTTTAATAGTTTAAAACTTTTGAATGGGTTAACATTTCATGCTTGTCTCCAAATTGTATTTTGTCTAGTTCTTTAAGCTTTTCTTCTCTGCCTTGTGATGTGTTAAACTTCTTGATAAGTAGGGAAAGAAAAGAAAGTCAAAAAGTCTTTCTCCACTAATTTAATAAGAGCAATCAGAGGCTCAGTTTTATGAAAGCGCGACTACATGTTTCGAACGTCTATTTCTTCGAAACGTGTAGACGCGCTTTCATAAAACTGAGCCTCTGATTGCTCTTATTAAATTAGTGGAGAAAGACTTTTTGACTTTATTTCCTATCCCTATATTTCAACTCCACTTTGAGGATGAACTATTTCTTCAAAATTCTTGATAAGTGTTTGGGACAATTTGAAATATTTAAATTTACAGAAATGATCCTGGGAGTTGCGGCATTCGCCTTCGGCTCGTGCAAGAAAACTTCCCGATCGTGAAAATAAGTACTTTATCCTCTTGTTGCATAACATACTATTATTAATGCCTAAGTAACCGCAGTTATAAACAAAACACATTTCTTAAAGAAAACTTATTTGAAAGCTAACCCTACCTAACTAGGAATTATGCATAATCTGACAATATCGCCTACGGACCGTGACGTCACTAGTAAATTTACCTTAAGCATTTTGTTCTTGTATTGTAGAAATTGTGGTCCCGTTAGACAACCTCACAACTTCCCCAGCGGCACGTTAATGGAAGCATAGACGAAGGCGTTCGCTAAAATTATGCTTTATAAATATTGTACTTTAATACACTATATTTTATTTTTATCTTTATCTTTCTATATTAGTCTTCTTTTTTGAGCTTGTTGCATTAAATTTTTTTTTCTCTTCTTGTTTGATAGTTTGTATTAATTTTTGTGACACATTATTTTATGGTGGGTCTTTGTAAATCTCTATGTAGTATCTAACTTATTTATTAATAATGCGGTACATTAGTTATAATTTTGAATACTTTGGTTTGCGTTATTTGAAATTTGTATAAGTCTCTGCTCCACAATATCTGTTAACGAAATCCCTTATGTCACAGTTTTTTGTTTTAAATTAAACTTTTGAAAAATGAACTCTTTCCATCAACGGAAGAGCTAGAAATATGGCCCTGTTTTGTCCTCGTTGGACGACCTTCTATAAATTTACTTTTGTTCTTTATCAGATAGCACGATTCACTTGTTTTAATCTGTTGCGGTTGTGTTGATTTTCCAAGTCATTCTCTTATCGAAGAACACGAATACTTTTATTTGTTTATTTTGTACCTTTATGTGGTTTCTGTAAATCTAACTCTGGACTTTGAGAAGAATATTGCTTGCAATCAGATCGATTTCTCTGAAAGTTATGTAGTGCTACAGGCGCGAGACATCCAATTACTTTTCTACTGACATTATTTCACAACGAACCTATCCCAATGATGTCTTATCTATATTTAAATTATTATAATTTGAAATTTTATAACTCGCAGTTTTTGCCTCGTATGTAAAGTGTTCATAATTATTGAGATTATGATCTATCAAATTCCATTATGATTTGTTACTACATAGTTAGTTTTACCACAGCCGTTTTTTTCTACTGAAATTGTTTCGCAACAAACCTATCCCGACAATGTCTTGTCTATGTATAAAGCGTTATAATTTGAAATGTTATAACTTACAGTTTTTGCCTCTCATGTAAACGTGTTCATAATTATTGAGATTATGATCTATCAAATTCCATTATGATTTGTTACTACATAGTTAGTTTTACCACAGCCGCTTTTTTTCTACTGAAATTGTTTCGCAACAAACCTATCCCGACAATGTCTTGTCTATGTATAAAGCGTTATAATTTGAAATGTTATAACTTACAGTTTTTGCCTCTCATGTAAACGTGTTCATAATTATTGAGATTATGATCTATCAAATTACATTATGATTTGTAACTATATAGTTAATTTTACCACAGCCGCTTTTTTTCTACTGAAATTGTTTCGCAACAAACCTATCCCGACAATGTCTTATCTATGTATAAAGCGTTATAATTTGAAATGTTATAACTTACAGTTTTTGCCTGTCATGTAAACGGGTTCATAATTATTGAGATTATAATCTATCAAGTTCCATTAAGATTTTTAACAATAATTAAGTTTTACCACAGCCGCCTTTAAGTTTTACCCAGGTAGTTAAATTAATATTACCGCTGAGGGCAATAGACACTGCCGTCTTCATGAACAGGCCGTCATGTTAAAATCGTGACGTCACATTAGAAGATGGAATTTATTATATGTAGCTATATGGCATGTAGGTAATAAAATTGAAATTTATAAGTTAAAGATGTCTTAAATTATGACACATGAGGTATAGAATTGTATATTTAAAAGGTATTTCGATGATTAATATACAGAGTGATTTAAGACTATAAACTAGCCTATGTCATCATCACTAAGTATTGCCTTCGATCTTCGATACTCCTTCGAGAATAATCCCCAAATAATCCTTGATTAACAAACATTAGAAACAATTTCATAAGTAGCTATTTGAAATGAAATTTTATATCAGTCAGTTGGCAGATACATACTATTATTCAGTGGCAGCGCTAGGCGTAGGTGATGTAGGCGACTGCCGATGGCCTCGCGCTCATAAGGGCCTCGCAATAGCAAACCGAAACAAATAAAAAATAAGTTCTATTACTTGCGAACATTTAAATTGATATTTTAATTTGACGTGACATTACGGGAACACTTGCAACGCATTAATGAAAACTAACCTGAACTAACCGTAGCGATAGAGGAACACTCTGTTGGGTTAATTCGTTTGTTGGGATATTTTATAAATTCAACATTACAAGAACTGCATGGTCGGTATTCATAAAGGAGTTAAAACAAGAATCCTTAATATTAATCCAAGAGCATTCTTCACGCCCTGTGGTTGTTATAGTTAGAATATGCTTTTGATAGATGCAGCTTATTCTTCTTTAAATATTTTTTTGGCTTTATCAGAAAAATGTATTTCTTTTTAACATCTACCAATGATTAAACTTAATTGAAATTGACATTAAATTTGTCTGAAACGAGATGGAAGGTAGAACCGGAGCATTAGGACCGATATTTTTGCAATTTGATGATGTCATCGAATTGTGTGAATGACCTAAAAAATCAAACTCAAAACGCGGAAACTCTTAAGTGACTGTAAAGCTGTTTTGAAAGAAATGCTTACTTTTGAATTTATTGTTGCAGTCCACGTGTGATACGAGATTTTACTACGTGTGAACAATATAAGTCAAATGTGGCAATCGGGTCGCTATTGATTCCTTGCGGTCTTTTTGCAACTGGATTTAAGAATATCGTAATACAGGATTTGATAAAAGCATTGCAGAAGTTTGATCATTTGTAGAAAAAAAGTATTTAAGAATTTAAAGAAAAATGATTAGCAAAAAAGAAACGAATATTCCTGCTGTGAACTGATAAACCTATACAATTCGTTTATAATAATATATATTTGTCTGTGTCTTTATGTAATTGATAATCATTGGCAACAATCCTTATCGCGCATTTGTGTATAATTCATTTATTTTTACCTAGCATTGTTTTGAGGTTTTTCTAAGAGATAGAAAAAGAAGCCTCGCAAAGCTGATATCCACATTTAGTTTTGCCCCGCCACTTCCTCGAGAAACCATACAGGTTTTATTTAACTCGGATTATTGACTAGAAAAATAAAGAGACATTAAGAGGAACCTGCTTCAAACTTGTGGGTATCTTTTAGCCAATATTTGACTAAGAAAAACTTGTATTTTCTGAAAAACTATAAAAAAAGTACAACGTAGGTAGGAATTGTTTTGTTACTAAATTTTTGTCCTTATCTAACCTAGGTACGACATGCTCAATCTTAAATATTATACTATCTGTTTTATAGCTAACTAATATACTTATAATCTATCTATGTTTATTACCTAATAACAATTTAAACAATATACCAAAATATTATTAACCCATTACCGCCGAGAAAGCCAAAAATTTGAAATCTGGGGTTTTCATTGAAATTTACAATTGCAAGTAAAAAAAAAACATATTTTTATACAAACATTTTTTTTTTAATTATAAACAAACTGAAAAACAGGTGGTCCCATATGGGCCCTTTAGGCGTTACCTAGAAACATAAATTTAAATCATGACGTGTCCGATAAACTATCTTATTGCTCATGAAAAGTTTTAAAACAATTAATGCAAAGTCCAATATTGCATTTGCAGCACATTGTTCGGCCCTTGCTGTTACAATCATTTCCACCGCACCGTTTCCTATTTCCTCCTGGTACAGGAATAACGTAATGATTTTTTTCAGCCATGTCTTCAATCATTTGAAGCATGGGAGCCGTTGGTTTCCCAATTAATGTTTCATAATTTGGATTCGACCTTGGATTTTTACCCTGGTATACTTCGAAATTGATAAGGTATCCACTTGGTGAATTTAGGCACCAGACTTTATAGCCAAATCTTACTGGCTTACCACGGATGAATTGTTTATATCCGTGATCCGTGACGGCCAAAATATCTAATCATAGACTCATCATATGACAGATTCTTCTCAGGTACAAAATGATAAAGAAATTTTTCTTTTAAATAATCTTTTAAAGGACGCATTTTATACATTTTATCAGACATATCTATTTCATTATTATTCGCCAAATGAATATATCGACATATTTGCAAAAATCTGTCCCTTCGCATAGCCTCTGATACCATAATGTTTTTTAGATCGTTCGCATTTTCCCAATAACTTATTTTAGAAGGTAAAATATTATATCCACTTATAATAAGTATACCAATGAATACTTTTAGTTCTTCAATCGATTGTTTTGGGTCGGGACTATTTTTCGATAAAGCGTAGTTTACAGTTTCTTTTATAATATTCTTTAGTAACTCATCGGTAAAAAATAACTCAAATAGTTGGACACATGTCATAGCAGAGTATTTGGTGTAATCTCCTGTAGGAAAATCTTGATTTGTTGCCATAAAATCGCCAGTAACATATTTAGGATTTTCTGGTTTGGTACTAATACTCAGCTCATGAAGTACCTTAGGAATTGGTTCTTGCATTAGCGGCTCCTGAAGTTATCGACCAAACCAGCCTCATCTTCATCGCCAGAATCTTCGTCGGTAAGAACATTACTGTCCGGAGGCTCAATATATATTTCTGAAACATTTTCATCATCATATGCTTAATCTAGAGCCTCTTGAAGCGTAATTCCGCTAAAATAAAATATATTGTATGAAAAAATGAATTTTGGCCAAACCGCCTAAAGGGCCCATATGGGGACACCTATATTTATAGTAAAATAAGGACTAAACCAAAATTCAGAATTATTCTTTTTGGGCAGAATTTAATTGCTTTAAATGTTTAAATCTCAGTTCTAACAAAAAAATATAAAATATATTTAAAAACAAATTATAATACAACTTACACCAATCTGACGTCCATAATTTTGCACTTATTTTATTTCCACTAATTTTAAAAAATCACCAATCACGTAAATAAGGCGAAACCAGAATACAAAGCCGCTACAGGTGTTTCATATAACATCTACAATACGACTTCAATAGTTGTTGCCATGCAAGTCGACACTTGTCTTAACTCCACCCACTTAAAATCAGTGGCTCCCCCCGTCATCACTTGGTACCGTTAGGCGTTAATGGGTTAAACAAAAAGGTACCTACACTACACTGTTTCAGTATTTACCTACCATCAAGTCTTCTGGTTGCGCTGAGTTCCCTGAGTAAAAACCTTTCCTAAGGTGCTTTATGCAAGCGCTGGTACATTTTCGCAATACTAAATCGTCTCTTGAAATCCTTTTTTTTTAAACAAATAGCATTTTTTTCAGTAAAAAACATTATTGTTTGGAGTTATACCCGGGAACACAATATGATTTTAACACTTTTCGCTATTTTACAGCAACTTAATCGAATAATTTATGGTTTAACACATAAAGGTCTAAACTACGATAAATTAATATTATAGGTTTTCTAAAATAGTCACATTAAACTGTTAAAAATAACTCGAAACTTAAAGCAAACACCGAAACGGTCTATCAAAACAATGCAAACCTGTCAAAACATGGATCGACTAGAAACAGCTGATTTTAGAATGTGGGCCAGTTCATGAAGACGGCAGAGTAATAGATCAAGCAACATCATATTATAAAGTATATCACCAAATGTATTGCGAGCACCTGTCGGTAAAAATCCTAAAAATTTGTAATGGTAAATCAAGTTAACATACTACAAGCACACAATCCCCTCCGAAAACCTTGGTTTTATGAGAACAAACTTATGAAGTGGAACAAGATGAGCCCCTTGTGCAAAATGATACCAGAGCACTATTTAACCCCCAAACATCTCCATAAAATCAAAATTAAAACTCATCAGGGGCCGGATTCATAATGACGATTTAACTTTATAACTGACGTAGTTGCTGATGCGGAAAAGAGAATTCGATTTTAAATGGCTTGGTCTCACGCGCTCAATCCATACTTTCCAAAATTTGGTTTGACATTCCTCATTCACAACTACGCCGGCTTTAAAATTGGATGGTCATCGTGAAGACGACCTCGGAATCGGATCCCATATATCTGAGTGACGATGATGGCGATTTTATACACATAATCCTAAGTTGTCAAAATCGAGCAAGACAGATCTGTCCAAAACACGTTTTCTTTTTCTAGAAATGTCATTCGCTCATAGGATGCCGGCGAAGATTTTAGCCCATATAATTTTATTGGAAGCTGTTCTGAATAGCTTTATTGATATTTTGCCGTCTATTGTCGCAGGACGTCTACCAGGGTCTAGTGGCGGCTCAACAATAGGGTCAAATGGTCATTGACCTCCCAAAAATAATAAGTCAAAAAGACAGTTTAAAAACTAAATTTAAAACCATCCATTCCATCCCAAAATATCTAAAAAAAGTATCTTGAACATCTGAAATCTTTAATTTTCATGCTAGAACATCTTAAATGTCGCTCATATTATGCCCCGGTCAAAACTTAATTTTGCCAAATATGGCCTGTTTATTTACATTTAAAATTATTCTATTTACATAGCGGCCGGTTATTTCTGAAAGCGAGAAAGAATCATAGATCAAATCAACGGGTTAAATCGAGAGAAACTGCAACCCTGGGCCATTGACCTAGATCACTTGTTCCATGCGGTGGTCTAACCTCCGACCTATGCACCTATGTAACCGACACAGATTGATACCCTGACGTCTATCGATTATTAATCTCTAAAATTGGTTTTTCTATTTTTACTCTTCCGGAAATTTTTGGGGCTTTGTGTGGTGCTTTATGTTTATGTTGATGATTTGTTTTAAGCGTGGTAATATTAAAATAACGGAATGTAATTTCGGGAATATTTGATCAGCTTTTTTAATGAATTGAACCGCTGCCTTGTTTGTGACACAGGACAGATTATGTGATCTTTAATAAAAAGCATTCATAATTTTAGCGAGCTAGTGATAGACGATTTCGCAAATTTAAAAGACAGAAAAATTGACTTAAAATGTAAGCAAATATAAAAGTTATAGGTACCTTGGGTAAGTTTTTTTTTTAATATTAGTGAGTTCCGAATTTTTGCCTACGGCGATTTTTTTCCTTGGGTGCAATAAATTGACCACCCTACAAAATTGGCCAGGAGCCGCCAATGCCAGGGTCGCTCCTGGGCTCAGACTTACTCTGGATTTTTAGCTGTAGGATTCGGTATTCTTATTTCTTAAATTATTTAGTTTCTCTCCTTTTACCGTTGTCAGAATCTCTTTATATGGATGCGCTGCAAGATAGTCTACTTTGGTGACATGATGAATCCCGATGTTATTGAGTTTTCAGATTATAAGCCATACCTCTGTCATAAATTATGGAAAAAAGATTAGAAGAATTACAAGGCCATTGAAATTCAAGGAAATAGAACGCCAATTATGTATTGATCAGTACAGCTGCTTTATTTAAGTGCCTGTGAGTATAAGAAATTCTTATAATTTTATCGTTATTTTAGATGCACACATGGATTTTGCCAAGGAAATAGGTACGAAGCTGAATGCCATTGCCACCCAGGTTGGTACGGGCTTAACTGCTCCATCTCTACAGTTCCTGCAACCTTTAAGTCGCAGTCCTACGTGAAATACGCGTTAAGTTTTGAACTCGATCGTTTTATAACGCAGCTACAATTGCGTTTTCGAACTCGGAAAAAACACGGTGAAATTTTTCGCCTTTCCGATCAACACAATCGAGAGTATGCCATTTTAGAAATAACAGATTCTCATTTGTGTTTTCGCTATAATTTGAATTCGGCCAGGACAGACGAGAAAAAACTAGTGCTTAGTGACGTTTCCGTAAACGATGGCGAATGGCATCTTGCGTCAGTGCATCGATACGGTAGTGTAGTGATTTTAAAACTCGACAGTGGTGACGGTAGAAGATATAATGAGAGTTTTGAGTTTGTTGGACACCAGTTTCTGTTGGTGGATAAGCAGGAAGGCGTGTATGCGGGGGAAAAACCTGGATTGAGCAAGGTCAGGACTGGAGAAGTGACCATCGAGTATCAAACGGGTAAGTTACACTACAGTGACTAGGGAATCCCGACTGCAAAGTTGCAATTTGTAAATAAGTTTGATATTGGATTTTATATGGTTTGGAGGGTTGGTTATTAGTGTAAAGGTTAGTTTGCTCGCCATCGTAAGGGGTGTATGACTGTCGCCGTCCTGAATGCAAGTCTAAGTTGTTTTCCCGACCTTGTTTGCAAACTATTTTAAGTTTTTGAAGAAATTGTAAGAGCACCTTTTTGTAGAGGAAAGTCAACTCTTTATTTTTTATTTGAAACTTTCCTTCGTATTGTTCTACAGAATTATTAAGAATTAAAAAAGAAAGTTAAGCGACTAATTGATTTTAATAATGCCATTCAGTATCTCACCAAATGATCTTTAAAAAGTTCTCAAACATTTTTCGCACAAGTATTGTGAACGTAGGGTGCTTCAGTGTGAGTGGCATACTTGCGGAGTGCTGTAAAACTAAAACTAATTGTAATTTTGTATTTTAAGCGCAGAGTAATAGCTTACATTATAGAACACAATTCCATATGTGGAAGGAGCTTTTCTTGTTACTGCTAAAAATAATTTGCATTTAGTTCCTATAAAAAATATTGTATGAAAAGGCATAACGACGTATGAAGGGGACTCAGGCGAACAAGTATTAATAGATAAACGCACGTTATTGTACGCGCGTAGATCACTTTACGCTACACACATAAATCCTTGTGCACGAACTTGTATGTCAGTTTTCTACCCATTGCGATTGTATCTGGTCAACATGTCGAGTGAAGATAAATTAAATTCATTTGCGGTATAAAAAAATACAACATCAATTAAATAAAAGGCTTCCGACACGAAGGAAATGGGTGAAGGAACGACTTTTGAGGCAGAATGAATATAGTGTGTATACAGGGTGTCTGGAAAATACGTGTACAACGTTTGACGACAGACTCCTGACGTCAAAATAGGTCGATCTAAGCCGACTTAGTTATATCCAAAATTGTCTCGTTTAGCCGGTAAAGGGCGTCAAAAATTTGTAAAAATATTGGGTTTTTCTAAATTACGTGAAAACCTGCTAATCGATTTTAATGATTTTTAGTATTTTATTTAATTTTATTTATTTATTTAAATCGTACATTTATTTACAATTTGATATATATATATTTGTCATATAGTATTTTGTAAGCTAAATCCGGTTTTTGAATGGTACCTAAGTAATATAATTACTTGTATGTACATATAGTTACTTGTATATAGTATGACTAATACTATATAATGACGTTTTCTAGTAGTATAGTCACCGGCTGTAAATAAGTGGAAGTGTTATAAAAGTGATATAATACGTCAACATTTCTCCTGATTTTTTATATCAACGGCGTTATGACAACCCAGATATTTTTGTCGTTGGATGAGCAGTTTTTCCCAGAAAAAAAATATTATTAACGTTAGTAATAAAATTAAAATCAAATTACCTGTAACAATAATTTTTTTAGTGTCCTTGTTGCTATGGCATTTAATAATTTGACAGTTATTGAGAAATTGTCACCAGTCTATGAAATTGACTAAAGTATACGATCAACATTCTTGAATTACAAGTTCATTTTACCATTAAACATGGAAAATTATACGAACTTTGAGAAGGTTGACCTGCTCCTGGCATACGGGTTTTGTCAAGGAAATATTTTTTTTCTGGCAAAACAGCTCATCCAACGAAAAATATTGAAGAGGTATAATAGCTTCCAAATACATCCAGTGACTCGACAAAAATATCTGGGTTGTCATAACGCCGTTGATATAAAATATCAGGAGAAATGTTGACGTATTATATCACTTTTATAACACTTCCACTTATTTACAGCCGGTGAAGAAAACGTCATTTTATAGTATTAGTCTACATACTAAAAATCATTAAAATTGATTGCCAGGTTTTCACGTAGTTTAGGAAAAACCAATATTTTTACAAATTTTTGACGCTCTTTACCGGCTAAACGAGACAGTTTTGGATATAACTAAGTCGGCTTAGATCGACATATTTTGACGTCAGGAGTCTGTCGTCAAACGTTGTACACGTATTTTCTGGACACCCTGTATATACACTATATTCATTCTGCCTCAAAAGTCGTTCCTTCACCCATTTCCTTAGTGTCGGAAGCCTTTTATTTAATTGATGTTGTATTTTTTTATAACGCAAATGCATGCCACTGCAAATTAATTTAATTTATCTTCACTCGACATGTTGACAAGATACAATCGCAATGGGTAGAAAACTGACATACAAGTTCGTACACAAGGATCTATGTGTGTAGCATAAAGTGATCTACGCGCGTACAATAACGTGCGTTTATCTATTAATACTTGTTCGCCTGTCTGTAGTCCCCTTCATACGTCGTTATGCCTTTTCATACAACATTTTCGTAGGAACTAAATGCAAATTGTTTTTAGCAGTAACAAAAAAAGCTGCTTCCACATACGGAATTGTGTTCTATAATGTAAGCTATCCGAAAAAAGAGCGGAAAAATAAAATAACTTCGATGACACAATAAAAATCATAGAGATGACGCGCTTAAATGGTTTTGAACATCAATAGCTTACTTTAAGTCAACAGCTACGCGACTATGCGTGACATCGACGTTTGCAAAAACAAAATTTATTCCAGGATAACTAGATTTTAATTGTCTAAATAGCCCCCTATCACAATGTCTGTCTGTGTTCAATTAAATATATTTTTTAAGCGAAAACCATGCGTCGGGCAAAAGAAAATCAAGAGATCAAATTTGCTCAGAAATGAATGAAGATTAAAAAAAAATTATTTAAGAAGAAAGCAGTGCGTACCATTATTCTCTCCAAAACTATTAAATGCAAAACCCGTACAGACGCCACTGGTAAAAATAATAAAATTGTTTGTACATCAGAAAATGCTCCTTAATGCATAGAAGATTTGTACCAAATTTCATAAAGATATTATAATAGTATTACAGTTATTATTAAAAAATAGATTATTTTTTTGAAAACTTTAACACCCTGCATCTCAAAAGTTAAGACGTTTAGGACATACGTTCATATGAAGTTTTTTTCATAAATGTATCGAGGAATCACCTCCTTGAATATTAGCATGTCATTAAGGAACACCCTGTATATGTTAGTTTTCACGTGCAGTATACACATATTGGTAAATTGGCTTCATCTCATTTAATTTTAGTTCTGATAAATTTAAACGAAAATATTTAAAATTATTTACATACAGGGTGCCCAAGATAAGGAGGGCCTCTATGGGGATCTCGGTTATGGTAAGAGCTACAACTTTGATTAAATGGGGAAAAAGTTGCGCAATCAGAGGACTAATAATATGGCATAAAAAAAGTTTTAGTAATATTTGTAAGTTTTGAGATATTAAATAAAAACTGATATTTTGGATTTTTGATTTTATTTTTCTTTGGCGTTATTATTAAAGTTAGAGCAAAACTGACAAAACTCTCTCACAGCAACTTGTTATGAACTTAAAGATTACATCGCAATTTTTTTTATACGACGTTTCGTTTCCAAGCAAACACCATCAACTTCATTTTTTCTAATACGGCCCTGATTTCCTATTGTCAAATTTTGAGAGCATTTTTTATTCTTAATTCAATGATGTACCAGACAATGTTGTTTAATTACGTTTCGAGCCTTTTTAACCATCTTTATGAAATTTTCAGGGTCCGGACCTGGATCCTAGAGTGTTGCATATGCTTTTTCAGCTTTTTTAATTAAAAAAATGAAAATGATGGATGTAGAAGGTAACAACGTAATCTTTTTAGTTTCATTATGAATTTTAAAAAAAATAATAAAATTACATAATAGATTTTTAATTATTTATTTAACATTGTAAAATACTGATTCCGAACCCATAATAATTAAACTTTAATTAATTGAAATAAAACTAACATTAACTCATTAAAAATTAATTTTCCAAAAGGTGTTCAAAGTGATTTCCGTCGTTCTCCAAACATAAATAGGATCTTAAAACTGTATTATTTAGGACATTAGTTAACATTTGTGGCGTTACGCTGTGAAAGGCTGCAAGCACTAGTTGTCTAAGCTCTTCTTCTGTTTCAAAATTCTGCTTATAAACACAATTCTCGATATATCCCCAAAGGAAAAAATCAAGCGGGGTTAAATCTGGGGAACGCGCCGGCCAGGGTGTTACAGAATAAGTGCTGATACTTTTTTCTGGAAATCTTGCTGAAATGTACTCTCTAACTACCCTTGAATTATGTGCAGGTGCACCATCCTGCTGGAACCAAGTGTCGCGTTGTTCTGCCAGAGGTAAATTATCCAGAGCCTCCTCTAAGTCATTTTGGAGTAAATTCAGGTAATGCTCAGATGTTAAATTATGTTGATAGAAAAAAGGTCCTATTATTCTTGTTCCCAAAATTCCAGCCCACATATTAAATCCGAAACGGTATTGGTGTCTTGATTCTTTGAATACACGTGGATTTTCCTTAGACCAGTAATGTACATTTTTTCTGTTAAAGATCCCGTTTCGATTTACCATGCTTTCATCAGACCAAATTATCTGGTAAGGAAAATTTATGTTTTCGTGGCATTTTCTGGTGTACCATTCGCAGAATGATCGACGTCTTTCTGCATCACCTGGCCTCAGTCCTTGACAAATTCTGTATTTATATGGGTGAAATTTTTGTTTGTTTAAAATAAATTGAGCAGTTGATTTCGCTACGCCTACATTTTCATCAATTTCTCTAGTTGATACTCCAGGGTTTTCAGTAACAGCTAATAATACGCTGAAAACCTTTTCCTGGTTACTATTTTTTTTTCGGGAGAGCATGGGTTTTTTAAATGCACCGTGTTCTTTAAGGTTAGTTACTAACTTACTGTAAGTCCGTTTAGCTGGTTGTCTCCTTTCCGGATATTTGTCCAAATATATCCGCTCCACTACATTACAATTTTCTCCGCTTAAAATAAAACATGATAACATATCAAATTTTTCTTCATTTGAATAATAACCTGCCATATTTAGTTCAACTGAAGTAATGCCAAATTGTCTGACACCATACCTACTCATTTTTTTTTCCAATGCCTACTTCGCTAATTTGGGAAAAGAACAATACTTAGTTTGCAACAGCGTAGATTTGTGTTGTTTCAAAAAGAAAATAAACTCAGGAAGTTTTTATTTTTTTTTAAACAGTATCGTAAGGTTTAATTAAAAAAGCTGAAAAAGCATATGCAACACTCTAGGATCCAGGTCAGGACCCTGAAAATTTCATAAAGATGGTTAAAAAGGCTCGAAACGTAATTAAACAACATTGTCTGGTACATCATTGAATTAAGAATAAAAAATGCTCTCAAAATTTGACAATAAGAAATCAGGGCCGTATTAGAAAAAATGAAGTTGATGGTGTTTGCTTGGAAACGAAACGTCGTATAAAAAAAATTGCGATGTAATCTTTAAGTTCATAACAAGTTGCTGTGAGAGAGTTTTGTCAGTTTTGCTCTAACTTTAATAATAACGCCAAAGAAAAATAAAATCAAAAATCCAAAATATCAGTTTTTATTTAATATCTCAAAACTTACAAATATTACTAAAACTTTTTTTATGCCATATTATTAGTCCTCTGATTGCGCAACTTTTTCCCCATTTAATCAAAGTTGTAGCTCTTACCGTAACCGAGATCCCCATAGAGGCCCTCCTTATCTTGGGCACCCGTATACATATGTAGATACCTATTAATAAACAAACACTGTAAAATGCAGACCAGTTGCTTTAATTTTTCTCTATTAACCGACTACCCCTGTACCGACCAACATTTGATTCCCCGAGGGTGGTTGCTATAGAGAGATTTTACTGTATAAGTTCTGTTTAAAGGGTCTCATAATTAGAGAGTAAGAAGTTAAACATTATGTTGTTGAAGTTGCGCAAAGAAAAATTGAAGTTAGTTAATGTGAAGAGAAAAAAGGTTGATAAGGGTGCTTATAAGCTTGTTGAAAACGAATAACTAAGAAAAAGCGAAGAAAAGGGAAATAGATATTTCCCTTCTATAAGGTGCTTCTATTCTTCTGATAAAATATCTATTTTAGGAATTTTGATCTCTATTTAATTAGCAACCGCTCTATTTAATAAGCTGCGACACCATAATTCTTGTAAGATATTTAAACAATATTAAGTGCTTTATAACTTGAGCTCAGAGTAATAAATGTTATGGCTGCCATGCTGGGCGATGAGCAAAATTAATTAAACATCGTCTCTATTCATAAATATAAAATAATGATTTACTGGAAGCGGATAGCATGCAAAAAATGAAAACGTATATATTTTCTGCCCTCGATCAGCATAAAGAGATTTAATGAAATATTGAGTTTATTTATTCTCATTTCGCATTCATCAAACTCGCAATCAAGGTTTATTCTTTATTGAATGAAAATCAATTGAAAACAAAGTGAATACAATTCTTATTATTTTTTGTTTACCAAAAATGGTTTTATACTAAACACGGTGTGTAACTAACCCGAAATAATCTGACATTTTGTAAATCAACATCAAACGGGACGGTCTGATTCGGATTTCCCAATATTTTCCTTGTCCTGTAGGAATAATCATAAATTTATTTGAACGTTTTTTGAAACACAAATGGCGTTTCTTCAGTCGGATATTTTATTCAACCGAATTTGTAGGTACTATATTTAATAAAAATATCCTTAGGGTCGTCAGTTTTTTTATATTTTTAGATTAGTTATTTCCGTTTGAAAGTAGGTATACCGGGTGTAAAAAAATCAGTGAGCAGAGCACCATAGTGTTATGTTAACAGATATTTTATTCAAATTTGGGTTACTGCTAGGTTTGAGCGGAATATTAATATTTACTTAAATATCATTTTTTTTTCTATCAATCCCTTATGGCGCTCTGCAAGCGGTGCTTGTGCACAGGAAACGATTCACATTGGTCTTCAATCTTTGGAAGTTATACTCGTTGGGGACACCGCCTCAGGGAGTTCATTCCAGAGTAATAACGTTCTCCAGATCCAGGAATTTTTAAACAGTGCAGTTTGAGGGACAGTAAGCTGAACCACGTACGGGTGGGCTGCAGTGGCTCGTCGTGTAGTTCTACCAAGCACTGCTCTCGGTAGAATCAAGCGGGCAACTTCAGTTGAGCACTTGTCATGACAATTTTTATAAAGGAGGTAGTCGCCAAACTGTTTTCGATGTTCCAAGCCTTCTAGGTTATTTGTCAGATCATGGTCACCGATCAAGCGAATTGACTTTTCTTTGAATATAATCCAGGCATGTTTAGGAGCAGAGCTTCAGATAGGTAAGCAGTATTCCAACGATAGTCGAATTTGGGTTTTATCAAGCATCAAAAGCTGTTGGGGTGTTTAGAGGTTCTAAGTTTGGAAAAGTATCCCAAGCTTCTGCGAGGCTGCCTTAACAATGGCCGTAACGTGGCTATGCTAAGACATTATGACTACTCAAATTGACGCCCAATAAATTGATAAAGCCAAGGGAATCGGGTGTCCCCATCATTACTATATCCGATTCTTCAACATTAACTTTTTTAGAAAAAATTGGCGCCGCCTGAGTATTTTAGCGTTCAATTCTACTTGGTTACCATCACCCCAAGACAGAATTTCTTCCAGATCTTGGTTGAGATGTTAGACCTTTTTCTGCCTATAAAGATATGCATTGGCAGTCGATGTAGGCTCACCAAATGATTTCAATAAATTCTTTCTGGATAGTATTCCTCCATCTAATGTACAAAGTGGCAATAACACATATTTGAAACATTATGAACATTTTTCTTTTAAACATAATCTCGCCAAATTTGAATTCTCTGAGGTGAAGGCTGACAGGGTGGAAAGAATTATTTCGCAATTACGTTCTGATGCAAGAGAGGCTGATGGATTAGACCGGAAAAATATATCTCTCTTAGTGCCACATTTAAGTCATCATAATATAACCTTTATTATTAATTCATGCATTGCAAGTTTCCTAGTAAATGGAAAATTGGTAATGTTCTTCCTATTGCAAAAAGAAACCGTGTGAACTTTCCAACTTTAGAACAATAAAATTAGCTTGTTACCCGTGTTCTCAAAAATTGTCGAAAAAATTATATCTGAGCAACTAAGTCATTTTTCTTCTGAACGAAAAATTATTCCTCCAACTCAGTCTGGGTTTAGAACGCAACATAGTACAACAACAGCTCTTATAAAAGTAAGTGACGATATCATTTGCGCTACTGATGACAGTAAATGCACTTGTTTGATACTTCTTGACTATAGTGAGGCCTTCGACACCCTTGATCATAATATACTGGGCACCAAGTTAAAATATTATGGACTTGATGACACCGCTGTTGACTTCATTAAGAGCTACCTCCATGACAGATGCCAAAGAGTATTTTTCAACAACAGTTTTTCTGATTCCTAACTTTGAAACGTGGCGTGCCCTATAGTAGCATTTTGGGCCCATTACTGTTCTCAATTTAATCTGCGGATTTTGAAAGTCAACTACAGCATAGTCCCATCAGTATGCTGATGACTTGCAACTATATCACAGCTTTGGTCCTGAGAGTGTGAGGGTTGCTGAAGCGTGTATCACTGAAGACCTGAACAAGATTTATGAGATATCAGATGCAGATAGCCTGTTGCTAAATCAATCCGAAACTCAGCTTATTCTTATTGGTAATAAGAAGATGGAAGTCTCTAGCCTTATTATTATTAAATTAAATTAAACAATGTTAAATTAATACCCACTGAATCTTGCAAAAACCTAGGTGTTCATTTTGATTCGAAATTAAGGTTCAAAAATCATGTTTCTTTTCTATTACAGAAAGGCTATGGTAAACTAAGAACTATCTATATGTTTAAACAATTCCTCACAACTCCAATTAAATTAAGGTTGTGTGACTCAATCATTTTATCGTCTTTGTCCGACTGTGATGTATTGTTTTGGCCAGCTCTACTTTACGAGGACAAAAATAGTTTAAAAATTACAGAATGGCTGTCAAAGATTTTTTATGGAGTAAGAAAGTATGATCACATTACACCATACTTTCTAGAGTCAGGTTGGCTAAGACTAGATCATAGGTTTATCATGCACCTATGCACGCTAATTATTAAAATATTGAAATTCGGACAGCCGGATTATCTTCTTAAAAAACTTATCTGATGTGTACGGACGTGCTACACAATATATCCTTAATATTTCTAGGCATAAAACTGCTTTATTTCAGCGCTCCTTCAGTTATAATGCTGCTAGAGGATTTCTAGTTTTTTCCAAGAGATCATTTATGTATAGTGAAAAGAAGGTTGGCGATAATATTCAACCTTGAGGAACTCCGGCGATGATGCCAAATGAATCTGAAAGAAATCCGTCCATCGCTAATCGTAGAGAACTGTCTTTAAGAAAGCTTGACAGCCATGAACAAAGTTGAACTGGCATTTCTTATACTTTCACTACATCACGCGCATTTTTCCAGCAAAAAGGAAATATTTCTCTTTTGTAAGATAAGTTAAAAAGCCTACAAGTGAACGTTACCTCCGGTTTCACCGAAAGTTACGTAAATTCTTTATTTTTTAATGACAGCCTGTACTTTTTTAATGCACAATCGAATTTTTTTAAAATTAACTTTTAAACGACGTACGACAATTACTTTCAAAATGATAAGAGCCATTTTAAAGCATACAAGACGCAAGTGACATGGGAGTAATAAAATCTGTTAAATTTGGCCTTTCTATATTTCTATATTTATTATTCATGACATTAAGTCATTTAAAAAAAAAAAAACTAGCTTCAATTTTAGTTTAGAGAATTTGTCTTAAATGATATCAATATACTTTTCAGGTTTTAATTTAATCTAAGGTGTCCTCAAATCATCTAAAGGCATCTTGGATATCAAAATGCGCTTTCTTTCAATTTGAAACATGTTTTAATGAAAATGTTGTAAATAAATACCAACTGATTCAATTTTCTTGTAAGCTGCATTTTTTACCAAATCAACTCTTTACATCGCCTTTGCAGTCGCCTTTGTTGGAGATGCGCAGATACCAAGCTAAAATAAGCTCTTGCTTTCCTCTAAACACTATTGGGTTCATACCCCACATATGGTTTTACCCCTTTTCTTTTTAACTTAAGAAGAATACTTTAAGTTTGTAGTAAATTGAATATCGCATAAAGTTTTAACACTTTTTGCCCAAATTTAATTTCCTCGTGTTTTCTTACGAATTTACAATTATCAGCTAATTGATGACGTGCATCGGCTTTTGTTTTGCTTTAAGTATAGATGATAATTATGAGTTCCAGTGGCGTCCAGGGGTGCAGTGTCAAGAATAATATTGACAGAAAAAATGTACGCCACTGAGTTGTTTAAAGATTTTATATTGTTTTTGAGTTAAGCAGCTAAAAATACAACTTTTTTGTCCCTTGATATTTTTTCGTATCTTCATTGTACGTCGAAAAACTTTTGTTCTCGAAAACAAAGTAAGATACGAAAAAACATCGAGAGACAATAAGGTTGTATTTTTAGCTGCTTAACCCAAAAACAATATAAAATTTCTAATCATGTCAGTGGCGTACATTTTTTATGTCAATATTATTCGTGAGGCTGCACCCCCCCCCCCCCACCCCGGGACGCCACTGAAACCCATAGTTATCATCTAGTTAGTACTAACTTAGCGCCTTATCACAACGAACAACACTGCCAAATTTCACTAAAATCGTCAAAAAGATCTTGGAGATTATTAATAGAAAACCGATTCCTTTTTTAAAATTTGACACCCTGTATCTTAAAAACAAGACTTTTTAGGACACATGTTTGTATGAACTTTGATTCAGGAATGATCCTTTGGAATTACGGCTTATCATTAAGTAACACCCTGTATAATGCATAAAACACGTTGTATTTGTATTTTTCCGGATTTAGCAAAGGCATTTGATACGGTTAGCCATAATTTGCTAAAATTTTACTATCGTTTCTTAAAAACATTAAAAAACATTTAGATATAAAATATCTGGAAATATTATATTATGCATTAGTTAAAACTCATTTAAATTACGGAATTTTAGGTTGAGGAGGAATAAATAAAACTTTGTAAAAAAAATTACAAGAATTACAAAAAAGATTGTATTTAACAGCTTTTGTCGGGTCGCCCCTCATTTGTATTATTATCTACATTCGTGTATAGGGGAATAAAAATAAATGCGCTACATCATCATTAAAAAATAACGCAACCCTTAATGGGTCTTTTAGTAATGAGATTCTAACCACCACTCACCTAACCACCTACTTTATTTGTATCTGTCCGATCTTGTTTATATTTGCCAAACTTTTAACAACCCCATTTTTGCAGTTTGTTTAGACGACATCAGGTTAAATGGAAAACACTTACCGTTGCCGCCAGCAATAAATGGAACACAATGGGGTCAAGCTACAATGGCAAGAAGTTTAGAACGAAACTGCCTCTCAAATAATCCCTGTGGAATCAATGTTTGTCCACACCACTTAAAGTGCGTCGACCTTTGGAACGAATATGAATGTAGGTAAGTTTCTTTTTTATGAAGTGGTTACTAAGAAGGAAATATTTCACTTAATAAACGAAAATTAATAAGTTTAATGGAAAATAGGCTTCTACAAGCTATGTCGTTTATAAGCAAATTCAAAGTCAAAACATGCTTTATTGTCTGAAAGGAATATCTTTATCGACAAAGCTTTTATCATATACAGTGTGACCAGTAAAGTCCGCATCATATGGGATTTTTTTTTATTAGTAGCTTTCTTCGAAAATTCACTTTGGCATCAGTTTTTGCTTCGATCGAGATGAAAATTTACCCAAAAAATAGTAGTCACGTGATTCGCATTATTGGCCAAATTTTAATTTTTTTCCAAAAAAAAATTAAAAAGGGGTTCATTTTCAAAATATTAAAAGAATTTATAAGAAAAAGTTTTTTTGAATGCCATTTTTAGCACATATGCAAAATTTCAGTTGCATAAGATAATTTTGATTTTTTACCCATATTTTGTAAATTACACCACTGTTGCAAAAAAACTCAATGCAACCTACATAAAACTTCTTAGTTGTATCAATGTCTTATTCCAGCCACATTTCCTTTAAACTGGCGCTATATTAAATGTGTGTTTTTCTACAAAATCCAAATAGGGCTATTAAAATTTCGTCACATGTGATGCAATGTTTATTGTTTTTGACCCTCTATAAGGTAGCTTCATAAAATAAGTATTTTTGAAAACGTAGTTTGTGTCCAAAAGTAAAACACCTTAATATTAACAAAATAGTTTAATTGAAAAGAGTCTTATTTTCTAATAAAAAATCATAATATTATAATAATTTGAAATTCCACCTTTTTAATTTATAACAAACTATTCTTGATATTTGAATATTAAATTAAAAACAATTCAAAAACTTAAAATTTAAAATTACATTCCTGTGTGCTGTCCATTGAGTTCAATATAAACAATTGTTCTCCTTGACACTTCTTTGATGTGTTTCTGATGCTTAGGGGCCTTATTTCAAAAATACAGTTTCCAATGACGGTTTCCAAATGTTCCACATTACGGAAAGGTAGGTTTGTAGACTTTTTGTTTTAGGTAACCCCACAAGAAAAAATCAGGTGGGGTTAAATCCGGGGATCTAGGCGGCCAGTATTGCTCCATATTACGCCCAATTACCTTGCCCCTAAATATTTCCAAGAGACGTTCTTTAACCTGTCTTGCAATATGGATGGGAGCACCGTCACACTGAAACCACAAATTATGCCTTATTTTAATAGGCATATTGTCCAAAACTTCAAGGATCTCGTTAGTAAGGAAGCGTAGGAATTTTTCAGAGTTTAAATTACCTCTGAAAAAATAAGGCCCAACAACTTGGTCGTTTAAGATACCGCACCAAACATTTGTTTAAAAGGAATACTGGTCCCTGCATTCTATTATAAAATTAGGATTTTCTTGAGCCCACCATCCACAATTTTGAGAGCTAACAACGCCGTTTGAAGTGAAAGTGGCCTCGTCGGTCCATGAAACGTGAAAGGGAAATGACACATTTCCTTCTTTTTCCCCCTGGTACCAAAAAGAGAATCCTAAACGTATGTCATAAGTAATCTTGTTCCTTAAGAGTATTTATAACTTTTGGTTTATAAGTTTTAAATTTATTTTTGTGCAAAATATTCCTTACACTCTCTCTTTGAACGTCAGTTCTGCAAGAGACATGTCTAATACTAGTTTAAGCATGTTCCACAACATCTAGGCACACATTTAATTGGACTACTTCAGTATGTTTTATAGGATTATGAGGCTTTTTAAATGAATTTTTCACCGATCCAGTTGATTTAAATTTTGCCATAATGCCCATAATCCTACTCACAGTAGATTGTTGCACATTTTAGCCTGGATACCTTTCATTAGAAATGTGGTCTGCTACACGATGACTTTTGTTTTCACCACATATTTCGATTTTTTCCTGTGAAGTTAACATTTTTTTTTATTTAATACTAATTAAAAGCCACTATATCAAACAGAAAGCGATTTGACTGTTATTAATAGAGCAAGGGCCTGTTGATCTTTTTTATCATTTGTTTTACGGCCAACTTGTTTTTCGTGCCTCATCGTAAGGTGGAATACTTATTAATTTTTCGGAAACTGCACTTAAATAATAAAAGACTATTTTCACTTTTTTTATAACATAGCTTTAGAACAAATTTTAATAAAGGAGTTTTAAATTACATCGTTGAAAACAGATTAACTGTAAGTTAAGTTAAACGAAAATTAATTTTATACTTTATGAAGACTTTACTGATGACACTGTGTACTTGTTTTCTCTTAATTATAATTTGTTTTACTTTTAGACACAAAGTACGTTTTCAAAAATACTTATTTTATGAAGCTACCTTATAGAGGGTCAAAAACAAATAAACTTTGCATCACATGTGACGAAATTATAGCCCTTTTTGGATTTTGTAGAAAAACACACATTTAAAATGGCGCCAGTTTAAAGAAAATGTGTCTGGAATAAGACATTGATACAACTAAGAAGTTTTATGTAGGTTGCATTGAGTTTTATTTTGCAACAGTGGTGTAATTTAGAAAATATGGGCAAAAAATCAAAATTATCTTATGCAACTGAAATTTTGCATATGGGCTAAAAATGGCATTTAGAAAAACTTTTTCTTACAACTTCTTTCGATATTTTGAGAAAAAAACCCTACTTTTTATTTTTTTTGGAAAAAAATTAAAATTTGACCGATAATGCGAATAATAATAATAATAATAATAATAAATGTCTTTTATTTCAGCAAAAAAAAGAAAATACATTTTTATACAAAATTAATGAATATGACGACGAGATCTAGCAACTGCTACTCCATCTAACCGTCCAACCTAAATAAATACCTATAGTTATCTTATCTATAAAGTTATATAATTTCAGATACAAAAATAATATTTTAATTATAAAATTAATATGAGACATGTGATGGGTAGTGATGGTGAACTTAAGAAGAAAAAAAAAATATATTCTACGTTCAATCCTATTGCATATTATGTATAGAAAACTCAAATTCTTTTATTTAAAATAAAGCTTTTTACAGCTTTCTTAAAGCTTGTTACGGCGAGGGACGTCACACCGACAGGTAGAGCATTATATACCTTAACAGCGTTGTAACTGAAAGAACCCTGGAATTTAGCTGTTCTATGCTGAGGGATAATAAATCTTTGACCATGGCGCGTTGCTCGTCCGAATCACTTGACTACTATTTTTTGGGTAAATTTTTATCTCGATCGAAGCAGAAACTGACGCCAAAGTCAAATTTCGAAGGGTATGAAAGCAATTCTTGGCAATTTCGCGAAGAGGCGAGTGATTTTGTCGAAAATGTCATGAGCGAAATTGCCGAAAAGCAACAAACTTGAATAAAACCTTGAGAACAATTTTGCTTACACAATTTTTTCTCGAGTGGTATTCGACATGACTATTTCACGAGAAAAAAGACAAAGAACAATCAAATTTTAAATAATTAACAAAACCATGGTAACAAAATTTCTTTCGATCAAATATTAAAATTTTGTCGCTGTAAAAATCACATGTGAATTTTGTCCAGGTAGGTGCAGGTAGTAATTTTGCCAGTCGAAACAGGCCGTTGCTATGACATTCTGCCGGTGTAAAACATTCTAGTGAAATAGTCAACAAAATATTCATTTTATGGTATAATGAACTTTTTTCAATATTAATATTTAAGACTTTTTTTAAACATTTTTTTAATATTTTATTTATTTATATACCTATTTATGCATACACAATTCAACAGTTCCCCAATTACAAAACAGGTACAAACGAAAACTTACAAACTAACCTAATTTTACTACACAATTAAACCAATATTATTTAACACAAAGCGATTCAGATTTACGTAACATGTGCATGAAAAGAAAAGAGAAGATTGACAATTAGAACACAGTAAAGCGACAAGAACAGTCTCAAAAAACAAAAATCAATCAAACAATCTCTTGTTGATAAAAGTGACTCTTCATTGCGCTTTCCTGCGGGCAAAGATATCACAAGCATTAACATTAGTTCTATAGTAGGCGCATATCGAATTATTAGGTGCACACTTATAAACATTAGTACGATGCTGTGGTAGGTAAAAAGTATCTGTGTCGCGAGAACTTAACGTAAGAACCCTAAAATTTACTTTTGTCAATAGTTCTTCACAAACAATACTACCATTGACAAGCTTGGACAAAAACGACTGAGAAAGCTATTTACGTCTTTCATCTAAACTTATGAGCGAAAATCTTTGCAGCTGCTGGTCATGGGAAAACCCTTGAATGGGGTAAACACCATCCGTTCTGAACCACAGAGCCTTAGCAAATCGTCTCTGTACCGACTCTACATAATTTATATGAATATTGTAATGAGGGAACCAAACAACCGAAGCGTATTCGAGCATAGATAAGACAAAGGAGACAAATAAAGTTTTAATGAGCACCGTATTTTGGAAATCCCTTGTGGTGCGTATAACAAAACCAAGTACCCTATAGGCAGCGGAGACGGTATGTTGAACGTGTGGAACAAAGGATAGTTCCTTGTCAACGACGTCCCCCAAATCTTTAAATACCTTAGGTCGCGCTAGTGTATTCCCATTAATGACATAAGTAAATGAAATGGTGGTATTTTTATTTGTAAATGACATAACATTACATTTAGAGACATTCAAATTCAACCTATTCTTATTACACCAGTGGTTTAAAATATTCAGATTACGTTGTAAGTTTTGGCAGTCGGCTTTATTAGAGACTGTAGAAAACATCTTTAAATCATCAGCATACAGCAAAAAATGAACTGAGAGTGTATCAACAATGTCATTAATGAAAAGCGTAAAAAATAGTGGCCCCAGGATAGAGCCTTGGGGTACTCCAGATGTTGCAATATAATCAATAGATCTAACCCCACCATATGCCACAAAAAAAAATATTTATTTCTTTATTAACGAATAGAAAACAGGAACTTTAATACCCAAACCTTAATGCTAGAATAAACATAAACAACAAAATAAATTTCAACTTAACATAAACTCAACTAAAGAAAAAAAAAGTGAAAACCGAGCTAAGACTAATCAGTATGGCACAAGACTTTAAGGCAATAGACTTCAGACTCCAGTTTGGAGTTAATGAGGCAAATATTCGTCCTCTTCATCTGTTTGGTAGGGATCCTCATCTGAACTGTCTTCACATGTAGCACAAGTAAAATAGGGATCCTTACTATCATTGTGACACAGGCCACAAATCCATTTATGGCATTTGCAGCAATTAATCCACATAATAGGGTGTTGGTACTTTTTTGAATTTGAATCCACTTTGTTTCGTGTCGATTTTCGTGGTGGGAGATCTTTTTCTTTACTTTTAACACCCAACTTTGGTTTATTTCTCTGGCTCTTCGAATTACTTTTAGAGGTGGATGGTTGTGCGCCATCATCGACGTTACTCAT
Organism: Polydrusus tereticollis; assembly: GCA_963920685.1. NCBI lineage: Eukaryota > Metazoa > Arthropoda > Insecta > Coleoptera > Curculionidae > Polydrusus > Polydrusus tereticollis. The sequence continues at coordinate 37,904,705 of OY987326.1, read as the reverse complement.
GTCGATGTGGTCTATTTTTAAGGAGGTGATGGCTGAAACATTTTGTCCCGCTTCTATTTTCTCTCCTTGCTTCCTTTTGTTCTCGATATTTTGAACTCCTCGATGTTCTTTCAACAACTCCACTAAACTTTCGTTTAATGATCTTTCAATTTCTTTTTTCTGTACAACAACATCGGGAAGTTTTCTTAAGACCTCTTGTGGATTACATGGATATAAGCCGGTGGAGGGAAATACTGAAATCAAATTTTGCGACACTGTGCCACTAATGTCTACCCAAAGTCTGTTCAGTAATATGAGAAAGTGTTCTTTTGAAATTGATCCAGGATAACGACTTTCTTTTTGCCAGGAATCAAGTACCGCTCGCCATTTCTTTTTCATTGGCCCGAATACCGCCACATCTAATGGCTGCATGAGATGTGTGGCGTTGGGGGGAAAAGGGCACATATAGATGTCATTTTCTTGTGCTGCCTGTACAACACTTGGAGCAAAATGGCTGGCCAAGTTTTCTCCTACGAGGATCACTCTTCGTCCAGGTTCTCTTGTTCTTTGAACATGTGGAAGTAAAATTTCTTTAAACCATATCTCAAACAGGTTGGCGTCAAACCAGCCACTTTTACTATTTTTGTAGACAGTTCCTGGTGGGCCTCCGTTACACCACTTTTCATAAACATTAATAGATTTATATACAACCATGGGTGGCAACAAGACTCCACTGGCGCTACCGCATACCATTATGCTAATGGATGTCCTGGAATGATTTTGGACACGTTCTACCCTTTTCGAGTTTCGTGGAACAATAACCTTTCTAGCCCCAGGGTCGTCCGTGACGTTTGTTTCATCATAATTATTGTATATGTGATCCCCAGTGGACTCCAATAATGGAGGGGTAATGTTTTCAAAAAATTTCAATACATCTTCTTGGTCCACTGATGATCGGGATCTTTTGATGTTTGAGGCTATTCGTACAGATAAATTGTTTCGTTGGATGAAACCAGTAATCAGATCATCCCCAGGAACGTTGTCTTTTAATTCCGGTATAACAATACCCTTTTTGTCGAGGTATTTTTGAATTACCGATTATACCGGGTGTTGCATCGTCGAGCGGGACATAGGAAATCCCATGTAATTTTAAATGGGGTCAATTATTGGCTTCCCTAATTATTTTAGAGAAAAATTCTATTTAGGTTTATTAAAGAGCACTAAAACCCACATTCAAAAGAATAACTTTAGATATTTTTGATAAGCCCGTTTACGGGTTATCGCCGATTTCTTTTTTACTATTTCTCCTTTTTATGGCCCCGTATTTGCGGGCACCAGTTAAGGTAAAAGATGACTGTCAAATAAAGACTCCCAGAGTCCTTGAAATTAACTGCTCTTCTTCCCTACTTAGGACTGTGGGATGTCCAACGGACTTTTTGTGCCTTCCAAGGCATCTATTGACTAAAGTCATGCGTGGAATACCATAAGTTCGAGCGGCTAGTTTTTTGCTCATACCGTTCCGAACGGACTCCACTGCTGCTTCCTAATTTTCTTTGCTATAGTTGCCATATAGTCGGCTGCCAGGGATTTTTTCGTAGGTCCTCATGCTTCAATTAGGTAACTGGATCTGTAACAATATAAACATCATTATTATTTGAGTCTCCGCCGCCCATTATGCCCTCTATATAAAAAAAACATGGCGCGCCGCTGAAGGTGAGAAAGTTACACCGAGGTGACAAAGTAACCCCGTTTTACGGTAATATTTATACTAGATGTGCATAAATTCGACTCATTTGTGGACGAATCAGAGGACACCAGATACTAGCGACTAAAGAAATTGGCAAAAGCATTGACAATATCATCAGAGTTGGATAACGTGGAGTTGCCAAGATGCATTCTGCGACAACTCCCGCAGAGCCTCTTCTGGAGTCAACAAACACCCAGAATTTAGTAGGATCCTGATTTACGCTATTTTCGATTCTAAGCATAAACACCTTGTACGATTCGTTAATGTCAGTTTTTATTTGACGCCTTAATCGAGAAAATCTTTCATAGGCTAACCCATCGCCAGTTCGTTTATGTTCCCGCCATTCAATAGTCTGTAGTCGAATATTGCGTATAATATTAATCGTAAATCAAGGCGGGTAGGTACGACGATTTGTTACACTAAATTAATTTCGGGACGCACATCTCAAATACGTAATAGATTTTATCATAAAATAGTTTACAACAATCTTCAAGATCAGCTAAATGATTAAGAATTTAGATTTTTTGGAAGAGTATACTACAGTAAGGGTTCCGTTCCTTTTCTGTATCGCAGTGGGAAAACCGTTTTTTGCTATTTCATGCAGCTATGCTTTTCCGTGTTCGGTACTATAGTCTCAAAGTCATTCTTCTTGCGCTATAGCCCGATTTTGGTAAAACTGCTGCCTTTCACCAGTGCAGCCGCCCATTCTGGTTCAGACGCTGCGTCAGCTGCCTCTGCTCCATTGCTAGTTTTGGTCCGCCCCGGGTATTTCTGACTGACTATGAAATTATAATAAGATCTATAACTTACCGCTATAGGATGTGTTCCATACGTTTCCTGGGGAAATGGTGAATTTTTCGTAGTGTTTTTCCTAGATTGAATTGTCATTCTGACCGCTGGTTTGAGGTTTCTTTTCGTTTACCATATTGCTTCATTTCCTCCCGATTGAAAGTCCTAGTATTGTCGTTAGTCTCACGCGCCTGTTTTATTTCATAGGGTCTTCCTAGGGTGTACCTAGAGTTGCCCACCAGTTCACTATCCTAGCGTCCTCCATTAGGTTAAACCAACCTATCGGGTAAGCCTGAGGCCATTATATTGCTAAAGCAGGAAACTTATAGCCACAGCAGTGTCGGTGAGACCATCCCGGTGGAGTAATTCAGCGATTACACCCTTATATGCATACTCCACGCTGTGAAACCTTTAAGTGGTTTTAGTCGATTGGTAACGTAACCGGCAAAGGCGTTAACTTTATTTTGCTTTTAAGGTTTTTAATTTGTTATATGTATAGGATTTTTTTTTTAATCGTAGGGCTGATATATATGCATATATATTTTTTTTCTCACGCTATAAATTAATTTAAATTCATCTTCTTGGGCGTCAAACCCAATCTATTTCTTTTTTAAAGAAATGAATATACTTATAGTGTGTTTTTAAAACTTTTTTTGTTGGATTTGAGACGCCCCACAACACCCCTTACATTAATTCGCTTTTCTTGTGGGTTGGAGGTTTCCGTTTTGTCCCGGCTGCAAAACGGTGGCACCTTTCTTAAACCCCCCCCCCTACTCTCTGGCAGTTTGAGCTAGGGCATTTGTTCGCATCCCCTTAGCCTCTCACCCTCAACTTGGCTTCTTTGGCAGTTACTTTTTTTTTGCTTTGCGTCTTTTTTTTTAATAGCAATTAAAATAATAAATCTGTGGCGAAATAAAAAAGCGTAGCTATTTTAAAATTATTAAAGCTGCTTAATGTAACCACCGCCTTGTGCAATGGATAACTCAATCCTCCGTCGGAGTTCTAGTTGCCAGTTATTGTTATTCACCGCATACAACGCTTCATAAATATTGTGGATGAGTTGGTCCCTGTTAATAGGCTTTTTCATTGAATCGGTAAGTGTCTTCATATGAAAAAGTCTAGTGGATTAAGATCCGGAGATCGGGAAACTTCAAACCCCGATAGGAATTCGGGAAAAGTGAAGCGAATCATCATATACGAAGTATCTCGTATACCTCGGCGGGCAACCCAGCCAAACCCAAAGTTTGGCTCAAAACTCCTATATTGTATTCTAATTAACTACACCGTCTCTCGTTTCATAATATTTATCTTAGTTATAAACCATGCATGCTTTCTGAATGTCATTCCTCTTTACCACATAAAAACTATAAATCTCAATGCTCACTAAAAGCCTCCATTGTCTAATAACAACCGCTTAATATAACGCCGGGCTTAATGTAATTAATGGCACCATTTGCAGTTGACCACTGCATTCCAGCTCTTAAGATTTATGTTGCCCACGGGTTGCATAATAGTTAAAGAGCCATAGAAGCGTTTACACAACCAGATTAATTATACACATTCGTTTAAAAGCCTTTTTGTTCATGTAGTTTTTCTAAATGAATAAATTTGATTTAATCTCGCTTATTTTCATTCTAGTGGCAGCTAACCTGAATAATTCGGGGACCAATTACTGCTTCCGGCATTAAAAACACGGCGCAATGAGGGAAATGTTTTTGAAATTAAAATATCAATTTAAATTTCAAAATTAGATATCAATACAGTGGTGTTCGTTATAGACCCAGCTCTATTTTTGACGAATTTATCTCTATTAAAACGTTGGAAAAGTACAGGTCGTGCGGAATGTAGCATGACCTCTGACCTTCGGGTGGGCAGATAGCACAGGCCATTCATAAATGCTATAAAGATGTGCTGACAGAATCGTTTCAAGGTGAGACGATGTGAGGAGCTAGATGGGGCCGGGAGTAGGGATTACACTGCATTCACCTTAGAATGTGACAATGCTAAACCTAACCTTTAACCCAACTTTCTGTTTACTCGCCTATGAAAGTAACTGCAGGATTATTATACTCCGATTTGTCGCATACTTGACAATTGCGACGCATTTTAATTAGTCTTCCAATAAAAATATCACAAAACACTAGAAACACCAATAATCTTACAAAACTTGCACCACCACACCAGGCTGGATTGTCGGAACGGCAAAAAGGGATACATATTTTTGATTTAGATTTGGAGATGTATAATGTTGAATAACAATAATTCATTTTTTATTTTTAAATTTTTATATGTTCCTCAAGGTACAAGACTACTGGCCCAAGGCACACTACTGATTTGTACCTTGGACTAAATTCGTAAAAATAAATAAAAGTCGAAAAAGAACTATTTTTTGTTTTATTAAATCAATCCTTTAAAATATTGTTCTAGTATGTATAACCTACAAGTTTGCTCACAAATTTTACCTTTAAATTTTAAAACGTGAAGAAATGTCGAACAAATCCGGTTCACGGTACAAACTTCTCCCCTATTCTTAGTCTCTTAAATATTTTATTATTTAGTTTCAATAAATACCTACATTTAATTCCAGCGCTTTCTTGCTAACAAATATTTAATTATAATTAAGTAACGGTATTGGGCGTAAACTTCTGAACGTTTTTTGTCCACATTCTTTTGGTAGCTACAGCTAAATGTGTCGACCAATACAGTAATACACTGACTTAAAACGAGTGTAAAGTTAGTTAACTTACGCCCTCGCTCTCAATTAACGCACTACACCAAAGAACTTCACAGCTCTCTATACCTTGACAAGAAATTAGAAATCCATGACACCCACACTAATACACTAACGTAAAACGAGTGTAACGCAAAAGAAGTGGCTTAGTTGGTCTATAACGACCGACGACCTAAAATTAGAGAACTAAATTCAATAAATAGCAAAAGAATACTACTTGGCAACTGGTGGTAATCATAATATTATTATGACACATAAATATGTATATTATACGACAGAACTTTGTTCTCTAGCCACTTGCTGAGACCTGATACAACAAGGATTAACCATATTATGTTAAAACAGCTATTCTCTGGACTACATGTCCCAACAGCGCGTAGGCAGTACAATATTATGGCTATAGGATGTCTCGATTTTCCAATGGTAGGTATGCTCGCTTGTCTGTTTGCCCTGTACTGACGAGAACCAAATAGTTCGAAACCGGTCTACAGGTAGCAGCAGCGTAGCATCCTATCATTGGAAATAAAGATTAATTCCTTTCTTTTCCGGTAGTTTCTGCAATCTGAGTTTGTATTTTAGTACTAACAGTGTTAGTCAAAATACGGCAAATTTTGCTATTTAATTAAGCGCTCGTTGGGGCATGTAGCCCAAAGAATAGCTGTTTTAGCATAATTTGGTTAATCATTATTGTATAAGGTCTCAGCAAGTGGCTAGAGAACAAAGTTCTCACGTATATACATATTTATATGTCATTTTATTAAATTCAATGTCAGTCAATGCCATTCGATTAAAACAATGTGGGCGTGTTTGCCTCCACTTGCAATTTTTAACTTGCTTTAAGTATCCTTTGAAAAACACAAACTTAAAATAAGTTCGTGTACAGAGTTGCCCCTTATCCTTTCCGTCAGACCCAATCCTTGGACGTGTTTCGCCGTTTACGGCTCTTCAGGAAGGCTCCGGGTCTGACGGAAAGGTAAGGGACCTCAAAGTGCTTTAACACAGAAATGCAAGTTTAGGAATGAGAGTTGCAGCACGTGGCTACATCTCGTGGCGTGACATTGACGTTTCCTTATAAATTCGTCGGCGCGGTAGAGGCAAGGTCACATTATATTAAAAATTACGTTTCATAGCTGTAATAACATTAAATATATACTTTATAAAATACTATATGGTATGGTAGTATTATTTCTTTTTGTAGCAGAGCGCAGACGGGAGGCACTGCGTCTCCTGACGAGTCGCTACTGCTTGACAGTTGATGTTAATTTACTTTACTTTATTATAGATGCAGTGAAGGTCTTGTCCTATCTCCAGAGTCCCACCAGTGCGTCGATAAAAATGAATGTCTAGATTCGCCCTGCTTTAATGGAGGAACTTGTATAAATCTCGGATCGGATCTACTATATAAATGTAAATGTCAGTATGGATATTGGGGAAGAAATTGTGAATTAGGCCCGGATGGGCAACGGCTAAAAATCAGTATAGGGGCCTTATCGGCCATTTTTATGTGTCTGCTGGCTATTTTCGGTAAGTGCTTATTTTAGCTTAATGGAGCAGAATCCAAAGAATTTTTAGTAGGTACTAGAAAAGTCATTTGACTACACAGTTTATTTACAACCAATACTAGCATTAAAAATGTAAAAAAAAGCTACCGATAACATATACTACCTCTACGTAGAGCCCAAACCACTAAATGTAAACACTGATTGGTAAATGTGACAAAGGCGAGAAGGAGTTAATAAAATATTAAAAAAAAAAAATCATGAGACGAAATTTACACGTTCTACAAATTCATATTTTATATTTATCAAATGGAAAAGATTTCACAGAAGTAATTTCTGAAGGTTAACGAACTAGATAGATATTTCATTTTCTATAATGTAAATGTAAAAATATTGAAATTGCTTCCACAGCATCCTATCCTGCGCAGCTTGCATCCAGTTAGTGTGAATACGTTTTAAGTCAATGTTCACCTGTTCGTCGCACTTTAACCAGACCTACGATATCTCATTTCATCGTGTTAAGAGAACTAAGGTCTATCTGGCCTTTTTGAGAAATCGCTTCTAAAATATTTGATTTAGTGTATAGGGTGTCCATTTTGCAGGGTATCTCGGTAACTTGTAAAGATAGAGACTTGCGGTTTTTACATTACTGCGCTACTTTGTCGTGAAACAAAAGATGCCATAAACAGAATAATTGTCATAGCTTTCTTAGTTTTTAAGCTACAAGGGTGTTTTCGAACATGCTTGCTTTTTGAACACCCCCTCCCAGGCAACCATATGACGTAAGAGTTACGTCAGATTTCGTCGAGATTTGACTAACATGACGTCTACTATGACGTCCCTGGTACGTCAGGAAGACGTGAATAAGTCACAGCCCAGTGACGTCCTATTAACGACGTTACATGACGTCCTATTAACGACGTTACATGACGTTGCTTGGAGGACCAGTTTCACACGGTTTGATGACCAAATAAGGGTCCTTGTTAGTAAATTATGGGTGCAATATAATAACCTGCTAAATAATTGAAACTATAACAATTACCCCTAACCAAATGGTCACCACACATCATGAAACTGGGCCTTATGCAGATATGTTACATTATGAGGAATGAAATTGTAATGATTAAATTTCTAACATTACAATTTAAATAAAAATTTCATATGGTGCATATCTACTTATTGAAACACATTGTATATCAAGTAACTGAACAAAAATACTTTTAAAACTATATTTATTAGTCTTGAAAAATGATTGAAACTGGTAAAGTACATATTATGGCTACGGAAACTAGTCGGAAAATTTCAAATTAAAATATATGGTGTGTGACACAAGTCTACGAAATTGACCTGAACTATATTATACACACCGTTGGCAAAAATAGTAAAATAACATTAAAGAACACATCTGGATGCATAAAGAAACTGGTACATGTCAAGGAAGGTTTCAATATTTACAGATTTTCGTTCCCTGTTAACTTATCCTATGTATGTAAAAACCCAATTATAGTAACGCAAAATACTTAAAAACTAACTAATTATAAACAAGTATGTATTAAAGGCAAAGACGCCCAAGTATCCTCAAATAAAGAAAAAACAATACATTTTGCAGCAATGTCAATAAAACTCTACTTTTCATATTAATAAAAGTGCAGGACAAACTAACCAGATTTTTCACTCCACCTTCTGCTTCTAATTCATCTTGCTCAAATTTAAGAAGATTTTCTAATTAGTCTATTGGAAATCCCTTGGATATTCTTGAATTTACGTGTTCAGCAGGTCTACTTTAAAGGGTAGCCAAAATTTGTTTATTTTGCTCTTTCAGGCATATAATGTGTTGAAGCAATAATTCAAAACCTAAACATAAAATAAATTACAGTTTATGCCGGAAAAAAACAAAAAATTTAAATTACCATTATTTAAAGAAGGAATGGTTGAAGTTGTGAGTATTGGTGTCTGAACTTGTGCAGGAACATTAAAAGGTATACAGTTATTGGCAGTTGTAGATATTGTAACCTTGGTACACTGGGAAAGGGACCCCTAAAAGTTTTTATTTAATAAATACCACTCGACAAATAGTTATCTGACATCATAGACACAAAACTAAAGCAGTATATCCTTCAATTAAATTAAAAAGAAATACGTACTTGAAACCCTAAACATCAACTAAACTAGATTTTAAGGAACTGCACCCAATTTAGGGGAAAAAAATTTACCTGAAGTTTCACTAGAAAGACTTGGAGCACATCCGGTTGGTGTATGAAATACAGATGTCAGTTTGTTTAAACTTGCAGTTTCTGTAGGACTGGGATGTAATGACAGAACATCTAAAAGTTTATATTTATTAAACGATATTCCTAAACTTTCAACGCCTATCAGGAAAATTTTCTAAGTGTTACACTTACTATCAGTTAAATTAAATAACCAATTATTACCTATCTGTATATAGAAAGCGATACCTACCTTGCAAGTCGCCTAAACCTTTCTTTTTCTTTAAAATGCTTGATTTAATTGGTGGAGGATGTTTTATGACAAAATGTCTATTAGGGCGTCCATCATCTTCCTCATCGTCACTGGAATATAACCTTTTCGTAACAATTCTTCTCCTTTTACCAAATTGTTCTTCGTCTTCTTCTGTGTCCAAGTTGGAAGTAAACTCAGCTTTTTTTTGTTTGTCTAAAGCTCTGTCTAGATCATCTGAAAATATGTAGATACCCTATAAAACATATTCAAACAATAGGTGTCAATACAGAGAGTGATGGAGCAATAGCCCCCTCCTACTCCGAGAGCCCCAGGCAAGAGGCAAAAAGTAATTGAAAAGTTAAATCAACAACAAAATAGTTTCCAGCCAAACCTGTTTCAAAAAAGACACGAGCATTAGAATACACTTTCCATGATTCCTCACGTTGTTCATGTGCTTTCAAGGCTTTGAAAAAGGTGCCTCGGTCCTTATAAGGAGGCCAGAACACTTCACATTTTCTAGGAGTTAACCAATCGGAATCAAACACATCAAGCCCCCCACTGGCAGAGAATTCTATAACTACATATGACATAATGGAACTTATCGTTTAAGTACCTAAAAAGAACATAATTGTATCCAATTTGCTTGACGTACTTTCCATAATTAACATTTAAATTTTCAGTAATCCAGTGCTTATAATAAATAATAAATCCTAAAGTCTGCTAATTTCGATAGGTACAGATAACTAGACTTACGACCAGATTGTCTCGGTCAAGAATTCGCAGAAATCGAAATTTAATTTAAGTTTTGGAACTACACCGTTTTCACTGAACTAACCTAGCTTTTTTAATCTGCTCATTTCGGGATCCTTATCGAAAAAGATTAGTTATTACCACAATTATTATGATATGGTAGGAGTATTATATTATATCTATATAGGTACTTACCAACCAGAGAATAAATTACACACACGAAACACATGAATTTTGAATTTATGGAATGATGCTTGCTTTTTTGTCATGTTTTCTTGGGGATGGGGAAAGCGGGAACCGGGAAAGGAACGCACCACACTACACGCAAATTGCAGGTGTTTAATTGGTCGGTTCACGTCAGATGATTGTTTCAACCAATGGAAATTGCTGAAATTTGACAGTCCTCACGCTCGCGGCGGTCTAGCGTCGTGATCGAGAGAGAAACTAGATATATGTTGTAGGTTCGTATCCCCGTCCGAGATCACTTTTTCTTACTTTTTTTTTTTTACTTTTTTAATAAAAATATATGGGTAGGTACACGATAAGCGCCAACAAAAATGTGCTTAGCCGTCAAATGTCAACTAAACCAAAAATCGACGTCTTAAGACGTAATGCGCGAGACGATCTATAACGGCGTCGATATGTCGTCACAATGACGTCTTTTTTGGGCCGAAAGTCGTCTTTTGACGAAAATGACTAAATATAACCAATAAACGACGTCACATGACGTCATTGTTCGTCTTCTGGTTGCCTGGGCTGTATTTCGGTTAACTTTTAAGAAAGTTGAAAACTGTTTCTAAGAGAGTTTTTTAAGTAGAATTCAGTGGCGTGCTTCCTTTTTTTGCTGGGAGTCTTACTTTTTGAGATTTAAAGCAAACATATGATTTTTTTAAATTGGACACTGTGTATATTTGATTGGGCTATTTTTAGGCTTTTTAAAAATATATAATAGTTGATAGTTATTATTAATTATAACAATAAACGCGCAAATCAAAAAATTTAGAAAATTTGGGAAGTAGGCTATGAAACCATTGAAATAAACAAAAGAATATATAATTATTGCTAAAACAAATATTATGTAAAAATTTACAGTCCTTTACAAGGATGCAACCGGGGAGGACATTGAAAATGCCGAAGCAGAGTGCAACGCTTGTGACTATTGTGAGATTTGAGATCTGCGAAAATTCATAGATTTGAATGTAATATTTAGGTAGTTGATATAAGTTTTATTGATTCATAATATAAAACATAGTAAAATAAAGGTTACAAAACCTAACGCGCCTCTAACTCTCGACTTGGTCTGATCCCGTCGTCCTTCGTCCCATCTCCCTTCCCCGTCATCATCGGGCCACCGGCCACTACAACCGAAGAACAAGGACTTAAAGCAAGAAAGTATGAGTCATCACAGGTCGACCCATGGCGGACCTTTCCGAGATATGCGACTTTGTGCGGTCACGACCCGCACGATTATGGTTTATTATCTGTTGTTTTGCGATTTTCCAGGGTTTGATTTTTAAAATATATTTAATGCATCCTAAAAAGTTAAAGTACTTTAAGTTTTTACTGTGGAGTAGGAATAAGATGATAACTATTTAATTTTATATTGGTGACTGAAACAAAGAAAACAGCAGTTAAGGAACTATACCACGTACTCGTAAAGGTTCATATAACATTCTAATTGAAAATTAATTTGTCGTCGTTTTTGCTCGTAAACGGAGTAATTTTCAATTACAATTATATGTAAATAGTATATAAAACCACGTGCGACCAACACGACCAACACGACCTGAGTGCTTCTAGAGCATATATGTAAATAGTACAGCCAATCTGTAAAATTTGCGAGAAAAAATACCATAAGCGATTTTATTTCATAAATGGTTAGGGGGGCATGTGATTAGCTTAAAACCAAATTGTCGCCTCCCCCCCCCCCCCCCCCCATTGGGCGCTTGTGGGAAACTCAAAAAGAATTTTGACTTGATTTCCCGCAAAAACGGTAAGTCGCAGAGAAATATTTTGTAAACAAATATTGTAGAAAACAATATTCTCCACGATTTATCTTATGGAGTCACTGCGCTACGACTAAAAGTGCAGAATGCAGAGGGCGCCAAAGTCGCCAAAGATCACTTTTTCCTTATTTTCGACGCGAAAAATATTTTTTGCTCAATCTCATAAATACAAATATTTTAGAAACATGTAATGCATTTCTTTTTTTTAATATTAAAAATATAATAATATTATGTTGATATTTGCTCCAGCCGTTTTCAAAATATTTCAATTTAAAAATGCTGATGTATACCACTATTATATCAAATCACAGTTGTCATGAATGAACAAACGATACGAATATTAATAATTATCCGGCTGTCATTTATTGTTTGATTTTTTACTTATTATTGTATTGTTTTACCAAATCGCTTTAAAAATATCAACAAATTTTAATCAAAATATTACTGATAATGTATGGTCATGAAATCAATTTAGTGCACTATTGTACTAGAGTAATAAAATTGCAAAAACAGCATATTTGACAACATCGGTAACTACAGATTATTGACGTCACAGAAAGGCAGGCGTTTTGACCCTGATTTGAAAATATTACTCCATTCTACGAGTTCTTATTACTCCATATCAAGATATATCCCTTAATTGTTTTAAAATATCAAGGGCATTTAACATTTTTTTAAATTTACACTTTCCTATCAATAATTTCTGTTCACTGTTGAGGTTGATTTGAAGCTAAGTAAATAAATCGCCCATAGTCGATGATTCACAGGGTGGAACCGTTTTGTCAATTCGCCTTAATGTAGGTATATTGATTATTCTATTCTATAACTATAATAAACTTATGGAGAAAGACTTCGACTTTCCTTTCCCCTATAAAGCATTTTTAGTTGTGGCGTAGTGGTAATATTAGACGTGGGGATCTGTAACAAAACAATAGAATGCTACAATCACAGGACATAAAACTTTGGTCTATGGACATAAAACAAATGATGCTGCATTCGGTTGGTACTTCCAGGCGCTATATCTTCGTAACCGTGCATTGTAAAAAAAAGCGCGAACTTAATTTATAGGATTTTTTGGGCTCTACAACTTTTGTATTTATGCGATTGAGCAAAAAAATATTTCTCGCGTCGAAAATAAGGAAAGTGATTTTTGGTGACTTTGGCGCCCTCTGCTTTCTGCACTTTTAGTCACTGCGCTGACTCCATAAGAAAAATTGTGGAGAATATTGTTTTCTACAACATTTGTTTACAAAATATTTCTCTGCGACTTACCGTTTTTGCGGAAAATCAAGTCAAAATTCTTTTTGAGTTTCCCACAAGCGCCCAAGGGGGGGACAATTTGGTTTTAAGCTAATCACATGCCCTCCTAACCATTTATGAAATAAAATCGCTTATGGTATTTTTTCCCGTAAACCCGCTTTTCCATAACAGATTGATTGTACTAAAATGCATTAAACCGGTACACACACGACCGGCCGCATAGCCGCATCAGTCGCAAGGGTCGCATTGGCCGCGACCATCGAAAGTATACCTTTACTTGGAACTTAAAAGCCAAATGCCGCCGAGTACGATTCGTACAGACGTGAGTCGTCCTCGCATCTATCTATTTTTAACGTAGAATAAATAAAAACAGAGCGAAGCCGTATCGGCGCCTCGCCAGTAGTAATCAAAAATACTGTCAATAGGTCGGGTTTTACATGGTGATATCAATTTCTAACTGATTCAGCCAATGAGAAGCGGAAAATGGGCTTTAAAGGCCAATAGAATATCCACAAGAGGTAATTAGATAGTACTTTCTTGGCGTTCACGTTTACTATTAAAGTGTTAACCCGGGCATTGTCACTTCCTTTGATACATTTTTTGCTGGAGTTTTTATATCAATATTTAAAAGTGAACGATAATGTTATATTAATTTGTGGCGCTTACTTTAACACACGCTCTTTTTCTATAATCCTTCATGGAAAAATTACCAAAATTAGCAAATGCTATGAAATTTCCGGGCAGACTAAATACTGATAACATAATATTTATAGTCTGAGCTCTATTTTCAAACACTGATGAAATATTGTCAGTATGCAATACTGACAGTAATATATGAGCTCCGCTTTAAATAAAAATACCTAGATCCGTAATAAAAGAATATTGGGTTTGAACTTAAAATTGATTGATATACACCAGCTTTAGTATAAGGGGATGACAGGAAGTAATCCCTAAATCCATTTCATTTTATATTTTAATATCCAATTTAACTTTTTATGAAATTATTGTACGCACCTCTACTTATTAATATTTAAACCGAAAAAAAGAAGTCTGGTTGAAAGTATGGTAATTTTGTAATGTTAATATTAATCCATTAAAAGAAAATAAAGCAAAACGAGCAAAAAGTTAATTCTAATTTAAGTTTGAAATTGGTTTCCGCGACCCTAATTATTATTTAACGATTCAATTTATTATTATTCTATCATCAAAAACTGAAAGTTGCGTAAAAGTAATTTGGCTGATGCGATTTCGGCTACTTACATTGTAAATTGTAATGGGTATTCATAATAATATGCTTGTTATAAGGAGCGTAATTTTCAATTAAACTTTTATAAGCGTAATAATATAATTTTATAACTTTTTAAAATTTAATTTTAATTAAACGTCGTCTTTTGCATTGCAGCATACGAGGAGTCCAAAAATGGACAACCTAGCTTAATTTTAATTCCTGATCGTTTTAAGTAAATGCTTAGTTCAGGAGTTTCGGAAAATATTTAAAATAAGTTTAGGTTTATTGACCAGAACAAAAATTTAATAACGATGACTTAAAATTTAAGTTTAATTATTATAATCGATTTTAAGAAACCGGAAATTTTTGTTAGCATACTACAGTCGGTTTATGGGGTTTTGAATGTCAAAAGATTATTGTCTTAAAGAAATATCTTTATCGACAAAGCTTTTAGAAATTTTAATCAACAATACAATGTAATATAGTAAACTTCGGAATATTAGAATAAAAAATGCAAATTATTATGACAGACCATCATCAAAATATTCAATTACGCACAAAAGTATGGAAGATTCATTTCCTGCGTTAATAATAGCCAGCAAACTCCTGGAAAAAACCGACGATTACCATTCGAGGCTTTTTTTAATAGCGTCCTTATTGAAAAGTCCAAGCCAAGTTAACATGCAGAAAGAAATTCATATTTATGCAAAAAACATGGTAACCTACAAAAAAAACTAGATATACAGGGTGGCGCACCGAAAACTTTCCACCCAGGTTTATTTTCTTGTTAATGAATAAATCAAAATTCGCTCGAACACGGGAACATTAGTTCTCAGGGGGACATATTTTTTTGCTATTACAGCCCCCCCCCCTGCTTGAACCCCTACGACGGGGTGGCTTTTATCCTTAAAATCTTAAATGGAAAGGGGGTCGAGTGATATTTTATTTTAAAGGGAATTTCATTGCCTTCCCAACGCGACCTTGCTCGTTTAAATCGAGTAAATAGTTATAATAGATAATAAGCTTTTCTCAATACATTTTTAACAATTTAATATTTGTAATTTTTTTAATATAAGCTGGAAGAAAATGAAAATTTTTTTAAAAATCATAAATATTCAGGATAGGTAGCTTAAGGAGGTGATTCTTTATGATATTCTAACAAAAAATGTTCATATGAGCATGTGCCCGTAGTTGCCCCGTTTTTGATATACAGGGTATCAAAATTTTTGAAAAAGAATCGGTTTTTTATAATTTTTTTAAATATCCTTTCCCCGAATTTATTGAAATTTGATAGTAATATTCATAATGGTAAAATTAGCCCTAACTAGATTAAATTTATTAAGTCCAGTAGAGTCCTGGAGAACACCTTTACGAATATTATTGTCAAAAAAATGTACGCCACTGACTTTACTCTAATTTTCATCTTTTTTAGGATTTACCAACTAATAATACAACTTTTTTGTTTTCTGAACTGTTTTCGTATCTTACTTCGTTTTCTAGAGAAAAAATAAAAACCACTTTATTGCATGAACAAAAAAAAAATACCTATGTATTTCATAGTTAATTAAAATATGAGGTAAAGGTAAGTTTTGATATCTAATTTACCTGTTTTGTCAATAACAAGTCAAAAATAAATAACTTTACTAACGCTGAAATGGCCCAGATCCATGGATGGAAATGCTGAAGAATCTCGGAGAACTCATCAGGAACGTTATTCAAACAGAGTACTGCCATGCGCCAAAACATTTAAACAGCTCCATGTAAGATTGAGTGAGACTGGGAGTGTTAAATGTAGTATGGAACTTCCTGGCAGACCTTCAACAGTAACCCCCCCCCCCCTAAGTTAGAAGAGGCTACACTTCGAGAGATAAAGATGATCCTTCAACTAGGGCCAGGAAGCAGTGCAACTTCAAACAAGTACATCAATTGGAAGGTTTTGCAACTCTATCAACTATACCCATACCATATTCAACGTGTGCAAGCTCTGCTGCCCCGTGATTTTCAGCTAAGGTTTGATTTTTTTTGTATCATTATTTAAAAAAGTTGATTTATTTTAAACTTTAATATTTTAATTAACTTTGAAATACATAGGTATTTTTTTTATACATATATACAATAAAGGGATTTTTATTTTTTCTCTCGAACACGAAGCAAGATACGAAAACGATATTTAAGAAAATTATAAAAAACCGATTTTAGTTAATAAACTTTAACACCCTGTATATCAAAACGGGGCAACTCCGGACACATGTTCGTATAAACTTTCTCTCTTAAAATATCATAAGGAATCACACCCTTAAGTTACGTACCGTACTTCTGAAACACCCTGTATTTATATTTACAAGACTTGAAGAAAGAATAGGTAAACATATAAAATATTATTGTCTTTTATTATAAGTAGGTAAATTAATATTATGTCTATGTTTTTTTTTATGAAACAAGATATAGTGTTATTATGTTATCTTGCTTTGCACAAATTCCTGATAGTTCTTTTTTGTAAAATTAAAATAGAATTATGACTATGTTGACATGAATTTCCCCAGGAGCAAATTCCAAATCTCAAAAGGGATTCTATTAAAGCAAAATAAACATTTAAAACAACTGTATCATTTATTTATTTATTTATTCAAATATTCACTTACAGATCACATTTTGTGACATACATTTCGTCAGTTAAAAAAACCTACAACTAATAAACTTATGCTAAAATAACAATGTAAAAATCGGTAAAACCAAAAACAAAAAAGAACGAACACTGAAGTACACATTATCTTAAATACCGCCCAAGGCTAAAAGGCTGAAAAGTGGTTGAGAAAAACTCTTGTAAATTGTAGAAACTATATGTTAAAAGTAAATTTTTAAGAGTTTTTTTAAATGATATGGCACTCTTTATTTCTCTTATTCCATGCGGCAAATGATTAAAAACTTTAACAGGCTTAACCACACTGCTCTCTGCAGTAAAGGCAAGTCTGTGAGCTGGGACTCTAAGGTAATTTCCATTTCTCAAAGGATAAACATCCTGAGCATCCCGAACAAACATATACTTATCCAAATTTTTTCTTACATACATTACACATTCCAATATATATAGAGACGTTACTGTTAGTATACCTAATTCCTTAAACAGTTCACGGCATGAATGTCTTCTGCCCCTGAAACAGATCATTCTAATGATCTTCTTTTGTGCGATTAGCGCCAATTCGCTTAGCGTTGCCCCAACCCACGATACCATAGCTCAAGCATGAATGAGCGTAGGCATAATAGAAAGAAAGTAGCACAGGTCTACTTGTGAACTGTCTAAGTTTCCAAACAACAAAACAGTATTTAGCCAGCCTGCCCAGGATCGAGTCTATCTGAAAATTCCAAGACAACTGGGAATCCAGATGTAACCCCAAAAGTTTTAGGCCCTCACCCTGCTTAATCGATGTGCCAATCATGCGCACTAAAATAGAGTAATCAATTCCACTGGCAGAAAACATCATACACTGAGTCTTGGACAAATTGAGAGAAAGACCATTGGATTGACTATAATCATTCATAAACCTCACACTGTCTACAGCCCCGGCACACACACCCGAAACTCCCTCAGATGCGACAACAGCAGTTACATCATCTGCATACATAGCGAAGATATTAGCAGGATTGTTCCTTGTTACATTACTTACAAAAATTAAAAACAGTAGGGGTCCGAGAATACTCCCCTGAGGTACCCCCATGCTCACCGGTAGCTCCCCAGAATAACTCCCCACCACTCACATTTAACTTGACTCTCTGAGTTCTATCACAAAGGTAAGAGGACAGCCATCTCAAGGGCAGTCCTCTTACTCCAAAGCAACGCAATTTAGCCAGAAGCAACTTATGATTGACCAAATCAAACGCGCGGCTGTAGTCAAAGAACAAACCAGCCGCTTGCTTTCTCTGGTTTATCATTTTTATAATATATTTGACTGTTGTCAATATGGCATCTAGTGGATCGCTTCCTGCGAAAACCAAACTGAGTATCAGGTAAACAATTAAACCTTTCCAGGAACTCCAATAGCCTGATATAAAAAGCTTTTTCGTAGATTTTCGAAAAAGCTGGGAAAAGTGCGATTTCTCTATAGTTTTCGATTTATTCTTTCTCATTTTTTTTATGAATTGGTTACGGCACACTTTAGTTTAGTGGGAAAAATTCCTTTTTGAAAAGAACTATTTATCAGTTCAGCTAATATAGGAGCATCGATAATTATTTCAACTTCAGATGGTGTTACGGGGCTCAAGAGCATAGACCTGCTATTGGAAGCACCAGAAATATAAGTTAAATACAGAGGCTGCTTTTTCATGACTTTCAATTTTATTACCAATGTGTCCTCAAAGCAATCCGGGTATTCACATGTAGGTTTGAGTTTAACTTCTTTTTTTATCATTTGCCAAGTACATTTAGATTTATTTTGAGAATTGTTGAATATAATGTCGTAATAATTACGTTTACTTTCATCAACAGCCCTTCTATGCCTTTTTAGTCTATCCCTATATGAACGAACCAAAGCATCATTGTCATAGCCTTTAACAACCTTATATAGGTCTCTAAGAAACACAGACGCATCTACAATCTTATTAGACAGCCAAGGCTTGGACCTATAATCGACACAATTTGAGCTATTCTGTCTATGGACTTCTAAAGGAAAAGCCACTTTCATCAACTCAACAAACCCGTTACTAAACCAGTCAAGCTCAGAGTTCGGATCTGTTTCATCATTAAAAAATGGCCATTCCTGCTGATACAACAGATTTCTGAAAGCCAAAACATTGCTCTCCTTTTTGAAATTCCTGAAACTTACAAAATCAATTTTTTGCGCATTTACCCCTGAAAACGGAAATGTAGCAATTTGCATAAAATGATCGGACAGAGGACTGTCGACACTCTGTACTTCCACGTTGCCCAAATCACATTTCATAAGAAAGTAAGAATGTTAAAATTGTATCCCCTGAGACTCTTCTGCTTTATCGTTACAGCTGAAACTTACCTACAAAGATCTTCTACATTGTCTAACAATATTTTTTTTAATAAAACATTTAATACATCTTAAAAACTAAATACATTTATCATCTTATCAACCAAAGTAGTATATCCATTGATGTTCTTTAGGTTGTCCAAGCTAGAGGATACATTTTTACTCGCGCTTTGTGCTCTGTTTCTATAGTTCGCCACACGGTTCTAGAGCTACAACGTCTAAGGAAGCAGGGCGGTAAAATGCATAAAAAGAGTTGCTATGACGGTGGCAGTATAAGCGTGTGTAATAATTTTTTGAATTATTTTAATCTTATATTGCGTAAAATATTCATTTTACAAATATTAAGGTCTAAAAATGATTAATTATAAACTAAATAAAATAATTTTTACCTCCGGCAATACCTGTAAAATTTCTGAAGGTGTGAAGATGTGCTTTGTATCGCCACTAATTCAATGTCATATACAATAAAAAGAGACAAAACCATTAGTAAGGGATAGAAATCCCTGCTGATTCTTTGATTTCGGCGTGGGGCCAAATTTACCAAAACATATTATTCTCGCCGTTTTGGGAATATAATACGATTATAATTTGCAATGTGAAGGGGAAAAATCAACGGAATATATGTTACAGCCCACACAGCACAATCACGTTTCAGAAATATTTCATATTAGTTTCTAGGAAAGGTTCTAAATATTCCAAAACATTTATGTTATAGTGGTGAATTTTTTCAGAAACCCAAAAATATCCCATAAAAGTAATATTTCATTTTATGTCTCTGAAACATTTCATAATTGCAATTCTGAAATATTTCAAATTAGAGGCACATACTTTTCCGAAATATTTTTAAAAAATTCTTGTACTATTTCTGAAATTATATAAAATGGAATACTATATCATTCAATATCAAGAACATATTTATTAAAAAAACGTATAAACTTTTGTTAATTAAATAAACTAAAGCAGAAAAAAATCATAATATGAGCCTAATTAACCTACAATTATTATTATACCTATTATTTAAATAGAGACTTACCTCAGTTTCATTATCCATAATATAATTATTCCGTAGTAGCACAGTTTACCCACAAATAGCAATGCATGTCCACAAAACAGATAAGAGGGTAATAATAATAATTGTTAATTAAACATTACGCAAAATATAAAATAAGGGGAACCACAGAGGGGAACAGGTAGGTTTTTCTGCCTCTGGTCCGTCGTATGTCAAGTGTCAAGTGAATAGCTTCGCTGTTGAATAATGTCGTTCTATGAAAAATTTCCCCCCAACGGAATTTCCTCTTCATGAAAATACAGGTTTAATAAATTAACGCCTATATATTTACATATTATTATCTTTTTGCTAAGAATTATTTAAAATAATTACCATAACAGAAAATAATAATATAGCTACGATTTTGGGGTTAATGTATTTGAAATATTACATGTAAAATTTCATAAATATTTCGTGAAATATTTCAGAAATATTGATATGAAATGTTACATTTTTGAGATATTTTAAATATGTCAGAGGTATTTCGGAAAAAAAGGAGTGCTATGTGGGATGGTATACATATACAGGGATATGCATACGTCTAATTGTTTTAAGTAATATATTTGAATTACATAAAAATTACCAATTTATGGAAAATTAAAGAGAGAAGCACGGCAACAATGTACAGTTTTTTGTTCGGATTCCTTCCGTAGCTCACCAGCCGTGTAGCGACCTTTAATACTTTTTATACACAAGACCAAAGTTTTTTTGCTTTTTTTTTTAAACTTCGTCAAGCTTTCTTTCGTACGCAGATAAATTTTAAATACAAAACAAAAATGTGTCTCGCTTCGACTTTTCGCCTAGTTTTACAAAAAAACTAGTCTTCAAAAAAAAAAATTAACTCAGTAGCATGCGCTTACATTTCTTCAATAGATTAAAAAGAATATCAGGATTAGTTCCGAAGGTATGTGTGAAAATGTAAGACACATTCATTTTGTCAGATTTATGACATTTTTCGTCATAAGAAAAGTTGAACCTTCCAAAAAATGTTATAATGGACAATTTAGGAAGCCTAGAAACCAATCATTCTGTAAAGGTCCCATGTGTTTTTATTGGCTTTACAGTCACACCCTATAAACCTATAAGACCTGAAACTTTACTTGCTTCAAGTTTAAGCTACCACGCTAGTAAGAGCTGCGAACTAGGATTGAAACTTGAACACGTATAGGGGCTTATATGAGCTGGGTTAAGAAAACGCACTCTACGTTATATACAGACTTGAGTGATAAAAACTAACCTGTATAATTTAAACACGTTTTAGTTATCTTAACATTTTTGATCGAACTAGCAAAACTTTTGTTTTAGCGTTGATTTCAATATTAATCCTCTACCGCCGACGCATCAAGGTGGTAAAAAAGAGATCACCCCCATTAAATACTGACCTAGGTAGCAACGTTATCGATTACGATGAAGCACGGGGTAATGACATGACTGATGTTGATATAACGGCATTGCAAATCCCTATTGGCGAGATACAGAAGGAAACGGACAAAAATAACTTTGAAAGTAAGCTGCTAAAAGGAGTAATTTAAAAACTGATCAAAATATTTAATTGCTATTATAACATATTTATTATTTTTTAGTGAGCGTTCTAAAAGTTAAAGGGCAGCAGATAGCTAAGACTGTCACGTTCTTAGAAGATCGGACAGAAATTTATTTTAATGTTCTACCAGGTAACCGTCTTCAAGGCTATTCCTATGCAAGAGCTGGAAGTATAACAGAAAGTACTTAAAGGAATAGTTTTTCGTGTTGGTGTGTATTGTTGTAATCCAAATTATATTGTCTGTATCTAAAGTACAATATTTAAAATTGCTGTGTATATATATCGTTAATTGTTAGGTTTTAATAATATTTTGTAAAATAAGGATTAAAAAAGCATTTAATGTACTATAAGAAAACCATTTGTTTTTATTTACGCATCAAGCTATACTTGTAAATTTTGAAAATAAATAATAATAAATAATAGTAACAGGGGAGGCGCAACAACAAACATAGTAAAGTAGGTTCTTGCTCCTATCTACATTGTAAATTAATAAGAAAAAAAAAAGAAAAAGAAGAAAGTACAAAAAGAGAAAAAAAAAAGACAAAAAAACATGCATTACCTATTCCTTAGTAAGTAAATTTGTATACTTACAATTTATTTGTAAATATATTCCTAGAGTTTAGATTTCTTAGGTCAATATTTAACTTTTTTAAAATATGAGCGATTTGGTAGCTGAAACTTCACTTTAATATCTCGGTTAAGCGAAGAGGCAATTAAAGCGAATATTGAGGTTATCAATATCTGTGCGATATTGCACTTTATTATGTGAGTAAGGAGGTGTTTTTGTTTGCAGTATTGTGAAAAAGAAGACGGCAAAATGCAAAATCCATCTTTTAGCCATATTTAACCCATTGTTAATTTGTATTGTGTGACTTCTGGAGTTATATTTTCTTAAGCCATATATTAGCCGCAGGCATGAGTTCTGAAGCTTCTGAATTCGTCTGATGTAGGCAAGGACCGTATACTGTGTGTTAGTGGTTAGCTTGCGAGAGAACCAATGATTCACACAGCAATGATTTTATCTCCCCGTTAAAGGACATATCTGTGTTGAAAAATTAGTTGTAGGTTCAGGTTAGTTGATCCAGGGTCAGTTCCAGGTTTTTAAAGTTATTATGAAAATGTATTCTTATGTTCAGGTTAGTTCTTATGATTCGTTTTAAATTCATTCCTCTCTTTTACAGGGCGAAATGCCATAACGAAAGACCTGTTTTAATTTAGTTTGTTGGAGAAACTATGTAGATTTTCTCAGTCATAGTTTATAGCTGCAAGTGCTTGTAAGCTCTCGTAAAGGGTAAACGTAAGATATATTTGAGTGTCATCAGTAATAATGCTGATTGCTGGAGAAAATCGTTGAGGGGAAGGCTGAAGTGTAAAGACAGAATAGCAGGGGGACCAAGATTGACCTTTGTGGGACACACGTTTAGACACTCAAGGATGTGGAGGTTTTCCCCCAGTACAACCTACCTGAGACCTATCCCAGAGATGACTCTCTATTAAGACACACGATTTCGTTGTTAAACCAACATGGTGTAATATAGAGACTAAAATGCCATGGTTCAGTGTATTAAGAGCCTTGCTGTAGTCCAACATTATCCATGGAGGGAAAACTATACATTTCGTCGGTTTAATTATAGTTTAAAAGGCGCGTGATAAGGCCGCTAGCTGAGCGGACCCGAAACTCAGCTCTAAAGACCGATGACCATCTTAAAATCGATTACGGGTTCTCAAATTATCCTTTTACTCCAGTACAGTTACGTAGATAGCTACTCTCGAAGCTAAGCGATTAACGGTTTCCGAGATACAGCCGGCGTCCCCCTCAGTGAGCTACACGGAAAAAACAGTATTGTAAATTTAGTTTAGTAAGAATTTCATAGTATATTTCTCTATAAAACATCTTAATAACTATAAATCTGTATATCAGTCTTTACTAAAATAAAATTGTAAACTAAATTTATAAAAAAATATAGTTAGCTTTTTTATATAACATAGTATAATTATGCCACTACTGAGGTATATATTACATTTTACAAGTGCGTTTTGGTTAAATTTAATAACCACTTTTTTTAATTAGAAGTAAGAAACTGTATTGTGAATTTTACTAAACCCTTTTGTGGCTTATGGTTATAACGGAAAATTACTAAAAATTACTATATTTCTTTACTACAATTTTTAATAGAATTTAGAAGGGTGTAATTATAGTAAGACTGTTTAACAATAAACTATTCGAATTTTTATAACACTATATTTGCAAAATATGAAAAAATATAGAAGCGCTTATAAAATTTTCGTAGTAAAATTCGTATTTTACTAAACGAATATAGCAGACAGAAACTCCTAAATAATTTACAGGAACAGCCAAAGCCGCCGTCGCATTTACAGTTATGCCATCAAAGGGGTCGTACCTCTAACTCTTACTCTTATGTGTTTTAAGTTCAAACTGGTTAATTTTGTCTCTGATTTTGTGTTTTATGGTATTATTGTGCTGCTAAGTGGAGTTTGGCGGATTTATTAGCAGAATGGAATCTGGAAGACTTAGTTTCGACCAAGAAAGAAAGACCAAATATATTTCATTATATCCAGTGCAAAAGCAAATAAAAAATGTTACCAAAATATTTAAATGAAACTACAAAAGAAGTTTTAAATATTTACTAAAATATTTAATTAATATAACAAAAGTTGGTGGTAGAGATTCAACTAAAATTGATAGAATTTACGACAAAATATTACAAATTTTACAATATTCATTAGTAAAATATGCAAAACTGCTTGGTAGTTTTCACAAATAATTACTACAATCATAACAACAGAAGCTAGAAAAAACAACAACATATTTTTATATTATTTGCACTCCTGTTTAATAGTTTTTACTGTAACGAATTTTTTTATTCGTATGTATTTTTGTAGTAACTATTAAAAATATTAACTCGTTTTATTATAATTTTATAGTCTTCCTTAATATACCATATGGCTGTCCTATATAGAACTATAAAATATAGTTACTACTATTATATTTTTGGTTATAATATTAATTTATTTTTCCGTGTACCTGGTATAATAATCGAATTAATACTTTTGTTCCCTTACCTTATAGCACCATGCACTTGTCAATCAAGTTCACTTAGGTGATTATTGTTGACAACTTTGACACTTTGACATTTAATATAAAATTACACCAAAAATTATACTAATTTTTATTTATACAGTTTTTACAAGTGCTTTATAACCTACATAATGAACGAAAATTATCATCTAAATGCTACAGTTCGATGCTTTTCAATGTTTTGAAATATTTGTAAG
The DNA here is from genome assembly GCA_963920685.1 of Polydrusus tereticollis. Taxonomy (NCBI): domain Eukaryota; kingdom Metazoa; phylum Arthropoda; class Insecta; order Coleoptera; family Curculionidae; genus Polydrusus; species Polydrusus tereticollis. The sequence goes on along the minus strand of OY987326.1, from coordinate 37,879,374 downwards.
TATACTTTAGACTAAAAGCTAATGTGAATTTTACCAACCCACCTGAAATTATAATGGATCAGTTTTAAAAAGCATGCAATCTCACTATTAATGTCTTTTAGCTTGATATTGATACTGGTGACAAGAGAATTAAAAGGTACCACTAGTTTAAACAGCGTCCTCGCTACTGATTTAAATCAAGTGTCCGATTTTAACGGTATAGTTGAAACAGACAGAGAACAATACACAAGCAATCAGATAGTAAGAGAAGGCGAACCTATCCAAGTTATTTATAATAGTAAAATATCTGAGAAAAATGCTGGGGAATATCAGGAAAATTCCCATGAACAATTTGACGAAAATCCTTCTAGTGGTGGCGTTTTTTCGTCGTCCTTAAGTGAAAGTGATAGCGATAGTGATAGTCTATGCCCCAAACATGATATTAAACATAGAGACTCGGATGGTACACCTTGTAAGTTTAAGTTGGTACCACAGGAGGAAGAGGTGGAAGCATCGGACGAAGAGATATCTGGTCGCTTGTTACCCAAACCAGGTAATGCATTTGAAACTGCAAGACCAATTGTAATTAAGGATAATCCTTTACCGACTAATGTAAATGTAGGGAATAAAGTAACTAATAATGAAGTTGTAACAGAACCTCAAGTCATGAATGGGGAAACTGTTCCGGACTATGTGTATGGTGAGTAAAAATGATTTTATAAACTCAATTTTATGTAGGTAGTCTCTAAATAACATCCTGTATGTTGCTGCCATACAAACAAACTGATGAAATTTTATTAAAACAAATTTTATTAAAATTACGCAACGGATATTTTAACATTTAGGATTTTTCAATTTGTATGTGAATAAATTTTATGAAAAAGCATTTATAAACTCATTTAATATTTATCATTTACGAAATATAAGATTTGAGCATTACTTGTTAGTGCTGCAGAGTTGCACAAATTAAATTGAAAATTGAATTCCAGATTCCTTTTTCTCTTCTGTATTATTTTATTTCTAGACTCTACAAGAGCACAATATTCGTTCGTTTTTTGCCTTGGCCGAAATTTAATTATTCAGATTTATTATTATCAGACCACCAAAGACATTTTAGTTGTAATGCCTTTGGTTACCATAATATTTTTTGTGATGCAAAATTATCTTGCCGGATATGATATTTTGCCAAAGAACCAATGGCGTAGGAATTGAGTTGTTACGGTAAAATGTTGCATGAGTTTATACAATGTGAAAAATATATTGTTCAAAATCCCTGAATTTCCTAAATGTTAAAGTTAAAATGAGTTTATAATTTCATTTTTAAAGTTACGCCAATATTAAAATATACATTGCGGCTAAAAAATATATATATATAGCTCTTCGGGAAACTCTATTTCTGATATTATTTTAGTGTACAAAACTAATTAAATTAAAACAAATCACAAAAGGTTTTAAATTTAAAACCAAAATGGCCTCGGTGCCAGTTTTATTGTAAACTGTTTTGAGGTCAATAATAAATTATTATTAAAATACCTATTAATCACGCAGGTCTGAAAAACTTACCTTCTTAAAATTAACGTGCCAATTCTGGATATGGTATTTATTGTTTCCCATCACGTAAGGTTTTTGAGTTAGAGAGATGAATAAAAAAAAACTTTTTTTCAATAACGAATGTCACAGTTAAAAAATTATCTTTTACCTAACTAATTTTACAAATTTTCAGAATGTTTTAATGAACCTAATTAACTAATTAAATATTTATCATAAATCCTAAGAATAGGTACTTTAACTTATGTGCATTTTAATTAAACTTCCTTCTTCACATAGGTATATAAAAAATTTTCTTTAACATATTAAACAATACCTATACTCCGGTACCAAGATAATTGGCAGTGACTCATTTTTACCGGGGTGTGCAAGACGCCAATTTCAGAGGCGTGTCATTTTAAATAATAATAATTCAAAAAATATATGAATTTTTTGTTTATTATTATAATATATTTACATTTACTATAATAAATATAATATTATAAATTAAACTTGAAGAAGTAGTCCATTACAGTGGAGTTGATATAATCAAATAAAACAACGGCAGTCTACCTCCACAATATGTATTTTAATGTTTATATCCTACATGTTTCGGACATAGAAATGTCCATCATTAGGGATACTAAAAGAAATTTACAGTGCGAGTTAAAAGTTTAAGTAAATTGAGAGGAACTTACCAGTAGTCGATTACGACAGCTCTATTTTGCATAAGCGAAGATCAAAAATATGTTAAAATTGAAATTGTAGGTTCTAATAAATGTTCAAGCCTGAATGAGACGTAATATTTGAAATTTTGGTCAATGTATCTTTGAAGAAGGGGATTCCCAGTCTGCAGCCACTGAGACAGGTGGTGAAGCAATTTCATTTATAGCTATTTAAAGGAGATTAATTTTAAGTGAGGTGCTCAAAGATGCTTCATCTAGCTGTGTCTGGGGTGTGGTCAACAAAATACTGGGTTAAAAGAGGTTAGAAGTGAGAAACACATCATCATTTTCCTCTAATTAGCTACAAACCTACATAATTGCTTCACCACCTGCCCATTGGCTTCAAATTAATAAGTTCTAATCTTAAAATAGTATAATCTTCATTTTTATTTCTTGTTTATCTCCTAAGAATGTGTTTCTCACATTGAACTCACACTGTAAATTTCTTTTAGTATCCCTGATGATGGACATTTCTATGTCCGAAACATGTAGGATATAAACATTAAAATACATATTGTGGAGGTAGACTGCCGTTGTTTTATTTGATTATAAATTAAACTGAAAAATAAATTAGGCTTTTACATTTGGTGATCTAATGAAGTAATTAGAGAAACTAAATTACGCAGGTATAAAATCCAAAGAGAATAATAAAGCAACGGTATATGTTATTTTCATAATATTTTTATTATACTACATAATAATAGAAACATATAATAGTGGATTAAGGGCAAAACCTAAACCTAAATTATAAATGTTTATACATTTCCTAACTATTGTTACCTAATGAACACTAATTGATAATAATTTGACAAGACATAATCCACGCCGACATTAAAAAGTGTTATAATGACAATACGTTACAATTTTAAATTCATTATTACCATTACAGCGATTATTCACTATCTGACGATGAAAACATTTCATTACTCATCTGCAGGATTTATAATAATAGGTTCCACCATGACTTCAACGCGTACATCTTTTTTTCTACGCCCTCGACATGTAATACGCACTTATGCCAATCTGCTGCTTGTACATTCGCTATTGCCGTTTTTAACAGTTTTAATTTAAAAGTTTTATTTTCACGCGCCACTTCGCCTTTTATCTGCACCCACATAAGCTCGATTGGATTTAGTTCACAATGGTAAGGCGGTTAACGTAATATTATAAAACCTCGTTCACGAGCCATTTCATCCACTACATATTTCGCATATTGTAAAGTCTTGCAAGATCGAGCAACTGCACTTTTAGCATTTTTTCGCCAAATACAATATTTTTTTCTTCGAGCCAGTCAACAATCTTTCCCTTTCGCCACGCAGAAGTTGGCAAAGCTTCCACCCGACGGCTGTGGTATGATGCATTATCCATCACGATTACCGACCCACGTTCAATACGCGGTAAGATGGATTTAAATCAATCTTCAAACACTCCCGAATTCATATCCTCATGATAATCACCTGTTTTACGAGATTCAAACACGTATAACCCACCTTTAAGAAAACCAGAATCACTCCCGATGTGGGTTATAATAATTAACCGACGACCTTTTTCTGAAGGAGCTTTCAATCCAGTAGACAGTCCATTGATAAAGGCGCTACGTGCATCTTTAATGTTGAGATCTTGTCAAATGTAATTCACAGTATGTCCTTCATTTAACCATGTCTCGTCCGTAAAGTAAATTATTTTCCCTGCACAGCGATATTGTTGTATTTCTTCTAGATACTTTCTACGCCACAATACGATTTCTTCCTTTTCCACCAAAAGACTTTTGCGATTTCGTTTTAAGAATCGAAAATTCAATTCTCGTAGTGTACGCATTAGAACTCTTCGTGAAATTTTTTGCATATTTTCATCCCTTTCAATTTCGACAGAATTTTTTTTTAAATTCGAAAGTTCAGTTCAAAAAAAATGCATGCACTTTCCGACGAATGACTAACTTTGTTTGCTGATTATTAAAAATCTTTTTCCGTCCTCTTGTTTCCTTCTAATCGGACACTTTAGTATTCCTATTGTCCTTAATAGTTCTATAAACAGTACGGCAAGATGTCTTAGTCAATGTGGCAAAAAGTTTTGCTGCATCAGTGAATGATATTCCACTGTGTGTACTTAGAATTCTCTCATACACATTTTTTACCATTGTACGCTCCCCAGGTTTTAAATGACGTCGTTTTGTAACTTGTTGGTTACTATCACTTGAAGAACTCGCCGGCATTATAATATTTGTTGTTTTGAATAACCACCAAAATAATAAAACTGAATTGCTAATATCCTCTTGGTTTAAACTTGTCTACGACATTGAACGTTGGTTAGGGGCGCTAAGAAAGCGTGTGAGCGCTTTTAGACATGGGTTTTCCTACCTGCGTTGCCAAATTAAGTAAAACAGGTACCGTAGGGTGAAGAGGCCCTTAATGACATGCCGATTTCGGTAAATTTTATGTAATTTTCAGTGAAATCTATTAAAACTTGGCAACATGTAATGACCTATTTATTCACAATCTTCCCAAGCGGTTTGGATTGCTTTTATTTAATTTAAAAGTGGGCGAATCAAAGTTAATTATTTTCGCCGCACACCGTTAATGATTATATGAACAGTTTTGCCAATTATTTTGAGACCGTAGTATAGTAAAATCTAAAATCACTTTTTAACGATTTAGTTGGCAATACAAGACATTATTTATTTATACAGGGTGTTTATTAAACATACCGCAAAAACTGAAGGGGTTATTCCTTGGACGATTCTAGGAATATTTTGTCCTTTGATGATTTTTGAAAACCCGCTTTCTTTCGTAGATACAGGGCGTGAAAACTTTCGACAAAATCGATTTTGATATTTTTCAAATTATTAATGTAGTCGAAATAAAAGTAAGGCGTACTACTCTAGGCTTACCGAGTATATATTTTTTTAAAAATGAGTTATCTTTTAAGCGAATCAGTTTAAACGTGGATTTCATTTCAATGCGTCTCGTAATTGATCATTTTGTATGTGTCGAATTTGTTGAGACTGAGTGACGTTTTGTTTTTTGACGTGTATTTTCTGTGTTTAATAGTTAAACTTTTATTAGCGAAGTCCTTTATCATGAATCGCTATACGAATGTCAAGATAACTGACATGCGTTTCAATTTCGGACTTGCTGATGGCAACTTATTATAAGCTAGGCGGTGGTACATTGAACTATTTCCTGACCATAATGTTCCTGATGGAAAAGAATTCATCAGCGTCTTCATGAAACAGGCACATTGAAACGAAGTGGGGACCAGGAAGGCCAATGACAATAAGAATGGTAGAAGTGGAAGAGAATATGCTGGACATGATACAGGAAGATCCAAGTACTTCTACTCGTGTTTTCTAAGATCGTCTGTGGTGTATATCTATAATATAGGATATTATCGTTTCGGACAAGCTGTAGCTTCACCGCTAAGTCCTGATATAGGATCTTGGCCACTGCGTCTCTTCGTATTCTGTTGCAAAAACATCTGGCATCTTCCCGTCATGTGTTGGATGGCTTCTGCCGTTTGACATCTTGTCTGCCTGTGCTGGGTCGTCTCTAATTATGTATTTCAGGTAGTTTCTAGTTGGTATGAACTGATCTTGTTTTGGTAAGTTGGGTTCTGATTTTGCGCTGTAGCCCTTCGATGTCAGTCACGCTCCAGTCTACTATGCCGAATGAGCAGGACATACCTGAGCAGGCGTAGGTGCTAATTGCTTTGAACAAGTTCTTGCTGTTCAGTTTCGTTCTCAAAAGCCTTTTTGTTCTCTTAAAGAACTTTTCCCTTATATCTGTCTTCATCGCTGCATGACTAATGCGTTGAGCCTGCTTCATCCCCAAGTATTTGTAGTTCTCGCCTTCTCCCATCGCCTGAGTCTCCTGGCCATCTTGCATAACGAACGGGTTTTGCTGTATTTTTCCCCTTACAATGCAATGGCGAGAGTACGACATTTATCCAGGCCAAACTGCATTCCGACATCACTGGAGAATTCCTCCACTACTTTAAACATCTGGTCCAGTTGGTTTTTGGTAGCGGCCATTAGTTTAAGATCATCCATATAGAAGATGGTTAACCCTACTGGCTTCTTGGTTGTCGATTTTGATAGCGAAACCATACCTTGTGGAGTTTAGTCGGTTTGACAGAGGGTTCATAGCTAGACAGAATCACAGAGGACTGAAGGAATCACCTTGGAATATTTCTCGTTTTATTGGAACTATATCGGTGGAAATATTGGTGGATCCCCCATTAAGATGGATTTTGGTCTTTCACATCCCCATTGCGTGCTGTAGAAATTCTATAAGGTAAGGATCGATTTTGTAGATCCTTAATATGCAAAGGAGCCATTCGTGCGGTACAGAGTCAAAGGCCTTCTTGTAATCTACAAAGGCAGTATATGCTTAGAGTAAGCTTGATTGCTGATGACTGAATCAATTATTAATTGTTTCTTGCATCCCATGGCTTCTTTGGTGCACCCGGTCTGTTATGTGGCTATAGTGTTGTATCCTTCACAGTGAGAAGAAATTGTCTTGATAATACAGGATGTTATCAGCTTCCATAATGTGGAAAGGCAAGTGATTGGTCGATATTTAGATGGATCGTGTGTATTTTTGCGGTCTTTTGGCAGATGATACGTTGTTCCTTGTGTGAGAAATGGTGGCAGCTTTAAGGGGCATTTCAGAGTTTTATTAATTAATGCAGCCAGTTTCCCATGCGCGCACCAGGATTTCTTAATTCAGTAATTATGTACTCCATCCGGGCCAGGCGCTTTCCTGTTATGTAACTCCCTAGTGGGGGCAGATATTTCTGCCGCTGTGAATGGTTCGTGTTGCATTTTGTTATAGTTCTGGGAGATTACATTTTCTTCATGAATCCAACTAATGTTAACGTTGTCCTTCCAGAATTGGTGTATTGCTCCTTTTGTTGGATAGGTGCTTTCCTCCTCCTTATCTCTATCATTTAGTGCCATGTGAAAAGCTTTTTCCGATCTTTGGAATAGAGCGTGGTCTTGTCTCCTCCCATTACTGGCTTTGTATCATCTCAAACGGCCTGCGTATACGGACAGTTTCTATTTTAGTGTATCAAGGCCTTGTTGTGGGGAGATATTTTCTGGATCTTGTCTTGAGTGTATCCTATTTTAAGTCATTATAGCTTCTACAGATCGTAGTACTCTTTCTGATCTAACTCCACTTATGTAAGATTGAAGTTGTCCAATACTTTTTCTAAGCGCTTCTATTTTCTTCTGGATTATTTGCTGCTATTATTATTATAATTATTATTATTATTATTATTATTATTATTATGATTTTCTGACAGGTCGCGAGACCTGTCATGCACTCCCTCTACGGGGAACATTCACTCATCCCAGATATCACCGATATCAAAAGGATTGAGCTCTGTGGGGGCCCTTTCCGTGTTATTGGGCCCGTGGGGTTCTTCTTTGATTACCCATATACTTTTTGACTGTTCGGCTTGTTGAAAGTAGCACTGCTTTCTGCATATCCTTGTAGAGATCTTGAGGTACGTCTAGTGTTCTAAGGTTTTCCAAAAGCTTGTTTGGGATTACTCCTGTTGTTGAAACAATAATCGGCATGGTTTCGATGCTGTCCATATTCCACTGTGTTCTTATTTGCTCCTGGAGGTCTCGATACTTCGCTATTTTCTCAGCATGCTTCACTAGAAGGTTGTTGTTATTTGGTACAGCTACATCTATCAAAGTTGTTTTCCTGGCCCTCTTGTCTACCACTACAAGGTCCGATCTGTTGTGGGCCACCGTCTGATCAGTAAGAATAGTCCGGTCCCAGTACATCTTATAGTGTTTTCTTTCTAAGATTGTCTGCGGTGTATATTTATAATATGGGATTTTCTCATTTTGGACAAGCTGTAGTTTCACCGCTAACTCCTGGTGTAGGATCTTGGCCACTGCATCATGCCTCTCCTTGTATTCTGTTGCAGAAAACATCTGGCATCCTCCCGTGATGTGTTGGATCGTTTCTGCCGTTTGACATCCATATCTGCATTTATCTGCCTGTACTGAGTCGTCTCTAATTATGTATTTCAGGTAGTTTCTAGTTGGTATGACCTGATATTGGATTGCCAGTAGAAATCCCTCCGTTTCAGGAAACATCTGTCCAGAGATGAGCCAGTAGTTCGACGCAAGACTGTCGACGTGATCCTGGGCTGCCTCGTTCAGGTGTCGTCCGTGCAGAGGTTTTTCCCTCCATATCTGTAGCTTTTCTTCATTGGTCTTGTGGTGTTGTGGGACATTCTGATCCCTCAATCTTAGAGGAGTAGAGTGGTCTGCTTCGCAAATAGCATGGTGTAGGTCTGAAGTTTGGGCTTTATTGCGGAAGTACTCCCTTAAGTTGGTTATTTGTTGATCCATTATTTTCCCAATATCTGCCAGACCTCTTCCGCCTTGATGTCGTGGTAGAGTGGTCCGCTCTACCGCACTTCTTGGATGGTGTTTGAGTGTTTTGGTAAGTTGGGTTCTGGTTTTGCGCTGTAGCCCTTCGATGTCAGTTACGCTCCAGTCTACAATGCCGAATGAGTAGGACAGAACTGAGCATTATTATTATTATTATTATTATTATTATGATTATTTTCAAAGGACAAAGCATTCCTAGAATAGTCCAGGGAATTACCCCTTCAATTTTTTTGCCTTATGTTTGATGAACATCCTGTGTAGTAAGTGACTGATTTTAGATTTTGACAACGCAAAAGAGAACGAGGACTCTTCCTGTGAGAATTGTAAAACCATTAAAGGACTTTTCCCAATTCCTTTATTAGAAAGTATTTTAATAAATAAGCTGTTAGAAAATAATGGAGACATGTCTAAGCCCTACCCAATTAAATACATAGTAAAAACTGTATTACCTAATTTTAAAGAGGTTAACCAGTTGGATAATCCACAAACGGTTAATTATCTGAAAAACTATTTACATCGAAGAAAACGTCAATTAGAATATCTAAGAAAGCGCTCGAACAAAAAAGCCAAAAATAAACATAAAAAGAAAAAACACAAGAAGAAAAAGAAACCTAAAAGCAGGCATCATAGAAGTGCCAACGAACCAAATAGTGACCACCAAAGCGAAATCAATAAAATGGTAGAATACATAGCAAAAAATCAAACTTTCAACGACACATTTACGTATATGCCATTATTGTTTGGTACTGTTTCGCCAGCAGAAAATCAAATGTTACTGGCCGGTATCAAACAAAACTCGTCCGCAGAAGAAAAATTCATGCTTGAAAAGATCTTAAGTCTTCATACCGAACGCAGTACCACTCCTTTACATTCCTCTGAAACCCCAAACTCTGTTCAGGTTGGTTCAGTTGTTTCAGCGCTCCCCAGTACTGCAAGTTTAAGCAGTGAGTCATCTAAACCAAATGCTAGCATTACAACAAATCAGGAAACCGCTACATATAATCTAAATCTAAATATGAACGACCCGGATATCCGGAAAAATTTTATGGAAATAATGCAGAGGCAGCAAAACATTGGATCTTATGAGGTCAGTACGGTTAGTTTAGGCTAGGTTAGGTCATTTAAAAAAAATTATCACTGAGTTAATTATATTTTAGGGTACCAATAGAGTTAGACGAGACGCAGTTTCGACATTAAGTCCAGGCACACCAAGCTCTACTTTACAAGCTGGAAGCTCTGGAGCAACAACAAATGGCACCTTGGGCCTTGTAGTTGCAAGCCCTCAAACAGCGCCTCCCATAAATGAGATACCAGGAATTATTATTTATCCCAAAAACCCGAAGCAACACAAAAGATTTGTTAATGGAGCACCTGAAGATCACAGCAATACTTTATTGAACCAGGCGGACATCAATAACATTCTAAAAAGTATTGAGAATTCGGCTAATGAGAAGTTTGATGCGGTAAGTGGTAATTTGTTGCTATTAATTAGGATTTTATTTTAGAATTAGTACTAATTAGTTTTTGTTTCCTTTTAGAGCTTGGAAGTCCCTAAATACAAAAAAGATTGTAAATCGGACGCGTGTAAAGACGAGACAGACAACATTTTGGACATGTTGCATAACATAAAACAAGAAGGTATAAAATCTGAAGAAGGCGCTATAATTGAATATTTGTCCACCACTGTCCCTAATAAAGTAAAAACTAACGTTCAATCTCTGGCAGAATCCAAAACTCTCGTAAAAGGGTTATCCGAGGAACAGGAAAAAAATGCCATCAAACAAAATCCTGCTATCAAAGAAAAGCTAACAAAGCTCCAAAAAGACCTTAAAATGGTAGACGAGATACAAAATATTTTTAATGCAGTAGCAAATGCTAAAAAAGATCATCAAGTAAACAAAAGGGCGTTATCATTGCATAGAATACCTAAAAGAAAGGTAAAAGAGCCAGATACAAGCTCAAAGCAAATGAGAGAAAATGGGAAAATAGACGGATTGATTCAAGCCCGGATGTGGCAGAAACGCATGAAAAATCGTTCCGATGTTAAAGATAAAACTAGTAAATTTGGTGAAAAAAGGCCGCGTCGTTTTTTAGCGTTGGCCTAGCAAAATCTATAGTAGGTAATGAGGAATTAACTGAAAAAAACTATTATAAACCTAGAGGGTCATATGAAAATGATGCCAATGAAAATAAGTATTTCAAAAAGGTATCGGATTGGTTTAAAAAGCAAAAAGAGGCCATTCCAGTTGATCAAAAAAATGTTTTTAAAAGAAACGGCGAAGATATAACAGGTAATGTTGAACCTTAGCGTAATCCAGGGACGCGCCAAGTATTTTCGGCGCCGTCGTGCGAAATAATGATAGGCGCCTATAAACCAATATTATAATATTGAGAGCTAAAATTACCACCCTTTCCTCATAGTTGATCGTTGAAATTTTTGAAGAAAACTCTATACTTTTTAGTACTAATGTCTATATTTATTTGTGACAAACAGAAAGTACACAAAAAATATTAATAGAATACGAAACAACAGTAACAAAACAAAAACAGTATCAAAGTTACAAAACATTAATTCAAAATATTAAAAAAAAAATAAAGAAATAAAATAGCGATTGTTTTGAAACAGATAATACATGATCATGATACATGATGGAGAGGTCTTACAAAAATTGGACTTTTCTAGCTTTACTTTTTGCAAATTATTTAACAAGATTTTCCATTTCAAGTTGCTTTAAAAAGTCAGACTCTATAGAAATGATAGCAAGAGATCTAACCGCTCTTGGCCCATTCTAGATCCTAAATAATTTTTAATCAACTTTAATTTACAGAATGACCTATCGGCTTTAGCTACAGAAACTGGAATGGTTAATAATATGGTCAATGCAATCGTAGTGTTTAGAAATGAGTGGGTTAGGTTATTTGTTGCAATATAATTAAGTGTTTCTACTACAGACGTCGCGTTTTTGTCGCCATTTTGCAGAAATTGTAATTAATGAAATAGTTCTGTTTCGTCTATCTCTTTCTCGTTTCGATCTTTGTCAGTTAAGGTTTCTTCCAGTTTTTTACAAAAATTAAATTGATTGCAGAATCTTAGTAACAACATCCACTTTACTTAGAATCTTGTACCACAAGACTACCATACACACAAACCCATAATTTTTAATTTTTTTACTTAGGGAGGTAGCTAGATGTTTTGTAGTACTGTCAAAATTATTTCAAGATAAAATTTCATAAAGAGCATCGTAAATTTCGCCCAACTGAAATCTTAGAGGGGTTATTGCATCAATTCTGCTAGACCATCTAGGATCTGACAAAGGCTTTAATGTCAGACTTGAAATGTTACTTTTCAAAACAAACCACCGATTGGTTGAGGCAGAAAAAAAATTATATAATTCTTGCACAGTTAAAAAAAAAGTATACTAGAAATATTGGATTTCACAGCATCGTTCATGACAAGGTTCAAACTGTGGTTACAACAAGGTATAAACATTCCTCGTGGATTAATGTCTTAAATTCTTTTTTGTACACGTTGATGTTTACCCTTCATATTTGAACCATTATCATAACCTTGACCGCGCATATTATAAATGTCTAAACCATAATTCTCCAAAGTTTTTAGTGAAATTAAACCTTCACCTGTTGTATCATTTATAGGACCAAAGGTTAAAAAAAGTTCTTCGACACTAAATTTATTGTTTTTTAAATTAACGTATCTTAAGCAAACAGAAATCTGCTCCTGGCAGCTCACATCAGGAGTACAATAAAGTAATATAGAAAAATACTTTGCTTCTTTAACTTCGTTTTAAATATTATTTCTTATATTCCCACCTATACATTAATTTAATGGTCTCGTTTTGAATTTCTCCAAAGTTTTGTTCAGCCAAATATTGAATAGTATAAATTATTCTTTCAATGACACTGCGCCAATGTTTTAGTTTCATATTTTAATAAATCTTGCATTTCCGAATCAACGGTTCGATTAGTTTTTAATCTTTCTAGTAAATTTGACCAGACACGTAAATCTTGAAAATAAGATTTACTTTTTCGTGGATTTTCGAATGTTCGCTTAAATGATGCCAATCATTGAAACCGTCTTGGTTACTTAATTCAGTGTTCTTAAAAGTCAATGGATTGTTAAGGTTGGGGTCATTGAATATTTTACAGCAGAACCAGAAAACTGCATTTTTTTCAATAGAATATAGCAACCAATGACGCTGAAACTTTTCACCATTTAACAAAATTCGAGTAAAATATATGTCGGAAAACTAACGTCCACTTTTGTCTTTAGGGCACATAGTTTTATTTTAATATCCAAAAGAATTAGATCCTGATACGTTTCAGTCAGTGTCGGTACCATGATGTTCGAGTTAGCAAGACGAATTATCCGAAGAAGCGCCCCTTTTTAACGATCCAGGTCTTAGGCCGAGTGTATTGTCTCCAATCCAGGTGCAAGAACTTGTCGAAAGTATATGTCGACAAGTTCTTGCACCTGGATTGGAGACAATACACTCGGCCTAAGACCTGGATCGTTAAAAAGGGGCGCTTCTTCGGATAATTCGTCTTGCTAACTCGAACATCATGGTACCGACACTGACTGAAACGTATCAGGATCTAATTCTTTTGGATCTTCATCCTCAGTAGCTTGCTTTTCTAATTCTGATGGCAAGTTTGATATTGTTGAATGTAGAAAATTACTGTTATCAGAAATAGTGTCTTGTGTGGTCTTTGAAAAAAGTTACTAATTTTGAAATTGGTTTTCTCCAAGTCTTCCTCCCGTTTTCGCTTGTTAAGCAAGTTTTGGTAACCATACAATTTCTTTTTTTCTTCTCTGGCCATCTAAATAAAATAAATACAAAATATTAAACACTAAGCTTTATTTGTTTCATAAACAAAAGATATAAAAAAAAACAATTATTTGCATCTCTGTTAATTAATTTACTTAATCACTTACTTACCTTATTTGTAATTATTTTTCACAATTGCGGTAGATACGTGATAGCAAATAAGGCACTCTATATGTCTTATGCGCTTATCAAGACAAGAATGAAAAATTAACCTGCTACATCAATTACGAACACGCAAAATTTTGCAAGTTTAAATCAGCGCGCCTAACGCACGCGGATTTTCGCGCCCCCATAGGAAGAGGCGTAGTAAAATTTCACCACTAGTACTGGTCGCCGACCGGCGGTCGGTGTTGATGGATAATGCATATTCGCCACCGGTATTCATAGATAATGTTTTTAGTTTTATGTTAATTTGTGTTGAAGGCCTGGCGCCTTTAAGGCCTTGGCGCCGTCGTGCGCCGCACGACCTTGCCCATATTGACGGCGCGTCCCTGGGGTAATCCCCAACTGGAATTATTTTAAGTTTCAATGTCGTAGGAGATGGTAATCTTGATGATGCTATTGACTCAGAATTGGTATCCGAAATGGAATCAAACGCCACAACCATGTTTATTAGCGTGAAACCAAGCGATCTCAAAAAATCTACAGTCGAAGAACTGAGACAAGACGAGAAAGATAAATTATTTGATAAAGCGGATCAGCTTTTGAGTACCCCGCAATCCCTAATAACCGAGTCAACTGAATCCACTCGTGAAGAGATGGAATACGAAGAGGCTGTAAGTGAAGCAGAAAAAGATTCACAAGATCTACCGGATAGCTTTATAGGAACTGGAGATGATTTTACTGGAGATACGGTATGTATGTGGGTATAATGATATTATGTCAAAATATTAATTATATTGTTCAATTGATTTAAAGCAAAACTTTTTTATATTTATCATTTTAGGTAGCCCCAGATGAAGACTCCCAAGAGGTAGTCGATAAAGCTCAATCAATGGCCGATGCGCAAGTGGTCACAGATGATACAGAGAATGCCAGTGATCTTTTCGCTATAGCTGATGAATTGTTAGATGAAACCACAAAAGCATCGGTTCATGTTACTTGCCATCCATGCTCAAATTTTACCGCACCTCGCTCGAACTCTTCTTTGCCGTCAAAAAAGGTTTTACTCTTATTATATCCAAAATGCATTCGATTTATTTGTTAAAACCTACTATTCTTTACTAGACAGAAGACACAACGTGTGAAATTGTTACTGAACCATTAACCAAATCAAATGTATTAACGACAGCAAAACTATTAGTTAAAGCACATCTATTGATTAAAACAAATCTATCAGCTCGAGCAAATCCATCAACTAATGCAAATCCATCAACTCAAGTCAGTGTTATAACTAAGGAAACCATACAGACAGGCCGTCCTAAAAGACAAAAATCTACCCATATGTGGCAGCAGTTTAATTGGGACTGGGCAAGAGAGAAAAAAGGTGAACTCATAGCAGAAAATTATTTTTTTAGCTTTTAGTGCACCTATTAGAATATTTTTAACGTTATGAATGCGTGGCGAATAGCAACTACCTATTGACTATTTGCCCCTGGATTTACAAAAAAAATGTTTAAAACCTAAACCCATTAGTACAGGGTATCCCATTTGGTGTAGATACTCCTTAAAATTTTCTTCTGTGACGTTCATCCAAATATTACTTTGTATTATTTGAAAACGCTAATATACACTGTGGCTCAAATTAAAGGAGTACACTTTTTAATTGTAAATATTTTTTTTCATCTTGCACTGATTTAATTTATTTTTGGAGTGATGATGAACTGAAATCGTCTCAGTAAAATGTGTAATTTTTATCAAAATATTTTGAACGGGGCCGGATTGACAGGTTTTTTTTTAACAAACGTGTGTTTATGTTCGTTGCAAACGGAAACTGATTTATTTAAATTTAAGATGATACGTTTTTTTGCTAGTTTAACTATCGAAAATTCTCCAGTATAGGTCTCATGTGAAAGATTTTAAAATTCAAGAAATACAATTTATTTTGTTCATTGAAACAAAACATTGCGGTTATCATTTTGGAAATTTGAAGTCGTTTGAACCATGATCGTAGCATCCATGGCCGTTATTAAAAATCGGAGTATCCATGACTGTTATTAAAAATCAAAGTATCCATCCATGACTGTTATTAACAATCAAAGTAGCCATGACTGTTATTAAAATAATAATAGTATATTATTAACCAAGGTTTAGACTAGACAGCCATCATTATTGCCCGAGCGGCAAGTTTAAATCACGAGGAGCGAAGCGACGAGGGATTTAAGACGCGAGGGCTATAAGCTGTCTAAACCGTGGTTAATATATTATTTTTTCCACTACTACAAACTTTTATAAGACATTTATCTTTATAGTATTAATAATTATAAAAAATGATAGGTAGGTATAAGTATATTTTTTAATCAAGCTACCTGCGCTTTGGAATTGGCAAAATATTTTGTTGTTTTGTCAGGTGGCTTTGTTAATGTCAATTTTTGTTCATTTATGTCATCAGATTTCACGAGTTTTCCTTTTTTTTTTAAATTAACGAAGAAAATGTTAGTGATATTATTATGTGTACACCTCCAGAATTAAGGATGGAAGCAGAAAAAATGTTGATTGTATCGATATTTTACCATTTCAAGCATCTCTAACAATTTAATATGTATTGATAATTATCTGGTTGCCTAACTGTTTAAAATATTTATGAGTTCATGTTGTAGAATTAAAAAATCAAGTTACCTGCGTTCAAATAGATTCTTGAAGATTGGTCAATAATGGATTTCAATGCTTTATTATTGACCATGGTCAATAATGACTTATAAGGTAGAGAAAAACGATTTCTAACGTTAATAATCGGTCAATAATGGCGATGTTATAGGTCAGTAGTGGAAAAACAATTTTATACACATGTAGCTGGGAGATTTTTCAGTCAGTGAAAGTCGATCCGCTACATAGTCAACATCCAAAGTTCTAGTGTTATAGTCATGCTTTGGTGTAACGTCAAAAATAGTATAATATTAACCAAGGTTTAGACAGCCACCAATATTGCCCGAGCGGCAAGTTTAAACCACGAGGAGCGGAGCGACGAGGGATTTAAGACGCGAGGGCTATAAGCTGTCTAAACCGTGGTTAATATAATATTTTTTCCGCTACTACAAACTTTTATAAGACATTTATCTTTATAGTATTATTAATTATAAAATATTATAGGTGGGTATAAGTACCTATATTTTTTAATCAAGTTACCTGCGCTTTGGATTTGGCAAAATATTTTGTTGTTTTATCAGGTGGCCTTGTGAATGTCAATTTTTGTTCATTTATGTCATCAGATTTCACGAGTTTTCAGTTTTTTAAAAAATGAGCCAAGAAAATGTTAGTGACATTATTATGTGTACACCTCCAGAATTAAGGATGTAAGCAGAAAAAATGTTGATTGTATCGATATTTTACATATCAAGAATCTCTGATAATCTAATAGGTATGTATTGATAATTATCTGGTTGCCTAACTGTTTAAAATGTTTATGAATTCATGTTGTCAAATCAAAAAATCAAGTTACCTGCGTTCAAATAGATTCTTGAAGATCGGTCAATAATGGATTTCAATGCCTTATTATTGACCATGGTCAATAATAACTTATAAGGTAGAGAAAAACGATTTCTAACGTTAATAATCGGTCAATAATGGCGATGTTATAGGTTAGTAGTGGAAAACAATGTTATTTTTGATGTTTTGTAAGCTTCGTGACAGCTAATCCGTACACAATGGCAGTCTTAAGTGAAGAGGATCGAATTCTTGTCAAATATTTTCGACAAAACCGTAATTATGGTGCAAGAAAAATTGTAAAGGAGTTTCTTGAAAAATATGGTATGTTGGAACAGTTGGAAAGGTTTTAAGACATCTTAGAGAAAATAATGGATCCATAAAAATAAAAGTTGGAAGGGGAAGGAAGAAAATTTTAAGAACTCAAGGAAATATTACCATGGTAAGAAATATTATAGAAAATGTACGACCTGAAGAATCTGTTACCAGAAAAATAGAGAAAAGAACAAAAATTCACCGTTCTACAGTTCAAAGAATTATAAAAAATGATTGCCAACTTAAAGTCTTTAAAAAGTTTACTGTCAAAAACTTAATGCCAAGGTGAAGGAGAAACGATTAGAAAGATGTAATCTATTACTACGAAGATTCCGTTCTCATGAAAATATCGCAAAGATATGGTTTTCAGATGAGAAGATGTTTTACTTGAGGCCGCCAAAGAATACACAAAATAATTGGGTATACGCAAATGTGCAAGTGAAGAGGGAAATCCCTTTGGAAAATCTTTTAATCGAGAGAATTCACCTTTTACCTGGCGTAATGTTTTCTGTGGCAGTTTCCAAATTGGGGAAGTCAAATCTCATTGTTGTAGATACCGGAGTAAAATTTTACTCGGACGCGTATCAACAACAAATTTTACATCACTTGCTTCCTGAAACTGAAGCAATCCGCAACATCCGATTACATCAAACCGGAGATATGGCCACCCAATAGTCCAGACTTAAACCCTGTTGACTATTCCATATGGGGAATTTTAGAGGCATATGTTCACCATGGCCAAAGGTCTAATTAACACTATCGAAGAGCTAAAGGAAAGGTTACAGTTCTGTTGGAATAGTTTTAACCAGGACACAATCAATGCAGCTATTGACCTATGGCGAAGGCGACTGCAATCGGTGATAGAAAATCAGGGTGGTCATATTCATAATGTTATCCTGTAAATATTTAGACTACTTTCGTTTTTAAGTGATAGTTAGTCTTGATATCATTAATTGTTAATATTATTAAATTTGTTAATTAAGATTGAACAAGGTAAATTGTATTTCTTGAATTTTAAAATCTTTCACAATGTGACCTATATTGGAGAATTTTCGATAGTTAAACTACCAAAAAAACGTATCCTCCGAAATCTAAATAAATCAGTTTCCGTTTGCAACGAACATAAGCGCACGTTTGTTGAAAAAAACTTGTAAATCCGGCCCTGTTCAAAATATTTTGATAAAAATTACCCATTTTACTGAGACGATTTCAGTTCACCATCACTCCAAAAATAAATTAAATCAGTGCAAAATGAAAAAAAATATTCACAATTACAAATTGTAGAGTAAGTTCGGGTATTATGGCACACCACAAGGTTAATTTTAAATACAAATAATTTTGTTTTACACCAATCCGCTTTAATGGCGTAATTCAGTCAATTAACCTATCTGCTATTATATTACGCCACATAAACAAAAAACATTTGAAAAATTCAACCGAAAAAAAAATTTTTTAGAACTTTACGAAAAGAGTATATTTAGACATGGTACGGTAATATGGCCCTGGTCCATATTGGCCATTAATACGATGGGCCATATTATCCTACCCCAAAACAGGTAAATACAAAAATATCTGGAAATTTATTTTCCCAAGCAAAATTCACATATAAATATGTCTGTTTCTGCACCAGCGCATTCCTCATGAGCCCAGTGATGGCAATAAACACACTGTACTCATTTTTCACCCCTGGTATCCTTTAGGAATCGGCATTCACAGTACAAACATATACTTACTTACTTTTTTATCCGATTGTGTCAAAAAATGACGTTTTATAGATCAGATATTTGGACGAAAAGGTAACCTTTTCAATAAGGTATTGATTATTGCGCTGGTAGCTAGGCAACCTTTGTCGTCCTAGTCCGAAAAACATTTTGTCGGACGCTAAAATATTTTCAACAGTTTATTTTATTCAATTATTTACAATATTTATATTAAATGTACAATTAGAACAATTTTGAACAAGAACGGGGTGATGTAAATTTGATTTTGAGGATGTGTTATTATTTTTGGTCTCCGTTATGATATTATTCTCCAATGTTGAACTCGATTGGGAGACGGATTGCGACACCTGAGTCGAGACTGACTGCAGGTCAGATTGTGGAATGTTGAATATTTTCTTGGTCAGCTCTAACTTATTACTTAAGGAATCATCTATGTAGCCCTCGGCTACTCCCGAAGACTTCCAGCCTCCATGCCGTTTTAGAGATGTTATGTCTGCTCCCGCATCTACAAGTAATGTGGCCGATGTTCTTCTGAAACAATGTCCCGTGAATTCCTTGGCATTCGGCAGTTTTAAGTAAGATGCTATTTCCTGAGGTATAGAGCCAAATTTGTGTATACCGACAACTTGCTTATGGCATTTTCCATTGCGATAAGACACAAAAAATCGCCCATCACTCATATTTGTTGGACGTAAAGCCAGATAATTTCTATAATACTTTAGATATTCTCCAGTCACCGTAAATGATCTCGGTTTGTTTGTTTTATTATAGGGAATTTTTATTAACAAAGCCGTTCCCAACTTGTATGTCATCAATTTTCATATGAGCCAGTTCTTCTCGACGACATGCGCCCGCGATTCCAAAAATAAAAGCAACCTGTAATTAAGAAAATTGTTAGTCAGAAATTTAAAATACTATTATATAGTTACATTTACCTTCAACATTAAGTATTTGTCATCTGGAGCATGGCAAAGGAATTTGTGAACCTCTTCTCTAGTTAGGATCCTTGATTTCTTTGGACAATATCCAACACTTTTTTGTTTCAACAATGCTCGTAATCTCATGTATTTAGATATATCAATATTCTGTTTTACATTTACCACTGCACGTAGCATAGAATACTGCGACCACAGAGTAGATGACTTCATAGTTTTCGATAATTCCGCCATATAGACCAAGAAGACGTTTTCGGAGAACGACTGTATATTTTTTTCTTGCCGGTAATCCACAAATTTTTTATAAGCTCTTTCATATATTTCCTTAGATTTTTGTGGCAACAAATGTAACATTACTTCCTTGGCAGTTTCTTGAATGTCAGGTGGTGTACCTTCTATAAGATCATCGTCTATTTCCATTTTTAATTGTGTTTTTCAGGTTTTAAAACTAGCAGAACACGAAAGATTAGTTAAAACTATCGCCTGATTGATAAAACGTCAGTTGATAATATTAATTTAATTATTTGTTAGATCCATGGATACGCATATTACAGGTTTCATTGTTCAAACATTCAAGGGACAAAAAATTACAATGCAAGATGAAATATATTGGTTTTCTTAATTTTTACATTATTTTATAATCCGAGCAAAAACACAATCGGATAAAAAATAACGTATGTTATACGGACGAAAAATGTATTTCGGACTATGCGGGTTACTGGCCTCGGCTTTGCCTCGTCCAGTAATCTCCCGCAATACGTCCGAAATACTGCATTTTTCGTCCTTGTAACATAATATACTATTTCGTGTCCGGATCCGTAGGTTAAAGCTATTTGGCCCAGTATCGGGCCACGTCAGTAGCATTGTTGTTGGCAGTCCATAAATCTTCAAGGGTGCAGGTGCTTGGGCAAAGTGTGCACGCAGTTAGATGTTCCATGTTCTGGGTCTCTCCTCAGTCGCAAGAGGTGTCCTGTGGGTCTCTTTGTCCCCATTTAACTTTGTTGGTTTTCACAGGGGCGACCCCGGTTCTAATACGGTTGATGGTCTTCCAGGTGTTCCACTCCAGATGGTGGCCGCTTGGGTTGTTTTGGCGGAGGGGGTAGTCATCTGGCAGTTCGTCGTCAACCATTTTTAGAAAACCTTTGCGGGATCGGAGTCTGTTTGTGTGTTGGGTTCCCCCATGGAAGGGATGCCTTTCGTCGAAGGTTTGCTTAAACTTTTCTGTATACTCAGATGTTCGCCGTCGTATGTGGGGAGCGGCAAAACCTGATGCTCTATATAGTGCGGGGAGAGGTGTCGCTTTCATACATCCTGTTATTAATCGGCATGTCTCATTGAGGGCAACATCCACCTGTTTTGCATGGCTTGATCTGTTCCATACTGGGCATGCATATTCCCCCGTTGAGAAACATAGTGCCTCAGCTGTAGTCTTCAGGGTTGTAGGTCTTGCGCCCCATTTACTTCCGGCTAGCTTTCTTACGAGGTTGTTCCTAGTAGTGACCTTTTGTCTTGTTTTGTTACAGTGTTGTCTTTACGATAGTGTTCGATCGAGTATGACTCCAAGATACTTCGGCTGTTCTGTATGTTCTAGAAGGGTTCCCCCCCAGGCGACTGTAAGTTGGCGTTTTGCGTCTTTGTTTCGCAGGTGGAAGGCGCTTACTTGAGTCTTTGTTGTGTTTGGTCGTAGGGAGTTTTGGTCGTAGTAGTCAGCCATAGTTGCCAGAGCGCTCTCGAGTGTGCGCTCAACGCTTTGGAAGTCCTCGTCCTGTACAGCCAAGGCCAAGTCATCGGCGTAAAGAAAGTGTCTTGAATAGGAGAGGATAGGCTGGTCGTTGGTATATATGTTGAATAGCATTGGGGCCAGTACGCTACCCTGGGGTAGCCCGTTCTTTTGGTCTCTCCACCTACTCTTCTTCCCATTCAGTGTCACGAAGAACTGTCTATTCTGTAGGATGGACCCAATAACCCTAGTTAGGTTGTAGTCTTTTGTCTTCGCATATATTTTTGCAATGAGGGATCTGTGGTTAACAGTGTCGTATGCAGCCGACAGGTCAACCAGAGCGACTCCAGTGATTGCTTTATTTTCGTAGCCCCTCTCTATGTGTTCAGTGAGGGCGAGGACCTGGCCGGTGCAGGACTTTCCGGGTCTGAAACCTGCTTGTTGTTGTATGAGGTTCTTTTCAACTACTTGTTCCATGCGCTGTAACGTCAACCGTTCGTATAGTTTGAAAAAATGGCACAGCAGTGAGATGGGTCTGTAGCTGCTGGCCGTTTCTGGGTCCTTGCCTGGTTTGAGTGGGGCTATCACTTTCGACTTCCTCCGTGATTTTGGGGTCTTGTAATCATTTGTGCAGTTATTGAATAGGGCTAGTAGCCAGTTTTTAGCTGCTGGCCCAAGATGTTTAATTTGCTCCGTGCACATGCCGTCGAGCGCCAGGTCCAGCTGAGCCAAGAAATTTGGCCAGTCTGCCTTTCTGAAGTTGAATCTCCGCCTAAAGGGGATACATGGGGACTTTATGGCAGCGTATACAATATACATCCACTCCGACTGGTCTGTGCTGGCTTTTTGGTATCGGGTCATAAACCCTCTTGATGCATCGGTCTGCAAGGCTCTGGTTACTGGAGCAGAGATCTGGGTTGTATCCACGTCTCCATATGTTGCTGTGAAAAGAGTGTGGGAGTTTGGGGTCATGTACAAGCACAAGGCCAGCCGCTTCCGCCCATTCCTCAACAAGTTTCCCATTGTTGTTTGTTTCATTGTAGCCCCATGTTACACTATGGCTGTTGAAATCGCCCAGGACAAACTGGTTTTGTTGGGACTTAAAGTTAGGTGGTGGTGTAAAGGCAAAAGTTTCAGTAGGCGGTTTGTAGACACAGGTGACGGTGTATTTCCCAATCTCAACCGTTAGTATTTCAGTGCCACCTTCGTTTGTTGACCCAACCGATGTAACAGCTTTATCATGTTTCACGAAGATTGCACTTCCGTGCTTGTTGTGGGGTATCTCAGCAGCCAGGCGCATGCCCGCGATTTTGGGGCGCCTCTGCGTATCACTTCTGTGAGTTTCTTAGACACACAGGACATCACATCTGTTGGTGTCGCAGAACTGTTGTAGGATTTCCTGTTTGTTCTCTGTCATTCCCTCTATATTTATGGATGCCATTGTCAGTGTTGGTTCTGATAAGAACCGCTGTTCACTGTGTTTAGTCTTCATGCTACCTTACGGTAGGCTATCGAAGAGGGATCCGGTGGTGGAAGGATTAGCCGTCTAAAGACGTTTCCAGGGGACGCCGGCAATAGTGTTTCTTTATTTGCTTGTCTTAGGGAAACTATTGCACGCGTGAAGGCTCCTTCCGTGTCCCTACAAACATATAGCGTCCCCTGACCCATCACAACTTTCGGAGATATCGTCAGAAGAACTATCGTCGTAAGCAGGTTCGACATCTTCTTCTGAGCTGGAACTAGTTAAACGTCGTTTTTTGGTGATCTTACTTCATTTCTCTGTTTGCTTTCCTTTTTTTCTGTTGTCTGTCTTTTTAGTGCTTTCCTTGCCAGTCTTGCCATATGCCGCTTCCTTCTGTTTTAGTGACTCTTCAGGTTCCAATTTATACGGTGATCCAGTCAACAATGTAGATTTGGTGCCCTTGCGACCACGATTACTGACTTTTCTGGGAGGAATTTTAGGTATCGGAGATATAAGACAAGGCGTTACAAAGTTGTCAGCTTTAGAAGTCGACGGCTGTGGAGAAACAGGTTTAATTAATGTATTTAAAGTTACTGGCTGTGGTAAAACAGCTTCATTATCAATGGTAGATGTCGAAGGTTTAACTAAAGGATTCGATTCAGCTTGCGTTAAAGTTGGTGGACAAGGCAAAGGCCGTAGTGTTTCTGTATTAGTTCCATTATTATAGAAGTCAATCATGACGTGTTTTGATTTAGAATTATTGGTAGGCAATGCAAAGGAAATTGCTATTCTGGTTTCTTCGTTGGTGATGCTATCATCTCCATCTATGAAATCATATTCTTTGAACACGCTTTTATCTAAGGGATATATTCCGGTTGCCCGGAAACCACTAACGGCAATTTCTCCAGTTTGGGAAGATAGATAAATACGACCAAATACGTCCATTATGTCGTACTGAGTCAAAGGTCGCATGTTTATTCTAATCCAGCATCGAACTTCATCAGCCAGGTATTTCTTCAGTGGTCCCATAAATGATTTATCCAACGGTTGAATATTGTGACTTGAATGGGGTGGAATTGAAAGCAGATAGACATGGTGCTGGCGGGCTAGATCAATTACGTCCAAGTTTCTGGTATGAGTGGTATGCCCATCAAGAACAAGTAGGATCGGAGAGTCTGCTGTAGGTCGAACAATTGCAAGAAAATGATTAAACCATTTAGTAAACAAGTTCATCTGGATCCAGCCAGATGGATGACATTCATGTATCGACCCTGGAGGTGCCCCTTTCATAAGAATTGGATGGCTTCTTTTGCGCGGAAATATCACTAATAGCGGCACAAACGATCCTCCTGCGCTCATGCACATTACGCATGTGATAATGGGAACCCCTTTCCGCAGATGTTAGGGCACCGATCTGCCTTTTACCCTTACGTCCCAAAATTTTAGGCATTTGTGAGGATACTACACTAATGCCGGTTTCATCAAAGTTATAGATTCTATCTGCTGTAAATTTATGCTGCTCCATTAGCTTTTCAAGAATACTGAAAAACGCATCAACACTTTCCTTGTTAAACCCTTTCGCTCTAGCAAACGATGTCCCTGTTGAGCGACGAAAAGACAGTTGAGGATGACGTTGTAAAAAGGATTTTAACCAATCTTTTCCGGCGTTTTGGTTCTTAGCAGAAAAGGAGTGGCGGATGTTATTTCTAACTGCAAGTTATGCTAAAGTCATAACATCTTTTTGTACCATACCAAAAAACTTTGCTTTCATTGTTAGAACATAATCTACAAGCATTTTTTCGATTTCAGCATGTAAACAAGGTTTCCTTCCTAACTTGACGCATGTAACTACCGCATTGGTTGCGTCTTTTGCCGCTAAACGCCTTAGTGATGTACGGGGAACACTGTACACTTTAGACGCTTTGAGAGAGCCCATTGGCTTAGTCCTTAAAGCTTCTATGGCTTTCTCCATGGATTCCTTGTTCCATGTTTGACGCTTTTTTGTCGAGTCTAAAGCTTCTGGCGACATACCCTAAAATAAAGCTAATAAGCATATCAATACCACAATAAATATTTTTTTAAATATGGTAGGCTATATTGACCGCCGAGCACCTGTTGACAATTCTAATCTATAACCTGAAAATTAAAATGATAACAATCAAAACCTTATAGTCAAGTATTTACCTAAGAACATATATGCTAACTTGTAAGGGTAAAATTCAAATTTGTCTATGTTTTAAATTAATATAAAATTAAGAAACTTACCGCGAAATTAGATCCGAAACCGTTAAAATAGACATTCGCTTCTTACGAACGGATCCGTGCACCATAGACGGCAAGATGTGACTGACGTCGCAGGGGGAGATATAACAGTAGGCTAACGCACAAATTTGACACACTGCGGCGAATCATTTCGGATAGACGTTGATGTGCCATATTAGACGCGTAGGCCATATTACCCGAACTTACTCTACTCCTTTAATTTGAGCCACGCCACAGTGTATAGTAAAAATGGTATGTACAACAAAAATAAGAAGAACCATTTTCAAGTTGTTACAAAAGGGCATTTATTAGCAAAGTAGCAAGTATAACAAGGATCACAGAAATCTCTCTGACTTGCAAACGTACCTAAAGGATCGGGCCGCTGTTAATAGACCTTTTTTGTTGTTCATCTACTACCCCTTTTCGGTTGATCCATACCTACCTTATGGGATACCCTGTTACATGTAGGTCGTAGGTGTTAGAACGACGGTAAAGTTCCATTTCGTTTTAAAATGTAGGTAGGTACCAAGGTACGTACTATTGTACCAACGATTCTTTTAAAATATTCTGAAGTGGTACCTGTATAAATCATAAGGAATCTAATTCTAAAAAACAACAAACGTCACAGTAGTGTTATTTTTAGCACGACAGAAGCACTAGGTATAAAATAATATACAGAGTGTCAATTTGAAAAGATTTAATTACAGATTTTGAAAGCTACTCAATCAAAAATGCGGTTGGGCATGAATGGTATACGCTGGACAGAAGCCCACTTCATTATCGTTTAAGTTTTATAGAAATTTGATATTGTAAATGTACATAATATGGTTGAGGGAGGTGCAGATTTTCCATTAAACATATTATGAATATAACTTCCGGTTTAACCGGAAGAGAAGTTAGATCGCGTATTTTAAATAACGACCATGCATATTTTTTTAAAGTTTCGAATAGAGCTGTATATTCCCTTTCCAATGACATATCACGAGTTGTCATGTGTTTCTAAAATGGCGGCGTAGCACACGATTTTCTGAAATTCAAAATAGCGACGTTAGTCAAGTTCTTATCTACAGTCGAAATGGTGATTCTTCCACTTGACTAAAACCATATGAATCGAATCAAAGTTACGAGGTGCAAAAAGTCAAAACAAAGCCTAAGTTCACAAACGTCAAAATTTTCATGGCTAGCGTTCGGAGTTAATACCAAATATCCACAATTACTTGCCGCCAACACGAGAATACGATAAGTATGGCTCTGAAACGAACAATTTATAGGATTAAATTGAATTTCAAGGCACAAAAACGTTTAAGACCAAATTAAACCTGACAGATCGAAACGATTCATTCTTGTTTCGTACACTCGCGTTTCGTACACATCTAAAATTGGCCTGAAATATTCTTGTTTTGTACACTGAATAAATTAACCCATTTTCGTCTTCTCATTTCTTACACCGACCATTGTGATGGTCTAGCTACCTGGTAACATAGGTAATATCAAAATATATACACTTTGTTACTTTGTTTTCTATCACTTTATTATATTAAATTAATCCTATGGACAGGGTTGTATTTGTATTTTTTTATGTTTTATTTTACATATAAACATTAACACCTAATCCAATTTTACAATATATATTAAATGATTTAATGTCTCACGAATTTCCATTTTTTAAGTAATTATTCGCTCAATATTTTGCTTTAGCGGCTGTCCAAATCACTGTATTTCTTAGAACGTTTCGGGTGAGACTTGTCAATGATGTCAGCCTTCGACGGAGTTTGTAGTATGGTGTCGTTCATTATAAGCATATCCTGCATATCCATAACAACTCGTTTTCCAGCCATTGTTCGACAAAATAATCGTTGAATTTAAGAACAGCTTCCTCGCCTGGGGCATTCTCCAATATGTGTAGCCAAGCGTTGCTGATATGATCTTCTGGTAGGTATGCCAACGCGGCACACATACGTATGTGATCTCGAACTTCTTTATTTTCTTTGTATTGTGGGACCAGTCCAAGTTCTTGTACATTTCTCCAGATAGGCTTGGTTGAAATGGAAATTGCATCCTTTGATAACAACTTCGGGGAAAGCATCTCTTCATGAGCTTATTGCGGAACGCTCAATGTCAAGTGTACCTTTTGTGGAATAAAATTAGGTACCTTATCTTGCAGTAACTTAAAAAGCCTCTTATAGGTAGTTTCTCTGCGGTTTGGCAATAGCGCGTAAACAGCAGAAATGATACGTGTTGCATCTGGAATACTTCCCAAGTCTACGTGTATGGTGTAGAGTTGATCGAGAAGAGGGCAACAACTTTTAAATGCCCCGTCCATGAAGAATTCTAACGAGTGTGTAAGCAAGTGTCCTCCATTGCTCACAAAAATTAGTATTCTGTCCTCTTGGCCATGGTCTAACTCATAAATAAGATTTCATTGTTTCAGTCAAGGTAACGTCTTCTTGCTTTTTTGGCAGACCATCTATGCCTAGAGCCCTCTGTCGTTCTCCGTAGAATCGATCTTTAACGCAGGAAAATTCAGGAATATTAACTACAAAATCGAGTTCAGCGTCTTTTGCAACCATCATTTCTTGCCTGTTGATCTGTGGCATTGAAAGCAGTTCTTCTCGAGCACGTTTCTTGACCTGTTGCAAGCATAAGTCAACTTAATTTTTCGCAATGTCAGAAACACATGTGTGACTTGATTTTGTTTGGATGTACTTGTAGTCCTTGCAGGTTGTCAACGTCCTAGGGCATGGTCTCTTGGTGCAACTCCACAGTATGTTGTTGGTATATGTACGTTTCATTGTATAACGATGTCCTGAATGCAAAATGGCTGGTTTCCCTCTTTTCGTGTTAATTACTTGAATTTCCATGATGGAAAATATCGGTGTCGCCGTAATACTTGATATGATCAGATGAGAGCTTTTGCAATAATATCAGAAACAAATTCAACACCCTCTATATATAAACCATACCGATTATTTCATCCTTTGATGAAATTATTATAGGAACTTTTTGTTCCCTAATTACTAAAGTTAGTACCTGGCACCTGTAAATTCCAGTAACCCTCAATAAATAATAATTATTTTTTGTAGCAATAATCTGTTAATGACAACGAAATTTACGTTAGTAAGAACATCTAATATTTTTAAATTCTTTTAATCCCAATATTAAATAATTATTATTGAAAGTGTCTACCTATAAAGGTACCTACGTTACCTGGTACCAACACCCTTATAGCCATCACAATAGTCGGTGTACAAAATGAGAAACCGAAAATGGATTAATGTATTCGGTGTACCAAACGAGAATATTTCAGATAAATTTTTGAAGTGTACGAAACGCGAGTGTACGAAATAAGATTTCACCATCGAAACGATGACTTTGGCATCAATGCACTCTCCAATATCTTTTGTCTCTGTCTAGCACATTACTTTGAATTCGAGACGTATTGCGCAGCCCCGGAGATGCTCAATTATGTTTTTATTCGCTTTTAACGCTATAACAAATAAAGATGAGGTGTTGTAAATCACGTTGTCCCTTGATCGTTTATCAATGACGCATTGGTAAAGAACCACCGTTTCGACTGTAACAGCGTTGTGAAATGGTATCATGAGTTATCATAAGTTCAGATATTGTAAATTTGTTGTTATTATTGCAACCCCAAAGTCAGGGTCGCAGGAGAGCCTAAAGCGGAAAATAGCGCGATAGAGACAAACAGGATATTTTATTTCAATTTTGAAACCCTTACCTGAGGTCCTCATCTTAAACAAACCAAACCAAATATTTTGCTCTTCAATGTACAACAACTCACTCTGTCTTATTTTTATACTAATTTAGTCCTTTCCTTTTAAGAATAATCACAAAAACTTCAAAAACAACAGATCGATATGAGTATAAGACATAACAGTAACCTCACTTTAAATTTAGTGGCAAGTACGTTGTTACCGAGCCTGGGTTTTCACTTCGATCGTTGTTCGATACATGGTATATGTTTGGTTGCCTATCTTCAAGCCTGATATTCATTCTTACGGCATGCCGACCCCAGTCCGGGTTAGTTAAAAAGTAAAACAATTTATTTTATGGCGGCTGTAGTTTGCGAGTGTGGCGTCCGGGGTTACAAGGGCGATTGTTTGAGAGTCAATAAAATGCAAATTGATGTATATAAATAATATAACATAATGTCTGTTGTCTGTTTGACACTGGGTCGGCACTGCGCGAGTAAACCTGCAAGATGGGCCACATGTCATCTGACCAAAGTCATATTCTAGCTATTTAATTTTTAGTAGGAATAATATTGGCAGCAATAAAATGGAAGACAGCTGTCCGTTTAGGGACAGAACTGGGCTTAAAAAATGTAATTTAACATCATATTTTCCATAATTAGAATACTTAAAATTAATAAATAATAACAAATGTTCAAAAATGCTTACCAGCAACACAACAGTACGATGGAAATAGCTCTGAAAAGAACTGTTTTTCAGAATTAAATAAAGCTTCAAGGCACAAAAATGTATAAAAAAGCGAATTGAAGTTGACAAATCAAAACGTTCAAAACAAGATCAAGCAAAGCCTGGCCTGCTCTGTAATCCTATGATAGTTCCGTTTTAGTTACCGCCAAGATGTGTCTCTCTCTAACACGACGCAATATAACAAATATATATATGATCTAACCTATTAACAGTTGGTTTGTTTATGTTTTGAATTTGATTGTAATAATTTGAGGTGTGAAATCCTAGTAACTCCTTGTCTTCATTTATACGCGATTGGAGTGTGCCAACATGAATTGTCCGCCACCCTAAAAATAAAATACTCTAGTATTTCAAGGTATTTTAACATTTCGTACCTTTCATTAAAACTCACAGAGAAAAATGAGCTAGAAAATTGCTCAATGTCAAATAAAAAATAAAACTATCCTATGAATCACTAAATAAACATTTTTCCAATATTTTACTAAAACTTGAAAAAAAATATCCTAATTTTACCATTATACAACGTTCTTGGATAAAATAAACATCGCCAATTAGAATTTTAAGATTTGTCGCCATTTTAGAAATCAATGACAGTTTTTGATATGTCATTGGAAAGGAAATTCAAAGCTTTGTTGGTGGGTGTCATTTAAAATATGCGACCTAATCTCACTTCTGATTAAACCGGAAGTCAGATTCATAATATTTTTAGTGGAAAATTAGCATCTTCGTAAACCCGACTACTAAAACTTTAAATTACTATATTGAACGATAATCAGGCCCGGATTATCCATAAGGCACATTAGGCACTTGCCTAGGGCCTACGAAACGCGAAGGGCCTACGATCATAAAATATAATAAAAGTAGACACAAAAAAAGGATCAATACTGCATTCTACAATAAGAAAAAAAACTTTTTTACACATATTTTTACAATAAGTTTTTTTTTCGTGATTTTGATTTGACGAATTCATGCAGTATGTCGTCGAAGTCCATCTCGCGAGTCAAATCACTTTCAATACATAGTAGGCAGAAAGAAACTCTCTCTTGGGTCATAGTTAAACGCATAAAATTTTTGATAAGGTTCAGTTTAGAAAACGACCTCTCACCTTCTGCATTTGACCCCAGCATTAAAAGGTATATGCGAAAAGCAACATTTACATTTGGGAAACTTGAGACTAGCAATTATTTTCGATGGCAAAAAGTTAGTTTTGTTCAATAAAAAGCTAAAATTTCTAAATTATTTTGTAAGTTTTTTTTAATTAACAACTTTTGGCCATATATTAAATATGATGTTTTTAACTTTATCTGTAAAAACAGCGACGTCAGCGACTTCATCAGGGCATGGGCATATATTGGGCCCTTCAAACGCATAGAAATGTTTAGGAAACCACTTAATTTGTAAATTTTGTTATTTCTTGGTAAAATTAGGGCGTGGCACCCCACAAATTTTCGCCTGCGGCGCATTTTTCCCCACGACCCATTAATAAACCTCCCCAAATTAAAATCTAAAATTCACCACTGGTACGTAGGGCCTACGAAACCTTTAATCCGGCGCTGACGATAATAGGTTTGTCCCAAAACCTAATTTTTGTACCGTCCCAGAACCGTCACAAAACTGTTGGGATAGATTTTGTGCGCAAGCGTTAACTTTGCATGGTTTCATGACCGTACACAAATTAGACATGCGCTGGAACGGTTTTTGAAGCGATATATGAATGCGGCGTGGTAGCGTCTTGGTGAAACTAACCTTCCTTTTAAATGTAAACAAATAGCCAGGATATTTTTAAAAATAAAAACTACTAACTGCTGATTTTAATATTTTATTCATAAAATTTCTTTTGTTTATCTAAATATTCTTCATTTCTAACTCACACTTCGTTTAAAACCTCCAAATCATCATCAGAAAATTAAGCATATGATACAAAATCATTGTCTCCTTCGTCATATCCACATTATTTAATTCAAAAAATTTATTTAATTTTGTAATGTTAAAACTAGTAAACAAACAACGAGAGAAGAATGACATAGCGAAAATGAATAAACCACGAGCACTTGACAAACAGACAAACGGACTAATGCGCAAGTCAGTCCAAACAGTACAGGCTGAGACACAATCAAAAACTTAAGGAATAAAGAATAGGATTTAAGATTTAGGTGTTAAGGAATAAGAGTACAGGACAGAATTAAAATTTTATTACCTAAATTTAACCAATCCGGTTACTTAAAAACGGCGCGATTTTTAAATTCTAAACTATTGTCCTAACCCCACTTTTTTGTTTACAAATACAAACCATTTTTACAACTTTGACAAGCTCACCTATACTTTTAAAAAATATGGAAGGCTTGCCAAAAAAGTCCTTAACTCTTTTGAGTAGTGTATTTGCAATGTCGGCAGCGTTTTATTATCGCCTTAAGAAACGAAAATCAATAAGGTGGCGCAACAGGAGATGGTGGGTCCTATTAATGTCCAAAGAGAATTCTAATGAGACTTTAATAATAGAACGTAATCGTGAAGGTTTTGATCATACATGACTTAGGTACATGAAACTTTTCTTTTATTAAAAACCAAAGTGAAAAACTGAAAATACAACTTTGGGGTTATTAAATTGTCAAAAGTCAAACCTAACAAACATGCTGACTTCTGATTGGCTGATTTCCTATTCCTTATTTCTTAAAACCAACAAGTCGGTTTTTTAAAGCTTAAATCTTATTCCTTAATTCTAAAAATTTTATTGTGCGTTGTTTACATAGGACAACATATGTTCGTTCTTAAATCTTAATTCTTATATCATAAATCTTATTTCTTATTCCTTAAGTTTTTGATTGTGTCTCAGCCTTAAGTGCTTTCAATCAAGTATCGAGATGACCGTACAGAAGCCGATGCGGGAACGGTCCTTAACAATGTTGGAACGCCAACAAGGATCGTAAACCGTCACTGGTTAGTTGAAACGCCTTTCCCCTTCTGCGCATGAACCAGACGGTACAATGTACGGTTTCCGGGTGTGAACAAACCTAATGAAGTGGGACTCTGTTCAACGATGTCATTGTCACTTGGAAAATTTATGTGGGAACTAGAAACACCATGCTTTAGTCAGGGGGCCATCACCAACTCTGTTATACCTCAAATGAAAGATCTCATTGAGTAAAAACAAGGAAAAAATCGACAAAACAATTTCTTTGATTTATATGTATATATTTTCGCACTCTTAAATTTGCAACATTTAATGATTTTTATCTTCTTTTAGTATTTAGGAAAATATGGCTTAATTAATAAAGTAAATATTACTCAAATGAGACCTTTAATTTTTTTACTTTCATTATTAAGCTTACAAGTGGTGGCGGAGGTGACTTGGTCCTTACTAAAGTATTGTGGTTATAGTTCCCCCTAACTATATACCATTCATCCTAAACTGCATGTATCTAGTTTTCGAGATATTCGTATTAAAACTTTTCAAAATGGCACCCTGTATGAATGAATTACAGCGGACATGGCAATGGTATTTTTTTAAAAATATATTATGCACATTTTTAAACAGTTTTTCTTCAACGAACTGAAATATTTATACACTTTTTAAATACTTACAAACATTTTATAGCAATAAAATCTCTGGCAGCTGAAGAAAAATATATGCTTTTAAGTGATTCAATAATTTTAAAACACCTTAATGTAACAAAATATTTTAAAATGTTCTTTCGATTTAGATTCCTTATTTGTACGATTTAAGTAATAAATACGCATGTTTTTCCTTCGGCTGTCTGATCCAACTTAAAAAATTCCTAAAATTAGGCATGATTGTCTAACAGTTATCAATGTAAAGTAATGTAATTTATCTTAAAAAAAACTTGCGTATTTATTACTTTGCGGTTATATCTAATTGACTTAAGCGATAACATTTAAACTCTGTGATTTGTCTTTGTGAAAGTTATGTGAAATACTAGAAATATGTAAGAGTGACATGATATTTCTATAGGTAAGTAATATAACAAATTCCTTAAAAGAAAGATGTAATTTCATTAAGTAACATTTAAATTGGATGTATCGCCATTAAAACAAAAAAAATACCATTGTTGCCATTCCAATTATGTTAAAATAACATGTATTAAAGATTATTGCCAATCGTGCTAAAAATAATACCTTAAATTTAATTGTTACTTTACAAAACTAATTTTCAAAGAAATATGAAAATTTATTGAATAACTGTCGGTAATCGTAATTCGTTTCCAGAGGTTACCCCAGAAACAATAAAAACAAGTGCAGAAATAACAGAACTCTTTGATACGACATGTGAACTATGTAATAATGAAATAAATAATAGCACATCTACGCCCACAGCAAGCTCAAAAAGTCAAATGCCAGAACAAATCCATGTTTCTACTGACTTAAAATCGGAAGTTTCAAAAAATATACATTCAGAAAGTTTAACTGAAACAACTACTCAATCTCTGGAGAGTTTTTCTGATGAATTAGAACATTCCACTCAGGCTACGAGTGAAGCATCAGAGAATTATTCCTTTACTGATTCCGAACATTCTAGTGGTATAACTATTGAAATATCAAGAACTTCCGCTACATCCGAAAGTTTAACTAAAATCTCAACCGTTGCAGCTGAGAATACTTCTGCTCACTTTTCCAATAACGAATCCGAGGACCATAGTGAAATTTTAAGTGATGAGACTGAGATATCAAGAACCGTTTCCACTGAGTCAGCGGATTATACGGAAGTCATTACCGAAGTATCGATAGAAGTATCTAAAAAAACCTCTACTCAAAGTTCCACCAAAAGTAGTACAGAAATTGCCAGTGAAACGACAGAAACACTCAAGGAATTTTTAACTGAATCCAGTCTAACTGAAATATCTACAGAATCCTCTGAAAAAGTATCTACTCAACTTATAGGTTCAGCTGACTTTTCCAACACCGAATCCGAGGACTATAGTGAAATTTTGAGTGATGAGACTGAGATATCGAAAACCGTTTCCACTGAATCGGCGGATTACACGGAAGTCATTACCGAAATATCGATAGAAGTATCCAAAAAAACCTCTACTCAAGGTTCCACCAAAAGTAGTACTGAAATTGCCAGCGAAACAACAGAAATACCCAAGGAATTTTTAACTGAATCCAGTCTAACTGAAATATCTACAGAATCCTCTGAAAAAGTATCTACTCAACTTATAGGTTCAGCTGACTTTTCCAACACCGAATCCGAGGACTATAGTGAAATTTTGAGTGATGAGACTAAGATATCGAAAACCATTTCCACTGAATCGGCGGATTACACTGAAGTAATTACCGAAATATCGACAAAAGTATCTGAAAAAGCTTCTACTCAAAGTTCCACCAAAAGTAATACTGAAATTGCCAGTAAAACGACAGAAACAACCAAGGAATTTTTAACTGAATCCAGTCTAACTGAAATATCTACAGAATTCTCTGAAAAAGTATCTACTCAATTTATAGGTTCAGCTGACTTTTCCAACACCGAATCCGAGGAATATAATGAAATTTTGAGTGATGAGACTAAGATATCGAAAACCGTTTCCGCTGAATCTGCGGATTACACTAAAGTAATCACCGAAATATCGACAAATCTATCTGAAAAAGCTTCTACTCAAGCTAGTACTGAAACTACCAGTGAAACGACAGAAATACGCAAGGAATCTGAATCCAATCGAACTAAAATATGGACAGAATCCTCTGAAAAAGTATCTACTCAATTTGTAGGTTCAGCTAAAACCGAGACATCCGAAACATATTCTACTGAATCGAGCCCAACTGAAATAGTGACAGAAGCATCTTTTACTCAACTTAAGTATGTTACTGATAGTTACGCCAAATCGTCGATAAATTTAACGACTGAGGCTGAAAATTCTGCTGTAATTGGAAGTAAACCGACCGAAACTTCAGAGGAAGTTGCTACTGAGGTAGACTCAAACAGTTATTCGGCCGAATCTGGAACGTTAACGAAAATATTGACCGAAACATCGGGAAAAGCTCAACATTCCACCGATATGACCGGCGAATCGTCACCAGATTTTAATACTGAATCTGAAAATGATACTGAAATTCTAAGTGAAGCATCTGACGCTTCTATTCAACGTGAAAGTTCCATTGAAGTTTTTACCAAATCCTCGATCAGTATTACTGAAACTGTAAGTAAAGCGATGGAAATAACTGAGATGGCTTTAACTGAATCGACAGAGTTCGGCGAAATTACAACTGAATTAGCAAGTAGTTATCCAGCAGTACCCAAAAGTTTGACCGAAATATCAGCTGAAGCATCTCAAACAGCTTCTAATCTTTTTTTTAACAAATCATCTAGTTATTCTACCACTGAATCGAAAAGCCTAATGGAAATCATGTGCGAAGCAAGCGAAACTTCCAGTGAACATTATATTAAATCAGGATATACGAAAATAACTACTGGATTCTTAGAGGATACTACACCGACAACAGTTGAAGTATTCACAAATTCTTTAGCTGAAACCAAAGCAGAAGACCTACTTCGCAGGTCTTCTAATGAACCTCGAGTTTTATCTCATGAATCTCAGAAAACCAGTACATCATCCAGTTCTGAAATTAGGGAGAAAAACCTTATTGATAATTTTTCTACGCCTTTAGTGCATGTTTCTGATATTCAAACTTCGACAAATGGCGAAATAACCAAAAATTTACAATTTTCAAGTATACGGTCTAAAACTACCGAAAAGTCTGAGGAAGATGAGGAGTATGAAAGTAATGAGGAGTCATATGATGAAGAAACCACTCAAGAAAATGGAGATAATGAGACATATACCCAAATATATAATAATATATCTGACAAGAATATTTCCAAAAAGGTAGAGAAAAACATTACGTCTATTGAAGGGACTAAAGTTATGGAGCATTTAAATGGTTTGGCAATCATCCCTAAAACGAAAAAAATGATAGATAATATGCGAACAGGTCATCATTTTACGAGAGTGATGGAAGAGCATACGGTTTACAATGATGACGATGAAGTTGTTGGCGTTACCAATATTTCCAGACTGGTGTATAAATCTGGTACAGTGGGTGAGTATAACGCTAATTCGTTTACTTCTACATTTAGAATGCACTGATGCATTGAAGGTCACAAAGCTAACCGCATGTTTTAAGTTTGCATGTGTTTATGAATAATTTTAGGAAAAGGCACGTCTATCGACTCATCAAAATTAAAGGGCAATGATTATAATTGAAACTACTAGTGAATAAATCGAACAAAGAGTGCTGGGAAAACAACGCAAAGGAAATACATTTAAATATAAGTTGTTATACTTAAAACGTAAAAAATTAAATTTTATGCACAATTTCTTCTGAATATTATTTTTTTTTAATTCAAACAACACACAATATAGTGAAAATGAAAAAAAGAATAATGTAGCTGTGTTGGTTGTGTCAAAATATAGGTTACTGCAAACGCTAATGATGCCAAAATATTAGGCTCAATGCCTTGTTAGTGTTAACTGCCATGACAATGCTATTTTATTATTTGGGATGAAACTTGACAACTGAGTCAGGCATCATGCCTTTAACTCCTTCTCAATCTTCTACGGCTTTATGGGCCAATCTTTATATCGATATTTGATTTGGGCATAACCCTAGTTATCTGGGCAATTCAAGAGCGCAATATTTGGTACCTGGTGTCAATATTTCTTTGCCTCCTCACTACGACTGGAGGTAACCAATTCTTAGGTGGAGCCTGGCGGAGATTGAATATGAGTTTGAGTGATTAGAAAATTTGTCGCAACGTCGGTACGTCTGTAGTAATTGGCGATTATTTTGTCAAAAAATTCTTTGAGCGTAGCGATTTTAAAGTCGCGATGCAAAACCCTGTTGACAGTATTCCGAAGAGCGTCTGCGAATATTTTCAATGCCTTGTTCTGAAGTACCTGAAACTTGTGGTGCTCTGTCTTGCTTATCATGCACCATATTGGCACACCAAAAGTCAGGACCAGCGTGACCAAAGATTTGTATAAATTTATTTTTGTTCTATAGCCAATTTTGCTTTTTTTTGTTCAAAAGGCAATAAATCAAACTTAGTTGTTTGCCAGCTTTCTTAACTCTTAATTTAGAATTTTTATTCCAATTAAGTCTCTGATCATAAACAAGTCCCAGGTACTTGACTTCTTGAATCCAATTCACGCTTATACCGTCAACCCTTAGCAAGATCTCCGGCCTTTTCACTGTACTTTTCGAAAAGAAAATGGCCTTCGTCTTGGCCGGATTCGAACGAGTCGTCCAGTCCGAAAGCCATTTTTCTAGTGAAATAATGTGCCTTCGTGGTCTAGACACCAGTACCAGCGGTGACTTTAAAACAGAAGTAATTGCAGTATCGTCAGCAAATAAAAAGAGCTCGTTAAATCTGTCTCTCGGAATATCATGAACATAAATATTGTACAACATCGGAGCGAGCGGGGATCCTTCGGGACTCCCGCCCTGATGCGCTTTGGATCAGAAATCGCGCCTTCTGACGAGACTACAAACTTCTGTTCTCCAGAAAGGCGACGATAACCTATACAGTGAGGACCTAAAGTCCGTCCGTCCCCCCTCTAACTTCTAAACCGTTCGGTATATTTTAATGAAATTTTGAACGATAATATTTGAGTAAGGCTTGCATTTTTTGACATACCAATGACAGCTTTAAATGTCAAAATGACAGCTGTGTCCGCTTTTGGAATATTTTTTTAAATGGAAAGGGGGCTCCAATGACACCTACTTTTGAAGGTCTTTTAATGCTTAAAACATTCTCCAATTTAAAAAACATTTGGTTCAGTATTAAATGAAATTTATTAATTATAAGTATTTTAAATAAAAGATAAAGGCACACATCTACAAAACAGTGGTTACTTCAACAATTGTTGAAAATAAACACCATGGACCTCCTGACAAATAAATATTCTATTGGTAAATTCCTCTCGGACATTGTGAAGCACATGTGGCGTTATTCTTGAACAAACATCTGTAATTCGTTGCCTAAGTTCATCTAATGAGCCTGGAGCCGTTTTATAAACCTCAGCTTTAACGTATCCCCAAAGAAAAAAATCTAGAGGCGTTAGGTCTGGCGATCTAGCTGGCCATTCTGTCGGACCTCGACGACCAATCCACCTATTTTCATAAGATTCGTCCAGGTAATTTCTGACTTGCCTAAAATAGTGTGGCGGGGCACCGTCTTGTTGAAATATAACCTCTTGAAACTCATGTGGGTTATGGGCAACAACATCATTAATAAGAATAAGTGCAGTAATTGTATGTTGCAACATATCCAGGTACCTGGGGCCATTAAGATTATAATCCAGAGAAATGGGACCTATAATGTGATTACCCAAAATGCCTGCCCAAACATTTATTTTCTGGCGAAACTGAGTATGTCCCTCCCGAAAAACATGGGGGTTTTCATCACTCCAGTACCTACAGTTTTGGGTATTAACTTTTCCATGTAAGAAAAAAGTACTTTTGTCGCTAAAACAAATATTCCGCAAATAGTTATTATTCCTGACATAATTTCGCAAAATTCTAGTCGTCTATTTGGATCATCAGTTAGGTGACAACATGGCAAGTTGCAATACCGTTGAAGATTCGAACAATAAAAAAGGTGAAATTATATGTTTTCATTGTGATAAGAAAGTAGTCTCGTTTATAAAATGTGTAAAGTGCAATAACAGCTTCCATCCAGCATGTTTGCAACAGGCTAGTAAGGCAAAAACGGCCGTTTGTAAACATATTCCCCAGGAGGAATTTCCTAACCTACAAAGAGGCGATGAAATCGCGGAATTAAGAGTGTTATATCAAGAATTGAATCAAAAATACCTGAAGTTGGAGCAAAAATATGATGCACTGAGAGGAAAACTGAAAAAATAGTTCTTTAATCCAACAGGGAACAAAGTCCAATTCCTCCAATCAGCCCGATTTCCAACGCAAATCCAAGAAAACCGGCAACAGTGACAACACAATCAGGTCGTACCACCCGGCTGAAGTCAGCTGCCGATGATAAAAAATCGACAGCGAATGATGTCGAATTCATCGATAAACAACCTGAGACATCGAAGTCTGCTGAAATACTAAAAAACGAAAATCCAATACAACGTAAAAATAATGATCACGGTATCGACACTCCTGAAATTGTCGATAGTAGGAAAAATGATCAGCGCAGGGACGTTCCAAAAAATACGGATAATACTCAAACTGAAAATAAACAAAATGAAATAACTGACAACACATACTCTGACTCAACTGATGGATGGAAAATGGTGAGACAAAGGAGAACCCAAAGAAGAAATGATCAGGTCTCAGTGAAACGACCTGAACCATTGAAGGGGGCTAGAACTGGTCAAAATAGTTCCCTCAAAGTAGCTGAAAAAAAGAGTTTTCTGTTTATTACTGGACTTGCACCTGATATTTCTGAACTGGACATAATGGAATACTTAAAAGCCAACAAGTTGGACGCCAGCTGCAAGTGTGACAAGATGCGAACAAAACGAGAAAAATACTGCGGATCATTTAAGCTGGCAGTACCAGTGGGGAGGAGACAAGAATACTTATGTTCAGACCTATGGCCAGAAGGTATAACGGTGAACCATTTTCTAAATCTGCAGAGCCGAGGGAACACCAACCGGACACAGAGATCAAGCTAACGAGTGGTTCTGAAACAGAACTTTACTGCACCCTGAAAATTCTTCATCTTAACATAAGGTCAGTTAGGAATAAAACAAATGAGCTCGAGGCTTTCTTGCAGGACTTACAGGTTGATGTGCTGTGCCTAACTGAGCACTGGCTCACCAACCAGGAAATGGAGGCTTTCTGTCTACAGGGTTACCCTGCCAGAAGTTTCTTTGCTAGAAGTGACAGTAAAGGGCTCTGCAATATTTGGGGTGCCTTCACTGGGGACATCTACCCTCAATTATATTAATACTCTGAGCATAGAAAGATCAGTGGAAATAAGCTCTGTTCTACTGTTAGATTATAATATTTGTTTAGTGACCTTTTATAGACCTTCTGCTGGTAATTTTCAGATATTTCTGGAGGCTGTTGAGGGCGTGATCTCTAAGATTGGTTTAAATAAAAAAATTGTTCTTCTTGGTGACTTTAATGTGCATTTTGGCACTAATGAGCCTGAATGCATTCGTCTCTGTGATATTCTTATAAGCAGCGGCTTTCGGCAACTGATTGCTGAGGGCACACGGCAGGATGCTTGTCTTGATAATATTTTTATAAATGTTTTCCCAGAATTTATTT
Source organism: Polydrusus tereticollis (assembly GCA_963920685.1). Taxonomy (NCBI): domain Eukaryota; kingdom Metazoa; phylum Arthropoda; class Insecta; order Coleoptera; family Curculionidae; genus Polydrusus; species Polydrusus tereticollis. The sequence goes on along the minus strand of OY987326.1, from coordinate 37,838,177 downwards.
CAGTTACTACCTTGGATTCAAATTTGTCAGATCACAGTAGTCAAATTATGCAACTCACAGTGGAGCGTAAGAACCAAAGAGTGATAGAAGGGAAAAAGGTATGTAGAATTGAGAGGGGTTTGTATGCTTTTCATGGTTATGTTAGTGGAATTTCATGGGAATTTGTCGAACAGGTGGACATTGCTGTAGATAGGAAGTTTGATATGTTTGTTGAGAAACTGTGGGAGGCATACCTTTGGTCGTTCCCTGAAAAAACTTATCGGGTTCGATCTGATCAGTCAAAGAATATTAGCTGGTTTAATGACTCACTTAGGGAAATGAGAGAAACTTTACGATTTCTGAGTGACCGAGCAAGAATGAGTGGGCTGGTACAGGATCGAATTGAATTGAATAAATTTAAAAACATATATAAACAGGCTCTCAAGGCAGCTAAGGTAAGTGCCAATGATAGATTGATAAATACGTCAAAAAAAAACCTGTAAAGAGGATGTGGCAATTGATTGATCAGTTTCGTGGTAAAAAAGTGCCCAATAAAGATACAAAGTCTAGCTTAACACCTCAAGAATTTAATAACTACTTTGCAGACATTGCTCATAATCTGATAAGAGACATTGAAGATTCCAATATGTCTCCATTTGATAATCTGGAAGGTTTTAATTTGTGTTTTGAGAAATTTACTTTTTCTGATGTATCCTATATAGAGGTGCGAGATATTATTGACAACCTTGTTAATAAAAATAGCTCTGACTTGTATGGCTTCAATGTAAAAATAGTTAAAACTATAAAAAACATAAGTTATATCCCTCTAGCAAAACTGATCAATCAGTGCTTTCATTCAAACACTTTCCCAAATAAAATGAAAAAGGCAATAGTAGCACCCATCTTCAAGGCTGGTGATGCTGCCTCGCCATCAAATTATAGACCCATTTCCTTACTCCCAATATTTTCAAAAATATTGGAAAAGTGCATGGCAATTAGAATAGTAAACTTTTTTGAAGCAAATAATCTTTTCACACAGACGCAGTTTGGCTTTAGAAAGGATAGAGGAACGGTCCTAGGAATACTCAGTTTAGTCTCCAGTATAATGGAATCATTTGAGGGACATGAATATCACGCCTCAACTTTCTGCGACCTTAGTAAGGCTTTTGATTGTGTCACGCATGACATTCTCCTTCGTAAACTTGAATTTTGTAATTTCCATCCTGATAGTATTAAATTACTTAAGTCATATTTAGATAACAGGACCCAAGCTGTTCGTGTCGGGGATGTGGTGTCTGCGGAGAGGGTTGTTGATATTGGAGTCCCACAGGGGTCGGTATTGGGACCATTATTATTTATTATCTATATCAATGATCTTCCAATCAATGATCCAGGTGCTTTTACTCTCTTTGCAGACGATACATCTCTGTCCTGTAGAGGGGATTCACTTGAAATGACGATGGAGACGTTACGTGTGACGCGGTCAAGAACGGAAGAATGGTTTAAAGCTAACAAACTTTTATTAAATAAGGATAAAACCCATGAAGTGATTTTCGCCTTGAGAGACCTGACCGGTGTGCCTGAGAATCTTGAGAGTGTGAAATTTCTTGGAATTCTTATTGATGTTGGACTTAGGTTTGAGCATCATGTTAACGCTGTATGTGACAGACTCAGGAGTGGTGCTTATGCTCTGAGGCAGCTTAGTGCTGCTGTTTCAACTGTGACGCTGAGAACCGCTTATTATGCACTGGTGCACTCTGTCCTGTCATATGCAGTTGTTGTGTGGGGCCACTCGAGTCATGTGGGTAGAGTCTTTCGACTGCAAAGGAGAGCAGTTGCTGGGCTCTCGTTTGGGGAGGATTGTAGAGATGCTTTTCGATTGCATGGCATACTTACGTTTCCTTCGGTGTACAGGGTTATCCAACCAAGACTGGACAAGGCGATTTTTTGACTTTTCCTGTACTTTTATAAAAAAACTGAAATAGCCATCTTAAGTCATTTTCTCGCGCGAATTCGAATATCTTCAGCAAAAAACAATTGAACATCAAACAAAAGTACTAGGGGTCACTTTGATATTTTTTTTAAATGGGATGCCGTATTTTTAATGAGCTTATCCGATTTCTCATATAAATTTTGATCTAAAATGTTGGATTTTTAATTCAAAAACGCCTTTTTTCTTCAGTTTTAAATTCGGAAAATGTTCGTCTACCGTAAGATTTTTTTTTTTTTTTTACATTTTAGATCAAAATTTATATGAGAAATCGGATAAGCTCATTGAAAATACGGCATCCCATTTAAAAAAATATCAAAGTGACCCCTAGTACTTTTGTTTGATGTTCAATTGTTTTTTGCTGAAGATATTCGAATTCGCGGGAGAAAATGACTTAAGATGGCTATTTCAGTTTTTTTATAAAAGTACAGGAAAAGTCAAAAAATCGCCTTGTCTAGTCTTGGTTGGATAACCCTGTACATGCTGGAAACCCTTCTTTATGTGAGAAGTAACGAGGATAAGTATCTGACACACGGTGAGTTGCATAACTACAATACTCGCAGCAGAAATAACTTGGCTGTAGTTTATAGACGGCTAAAAAGATGTCAAAATGGACTTGGCTTTTTGGGGATCAGGCTCTACAACAGGCTACCAATTGAGATTAGAAGACTGTCTCTTAGCGCATTTAAAAATAGGGTTAAGATGTTCCTTGTGAAGAAGGCCTTTTATTCCATTGACGAATTTTTAAATTGTAATTTTTTAAATTTTTAATCATTTTTATTATTTTTTTTTTGTATAAGTGCCTACTTGGTTATTTTAGTCTATGTGTTAAGTTATATTTTAAAATTTTTATCTATAAGATTTATTATACAATATTGATGACTTGTGTAAGTACTATGTACTCTAACATTAATTAATTATCTATCTATCTATCTATCTTCTGTTAATTCGTGTATAATTTTCATTTTATATGGGTGAAATTTATGGCTTTTCAAAATTCTTTTGACAAAACTACGAGCAACATTGCATGCCTCAGCCACATGTTTCGTTGGCTGTTGGGGAGTAACAAACATTTCAGCTAAGACTTGGACTTTCACATCTTCCACGATTTCTGGCCTTCCAGACCTTGGAGCGTCTTTCACCGTACCAGTTTCTTGAAATTTTTAAACTAGTTTTCGCAAAAATTTTCTGCATATTTGGCGTTCCGGATATCGTCCATTGGAACATACGAACAGCAGCATGGTAACTTGGGTTAGCTTCGCCAAAAATAATAATGGCTTCAAATTTATCTTGTAAAGAACGAGCCATTTAAGACAGTTTTGAGCTAAGAATATTTTCTGTCAATCAGACATTTAAAAACAGTATGACAGCAACAATCAATAGACAACTAATAAGTAAAAAAAGTGTGTTATAAACAGTGGTAGTCATAACGTAGAAACCGATTTTATTGATTTGTATTTAGAAAATGTTTTTTAAATTGGAGAATGTTTTAAGCATTAAAAGACCTTCAAAATGAGGTGTCATTGGAACCCCCTTTCCATTTAAAAAAATATTCCAAAAGCGGACCCAGCTGTCATTTTGACATTTAAAGCTGTCATTGGTATGTCAAAAAATGCAAGACTTAAGCTGGATTTATAAACTAGAAAAGTTGGCGAGGTTGAGGTTCAGTTGGTGTTGGAAATAGGAGTATAATTTAAACTAAAGGGAACACTCAGTTCCATTTATACACTATTTCATTTTGTTGATGTAAAGCTCATGTAAGGTTCGAACACTTCCCAGGTAGTTCGAGATAACCAATTTTTATGCTCGGAGTTCGGAATATCTAACCTCACAAACTTGATCATAACTTCAACCTGAACTTTTCGAGTTTATAAATCCAGCTTTACTCAAATATTATCGTTCAAAATTTCATTAAAATATACCGAACGGTTTAGAAGTTAGAGGAGGGGGGCACGGACTTTAGGTCCTCACTGTATAATTGGGGGCCCACAACCTTATTAGTTTTAAAATCATACCACAGTGCCTGACCTTATCAAGAGCTTTTGAAACGTCGAAGACAATACTAATTATTCCACGAATGGAATTGGCAATTAAAAGTTATCATGGTTAGAGTTCACAGAACATCGATAATTTGGACATGAGCAATAACTAATATACTGGCCAGACGTCGGGGTCGGTTCTTGTCAATTAGGCGCCTCAGTATTGTTCGTATATACAGTAAGAACATCTAACATGGAATATATTCTGTATTGTCACTTTGGTAGATTTTTCTAAAAATCGCTAGGACACTTGAAGCATTAATTTTTATTGCGCATTTTATGAACTAAAATACGCGTATACAGGATGAGCCAAAAAATACTTATCATGGCCAAATTTTTTTTTAAATGTAAACCCTGTATTTTTTTCTCATATTTTTAATGAACGCCTAAAGTTCTATATTGGTGCCGAGTTAAACTTTTCCATCTTTAATCGGTATTTATACAGAGCTAAGAAAAGATTTGCTAAAATTTAATAAAATCTATTACACTTAGTTTAAAAGGAGTTCAAAATGTCGTTCGTTCACTTGCTGGCAGCAACCTAGTCGTAAATAAAATCCATTTCTCAGATTCTGAATAACCTCTGATGTAATAAGTCCACACTCATAACTTATTCGTTCTTTTAATACCTCAATACTTTCGGGTTTTGTCTTAAAAACTTTATTCTTTAAATAACCACACAGGAAAAAGTCAAGTGGGGTAATATCCGGAAACCTCGATGGCCATTCTATCGGACCACTCCTGCCAATCCATCTATTTGGAAATATTTGGTTTAGATAATCACGAACAGGCCTCGCATAATGACGAGACGCCTCATCCTGTTGAAACCAGATAATTTAATTTTAAAACGAAGTGTGCAACGCTGTAACAAAAGAAAAACCCTGCTTGCCATCATAATTTCTACCGACTTCTATAGCATAGCAACAGCTAAATGATTTTGATCCACCTGTGTTTCTGACACAAGGTGTCACTCTAGTTTGATCACAGTAAAGTGATATTCTTATAAAAGGTTTTCCTCCGGCAAAAAGGGCAATTACGTCGTGTGTGTTAAGGTATGCAACGAGCTTGAATATCATAATGTTTTCGTAAAGGGCTTCCGTACGAGAATTGCAGTTTCCGACGGCAGTGATTAGTTTATTCTGGCATCTTAGTAAAAAAAATATGTTGTAGTTTAGTTTTCAGAAATAATAATATCAAAGTGTGTTGATTCTATAATCCAATATAAACAAATGATAATCTGCTCCAGCAAGTAAAATAGACGTTTTCGTTCAGTTGTAATTTAAAATAAAACGAAGAGGGCCTTTAAATATACCTCAGTTGCAAGGTTTCTTAAGTGTCAACGTGAACATACTAAGTTGTTACTGTGAAAAGGTTAAATTAATGTAAACATCAGGCAATATTCCGTGAACCAATCGTATACTGTCGGAAATACACGTAATGTGAAGGCAGGTCAGAACACCTCGCCCCAAACAACGAGATTTCCATTTTAAAAAAATTGGCCATGATAAGTATTTTTTGGCTCACCCTGTATACGCACATTTTAGTTTTTAGTTCATAAAATGCGCAATAAAAAGTAAGGGTTCACGTATCCGAGCGGTTTGTAGAAAAATCTACCAGTGACAATACAGAATTTATTCCATATTAGATGTTCTTACTGTATAATAGGCTGATAGAACCCTTATAATAATTTTAAAGTTATCAATGTGAATTAGTTACTGTTACATAATTAGTTTAGTTGAGTATAAACTTTTATGTATTTTACTTACTAACTAACCTGAAATAGCCTGAACTTTCGATAAACAGTAAGTATAGTTATTATATTGATTTGTTTTTTATTAACAGATTTTTGTCATTTAATGCATGAAATAAAAGTACCATTGACATTGACGCACGTAATTCAATTTAAAATCTAACATTGCCTAGTACCTACTACGTCATTCAATAAAAAAAATAACAGTCAATCGATCTAATACTGCGTTTTAATAACATTTTTAGACGCTACTGAGTCAATGCCTATCACGAATCTACCGTTTGATGGATCCCTACCATGCGAACTATGTGAAAATGAGAAAGATGCCGACGACAAATCCACAACTGTAAAATATGAATCGAAAATATCTGAAGTCTCGACTGAACTAGGCAAAACTGAATCTATACCAGAAGGGACATTAGAGATCTCCACTGAAGAATCTAGTAAAGCTGAAGCATCATCTAATACTGGATCTACTTTACAGATATCTAAACAAACAAGCACTGAATCAGCAGTGTTGGCAAGTGAAAACGATCTTTCACCGACTCAATCAACACAGACTCCTTCGGAAAAAGAAATTTCTTCATCGCTTTTATTATCTGAATCTAGTTCCGTAGTCAATAAAGCTGGCAGTAAAACTTTAATTGAAGAAACATCCTCGTACCTTATAACTACTGTACAAATACCAAGACAAACAGAAACTGTAGTAGCAGTAGTAGCGGTAGTAGCAAGCGGCCATGCTCTCTTATCGACTCAATCAGTCACGCCATCTGCAGTACAAGAAATATCTAAAGAACTTTCCTCGTCGCTATTATTATCTAAAGCTAGTTCTTCTGCTCATGAAACAATCAGTAAAAATTTAATGGAAGGATCATCCTCTAATATTGCATCTACCTTACAATCATCTAAACAAACTGGAACTGAAACGACATTAGAAGCAAGCAGCCATGATCTTTTAACAGCAAATTCCACATCAACAACAAAATCTGAAATGACATTGGCAGCAAGTAAACATGACGTTTTACCGACACAACCTGGAAACCCTTCTTCTTCAGTCAAAGAATTACCTAAAGAATCTACGCTTTCGACATCTACACCTACTTCCTCAGTTAATGAAGCTGTACCTACAATTTCAATGAGAGGAACATCTCAACAATCCAGCACAACTAGTGCAATTATATTATCATCTAAACCTAGTTTCTTTGCTCATGAAACAGAAAATAAACCTTTAATGGAAGGAACATCCTCTAATGTTGCATCTACCTTACAATCATCTAAACAAACTGGAACTGAAACGACATTAGAAGCAAGTGGCCATGATTTTTTAACAGTAAAATTTACAACTCCAGCAAAAACTGAAATGGCATTGGTAGGAAGTAACCATGACCTCTTACTGACACAACCAGGGAACACGTTTTCTTCAGCCAAAGGATTATCTAAAGAATCTACGCTTTTAACATCTACACCTACTTCCTTAGTTAATGAAGCTGTAACTACAATTTCAACGACAGGAACATCCCAACAATCCAACACAACTAGTGCTTATTTAAAAGATATACCAAATAATGTTTTAAGTAATATTTCTAACGAAACTCACAGCAAAACCACATTACCTGAGTACTACGATGAAGAATCTTCGGAAATTTCTAAAGAATATACTGGTACTATTCATTATACAAGAGTATTTGAGGTGGTTCCTATTCTCGATGAGGACGAATATGTTGTAGCCGTTCAAAATATTAGTCATATCCTTTATGCAGATAAAAATAGAAGAAGAAATACATCTAGAGAATCAATGAACGTTACATACGAATTCAATCGTGATAATCTTATAGAAGGTAATTTATTTGCTGCATGTACTTTTCAAATACAAGCCAGAAGATGACTAATTTACATAATTAAAACAGAGCATTTATTAGTTACTTATTTACTGATAAAGTTACTCTTTTATAGTTTGTTATTAATTTTCAGGTACAGACGAAACTCAGGAAACTTGGGCTGCTACAGAAAATTCTGTACAAAATGATGGCACCAAACAGGCCTTATCAATACCACTACCGCCCGCTGAAACGACAAGGGAAGCTGTAATCACCAGAAATAGCGATATTTCACCGATAACAACAATTAATAAAGTAACGAACGGTAGCGCTACAGAACCATCCCCAGCAGCAAAATCCAAATTCCCATTTGAATCTACTAGTAATAAAATTGCAGCTTCAAAAACAACGGTTCCTGGTATAATTAGTACAGTTAAAAACATAGTATCACCTTCCGAACGGTCTGGACTGGCAAATGCATTCTCGTCTTCTACTAATATTATTACTAAAGCTACCCAACTTCCTTCTGTTGAACCTGAAATCATGCAAGGTACTATCGTAAAAAATACAGAATCTGAATCTCCACTTGAATTGACTGGTAGTAAAGTTGCAGCTTCAAGAATAACGATTCCCGGTATAATTAGTACAGTTAAAAACATAGTATCACCTTCCGAACCTTCTGGAGTAACAAATGGATTCTCGTCTTCTACTAATATTATTACTGAATCTACCGAACTTTCTTCTATTAAACCTGAAATCATACAAGGTACTATCGTAAAAAATACAGAATCTGAATCTCCACTTGAATTGACTGGTAGTAAAGTTGCAGGTTCAAAAACAACGTTTCCTGGTATAATTAGTACAGTTAAAAAGATAGTATCACCTTCCGAACCTTCTGGAATGGCAAATGTATTTTCGTCTTCTACTATTATTATTACTGAAGCTACCGAACTACCTTCTGTAGTACCTGAAACAATAACAGATACTATCGTAAAAAACGCCGAACCACTTTCTGAAAGTTCTGCAACATCCAGTTTTATGGAAAATGTTTTACCTTCATCAACAAATATTAATACGGATGCAGCTAGCTCCATAAACACTACTGAATTACTTCCTAAGAGTGTGACTTCTGAAGCCACTACAAGTAATATTATGAAAAATACAGTATTAATTTCTGAAAGTTATGGAGCGTCCAGTTTAATGGAAAATTTATTACCGTCTTATTTAAATATTATTAGTGAATCGACAACTGATTCACGTACAACACCTACTGATGTAGCTAGATCTGTAAAATCCACCAAATTAGAGTCTGAAAGCGTAACTTCTGGACCCACCACGTCTAGTCTTAAGAAATCTATACTATTATCTACTGACAGTACTTCGGTGCTAAGGGAATCTTCTGGTACAAACACTTCTGAAATTATTAGTTCTAAAGCACAAGATTTGGAAGCAGATAGTTCTAGCGAGGGTGCGATACTTGGATCTCTACCATGTGAATTATGCGACGGCGAAAAGGATTCTGAAGCTACATTAACAACTATATAACCAGCGTTTGTTTTATGCATAAAACTGTAAGATATGTAAAAGATGTATACCATTATAACTTTCTAATATTATATAATAAGTATATTTTAAAGACAAATAAAAAAAAAACTATGTATTATATTACCCACCTATATTGCTTTTAAATATGCTAAAGTACTAAACACATCTGTAAAACATTTGAATGAAAGAGGCACGTCTGCCATTGGAGACAGACATTCGTTCCTTTCTTTCTGGTAATTTCTGCTATCTGAGTTTGTATTTGTCTCAACCAGTGGCGAAAGAACAAAGTTTTTCACATATTTATGTCACATTGTGATTCCCACTTGTCAAGTAGTATCCATTTGCTGTCGTGTTTATAGTACCATGCGGTATTTTACACTTCAGATTGCTAGAAACTGCTGGAAGGTGGCGCTATCTATATTGTACTGCCTACGCAGATCAATATTGTAGCTTTAAGGTGTTTCGATTTTCCAATGGTCGGTATACTCACTTGTCATGCTTGCCCTGTACCGACGAAAGCCAAAGAGTTCAAAGCCGGTCTACAGGTAGCAACAGTGTAGCATTCTACCAAATCATTATTGTATAAGGTCTCAATAAATGGCTAGAGAACAAAGTTTCTCACATATACAGGGTGATTCACGGTGGATGGAACATTAGACGTTTCTGACGAACCAGTAAAGGAATCGTTACGAAAATTTGGTTGCTTACATAAACGGACATGCTCTACCCATCTAAAATATTTTTAACAATACAGTGATGCCGCTTCCACACAAAAATAATAGTAACTTTGATTTTTCAAATGGAACACCCTATATTTTATTTTATTTTCGAAACACCCATTACTTTTCTTACAATTTTTGTTAACTCTATTCTACACTTATCTCTTACCGTTTCTAAGATATAAATTAATTTCCGTTTTTTTTGGCCGAAAACTTCACTTTTAAAAATGCTGATAATTTTGAACTCTAAAATACTGAAACCCTGAAATTTAGTAAATAGTTAACTAATACCATACGGCTCTTTGCCCTACCCTCAAATCTTAGTTGCAATATACAGGGTGGTTAAAAAATACACTTATTCTGGTAACTTGAAAAAGTGACCATAAGTCCTTTTTTTGAAATGTAACACCCTGTATATTATTACGTATTTGAAAAGCTGCTGAAATTTCTCCTAATTCTTGTATATTCATACCTGTACCTAACTAACTCGTTTAACCATTTTTTTGACGTATTAAGCATGATTTGTAAAATTTTCTATACAATTCAATTTTCATTCGGTTATTAGTAAGTTAGCCATGACAAAAACAATGATGTTGACTTATGTTACTATGGTTATCGTTTTGACATTTCATTAAGTTTAGATACAAGATAGTTACAGTACAAGACAGTTTAAAATCATGGAAGAAACCTATACAAATGCAGTTCTTATGAATTTATTTATTTTATTTGGACAATGTGATAGAATTATCACCAGGACATGTATAAAGTTTAACGAAATGTACCCTAATTTACAGCCAATGTATCTCAGAAAATTCATAAGGATCCAGAACAATTTTACTGCCTTTGGCTCAGCTTTAAAAGCGCCAAGAAACTTGCCTCGACCCGTGACTTCTAACGAAGACAACGAGATTAATGTTTTGGCATATTTTCATGTATTTCCCCAATCTTCAATACGATGTGCTCAATACGATTTAGGTATAACATATTCATCAGTTCAAAGAATTTTAGTAAAACATAACATGCATGATTACAAGTTTACAAAAGTTCAAGCCATGAAGCCTCAAGATCCTCAACAGAGAGTACAATTTTGTGAAATGATATTGGTGCGCACTCAAGAAGATCCAAATTTTTTAAATAGGATAATTTGGACCGATGAATCAAAATTTTCAAGGTAAGGGATTTTTAATAGACGAAATAGTCATTTCTGGTCCAGAGAAAACCCGCATGTAACAAAAGAAAAATTTAGTTTTAATGTTTTTTGCATGTTAATGGATAATCAATTAAATTATGTAATATACGAGGAGTCATTAAATTCGAGAAACTATGTTAATATTTTGAGGACAGATGTCGAAAATTTTGTAGATAACCTGCCACTTGCAGATTATCGAAGCTGTTGGTATCAACTTGATGGAGCTCCTGCACATTGCACTAGGGAAGTTAGTGCAGAACTTGATAGGATTTTTGACGATCGTTGGATAAGACGTTTGGGACCTTGGAATTGGCCTCCAAGGTCACCCGATCTCAATCCATTGGATTTTTACTTGTGGGGCATGTTCAAAGAAAAAGTTTACAAATCACCCGTAAATTCTAAAGAAGAGCTGCTACTTCGAGTCACTCAAGTATTTAGAGATCTAAACCCAACCGAAATTAGATCTGCAACGACAAATGCAGTCAACACCCGCATATTAAAGTGTTTGGATGTAAACGGCCAGCGTTTTGAACATTTGTTAAAATAGCATTTTATTAGTTATAATTTTAGTAGCCTTTTATTATTTCACTAGTTAACATTTAATAAAATTGTTCTGGATCCTTATGAATTTTCTGAGAAACATTGGCTGTAAATTAGGGTACATTTCGTTAAACTTTATACATGTCCTGGTGATAATTCTATCACATTGTCCAAATAAAATAAATAAATTCATAAGAACTGCATTTGTATAGGTTTCTTCCATGATTTTAAACTGTCTTGTACTGTAACTATCTTGTATCTAAACTTAATGAAATGTCAAAACGATAACCATAGTAACATAAGTCAACATCATTGTTTTTGTCATGGCTAACTTACTAATAACCGAATGAAAATTGAATTGTATAGAAAATTTTACAAATCATGCTTAATACGTCAAAAAAATGGTTAAACGAGTTAGTTAGGTACAGGTATGAATATACAAGAATTAGGAGAAATTTCAGCAGCTTTTCAAATACGTAATAATATACAGGGTGTTACATTTCAAAAAAAGGACTTATGGTCACTTTTTCAAGTTACCAGAATAAGTGTATTTTTTAACCACCCTGTATATTGCAACTAAGATTTGAGGGTAGGGCAAAGAGCCCTATGGTATTAGTTAACTATTTACCAAATTTCAGGGTTTCAGTATTTTAGAGTTCAAAATTGTCAGCATTTTTAAAAGTGAAGTTTTCGGCCAAAAAAAACGGAAATTAATTTATATCTTAGAAACGGTAAGAGATAAGTGTAGAATAGAGTTAACAAAAATTGTAAGAAAAGTAATGGGTGTTTCGAAAATAAAATAAAATATAGGGTGTTCCATTTGAAAAATCAAAGTTACTATTATTTTTGTGTGGAAGCGGCATCACTGTATTGTTAAAAATATTTTAGATGGGTAGAGCATGTCCGTTTATGTAAGCAACCAAATTTTCGCAACGATTCCTTTACTGCTTCGTCAGAAACGTCTAATGTTCCATCCACCGTGAATCACCCTGTATACATATTTATTTGTCATACCAATACATTAACCTTAAATAAACGAACTATCAATAGCGCTTACTGTAAGACATTTAATTGAGGTCTAAATTATAAACAGCAAGATAACTTCATTATTTCAATATCTTGGTTATGTTTCTTTCGCCTCATTCTACCAGGTATGATTTACAGTTCGCCAGTGATTTAAAAAAATTTGCATTATATTTTGTGGTAGGTTAGTTAGAACAAAGAAAGTGACCACCAATTCGGCGATATTAACAAGCAAAAATGATATATTTACCTCATCCATGTCTACAATGTCTTCGGACGTTAAAGAACATAAAACTGCTGCGATTAGTCAACAAGGTACATCTATCAACACAGAAGAAACTAAAACTGCTGTTGTTCCCAGTAGTAGCAAAAACAAAGAGCAAGGAGAATACAAATCAACTTTAAGTAATACAGGTATTAAAATTCAAAAAAACAGTTAGCTTGATCTATGCTACGCTAATACATTTTGTTTATACATTTAGGTCAACAAATTGATAAAACAACTAAGGAGAGTATAGAAAGTAAGAATCATAAAAGCTTTATGACAAGCACAAATTTAAACAATGATATGAACACTGGAAACCCTGAGATTACAGGTTTAGAAAAAGGAGAAAGTACTAAAACAGTCACAGAAACTGATGAAGAGGATAAGACTATACCCGTCGATGATGAGTTACAAGGTCAAGAAACCACCACAAAATTGCCAGTAACGGATTTTGATGTAGCCGAATCAAGTAAAACGAGTGTACAAGCTGTAGTGTCTTCGTCCTCAAAAGTAGTTGATGAAGAAGAATTAGAAAGAATTGAACCAGAGAAAAGTGAAACCGAATCTGAAAGCATTATGACGATTACAGATCTAACTAGTTTATATAAAAGTATTGAGAGCTCTGAGTACAGTGAGACAAGTAAAGACGAAATTACTGAAACAACTATAAATGGTAGATCAGGGAAATTTAGGCAAACATTAGAAACCAGTTTTACAACACTTTTTAAAGAACACAGTACAAGTGAGTCCTCAAAAATATTACAAGTAACATTGGAATCCACAACAAATATTGACACGGATCAGGAACTATCTAAAAACCTTCTGACAACAGAACCGGTCACACAAGAATGGGTGGAAACAAATATAAACAGTCTAAAAGAGAGTGGGTCAATGCTAACCGGTAAACCCGTTATTGAAGGTGAATTAAAAGATATTACTGAAATTGTTGATAATACTTCAGAAACAAACTTAAAAGATATATTAACAAATTTAGCTGAGAAACAAACTACAGACGTTCAGCAAGGAATTTCGGTCACAACAAGAGTACCTAACTTTCAAACAGAAATACAACCATATGGTGATAATGTTACTTTGGGCGAGGAAGATCTGCAACATCTTTTTGAAGGTCAAAGTTTGATCCGAATAGAAACACCTCCTTTAGAGGCCAGTACACCAGGGATAAAATTCCAGAGAACGGATCAAATTCTTAAAAAAACGAATATGGAAGAAAAAGAACTTCAACAAATTACAGAAGGCCATACAACTATGTCAACAGTTACTACTGAGTTGGAAAACATGGAACAAAGTACATTAGAAGTAGATGAGGTGCGAGAGTCAGAAGGAAATCAAGATTATGACATGGTAACAAACACAAGCATAGAAGAAGATCAAAAAATTTTAACAGACAATGTATCTGAGGAAACTAAAGAAACTTCTGTTCCGCTGGAAGACGAAGGTAAGGAAGCAGATCAGGAAAACGATAAAAGTAGCAGCGTTAATACTGAAGAAACATATTTGGAGAATTTTCCAGAAACTACTGGTATCACAACTGAAAGCGGATTAATGACAGAACTTACAGATACAGATTACACTATTACAATTAGCATAGCACAAACGAGTAAAGGAGAATATTCTGAAGACAAAGCACCTGAATCTAATACCAAATTATCCATCACTAATAAAAACGAGAAAATAGCAAACATATTAAAAACCACAAAACAATCGTTGAAGGAAGGAAAATCAAATGAGAACTCCGACATTTTCGAACAGCATCTTACAACAGAAGATGTTAAAACAGAAAGTGAAATTGATGAATCTAAAACAAACTTAGATGACGTTGCTGAAATATTGAAATATGGTAGCACAAAATTAAGTAGTGAATATCCTGATGATGAAGCATCTGATACTAGTATCAAATTATCGGTCACGGATGAAAAACAAGAACTAACAATTAACATATTTAAAACCACAACAGGATCGGCAGAAGAAGAAAAATCAGATTATTACTCCTACATTTTCGAACAGCCTCTTATAACAGAACATGTTAAAACAGAAAGTGAACTTGATGAATCCAAAACAAAATTAGGTGACGTCGCTGAAACTTTGAAATATGGTAGCACAAAATCCAATAGTGAATATGCTAATGGTGGAGCATCTGATACTAGTACCAAGGTATCTGTCACGGGTGAAAAAGGAGAACTAACAACTAACATATTTAAAACCGCAACAGGATCCTCGAAAGAAGGAAAATCAGATTATTACTCCAACATTCTCGAACAGCCTCTTACAACAGAACATGTTAAAACAGAAAGTGAACTTGATGAATCCAAAACAAAATTAGGTGACATCGCTGAAACTTTAAAATATGGTAGCACAAAATCAAATAGTGAATATCCTAATGATGAAGTATTTGATACTATTACCAAATTATCTGTCACGGGTGGGAAAGGAGAACTAGCAACTAACATATTTAAAACCGCAACAGGGTCCTCGAAAGAAGGAAAATCAGATTATTACTCCAACATTCTCGAACAGCCTCTTACAACTGAACATGTTAAAACAGAAAGTGAACTTGATGAATCCAAAACAAAATTAGATGACGTTGCTGAAATTTTGAAATATGGTAGCACAAAATCAAATAGTGAATATCCTAATGATGAAGCATCTGATACTAGTACCAAAGTATCTGTCACGGGTGGGAAAGGAGAACTAGCAACTAACATATTTAAAACCGCAACAGGATCCTCGGAAGAAGGACAATTAGATTATTACTCCAACATTCTCGAACAGCCTCTTACAACTGAACATCTTAAAACAGAAAGTGAACTTGATGAATCCAAAACAAAATTAGATGACGTTGCTGAAATTTTGAAATATGGTAGCACAAAATCAAATGGTGAATATTCCAATGATGAATCATCTGATACTAGCACCAAAGTATCTGTCACGAGTGAAAAAGGAGAACTACCAACTAACATATTTAAAACCGCAACAGGATCCTCGAAAGAAGGAAAATCAGATTATTACTCCAAAATTTTCGAACAGCCTCTTACAACAGAACATGTTAAAACAGAAAGTGAACTTGATGAATCCAAAACAAAATTAGGTGACGTCGCTGAAACTTTGAAATATGGTAGCACAAAATCCAATAGTGAATATCCCAATGGTGAAGCATCTGATACTAGTACCAAAGTATCTGTCACGGGTGAAAAAGGAGAACCAACAACTAACATATTTAAAACCGCAACAGGATCCTCGAAAGAAGGAAAATCAGATTATTACTCCAACATTTTCGAACAGCCTCTTACAACTGAACATGTTAAAACAGAAAGTGAACTTGATGAATCCAAAACAAAATTAGGTGACGTCGCTGAAACTTTGAAATATGGTAGCACAAAATCCAATAGTGAATATCCTAATGGTGAAGCATCTGATACTAGTACCAAAGTATCTGTCACGGGTGAAAAAGGAGAACCAACAACTAACATATTTAAAACCGCAACAGGATCCTCGAAAGAAGGAAAATCGGATTATTACTCCAACATTTTCGAACAGCCTCTTACAACTGAACATGTTAAAACAGAAAGTGAACTTGATGAATCCAAAATAAAATTAGATGACGTTGCTGAAATTTTGAAATATGGTAGCACAAATTCAAATAGTAAAAATCCTAATGATGAAGCATCTGATGCTAGCACCAAAGTATCTGTCACGGGTGAAAAAGGAGAACTAACAACTAACATATTTAAAACCGCAACAGGATCCTCGAAAAAAGGAAAATCAGATTATTACTCCAACATTTTCGAACAGCCTCCTACAGCAAAACATGTTAAAACAGAGAGTGAACTTGATGAATCCAAAACAAAATTGGATGACGTTGCTGAAATTTTGAAATATGGAAGCACAAAATCAAATAGTGGCTATCCTGAAGACGAAGCATCTGTTGCTAGTCCTAAGTTATTTGTCACTGCTAAAAATAAAGAACTAACAAAAATACTAAAAACCACCGAAGGATCATTAGAAGAAGAAGAAGCAGACAGATACTCAAAGATATTCGAAAATTACATCATAACCAGAGAAAGTGAAATCACTGAATCTATAACAAAGTTAGATGAAATTGCTGAAATTTTGAAATATGGTAAAACGACATCAACTACTGAACATCCTCAAGATGAAGCTAGCGATGCTAGCACTAAATTATTTATCACGGGTGAAAAGGAAGAATTAACAAAAATAATAAAAACAACTGAAAAATCTTTAGGAGGCGAGCAATTAGGCAATTATTCAAAAATGTTCGAAAATGTAATTACAACAAAACATTCTCGAAAAGGAAACGAAATTGATGAGTCTGTAACAGAATTAGAAAACATTACTGAAATTTTAAAACAAGGTAAAACAGACTCAGGTTCGAAAGAAAAAAACACAGTGGCAGTAGGAACTATAACGCATCATAAGGAAACAAACAAGATTAATATAACTGTTACTAAATCTTATGATAAAGACAAGACCTCTACTGAAATATTAAAAGAAAATATGAAGCCTATACTTACAACAGAGTTTGAGGAACAAGGCATAGCTGAAGGCATATTAAATAATAAAGATGACAAGACGGAGTACTATAGTACTGAAAACGAACAAGAATTAGAAAAAACTTCTAAAGAACTTCTTACGTCTGAGTTTGCTTTGACAAATGAAAAAGCTGCTGTCTCCAAGGAAAACGCTGGACCAAAGAATACTATAGTTCTTGAAAAAGAAAAGTTTACTAGAAGGCATGAAATTTTTAAAATTTCAGCTTTAACAGAATATGGTGAAGAAGAAACTAGTAAAAAAAGTACTAGTGAGGAAGACCGTTATATTGATACAAAGACTACAAATAATGAAATAAGCTTAATATCATTGTCCGATAACCACATCTTAGATAGAGAGGACTTGGAGCATTTGTTTGAAGGAGTTAAATTAGCGCCATCCTTAGAACAAATGCCCACTGAGCGACCAAATTATCTGAACACTTCCCTAAATATTTACAGTATTCATTCGAGTTTATATCAAAAAGGTGGAACTATAAAATATAATAAAAGCTTATATGAATACCCGGAATATGAGGTAGAACCTAAGCCAACTGAAAAGGACAATTCATCATCAGAAACAAATTCTAGGGCCCATAAAGAAGAAATACAGGATAATATATCCACCCAATTTAAGAAATTTGGTGATAACAGAGAAACAGAGTCAATCGAATTTAAAAATGTTAGTACTTCTGCTATAGGAAGTAAAAATACTGAAACAGCTACTGAGGAAAGAGACAAATCGTCAAAAACATATTCTGAAATTTCTGAAGATAACACGAATACCTACGAAGAATTGTATCCTCATATATCCACTAAACTCGGTAAGACCATAGAAACAGAGTCCGTCGTCGAATTTACAAACAGTAGTACTTCTAGTATAGAAGGTGAAAATACTGAAAGAACTACTGAAGAACGAGATAAATCATCAAAGGCATATTCTGAAATCCCTGAAGATAACACGAGTACCAATGAAGAATTGTACCCTCATATATCCACTAAATTTAGTCAGACCCTAGAAACAGAGTATGTCGTCGAATTTAGAAACATTAGTACTTCTAGTATAGAAGGTGAAAATACTGAAACAACTACTGAAGAACGAGATAAATCATCAAGGGTATATTCTGAAATCTCTGAAGATAACACGAGTACCAATGAAGAATTGTATCCTCATATATCCACTAAATTTAGTCAGACCATAGAAACAGAGTCTGTCATCGAATTTAGTAATAGTAGTACTTCTAGTATAGAAGGTGAAAATACTAAAACAACTACCGAAGAACGAGATAAATCATCAAAGACATATTCTGAAATCTCTGAAGATAACACGAGTACCAACGAAGAATTGTACCCTCATATATCCACTGAATTTGGTGAGACCATAGAAACAGAGTCTGTCGTCGAATTTATAAACAGTAGTACTTCTTATATAGAAGGTGAAGATACTGAAACAACTACTGAAGAACGAGATAAATCATCAAAGGCATATTCTGAAATCTCTGAAGATAACACGAGTACCAACGAAGAATTGTACCCTCATATATCCAATAAATTTAGTCAGACCATAGAAACAGCGTATCAACTCGAATTTAAAAACAGTAGTACTTCTAGTATAGAAGGTGAAAATACTAAAATAACTACTGAAGAACGAGATAAATCATCAAAGACATATTCTGAAATCTCTGAATATAACACGAGTACCAACGAAAAATTGTACCCCCATATATCCACTAAATTTGGTAAGACCATAAAAACAGAGTCTGTCGCCGAATTTAGAAACAGTAGTACTTCTAAAATAGAAGGTGAAAATACTGAAACAACTACTGAAGAACGAGATAAATCATCAAAGGCATATTCTAAAATCTCTGAAGATAGCACGAGTACCAATGAAGAATTGTACCCTCATATATCCACTAAATTTGGTAAGACCATAGAAACAGAGTCAGTCGTCGAATTAAGAAACAGTAGTACTTCTAGTATGGAAGGTGAAAATACTAATACAAGTAGTGAAAAACGAGATAAATCATCAATGGCATATTCTGAAATCTCTGAAGATAACACGAGTACCAACGAAGAATTGTACCCTCATATATCCAATAAATTTAGTCAGACCATAGAAACAGAGTATCAACTCGAATTTAGAAACAGTAGTACTTCTAGTATAGAAGGTGAAAATACTAAAACAACTACTGAAGAACGAGATAAATCATCAAAAACATATTCTGAAATCTCTGAATATAACACGAGTACCAACGAAAAATTGTACCCCCATATATCCACTAAATTTGGTAAGACCATAGAAACAGAGTCTGTCGCCGAATTTAGAAACAGTAGTACTTCTAGAATAGAAGGTGAAAATACTGAAACAACTACTGAAGAACGAGATAAATCATCAAAGACATATTCTGAAATCTCTGAAGATAACACGAGTACCAACAAAAAATTATACCCTCATATATCCAGTAAATTTGGTGAGACCATAGAAACAGAGTCTTTCGCCGAATTTAGAAACAGTAGTACTTCTAAAATAGAAGGTGAAAATACTGAAACAACTACTGAAGAACGAGATAAATCATCAAAGACATATTCTGAAATCTCTGAAGATAACACGAGTACCAACAAAGAATTGTACCCTCATATATCCACTAAATTTGGGGAGACCATAAAAACAAAGTTTGTCGCCGAATTTAGAAACAGTAGTACTTCTAGAATAGAAGGTGAAAATACTAAATTAACTACTGAAGAACGAGATAAATCATCAAAGATATATTCTAAAATTTTTGAAGATAACACGAGTACCAGCGAAGAATTGTACCCTCATACATCCACTCAATTTGGTAAGACCATAGAAACAGAGTCTATTGAATTTAGAAACAGTAGTACTTATAACGTAGAAGGTAAAAATATTCAAACAACTACTGAAGAAATAGATAAATCCTCAGAAGCATATTCTGGAACCTCTGAGGATCACACAAGTATCAACAAAGATATATACCCCAATATATCCACTCTGTTTGGTAAGACCACAGAAACAGAGTCGACCGAATTTAGATACATTTTTACTTCTGGTATAGAAAGTGAAAATATTCAAACAACTACTGAAGAAAGACATCAATCGTCAGAAGCATATTCTGACACCTCTAAAGATAACACAGGTGGCAATACAGAAATGTACAATAAAAAATCCACTCAATTTGGCAAGACCATAGAGACAAAATCATCAATTAGAAGAGAACGGACTAAAACAACTCCTCAAGAGGCAACAAAAGAAGTTGAAGAATCCCAAACAGAAGAAACGATAAAAGAAGAGGGCAGTGGAATTCCAGATGAAAAGTTCAAACATACTCTAAAGAAAGGAGGATCAACAACTACAGACAATAGGGAAAGTGATGTTCAAACATTTGCAAATGTTACAGAATATCACAATTATTTATTCACAGAAACAATACGGGAAAATAAGAAGATCATGGCATCTACAACAAAGGGTAAGTGTGCAAGATTTTATAATAGATAGTTTTATCAAATTTAGCAATTTTTAAGCCTCGTACACTGACATTACCCGCTGACACATGTACAAATAAAATGACAAAGTCAAAACATTTTATCGGTGTCATTATTTTTATAATGTTTTTATTTTAACTGATTTTATACACTTACATTTTCTGTATACCTACAATATCAAGAAAGCAAGGCTTCAGTTATGGCTGAAGAAGAACCTACTAAGAAAGATGAAGGTAATATTATTTTAAGTAGGCACTATAATCATTTAAAATTTGTATTAATTTTTAAACTAGCCTAAATTTGATACTTACCTTCTTAGTAAATTTATAAACAAGTAAAAGTCAGTTATTTATTTATTTTCTAGGCGTTCACGATATAGGTAATACACAATCAACATTATGTGAATATTGTGATTCTGACAAAACTAGCATTCATGAAGGTAAAATTTCAGGCAAAACAAGTGCTCTTGATGGCAGTTCTGCAGAGGGAGAGGATACAACTTTTGGAGAGAGCAGTCAAGAGGGAGTTGTTCCTAATAAAGAACATGGTGAAAACAGTACTCCTGGTGGTGGAGTAGGTTCTACCAAAGAAATTAGTACCGCCGAAAATGCAAATGAAACTACTGAGGAAGGTGGCGAAACATCTGTAACATCTAACAATACCTCTGGTGAAACAAGTCTTGGGAATGGCAGTGGAGAGCCTAGCTCTTCCAATAAAAAATCCGATACGACTCACGATACTGAAGGTGAGAATGACAATACAGGTAGTCAAGAGAGTAGCGAAAGTGTAAATTTAGAACCTGATGAAAAGACCAAGGAACGTGGCAGTAAGGAGTCAGTAACGCCTAGTAATGAAGTTGAAAGAACAACTGCTCATGAAGCTGGCACTGCAGAAATTGATGAACACAGTTCTTCCAATAATGAAGAATCTGACAAAACTGCCCTTGAGGGTGGTAAAGAATCCGAAGAAACAACTACTCATGGAGCTAGCACTGAAGAAGCTAATGAAACTGTTTCTTCCAATAAAGAATCTGACAAAACCGAACTCCCTGAGAGTGGTAATGAATCCCAAGAAACAACTCGTAAAGCTAGCACTAAAGAAACTGATGAAGCCACTTCTTCGAATAAAGAATATGACAAAACCGCACTCCCTGAGGGTGGTAATGAGTCCGAAGAAACAACTCCCTATAAAGCTAGCACTGAAGAAGCTGATGAAGCAACTTCTTCAAATAAAGAACATGACAAAACCGCACTCCCTGAGGGTGGTAATGAATCCGAAGAAACAACTCCTCATAAAGCTAGTACTGAAGAAACTGATGAAGCCACTTCTTCGAATAAAGAATATGACAAAACCGCACTCCCTGAGAGTGGCAATGAATCCGCCGAAACAACAATTCATGAAGATGACACTGAGGAAACTGATGAAGCCACTTCTTTAAATAAAGAATCTGATAATACCGTACTCCCTGAGGGTGGTAATGAATCCGAAGAAACAACTCGTAAAGCTAGCACTAAAGAAACTGATGAAGCCACTTCTTCGAATAAAGAATATGACAAAACCGCACTCCCTGAGGGTGGTAATGAGTCCGAAGAAACAACTCCCTATAAAGCTAGCACTGAAGAAGCTGATGAAGCAACTTCTTTGAAAAAAGAACATGACAAAACCGCACTCCCTGAGGGTGGTAATGAATCCGAAGAAACAACTCCTCATAAAGCTAGTACTGAAGAAACTGATGAAGCCACTTCTTCGAATAAAGAATATGACAAAACCGCACTCCCTGAGGGTGGTAATGAATCCGAAGAAACAACTCCTTATAAAGCTGGCACTGAAGAAACAGATGAAGCCACTTCTTTAAATAAAGAATCCGACAATACCGTACTCTCTGAGGGTGGCAATGAATCCGAAGAAACAACTCCTCATAAAGTTGGCACTGAAGAAACTGATGAAGTCACTTCTTCCAATACAAAATTTGATAAAACTGCAGTGCCTGAAGATAAACATGATACTTTGAGTGTATCTATTGGAGGTGCAAATAACGAACCTGATGAAACTACCACTGTTGAAGCTGACATTGTAGATGGTGAAGTCACCACGCTTGAAGGTGATAATTTAAGTACATCCGGGAATGAAAGTGAAACAATTAAGGAAGTTGGCAATGAAAACTCGGTAACATCTAATAATGACAATGACGAGACAAGTCCTGAAGGCGGCAGTCAAGAGCCCAATACTTCTAACAAAGATTTTGGTGAACACACTACCCATGAAGGTGGTGCTAAAAATTTAAGTAATGATGTTGGTGATAAAAATGGAGAATCAACTTCAACGGAGACACAATCAAATGGTGCGGGTGAAATAAGTACCATAAGTATTACCAGTAAAATATTTACCATTAACAGTGAAATTACTCATTTTAATGAAGAAGTTACTAAAGTAAGTAGTAACAATAAAATGGAAGAAAGTTCTGTCCACAAAAAACATACTCAGGTTTCGACACAAATTCCAGAAATAACATCAACGACAGAAATTGATGTGGGTATGGTTGACTTTGAATCAACACCCTGTGAATACTGTCATTCAGGAGTAACTGCTCATTATAATGAAAGAGATGAAACAAAGACAGAAACGATTGCATCATTTTTATCGACTGAAAATACTGCTGTGGAACCAGAAATCTCAGAAGCAGAAAATAGTAGTATAATGATAGATACCACGACAGAAAGTCACGAAGAAGTCCAAGAAAAAGAGGAAGAAAAAGAAACAGAAAAGAAGACTGAAACAAAAAAAGAAAAAGAGGAAGAAAAAGAAGCAGAAAAGAAGGCAGAAAAAGAGGCTGAAAAAGAAGCAGATAAAGAGACAAATAAACATGTAGAAAAAGCTGATAAAAAAGATGAAGAAGGAGCAGGTAAGGAAGAAGGACCAGAAGAAGGCGAAGATGAGGAAGGGGAACAAGAAACGAAACCGCCAAAAGAAGAAGAAACGGAAACGGCAAGGGAAGAAGAAAAAGAAACGACAGCAAAAGAACAAGAAAAAGAAATAGAAAGTGAATTGGAGAAAAAAAAGGAAGGAGAAAAAGAAATGACAACAAAGGAACAAGAAAAAGAGATAGAAAGTGAAGAGGAAAAGAAGAAAGAAAAGGAAGAAGAAAAAGAAACGACAACAAAGGAACAAGAAAAAGAAATAGAAAATGAAAAGGAAAAAGAAAAAGAGAAAGGAACGAAAGGAGAAACAGAAACGACAACAAAAGAACAAGAAAAAGAAGAAAGTGAAAAAGAAAAGGAAAAGGAGAAAGAAAAGGAACGAGGAAAAGAGAAAGAAAAGGAAGGAGGAAAAGAGAAAGAAACAGAAGGAGAAAAAGAAATGACAACAACGGAACAAGAAAAAGAAATAGAAAATGAAGAAGAAAAAGGAAAGGAAGGAGAAACAGAAACGACAACAAAAGAACGAGAAAAAGAAATAGAAAATGAAAAGGAAAAGGAAAGAGAAAGGGAAGGAGAAAAAGAGAAAGAAAAGGAAGGAGAAAAGGAAACGACAACAAAGGAGCAAGAGAAAGCAGTAGAAAATGAAAAACAGAAAGAAAAGGATGGAGAAACAGAAACGACAACAAAAGAACAAGAAAAAGAAATAAAAAATGAAAAGGCGAAAGCGAATGAAAAGGAAGGAGAAAAAGCAAAACAAGAAACCGAAGAGACAGAAACAAAATCAAGCGGCACTGAGAACCTTTCGACGACAGAAATCGATGTTGACCTTGTTGGTTTTGAATCAACGCCCTGTAAATACTGTCATACGGGAACCGAAAAAGAATTATTACATATCACTGAACCAGAGCTAGAAAAGGAAGAAACAGAAAAACAGACCAAAGGAAAAACGGAAGAAGAAAACAAAGCCGATGAAGAAAAAACAACTTGGAAAGAAAACATATCTAAAATCGAGAAAGAGGAAGGAATCACCGAGAAAATAATTAAAGGCACGGTCGCTAACAAGCCAATCGTTATTATAATAAATAATTCCGGCAGTAAGCTTGAAAAATTAAACCGAACCATTTTAGAGAAGATTATAAATAAACCTATTCAGGATGTTGACTTAGAATATGTTGATGTCGACAAAGGAGAAAATGAGAGTCAATCAACAATTACAACTAAAAATGAACATTTGAAACTTAGCATACCTTACGATACGTGCAAAAAGGCTGATTACGTAAGTGGTCACAATTGCTTTTGTAATATGCAAATATATATGAGTACGCTAGTGCAAAAGATAAACCACAAGGATAGCATCAAATCTAAAGAAGATTATTGCAAGGATTTTCTAAAATTAAAACATGGTTTATTAATCGAAAATTCTATAAAACCAGTCGAACGAAAAAGAAGAGGTCTTATTTATTTAGAAAATTTAAAAAGAAAGGGAGAAAATGTTGAATATGAAACGATTGACGGCCTTTTTGAAACTGAATATCGACTCAATTCAAGTGGTAAGTATCTCTAATTATATTATTGGGTTTAGGTTCTCCAAAATATACTTGGGTGTTTTGGTTATATTCGACCATGATATTATACGGTAAAACTTAAGTATATAATTTATGACTAATTTAGTATTCCATACTTAAAACTTCTATTTTTCAGATAAAAATATATTTTGCTTGCCTGGTGAAACGGTAACAATTCATTGCACAGCTCAAAAGGATGAGAAAGGAATGAGTTGGAAATTTCGACCGCATTCTTCATCAAAAGGTAAAACTTTTTGCTTACCTTACTCTTTACCCACTCTTTCCACGATAGACAGGATGTTCGAAAATACTGGTACTTAACTTTAAGGGTAGGTTGATTGATTAAACAAGCGCCTTTAAAGAAATGGGTTATTAGTTTAATGACTTTTCACTGCTTTGAAGAAAAGGGGTGAGTTTTGGGTAATAAGTTACCACTAAGAAAATTATTATTTGAGTGTACCTAATAATCGATACAGATTATAACCAGTGGTGTGAAAACTAGGGAGGTATATATGTTTACATTTTTTATGAGAATAATATGTTTAGTGGGGTAATTTTTAAAAAATTTAACATTAGGCGATTTTTTGAACTATATTATACAAAAGATACTCTAAAATGGATCACTAAGAGAACTTAAAACTAGTAGTAACTAATTACCCAAAACTCATCCCTCTTCCTTAAAAGCTACATACAGGGTTCACCATTTAAAACGAAACAGGCTAAATATGTGATTCCACGTTAATTTAAAAAAAAAATCGCTCGTTCACGTAATTAGATTTGTCAAGGGGGAAGTTTTTTGTTACTATTTTTAACACTGCAACTTGAACCCTTTAGGGAGGGTGGGACCAATCCTTACTATTTCAAATGGAATAAGGGATCGAGCTCTTTTAAAAGGGCATTTAATTCTCTTTCAAATGACATCTCATTCGTGAAATTCGGTCAGATAGTTTCAGAGATAATTATCTAATTGTGTAATGGTTTTTTTTCTAATCTATTATTTGAATAACAATAATACTAATGATTACATGTAATACAAAACTAACGTAATTATTTACACAGATGTTGAAAATGACCACCACCGACTTCCATGCAGTGGTAAAGGTGTGATTCAATTTTTTCACGAACTGCCTGTAACATTTCTGGTGTTATCAGTCGGCATTCTTGTACAATTCGTTCCTTAGATCTTCTAAATCGTTGGGCATTGTTGCATAAACTTTTGTCTTAAGATGTCCCCATAAGAAAAAGTCGAGTGGCGTTAGATCTGGAGACCTAGCTGGCCACTCAATGGGCCCCTCCGGCCGATCAATCTTTCTGGAAATGTCTGATCCAAGTACTCTCTTACCCGTACATAATAATGCGGAGGAGCCCAATCCTGTTAGAAAATAACTTCCTGTCCTAAAAGATTTTCATCTTCCTGTGCTACTCTTATAATAATAGGATTTATTGTATTTTGTAATAAATCATGGTAAACTTCTCCAGTCAAGTTCCCATTGATGAAAATGAGACCAATAATATGGTTGCCAAAAATACCAGCCCATACATTTAATTTCTCAGGTCTTAGAGTATGATGTTCGCTGTGAAGATGAGGGTTTTTATCGGACCAATACCTGCAATTATGTTTATTAACTGCCCCGGCAAGAGTAAATGTAGATTCATCTGAGAAACAGATATTGTAGACAATAATGCGATTTTCTAATATGCGATTTAACATAAGTTTACAAAATTCTGTCCGGTGATCATAGTCACCTTCGTTGAGCTCATGAGCAAGACTGATTTTATAAGGATAATACTTTGCAAGTTTTAATATTCTGTGGACTGAAGTTTCAGACACCCCAAATCCTTCTGACAATGATGTTATGCTATTAAATTGAGAAGGTCGATTTCTAAAAGTTCAAGAATCCCTATTTGCATACCTTCATTGGTTATCGTCCGGACACGATTGTGTTTATTAATCTGCACCGAGCCAGTTTTACCAAATTTTCTGGCAAGTTCCATCACGTATTTAGCCTGAACATTCTTGTCAGAAAACTGCGCGTTGCAAATTCTAACAGCAGCACTAGCGCAATCATTGTTGCGATAATACAGTTTAAGCAGTTCTTTTCTTTCTTCTAAAGAGTAAACCATTCTTAATCACAGTATCTCACACTCTCAAACACAACTTACACTAAGTCAAGACTGAAAATGTTCGAAAATAACAAATACTTTTGGGTTCTCTTATCAAAACACACAAAACAAAAAATGCACATGCACAAAAAAATTGTTTTCCTTACGATGCAGTGGCGGCGCTAGACCTCTTTTTTTTGTTAAGAGGCTCCCGTGTTCTGGTTATGGATTTTACTATAAATAGCCGACAAGTTCGTATGCTATTCAGTCATTCACGGGGGTTCAAACTGATAAGATCTATTTAGCTGCAGTCATCATAATACGTCACAACTCGAGTTGATGAGTTGTTTTTAAAGTAATTAAATGTAAATTACGCATTTACCCAAAAGTACCCTAAAGCATAAACTGGGACTTTCATGGGAGTTGTTAAAATAATAGTCGGACCAATAAATATTTCATTAAAGTTACGAAGTCGTTTAATTTTGTGTTTTTAAGTTGAATAAATACTTAGGCATAAAAAGTGTTATTAGTTAGATATTATATAGAGTCAGAATAAGACCTATATAATATACAGAGTTAGGAGAAAAGTTTTGAAACAATTTTAATACGTTTTAACAAAGCTGTTGTGAGTCAGACACATGGCCTTAAACTACGCAGCAGTCTTTGACAGAATGCAAGACGTGCTGCTACCGTCTTCGCCGAGCGGCTTCCTGGAGGCCTGGATCAATGATGCCATGGCCGCATACTCGCCCAAGGGACAAACAGAACTCCAGGAAGTTAGCTACGACTTTTCCGTCAACGTTGCGGAGGTGGCGAAGGGCCCAGACCGAGATGCCAGGGTCCCTCTTGGCATCCAGGACCAGTTAGGGTTCTCTAAACCTCCGACCGACTGCCGGCCGAGTGGCAAAGAAGTGGCAAGCGACCCAAACCCCGTGGGTGACTCACCGCAGGCAATAACAACTAAGCCTGAAGAAGAGGATCTCTGGTCGTGGTGCGAAGAAATACAGCCGTGGGGAATACTGGGTGAAGAAGAGGAGAAACACGTTTATGTTGAACTGGCTGAACGACAGCATAATAGAATACGTTGTGCGCATGCGTCCGAGCTACCCGGAGACGGAGCAATATCGCAGCGTATCATGGCGCCCGAGCAAAAGACCGTTGAAGGCGAGGAAGACTTAAAGCCCTTCGATCCGCCTAGGTCAAAGACCCATTTTAAAGAAGTTGAAGAAGTATTGAAGTATAAGGAAGTTGAAGAAGTATTAAAGTTTAAAGAAGTCGAAGAAGTTTTGAAGTTTAAAGAATTTAAAGAAGTTTTGAAATATGACGTGCCTGAAGTGGTGTCCCATCAAACAGGAATAGATGAGGAAACCGTCTTGTGGCTACATGGCAAGTTGAAGGCTGAGGCCCCAGTAGATGGGCGATGGATCACCGCACTCCTAGGGATCGTTGGAACGCAAGCAATGGACCCGGCTGCCAGGGACCTACGAGAAAGTATCCAAGGAGGAGCTGAGGTGCCGCTGGTAGACCGCTTTGGAGTTGTGGGGCGTCAGGAGGACGACGGAGCAGTAGCGGTTTGGTGTCCAAGGAACTACAGAAGTAATATTCTCAACTTAGCACCGGGATACGCCACAACACGAGACAAGGAATGAAGGAGATTATCACGAAATGGTTATGGTGGCCGACGATAGAGAAGGATGTGGACACGCACTTTAGTCAGTGTTTGTGTTGTCAGCACTTCAAACAAGATGACCTGTGCCACGGAATGTTAAAACCGTGGGGCGCAGTTTTAATCACAATAATTGAAGATTTGCCAAGGACCAGACACAGTAGATTTACAACACTGTACTGTGCTGTTGATGTATTCAGTGGATTTATAGAAGCAAGACCACATAGAAGTATTCACCCAGCCTCGTTAATAGAATTTGTACAAGCCGAAGTGATTAGCAGATGGGGAACACCCAGTTTGCTGATGCTAGCGCCAGATGTGGCAAAGTACAGGGAGAAGATAGCCCATGCAACCAACATAACAACGGTTGGCACGGCAGAGAGCTTAGTAGCCGCCACGATGATACCATTCCAACGAATGAAGACTAGAATTTTAATGATGACCAGAGAAGAATGGCCTCTACAGCTGCAGTCCTTGCTGAACCAAGCCAGGAGCCGCAGAGATGACTTCAACGGAGCCACAGCCAGAGAGATGGTGATGAACACCAAGACGATCCTCCAGACCCGAACGTTCTAAAGCGTAGCATAGAGTAGAAATGGAGCTACGGCCAGAGGGATGGCGATCAACACCAGGATAATCCTCCAGAAACAGATGAAGAAAAGTGTACATATTAGTTAGGTAAATTGTAACTGTAAATATTTTGTTGTTGTTGATTATTCGACAACAGCTAAATTGATCTCTAAGGGGGGGGGGGGTGTTCTGGTATTGGATTTTACTATAAATAGCCGACAAGTTCGTATGCTATTCAGTCATTCACGGGGGTTCAAACTGATAAGATCTATTTAGCTGCAGTCATCATAATACGTCACAACTCGAGTT
Source organism: Polydrusus tereticollis (assembly GCA_963920685.1). Classification (NCBI taxonomy): domain Eukaryota; kingdom Metazoa; phylum Arthropoda; class Insecta; order Coleoptera; family Curculionidae; genus Polydrusus; species Polydrusus tereticollis. The sequence continues at coordinate 37,808,127 of OY987326.1, read as the reverse complement.
GATGAGTTGTTTTTAAAGTAATTAAATGTAAATTACGCATTTACCCAAAAGTACCCTAAAGCATAAACTGGGACTTTCATGGGAGTTGTTAAAATAATAGTCGGACCAATAAATATTTCATTAAAGTTACGAAGTCGTTTAATTTTGTGTTTTTAAGTTGAATAAATACTTAGGCATAAAAAGTGTTATTAGTTAGATATTATATAGAGTCAGAATAAGACCTATATAATATACAGAGTTAGGAGAAAAGTTTTGAAACAATTTTAATACGTTTTAACAAAGCTGTTGTGAGTCAGACACATGGCCTTAAACTACGCAGCAGTCTTTGACAGAATGCAAGACGTGCTGCTACCGTCTTCGCCGAGCGGCTTCCTGGAGGCCTGGATCAATGATGCCATGGCCGCATACTCGCCCAAGGGACAAACAGAACTCCAGGAAGTTAGCTACGACTTTTCCGTCAACGTTGCGGAGGTGGCGAAGGGCCCAGACCGAGATGCCAGGGTCCCTCTTGGCATCCAGGACCAGTTAGAGTTCTCTAAACCTCCGACCGACTGCCGGCCGAGTGGCAAAGAAGTGGCAAGCGACCCAAACCCCGTGGGTGACTCACCGCAGGCAATAACAACTAAGCCTGAAGAAGAGGATCTCTGGTCGTGGTGCGAAGAAATACAGCCGTGGGGAATACTGGGTGAAGAAGAGGAGAAACACGTTTATGTTGAACTGGCTGAACGACAGCATAATAGAATACGTTGTGCGCATGCGTCCGAGCTACCCGGAGACGGAGCAATATCGCAGCGTATCACCCGCCGGAGAAGGATTTAAAAAGCACATTTTAACTAATTTTAATTATTATCTCTGAAACTATCTGACAGAATTTCACGAATGAAATGTCATTTAAAAGAGAATTGAATGCCCTTTTAAACAGGGGTATCACTCGATCCCTTGTTTCATTTAAATTAGTAAGGGTTGGTCCTACCCTCCCTAGAGGGTTCAAGTTGCAGTGTTAAAAATGGTAACAAAAAACTTCCCTCTTGACAAATCTAATTACGTGTACGAGCGATTTTTTAAAAAATTAACGTGGAATCAGCAGTGGCGGATTTACGATTTATGGGGCCCTAGGCTATATTGGGGTCAAGCAAATATTTGACGCGTGACACTTCCATATTGTCATGGGTGTCAAATACGGCAGGCCACTCATAATATAAAAGTTACTAATGGCTAATTTATATTATAATAATTACCACCCACTCGAAGTATTTGTATCTTTATCCTTTTATATGACTAAAAAGAGATATATACATAAACCGAGTTACCTTCTCGTCGATTTGGTCAAATCATATGGGCTGCAGATCCGCATTTTATTTATTAATTTAATCGTTATACACTACTAAGATTGCTTTTGTTAAGACCTGTGATATTAATGGTCAATCCTGAATCCCACCATTACAATGCACAGAATTTATCAAACAAATTTATTTATATTATAATTCATATTCTTAGACCAATTTCCCAGCAATCATTTTCTGCAAAGGTTTATAAATAACAATATTCGTCAGTCCGGCCCTGACTAAGTATCAGCTGTTATAAAGTTGGTGAAATCGAAATAACCTAGTATTGGACAAATATGACAAGATGGAAGTGTCATGCGTCAAATATTTGCTTGACTCCAACTATGCATAATTTTTGGGGTCCCTCGCCCCCACCCCATACTTTTTATTTTTATTTTTTTAATATATGACTACCAACTACCCAATTTTTTTTAATACAAAGGACAAAATAAAAGAAATATTTTCATTTTAGAATTTATTGATAAATTAAAACAAAATCCAAACGTAACAAAATAAAAAACATTAAGTAAATAGGAAAAATATATCTGAGATCCAAACCAAAACACTTTGGCTCGTAATCAAATAACTTAAAAGTGACTCCAGGTAAAAATAAAGAAAATAAAATACAATCATTTTAGACAAAGAAATAAAAACAAAACCAAAAATAACCAGTTTTGCTAATATTAAAGTAAGAGTTTTCAAAACTGCAAAAATATAAGGTACTAAAGGTACAACAGAAAAAAGTTATAACAGTAAAAAAACTAGGTAGTAAGGATATAAAATATGAACATATAGGAAACAAACAAAAATCACAAATACAAACTCTTTTTTCTAATTTTAATATCGGCAAATTCCCTTATCGCATCATCGTAATTTAAATTACCAGTAAAATCACTTTCAATTGAAAGTATTCCCAAAAATTGCAATCTTTTTTCTATCATAACAGTTCTATATTTATTTTTATTATTGTTAATTTGGAAAAGGAACGCTCCGCTTCGCAACTAGTTACGGGTAGCGTTAAAAATATCTTTAGGGCGGTGTATAAATTGGGAAATACATCTATCATTTCCTTACTATAGATGATGTTTAACATTGTTGAGCAACTCGTGCTTGCTTCAGGGTTAGATATTTTTAAATATTGTTTGAACTGCAAGGCTTCGCTAATGAGTTCTTCTTCAAGATCTTCGTTGTAATATTCTATGAGTTTTTTAAAGCTCTCCGCATTAATATCGTCTTTTGAGATATCCCCTATATCAAATAAACATTTAAATTTAACTGTTATATCTTGATAGACAGAAGTTCGGCGATGTAAGTCGTTTATAAAAAAATCCAACAGCTTGTTGATAATCTCAAATCTAAATTTTACTTTTCCAATAAACATAGGCATCTCAGTTTCCTTATTAGCCAGCAATATTTTTCTTTTGCGTTTACTGGATTCAGCAAATTCTTTTTCAATATCTTCGCTTAGTTCTTTAACATTTGCTTCCAATTTATCGGTTTCTGATTCAGATTTTTTTCTGATGTCTTGTAAAAATTGATTTAAAAAATCCAATAAATGGTATCCTTCTTGTATATCCAAACCAGGCGACCCTTCGATGGCACGCGACCAACATACGATATGAAGTTTTTGTATGTAATTAACTTTTAATAGTGTGTCGTGAATAGTTTCCTGGTTCTTAATTTATGATAATTATTACTGGGGGGTTAGATTTTAATTAATTTAATAACAACAGATTTTTTATTTAATTTGGAATTCGGAGTATATTCTTGAAATGAAATGTAATGGGGCTCCTGCGGGGCTCCCAGGCTACATGGGGCCCTACGCTGCAGCGTACTTAGCGTACCGGTAAATCCGCCACTGGGAATCAGATAATTAGCCTGATTCGTTTTAAATGGTGAACCCTGTATATATATTTTACAATATTTCGGCTCAAGTCAAGTCCACAACTGTAGCAACACTCATAATAATATAAATGCTGCACTTCAGACCAGCTTAACTGATATGGACGAACTTTTTACAACTCTGCTACACTTCAACAATAAAAAGGTCTGGTTCTATTTTTATTTGACGCCCGCCGAATTATTATAGTTTTCTAGGTTATATCTTGCAGCGTTCCGTGTTAATGGACATTGACATTTCCAGCGCGGCTTAACCTTTGATAATTATTTTAGTGTTCACAATTTTATTAAAGAATGCTGAAACATCTTCATCATCGAACGATGAGATTTTGACAATGACAATTAACCTTTGCTACTGCATGCAATTCGCACACTCTTTTGATATGCGCAAACTTTAAGCACACATTGTAGCGCACACCTTTTATCTTCAAATGGGTACTTACTCTTTTAGGACCTTATCTCTTGAAGGCGGCTACTAAAATCCTCAACGGGATTCGCAGTACCAGTGTGTTATACCAAATGCATCCAAATTGTTGTTAAATTGAAGTAGTTTATATTCTTCTTTTAAAGGGAGCAATATATTGTTAAAAGGGAGCAGTATTTAATCGCAAATTAAATGAGTTTCTAATTTGTAGCAGTAAAACCACAAAGTCACTATCAATTTCACTTATTTATTATAATATCAAATTTCTATCGGAGCCACCAACAATAAAATTTAAATTCACAAACAAATCTTTTCGCTTAATTCTTAAATAACATATAATTCCGACGTCGACACTGACTTTTAGAAATGCGTTTACTTTACGCTTTATAGCCATAGTTATCATTGGCGTCCTGATATCAAATTTTTTTTGAGTGTGGTTTAGTGGGTTTAGGACAGAAAAACAATTCCTTTTATTATGAAATTGCCGACGTTTCGACCTATATTGGGTCTTTTTCAAGGCTAAAAACAAACATACATTTCCAGTTAATCCTTAAGGAAGAACACTGTTATGGTAAAAATATGTTGACAATCAAAAAAAAAAGACTATATAAATTTATACCCATTTTAGGGCATTCACAATACATTAATAACAGCAATTACTAGAGAAAACGAGAACAAAACATATTTATCAAAATATATGAAGTAAAAATAAAATTTGTAAATAAAATTGACACGCAAGACCACTATTCCATTAAAACAAACATTGTGTATAGCAAGTAAATTAGCACCCCACATGACAGGTTAAGTTTTCACTTTAAAAAACAAAATTATTAAATACTAATTTGGAGAATAAAAGAACTTACCTATTCAAAAAAAAAAAAATTAGAATTATTGTCATTATAAATATAATTCATCTCCATAACAACACAGGGACATAATATTTTATTAAATAAAATATACATCAAACGGTATCAATACCACAACGAGAACTGATAGAACAGCAATTTTAGCGAACTTAAAAAAAAAAAAAACTACTACAATAGCCATTGTTGTTCACATTGTTCCGATTTTAAATCGGAACAATGTGAACAACAATGGCTATTGTAGTAGTTTTTTTTTTTTTTAAGTTCGCTAAAATTGCTGTTCTATCAGTTCTCGTTGTGGTATTGATACCGTTTGATGTATATTTTATTTAATAAAATATTATGTCCCTGTGTTGTTATGGAGATGAATTATATTTATAATGACAATAATTCTAATTTTTTTTTTTTTGAATAGGTAAGTTCTTTTATTCTCCAAATTAGTATTTAATAATTTTGTTTTTTAAAGTGAAAACTTAACCTGTCATGTGGGGTGCTAATTTACTTGCTATACACAATGTTTGTTTTAATGGAATAGTGGTCTTGCGTGTCAATTTTATTTACAAATTTTATTTTTACTTCATATATTTTGATAAATATGTTTTGTTCTCGTTTTCTCTAGTAATTGCTGTTATTAATGTATTGTGAATGCCCTAAAATGGGTATAAATTTATATAGTCTTTTTTTTTTGATTGTCAACATATTTTTACCATAACAGTGTTCTTCCTTAAGGATTAACTGGAAATGTATGTTTGTTTTTAGCCTTGAAAAAGACCCAATATAGGTCGAAACGTCGGCAATTTCATAATAAAAGGAATTGTTTTTCTGTCCTAAACCCACTAAACCACACTCAAAAAAAATTTACGCTTTATTCAATAAAACTTTTCGCGTTACCGTGCCAGTAAAGACTTTCTACCGCCGCGACGACACTTTACTATCTCCGTGTGACTTCGAGTCAACGCACTTTCAACTTCCGAACTGAACTTTTCACCACTACACTTGGCGATTACGGCACGGCAACTTTTGACGGACGACGGCTTCGACGGTACTAACTTTGTAGGTATTTGAACATTACGACGGTTAAAAATGAACTAGCCTTTTCTCTAGCAATCCCACCTATTTATACGGGAAAATTGATCAAAACAACACATGAAAATGCTCACAGATGTTTACAAAAATGTTCCAGTTTCTGGAATCCCTTTGTCGGTACGAGAAAAACAAAATATTTCGGCTTTTTACGAAGGCAATTATCTTAATTTATTTGACAGTTACTAGAAAATAATTGCAGCTGGACCGCACATGTTCTGCAGGTGTTACTTGTTGACACCAACGCGATCCGTCCCCATTCCGCGCTCCAACCGGATAAAGCTAGTTCAAGTTAGAGTTTTGACCAATCAGAAATCGTACTAGCGTGTCATCTCTGAGGTGAAAGAGAGATTATTTAAACTTTGGCGCCTAATTTCATCATTTTCTCTTGTACGGTACCTTTTGCTCGGTCAATTAAACAGTCGGAAAAGAAAAATGAAGTGAAAAATATATTAAAATTTTACTTAATTCTAATTGAAATATTTTTGTGATTTGTGATGTGTTCTGTTAATAAACCCCCCTTATTGGATTATTTTATTGTATAAACGTGAGTTTTCCAAATATTTTTAATTCATTTAATTTTCTCGAACACTTTTGTTGATGATTAACTTATAGATTTTATTTATTTAATTTATCCGAAAATATTTAAGATATTTTAATTCTCTTTACTTTATTTTAACTCATTCTGATAGAGCTTTGAAGTCCAATTTAACTTTAAAAACTTTCAAAAAGGTTTCTTATTTTATTTTGGAATTCTTTTAGTTTTCAATATTTCCCCCAAAACTCATTTTAAATAAAATATTTTTCGTTTCTGAAAGACTTTAATAAAATTATTATTTTTTTTAATTGGAGTGATAATAAAAATAAATTCTTTATTTCTAAAACGACCAAAACTTTTCCCGAGTGTTATTCAGTTATAATAGTTTTAAAATGCCGTTCACCACATGTTGTACCCACGACGTGCGTTTCAGGTTTGCTTCACGGACACTTCACCTCAAGCGACTCACTGCTTTGGTGGGCGCTCTCCCTTAAAGTACATTTGCGGATCTATGTTTATAATATGAAATGTTTGTCTTATCTTGAGTTGACCATTGTCACCTTTTATATTAAGTATATCGAAATCTGCTCATCAGACAAATCCGATTGAAAAATTTCTTAAAATAGACTTGTTATTAATGAAAGCTTTTCTCTTAGACGAACTATTACTTGACAAAGGAGGAGAGCTTGTAATTCATGGCGTTTCTGTTAAAAACACTGGAAATTACACATGTTCGAAAGAAGGCGAAGAAAACAATTCAGAAACACAGCACTGGCATGAATTAGAGATGATTACATTTCCAATTTACGACATCAATATGAATATCTTCTACAAATTTAATGATTCCTGTAGTCTTAAAACAGGCGATGTTCTTTATACATACTTACCGAAAATTCTTGGTCCGCTGCTCTGTTCCAACGATAATGACTTGTGTACAGTGGACCTTGAAAGACCTAGATGCTTAACTCGGGTAAGTATTAATAAACAGAAGAACCTGTATTATAGTAGATGAGGAAAGGACTAATAAACACTCGACTAATTGAGAAATAGATTCTTTTTAAGCCCTTATTGGACTTATCTTATAAAGATACGAGTGTCACGTTAGGGGGCTTGTGTGATGCGACCTTACAGACTCCTAGGAAGTATTCTAATCCTTTTAGAAACCGGTCAGGTCGGAACTTAGATGCATCAATCAATGCTAGGAACATATTTCGTTAAAGGCGTTCTGTCAGAAGAATAGGTCCACGACAATTATTATTTCGTGGTTAATATAATTTTTATTTTTAGGCAGACGATAACTTCTTTAACATTACCATAAAGACAAAAATAAGTTCAGATTTCGTTACTACAATACACGACAAATGTGATATCAATTGTAAACTTAGAGTTTATGAGAATCTGGTAAACGTCATATATAAGAATACAGTAATTCTTGAACATGTACCTGGTAAATAATTTGAAATTCATTAAATACTAACGACAGATATCCATACATTACAGTTTTGTTGTTGGGCAGAGTCATAAAAGTATTTAATTTATTTTCTAGTTTATTCCAAGCTTGAACCAACTCATACCATCGAGTTTTTACCAAACATAGACGGTAAAGAAGGAAGTCCAGTTAGTGTTAAGCCTCCAAAAATAATGGTATTTTGTCCCGCCGGTTTTGGTTTGGAAAGTAAAAGGCAGAGTGTGTGTGGTAAGCGTATATGTATTAGTACTATATGGCGCCTTGCCCATTTAACCAATGTAAATATAGTGAAGCCGAGGTTCCTTGTTCCGTCAGGGTCATTTTGCGCAGTGCGCATGCGCGAGAAAACATAAATGGACGTTCGTTTTAACGGGAAAAAAATGAGGTTTATCACATTTGACTTTGACAACTGGGCAGAAATTTGTAAACAAACATTAAAGTTTAGATTTTGCATATTATTCCAATAGAGAAAAGAAAAAGTACGCAGGTAAATATATTAATAAAACTTTTATTAGATATTTTACAATTATTTTTAGAGTTCGACAGGTAAAATAGTAGGTTTTTGTAGGATTCTTTGAAGTACATGCAATTTTCGGTAAAAATAGGTAGGTACCCAATTATATCAACAGCAGCAAAGGAAACTATAATGTTTAGGAAATGAACTACCTAGTTATTATTCCCTCACGAAATTAACGTAAGTAAGTTGAAAGAAAGAAACATGCGGTCTGCATGGGACATACCTGTAGAACGTTTAATCTTAGTTCAAGTTTTTACGTCTGTTTAAAATAATGTAGACAAAAGCCGTTAATAATAACAAATCAACTCGATGAAACGAGGTGTCAACCAAATAAACATTTGCTAAAGATTTCGAGGTTATGTCGAGCAAAAATGAGACGTTGTAATGTTGTCACCCTCCAGTTATATAAAATTGTTTTTTGACGCGTTTTAGTTTAGAAATGGAAACAAATAATATGAAAACAGTTGGAAGTACGGACTTAATTAATGCTTATTTTGCAATTTTTTAGCAAGATTTTTGGTAATTTTATCATTGCTCTAATTTTCTAAGACTCACTCTTCTGCCCTGTTCTAAAGAAATAAAAGTATATTTGGCAATACCCTTACGGCGCATTTAACCAATGTAAACGTAGTGAAGCCGAGGTTCCTTGTTTCGTCAGGGTCATTTCGCGCAGTGCGCATGCACGAGAAAAAATAGACGTTTGTTTTAACGGGAAAAAAATGAGGTTATATCACATTTGACTTTGACAAATGGACAGAAATTTGTAAACAAACAATAAAAAGTTATTGAATTGTTTAAGATTTTGTATATTATTTCGATTGAGAAAAGAAAAAGAGCGCAGGTAAATATATTAATAAAACTTTTATTAGATATTTTACAATGATTTTTAGAATAATAGGTTTTTGTAGGATTCTTTGAAGTACATGCAATTTTCGGTAAAAATAGGTAGGTACCTAATTATATCAACAGCAGCAAAGGAAATTATAATTTTTAGGAAATGGACTACCTAGTTATTGTTCCCTCACGAAATTAACGTAGGTACGTAAGTTAAAAGAAAGAAACATCCGGTCTGGGTACATACCTACCTGTAGAACGATAAATCTTTGTTCAAGTTTTTACGCCTGTTTAAGATAATGTAAAATATTTTGTTTTGCCTCGGCATCGTCACGAAATGATCACACTTCTCACGCACAATCAAAATTTGCAGAAAAGTAAAGATAAACAGTACACAAAAGCCGTTAATAATAACAAATTAACTCAATGAAACGAACTGTCAACCAAATTAACATTTGCTAAAGATTTCGAGGTTATGTCGAGCAGAAATGAGACGTTGTCACGTTGTTACCCTCCAGTTATATGAAATTGTTATTTGACGCGTTTTAGCTTAGAAATGGAAACAAGTAATTTAAAAATACTTGGAAGTACGGACTTAATGCTTATTTTGCAATTTTTTAGCAAGATTTTTAGTCATTTTATCATTGCTCTAATTTTCTAAAGCTTACTCTTCTGTCCTGTTTTAAAGAAATAAAAGTATATTTGGCAATACCCTTACGGCACATGCGCACAAGTCGAAATGACCCTGAATATTTTATCTCTGTTGTTGCTTCAAGATATTCAGGGTAATAGCTATATAGTACCAATACTTACATATATGGTGGTAAGTATCAGTGAAACATTTAGAGACTTTTAATGCCCCATATTTTATTCGCCAATTCTTAACTACTTCTTTTTGTTTAGTTGCATGTCCTTCCCATACGTTCAGTAATGACGAAGAAGCTTACTGCAAAACTTGCCCTGGAGGACAGTATCAACCCGAAGCTGGCTCCAAATCGTGCATTCAATGCAATTCACCAGTTGATAACGAAATGTGTCTTCGAATGCTTGTAAGATAATATTTATTTAATTTTTGGACATAAGGCGTATGTTCATATTTCTTGAAAATATCGAAAACGCTTAGCAAGTAGGTAGGTAGGTCCTTTAATTAATAATATGCGACTTTTTGTTTCTAGTATACCGACACTAAGCTCTTTAAAATATACGTTGGAGTTGCCTTTGGATTTGTAGTGCTTATGGTGATTATAATAATTGTCTGGACCAGTGGATACAAAGATAATTCTCAGACGAAAGACTCCTATTTTGAGGGTTCCCTTAGGCACAGGGCAATAAAACGAAAAGATCCCGATATCGAGACAGGAGTAAGAGAACCCTTACTAGGGCGGTCGCCGAAAAGACGGACACCTCCACAACTTCCACCAGTAGATTTTTAAAATCTACAATTGACAACAATTTTAAGTATATTTTATATATTTTTTAATAAAGTTTTTGTTAAGTCTAAAGAGTGATTTATCCATTTGAGGATTACAAAGTTAGCAATACATATATTTTGGCTTCCTCTTTGCATATACATGGTAGTAGTAAATAATAGTAGTAGTAAATAATCTTTATTTATATAATCCAGAGAAATACCATTTCTATAGATTCAGCCTTTGAATACAATATAAACAATGTAAACAGAAATATACATTACCTATGCAACAAAATAAAACATTTGAGAAATAATATCAGTAGGTACCAAAACTCTTAAAAAATAAAAAAAGTTTCGTAACAAGTCTATTACGATCACAAATCACCGAAATAAATTTAGATACGTAAGCTGGGCGTTCCCGCCAAACATTATTATTATTTTGTTTGGATCGCATTTCGTAGATGGCGCCGGTAGTGGGATCGCCCAATTTGGTTTAGTTAAGTTCGTATAGAGGGCACCACGTATATTTGCGATCGAGATTTCGTTGTTGTCAAAAATTTGAAGTGTATTGTCAATTTTCTATTCTCGATTTTCTTTTAAGTTGTGTTAAATTTTTATGCCGTTTGTGATCGTTAGGTCTCTGTGTGTACTATTAGCGTGTTTTTTGATAGTTCTTTTGACTTTTTGTTTAGTTTTAGTGTGTTTTCGGTTTGTTTAGTTAAAGTTCGCGTATTTATTTCCGTTATGGAAGACTACGCACCTCCGTTAAAACCTAAAAAATGATGTGTCTAAAATCACCGAAATAAATTTAGATACGCAACTGGACTCTTAGAGCTGTCAAAAACTAATTGGCGCTGATGTCCTAGTATTTACGATCCGAAACACGCGAGAAAGAAATAAATTTGTTTGGCAACTATGGGTAAAAATAAAGAAAACTGTTTTACCAACTTTTGATAAAATCTGTTTTATCGGTAGATATTGGTGCCGCTTTAAAATTTCAAATATTCCTTGATTTAAATATTCATTTTTTTCTGCTTTTATTTTTAGTTCAGGGATACACGTTTGTAACTCTTGTTTTTAAGTTTGGAGTAAATACCTTGTTGGTAAAGTAACAAATAACGTATAAAGTCTGTGCGTTTTAAGAAGTCCGCTAAGCCATAATACCTCTTGAGCATTATGTCGGTGGCTCTCAAACAATAAATTATATTGAAGGTAATTTTGGATGTTGATGAATTACATTTTCTAAATAAAATAATTTAAAGTAAATAAAAAATTAGTTTAGGTAAAGAAAAATAATAATTTTTTAGCTTTTGTAGTATTCAGACAAATTAGTTTTATGAAATTTCACCCATGCTTTCAGACTCATCAGACTCAACATCATCGTCATCATCATCATCATTCGTAATAATTAACGGTCTTACTTCGTCTATAACCTGTTCTGTCTCATATAAGATTCAAAAATAATTTTTTCTGTGTGTTCAATGCATTTCCGCCATTCTTCTTTGCCCGCTTGGCTAAGCGCCTCCTCCCATAACTTTATAACGCTAGGTTTACCGATATTTTTACAGACATGTTTGTCATAATAGTTCTTGCTAATACCCCATACCAATTCAATTGCGTTGTAATGACAATGGTAGGGCGGCAATCTCAAAACTTGATGTCCATATTTGAGGGCTAATTCGTCAACAACATACTTTTTTTTAAATGACTGCTCTTTACACTTGCTTAAAAGTTCACTTTTTAAATACAGGGTCGTTGGTATGTATGGAAACGGTCGATTATTTCTTAAAGTAAAACAGTCAGTAAAAAATATTTTAGATAAAAGTTTTAGGGTTTTTTAAGGTGTATTAAAATTTAAAAAAAATAAGTATACAGGTTGAGTCAGAAAACCGTAGAGGAACAAAGTTACTTTTTTTTAAACGAACACCCTATATCTTAGAATATTTTTGGATTTTACATGAAATAACAATTATTTTTTAATACATGCATTATAAGTCTAAACTTAATAGTTTCCGAGATATTGACTTTTGAAAAATGAAATTTTTGAACTTTGACAGCTTCTAGCTTTCTAACGGTACGTCTTAGAGTAAAACGGCTTACATATGTCCCTATCTTACTTTTTTATTGTCTTCCCAAAACCATCAACTTCCGGTTAAACCGGAAGTACTGTATTTCCGGCTTTTGAGTTACATCCGGTTTAACCGGAAGTTGAGACTTCTAGGAAGATAATAAGAAACTAAGATAGGGACATGTAAACCGTTTTACTCTAAGACGTACCATTAGAAAGCTAGAAGCTGTCAAAGTTAAAAAATTTCATTTTTCAAACGTCGATATCTCGGAAACTATTAGGTTTAGACTTATAATGCACTTATTAAAAAATAATTGTTATTTTATGTTAAATCCAAAAAAATTCGAAGATATAGGGTATTCCATTTAAAAAAAGGTAGCTTTGCTTCCCTACGGTTTTCTGACTCATCCTGTATACTTATCTTTTTATAATTCTAATACACCTTAAAAAACCCTAAAACTTTTATCTAAAATATTTTTTGCTAACTGTTATACTTTAAGAAATAATCGACCGTTTCCATACATACCAACGACCCTGTATAAATTTTCATGGTTTATGTTTTTCTTTGACAACCACTCTTTTATTTCTTCCTTTTTCCAGCTGCTTGTAGGGAATTTCTCTTCGAGTCTGGTATGGTAAGAGGTTTTTCCTCGAACCAATGCTCAAAAATTTCAGCATCCATATTGCCGTGATAATCATCAGTTTTTTTTGTTGATGAAAATATTAAACTGGCATTTAAAACAAAACCTTCTTCATTACCAGCATGTAATATAATATACCTTTTTCCATTACTTGCACGGGTACTTGAATAACAATGCTTTGAGTCATCCTGCCAAGACGTTTTTGTTGAAGTTTCGTTTGCAAATACCCATGTTTCGTCAAGAAAAACAACTTGTCTTGACAATTCCGATTTTTTGTTGTTTAAATAATCCCTTAAAAATTGCCATCTTTTCGAAACAACATTGGACAGCTCGCAAAGCAGTTTTCTGTTGTTCGTTTTTTTTTATATTTGAAACCCATATGTTTTAAGATGATGGACAAACTGTTAGTTCCAATATCGCAAAGTTTTTTCTGCTTTATCTTTTCAAGAATAGCTTTGAGGGTAACATATTCCTTAGCTTTATACATATCATAAACAATATTCCTAATATAGAGTTTTATCCCTTGGGATAAATCCAAGGTTTTTGAATGGAGTCGAACCCTTTTATATGGTCTTTCCAAATCCTCTTCACTCTTTTTTCGAAGTCTTCTTAAGGTCTTCTCTGAAATGCCGCAAGCATCAGACGTTCGTTTTTGCACTGCCAAAACAGACTCTAACGGGCCCGAGTTATCTTTCTCTAAAGTAAAATAACGTTCCACTTGTAATACCAAACGGCGTTCACCTGGAGATATATGCCTTCTAGGCGATGTGCCACCTTGCTGAACATTTTCCATAACTTTGCTTAATAACTGATTTTAATTCACACACAATGAGAAACAAACTAAAAGTGAAAAGCACAACTACTTATTTAAAATAAAGTAGAACATACCATCCCGCACTTCAGCAAATTTTAATTATTTCTTGGAAAATAGTAATTATTATGAAGATTTAATTATAATAATCCCAAAATAATGTCATTATCGGAAAAGTATATACCTGACAAAATCTTTAACATATTTAACCATCCCGCACTTGAGCAAATTTTAATTGGTTCTTGGAAAACATCGATTATTATATAGATTTAACTATATATAATAATAGCAAAATAATTTAATTATCTATTTAATTATTATTTATGCTCAACGCGTAATTCTAAGATAATTTTGTTTTGAAACCTTTGATTTCGCCCAGTAATAGAATACAGTAAACCAGTGGGATGTTCGGTGTGATCAAGTATAGCGAAGGTGCGAAGATATTGTAACTTTAACCGACTTACTGTTTTAAAAGCGATAACATCCCTTGGTGATTAATCCGATATCGAACTTCTTAAAACGCACACACTTTATCTAAGAACTCCAATAGAAAGCAGCAAAAAAGGAATTATTTAAACGAAGCAATACCTATTTAAAAAAATACAGCCGACTAAAATAAAGCGAAATAGGTAATAAAACATTATTTTTATGATCAGAAACTATCGGATCTCTTTTTGGCAAGCGGTGTCGCATGCCATGTTTGTTGAAACAGTTTGGAACACAACATTTTTTAGGTTTTAACGGAGGTGCGTAGTCTTCCATAAACGGAAATAAAAACGCGAACTTTAACTAAACAAACCGAAAACACACCAAAACTAAACAAAAAGTCAAAACAACTATCAAAAAACACGCTAATAATACACACAGAGATCGAACGATCACAAACGGCATTAAAATCCAACACAACTTAAAAGAAAATCAAGAATAGAAAATTGACAATACACTTCAAATTTTTGACAACAACGAAATCTGGGAGGGTGCTTCTTCTCGATTGCAAAAGAACATGGTGCCCTCTATACGAGCTTACCTTAACCAAATTAGGCGATGCCACTACCGGCGCCATCTACGAAATGCGATCCAAACAAAATAATAATGTTTGGCGGGAACGCCCAGCTTACGTATCTAAATTTATTTCGGTGATTTGTGTTCCAAACTGTTTAAATAAACATGGCATGCGACACCGCTTGCCAAAAAGAGATCCGATAATTATTTATTATATTATTATTATAATGTTTTATTACCTATTTTGCTTTATTTTAGTCAGCTGTATTTTTTTTAAATAGGTATTGCTTGGTTTAAATAATTCCTTTTTTGCTGCTTTCTATTTGAGCTCTTAGATATACCTTATTTGTTACTTTACCAACAAGGTATTTACTCCAAACTTAAAAACGAGAGTTACAAATAACGTGTATCCCTGAACTAAAAATCAAAGTAGAAAAAAATGAATATTTAAACCAATAAGGAATATTTTAAATTTTAAAGCGGCACCAATATCTGCCGATAAAACAGATTTCATCAAAAGTTGGCATAACAGTTTTCTTTATATTTACCCTATGGAGGGCTTTAAAGCCCTCCATAATTTACCCATAGTTGCCAAACAGATTTCTTTCTTGCTCGCGTGTTTCGGATCGCAAATACTAGGACATCAGCGCCAATTAGTTTTTGACAGTTCTAAGAGTCCAGTTGCCTTTCTAAATTAATTTCGGTAATTTGTGATTACGATACACAAAACGGTATCGAAACAGCTTTGTTATGAAATCAAAATAGAAATAGGTATAAATATCGGACATTTATGCCGTCTGACGGTATAGTATTTTTCAGCTTAGAAGGAAGTTAGTTGAGGTTAGAATTTCACGACACGTGTCACTTTCTAGTTACTAAAAGATTATCAAAATAATCGAATGTTAAAAACAGAATCGATTTCGGGAGTATTTTATTTATTTCGTTTGTTGATTGTCAGCAAGTCACCAAACTGTCACATTGATTGTTTCCATGTGGTCGCATTCCGCAATTTTCGAGGCATTTTCTCAAATTATTTTTGGTAGTTTTTTGAGACAGTTTCTTTGTGTGATAATATAGTAAAAATTCGAAAATTATGGATCACGATTACTGTTCCCAGTACCTCTGGTAGAAGAAATGAAGTAAACATAATCTTAAAATCAGAAAAACTACAAGAACAATTTTATTATCTACAATTAACGGCCAACGCAGCATGTTAAATATTAAATCCGATCCTGAATCAACATAATACATAGGTGTATGTACCTAAAAAAAAATAGAAAGTGACACATGCCATAACAGTCTAACCTCAACTAACTTTTATCTAAGCTGAAAAATACTATATCAACGAAATGTAAAAAAAATATAAGCCGAAGTCACAGGATGGCATATTTTCAAGTTCTGCAATGGTTTCTAGGGATAACAACAAAACTCGTTTGAAATAAAAAGAAATTTAACCAACTGGAATAATTATACGTAGGATATTTCCCAATGTCGATTCAGTGTGAATCAGGCGTAATGAAGGACAAATAGACTATTTTATTAAAAACACGGTTATTGTATCCATATTCGGTACCGCTGGAAACGAAAGTGACAGGTCACATAACCTCACTAACTTTACTTGACAATTAAAAGACAACAAGCAAGACAATTCAAAACAAACTTGTTTTGTTTGCAAGTTTTAGCTGTTTTTATGTGTATTTATATGCCTTCAATTCGTTTTTAATATTTTGCGTAATTAGTGTAAAGAATAAAGCAATTGCCCAACAATGGCGCACTACAAAGGCGCTGCAAGTGAGGCTGGCAGAGCAATGCAATTGATGAAGAAAAGGGAAAAGGAAATGCAGGATTTGGAAATTCGTAAAAAGAAAATTGAGGAAGACTTGAGGATTAACAATATTGAGAATAAGTTCGCTACCCATTATGATGCAGTTGAACAGCAACTTAAGGTATAGTGAATTCCATTTACCGAACTTGAAATAAAACAATATCTGTGTATTCTAGAGTTCTACTATTGGTTTGGTTACTCTGGATGAG
Source organism: Polydrusus tereticollis (assembly GCA_963920685.1). Taxonomy (NCBI): domain Eukaryota; kingdom Metazoa; phylum Arthropoda; class Insecta; order Coleoptera; family Curculionidae; genus Polydrusus; species Polydrusus tereticollis. The sequence continues at coordinate 37,791,209 of OY987326.1, read as the reverse complement.
ATGAAAGCCAAACAAGAAAATATAGTTAAAGAAAGAGAAAAAAAGCTTGCTCAGAAACAGGCTGAAAAGGAGAGAGAAAGGCAAAGACAAATGGAAGCAAAACAGGCCGAAAAGAATAAACAAAAAAAGCAGGTCTGTAGGAAACGTAAAAATTTAAGTACTTCTAACTAGTTCATTAAATTAGAAATGAATCTTATAAAATTGTGTCATAACAAATGCACCTTCTGGTATAGAAAGTACCTAAAAGGATACTAGCTTTTATTTTAGATTCAAGCACTGTCTTTTGCACTAGATGAAGATGAAAATGAAGAGGATAGTGATGAGGAAAAAGATGTACAGTCTTTTAAACGATCAAGTGAGGAAGTAGCAATAACAAATTTAAAGAAAATTAAAAAGGACCCTGGTGCCAATACAAGTTTTCTGCCAGATAGAGAAAGAGAAGAGGAGGAAAATAGATTAAGGTAAAAAAGTCATAAAAATTTGTAAATAAGCTAGAGGGAAGTTGTTCCTCTGAGTAATTTAATTTCTAAATGAAGTGTGACACAAAAGGCATTTTTAGGGAGGAACTAAGGCAGCAGTGGGCAGAACAACAACAGAAACTAAAAGAAGAAGAAATTGATATTACCTTCAGTTATTGGGATGGGTCAGGTCATAGAAGAACTGTTAGAGTTAAAAAAGGTAATTGATATTCTCGAGCAAGTATTAAAATTAAAATGAAAGGGTAGGTATAGGGAAAAAATCAAAAAATGAAAAATGTGTTTTCCCACCCTTTTTTTCTACATTGTAATAATTATGGTTGGCTGTGGTAAATTATAAGGTATATTCAGTTTCAAGCTTTTAATGGTTTTAAAAGGAAAAAACTTGGTCTAGCTATTTATAATTATTGCTGCTGTGAAATTTTGCTTCATATGTATGCTTCAATTATTTCCATCCTTTGTAATTTCAATTTATTGATAAATATGATTTTGGTTTGTAGGAAACTCTGTATATCAGTTTTTACAGAAAGTTCTGGAATTATTAAGAAGAGAATTTTCAGAATTAAAAACTGTAATGGCTGACCAATTAATGTATGTAAAAGAAGACCTCATTTTACCGCACCATTACACATTCTATGATTTTATAGTGACGAAGGTAATAAATATTATTATTATATACAGGGTGTTTCATTAATATTGTAAAAAAATTCAGGTTGAGTTTACCTGCTTAAAAATATGGGAAAAAGTTCATATAAACCAATGTCTGAAAATGCTTCCTTCTGCATTTTCTAAATAATGTTGATATTTGAACTAAAATTGGTATTTAGGGGTTTAATGAAATACGAAATTCGAATTTGATGTTAGTATGGCTCCCACTTGTAGAAGGCGCCACCTATATGTCTTTAATCTTTTGAGAAGTCCTAACTTTTTTTTACTTGTATTACATTTTAAGAAAAAAAATAAATTTCTCTATCATTTATATGTGATAAAGGCATACTTGGTAGAAGTCGCTACGGGACGTTTTCGAGAAAAAGAATAATAAATGTCATTTATTGCATATTGATATGCCCATATATATCAGAGTTTGATAAAATTGCATTTATCTCCTAAACAAAGCCTAAATAAAAAAATTATCAAAAGCTACTTCATACTAACCATTAAACTGCCTACATAACAGTCTTATCAAAAGAGAAAACGGCAGTGGCGTACATAATTTTTATTCCGCTTAACAATTGTAGCTTCCTGTATCTCCGAAATTAAGCATTTCTGGACATAGACTTATAGGAAAACTTGTCGCAATATTAATAAATATAAACTTTTATGATTAGTAATTAAATATAAATTTCGATCGTAAAGGAGCAAACTAAACTAATATAAAATATATTTTTGTAGGCTCGAGGAAAAAGTGGGCCACTTTTTCAATTTGATGTACATGACGATATAAGACTGGTTAGTGATGCGTCTATAGAAAAAGAGGACAGCCACGCTGGAAAAGTTCTAATGAGAAGTTGGTATGAACGGAACAAACACATTTTCCCTGCCAGTCGCTGGGAACCATATGATCCCACAAAAAGTTATGATAAATATACAGTGTCCGATAAAAACAAAAAACAATAGGAAATTAGTTTGCTTTACAGAGTAACATTTTCGACATTTTGTTATTTGTTTTGTAAGTATGTACTAATATGCAACTACTAGAAATAAACTTAAAATAAAACTAAAATATTTATTAAACTCTATTTTGGCTTATAATCTACAAGCAGCAGTAACTTACACATAATCTTATTTAAATCAAGATACCTTGATCTTCACTGGCAAACCTCTTACTACGCATGCGGCCTTTGCAAAAAAGTACTCTGAAGTTTTTTTCGAGTGGCACAAGGCTCTCAAAAGCTCTGGATTATTTAACTTAGAATCAACGGTTTTGTGAGAAGCAAGAAATTTACCTAAAGCAAAAGAAAATGAATTAATATTCGTGGTATTTAAAAATTGACCCTGTAGAGTGATTTTACTTAGATCAGGTTATCAGACCCTTACTTATTTAGTTCTGGTTACTCATTGGTTTTTATTGTACAATATTTCATACGCCACAAAAGAGAATACAAAATATAAAACTAACTACGTCGTAACCATAGACAAAACAAGCCCGACATGTCATGTTCGTCGTCACTTTTAAAAACATCGGTCAGGCATGTCAATTTTGTTTTCAAAGGGGAAACCTTTTGCCAACATTTTTTAACCTGTATAGCGGGGATGGGCTACAAACAGCCCTAACGGCATAGATGGGATCATTGGACAAGTGATAGGTACCTCAATTTCAAGGTTGAACTTTTAAATAATCAGTCAGTCCAAAAAAGGGGAAAATGTTATGATTTAAATTACAGACACACTACCCACTACACAAATGTAGAAAATCAGTGACAAATGGCAAAAGAGGCTTGTGAGACACAATCAGAAAGCCCTCTTAGGAGGTTAGAGGTATTATAGACAATGACGTCAGTGTGATGGATCCATGAAACCTGATGCACTCCAAGGAACTTAACACTGTCAGGGTGTCCACTTGCAGGAAGCTGACTCATCGAGAAAATCATGTTCACATTAACAAATTCCCTATGGAAAATGTTAGTCATCTCAGTGGTAAAAGCAGTTTTTGTTCAGGTAAAACTATCGAATTATTACAGCGTGTTAGAGGTTAAAAAACGTCAATTTGCAGATGATAAACCCTTAAAAACAAAATTTCAAAGGTATGGAAAACATAACAGCGCCTTAGAATTTAAAAATGCTGAAAAATACAGCTTGCTTGTCTGTTCGCTTTATTTCAACAAACGCAGTATAATTAAAAATTAAATAAGTTTTTTAGATTCTTAAACCCACAACTTTTTTCTAGTTCATTTAAAATTTCGATTGTTACACCACCTTGTTATGCTTACCAGACTTAAGTCCTTGTTTCCACCGCTGTTTAAGCACCGTGGCCCAAGGTACCGGAGCATTTGAAGGAACCCAGTTGCTTAAAAATTCTGTTGTAAGTAAATCAGTAGCTATATCTGTCACTTCCCATAACATCCCAAGAACGCATGGACTAAAGTTTAAAAAAATGACATCCCGTTTAAAACCTATTTCAAATTTATGCAAATATTACTTACCAGCGAGATATTAAGTACATGTGGTAGGACCCATACATTTCAACTTGGGGACTCAATTGAGTTATCTGGGTACTAGCACAACCAAACAACAAAACCACAGCTTTAACGTGGGTTTTTTGAAGAACGTCTGTTCCCATAATGTGACCACCATTTCCGTGGCCATTGTATCTGCAGTAAAAAATAAATTCATCTGTATAATTATTAAGTTTGTTAGGGTATATGCGAAGGTGGGCATGAAGAAGCATTTTTTTAATACCATAATATCCACTGTATGATTCTGTTTATAAAATATAAAAAGTACTGTAACGCATATTTTGGATAATCACTTAATAAACTTAACAAATAAAAAGTAATTTTGCGCAGTGTGAAATAACTGTCGCTATATGGGTGATTCAATAGTGTCTAAAGCAGTTATAATCGAAAACATTCCAAACCTTAAATTCCAATTATTGAAAATAACTGGTAACTGTTTAAAATAGCAGTTAATCTAAAATATCAGTCACCATAATTTACAATTATGCACACCGTACGCGCTCACGTCGGAGTTATAGTTGGGGTCAAGCAAATATTTGACGCGTGACACTTCCATATTGTCATGGGTGTCAAATACGGCAGGCCACTCATATATAAAAGTTACTAATGGCTAATTTATATTATAATAATTACCACCCACTCGAAGTATTTGTATCTTTATCCTTTTATATGACTAAAAAGAGATATACATAAACCGAGTGTAAACTACTATGAATAATTAAGAAAAGTCCTTTTTCAAAATTAGACTATATTGTTACACAAAAATATGAAATAATCCAAAAATGCAAGTTTAGCGAAAGAAAGCGTCGACATCAATGTTTTCTCTGCCCAAGTCCTTATATCATCGTTCGGTCGGGCGGGCGATGTGAGTCAGCACGCCGCAAATGAAAAAGCTCTCGTATACAGGGCAAAAGTTGCTTACACGAGTTACCTTCTCGTCGATTTGGTCAAATCATATGGGCTGCAGATCCGCATTTTATTTATTAATTTAATCGTTATACACTACTAATCGTTATAAGATTGCTTTATCCTGAATCCCACCATTACAATGCACAGAATTTATCAAAACAAATTTATTTATATTATAATTCATATTCTTAGACCAATTTCCCAGCAATCATTTTCTGCAAAGGTTTATAAACAACAATATTCGTCAGTCCGGCCCTGACTAAGTATCAGCTGTAATAAAGTTGGTGAAATCGAAATAACCTAGTATTGGACAAATATGACAAGATGGAAGTGTCACGCGTCAAATATTTGCTTGACTCCAACTATAACAATAACTTCGCCCACTTGCACATAGTCAATAGGTTTGGTTAAAACTAAGAGTTTATACTACGATCCCAAAATAATTGGCAAAACTGTTCTTATCGCCATTGACGGTGTGCGGAGAAAATAATTAACATCGATTCACACACTTTTAACTGAAATAAAACCATTCAAAACCGCTTGGGAAGATTGTGCATTAATAAGTTGTTACATGTTGCCAAGTTTTAAAATATTTCATTTAAATTAATTTTCATAAAATGTACCAAAATCAGCATGTCATTAAGGGCCTTTACACCCTACGGTACTTGGTCTACTCAATTTGGCAACGCAGGTAAGAAAAACCCATGTCTAAACGCACTCGCACGCTTTCTTACCGCCTCTAACCAATGATCAGTGTCGTAGACAAGTTTCAATCAAGAGGATATTAGCAATTCAGCTTTATTATTTTGGTGGTTATTCAAAACAGCAAATATTATAATGCAGGCGAGTTCTTCAAGTGATAGTAACCAACAAGTTACAAAACGACGTCATTTAAAACCTGGGGAGCGTACAATTGTAAAAAATGTGTATGAGGGAATTCTAACTACACACAGTGGAATATCATTCACTGATGCAGCAGAACTTTGTGCCACATTGACTAAGACATCTTACCGTATTGTTTATAGAACTATCAAGGACAATAGGAATACTAAAGTGCCCGATCAGAAGGAAACAAGAGGACGGAAAAAGATTTTTATTGATCAGCAAACAAAGTTAGCCATTCGCCGGAAAGTGCAAGTAACGCCTTTATCAATGGGCTGTCCACTGGATTGAAAGCTCCTTCAGGAAAAGGTCGTCGGTTAATTATAACCCACATCGGGAGTGATTCTGGTTTTCTTGAAGGTGAGTTAAACGTGTTTGAATCTCGTAAAACCGGTGATTATCATGAGGATATAAACTCGGGAGTGTTTAAAGATTGGTTTAAATACATCTTACCGCGTATTGAATGTGGGTCGGTAATCGTGATGGATAATGCACCCTACCACAGCCGTCGGGTGGAAGCTTTGCCAACTTCTGCGTGGCGAAAAGGAAATATTGTTGACTAGCTCGAAGAAAAAAATATTGCATTTGGCGAAAAGATTCTAAAAGTGCAGTTGCTCGATCTTGCAAGACTTCACATAAAAAAATATACGAAATATGTAGTGGATGAAATAGTGTAGGTAGAAATAGGTAAACTGCATTTTCTTTTTATGGTTTATGGAACCCCAGTTTCACTAAGTTTGTAGTTTAAAATGAACCTATAAAAAAAAACAGCACAAGATTTACTTTTAAACGCCGAAAAGTTTTAACATATTTCGATCGTTTGTATTACGATTGCTACAAGACAATAATTTTATGAAATGTTAGGATAAGTACATTCACATGGGTATGGGTGATTCCTTGAGTCCTCTGTGGTTCTGTCTAGCTATGAACCCTCTGTCCAACTGACTAAACTCCACAAGATATGGATTCACTATCCAAAACGACAACCAAGAAGCAAGTAGAGTTAACCATCTTCTATATATGAATGATCTTAAACTAATTGCCACTACCAAAAACCAACTGGACCAGATGCTTAAAATAGTGGAGGAATTCTCCAGTGATGTCGGAATGCAGTTTGACCTGGATAAATGTCGTACACTCACCATGATAAAGGGAAAAATACAGCAAAACCCGTTCGTTATGCGAGATGGCCAGGAGATTCAGGCAATGGGTGAAGGCGAGAACTACAAATACTTGGGGATGAAGCGGGCTCAACGTATTAGTCATGCGTCGATGAAGACAGATATAAGGGAAGAGTTTTTTAAGAGAACAAAAAGGCTCCTAAGAACGAAACTGAACAGCAAGAACTTGTTCAAGGCAATCAACACCTACGCCTGCTCAGTTTTGTCTTACTCATTCGGCATAGTAGACTGGAGCGTGACTGACATCGAAGGGCTACAGCACAAAATCAGAACTGAACTTACCAAGACACTCAAACATCACCTAAGAAGTGCAGTAGAGCGGACCACCCTACCACGACATCAAGGCGGAAGAGGACTGGCAGACATCAGAAAAATAATGGACCAACAAATAACCAACTTGAGGGAGTACTTCCGTAATAGAGCCCAAACTTCAGATCTACACCACGCTATTTGCGAAGCAGACCACTCCACTCCTCTAAGATTCAGGGATCAGAATGTCCCACAACACCACAAGACCAATGAAGAAAAGCTACAGATATGAAAGGAAAAACCTCTGCATGGACGACACCTGAACGAGGCAGCCCAGGATCACGTCGACAGTCTTGCGTCGAACTACTGGCTCATCTTTGGACGGATGTTTCCTGGAACGGAGGGATTCCTACTGGCAATCCAAGATCAGGTCATACCAACTAGAAACTACCTGAAATACATAATTAGAGACGACTCTGTATAGACAGACAAATGCAGATACGAATGTCAAACGCCGGAACGATCCGACACATCACGGGAGGATGCCAGATGTTTTCTGCAACAGAATACAAAGAGAGGCATGATGCAGTGGCCAAGATCATACACCAGGAGTTAGCGGTGAAGCTACAGCTTGTCCAAAACGAGAAGATCCCATATTTTAGATATACACCACAGACGATCTTAGAAAACAAGCACTACACTACTGGGATCGGACTATTCTCACTGATCAGACGGTGGCCCACAACAGACCGGACCTTGCTGTGGTAGACATGAGGGCCAGGAAAACGACTTTGATAGATAGATGTAGCTATAACAAATAACAACAACCTTCTAGTGAAGCATGCTGAGAAAATAGCAAAGTATCGGGACCTGCAGGAGCAAATAAGAAGACAGTGGAATATTGTTTCAACAACAGGAGTAATCCCAAATAAGCTTTTGGAAAACCTTAAGACTACTAGACGTACCTTAAGATCTCTACAAGGATATGCAGAAAGCAGTGCTACTTGCAACAAGCCCAACAGTCAAGAAGTATATAGGTAACCAGAGAAGAACCTCACGGACCCAATAACACGGAAAGGGCCCCCACAGAGCTCAATCCTTTTGATATCGGTAATATCTGGGATGAGTGAATATTCCTCCTAGAGAGAGTGCATGACAGGTCTCGCGACCTGTCAGAAAATCGGGATAATAAGATTATTTCAAATAGTTATAATATAATAAATATGTTAATATGTTACTCTTTAATAAACTTATCCATAAGTTCCCCGAAGACGTGCTTGTTAGGGGCAGTATATAGTCGATAGGTTTGGTTAAAACTAAAAGTTTAGATAATTAGGATGAGTACATTCATATGCTTCTAATTGTAAGTAGCTCTTTCATGCCTACCCTCTATTCTCCCCCAGGTACATAAAGTCTGGTTTAGCCAGACTTTTAACAAGTCCTGTCAATATTTACATAATTTAGGTTTAGGATATCGCGATGTTGTTTGCGTTAGACAGTTAATTTAAAAAAATCGCAACTGTTTTACAATTTGGTAACTTTTAAGTTTGCCTGCAATAACTTGACGACTCTGACATGTCGGCCACTAAAGGATTAGTTGAAATAAACTATTCTTGATTGAATTCTTACGAGAAAATGTCGGCATTTATTAACAGGTCATAAAATTCATCATGGGTTGGTTTATGATCATGAATTCCCTTCCAATCTGGAAGCCAGTAATTGTAAAACGCCATCATTCTAGCTTCCATGCATTCTAAATCTCGATCAGGATTTACAATGTATGCTCCTTTCTTGTAATTTCTTATTATCTGAAAGTAGTAAAAATATCATTTAATTACAGGGTTTTAGCTCGTTAAGTGAACCAGAGAAAGGCATTTGTGCATTTACAAAATCATCAGTTTGGATATTATTTTTGGATTGCTTAACTACCCTGCTCAAATTAACACACAACCAAAAATTTGCCTCAACTTTAATGGTATGTATTTTTGAAACTTGTTTATCGATTTTTTTTTTCTAATTCTACGGTTTTTTCTTAGGAATATCACCGCCTTTGTTGTTTTCGTTAAAAAAGGGACTTTGGTATCATACCGGGTGTTACAAAAATGTTGTTTTTCCTAAAATTCAAAACATCCTCTGTGGGATATAATAGCCATTGCAAGTTATTGCAATTATAGCCAAATTAAAGTCTCGTACTTTTATTTACCCTACATTTTTGAGTCACGTACCTAGGCATTATTTATTTAATTACTATAACTGGATTATTACCGAATTTTGTTTTCTTCGATATATCTTAATTGTTGAAAGAGTACTTCAAGAAAAATAAATGTTATTTACATAAATACAGGGTTCCCCATAATAGACTACCCATTTTAATATTTGAATTAAATTTTTTTTAGTTAACAAAACAAACTTTTTATTTTACTAAATTACAGCTAACTCTTTGGGATTTATGATAACTTAAATATTTGGCTAATTTAATTCTAACTTTTATAAATCACGTCTTCTAAATGACCTCCACCAACTTCAACACATTTTTCAATATTAGATAAAAAGTGGTTCATTACACGGCGTAGCAAACCTTCGTCTATTCCTTCAACTTCTTCACGAATTTTGACTTTCAGTTCCTCGATTGTACCTGGACGACTCGCAAACACTTTGGCTTTTAAATATCCCCACAGGAAAAAATCGGGTGCCGTTAAGTCGGGGGACCTCGAAGGCCAAGGCAAATCTCCGAATCGAGAAATGAGTCGGCCATTAAACATTTTTCGCAGGACCCTCATTGAATTTCTGGCGGTATGAGCTGTTGCCCCATCTTGTTGGAATAGTAGGGCATTGTTTAGTAATCCTCGTCTATTTAATTCTGGAATGAGAAATGTCTCTAGCATATTAACGTAGCGCTCGGATGTTACTGTTACAGCGCGGTTATTTTCATCCTCAAAAAAATAAGGGCCAATAATACCAAAAGATCCTACTCCACACCACACAACAACTTTTGGATTATGGAGGTTCTGTGTAAGGATTTCACGAGGATTTTCATTTGACCAGCATCTAAAATTCTGTTTATTGACCATGCCGTTCAAATAAAAATTTGCTTCGTCGGTCATTAGGAGACTGTGAATTGCTCCTTGATGTAAATCCAAAAATTCTTGACAAAATGCTAACCTTGCTTCTTTATCTTGATTGCTAAGGTGCTGTGCCATTTGGTATTTATAGGGATGAAATTTTAAATCCCTTTGAAGAATTCGATCTAAGCTTCCCTTCGATATTCCTAGGATAAGGGTTTGTCGATTAGCAGACCTTTTAGGACTTCTCGTAAACGCAATTCTAACTCCTTCAATATTTTCTGGTGTACGAACTGTTCTTCGACGTCCAGGCTTCTTCAAATTTTGTACAGAACCATTTTCACGCCAATGACAAACCCATAACTTAACAGTTTTACGATTTGGCGCGTGACCCCTATTGTTGTTATTAAACTGACGCCGGAATGCACGCCTGACTTCTTCTATCGAATTGCTTCTTATGTAAGTTTCTACACAAAACACACGTTGTTGGACTGAGTAATCCATGAAAGTTCAAACGGATGTTGAAATAATGTCTCAAAGCAAAAAAATTAAATAATTATTGATTAAAACTAACAAACTTCTCGTAGAAAAATGACGTTCCACGAAATTATTAATTTAAGATTTATTTGTGACAGGCGCCTACTTGATTAATAATTTACTTAAATCCCAAAGACTACAGAAGATAATCCCACAGAGAACAACCTATTTAGTTATCTCGTTGGGAATTTATTAATAATATAAAATGGGTAGTCTATTATGGGGAACCCTGTATAAAGCTTTAAAAAATAGCAACACCTCAAAATGAACGAATTACTTTAATTAACGCAACAACATTAATAAATAACTGTTATGTTGTATGTATGTACTTAAAACTAGGGTTCTTGTCCTTGACTTCGTAACCGCCTACCAAGAAGATCCCAAATATGTTCAATGACATTTAGGTTGGGGCTACAAGCTGGCCACTCTAAGTAAGTTATTGTTACTTCTGCCAAATACCTTCTTACGATGAGACCCGTGTCTAGAATGTTTTTTCTACCTTCCAATTACTCTCGCCATAGTTGTGTGATGCACTCCCACCCTTTTAGCTATGCAGTTGTAACTCCACCTTCACACTCATTACGAGATAGATTTCTAGACTGTAATTCCATTGTCCACAAATTATTACTGGACTGTCAACAAAAACTGATAATAAAGTTGTCACTTGATGGCGTTTCTGTGTAATCTTCAAATTTCATAGCCTGCTATGTTTTAGTTTACCGACAATAGGTAAATAAAAACACGTTGAACAAAAAATTGTGTATTTTAAGTAACAGTGATTAACAAATGAATTAAAAACGAAAATGTTAAGGAAATATGAAAATTTAATTTGGCTATAATTACAATAATTTGCAATGGCTAGTAGACCCTACAGGGTGTTTTGAATTTATTTTTATAACATCCGGCAAAATACAAAAGTTACTTTTTTCACGAAAACAACAAAGGCAAGTTTTGAAACCACATAACATTAAAGTTGAGGCAAATAATTTGCGTACTGTATTAGACATATTAGGTTTGTTCCAACCCGACCATAAACCGTACCTAGTACGGTCCCAGAATGATCATTTTCAGCCTGTCAATTAAAACTTAAAACTATAAACTCACAAATTCAGAAATCAACTTACGTGCTTTCTTATTTCGCGACCGTGCTACAGTACTGTAGTATAATAGGGGTTCACTTTGTCAGTTTTATTATTCACCCTGTTCCCTGCTCAGGTTTAATGTGCAATTATTGTATTCAAAATAAAAGCGTGCTAGTCTTGGATCTAAATTAATTAATAACGTCCCGCTGATTCTAACTACAAAATATCTTTTAAGAAACAATTATTGTTGTCATGGAAGTTATGTGGCGCATTGCTAATTTATACCTTATCAGTTCTTTAGCCATATTTTAGTCGCTTAGAACTAGTTTTTGTGACACTTAGTATATGTTGACATAAGAAACGATCAACTTACACAAGCAGCTGAATGCTTTTTTATGGACATTACTGCACATGAACTTATGATCTTGCACACTCTGTATTTTTCCAAAAATTAAATATATTATAATAATTTACCTTATGTCCTTCCTCGATTTCACTTTCATGAGCTTTAAATAAGTAGTAGGCAAAATGTAATGATGGTACCCTAGATACTGGTTCATACTGTAACACATCCAGCATTTCCCAAGGCACCGAGTCCAAACACTACAATTATTTAATTACTTTAATCACATACTATGTACTAAGAAAACCCTCGAAAAAAAAATTTACAGTTGGATGTTACGAAAATTAGGTTAAAATAAGAAAAATATATAAAGTGGTTTTCCTAAAACTTACTTCATCCACAACTAATATTGTGGGATGCCTTAGTAGGGTTCTATGTTTCGTGTTAATTTCGGTACCAATTTCTTTAATGGATCGACAAAATTCTTTTATTGTATTTTGATCATTAACTTCATCTAAACAATACATCACAGCTTTTAAAACTTCGTCGCTTCGCAAAAATTGTATTCCTTTAGTAATTCGATACAAGAGTTCTTTATTTTTTTCGGTCATGATCACGTTTTCTAATCTACAAAAAGATTAGGAATTGAGAGGTTTACTTGAAAATATTTAACTGTACACTTACTGGTTATTAATAAGATTATCCACCCTACTTTTGACCAACTCTTCTATCATTTCATTTTGATATTTACCGATTAAAAGACATCTCCATTCACCTAGCCAATTTTGCTCCACTTTTTTTATAATTCCCTAAAAAGTTACTTACTTACTAAAAGTTACCGGATATTATAGGTTCCGATTACTGTTAAGGATACCTACAGTTTAACGTGCGGATTACAAATTTCTTTTACCAATAGTTTTCTTTCTATTTATTTTTGAAATGCACCAATTTCTTGTATGTACTTAAAAAACTAAAAATATCTTGAAAACTACATAGGTACCTACACTAGGAAAGTCAGTGGTAATCACATACCTAGGTAGGTACAGGGTGATTTACCATAATGTACCATCCCTTAACTTTTTACTTTTTATGCTGGGTAAAAATGAAAAATATTAGCATGTAGGGTATTTCAAATAGTTTTTGCAGGAGTGTCCACAAATTCCCTTATAATGGGAAACCCTGACATTGAAAAAAGTACAAAGCACCATATCACACGATAGATGAGCTCAAAAGAATATAAAAAACATAGTTTCGCAACCGCTTTATTTTTGAGAACCCTGTATGTTATCCAATTTTTGGATTCTATCTGAAATTCTAAACGTATTTCATGTGATATAATATACGTTAGGGGAGACCGGGGTTGGTGGTTACACGGGGCAGGCTTTCATTTTTAATTTTAGTGCGTAAACTAGATGGCAGCACCTCGCCACTTGCAGTGGTAACGCACTGTAAATATTTACATTGTCGGACGGAGTTTGATCGTTTCATCAGTGTTGTGAAAGCTGTGCATCAATCAGGTGGGAATTTATGTTTTTCATAGGCAAAAGTAATTTTAAACTTGTAAAAATGTATTGATGGGTCACCCTTGTTTACATGTCATTGTATTCACTATGATTCCGATTAGATGTTTTGTTTTTTACATTATTTCTGGTTGCACAAGTATTATTGTTGTGATGTAATATACAGTAAAACCTCCCTTAACGGACACTTTCATTGGTGCAAAAAACATTTCTATTGTAAACCTGTATAAAAACACCTCCCAATAGCGGACACTCTATATAGCGGACGCCGGGACGCGGACACTTTCTTAAAAACTTCCCTATCTAAAATACATGTATTTTTACCTCCCTATAACGGACACCCCGTAGAATGTTAAATTGTTTATCTCTATTTATGGTAATTTAAAACGTCTATCGACAACCGACACGGTAATTTCTTAATAGACCCTTTTATTAGGTAGGTACCTTTTTTTCTGGGTTTTCAGTTTCTGTAAAATGGATTATACCCTGTAAATGGTGTCATAAACATTAATTATGATCTTACTGCGCTAATCAAAGAAAACATTAGCATATAGGGCCTTTTTGAAATCCTTGTTCAGTTATTGTTATTCATTTGATATTAAAACTTTGTGTCTTTAAGTCTGAAAATATGTCGTTAAAGAGAAAACGTTTGTCTTTGAAGTTGAAGGAAAAAAATGAAATAATAATGGAAAGTGAAAGTTATGGGGCAAGTGTCAGAAAACTAGCTGAAAAGTTCAGTGTGGGAAAAACACAAATTTCGGAAATAATAAAAAACAAGACCGAGCTAAAAAAGCTGTTTGCAGAAGGCGGAAATGAAGAGCAAAAACGGAAGTTTCCCAAGACTAGTGCATTAGCAGTTGATGAGGTAGTTTTTAACTGGTTTTGTAAAGCAAGAAACAAAAACATTCCAATATCTGGGCCTGTAATAAAACAAAAAGCTTCTGAGGTCGCAGAAAATCTGAAAATTTTAAGGCTTCAAATGGCTGGTTGGAAAAATTTTGTCAAAGACACACGATAACGTTTAAAACTATCTGTGGTGAATCAGCTGACGTAAATTTGGAAGATGTAGAAGCCTGGAAATTAAAACTTCCAATAATTCTTAAAACATTTGCACCAAAAGACATTTACAATGCCGACGAAACAGGTCTCTATTATGCTGCCATGCCAAACAAAACTTTTGCAGAAAAAAGCGACAAATGTCTAGGAAGAAAGGTCCCAAAACAGAGATTAACCATCTTATTCTGTGCAAATATGGAGGGAGAAAAAGAAGAACCCCTTATAATTGGTAAAATTAATTGGATTGCTGCTGCTTGGAAAAAAGTTTCATAATTTGGAATATGACGTTGATGAAGAAGATGATATCCCACTTGCCCAGTCATTTCCATCCATAAAAGAAACATTTGTGAATCTTAAGCAATATTCCTTGGTTGACCATATTGCTTTTACTGAAAATCCTGGCATCACCATACCAGAGATTATTGATGAACTAATGCCTGACAGTGACGATAAGAGTATTAGCTTAAATGTGGACGATAATGATATTGAAGACACTGAAGAACTGAAAGAAACTGAAGAACTAAAAACGACCATAAAAAATATGAATGAACTATGTGCAAAGTTAAGAGAGGCTCAACAATTTTTGTTAAATTATGATAGTGCTGACATGGTCTTAGAAATATCCAATGTTTTGTTAAAGTGTGAGTCCGAAGTTTTAAAATCGAAACTTAAGAATATGAAGCAAACTTCGATTGTGATGTATTTTAAAAAGCTGTATTATATTTTAAATTAAGTGTAGTCTGCTGTTATTGTACCATGTTTACTTACATTATTTAGTATTAATATAGAGTTTATATAATATGCAAATCATTTTTTTTTCGACCGACCCTCCCAACACCTCTCTATAGCGGATGCGAGATTTTTCTGGTGTCCGCTATAGAGAGGTTTTACTGTAGTTTATTTTTATTAAATACATTAATGTATCTTTAAAATGTAGTTTATTTGGAAGATCTTTTGAGTTAAATTACTTAAACCTTAAGGTGGAAGAGTTTACCTTGGAGTGGGGCAAATTGCTACAATTGTCACTGGTCTAAAACCGTTTAATTTTTTGGCACAAAAGATGGAAATTCTTTAAATCAACAAATTTCTCATAATAGTCATAATATATCTCTTATCCACACATAAATCATTATCATTTTAACAACATTACAAATAATTAATTTGTAATATTTGTAACAACAATCCCCGCTCTTCCCTACACCTTAACCCAACAACTTCCAAAATATTAACATTTAACAGGGAAAATATTTCCATTAATTTGATATGCACCTGGTAAAATTTACTTGCGCTTTACCGGCTTTAATTGTGACGTTTTATAATAAATGACCAGAATTCACTCCCTTTAGTTAAAATGCCGTACAGGGAAAGATAAAAACACATTATTTTAATGTTATACATTAAGATTAATTATAATTTGAAAGCAAAATTAGATATAGTAATTTTATGGAAGTAGTCCATCTCACAGTGGAGTGATATTTTATTTATGGAATAAAACACAAAGTCTGCTCCACAAATTAGTGGAGCAGACTTTGTGTTTTATTCCATAAATATAGTAATTTTGTTTTTCTGGTTTACCCGAATTTACCTCCCGACGGAGAACTGTTCACGGAAATTATTGACAGATTTGAATCACAGATATCTCCGGGATGAATATGAAGAGGAAAGAAAAATCCAAAATTCTTCACAAATGTTTAATATCTTGCTCTACGTGTTTCGGTTTCTTAAACCATTTTTAAGAGCTGTATAATATAATCACAAACTTTACATTAAGGACACAAACAAGCTCACAATGGCGAGCACAGGTTAAACCTGTTTAAACTATATCACATGAAATACGTTAGGTTACACCTGTTTAAACGGTGCTCGCCATTGTGAGCTTGTTTGTGTCCTTAATGAAAAGTTTGTGATTATATTATACAGCCGAGTATACAGCTCTTGAAAATGGTTTAAGAAACCGAAACGCGTAGAGCAAAATATTAAATATTTGTGAAGAATTTTGGATTTTTTTTTCCTCTTTAATATTTATTGACAGATGCTACTTGGATGCGCGAAGTTAACCCCTGCGAAAAATGCTGCGACGAGAGAAAGTTTTAAAACGGATTACTGCAAAAACATTAAGAAGTCGCTATAAAGTCAACCAAAAAAAGAAGGGATTCGGCAATAATTTGAAGTTGAATAAACGGAGATGGTCCCGACCTGGTAGAGGTTCTCGACTCCGTCGTCCATTATACACTCCGTAGTACCTTTAAAATAAAATATCATTATGAATATTGTTAATAAAATACAAAACAACTTTCAGAAACCCTAAACCCATATAATCTAAATTGGGTTAAAAATACCGCAAGTCATAATCTACCCTCCGAAAGATTAAGTACCTAAAATGTATGGGTCGATCGTTAGTCCCACAAAACCATTTGAGAAAGTGTTGAGCTTTAACAGGTGATACAAAAGCGTCACAAGAAAAGGTTAAATGCATTATGGAATATCTTTTGTATACAGAGGGAAAATCGGGAAATCCAGTACCCACACCTTGGCTAGGTAAATAGGAAATCCAGTAGGTCTCCGTCAATTAAGCATGACTCACACCTGGATTAGGAAAATAGGAAATCCAGTAGGTCTCCGTCAATTAAGCATGACTCACACCTGGGTTAGGAAAATAGGAAATCCAGTAGGTCTCCGTCAATTAAGCGAGGACTCACGCCTGGGTTAGGAAAAGGGGAAATCCAGTAGGTCTCCGTCAATTAAGCGATGACTCACACCTGGGTTAGGAAAAGGGGAAATCCAGTAGGTCTCCGTCAATTAAGCGATGACTCACACCTGGGTTAGGAAAATAGGAAATCCAGTAGGTCTCCGTCAATTAAGCGAGGACTCACGCCTGGGTTAGGAAAAGGGGAAGTCCAGTAGGTCTCCGTCAATTAAGCGATGACTCACACCTGGGTTAGGAAAAGGGGAAATCCAGTAGGTCTCCGTCAATTAAGCGAGGACTCACGCCTGGGTTAGGAAAAGGGGAAATCCAGTAGGTCTCCGTCAATTAAGCGATGACTCACACCTAGGTTAGGAAAAGGGGAAATCCAGTAGGTCTTCGTCAATTAAGCGAGGACTCACACCTGGGTTAAGAAAATAAGAAATCCAGTAGGTCACCGTCAATTAAGCGATGACCTAGACCTAGGTTAGGAAAATAGGGAATTACCGTTACGGGAAAGGTTACTTAGTAGCTAAGGAACTAATAAAGATTTTACCGGGGTATATTAGGAAGAACGCTCAATAGATTTTTTTAAAACGTTAAAATGGCGTGCGTGTAGTGTAGTCATTGTCTGTTGTCGCTCTTAAAATTTGCCCTAAAAAGCCGTTGAAAGCTTTAAGTATTAAGTGCTTTGTGTGTGTGGTGATTGAGTGGGACGTCCTTCTGTGAAGTCCAGTCTAGTTTGGGTGATTTGTGCGTAAAATACAATTAAATCTCTGGTTTCACTGTAAAGTTGTTCCCGCCAATATCAATATGGGTCTGTCATCTGCGGACCTGCGTGAAATAAAGTCTGCTATTATTAATACGTTTAACGACAAATTTCTGCAAGAAATCACCGAAAAAGTCGCATCGTTAGTGGAAACAAAATTCAATCAACAGCTTAAAATTCAAAAGGAGTTAATAGATACCCTAGAAGTTAAAACAAATAAGCTGGAAAGTGAAAACATTACCCTAAGAAAACTTATAGACGACCAGGAACAGTCCTTGCGCAGCCCCAATATACGCATATTCGGCATGCATGTTGAAGATGGAGAGAACCTACGTCAGAAGGTTTTAAATATTTTTAACAATACATTAAAAGTAAACATTGCAAATGGTGAAATAAATAGGTGCCATCGAATCGTTTCCAAAACGACAGGAGATAAGCCTCCTGCAGTACTCGTGCGGTTCTCTAGTGATACGGCTAAAGTGTCGGTTTTAAAAAATCGCAAATTTTTAAAAGGTACAGAATTTCAAATTAAAAAGGACTTGACAAAAATGAGACTTTCCCTCTTGGATCGGGCGGTTCGCATGTTTACCTATAAAGATTCGTGGGTTCTGGGTGGTAATGTTTATGTGAGATTTAATAAGTCTGTGCATCGCATTTATAATGAGTCGGATCTGGATAAACTAAAGTAGACTTTCAGGTACTTATTTATATATTCTTGTGTCAATGTTGTGTAAGTTCTTATAATCCGCGATTTTTCTTTTCATACCATTTACTAGTATAGTATATACTTGATTTCTTTTTTCTTTCTAAATGACAATTTTGCTAATTTTAGATTGGTTCATTCTTGTTTTTTTTTTTTGTTTCATTATCCACATTTCTAGGGTTTCATAAATTTACTTATAAATGTAGGTATTATTATTTTTTATATTTATTTTATTATGTCATTATATTAAAATGTATCAATTTTTTATATTTGCCTTGTAAAATTGTTGGAGCGATATATGGATTACATGATTCATTTTTTTTTCTGTAACTCTTGCCTTAATCTACCTTTTTGTATTGGCTCAGGTAGCTTATTTTTGTTAATATTTTTTTGGTATCATGAAGGTGGGTCATTTGAATGTACGGTCATTATTTACGGGCTTTAATGAGTTGAGACATGAGGTGGAGCGCAATGATTTTGACATTTTTATGTTATCTGAGACATGGCTCTCAGAGGGTGATAACCCAGCACTGTTTGATATTCCTAATTATCAGTTTTTTAGAAAGGATAGGGTCGGTAGAGGTGGAGGAGTGGCAGCATACGTAAAGACTAATTGCGCCGTTGATATTGTATCGTTTGATTTTACTGTTAATGAGCAACTTGAATTTTTAATATTTAGGATAAAAATAACAAATAAAATATATGCTTTTGCAGTTTTTTATAGACCACCCTCAATAAACTTTAATAGCTTAAAAACAGACTTTGATAACATTCTTTCGCATATTTACCCTACAGTTGATGAAATTTTTTGTTTGGGTGATTTCAACATAAATTTACTAAACCTGGATAACCCCTTGACTTCACTATTTGATGCCTATAACTTCGTGCAGGTTATAGAGGAACCCACCCGTATTTCTGGTTCCGTAAGTTCCTTGCTTGATGCTATTTTTGTGACGAATACATCCTTAATAAGTAAATCTGGAGTAATTTCTGCAGATAATATCTCTGACCATAAAATAATTTATTGTGATTGCAACCTAGCAAAAACACCGGTTGAACCACATATAATTCGATACCGCTCATTTAATAACTTTAATGTGAATAACTTTCTGAATACTATGTATAACCTTCCGTTTGATAATATATTTTATGAAAACAATATTGACAAAAAAATAAAGCTGCTGAACGGCATGATTTTAACCGTGTTTGATGAGCATGCTCCAGTTAAGGTGTCTAGAGTGACTAAACCGAAGGCTCCTTGGTTAACGGCTAATATAAGGGTATTCATGAAACAAAGGGATAGTGCTTTGCGAAAATTTAAAAAATCTAAACTTAATGAAGACAGGGTTAATTATAAGTACTTGAGAAATTTTACATTGGCCGCCATAAGGAGAGAGAAGGGAAACTGTTTGGATTCCCTTTGTAGAGAGGGCAATTCTAAAAAACTGTGGTCTGCTTTAAAAAACTATAATATTTGTACTAATAAAAATAATTCAATACCTAAAACATTATCTGATCCTGATGCTATTAACACATTTTTTGCTGGTTTTACTCAAAACATATCTAATTGTAATGATCGAGTCAATTTTTACGAAAATCATATATTTGATGAATCTTTACATTTTTCTTTTTTGCCAGCCACGATATCGGATGTTAATAAAATATTAGATAGCATAAAAACTAACGCAACTGGTGTAGATGATATCTCGCCCCTTATGCTTAAATATTGCAGCCCTTATATCGATAAATATATTACTCATATAATCAACTGTTGTTTAGAAGTTAACTGCTTTCCCGATAAATGGAAGTTATCCATTGGCAAACCATTATCAAAGGTTAGTAATCCAAACGGTTATAACGACCTTCGTGTGATAAGTATTCTTCCAGCAATTTCAAAAATTTTTGAGAAGGTCTTGCATAACCAGATGTATATCTATCTCGTCGATAATATTATTCCCCCCACTCAGTGCGGTTTTAGGAAGGACTTTGGTACTGCGGTTGCTCTAACAAATGTAACAGATGACATTATTCGCGCCTGGGATAAAAAAATGATCAGCATTCTAGTACTTCTCGATTTTTCTAAGGCATTCGATACTATTAACCATTCTCTTCTTATTTCTAAATTAAAATACTATGGTTTTGTTCATGATTCTTGCCTTCTTGTTAATTCATATTTATCCAACAGGTTTCAAAAGATTTTTTCTGATAATAAATATTCTGAACAAGTCAAAATACTATCGGGCGTGCCGCAGGGCTCCATTCTGGGTCCCTTGCTATTTCTTATATATACTTCTGATATACTTAAATCACTGAAATGTTGCAAAGTCCAGGCATTTGCTGACGACACGCAGTTATATTGCTGTTTTGATCCCAAGGATTACATGGAAACCGAGTTACATATAAACCAGGATTTGAGGATATTGAGTGAGCTCTCCTTGGGTCATAATTTACATTTAAATCCGGATAAATCTTCCATATTGATTTTTGGCAGTAAGAGCAAGGTTGACACTCTGAAACCTACTTCGAACATATCTATTAACGGCTCAAAACTGAATTTCGTTAATATCGCAAAGAATTTGGGTCTGCTTTTTGATGTTAATCTCAGATTTCAAGAGTATTTAAAAAAACTCTTTCAGAGAGCTTATCTCGCTTTGAAGGTACTATACAGCAATAGACACGTATTGAACTTTACATTGAGAAAGAACTTGTGTGAATCTCTTGTCTTGTCGCACTTTACTTATTGTGATTTTGTGTATGGCTTTTGTTTAGACGTGGAAAGCAGATCACGTATACAAAGGGTTCAGAATGCATGTCTTCGTTTTGTTTACGGCATTAGAAAGTTTGACCATATTTCTCATTTATATAATGATATAAAGTGGCTGAAAATGGATGGACGGAGGGTTCTTCACTTTTGCACATTTCTAATAAAGATTATAAATAATCCTAATTCTCCTGCTTCTATTGGCGAACGTTTGATTTTTCGTCGGAGTGTTCACGATAGGGATGTCAGAGGTGCTGGCGGGCTTACCATGCCTCATCATCGGAGCGCCATGTTTCAGCGTTCTTTTTCTTTTAACTCAGTTAAGTATTATAACTTGTTGCCCACTGATATGTTACACTTAAATGCTAATGTTTTTAAGACTAGATATAAGTCATTTCTTTTAAATTTACAGTGATATTAACGGTTACTTATTGTTTAATATTGTTTAATAATAATTTGAATTTATTAAGGTGGATTTATAGTTTCCGTAACGTAAGCCGTAAGACGTAACGTTAAGACGTAAGAAAAATAAACATGTGATTATAAATGCATGCATTCATAGTCGCCGTAACGTAAGACGTAAGCCGTAAGCCGTAACAAGAAATGGTTTATTTTCATTTCTTAACTCTTACGTCTTACGGATTCGGTCGGGATCGGCCGTAGTCGTGCATAACCGGCGTGATATTCCAAAATTTGACACTCGACGGCAGGAGAAAGGTTGTTTATTGATTTCATTTTCACCACCATTTAGTAGCGGAGAAAATAAGTTTTAAAAAATCCATGTGTTTTTCTACTCCTATTTATTGGTCTTGTCTTGAATCTACGCTTTCTCAACACTTGCCTACTTAATAATAGGCAGCAGCACAAAATCGCTCCAGCTATAACAATATCTTCATCGTCAGTAATCATTGTTTAAACCGTGTTTTAATGCTTAAATCTGTAATGAAAAGCGACAAAATACATTCGGTTCAAAATCAAAACAATGGAATTATTTGTCAAATGTCAAAATATCATAACCTACAATTTCGCAATTTCTTACGTCTTAACTTGAACTCTAAATGGGTATGTTTTCTCTTACGTCTTATCGACTACGGCTTACGTCTTTACGGCTTTCGTTACGGAAACTATAAATCCACCTTTACTCTTTTGTCCTTTCATTGCTTGTCTCATTATTGCAAATATGTCTAATAGGTTAGGGTTGTTACGTAATATTCTACTACACTATTAAGTATTATTATATTTCTTTATGTCTAGGTGTCTCTGTCTGGTTCAGTAGAATAGCTACTGCAGCTAGACTGCGCCAGGTGTTGACATCTTTCCTTACATTACATTTTGTATATAATATTTTGTTTCTTCCAAAATAAAAGACGTTTATTATTATTATTATTATTATTATATTAAGATTTTTATCAAAGAATTTAAAAATTGTCACTCATTTATTTCCGACATGCCAAAAGCATTTTAATACAAAGAAACAAAAACCAGTGAAGTACTGAAAACATTTCGCCGAAAATTATGATTTAAAAGAAAAAATTAACCTATCAAGAATCTTCTATTTTCCTGATAATATAAAAACAAACAAAATTTCTTCAATTCTGTCATCATTAGAAAGTGAATGCAGAGTAATACTTTTTTGCCATATCACATGACAAGAGTATCTGCAACAGTTTACAGGATAAAGTGAGAGAACAGGTTGGCCAACAGATAAAACAGCATACCTATTTTATTCTGGGAATCACATTAAAATTTTGTAACATTAATAATCACGAAAATCATAAAATATTACCTGAAAACAAAATTCCTTAAGCCTCACAGAGACCCAAAAAGCTCATATTTAAACACAATAAGCAATTGATTCGTTTAACTTACCGACTTTGAAAAAAAAATACCTATTTATTTTAAACTAACCTAACTTAGCCTGAAAAAAAATTAAAATGGTATTTTTCAGATTAAATATGTTAGGTCTTATTTGAAAGAAAGTCTTCAAATTAAAAAAAAAAAATTTTGATGAGACATTACACCATATGAAAGTTCTTTTAAAAATCTTTAACATGAGCCATCACTGACTTTCCTAATGGAAGTAGTTCTTGAAATATTTCCATTTTTTTGAGAACCTGTAAGAGCAAAATTGGTGAAATCTGTTACCCAAACCCATGCAAGTACGAGACGTTTGGTTATGTGAACTAATGAATATCAGGTGTGTTTATAAAATCAAATTGTTCATATAAGTAGTACAATTTATTTTTGAAAACAATCATTTAGATTTAACAAAAGTTTCTTGTTATAATTCATATTCTCGGACCCATACTTTTCTGTTAAACCTTATTGTCCCAAAACCAAAAAAAAGTCACTCTAAAGAACAGTATTTAATTAAATGAATTTGTACTGTTCACTCTCTATTGGGTTGTTCATATAAAGGATTTTAAATACCCTAGCGTCTATTGTATATTTATTGTAAACAAGACAAATCAGAAGATAGAATAAATGTTACCTTTAAAAGTTGATCACTTCCATCCCTTTTAAGACAATAATTTATCTTCTCACTATGATTTTTAAACATTTTTTTGCCTGCTCCCATCGTAAGTGTTTCCTTATATTCTGCAACAGTGTCCATTAACTCCTGCATTAGATTAACTTTAAATCCATTTACTTCTGGTGGATCCACTGTTACCAAAAAGGGTATTACGTTATTTTGCCCACAATTAAATACAGAAATATGTAAGCCACTTGTATGGTACTTTTTAGGATCTATGTTATAAGCTTCTAATGAATTATATTGAGAAGTAAGTTGAATTATCGTCCATTCTAAAAATAGTAAGGTAGGTATACCCGTTTGTTTTACAATTTGTTCCTTACTTTAAAAAAATTGTTAATGGTTATATATACCTTTTGGCATCTCTGCTACATGTGTAACCAAATCTTTTATGTTATTTTCAGCTAACGATGAGCATTTAGTACCTATTATGTCTTTTAGAAGTTTTAGCTGCTCTGTTGATTGCTCCTGATGAGATTCTTCATCAATTAATATCCGTTGAAAACGATAAGCTGTTCTTTCTCTTAAACTAGGAACATGAGACTCAACTAAATGATAAATTTGTTCAAGCTCGTTACTTGTGCAAACAGCTTTGACTCTTTGGCTTCCTTTAATAAAAAAATTGGGTCAGCCTTATGCGAAAACAATAGGAAATCCCAGGGTTTAGGGTTAAAGAACAGTTTTAATTGCCTACATTTTTTAGAGCTTATATTTATATATCTTATTATAACATAAAATTTTCAATTAAACTAGGTACTCTTCTTACTTTGAAAAGATAGACCCGAACGTGAGTTATGATTGCCTACAGAAATCGATTCAATTTCTCTGATAATATCATCAACTTCTAATAATTCTGCTGCCATTATTATATTTCCAATATTAAATGTGCACTTAGAAACTAAAAATGTGTATTTTTGCAAAATTAACCAATTTCTTAAAGCTACAATCACCATACAATCGTGCGTAAACAACACAATATTTTCTACTCAAAACATTTAAAACAACTGTTTTAAAATTCAAATTTGTTTATAACGAAGTTTGTCATTCTTCTTAAGTATTTGTGTTATAAATGATTTGGGCCAGCGACAACGCCGACTCAAGGATACGGCGCCTACTCTGTACCTTCCTTGTGATTTTGGATAAGCAAAAGTTCGTTCAGGGGCTAGATCCTAAGTAGTTGTCACCGACGATGATCCAATTAGCAATTAGCGTGAGACCAAATTTAAATTATTTTTTCCGCAAGTATGTATACGTCGGAATCTTTAACTGAAAAGGAGCTGAACCGATAGTTACTCTAAATTGCAAGATCGAAATATGAGCTGACCTTAAAGTTCCGAAATATAGTTTGAAATATTTAAATACAAATATACTGATTTTTTTGCGTGACGCGGAATTGAAATTAAAAAATCATCTAACGGTCGTTTTCGGAACGGCACTAAATCTTTTATTATAGTACCGCAGAGTAGATCGGCCATGCAGTACTGAATTCTTCCATTCTGATGCACAGAACAATAAAGGTTAGTTCTGATGAACGAGACCCAAGAACATATTATGGCCTAAAACTTAAAGGAAGAGTATTTTGAAATTAAACAGCTGATGCGACATTTTGTCATTGCCGGAAAAGTGAAAATTGTTTACTAATCCAAGTTTTTTTGTTCAGAAAAAGTGTTATTAAAAGAATTCCAAAATGTTTATAAAAGGCATAATTTATTTAGAAAGCCTTTTTAGCATCATGAAGGACAGATATTTTTGCCTGTATCCTTTTTATGTGATGGTACTTGTAACATTTTTTTAAACAATATAGGTGCATAATCCTTCTTAGGGAAGCCAGATTTCCATTTTTTAAAAAAGCAGGACCCAAAAAGTATTGAATGATGTTGTTTAGCCAAATAAATTTCCAAAAAATAAAACTAGTGTCTAATATGGCTGAGCCTTTGTTGATGCATTTTTTGTTATTAGGGGTGATCTTTTTGGGTTCAAAGTCGTGTTTTTTTCGGTATTCACACCTTGGGTTCATCAGGCGTCTGGCAACCCGACCTGCTCCCTAGATAAATTTACATATCGGGATTTAGCTGATAAGTTTATTCAGGACTTTAGAAAAACAACAAAATTTGAACCCATAAATATACCGAAAGGCTAAACAAACGTTTTAATGATTTACTATAGATAACATATCTACTTTGTATCTATAACATATTTTTTTCAGAACTTCCGTTCCTGGTGATTAAAAAAATAATAAGAATATATTGAATACTTGAGAGCCCTAGAAAATACTATATTATGTTTGTCAATAAAAAAAATTGTGTACATAATGATGTACTGGAATATTATACCCGCCTATGTTACCCATTGGGTTACTAAAGGCTCTGTCAGACATAAAGGAGGCTGCCCATCGCAGGCTGGCATTTGTGCATGCTATTATGATAGTAGACCACCGTGTAATACAATAGCAGACCACGATGAGCAGCCCTCTGACTGAGACTATTGATTCTGTATTTGTACCTAACTTAACTGTATTATATCTATCTTCCATCTACAGCAGACAATAAGAAGTTCTCATTTAAATACTTTTTGACTTCACTAGGTACTTAATACAATTCAATTTTGAAAGATGTATACTTAAATAAAGTTGTTGGTAACTTAAAAGTCTTTTATTTTTCATAACTTTAACCCTTGTAGTTAGTGAGCATGTCTAAGATAAATTAGAAGTAGCACTGTTTAAAGACTAAGTATTTAGGTATTGATTGCATAAAACAATGTTCTTACAGCTAACTCACATGATTTTAGGGATGCTTCTCCATCATCGCCTGAGATTCCCGAGAACGAAATGTCAGATAAAAAGTCGACCAATAAGCTGGATGAAATTATGAAGCAAATATTAAAAAATCATAAAAAGGAAACACACTACTCATGTAGTCAGTGTGCATTTACAATGGCAAATAAACGTCATTATGTGATGCATATGCTAGCTATACATACAACCTTTAATGAAGAGACAAGACTGATGCATTTTTGTCACCTATGCGACTACAAAACCATGTATAAGGATCAGATGAAAAAACATATTGAAAGTGAACATATAGAGAAGGGTAAGAGAGTTACAAAAATTCTGTTGAGTGTGTGAGAAAAAATATACTTTATTTTCAAAGATACAAATCTTGTTTGCACCGCTGCTTTTTATGCTTTTGGTCTAAAACCAGTAAGTAAACAGTAGGAGTACCACAAGGCAGTATTCTTGGACCAGTTATTTTTATTATTTTTATGAATGATATTGATCTTGAAATAAAACATCCAAATTTTAATATAACACAGTACACAGATAATACAAATTTATTGGTAAAGGGTTTAAATATTAGCGAGCTTTCTGATAATTTATTTATTTATTTATTTATTTATTTATTTCAATAGCATCAACAGTTTAACACCAATTACAGATACTATATTCTTAAAATTAAAGAAAAACAAGAAATAACAAAACTAATCAACACAACAAGATAACAAACCATTAACAACACGTACAAAATGAACTGAATTTCAATTCGTAACATAAACTTTTAAGACCTTATTTATATTTTTAGAATTAAGTGTAAAAATATCTAGATTTTTTAAGTAATTATTTGCCAGCTCACATATGCGATAAACAGGACTATTTTTATATAGGTTTGTCCTAGAGGTGTGTAGATAAAAGAGGTCTCTAGATCTAGTGTTTATAACATTACTTATTCTGAAAGGCAGCAGAGAAAGAAAATTCTTACAGTCTATTAAGTAGGTAATTACTTTTATTAATATAGAGAGACATATCCGAACTCTCCTGATATAAAGGCTGTCGAAACAGAACATTTTAAGTAGTTCTTCGTGATTAAACCCCCTATACGGGTATATTCCAAATTTTTTAAAATGCAGATATTTTAGAAACCTTCTTTGGACACGCTCCAGTTGGCCCACTTTATCCGCATACTGAGGTGACTAAATAATGCAAGCATATTCAAGTTTTGGCAAGACAAGCGACTTATAGACCGCAATAATAGCATCCAAACTATCAAATTTCTTACAGCAACGTATGACAAAACCTAGCATCTTATAGGCGTCAGTTGTTATGTTATCGATATGTAAGTTAAAATTAAGTCTTGGATCAAATGTCACCCCGACATCTTTGTGAGACAACTCGCGCTTTAATAGTTGACTATCGATGGCATATGGATATTCTACTACAGATTTTCTACAAGTGAAGGACATAATTGAACACTTATCAATATTGAGCTTCAATTCGTGCTCCTGACACCAAATTACAATTTTATTAAGATTCTGTTGCAAAAGTTTACAATCATCAATACCATCAATACGCATAAAAAGTTTAAAGTCATTTGCATATATTAGCCCAGCCGCACTTGACACACATTTGGAAATATTATTTATTGTTACAAGGAACAGCAAGGGTCCAACTATGGATCCCTGCGGTACCCCAGAACTTGGAACATATTCTTTAGATTTGAACCCTTTTACTTCAACGTATATTTTTCTATTTTGCAAATAAGGTGCCATCAACCTTGTGATGTTACTTTCAACGCCAATTTCCTGCAATGTCCTTATTACTTCACCATGACACACCCTGTCAAAAGCCTTCTCAAGATCTGTAAAAATGCTGTTTCCAAAAATGCCTTATGAATGTACTGAGAGAAATCTAACATATTAGTGACAGTACTGCGCTTAGGAAAAAAACCATGTTGTTCATCAGCCACAACTTGTTTAAAGCTAAGAAATATCCTATTGTAGATAACTAATTCAAAAACTTTTGACAGTGCAGAGCCAATGGCAATAGATCTATAGTTTTCTATTTTATTTTTATCTCCTGATTTAAAAACAGGAATAACTTTATTTAATTTCCACATCGTTGGGTATACGCCAAACCTTAATGACAAATTGAAAATATATTTAAGGGGTATTACAAATGCATCTGAACAGGCTTTAACAATTTAAGGTGGTAAACAGTCAGGCCCAACTGAACTTCCCGGCTTTAGCCCAGAAATAGCTTCTCGTATTTCAGAGCAATATCTTTGATTTGGCAGATAGTTGGTTTCAAAAAGATCAATTATGTTTAAATAGAGAAAGAAACAAATACAATTATATTTAGAACTAAGCAAAATAGAACAGAAAAACCAGAGTCAATTTTAATAAACCAAAATGAGTTTAAAATCAGCAACAATACGAAATTTTTAGGAGTTTTTGGACTGGTTCAAGCATGTAGAGAATCTTAATGGTAATTTAAATCAAATTTGCTAGTGTCTAAGATTTGTCTCAAGGTACTTAGATGAGTCATCTAGAAAAATACTGTATTTTGCGAACTTTGAAAATACTGCTAGGTATGGTATAATTTTTTGGGCTTCAAACTCTAGGGCACGGAACATTTTTGTAACACAGAAACGGGTTATAAGAATAATATATAAAATGTCATTTTTAGAATCATGTCGAGGAGTATTTAGAACTAAGAAAATTTTTACTATCTATGCTCTGTATATATTTGAATTAATTTTGTTTGTTTTTAAAAATAAAGAAAAAATGTTTATCCCGATTAATCATAATTATAACACTCGAACAAGAGACATCTCTTACCCAATACACCATTTAACTGTATTTGAAAAAAGTCCCTACTATATGGGCATTAAACTCTATAACAAATTAGATAACGGGATAAAAGGTATTACTTCTGAAAGGCAATTTAAGCAAAAGTTAAAGAAAATGCTTATGGATCTTGAGCCCTACAGTTTGGATGATTTTATAAATTCTTAGTGTAAGTTAAACTGTGTAGGTATGTAGTTTTCTTTTTGTTTTGTTTTATATATGTTTGTACATTTAATCGTATAAATTTTATGTAATTTGAAATAAAGCAAATAAATGAAATCAAATCAAAACCCCCTCTAAATAGATTAAATTAATAAGTTTAAAGCCGGCCCTGACGTACACGCAAAGCTTCCACAAAGAGCCGCATACTGGGGACATTGGTATTAGCAATATATTAGCTATTTACAGAGTGTCCGGAAAATACGTGTACAACGTTTGACGACAGACTCCTGACGTCAAAATAGGTCGATCTAAGCCGACTTAGTTATATCCAAAATTGTCTCGTTTAGCCGGTGAAGGGCGTCAAGAATTTGTAAGAATATTGGTTTTTCCTAGATTACGTGAAAAACTGGTAATCGATTTGAATGATTTTTAGTATGTAGACTAATACTATAAAATGACGTTTTCTAGTAGTATAGTCACCGGCTGTAAATAAGTGGAAGTGTTATAAAAGTGATATAATACGTCAACATTTCGCCTGATTTTTTATATCAACGGCGTTATGACAACCCAGATATTTTTGTCGGGTGACTGGATGTATTTGGAAGCTATTTTACCTCTTCAATATTTTTCATTGGATGAACTGTTTTGCCAGAAAAAAAATATTTACAATTACCTGCATACATCAATTATTAACAGTAATAATAAAACAAAGTACAACAAAGTTGGAAGTATGTATTAAAAATATTGTAAGAAACTAAGTAAAACGAAAACATTACTTAAGCAAATGTGTAAAATGACCGCCACCTTGCTGAATACACTTAATAACACTCCTTAAAAAATTATATTGGACCCTATTTAATGTCTCGGGGGTTATTAAAATGGTTGCTTGCATTTATTGTTTAAAATGTATATTTATAATTTATAAATTTTCTTAGTTTATGTAGGCTTATACCATTTGGAATGTTATTTCCGTAGTGTATTGTTGTAAATAAATAAATAAATAAATAAATAAAATCCGCGTCAATAAATCATGGCGTGTGTTTACCAGAGTCTTGTAAACTTCTGTTTTAATAGCGCCCCACAAAAAGAAGTCACACATATTTAACTCCGGAGAACGTGGCGGCCATTTTACTGGTGCATCATTGCCCCTTCCAATCCATCGGTTGGGATATTGATGGTGTAAGTATTGCCGAACGGCAACGGAAAAATGGGGCGGGGCACCACCATGCATATACCACATTTCCCTCCGAAGTAAAAGGGGCAAATTTTCCAGAAGAATTGGTAATGTGTCTTGCAAAAAATTTAAATAAATATTTCCATCTAATCTGTTTGGAATAACAATAGGACCAATAAGGTAGCGATCAATAATACCTCCACAAATATTTAATTTAAATTGATGCTGATGATGTGCAACTTTAATGGCATGTGAATTTTTATCGGAATAAATATGTTCGTTGTGCAGATTGGTTACTCCAGATCTTGTAAAGCACGCCTCGTCAGTAAACAATATTTTTCCACAAAAATTTGGATCCTGGACTTTTGCACGTTATATGGATGTTACAACTTTTTTTAAAACCTCATTGACATTTGTTTTAGGAACATGTAACTCACGTTCTAAGCGACGGGTACTGGTACTTGGTTCTTCTTCAACTCTTTCCAGAATGTTCTACAACTTTTTTTAAAACCTCATTGACATTTGTTTTAGGAACATGTAACTCACGTTCTAAACGACGGGTACTGGTACTTGGTTCTTCTTCAACTCTTTCCAGAATGTTCTCTTCTGTATCCAAAGTTCGAAGTGTTCGCATACGACCCCTGCCTTCAAATTTTTTCTCAGAAAGCTGCCCGTTTCCCGAAGATGACGCTCGATATTGGCAAATGTTTGGTGGTTTGGTATTCGACGGTTAGGAAATATCTCCATGTAAACCCTAACACTCTGACGCCCATTTCCTTGACAAAACCCGTATACAAGAAGCATGTCAACCTTCTCAGAGTTTGTATAATTTTCCATGTTTAATGGTAAAATCAAGTTGTAATTCAAGAATATTGATCCTATACTTTAGTCAATTTCATAGACTGGTGACAATTTGTCAATAATTGTCAAATTATTAAATGTCATAGCAACAAGGTTACTAAAAAAATTATTGTTACAAGTAATTTGATTTTAATTTTATTACTAGTGTTAATAATTGATGTATGCAGGTAATTGTAAATATTTTTTTTCTGGCAAAACAGCTCATCCAACGAAAAATATTGAAGAGGTAAAGTAGCTTCCAAATACATCCAGTCACTCGACAAAAATATCTGGGTTGTCATAACGCCGTTGATATAAAAAATCAGGAGAAATGTTGACGTATTATATCACTTTTATAACACTTCCACTTATTTACAGCCGGTGACTATACTACTTAACTAGAAAACGTCATTTTATAGTATTAGTCTACATACTAAAAATCATTAAAATCGATTCGTAGGTTTTCACGTAATTTAGGAAAAACCAATATTTTCACAAATTTTTGACGCCCTTTACCGGCTAAACGAAACAATTTTGGATATAACTAAGTCGGCTCAGATCGACCTATTTTGACGTCAGGAGTATGTCGTTAAACGTTGTACACGTATTTTCCGGACACCCTGTATATGTGACCTCTACGCCCCTAGCCCAGAAAATGATTCCATATCTCAATTACGAGTGGATGTAAACCTTATATGCTATGGCAGTTTTAATATTTATATTGGATGCAAATGTATAGCAATAACTTGCAGTTTTATTAGCCCATTTGTCAGTACCAGGGTCGCCTATGATTTACCTCTATTCTCAGAAGTTGCTGAACTTACTGGTTTCTAGAGTTTTTACATCGTTTTCATTTTAGAAAGAAGTTAGTAGAGGTTGGACTTTTATGGCATGTCATTTTCTAGTTCCTTTTATTTTAGGTTTACGTTTGTTGAATCAGGACCACATTTTATATTTTTTTTTATAATACTTACAATGCGGCGAGGCCTGTCCAACAAAGTGTACTTTAAATAATGGAAAATAAGTTTTAAAAAAATATATTCTTTATTCATTTTTGAACGGTTAATCGCGTTTACAGCAAAATTTCGACTTAATTCTTACTTCTTGTAAAGCAATAATAGGTACGTAATAATAACAATAATAGATATTTACGATATAAGTGTTGTAAAGATTCATATTACAACACGAGATGTTAAAGTTGGTAAACGAGGCGTCAGCCGAGTTTAATCAAACATCGAGTGTAGTTATATGAATTTACAACAAGAATATTGTACAAAATTTTATCTACTTTCATCTATGAATAAAAATATTTGGCAAAAGGCATTTTTAAAAATAAAAATGCACCTACTATTAAAAATCGTTTTGTAAGGGCATCTATTACAGCACTAGTGCTGTAATGGCATCTATTACAGCACTAGTGCTGTAATAGATGCCCTTACAAAACGATTTACAGAACTGTAAAATTCATATTACTAAATGAAAGTAGATAAAGGTAGTTTACAATAATAACACTATGTTAGTATGTTAATTTAATAGCTACACTAAATAAATAAAATTGACTTGGAATTTTTAACAAATCTTTTATGGTAAAAATCCACGT
Source organism: Polydrusus tereticollis (assembly GCA_963920685.1). Taxonomy (NCBI): domain Eukaryota; kingdom Metazoa; phylum Arthropoda; class Insecta; order Coleoptera; family Curculionidae; genus Polydrusus; species Polydrusus tereticollis. The sequence continues at coordinate 37,757,892 of OY987326.1, read as the reverse complement.
TTATATTTCACTTTTTTACTGTTGATGTCATTTTTTAAATATTTAATACTACATAGATAAAAATAAATAAAAATATTGGGATACCTTCTTGGTAATAAGATTGTAAATATTTATATACCAAACAGGTAAAATTGAAGAGGCGAGTGGACGAAGGGTTTGCCACGTTTTCCTATTGTGGCAACTGTCTCTCCGCACGTTTATCAGAGACCTTTAATTGCTTTAAATGAGATAGGAACTTTGAAATAAAATATCTCTAGTAATAAGCACTATACGAAAAAAATGTCCATGTTAAACAAGAACCAGTTTTATGCGTTGCAATGATACATTGTAAGCGATGTTTTAGATAAGACTTTATCAATTCATTTGCTCTACCCCCTATTTCTATAGTTTCCTTGTTTTAAAAGCACAGTTGAAGGCCTTTGAAAGGTCCAAACACATGGTCACGGACACACAAGCTTCGAGCATTTTATATAATGCTTGATAGATAGCTATAATACAAATGTTAACAACAGACTCAAACAGCGCAGCAAATAAATATATCTAAGAATAGCAGCAGAGGGTATAGGCAAATGAATGTGTTTTAATTTACTTTTTTATTTTGTTTTAGAAAAGCTTAACTGCCCCTTTTGTCCTTTTACATCAGTTTATTCCACAAACCTAAAACGTCACATTTCCATACATGAAGACATGCAAGATCTGACATGCTCCCATCCGCAGTGTGACTTTAAAACAAGTTACAAGTATTCTTTGCAACGTCATGAGATAAAAATTCATGGAAATCAATGTTCTGTATGTTCCTACAAAAACCGGTAAGTATACTTTTATTTATAGAGAATGCCTTTAAAACTTCTAAAAGATCACTTTTTTTATAACATTCTTCAAAATATATATCGTTCGCCGCCATGTAGTTTTAAATCTCCAATTATGTATTATTTGAACCTGCAGCCTTATATAATTGGGACTGTAATAGCTCGCATTGTCCATTACTATCACGCTATTCTGAGGAAAGTTTGGTAAAAGACAATTTCTGAACCATTCTTCGAAAAGTTCTGCCTCTGTATCTTCATGGTAGTTCACGCAGGAGTCTTTATTATTCATTGCAGAAAGCCACAAGGCATTTGGGATCCAACCGTGTTCTGACCCGGCATGAAGAACTTTAACTTAATATTACATTTTAAAACTTCTTGGATACAGTACAGTAATGTTGTATAATTTATTATAGTTTTTTAGATTATTCTCATTTCTAAAAAAGGTATCATTTATTGTCAATTGCCAGGTAATAAGAGTATCATTGGGGGGGGGGGGGGGGGGTGAATAACCCTTGAGAGAAAGGTTTAGTGATTAATTAATAATATTTTATGAAAGCTGATAAATTCCACACCAACGCTACCATGCGCCCCTAATTCAATAGATCAATTGTACACTAAAGTTATAAAAGAGCTCAATTATTATTTGGCTTATTAAAAATTAATAAAATTTGGTGTGCGAGTCGCCTACAAGGACCTTAAAAAAGTCTAATACACTTTTCATGTTAACTTAATAGATGAGCCCTAATTTGAGGATAGCAAAATTTCCATGGGATTTCCTCTGGCCAGTTTAGCGGTGCACTACCCGGTATGGTACCCTCAAATCGACCTGTTCACACCTACCTGCCGTGGTCCGTACTTACATTTTATAGTGCTTGTTTTAATACACGTTTGTAATATAGTTTATTTTTCAATAAAATAATTGATATACAGGGTGATTCAAAAGTACTTCGACAAACTTCGGGAGGTAATTGCCGGCAATATTTCAAGATGAAAAGTTCTTATAAACAGTGGTCCCTGGCGACTTCGTTACGGAGATACAGGGTGTTGAAATGTTAGAAGGAATGGTAATAATTTTTAAATAACTCCTTAACGAGTATTTTTTTTTTTATGAAATTTGGTGAATTAAATAAGCATCTCAGGACACTTATTTTCAAAGTAAAACACATTCGTAAATTTAACCAGTGGCGTCGGTACAAAATGTGGCTATCATATTTTTTGTGGAAACTATGCCTAACCTAACCACACCACTGACTTATTTGATTTTAACTTTTTTTTTATGAATCCCCCATTCAATTACAACAAAAAAGTTCACGTGTGTTATTTTGCTACGAGGGCCAGTTTAATGTCAAATGATTATTTTATTTGACTATACACAAATATTAAAAAATATGTTTTAAATAATTGATCAAACACTCAAATATTAATTTAAGTATATTAACTAAGATCTATACATACTTACAATAAACAAATATGTAGGTATATGCCAAAGGAAGGCATCTGAGGATGCCTATTTAAGTATAACATGTTCTCAGTGACATGCATATTTATTTATTAGTATGAATAGTATGTTATTTTCTAATATTTTCTATTTTGACAAGGCGGCTTTGGAAATACTTTTTTGATATTTTGTATTTTGATAAGGCGGCTTTGGAAATGCATTTGCGGTGAATTAAAACATATTTGACAGTTAGTTGCTTATGTGGTTTATTTCTCAGTTTTGTCATTTTCATTGAATATTAATAGTATTGTTTAAAAGGTATGGATTACTTAAGAAATAATGCGCATTTAGCTGACATGCATTTTGTATATGGCCTTGCCGATGGAAATGCACGAGCAGCTAGACGAATCTATCAAGAGCGATATCCTAACAGAGTACTGCCTGCTGCTGAAACATTTTCAAATCTTCACCGACGTTTAGCTGAAACAGGGAGTTTTGCGAGGTCACGTGACATTCCTGGAAGACCGCGAACAGCCCGAACTCCAGAATTAGAAGAAGCTGTTTTAAATGCTGTAGTGGAAAATCCAGATACAAGCACTCGAATAATTGCTGATGCTCTCAATTCCACCCAAGCCACAGTTTGGAGAATTCTGCACGATGAGCAGTTGTATCCGTACCATATTCAAAGGGTACAAGCTCTTTTACCCAGGGACTTTCCTCAGCGCATTAATTTGTGTCAGTGGTTTTTGGAAAAATTTGCTGAAAATCCCCAATTTTTAAATTATGTACTTTTTACGGACGAGGCAAATTTTTCTCAGAGTGCGATTACAAACTTTCACAATAACCATATCTGGTCTTTGGAAAATCCCCACGCCGTTAGTGAACGAAATTTTCAATACCAATTTTCATTAAACGTGTGGGGGGGAATAGTTGGCGATTACTTAATAGGACCTTTTTTTCTTCCACTTCGGCTTAATGGCGAGACGTACCGACATTTTTTGGAAAATGAACTTCCTCCCTTACTGGATGATGTGCCCTTAGAAACTCGAAGACGTATATGGTTTATGCATGACGGAGCTCCCGCCCATTTCAGCATAGTGGCCAGGACCCATCTTAATCAAATTTATCCAAATCGATGGATAGGTAGGGGAGTTGAGGAAGGAAATCAACCGTGGCCACCAAGGTCCCCAGATTTAAATCCTCTTGATTTTTATTTGTGGGGACATTTGAAGTCAATCGTTTACAAGACGCCAGTCGAAAATGCAGAAGTGCTAAGAAACCGAATAATCGATGGTTTTTGAGGCAATAAGAAACAGACCAGATATCTTAGCACGCGTACGAGATTCCATGCAAAGGAGATTAGATGCCTGCATCTTGGCTGAAGGTGGACATTTTGAACAATTTATTTAAAAATCATTTAATTTTTGCAACGCACTTATTTAATTATAATTAAATTAAATGTTATACCTTACCCCTTACATAATAAATCTTTGAATTTAAAACATATTTTTTAATATTTGTGTATAGTCAAATAAAATAATCATTTGACATTAAACTGGCCCTCGTAGCAAAATAACACACGTGAACTTTTTTGTTGTAATTGAATGGGGGATTCATAAAAAAAAAGTTAAAATCAAATAAGTCAGTGGTGTGGTTAGGTTAGGCATAGTTTCCACAAAAAATATGATAGCCACATTTTGTACCGACGCCACTGGTTAAATTTACGAATGTGTTTTACTTTGAAAATAAGTGTCCTGAGATGCTTATTTAATTCACCAAATTTCATAAAAAAAAAATTACTCGTTAAGGAGTTATTTAAAAATTATTACCATTCCTTCTAACATTTCAACACCCTGTATCTCCGTAACGAAGTCGCCAGGGACCACTGTTTATAAGAACTTTTCATCTTGAAATATTGCCGGCAATTACCTCCCGAAGTTTGTCGAAGTACTTTTGAACCACCCTGTATAAGCCAACCATGTTTGCCTAACAAATTTTTCCTGCTTTCTAAGGCGTGATTATAGGCAGATAATGGGGTGGCTTAATAATGTCATTGGGGTCATTTGCATATTATTTGAGAAACGTGTGCCAATCTAAATAAAGTCCAGACATAAAGTTCTATGCTTCCTACAAAGTAGAAATATTCAGTTGTAAGCGGCAACTAAAGAAGTTCACCTCGGAATAATTCTATTTTTAAAATATATTGCACCCAAACGCCAGCCCAGCAAAAATATTGTAACGGTTTCAGACGACCCTTAAAATCGGTAGATTTCACAAAATAATTCAACAATACTAAGTCGGGTTCTAGGAATTATTATTTCTCCAGTTAAGGTAAAAAAAAAGGTACAGGGTCTTCCAACGAGGACTGAACAGGGGCTCATTTTTGAGCTTCCTTGTATTTAAAGAAGAATCCAAAATAGCCAATCGATGTACTTTTTCCTGCAGAATTCAAAAATTAAACCAAAAATTTATTTGAACCAGAAACAAAAGAGTTACGCTATGGATAAGGTGTTTTTTAAATGGAACATAGCTTTTTTTATACGATTTTTGGAACGAGTGATTTTTTTTTTGTCCGTTCTGATTAAAATATTTAATATTGTGACAGCTATTTTTATTAAATTTTAATGTTTATCCAGTATAATTTAACTTTAACCTGTTTGAAACATACACTAGGTAATAAAGGTATAATCACCTTTGAATCCTTCAAAGTCAAAAAATTTGACAAATTTACTATAATATTGCCGAAATGAAATATTCATTAGATGAGAGATTGCAGATTGTTATCTTGTTCTACAAATGCCAAGAAAATGCAAGAGAAGCAAGGAGAAGATTTATTGCAAATTTTCACAGAAATATATCCGTCAATACTATTCTAAGGATAAAGAACCTATTTGAGGAAAATAAAACATTACATGACAGAAAAAGAAATCCAGAAAGGAATAGAAATCGAGACCGTGCCATTGTGAATTATTTTCGACTGAATCCAACCAAATCAATTTCGGTCGCAGTTCGGGACGTTCAATACGGCGGCGGTGTAAGACGCAGAAGAGTTACCCAAGGAACTGTTCACAGGACTTTAAGAAATCATAAATTTAAGTCTTATCATATCCTTCCACTTCAATATCTAACACAGGCACAAAAAGAACTTCGCTTCCAATTTGTTTCCCAAATTGTGATTCGGAAAGAAAACGAAGACCCTAATTTATTCAGAAATATCTTATGGACTGACGAAACCACATTCACAACATCGGGGGTTTTCAATAGACATAATAATCATCACTGGGCCGTTGGAAATTCAGTTAAAGAACGTGGTATACAAGCAGCGAAACCACGATATTGAAGAGATCATGCAGAAAATTGTGAATGAAATAAATCGCCTTAACCAGGAAAATCACAGTATAACAGCAAGTTTGGAAAGGCTACAAAGAGGTTATCGCACATGTTTCGAGAACAACGGAGGTCACATTGAACAATTAAATTATTAATGTTTTTTTTTTTTTTAATTATAGTATTGAGTTGGATTTCTTTTTCTGTCATGTAATGTTTTATTTTCCTCAAATAGGTTCTTTATCCTTAGAATAGTATTGACGGATATATTTCTGTGAAAATTTGCAATAAATCTTCTCCTTGCTTCTCTTGCATTTTCTTGGCATTTGTAGAACAAGATAACAATCTGCAATCTCTCATCTAATGAATATTTCATTTCGGCAATATTATAGTAAATTTGTCAAATTTTTTGACTTTGAAGGATTCAAAGGTGATTATACCTTTATTACCTAGTGTATGTTTCAAACAGGTTAAAGTTAAATTATACTGGATAAAACATTAAAATTTAATAAAAATAGCTGTCACAATATTAAATATTTTAATCAGAACGGACAAAAAAAAAATCACTCGTTCCAAAAATCGTATAAAAAAAGCTATGTTCCATTTAAAAAACACCTTATCCATAGCGTAACTCTTTTGTTTCTGGTTCAAATAAATTTTTGGTTTCATTTTTGAATTCTGCAGGAAAAAGTACATCAATTGGCTATTTTGGATTTTTCTTTAAATACAAGGAAGCTCAAAAATGAGCCCCTGTTCAGTCCTCGTTGAAAGACCCTGTACAATATTCTAAGATAAATATATTTTTTATTTGTTGATTTTCACCTCTTTGTTCGCTGCAAGGGCCATTCCCGGGGGATCCTCCCCCCGCGGGATATCCGATCTCATCCGGACTCTAACTTGCGTGAATTTTGGATGCCGATATATTTTTTCACTTTTCCCTTATTTTGCACGACGCCAGACTGCAACGCCATGTCGAACCACTAAAATCCAAACGTAGTCGAACCGTTTTGCCGAGCCCGCGGATTGACCCGCGTTACACTAGTCCCTGTATATCGGGAACCGTCGCCTTAACAGCTAGACTACGAGACCCGTTGTAAATGTATTTATAACTTAGAATCCTTTATTGGATATTTTTATATTATGCTTATGAGGTTCTTTGTAAGTTGCCGAAACACCGCAGTAGAAACATATTCTCCTACAAATCGTTCTTATTTCTGATTGGCTGTGTATAAACATGGCGGCGATGGTAGTCACAACGACGGACTACGTAGGCCGGTACCCCGCATTTTTGATTGGTCCCCCACGGTGGCGCCGAGGAAAGTAGGTTGGTCACTTCAATGCACCGGTGAATTTCAACAAGAACTCGCTAACAACATCTGGGCGAGAGAAGTTCGCTTCGCAACCGGGTTCCGCGGGACCGATTCTATTTTAAAGGCACAAAAAATGTGTTACTTCGCTTTGTAATGAAAATTCTCTTAGTGCTATTCAGCAAGTAAGCTATTTCTCTCCTGCCAAGTAGTGGCAAATTTTTCGTGTGTGTAACGCAAAGACGCGTTATGTTTCTCTAAGACTTCCTTAAATAAGTGAAGTATTCTTTTTTCGTCGGCTTACGACCATTAGTCTTGTATTGTAACTCAAGATGTGCTCCTCTGTAATGATCAATAAATAAATCCGACAAATACATAAAGTGCAATGTATCTGCCCCCAAAAGATTCTTATTTATCAAGTGCAGTATATCCTCAAGTTAAGAAGTTAAAAGTGTTGTAAAATCCTGTCAACAAGTGATTATTCAAATGTAGTAAATATATGTTATTTTTTGTTAAACGTTAAGCTAGTAAAACCTTGTTCGTTCACATATGTTATTCGAAATAATGTTAGTCCCTCCTATACTTAATTATTTACCCTAAATAAACTTAAGCCGGCCACTCACAATCCAACGCTACAGTACGAATTTGTCGAAGAAACTGCAGTACACTTTCGTTGAAAATCGGATGAGTACTCGTTACGGGCGCCACAGTATAGAAGATTCCGTTAAACCTAACCTAAATCGTAATTACCTGTCGGCGGTAAACATGTGGATAAAAATATAATTCTAGCGACTCTCGCTCTACATCGCATCGGGTGGTTCTCATTCCCACTCACTAAGCAACTGCTGTTAGTGGGAGTGAGAATCGCAAAGTAACTGCTCGAGCGCTACGTTCTGATGAATGCGATCATTGAACCGCTTTTGTCGCATCCGATCGTACTGTGGCATTGGCTCGTGAGTCGTCCCTCGTCAACTTAATAGTTACTCTTCTGACGTTTTTTTTTTCGTAGAAATCGTAGTGCAGTTCAAAAACATCTGAGGACCGTTCACAGTATTTATGAGATCCATCAGTGCGACAAATGCAACTTTAAAACCTTTTATTTGATGACTCTCAAGCGGCATAATGCTAGAGAGCATAAGGGCATGATGAAAACCAATTTTACATCTGTAAAAAAGAAAAAAGATGAACTGACAGCGGAAGAGGAAGAAGAAATTAAGTTGTTGTTTAAGGATTAGGTATAGGATTATTTTCTAGGTTATTAAAGGGATCTTAGCGTACAGATGAATATAATTATATAAGGTACAATTAACCTTAAGTTCTCTGAAGAAATTGAAAAAAGTATTGGAGAAACGATAATTACAATTTCTTTTACGAGTGTTGTTGTATACTTAGAATTATATTGAGCTAATACATTTTAAAACTACTTATGACGTAAATGAAAGGATCAAGTAATGACATTATCAGCTGTAGCAAAATCTTAAGATTAGTGGTTTAAAGAGATGCACAACATACCTAGTGCATTTTTAAAGTGTTTTTAGTACAATAATTTTTTTCTAACAAAGTTTAGTTCGTAATTACGTATTATTTACTAAATAATTTGGTAAGATGTTAGATGTAGAAAATAGTAAAACTTATTGTTTTTCTCTATTATTTAGGCTGTCTAGAGAAGCATTGTCCCTGAATGAGATCACCTATTCCACAAATAGACCTAATTCCTAATGGTGGCGGTGAATCGGACGGGAAGTAGTAGTTTAAACGTCTTCTTTTGCATTACAGCATATACGAGTCCAAAAATAATAGGACAACCTCGGGGTCCGGTAGACAATGAGGCTGTTTCGCGTTTATTATCACTCGTCAGATTGCCATAACATGGGTACACGTTGCATCAACTGTGTCCTCGTCGTTGGTGAGAACCCACCTTGATAGACTCATCGGTGGTTGGAGCTATTACGAGCTACAACCTCCGCGTATTCGCCGCCCTAGGCTTGCGGTGTTGAAGGCTTTTTCGATATCAAGTAGAATTATCCCAGTGTACTAATTCCAGTTCAATCCCTGAGTTATGTCTAAAGGTATGTTTCCTTCTACGCGGCTGCCCGACGGCCGTGTTTTTTTTCTTAGAAACGGCCGCCGCCGCATGGAAGGAAACGGGTACATAAAGAAACAGAGGAGCAGTAGATTACGGCCGCGTGGCAGGAAACATACCTTCAGTCTAAGGACTTGGAGGTCGGAGTTGAGGTCTTCCCGAAAGCCAAACTGTTAATCTGGGAGAACAACCAGTTGAGTGGTCTTTCCCTAAGTCTGTTTAGGATGAGGCTTTCCATGATTTAAGCCATTAACTTGAGAAGTAAGATGGAGCGATAGTTTTTGGGGAAAGCGTGGTTTTTGCCGGGTTTGGGGATCATGGTGACTATGGCTTCTTTCCATCTGTTGGGAAAGTGGGTAAGACGCAGAATGGCGTTGGCCATGGTTGCCAAACCTTTACAGGGGAGAAATTTGACGATTTTGTATGAGATGTTGTCGGGCCATTTTTGAATTTGTGCGAGAGGATTATTTCTGCGACTTCACGGTCCGGGTATTCCCTCAGTTTCGTCAGAGCGTCTGATTAGTCTATAAGTGCGCTCTGGATTAGTCGTTGAGTCTGATGTGTCTTTCATATGTAACCGTGAGGGCTTTCCGCCTTGTCTGCTTACACATATTTCAGGTCCTGTGCAGAGTGTGGGGAGGGGGGCGATTTTTTTGTCGTAATGCGTAAGGCTTTTGCCTTTTACAGATGCTGCTGTCTTGGGGATTTAGTTTACGGAGTCTAACGGGCCCATTGGTTTTGTTTGTGTTGTGGTTTGTCTGTTGAGGACGTTGTATTCATGTAAGTAATCGGTAAATGATTGTAAAAAAGAAACAAGGATTATTTACTGGTTTACAATTAATTAAGGCAACTACTAAAACCTATTTAATTACCGTTTTCAAACAGTTTAATATTAAATTTTTTCTCGCGAATTATCAGAACAGAATTTAAATTCTAAATGTTAATAATGTAGGAAATGGTTATGAAAAATATCGTTCTCTGTTGAGACATACAGAGGATGTTCTAAAAGGTATCGTCAATAATTAGGGATTGAGCCTTACAAATAATAGTAGGTACCTTTTTATATTTGACATTAAAATCAATATTAAAAACGTTAATTGGTATATTTTTTCTTCATCCTTAGTTCTGATTGGGGAAAATGGCGACATTTTTAATTCTTAAAAGTTCACTAAAATATTCAAATATTAGGTTTTTATATTTAATGTTTTTGTTTTATTTTATTGATCCTTAACTATTTACCATACCATTTGCGACACCCTGTAATAGGTACTTGGTTAAAAAAAAAATAATTTAGTTTTTAAAATACTCTGATGCGTATTTTAATGTTAACAATAATTATAGAAAGAGTACTTCGTTGTATGTAATCGTTCTATGTTCTATAATGTTATGTTTTAATATTAAATATAATAAGGAAGGACCGAATTGATAGTAAAATAACTTGGTGTATAAAATTCTTTAAATTTCTATAATATTCTATACTATAGTTTCATTATAAAGGGATATGTGTTAGAATGTAGCAGAGTAGTGTTAGAGGTGGTAAGTATTAAAGATTCCTATTGTAACGAATTATAATTATGGAATAAACTTATTATTTTAGAAATAAAGTGACATATTTTTATGGTTTTTCATAATAATTATCTACTTCTAATAAAATAAAGTTATAATTTACCGAATAATTTAAAAGGAACGGAAAGGTAAAAAAAAATTATTTAAAAAATAAAATTATAATTGAAATGCAATACCTAATAACTAATCAAACTGTATTCTTAAGATAGAAATGGTTAAAATAGTTTTTTTTTGTGATGTCATAATATGTAGGTATGCCTAGCTATATACCCCTTTTTTATATTGCAAACATGGAAAATGGTTATTTGAAAAATATGCAAAGGGTTAAGGTCTGGGCTACGGGTAGGGTTACCAACTTTTGAATATAAAATTAAAGGACAATCCAGGTTAGTATTTTCTACTTTCTAAAGAAGTGAGATTCAAAAGTTTCATGATCTCAGTGCAATTTATATCCTCATAAGGGATGTGTAATTTAAGCCCAATTCCAATACCCAAAATGGTAAAATCGAGCAATAACTCGATAAATAATAAAAATATTGAAAATTCTTAAAAAGTGCAATATTATATAGAAAATCTTATTCCCAGCCATTTTACTATCTTCACTTTTCGTCGGTAAATCATCAAGAACCGAGTTATACGTGAAAAGCATTTTCAACCCCTTTGAAGATGGTAAAATCGAGCAAAAACTCGATAAATAATAAGAATATTGAAAATTTTTTAAAGTACAATATATACCGGGTGTTGCATCGTCGAGCGGGACATTGGAAATCCCATGTAATTTGTATGTATCTTCACTTTTTGTCGCTAAATCATCAAGAAGCGAGCTAGACGTGAAAATAAGCGTTTTCAACCCTTTCGAATATGGTAAAATCGAGCAAAAACTCGATAAATAATAAAAATATTGAAAATTCTTTGAAGTACAGAGAGAAATTTATTCCCAACCATTTTACTATCTTCACTTTTCGCCGTGAAATCATCAGGACCCGAGCTAAGCCTGATAAGCATTTTCAACCCCTTCGAAAATGGTCAAATCGAGCAATAACTCGATGAATAAAAAAAATATCGCAAATTTTTAAAAGTATAATATTAGAGAATTAGTTTTGATTTCCTGACCGTTAATATTTAAATATTTAGGGATTTGTTGATGAGAAAAATAAAAAAAAATTTACATCGTTGACGTTTCGGTTTATGAGTCTAAACCATCTTCAGAACTTATATCCCTATAATATAGCCTAGCTAATACGGGCGGTAATGAAAACTAACTACTACAACTCCTAAACCGTCTACGAGGTAAATAAGTAACCATTAATTAAGAGAAAAGCGCTGCGCACGACTGCTATAGAAAGGGTCTGCACACCATCGGGCAATAAACTGTATGCGTGGTTTTAAATTCAGAAGAACACCTTCAAGAAGTTTGGTATATCCCGAAGTTTATTGTTCAAGAACTGCCGCAAATAACTACTCACCATTTTAAAATCTTGTAGGCAGGTAATTCAGCAAAAGGTTAGGTAATTCAAAAGGTCCCACGATAAAATACCAGACTAACCAAAACAAATAATTAATTGAAAAACCACTAAACCCACTATTTACCGAGAAGAAGATGTGCTGAAACGGCTGAAACCCATAAACTCCGAACATTCCTGTGAACAGCAGTGCAGTCACAGATTGCGGAACTGAGTAGTTTCTGTGATTTGTGAGTGCAGTGAAGTTCGAGGTAGGTTTGTTCTCATAGTCGCGAAATACCGAATCTGGACCAGAGAAAAAATTGAAAGCTTCCGCAGTACCTTAAAAAAGCTATAAATTGTTATCCACGTAATTATTTATCCTTTTACTACTTTTTAATTAGGTGTATAAATTAGTGTATAATTGCACAACTTCAGAAAACTACTGTTGCTAAGGAGATTTGGCCGAAAAACAAAATAGACTTGTTCCTCGCGCCACGGTTCTTTTGCTAGAAAGAATACCAACAACTAACCTCAACCTCAATATTTTTTTTTTTTTTTATTTGATCTGATAAATGTTTTTAAGTTCTTTAGTGTACATAGTGTGTGATTTTGTGAAATTTCCTTTATTTAGTGCCTCAAAATGTAAAGATTTGTAATGGTAACAAGTTTTAGTTAAACAGATATTTCTGCTTTGACTATTTCTGATCAATGTCCACCCAATAACATTGGACTCGCCAAATAATTTTGATTTGGTGACTTTGACTTTTTGTTCAGTTTATAATTAAGTTCTTTACCTGTAAAAATAATTCTCATTCTCATGGGCTTACCGGGGACCACCTATTATAAGAATGTAACTGTTACAAAAGATTGTGGCTAATTAACTAATATTATAATTATTGTGTAACAGTGGAACTCCTTAGAAAAGTACCTACTGTAGGGTGCATCATTACAAAATGGTCTATTGGGCTAGTCCCATTGATTTAGGGATATTCAAGCAATCAGTTTGTCAATGTTAATGCTCAACGATTGGCAGAAAATTTTTATGTTTGTTCGTAAATTAAAATGTCGCATGCGAATTTTCGCCCTGTAGCCACTGACTATGAAATTTTCAAGCAACTTGGTTGCTGCTGACAAACGATGTATATACACCAAATGGGCCTCAAATTTTTATGCACCTGTAAGTAAGTATGGAAGTTTTTAAAGTCATAATTAATAAAATAAGGATGATACATTTTCAGAAGTCTTCCCAACAGGAAACACTTTTTCAACTGTGGAGTTTCAGCTGTTGCAAGTGTTGATTAACATATTAATGTGGTGCTAATGTTGCTGCTTAGATAGATATTTTTTGTAAATATTATTAAGTATAATTGAATATGGTATTATTAACAACAATATACGAGTTCGTTCCTTATTCCTTATTGTATAACTTTTTGTTTTACCTCTTTTTACATTGACTATAAGTACCTATATAGCATGGTTTACTAACACTATATTTTACAAATGATATGAAGTTTAAAAAATCGTTGGGTTGGAAAATTTGGGCACATAGGGAATAGATATGTTTTAGGTGATGGTAATATTAAAAAATTAAATTAATATTTCATTTTAAATAATGAATATTATTGTAATTACCAAATTTCATTTCAGGCTTAGATGTGAAAGGGTTGAGCAACCAATTGAAGGTTCCGATTTATCTAAAAATGAGGGAGCAAAGGTAAAGCTAAGGTTTCAAGTTTTGTTCAAATTAATTTTCCTTTTTCAACTAGCAAATTAGTAACAAAATGCAGACCTACCTACTATGTCATTATTTGTAGGAATACAAGAAAGAAAAAATATATGCTTGTGCCTTTTGCACTACTGAATTTAAAGACAGAGTTTCCTTGAAAAAGCATAAGAAAATTCACGAAGGTCAAATAAAGACATATGATTGTGATAAGTGTCCTAGTCGGTTTACCATTGAAGGTGAATATTATTATCACATCAAATTTGGACATGGACACGTAGAAAGACCCTACACTTGCAAGCAGTGTTCATCAGGCTTTACAAGTAAGATTGGCTTGATCCGCCACATTCAAAGATTACATGCAGACAAAAAGGAATTTCCACATATTTGTTCATATTGTGGCAAGGGGTTTCTGCTTCGTTATGGTCTTAAACAACATACCATGACACATACAGGAGAAAAACCATATAAATGTGAATATTGTGATAAAGCTTTTACTTTAAAACCTGGATTGACTCAACATACAAGATATCACACTGGTGAAAGACCATATGCTTGTGATCAATGTGATAAGACGTATGTTTCTGCCAGTCATTTGTCACAGCATAAGAAGTACCATTTAATGAAGAAGCAGCCATTTAATATACCTGGTAAGTAGTTAGTATTTTTATAGAATAAATACTCTTTATGGCTTAAGTTATGATTATTAAAGAACGGAAAAAATGCAACTAATAATAATTGAAAGAAACATTTAAATGCAAAAAATTTGGGCAAAATATGCTAGTTATGAAAAATATTCAGGCGAGGTCGGTGAGTATTTTTACATTTGTGGGTAACTAATAATTATTTAACAATATAAATTTGTTAACTAATCTGCACCGCTTATTTTCCACCACAGTTGGTTAGTTAAAGCCATTATTAATACAAGGACTGGAGTAGGTACTGCAAGTAGTAAGTACTACAGTACTACACAAGGTACACAACACAAAAAATAACTGAAAATTAAGATAGCTGAAACATCTTAAATTTAAACTAATAAGTAAGCACCAATAAGTAAAGTGCTGGGGTCATGATATGAAAACAGAAATGTATACAAATACAATGCGTATTACTAGGTAATTAGTTTTTCTTTGTCTAACCCAAATGTTTTGCAATAGTATATTTAACCGAGCGGTTTGAGTATATTTCCATAGGGCCGGCACCCAAGACGGGACAACCCGAGAACCGGCGACGCCGACGAACACAAGCGCTCAAAGACATTTTACTTTGCGGCCGTCGACGTTTTCGTCCTCTTCTTATCTTTTTTGAAGTGCGTATGTTTGTTCCTGTCTTGACTTCAATGTATTTATATAGTTTTCTACTGCTATAGATAAACCTATAAGGTCAATTTAAAATACGGCCTTTGCTCAATTTTGCAAGGGGGAATATTGGCCTCAATAATTGCCAGAAGGCACCTTCTCACTATTAAAGTTTCTAATTGAAAGTTAAATATTTGAATCACTTTTTGTTCACACATTTTAGTACAAGGTAATCGATTGTTCAGTTTTAAAATGGCGTTGAATGCAGTCATTTGTATAGGTTTTAAAAGAACTTGAAACAATTTTTTGTGGCATGAGTAAAAAGCGTATTTCTATTTTTTTTTAATTTAAAGAATTGCTGGTTAAAATCCAGAATTGCCCAAAAAAACCAAATAACTTTGAGATATTTGCCTACTCAAGATTAATTTTTCACACACTTATAATAATATCGAACGACAAATAAAAGCAAACCGCAGCAGCGCCTGAAGGTTCACACGCTTCAAACAGATAGGTTTCCAGTCGTCAGAACTTAGCGCTACTTCATTTCGGATGGTTCTCACTCCCACTCACAGATATCGCTCAATATTTTCTTCTACTAGGAAAGTCCTCTCAGCACCAGGTACACTACCCCAGAATATGACCCCAAATCTCAACCGAGAGTAAAAGTTGTCATAATACACTGAAGCAAAAGCTTCGTTTTTTGTTCTCTGATCGAGTAGCAGTAGCAGTAGTAGCATACAGAAGAGAGCAAAGCCTGGCGGCTGGTCTGGGGGCCTATAGAATCGAGGTCTCGGTGAATGGAGGATGTCCGCCGTTGGTGCCTGATCATGAATGAGCTCTTAAGGGACCTCGAGGCAGGCAGGCTCTACCCGTAAGCATACGCCGACGATGGACTAGTCTTAGTGATGGGTGAGTTTGTCGGAACGGTATGCGATCACATGCAGTCAGCTTGCAGGATAATTGAAGGATGTGTAGGAGCACTGCGCTCTTGGTAAACCCGAGCAAAACAGAGCTCATCATGCTTACAAAAAGAAGGTTTGCAGGTTTCAGTGCCCCATTACTCTATGATAAACCACTCCCCAAGGAGGAGGTAAGATACTTAGGAGTCACTTTTGACAGGAAACTAACATAGAAATCCTATTTAGAAAATACAGTAAAGAAAGCCACAGCTATACTGTGGCAACTGCCGGGTAGTGGAAACAAAATAGGGCCTTCAGACACACATACTGCATTGGTTGTACACCGCGGTGATAAGACCTAAAATCACGTACGCATCGGTGGTCTGGTGGCCCGCAGTGAAGACAATCACCTACGGCCTGACATTGGCGGGTCTGCAAGGACTAACCCGTCTGGGAATAACTGGAGCAATGAGAACAACTCCAGAAGCGGCTCTAAACGTTCTGCTGGGGTGGCCAGAAATCTCGCTCTGAATACTGCACCGGACCCTCCAAAGACTATCTTATACTGAAACTTTAAGGTAGATATCCTCACGAGGGAGAAAGCAAAAAATGAAGCCCAACCCGAAGGCTATCAGGTCTTGTGTAGTGGACGGCTTAAGGATGGCTGGCACAGAGCTGGCCGGGAACGGGCTATATCGAGAAGACACGGGAGAAGGACAGGCATTTCCTTTGGGATGATACACCACTGTGTTCCAAGCCGAGGTCTTCACAATTCTCAACCAGAGAGGAGGTTAGTACTGCAGACGAGGAAGATAGTCAGGCAGCACTGAAGGCAGTCCAACGACCAAGGACGAGCTCTATATACCGGAGCCACAGTTGGGAATAAGCAGAACATAGGGATGCAAGATCCTCTCTGAGTGGGCTTGGAGGCGCACGACCACTAACTGGAGAAGAATCGGACCCTGTAGACAGGCGGAAATCATGGTTTCGAGGCCAAGCTCGTCCCGGGCAACATGGTTGTTTTGTCAAATGGACCTACACCTTCTAGGAATCGGGAAACTCCAATCTGCCGTAACTATGGAGCAAGAGAGGAGACTTCGTATCATTTGGTAGGAGTGTGTGACAGGTGTGGTGGAGCTAGAAATCATATCCTTGGCGTGACAACACTCGCAGGAAAAGAGTTAAGTATCCGGAACTGAGAGAAGCTGCTAGCCTTTCTTTGATATACAGGGCGGATTAATTTAGGACAAGAGTACTTGCTGAGGGATGGATCGAGGAAGGCGAAAAGGGATTATTAGGCCTACTCGCCTGGTTTCTGCGTCCGCTTCCCCCAAAAAGTACTACTATTATTACTACTACTACTGCTACTTACGGAATTTAATTTAACATTCAGATTATAACAGATTCTGGTCTGGATGCACCCTCAGAAATTTTGTTATTTCTGCTTTGTTTAGTTCCCAATGTAGTTCGTGCTATCTTCCTTGAGAATTAGGTTGTTTTTAGTAAACTAGTTTCGTGCTTCATCCTGACAAGAATTAACAGAATCAAGCAGTCATATGATGATTTCCTAACCAAGATGTTGGTATCGTCGGCATAGTTAATAAGGTCCTGACCTTGCTCAGTAGATTAATTTGTTATACCCACAATTATGAACACAGCAAATAACATTAAGTAACTGGGCAATTTCCATTTTTGTAAGTTAATCCTATAGTTGTTAATAGGCACGTAAATAACGTGTAAAAAATATAATTATTCTATTAGATTTAGATTTTACAATAGGATTCCAGGTAAACCGCAAGTTAACCAAATGCATTTGGTTCCGAAAAGGCACGAAATGCAAAAAATGCCCGATGCATTTTCTCCAGTCTTTAATGATTATTTATAGCATCTTTAACATTGCAGAGTGCTACAAATTGTTACATTAGTATTTTTGTTTTGTTCCAGATGCTTCCTCTTAACGTCTTTCATTGCGCAAGGCATATTATTTAACGGCAAATCGCGTGAAGGAGTATGAAGTTGAGTACTTGAAAGCCATGAAATCATAAACATTATCTTTCACATTAAATAACCATCTACCTAAAAGAATAGCTTAAAAAGAACTAACTTATGTAAATAAAGATATTTTCTGTTAATCTGTTTTTTTATTGCACCTACGTACTATGTTACTGTGTAGTTTCCTTAAACTGGTTTAAAATATTTTTAAAATTACAGGATAAATTATTAACACTTCTGTATACTATCTAAGAAGTTAAACTAATCTACACATGTTTTAGGTCCCTAAAAAATCTGACCCCAGAAGTACATCAACGTGCATCTTTAATTTTGGTAAGTCCGCAGTAAAAAAGTATTCTCCGCTTTGCTAAATATTAAAAACTCTTTAAGTAGCCTAAGAAATACTAATTTTTGATCTTTTGTGAGTTACAAGAAATATTGTTTAAACTATACAGAAATTTAAAAATAATGAGCTAGATATATATGTAGGTATATCTGTCGGGTGGCGTTTATTTCATGTTGATTTTAAATGTTGTTTTGTTTTTAGGGTACAAAAGAAACTGACACAAGACACTTTGTTTGTGATGTTTGCGAGAAACCTTTCCGAAATACAGGAAATCTGAAACGACACAAAGTAATACATTCTGGAGAAAAAAAATTCGAATGTAATGAATGTCCCTCACGATTTGGCCAAAACAGCATATTACAACAACACATAAAATGCCGACACATGGGTGAAAGACCGTTTAAGTGCAATATGTGCGGTAAATTATTTTCAACCATTTGGAACTTGGAGAGACACAATATGATACACACTGGCGAAAAGAAATTCGAATGCTACGAATGTAGCGCTCGATATGCTCACAAGTCAATTCTAGCAAAACACATTAGAAGTAGGCATACTGGCGAAAGACCTTTTAAATGTGAACTATGCCCTAAAGCCTTCACCGCTAGGTCAAACTTAACTAGTCATATGAAAACACACCAGGGCATTAGGCCATATATATGTGACATTTGTGGGCATCACTTTTCTCAGAAGTCAAATTTAAAGAAGCACATTCTGGGTCATTCCGGAGAAAAGACAGTTGAATGTAATGTTTGTCATAAAATGTTTTCTACTAAATATAACTTACAGTCTCACATGGAGGTGCACAATGGAGAAAAGCCATATTTCTGCGATATATGTTACGAAAATTTTAGACACGCCACACCTTTACAAGTGCATCGAATGACGCATTTTGGTAAAAGACCCTTTACGTGCAATATTTGTGGGATGAACTTTTTGCACCAATCAGGATTAACCATCCACGAAAAAACCCACTCTGGAGATAAACCTTTTGCATGTCCTGTGTGCGGCAAAAGATTTGTCAAGGAGTCGATAGTTGCTAGTCATATGACGCTCCACACGGGCGAAAAACAATTTGAATGTTTCATGTGTGGACGAAAATATGCCGACAAGTCAAAGTTAAATTATCACCTAAAGAAAAAATGTCTTAAAGGCATTGGTATGTCGGTAAAAGTTTGTTAGTTTAATTTTGGTTATACTCGACACGAAAGCTTTTTTGATTATACATTATTTTTTACAGGGGGAAAGCAAGTCCTAAAAGTCTTCCTCCACAACTTCAATTCGATTAAATGTTAAAAATTATTTAAGTGCAGCCTATATGTTTCGAACGCAGAACCGTTAATCTTCAGGAGACATAGAATAAATATTAGGTTGCTGTTAGTGTTAGCAAAAGAGAAAATCGCTTAGGTGCTAAGGAATCTTAATAGAGTTTTGGAAAAAGTGAGAGGTTTAATTAATTAAAGGAAAATCTTTAATCTTCTAATTAAACTTGTGGAGAAAGACTTTTGGACTTTCTTTTTCCTGATACTTTCAACTTCACTTTAAGTTTGAACTATTTCTTCAATATTTTAAAATTGGAACTCATTTTGAGTGTCTATAATGAAAATAAGAGCGAGTTTCCTTATGGTTTGCCTCACTTAAACATTTTTTTTAATATTTAGTATTTAGTGAAAATATATAGTAACCACCTTAATGATTCAATGTTCAAGTAATATGTTTTGTTTTTTTTGGACCAAATTCACATTAGAGTCTACCAATTGATTAAACTTTGTGTCGCACTTGTGAAAAATTTACGACTACTTCCGAAATTAACAAGTTTTGGAACGGAAACTTGTTTAATTTTTCTGAGGTCCATTTCTTCCACTCTATCGATTTTGAAAATGGACATTTAAAAATTCTCGGACGATGGAAATATGCTGGTGGGGATGCGTTTGTGTTCAGGGTCACGTCGTCATTTTCAACACTTTTATAAGCAATAAAATTGTTTCATTGTTCATCCCTCTTTAATTTTTTACATTACTTCAGCTAGTAAGTAATTTTTTAAAATAATGCTATTCAAATATTTTTACTGAAAAGCTACTAACAAGTTATATTTACCTGTAATGCCATAGGTGTCTTGATAATAAATGTTAAACTTTTAAAAATCAGTCTACATTCTGAAAATTTAAATTTTTTTTGCTATATTAAACATAATAATATTGTTCGACAAACAATTAAGTTTTACATCTGCTGTTGAGTTGACATATAATACATACTGTTATATTTAAATTAAACAAGTGAGGACTTTTTAAAACTTGTTACAATTTATTCGAACTTTTTAGACACCTTGTGCGATACAAATCTTAATTAGTAGACAGAGATTGTAGCCAAAAAAATATATACATGGTGGCCCTTAAGTACGTTCAAGTATTTTAGGGAGTGGTTCCCCAAGACACTCTCAGAAAAAAGTTTAGGTTTATAAAAACTTTTAATGTATTTCCTGCATATATAGAAGAACTAGAACTATAAATAGAAAAAGTAAATAAGTCCGAGCAGTAGGTACTTAAAAAATGTAAGAAAAACTTAATACTAGAAATGGTGGAGCGGCGTGCAACAAAACATAATTTCATTTTATTTATATTTAGAGGTTTTTAAAATATTATCAAAAATAGTTTTTTTTTTAAGAATTTTAACACCCTCTATCTTAAAATTGGAACATTGCTCACATAGGTTAATAGGAACTTTTTTTCATATTTTTAAGCAGGAAAACTCATCCTGAGTTGTGTGATGAAACATTAGACGTGTAGGGTCAACGGGAGCTCGAACGATAAATGTAGTTTGATATTTTAAACGAAATACCCTATATATATTCTTATTTTTGCGTTCTCTATTAGTTTCATGACAACTTTTCTTATTTTTCCCTATGCGTTACTTTTTTCAAGATTTTAATTAATTTCCATTTTTTTTTTCGAGAAACGTGACACATGTAATGCTGATATTTTTTAACTCTGAAATACCAAGGCACTGAAATTTAGCTGAGAGTTAGCTAATACCAAGAGGCTTTTTATGCTAGACCAAATCTGAGTTACAATATACAGAGTGATCTAAAAATACAAGTAGGTATTTTGTTTACTTGAGAAAATGTCTAAAATATATTTTTTTTTAAATATAGGTAGATAGATAATGTTTATTAATTCCTCATTGCGTTACAAGAAGCCGTAAGGCGTGGAATATTGTCAGTTTTCATTCATATACTGGTTGGCCCACTCTCAACGCAGGATTTCATAGCATCTAAACTACTCAACTTTTTAATATTTTTCAAAAACAGGGTCATGGGGAGACATTAGGCCTACAGTTTAAAATTATTTTGAAATATACCGGATGTCCCAAAAAAAATCAAAGCAAAGTTATATTTTTTTAAATGGAACACCCTATATCTTACAATATTTTTTGATTCTACATAAAATAACAATTATTTTTTAGTAAGTGCATTATAAGTCTAAACTTAATAGTTTCTGAGATATCGAGTTTTGAAAAATGTAATTTTTGAACTTTGACAGCTTCTAGCTTTCTAACGGTACGTCTTAGAGCAAAACGGCTTGCATGTTCCTGTCTTACTTTTGTACTATCTTTCTGAAAGTGTCGGTTAAACCGGATATAGCTCAAAAGCCGGAAATATAGTACTTCCGGTTTAACCAGAAGTTGGCATTTTTGGAAAGATAATCAAAAAGTAAGATAGGGACATGTAAGCCGTTTTGCTATATGGCGTATCGCTAGAAAGCTAGATGCTGTCAAAGTTCAAAAATGTAATTTTTTAAAACTCGATATCTCAGAAACTATTAGGTTTAGACTTATGCACTTACTAAAAAATAATTGTAAATTTATGTAAAATTCAAAAGTAATGTAAGATATAGGGTGTTCTGTTTAAAAAAAAGTATATTTGATATGCCCTGATTATTTGGGAGACCCTGTATAATTTTAAATAATTTTAAATTGTAGGCCTAATGCCTCCCTATGACTCTGTTATTAAGAAATAATAAAAAGTTGAGTAGTTTAGATCCAATGGAAGCCTGCGTTGAGTGGGCCACCCTGTATATATATTAATATTAAACAATAGTTTGTACCCGTAACAAAGCAAATCTATATAATATAATAAAACTATTTAAATAAGGCATCTAACACCCTGTTTCTAGTAGAAGCGGCAACACTACATCAAAAGTATTTTAACTGGGTGGTGCGTGTTCGTTTATGCAAAAAAAAAAACATATTGACTGGTTCGTTATAAAAGGCTAATGCAAGTCCCTCATGAATTCCTCTGTATAATCTTTCGTGTCGAATAGTACCATAGAAAAAGTAGGGAAAATTTGATTGTAGGTGTTGGTTTTATTTAGACCAGATTTTTAGGCGCAGATTCATTATTTATTCTTACCTATACCTATTTATTCTTACCTACCTAATTTATTGTATCTAATTGTTATAGAAACTAGAATTTTTTTGTTTTAATAAAAAAATATGTTATCACTTTTGTGAAAAAATATGAGTTCCACTCTTGTTGAAACGCACATACAGACTTTTGTGTGACTTTAAAAATATTAGTCAAATTTGATTGACCTAGCAAGTGCGAAAACTGATAGTTTTCCAGACTTGTTAGGTACCTATATAGTTTTGTCTACGGGCGTGAGGAACAAAAATTGCGATATATTATAGATAATAATATGTGATTGTTGATGTATTGTTTTCCGCGTCAGTGTCGAAAAAACGCATGCTAGCGCGGGAAGTAGTTACTTTCCGCACGTTCGTAGAATTGTTTATTTCATTATATAATGAATTACGAGTAATTATACCAAAGGTTGTAGAAATGAATAATATTCCTTGTACGTGTTTAAATAAATTATTGTGTTTGTGATAACCTATATATTTTTGTCTACGGGCGTGAGGAACAAAAATTGCGATATATTATAGATAAATAATATGTGATTGTTGATGTATTGTTTTCCGCGTCAATGTCGAAAAAACGCATGCTAGCGCGGGAAGTAGTTACTTTCCGCACGTTCATAGAATTGTTTATTTCATTATATAATGAATTACGAGTAATTATACCAAAGGTTGTAGAAATGAATAATATTCCTTGTACGTGTTTAAATAAATTATTGTTTTTGTGATAAAAAAATCATTTTATTTTCTTTACTTAGATGTTGCATTGATGTGTGCCAAATTACATTTAGAGGTATTGAATTTCACATATAGTTGGTGTAATTTTACTCTCTACCAAATACGTTTGTTTTAGGTTTAACTGGGTACCTGGGGAGGGGACAGTTCGTGTATGGAAAACAAGATTGGTAAGTGAATATCAAAATTTATTAACGGTTATATTCTCGATAAGTAACAAGGTGTCGTCATTTCGAAGTCCCAAGATGATTTTTCACGATCGATGCCATGCTACCAATAAATAATGTTAATGTGACTCGACCTCCACTAAATACTTAGTAGATAAATATTGTATTCAATATAAAAATGACGAAGCCAGTCAAGTGCATTTACTTTCAACATAGACACGATGAAAACATTGCCACGTGACAAAGTAGGCGGGACCTAGTCAGGGATGGGTAGGTAGAAAATTATTTTTCTACACTAACCAATTTTCTACATCTTGAGATGGTCATTTAGTTAGAAAAATGATTTCGATGTTGGTGATTTTAGTGCCTCCCTACTATTGGTTGAGACCATTAGGGGCCAGTCTTTAGGTAGTTTATAGGTTTCGTCTTGTCTAGCTCTCGTATATAAATCCGTTATGAGTTGCAGGTTTGTCGATACGTCCGTAAAATCCGTTCACAGATTTAAGAGAATGCCTTACCGACTCGTGTTGATGCCTGTTTAAAACCAAACTGGGGTCTACACAGGCCCGCACTGAATTGTATTTCAAGCATGGATGATTTGACACAAATAATACACAATTTTAGATAGAATATATTATAATTAATTAATGCAACTACAGTTTACTTATTTAATTCATTTTCACTTTCACTATCAACACCTATGTTAATAATAAATCTTTCTGTAATATTCCGAATTTGAATGTACGAATTTTCAACAGTTTTAATATGCGAAACACAATTTTTCCAGCTACTCACAGGCCCTTTGTCCACTTCAGTAATAATAATATCCAGTACACTAGCGTTTATAGTGGGTGATACATTATTACGTCTAACGGCAGATTTGAATTGATGCCATATGTGTTCTATGGGATGGAATATACAGTGATACAGCGAAAGGCTTAGCACTGTATGCCCCTTAGTTTTAGCGTAGCTGTCGCAGTAGTACTCCTTTTCTAGGTTCAGAAATTTAAGCACATCAAGTAACTCTCTTTTAGTGTAACTTTCATGAAAATATATATCATTCTGATACAAAAATTCCTGTATTGCCATTTTCGTATCTTTTGAACAAGGGCGCTTGTTTAACTGTCTACTGTGGTAACTTGCGTTGTCCATAACAATCACACTGTTGGGAGAAACATTAGAAATTAACTTATTTACGAACCAATCCTCAAATAACTCCGCTGTGGTATCGTTATGGTAATCCAAACAGGAGTCATTTATATTCTTGGCTGCCAATGAAAGTGCATTTGGTACCCAACCATCTTCGAACCCTGCATGTACTATGGTTATTCTTTTTCCTCTGTTTGATGGTGCCTTTGTTCTACACGTGTCACTAGAATCAACCCAACCTTTTGATGGGGTATCATGGGTATCAAGGGTATCAAGCCAGGTTTCATCTAAGTATATAATAGGTATAGGTCTGTTCTCACTTCTGTACTGAGCGATTTTTGTCAAATATTCAAATCGCCATGCCTTAAGTCGTTGCGATTCCACGATAACTTGCCGTTTATCGACTTTTTTAAATTTAAAGCCGATTCGTTGAAGACGCTTCCACAGCGTTGTCCTACCGCAATTGATATCCGTGTTATCTATCTCAAGTCTTTTCAGTAAATTATCCAGTGTTGCTCTTCATACATCTTATAAATTTTGCGTCGGACTAAATCTTCATCGCTGCGATCTAATTTTTTGCAAGTCCCATAATCTTTTCTTCTTTTCCTTTCGGTGATGGGTTTATTCACAATTTTCCATACTGTTTTTTCCGAAATTTTGGTCAATGTGGATGTTTCTTCAATATATTCCATTTTACTCAACTTTTCACGTTCTATGAGAGTTGTATATACCTACATTTTTTATAATCTCTTTAGAATCTAAAGATAAGTAAAATAGATTGATTTAGCCGATACTTGATGGAAATCCATTATAAATTTTGAACAAAAACAAAGTTTTTAAATTTCCACAATTTTAATTTTTTTAAAAAAGCCGTAACATGTTTCGGCACACGGTGCCTTCTTCGGACGGACTAAATATAAATGTGTTAAATATGAATTTAAATATTCTATGTAGGTACAAGGTGTAATAAACAATATTAATGGTATGAGATTAGCAAACTATAATTAGGTACAAGAAATGGGCAAATCCTACTTATGCTATACAATTTGAATAATAGGAATGGTAGAGATGTAAGAAGAAGGCACCGTGTGCCGAAACATGTTACGGCTTTTTTAAAAAAATAAAAAATTGTGGAAATTTAAAAACTTTGTTTCTGTTCAAAATTTCTAAAAATAAGTGTCTTCTTCCATTTTCATTTCCGCACTGTGGTTGTACCTGTACCCCCTCCGGCTGTTCTATACTAGATTCACCAATCCACGGACGCCACATATTTGGATAATCAAAGCTGCGTTTTTATTTCACACGAACTTTATTGACTTTATTGACTCTGAGCCTGGCCTCAATCATTAAGGGGCAATGTACCTATTCTTGAAATTACTCGAGAAATCTCCCATTGAATTTTTGCCGCATGTACCTATATGTCCTAATAAGGTAATTTGTTTTCTTTTTAAGAGTGACGACCAAGGCGGAAATGTTTCTTGCGATCACTGTGACAAGACCTTTAAAAATAAGGAAAGGATGATGGTTCACCGGATGCAACACTTCGGAAAACAGCCACCGACTTGCGAGATTTGCGGTGGCCAGTTCGCAAGCAACGGGTCTCTAAACTTCCATCGGAAAATCCACATGAACAGAAAACCCTACAAATGCAAAGTATGCAACAGGCAGTTTACCAGCAAATCGAACTACCGCAGACACGCCCAGAGTCACACAGAAGATAATTTTTACGCATGCGACCAGTGCGACGAGGTATTTTTAAATTTTCAACGATTGAGAGTTCATAAACTTATTCATATAGGCAAAGATCCGTTGGTATGTGAAATTTGTAACATGACTTTTCCTTATAAATCCGCTTACGAGTGTCATAGAAACACGCATTTAGATAAGTCCGAGCAGCCCTACCCCTGCGACATTTGTGGCGCTCGATTTGCTATTAAATCGATCATGGTGACACATAGGATCATTCATTTCGGAGAAAAACCTCATTCTTGCACTATGTGCGATATGAGATTCACCCAAAAGTCCAATTTGAAAAAGCATATTTTGTTGCATTCCGGTGAAAAGCCTTTTACTTGCGATATATGCAAGAGGAAGTTTTTTACTAAGCATACTCTGCAGTCTCACTTGGAAACCCATTATGGGGCTAAACCGTGGAAATGCAACGAATGTGAGGAAGGTTTTAGGCATAAAGCCCGGCTGGAAGTTCACAAATTGGTTCACGTAGGAAAAGAACCTTATAAATGCGATACATGCAATGCGCTTTTTGCTCACAGTTGGACTTTGAGAGCTCATAAGCTAACACATGAAGGACAAAAGCCCTTTCAGTGCACCGTATGTTGCAAAAGGTTTGTAAAACAATGGATTCTTAACAGTCATATGAGAATTCACACTGGTGATTATCCTTTTGAGTGTCATATATGTGGAAGGCGTTACGTTGATAAGGCTAAATTAAATTTTCACCAAAAACAAAGATGTTTAAATCCGGAAGTTCCTCGGTCCAAAATTTTTAAAAATCGAGCCCCGATTAAAGTAGAAGGTATTGAATGTATTCCAGAATTTGTCGAAACAATATCTACCTCTGTAGCAGTCTGAAGTTGATTTTTACTCCATGAGAAAATCAGAATTTACAATTTCGTTTGTACTTAAATGCCAGTATCAGATGGGTCTTATAATTATTATTATGTCGAGTTATTGACGACAATAAAATGTAGGCAAAATTTGTATAGCATAATTGAATCAGCTGCAAATATCCTAATTAAATGTTACAGAAACGAATACAATATTTATATGTGTGTAAGGTATTAATGCTGTACTTAAATTAAAACATTTTAGGGGAACTTTATATTTAAACGTAGCGAGTTAAATTAAATAAATTTGGTTTCCTCGAGAGCAGCACCGTCAAAATACGGTAAATTACCTCGTACAGCGGTGACAAAATACGGCAAGCATAGTCAGGAAAACCGTGCCGTTTTTTTTTAAACATAATAATATGGATCTCGCGCTTTGTAATCATTCCAGAACAAGATGAAGAAGAGGTTAAAAAGAGAGAGAAAGAATCAAAGTTATATAACGTGCAGAAGAAAGCGCATATGAATTTACCTCATCCTAGATCAAAAAACATTGAGCCAACTGTCACACTGACACCGCTTTGAATATGACGGCATCAGCGCTATTTTACGTTACGGCGTTCGCTCTGTTGGAAACTACTTGTACTTAAATCGCCTAGCAGCTTTTGTTGCGACATAGTTCACCGTATTTTGACGGCCGCTATATGACGGTGTCGCTTTCGAGGAAACTCCAGCTTTAGTGGTGGCTCGTTAATCAAATACAGGGTATGGTGAGAAGTGCTTGGCCATGCAGTGAAATACTGTGTTTTTTTAGTTCAAAAATGCATTTATTTTTCTACATATTCCTCCTTTAGTGTATGCGCTTTCCAAATTTCTCTAATTAATAGATGAAAGGTTAGTTCAAGTTAGGACAGCTGTCACTACCTCTTCATTTGACTGAAGACGTTTTCCAGCCACAAATTTCTTTAGCGCAAGTTAGAGTGACACAAATCTAGTGAATAGGGTGGATGTTTTTAAACATTGCTAACACACTTTTATCAGCAGAGGTGTATTAGTGTACTGATGAATATTTTTTCTGTGGCAAACATGCGTAGTATTCGCCAGCTTTGTTTAATTTACTGTTTTCAATGAAATCAATAACAAGAACCCCCTTTGCATCCCAAGAGCACACCGACGATGACCTTGCCAGCAGTTGACATCAACTTGGCCTGTTTTCGTGCAGAACCACGAGTTCCACCCCCAATTTTGGTTTCATTTGTGGCGTTGGGTGGTCAACCCACCCCTCCCATAATATTAAAATGGCGCACTAACTCGGTTTAATCATTTTTAAAGCTTTCTCCTAGTTAATTCTTAATATAAAATGTACTATATCCATTCTTCTCATACTTTTGTGGCCTTAGCTAATTCATTCACATTTAATCGACGATCGTCTAATGCCATGTTGAGCAGCTTCTCGATTTTTCAGCTGATGTTGCAGTTCTTGGTCATCCTTTACGAGGTCATCTTCAAGGGATGCACCAGCGCTTGTAAATTCAACCGATCATTTCTTAACTGGTGTAAATGAAGAAGCAGACTCCTTATAGACCTTAACCAACTTGGGATAATTTTCCGTTGGCGATAATTTCTGTGCAGCACGGGAAAAGCATATGTATGAACTTGTAATGAACGATATTTTTCATTTAGACATGACTGAATCATCTCATTCAATCATCCAAACATTTAATTTTATAGAATTGTAGTTAATGAGGTCACAGATACTATCATCAGAGTTTTTGGAGTTTTTGTTTCCCCCATTTACAATGTTCTGATGTTGACGTTGCATTTCAAGCGCGATTTATACTTTGACGCTTGACGCTTACGTTTGAAGTTTGACTGTGACGCTCGTAGAATTCCATTTTTGGTGCATTTATAGTTTGACGCTTGACGTTCAACATTTTCGTGTCATAACCTCATTATTTTGTTGAGTTCCGTTGTTTGTTTGTTTTGTAAAGAATTATTTTTTCTAAAAACATGAATTCGACTAACGTGGCTATGGCAGTGGGGATGACGATGTGTTTGCTAGCAGCAGCATTACTTAAAAAGAAACAAAAGCGAAAAAGGCAGTATAAAATTAGACCCATAAACAGAAGACGACATAATAAAGTACAAATATTATACAAATATAAAAGAGCAGTATTGACAGTTAGCAATCACGTGCAAATACTGTCACGTCCTATTGGCTGTTACGTCATATTCTACGGAATTTCTACGAGCAGTGAGCGTCAAAAGTTAAAATTGGTTTATCTGGAACGTCACGTCATCGTCAGCGTCAAAGTATAAATGGGTGTATATATTTCCTATTCTTCAATCTTCAACCGACCACGTCAACGTGATCGGCAAGCGGTGAGCGTCAAAGTATAAATCGCGCTCTTTCTTGAATGACAACACTTTACGAGAAACTCTTTCTCTTCCAGCTACAGTCGAGGAAAGCCAACCTCCCCATGTCTTTTGAAAATAAGCAAGTTCCCTATACCAACATGGATGCTGAAGATCGTCGTAAGCAGTGTCCAGTTTCTTCAAGATATTCTAGGTTCAGATTTTCAGCAATCTGTTTGGTGGTACCACTTAAGGCAACCTGTATGTTGAGAATAGCATCTACCATTGCGATACGCAATAAATGATCTTCTACTGTCCATATTTGTAGGTCTTGGATTAATATATTTAAAACTGCATGGATGAGAGGCATCCTGTGAAACTTTTTGATTTATGATTTTTGCCTTGTCTCGAAGGGATACCACTAAAAAGCGGCCATTATCTTCTACGTTTTTCAGAGTTAAGGTTAAGTAATATTTGGCCAATTACTAATATTCACGATTTCTTTTACTGCCAGACGACTTTTTAACATTAAAAATCGACTCCATAAAGTTGAAGCTTTCATAGGTTTGGCTTTTTCGAACAAACAACTAGGATCATTTACCTTGTTAACCTTTTGTTCAGTGGCGAAGCGTACGAGTAGACAAGGTAGACATTGTCTACCCAAAAATCTAGACAAATGGTTTATTTTTTTATTATAAAACAGTTTTATAAATTTTTTATTAATGTACTTTGACTTTTAACTTTATTAACGCCCAACAAATTGCAGCATTGTATCAAACATCAAACTATTATATAAAAGAAACCGGCTGACCGGCGCGGCGAGATCGCACGTATGTTAAATAAATGCAATACGCAGCCGGGGTAAACATATCGAGATTTGTCTTTTAATAACGCAGCCACATGCAGGCGGGTGCTTCCCTCACTGCTGAAACTGTCGATGTAAGCACGCGAATTTCGGGCGGTCCGAAGACACTTGAGCGTTTGTCTATGTTGTTGACCAGCTATTTATTACGGCGCGATATATGGCGTTCGGAATCGTATGCGACTTGCGACTTGGTCTATTTCTATATTGCAGTTCTGTGTTCTCTCTCGCTCGTTTGTTTAGTCTGGTAAAGGCTCTTATCGGCAGGAGAGTAATTATTTTCTGGATTTCATTTTTTATGTCTATCCAGAAAAAAAAAACCACGCTTCGCCACTGCTTGTTACCATTGCCACTTGCAAAATATGTAGACGGTACTTTCGTATCTTTTACAAGACTTCCTTTAGGATTTAATGCCGCTTCAAGTGATATTTCTTCTTGAGAAATAATTTTTAAACTACTTTGAATAAGAATCCGAGAAACTGGCATAATGCAATCACAGTGTTTTTTACCGTTGCTAAGGAAACTAAACTATCATTGTTTTGCTGAGGAACTTTCAATAGCACGACCTGTAAGAAGTGTTATTGATAGCAATGCTATTTCTGTGCTAGGTCGAGAAATATTCATCTTGCCCTCGTAGGTTTGAATAGGACGGAGAAATAAAAAAGAAACATTTATGCAAAATAAGATGGGGCAGTAAAACCCCATAGCGAATTTGCTTGTACGTTACGAAACCAAACGAGCCGCCACTGGAAGTTTATAATAATATATTATAGTATCAAGTAATTTTAGGTTTCATGTCGATAGTTAAATTATTGTAAACATGCCAAAGACTCTAATGTTACTCTTGCTTTACCGTGAGTTACCATTAAAAATAAACTTAAGTAATATAATTGCAACTTTAATGATTTATTATATTTTATTAAATATTTTACCCTGTGGGAATTTTCTCACTCAACAACTAATATAAAACTGCCATTGCCATTTAAGTATAATATAGTAACAAGCAGTTAGACAATAATTTACAGTCCAGTCTACAATAAAATTATTTCTCTATTTCTTGACTTGATCTAGACAATTAAATAAAATACAATATACTTTATTATTAATAACATAATTAACTAAAGATTTTAGGCTTGATTTGAGGCACTCTCCAAAATTGCGTCGAGTTGATCTTTATTGTTGGCTAGGATATACAACAATTTTGATAACGATGGCGTCATGGATCCATGAAGGAATTTGTCAATAACCTAATTAAAAAAAATATACTGGGATCTAGGAAATTTTAACTTTAATCTTATTATCTATTTAAAGGTTAGAGACAATCATGTAAAGCCTGTCCAGAGATATAAGAAAGTTACACTTTGCCTTTGAATGGGATTATCCAAGGGTGGCCATAAACAAACAATGAATGAATGAATAAATACAGGTAAATTATGGTCCGTACCTAAAAATGTCTTAAAGTAAACTGCAAATCCGGAAGACGTAATTTCATTATTAAAGTAATAGTTTGGTGATTTTTACCTGATTCAAAATGAGAGGCTTAATCCCATAAAACAAATTATGTTCTAAAGACTGTATACCGGGTGTTGCATCGTCGAGCGGGACATAGGAAATCCCATGTAATTTTAAATGGGGTCAATTATTGGCTTCCCTAATTATTTTAGAGAAAAATTCTATTTAGGTTTATTAAAGAGCACTAAAACCCACATTCAAAAGAATAACTTTAGATATTTTTGATGAGCCCGTTTACGGGTTATCGCCGATTTCTTTTTAACTATTTCTTCTTTTTATGGCCCCGTATTTGCGGGCACCAGTCAAGGTAAAAGATGACTGTCAAATAAAGTTGTCATTTTGAAATGTGTGCTTTATTGTTATAAAAACTCGTACATCGAAAATATTAGCCATGAATTACACTTCTGAAGAAAAAATATTGATGATTAAATGGTATTATCAAGGAAATAGTTATCAAAATGTGTCAGACATGTTTGCTGCTCTGTATCCGAATAGACCGATACCTGCAAAATCTACAGTCGAAAGGACTATCAAGAAATTTGAGACAAAAGGCACTGTAATAAATAACTGCAGATGTGAAGAAAGGCAGGAACAAAGAAGAGATGCAAGAAATGATAGGGACTTGCAAGTTTTATTGTGCGTGGAAGAAAATGATGGGAAGATCAGCACAAGGAAACTTGAGGACGACATAGGATTAGATCACACCACAGCGTTACGAGCTTTGAAACGACATAAATATTATTCATACAAATATGAAAAGCACCAAGAGCTAAGAGATAGGGACGAAATACGACGACAGGAGTTTTGTTTTGGTATGATGGAAAGAGCAAACATGGATAGGTAATTTTTAAAAAACATTTGTTTCACTGACGAATGCACATTTACCTTAAACAATGAACCCAATGTTCAAAATTATCGATATTGGAGCAAAGAAAACCAACACAGGTTTGTGGAAACAAGAACGCAACATCCACAAAAAGTTAATGTATGGGCTGGGATTTTCGGAGAAAATATTATCGGGCCATTATTTCTTACACGAAATTTAAATGCAGAATATTTTTGGGAACTACTTGAAGATCATATTTTACCTACTTTACATGATGCCGCCAGGGAAAATCAGGAAGTTTGGTACCAAATGGATGGCTGCCCGGCACATAGTACCCTGGCTATCCGGGAATATTTAAACCGTGCTTTTAATGGAAATGTTATTGGCTTAAATCATACAGTAAATTGGCCAGCCAGGTCTCCTAATTTATCGCCAAATGATTTCTTTCTCTGGGGCCATTTAAAAAACAGGATATACAAAGATAAAAAATACCCAAATCTAGACGAGTTAAAAAATGCTATTTCTGCCGAATGCAATAGAATTTCAGTTTACCAACTAGCGAATGTAAGAAGAGAATTTTATGATCGCCTCAGTTATTGTCTAGCAGTCAATGGAGGAATATTTGACATCTTCTTAAATCCTAAAGTTCTAACAATTTAATAGTACCTACCTATTAATTAGTAAAATATTGAAACATGTAAAATGTCATAATTAACCTTGTAATTGGATACTTTATTTTAGTTTTATTCAGATTAATTTGTACTCATAAATACACCTTTAATATTTTCGATGTACGAGTTTTTATAACAATAAAGCACACATTTCAAAATGACAACTTTATTTGACAGTCATCTTTTACCTTGACTGGTGCCCGCAAATACGGGGCCATAAAAAGGAGAAATAGTTAAAAAGAAATCGGCGATAACCCGTAAACGGGCTCATCAAAAATATCTAAAGTTATTCTTTTGAATGTGGGTTTTAGTGCTCTTTAATAAACCTAAATAGAATTTTTCTCTAAAATAATTAGGGAAGCCAATAATTGACCCCATTTAAAATTACATGGGATTTCCTATGTCCCGCTCGACGATGCAACACCCGGTATATAGCCACTCTAGTTAGTTTTAAGCTTAGTAATTTTTCTTACTTCGTTTGTTTAATCGTGTGTGAGTCATGGAAAATATGTGCGAGCTCAATGTATCTCAGGAGATCACCCCGCCAAAAAGCAGAAAACACTTTTCTGTGGAAACTAAGGAAGTTATAAACAATGTTTATTCAACTCTCATTGAACGTGCGTGTGGTCAGCAAGCAGCGTTAGAAGAAACGGCCACATTAACAAAAATTCCAACATCAACTGTATGGAAAATTGTGAATAATCCCATTTTAGAAAGGAAAAAAAGAACCGATACTGACATTTGCTCGAAGGTGGATGGAAGTGATCAAGATATAATACGGCGTAAAATTTACAAGTTATGCGAGGAACAAAGCGTGCCTACATTAGATAATTCAATTAAGAAGTGTTAAGTGGCAGAACAACGTTATGAAAGTGTATCCATATGGGTTTTAGATTTTAAAAAAATTAACAAAAGACAAGTCTTAATGGAATCCAGTAGAATTCGGGAATGGCGATCCGAATATCTACAAAAAATTGGGATTTACAGAAATCAGCAAAGGCCGATTATTTATTTGGATGAAACCTGGTTCGACACATATGATACCCCGGAAAAGGGTTGGGTTGACTCAAGCGGCAAGTGTAAAACAACCGCGCCATCAAAAAGAGGTGAACGAATTACGATTTTGCATGCTGGATCTAAAGACGGATGGATTCCAAATGGACTTTCTCTGTCTGCAAAAAACATTAAAGATTCTTCTCTGGATCACCATGAGGAGGACACCACTGCTGATTTATTTGAAGATTGGTTTAAAAATAAGCTAATTCCAAATATACCTCCGAATAGCGTAATTATTGTAATGGATAATGCAAGCTACCATAGTAGGCAGTTGACCAAGACTCCCTCCTTAAATGACACAAAAGCAACAATCCAAAACTACATGTATGATAATGACATTTATTTCCAGAAAAATTTCACCAAAAGAATTAATTCAGGGTTTACAAAGTTTAAAACTACAAAAGGAATACTTCTGTGATAATTATGCAAAAAATCAAGGGCATACAGTTTTAAGGCTTCCACCATTGTATATTTAATCCCATCGAATATGTTTGGCACCAACTGAAATCTGCCATTCGTCGTAACAATATTTGCCCTACTTTAACTCCAGTGCACTTGAGCTTATAGAAACTGAAGTTTTTAACATCCCTTCACAAAGTTGTGCAAATTCTGTTACACATGTTGAAAAAGTGGAAAAATCCTATATCCATATAAACAATATAGCACAAATAATAATTAGAACAGATGATGATCGTGATAGTGATATTAATATATTAAGTGAATAATTATTATAAGTATCGAATAATTTGTATATTTTTGTAATCATAAATATAATTTTTAATAATAAAATGACGTGTAATTTCCCATTTAAACATAAATAAAATATTATGTAATGTCTTACTTATTTTTATTACAAACCATGATTAAATTCTATGCAAAATACGGACCTATTCGGCCATATTTTAATTTGACAGCTGGCCCGGGTCTTTCCTAATAGGGATCAGTTAGTCACTTTCTTTTATCTCTGAACAGACTTTATCTTGAATGATAAAACGTTTTGAACTTCCTTCGTCATTATATCAGTCAGCTTCGATGTCAAGAGTCTCCACACAAACGTAGTAAAGGATATAGTTTAAGGTAACTTGGGGAAGACCAAACCCTTGAGGAACGGAGATCACTACCCATCAGTAGACATACTAGAATGTTGTCTTAATAATTCTTACATCCAAGAAAAGGATTTAAATGGACGGACTACCGATAGGCTCATCCCTATTTCCACTGATGACCAACATTTACATGGAATGGCTGGATAATCAGGCAATTGAAAAGATAAATATAAAACCGACTATGGCTTCGTTACGTGGAGGACACTTTCATCATTTGAAATGGAAGCGATGACCAACTCGCAGCTTTAGTACATCACAATTAAGTTTACCATGGAGAAGAAGGAAAACAAATTATATCTAGACGTTATAGTACAGAAAAACAGGGATACTATCCAAACATTAGTATACAGGAAACGAACTCACACAGATCCAATACCCTAATTATGCATCAAGCCATTAAAATAACACTAAACATGGAATAGTAAAAACACTTGTCGACAGAGCATTTAGGCTGTGTGACTCACAGGAAGCTTTGTCACAAGAACTCAACAATATCAAAAAGGACTTAAACTCAAATGGCTATCCCACGAGGCTAGTAGACCAAGCCATCAAAAAGAGTCAGAAGCACACTGATAGACAGAAGGATTCATCATGAATGTGCCATATTATGTCAAATGGATCTAGGAAAAAGTTCGTAGATTAGGACAGCATACAACATACAACATGTTAACAGTATTTAGATCCAAGAATTCCTTAGAAGCCACCTGACTAAGACAAAGCCCTTCAGGGTGTTCATTTAAAGGCGTCTACAATCCATATCTCAAAAACCTTTGGTCTTAGCTTTAGAGGAAAAAAATTGTAACAATAAAAATAGCGAAGAGATATTGACTGAAACAAGTTTGAAGCTTGTAAAGTGACCGGAAGGGAGCGCTTGGACGGCCACCTCTTGCATTGATCAGAGGCGGAAATAATACTCAAAAGAACATTGGCAAAAGATGAAATTCAAAGAACAGGCTGTCATTAGCCAGGTTGCTTCAGTTATAGTAAATCCTACGAATAGCTTCTTAGCGTGTTCAGTACCTATTCACTTGATGACGCCTGCAGATGTTTACCAGTTGAAACATCGTGATAAAAATCAATAATGACAATGGAAATCTAAACGCGTCACACCATTCACTTTAATCTTATTGGTTTATTAAGCATAAGTTTATAAATATTGCTTTTTAAATGTATTTTATTGAAAAGTTGTAATTTTTAGATGTTATTCTTACTGCTTGTATGTAGGGGTCAGCTAGGTCCAAGCTTTCTCTGAGAATAAGCGGTATGGCCTCAGGTACCATTGCAATTATTGCTCCATTCAACAATGGTTCTAAATCTACGTCTCCGTTCATAAAATCGTAGAAGTCGCTCTAAAATTATAAAATAAATTTAATATATTTTTTATATCTTGGTTTCATAACAGAGCTGTTTTGATACCGTTTTCAATATCAGTACGTAAAAAGGTAATAGATATTTACGTTATCAAGTCCGGTAAATCAACTTTTACAGTATGAGTGAAATGTTTCGAGACGAGGCGACGAAGGAGCCGAGTCTGGAATTTTGAAACGAATACTGTAAAGAATTTGCCGGACGAATGACGTACAATATTTTATTTCATACTGTTCTGTTGAAAATTATAATTATGTTTTGAAATTATAATGAAGTTTTATTCTGCGTCGTATATTTGAAAAGTGCTAATATTTACTGGTGGAAACATTGTGTGTTTGACATTGATTAAACTAAAACTTACAAATTTCAGTCCGGTAAAGAAATTTTACAGGACTAGCCTGGTAAAAAAATTTTACAGGACTAGTCTGGTAAAAAAAATTTACCGGACTTATTGCTGTAAAACCTTATTTTCGGGACTGTAAAGGTGTGTTTTACAATACAGTATGAAATAAAATAATTTTCCTAATTAATGATAAGTTTCACCAAAATATTTTGCTGATGGTGTGTTTTTAGGTTTTATTAACATTTTTTTTTACTTTTTATTTGATGCTATACAAGGTGTTCGGAAAATGTGTTACGAAATTTGGAGGTATGATCCTACATTTTATAAAAACATGAAAAAAGTTCATATTAACATAAGGGTTTTTTAACACCCTGTATTTCGGTGAAAGGCATTTGCGGACTTTCGTTAATTTAAAATTTTTGTCATATTTTTCTATGTAGAATCATTCCTTTAAATTTCGCATTTTCTGACCGCCCTTGTATTTATTAATACTAATAATTTATTATTTTTTAATCTTACCATATAATCATCTAAGTACACATGAACTGAGAGTGGAATACATAGTGCGGAACTGTTAATTTTTAATCCCGTTAGAACTGCTACTGAGAAGTTGTGGATGGTCAGGCTAAAAAGTATAATGTTTTATTTTTATTTCTATACAGGGTGTTAATGAATGTCACGTAGATATTTAAGTAAGTAATAGTGCTCGACAAAATAGGAAAAAAATATTTATAAACATACAAACAAGTTTAATTTTTTTTTTAGTTTTCGTTTTCCTCCCATATTTTCCGAGATAGTTATTTCAAATTTGATATACTTATTAGTTTTTGAAGTATTTACGATAAAATGTCTAAATTGTCAGAGGCAGTACCTATACAGAGTGTTACATTTTTTGCGCTACCAACACTTTCACTCTCCTGACCTTTTTTACCCTGTATAAATACTCATATCATATTTTACCTACCTGTTCTTTTCTCATTCTGTTTGATCCTCTACATTTTTATCGCATCTTAAAAAAAAGTGGGGAATGAAAAATGAAACCCTATATAGTTAGTACACTGGATTTATACGGCCATTGTAAGACCTATACTAACCTACGGGGTCCTGGTCTGGTGGACTGCTTTGGAAAAAGCAGTACACACAAAGAAGTTAACAAAGATACAACGGGCAGGTTGTTTAGGAGTAACTGGTGCCCTTCACCCCACACCGACGGCGGCTTTAGAAGTGATGTTACATCTGCTGCCCGTGGACATTTATGAAAAAAGTATGACTGCAAGAAGTGCTTTACGACCAAAAGAGTCGAAATGCTGGAACGACACCAACTACGGGCATAGCAGTATACTAAGGACATATTCAGTCCAAAATTTGCAAGAGCCGACTGATTACATCGTCCCACTAACAGACTTCGGAGAGGGGTTTTCTGTGCTCATTCCGAGGGGACGAGTGAGAAGGCCATTAGTTAACAATGGAGACGGATCACTCAATTTTCACAGACGCACACAGGCGAATTTTCCGAAAATCCTGGCCAAAATTAAGTGTTTGTTTATTTGATATGAAAAATGGTTAAAATTGATAATAGATGCACATAATAGAGAAACAAATTTTTTTTTGAACCGCTCTCAATCTTACAGCCCCTACAAACTCAGAAAATCATAAACTGAAGAAACGGTAACTATTAAGAAAATATATTTATTTTATTGATATTCCTACAAATACAAAACCTATATTTTAAACTAAAAAAAATTGTTTACTATTAACTAGATATTTAAATCACTATATTAAAACTTAAAATTACTATAATATTAGAATTAATCGGTATCGCGGTCACTTTCTTCTTCTTTCTCGGTTACAAATAGCTCTTCAAAAAATTTTGAAACTCCTAAAGGATATTTTTTTAATTTTTTTGAGTATGACTTTTTCATGCTCGAAATAAACGGATCTGATTATACAAGAAGATTGCAAAACATATCTTCCATATTTTCCATTTTAGAAAATTTTCTAGAATGAAATTCGCTGTACCTTAATATCTTTATTTCTAGACTCTTGAGCTTCTTCGCCAAGTTGTCCAATTGGGCAACATAAAATATGAAATAATTTCTGAACTATGAAATAAAATCTTATGTACAGAAGTTGGCATGTTGTACCAAGGATACAAATCTATAAATCTTCTAGCTGTATTCAGGCAATAATTTTTAAACAGTTCGACTTTAATGGAATACCCACTATAGATATGGCCAACAGAATTGTTCTAAATCGAGTTATCAGTTCTTTGTTAACCCCTGTAATTTTTGAAGATGTGGCTGCATCTTCAAAAAACCTTCGGGCAGTGTTTCCATCATTAGAGCTGCCAAATCCAGGCTTTGGCTTATCGACCAAGAGCCCCATTTCTTTTGAAATAACTCTTGGATTCGTTTTTTGTTATTTGCTACCATTTTCTGTTCGGTCACTTGAACTAAGAAACAAAGCTGGTCTTCCACGGCTTTTGGAATCATCACTCATATCTTGTTCTTTTGAGTTAAAAGAACCAGAAAACTGTACTTCCGAATCCAACCAAGATAAATTTTTGTTACGGAACGCATTCACATTTCGTGAGGATGCCAACCACTTATTGTTGTACTGCACCAAAAAGTTTTTTATTTTTGTCTGAGATTCTTCGGACAAATTATCAATTTTCGTTTCAGATGTCACTTTATCCACTAAATAGTCACATTTTTCTTTAAAGTTTCTTATATAACAGTCTTTTACCCACTCGACAAGTTTATTTCTGGTCCCAGAAACATACTTCGCTCCAGATCCTGTAACAAAACAAAAATCGTCCTTTATCGGGTGATCGATATTTGTCATAATATCGCAGAACAAAAAAATATATTCAAAGCAAGATCGCAAAATATCGCAATATTTTTTCACAAAATCTAAAATAGTACTTGTCAAGGTATAAAAGAAATGTAATATTAATGGTAAACTATGTTAAACAATTTACTTTTTGTCTACGCAAACTTTATAAAATGAAATTGATATGCTATGTTATGCAAGTGCATTAAAAATTGAATTAAAAAAAAAATATATTGCACAAGTTTTCAATATTTACCTTTAAAAGGCTTTTACTTACCACCAGCAATAGGCTTCATAACAGTTTTTTAAAATATTCACAAGAATAAGCACAAAAACGCAATCACAACACAGACAATTTTAAAAGCACTTCTCTCAGATTTAACACTACTTAATATAAATGTCTATTTTCAACTGAAATATCTTCGTACCCAACGATCCTATAATTAAATGGCAGGTAGTTTATGAAACGGTGGAGTTTATATGATCGATTGGTAATGTGTTTTTCCCAGAATTTTAAGGTTGAGTTTCTAGGGTTTTGACCACGTTTTTGGAAAAATTCGCCTGTGTGAGACGGTTCAAAAATGGACGTGGGAGCTGGTATCTTCTCTGAGAGCATGATAATACAGAGGTCATATAGACTTCCGGACTACTGCAGCATTTTTCAAGCAGAAGTGATGGCAGTAGATAAAACAGTAAAAATTCTGCAGGAACGTCAAGACCTGAGAGCAGCTGCGTCAATAGCTATCTATATAGATAGTCAAGCAGCGATAAAGGCAATTCGTTCCAACAACATTAAATCAAAACTAGTAAGGCGATGTCGCAACAATCTTCGCATACTTGGTGCCCGGCATCGAGTCACTCTGTGTTGGGTTCCTGGTCATCATAGCATAGATGGCAATGAGTCTGCTGATGCGCTCGCCAAGGAGGGCGCGGGCATGTCCGCCGATCTAGCAGAGAATACCGTGGCTAGACCACTGGGATCGGTCAAAGAGATAGATCGTATAGCCAAACAACTTGCAATAAGCAGATGGACAGAGCTAACTGCCTGTAGGATCTCCAAGCAATTGTGGCCTCTACTTGATAATAGGAAAACCGCAGCGTTATTACAACACAGTCGGAAGGACCTGAGAAATATCACTGCCGTGGTTACCGGCGGACACTGTCTTTTCGGTAGATATGCCGAACGTATGCAAATACCAGCTAACGACTTCTGCAAAAGTTGGAGAGAAGAGGAAGAGGAAAGTATTCAACATTTCTTGTGTAAATGCCCTGGCCTTGCAAGAAGAAGGTTTAATGCCTTGGGCGAACCCTTCTTTAATAATCTGTAGGAAGTAAGCAGCTTACAACTGGGTCGACCTACTAGGTTTATTAACAGTAGTGGCTGGTTCGAGTGAGCTGCCAAGATTCTTCTACACCGTACTTCGCACTAGCCATCGGGGAGCTGATGCTGATAGGTTCCACAGAACATGTGTGGTAACACAACGGTCCTTATAGGACTACGTGAGACTGCAGGGCCGTAGATAAGGGGGGGGTTTAGGGGGTTCAAACCCCCCCCCCCATAACAACGAATGTTCAGTTCTACCTTGTTAACCACCGTAAATTTTAATAATAATTCTAATAAATTGCCAGAGTTTTCTTACCTAAACCCCCCCCCCAT
This sequence comes from Polydrusus tereticollis, assembly GCA_963920685.1. Taxonomy (NCBI): domain Eukaryota; kingdom Metazoa; phylum Arthropoda; class Insecta; order Coleoptera; family Curculionidae; genus Polydrusus; species Polydrusus tereticollis. The sequence goes on along the minus strand of OY987326.1, from coordinate 37,716,040 downwards.
GGGTAACGCCTAGCTACGGCCCTGTGAGACTGTCTGAATAGACCAGAAGTCTGCCACTCTAACCTAAGCTACTATCTTAGAAGATGTGATGATTTGAAACAATTCTCTTAAATAGCATTTTGCTAGAAACTTTAGAATAAGGGTAAATAATTTAAATTTTTATCTTTCTTGACACACTGTATACAATATATTTTTTTTTTTCATCAGCAATCGTATTTTTTTAGCAAGCAAAGATTTTAATAAAGAATGACTTTTCCTCGAAAAATGAAATTTTTGATCTGTTTGCCCTCTTGTCTACCACATTGCCTGACATACTGTATAAGGAAGAAATAACGTCGGAAATGATTTTCTGATATCCCATGAAGTTCATATGCAAGTTTGAAAAATAATTTCTTTATTACAAAACAAATTTCTGTAAAGATTTTCCAGTTATCAGCACACATATCATGTATTTCCCCGTCCCTCAGCAGGATATGTCGAAAGTTTAATGAAATGTACCCAAATTTACCTAACGCTAATGTATCCCAAAAATATACAGGGTGTCTCTAAAAGGTCTGCACAAAATCTGAGCACATATTCCTGAGGCCAAAATAAGGCGATTTAAAGCAACTTACCTTAGTCCGAAATTGCTCCGTTTCCGAGATACAGGGTGGTAAAGTTAAAAAATAAAAATCGAATTTTTTAAAATTAATGAACATTTCTTAACGTATTACTTTAAAACTTGGTGGTACCCGGGGTTTTTTTGAGATGCAAACCCGAATACGGACACCTTTTCACTGTGGCCATTAGAGGGCGCTTCACAATGTACTTCTTATGGTTTAGAATGGCCATAACTTTTTATCAGTGCAGTTTTTCCTTTTTTTGTTAAGGAGCTACTTTTTTGAACATTTTGAAACAAAAAAGGTACTCTTGTGAAAATCCGCTAAAGTAAGCCGTTTTTGAGATATTTCGGTTTTAAGTGTTCGATGCCGCATCGGTGCTATTGGTTTTTGGAGATTGTGAAAGGAAATGGCCGCGAAAGTGTTAGGGTATACAGGGAAAGATATCCAAATCGGCGCATACCAACCATCAAACATTTATTAATCTTTGTACTTAAGTTAACGGAGGTCATTTTGAACAAATACTAAAAGTTTATGCTAATTAAATTTACTTTTAAAATAAGATCGTTCCTAATTTAATTAAATAAAAATTCATACTCAAATTCTTCCTGCAATCTTGCTGTAACTAACCCAAGTGAAACATTTTTTCCTGCCGAAAATTTACTGATAGCGGAATTTTTTATTCAAAATAATTTAAATATTCCGGTGCGGCATCGAACAGTAAAAACCGAAACATCTCAAAAACGGCTTACTTTAGCGGACTTTCACAAGAGTACCTTTTTTTGTTTCAAAATGTTCAAAAAATTAGTTCCTTAACAAAAAAAGGAAGAAACTACACTGATAAAAAAGTTATGGCCATTCTAAACCATAAGAAGTGCATTATGAAGCGCCCTCTAATGGCCACAGTGAAAAGGTGTCCCTATTCGGGTTTTGCATCCTAAAAAACCCCCGGTTACCAAGTTTTAAAGTAATATGTTAAAAAAGGTTCATTAATTTTAAAAAAATTGATTTATATTTTTTAACTTTACCACCTTGTATCTAGGAAACGGAGCAATTTCGGACTAAAGTAAGTTGCTTTAAATCGCGTTATTTTGGCCTCAGGAGCATGTGCTCAGATTTTGTACAGACCTTTTAGAGACATCCAATTTAAAACAATTTTGTTGCGTTTGGTTCAACTTTAAAAGCACCCAGAAACAATACTGGTTAATACTGCTAATAAACAATAAAAACACAATATTAAAATAAATGTTAAAAATGCTGGCCGTTTGTGGGCTTCTAAATATTTTAAAATGCGCTTGTTGGTTGCACAATAGTCATCTAATTTTATTTGGGTCTAGAAATCTAGATCTTGGTTAACACGATGGGGCTCTTCTCTAGAACTTACTAATGCTTTAAAACATTTCTCTTTAAACATAAGGTACCAATTTAATGAATTGTTATAGAATAAAATGATAATTGTAATGTAATAATGTTTTAAGTGTAGATTGCATATGTTGCGTCACGCTCTGTGGTGCCACGTAGTCGCCCGACTGTTTCCTTATCCTTATTTCTGTATGGTTCCGTGCCGATAGAGCTTCTAAACGGACAAGTTTAACACTTACTGTTTGTGACAGATTTCAAAACTTACAGAAAAGTTCCATTGCCGTATATATCGAACAAACGATTAGCCCCCACATAACCACTAGCATTGTAACTTCCATTCATAAAGATAAATGGAAATGTTAGATTAAATATTTCAAACCCTCCATCTGTAGGGGTCCAAAGTCTGATTGATTGGTCGGCTGTATATGTTGCTCCATCGAAAAAGTCTCCTTCAAGTCTGTAAAATTATAAGTAATCGGTTATTCGCGGAAAAATTAAAATCTCTGGTAAGTACTACTGCCCTAAAATTTTTAATTTGATGTAATGACAACAAAATATTCCAAAGTTTTGGACTTATTATCAATTTGTATAACCCTTAGAAAGGTCTTTTGGCGGTACCATTTTCTATATATTAAAATAACACTTACGTTATAGCAGGATGGGAGAAATTGAGGTGAATATTAGTATAACTGGAAAAGTTATTTGTTTGTGCTGTTTCCTCGCTGATGACATTTTTGATTTCATTGCCGACCTGTTCAAGTAAGGCTGGAACTTCTTTAAGGCTTTCTGAAATTTGTATGTTTATGTTAATTAAAATGTACTAAATATCTATAGGACTAATAAAAACTACAAATGAATGAAGCTATAAAATACTTACCTTTGTTTTCTGTAATAGATTTTGAGTCAAATTCCAAGCAAAACTCGACTTCGCCATTTATTAGACCAATGATTAAAATATAAAGGAATATGCCGAAAAATGTAGTAACCTTCCTAAAAATTAAAATTAATATTAAACTTAATTTGGTTGCGATATCACTAAATTATCGATTTTCCATATACATTCCTAAGATTGTGGACATTTTATGTAGTTTTTCTATCCCTTCTTTGTTTCATCAAAAGATTCTGTTACATAAATGGTAAAAAAGCTAGAACTTTCGATGGTATAGATACTTATGTCTTATTTGGACTTACATTGAGAATTTTTAACAATCTTACTATTAAGCAAAAACGCAAAAATCTACCTAATCTATAAAAACTAACTGTGTCTTAATTAAAATAAATACTTATAATATTAGCTAATCTAGTTTGTTTTCCATATCATTATATGATGTGGTTGGTGATATCAGGCACTTGGGTTAAATTCTATTAGTACTTACCTATTTTGATAAATATATTTTAATTTAAAAAATTCTTGAGTGGCTCAGTCATCTTTGATATTTTTGTACAAGGTCTATTAAAATGCATTGTAATTATCCAGAACGGTTCCTTCAGCAACACACACGCCTCAAAGAGTTCCAGGCTAATAAAGCAAAAAAAAAAATGTAAGATATGTAGGGACTACAAATTGTACAGGTGGAGCAATATTGCATGAGTTTTGACCTACAGGTGCACAGTAGAAATTATAATAGGTATTTCTGTTGCACACTGACTTTCCTTTCCTATAATGTACGCATCTCGGAGCTCAAGCTAGACCGCACGTGTACAGGGTGTCCCACATTCGAGCCTCATCATGGGGATCTCGGAAACTATAAGAGATACAGCATCGGTCAAATTATGGCAAAGTTGCGGAATTTGGTGCCCAGTAATATGGTAAAAAAATATCTGAGCTATCTTTTTTAGTTTTAGAAATATTAAAAAAAAAACAAAAATATTGAATTTTGGTTTTTTTAAATTGGACGACTTATTTTATCCGCTACAAAAAAACAAACACAACATTGTTAAGGCAACTTTTTTCGCTCCATATCGTGGTGTTCTTAGAATTTCGTTTCAACGTTTCGTTTTCGTGGAACTATTATCAACTTTAATTTTTTAAATACGGACCTGCATTTTTTATTTTATTTTTTGAAATCTCTTTAAGCCCTGAATTCAACGATGTAGCGCACTTAATTATATCTAGACGTTTTGATGCCATTATTACATCATCAGGAATGTGATAATTAATTTTTAAATAAATACGACCCTGGAATTTATTTAAAGTATTTTTTTAAAGAAAAAAAATGCTTTTGCATGCCATGTAATAGTAGCCAACTTTTGGAGCAAACAATAGCCCATTAACCAATTTATTGAACGCCAATATCTTGGCATTCGCCAACTCAAGCCTGATTTTCGGTTATCTAGAAATAATGATGTCTGATTGTCAAACAGGTATTTAACAAATTGTTTAAGACACCTCACAAGATATTTTTGTTTAATTTGTTTTACTCACAAGAGGATATAATATGAATAATATAAATTTTTTAAATAAAAGAGAGTAAATGAAAAATGAAGAAATCTTATAACACGTTTATAAATGAATAATATATTATGTAGGAAATAAATAAAAACGGAAAATAACAGAAACAAAAAGTAAAAAACTGATTATATTAAGTGTTCAAACAAGTGCCCTTCCTCTCGAATGCATTTTTGAGTAAGCCTCCTTAATTTAAATATCGCCCGTTGAATAACCCGTGCGGGGATTGCCCTGACTTCTCGGATTAAATTTCCTCGTAAAACATTAATATCGCGTGGCGTATTACGGTACAGACGATTTTGTAGGTACCCCCAAAGAAAATAATCCAACGGATTTAAATCAGGACTTCTTGCTGGCCATCGTATAAATCCACGATTTCCAATCCATTTATTTGGAAAAATTTCGTTTAGTAACTCGGTTACTTCTCTTCCATTATGAGGCGGAGCGCCATCTTGCTGCCACCATAAGTGTCTTAAAGTCTCCAAAGGCTCGAGATCTAATGCGTCCAAGATATTATTATTTATTATATCCAAATATCTTCGCGAGTTGAGGTTGCCTTCATAAATAAAGGGTCCAATAATTTTATTGTTCCACATTCCAACCCACACATTAAAAGAAAGTCGTCCTTGAGGTCTTACTTCCTGATTTTGTCTGGGATTTTCCACAGACCAATAATGTTCATTGTGTCTATTAAATAATCCATTGGTTGTAAAATTGCATTCATCAGTCCAAATGACTTTGTTTAAAAAATTATTATCTTCATTTAGTTTGAAGCTAAGCCAATTACAAAATTCAATTCTTCTTTCTGAATCACCAGACCTAAGCGTTTGACTGATATGAATTTTGTATGGTTTGTATCCATGAGAATTTAAGGTTCTCCAGATCCTCATCCTCGGTTTTTCTAGTTCGTTGGAGAAATGCCTAGTTGAAGCGCGAGGGGCATAATTAACCTTAAATAAAATTTTCTAAATAGAAAATTTGGTAATTTTTTAAAATAAATTAAAACTTACCGAATTGATAATATTTTGTTGTTCTTCCGGTTCCATACGTGTTCCATAGTTTACTCTTGGTTTATTGAAACTACCATACTCGGCTAAATTTCTATCAAGTGTAGCAAAATAAGTATAATGAGGCTGTAAGCGTTCAGGATAGTCCTGAAAATAACGCTGACAAGAAATTTGTGAATTCCTATTGGAAGAATAATAAACTCGTAACATGTCGCGTTTTTCTAAAGCAGAAAACATTATTTTGCTGAAATATTCAACATAAAAATATGGTGACAATTGTCAACATAATTAAGCCACACAATCAAGTAAGCATAAAGTTGACGTCTAAGCCACCTTTGTTTTGTTTTTTTAGTTTTACTTTATACTTTGTTATTATAAAAACTAAAATATATGTTATATATTATTATACGAAATTAATTCTTTATAACTAATAAATTCTGGCTCCACTTATATGTTGTATTTGGTAAAAAAAATAAGTAACACCAGGGCCGTATTAATTTAAAATTAATTATCACATTCCTGATGATGTAATAATGGCATCAAAACGTCTAGATATAATTAAGTGCGCTACATGGTTGAATTCAGGGCTTAAAGAGATTTCAAAAAATAAAATTAAAAATGCAGGTCCGTATTTAAAAAATTAAAGTTGATAATAGTTCCACGAAAACGAAACGTTGAAACGAAATTCTAAGAACACCACGATATGGAGCGAAAAAAGTTGCCTTAACAATGTTGTGTTTGTTTTTTTGTAGCGGATAAAATAAGTCGTCCAATTTAAAAAAACCAAAATTCAATATTTTTGTTTTTTTTTAATATTTCTAAAACTAAAAAAGATAGCTCAGATATTTTTTTACCATATTACTGGGCACCAAATTCCGCAACTTTGCCATAATTTGACCGATGCTGTATCTCTTATAGTTTCCGAGATCCCCATGATGAGGCTCGAATGTGGGACACCCTGTACAGGGTGTCCAGTTTTCGTTTGTTTTACGGGTAATCTGCGTTATTAGTAAAGATAGAAGGTTGCGGTTTTCGCGGCACTGTGTTACTTTTTTGAGAAAGAAATGATGCCACAAACAGAATTTTCATAGCCCCCTTGGTTTTTTAGATACGGGGTGTTTTTGAAAATTTTGCATTTTGGGACACCCCCCCCCCCCGTATCTCGGTTACGCTGCAACTTATCAAAAAGGTAAAAATTGAGCTTATTAGTTTTTTTTCACGTAGAATCCAGTGGCTTAGTCAGATTCTTTCTATGTTTAATTGTTTTCGAGAAAAAGAGCAAACTTGAATTTTTTTAAATGAAACAACCGTATATATTTTTAGTTATTATGATTTAGTTTATCACAAGCTTTTTAAAAATATATAATACTTTATACCTGCTTTCAATGTGAAGCTCAAAATTTACATTTTTCAACAAATTTATATTTTTTAAACGGCACACCGTAAAAGTTGAAAAATGTAAATTTTGAGCTTCACATGGAAAACAGCTATAAAGTATTATATATTTTTAAAAAGCTTGTAATAAACCGAATCATAATAGCTAAAAATATATAGGGTGTCCCATTTAAAAAAATGCAAGTTTGCTATTTTTCTCGAAAACAATTAAACATAGAAAAAATCTGACTAAGCCACTGGATTCTACGTAAAAAAAACTAATAAGTTCACTTTTTACCTTTTTGATAAGTTGCAGCGTAACCGAGATACGGCGGGGGGGGGGGGGGGGGGGTTCCAAAATGCAAAATTTTCAAAAACGTAACTTAACACACTGCCTGGATTTTTTAATAGAAGACCTACGGTATGTTAGGTTAAATGTTAATTTTGCAAAATAAGTAAGGCCTCAATTTATATTTTATTCGGATTTTTGTAATCTGGCCGTGTGTTAGAAATGATCTTTTCTTTTTAATCACCACATCTTCTGTGTAAGAATAAAAACCAACTTCTTAAGAAAATACTACAAAATTCATGCATAATTAACAAAAGTCATTGCTAATGATGTTAATTTTGATTTAATCAGCAATATATTACAATACAAAAATAAATGAATTAACATTATACTAATAATGAGTTTCCTCAAAAATGGATAGGAAATAGAATTGTGTATGGTAGCTCCCGCAAGGTCTCATTCAAATAATTCTTCTTTAAGCGTGTGCTCTTAATAGCTACTCCACATACATTTCTTATAATGTATTTCCCCCAGGTTTTTTCGTCGAATGTTGTTAATTCATTTATTTTATTACTATAAAATATCGCTGATTAAACGAAATTAAATATAATTAGGAAGGATTTTTGTTAATTATCTATGAATTTTGTAGTATTCTTTCAAGGGCTTTGAACGAACAAGGCTTTACTAGGCTTGCCGTGATTTGTCCACTCTTCGATAGTATAAGGCTGCATGGTTGGTTTATAACTGCATAGATTCAATTCAAACTCCGTTTAACCAAAAATAACATATATTTAACACGGTTGTGGTTAGCACCGGCTATATTCAATTTTTTTATAATCACCTACCCTTTTACACTACATGTTAGTTAGTTTTTTTTTCCAACAATTAATAAATAATATTTCCATATAAAAAATTTAAAAAACTTATATAAATAAAAAAACCTTTTCCTCCAATAATGTTATAACTCAATTTATTATCTTTCATCCATAATGTTCCTTCATTAATTAAAATTTACATTTATAATTAAAACTTAAACTGTTAAGTTGTACTCATTAATTTGAGACAACTTACATTAACAGTTTCACTCTACTGGATATTAGGTACCTAAGTCTCACTTAAACTTTTACTTTATACTTACTGGTCGTTCCTAACTTTGAACCTGAGGATGAACGCTTCAGCGTTTGAAACATGTAGGAAACTATTTGTTTGTTTTTACACTTATTAAATTGTGGAGAAAGACTGCATTGTTTTATTTACATTGCTTTAACTCCACTGAAAGTATAGAATATTTCTTTAATATATTTATTTTATTTAAATTAACACTCAATTGCTGACAGGATTTTCCAACACTCTTAACTTGCGGATATACTACACTTGAATATGAGACCTTTAACGTTAGACACACTGCACTGTATGTATCTGTGGGATTTATTGATATATCAGTATATCACTACCAAAAACAGAGAAATACGTCTTGTGTTACCATACTAGAATTAATGTCGTAAGCCGACGGAAAAAGTACCTCTACTTTACTTTGTAGGAGATGTGAGAAATGATGATTGCCATTATACGACAGAAAAAAATCGAACTTTACTCCCCAAGATCTTATGTGAGAGGGCCCCGAATGTAACCGAGTCGCCCACCTACCTTCTTTGACACTGTCGCATATATGGGGCACCAATTAAAAATGTAGGGTAAAGTCTGTTCAGAGATATGAGAAAGTGACTAACTGATCCCCATTAGGAAAGACCCGGGCCAGCTGTAAAATTAAAATATGGCCGAACAGGTCCGTATTTTGCTTAGAATTTAATCATGGTTTGTAATAAAAATAAGTAAGACATTAAATAATATTTTATTTATGTTTAAGTATAAAATTGCAAGTTATTTTATTATTAAAAATTATATTTATAATAACAAAAATATACAATTTAGTCGGTACTTATAATAATTATTCACTTATCAATATCACTATCGCTATCGTCATCTGTTCTAATTATTATTTGTGCTATATTGTTTATATGGATATAGGATTTTTCCACTTTTTCAACATGTGTAACAGAATTTGCCCAACTTTGTGAATGGATGTTAAAAACTTCAGTTTCTATAAGCTCAAGTACACTGGAGTTAATAGTAGGGCAAATTTCTTTCCTCCTCTTACGACGGATAGCAGATTTAAGTTGGTGCCAAACATGTTCGATGGGATTAAATATACAATAATGGTATGGTCGAAGCCTTAAAACTGTATGCACTAGATTTTTTGCATAATTATCACAGAAGTATTCCTTTTGTAGTTTTAAACTTTGTAAAACCTTAATTAACTGCCTTTTGATGTAATCTTCCTGAAAATAAATGTCATTATCATACATGTAGTTTTGGATTGTTGCTTTTGTGTCAGTTGAGGAGGGAGTCTTGGTCAACTGCCTACTATTATGGTCCATTACAATTACGCTATTCGGAGGTATATTTTTTGAATTAGCTTGTTTTTAAACCAATCTTCAAATGAATTAGCAGTGGTGTCCTCATGGTAATCCAGAGAAGAATCTTTAATGTTTTTTGCGGACAGAGAAAGATCATTTGGAATCCATCCGTCTTTAGGTCCAGTATGCAAAATCGTAATTCGTTTACCTCTTTTTGATGGTCCGCTTGTCTTCGACTTGCAGCTTGAGTCAACCCAACCCTTTTTTGTGGTATCATAATTTGTGTCGAACCAGGTTTCATCCAAGTAAATAATCAACCTTCGCTGATCTCTGTATATCCTAATTTTTTGTAGATATATATTTGGATCGCCATTCCCAAATTCTACTGGATTCCATTAAAATTTGTCTTTTGTTAATTTTTTTGATTCTAAAACCCATGTGTTGGATACACTTCCATAACGTTGTTCTGCCACATTTAACGCCGGTTTAATCTTTTTCAAGCCTCTCAATTAAATTATCTAATGTAGGCATGCTTTGTTCCTCGTATAATTTGTAAATTTTACGGCGTATTATTATCTTGATCACTTCCATCTGCCTTCGAGAAAATGCCAGTATCGGTTCTTTTTTTCCTCGCTAAAATGGGATTATTCACAATTTTCCATACAGTTGATGTTGGAATTTTTGTTAATGTGGCCGTGTCTTCTAACGCTGTTTGCTTGCTGACCGCACGTTCAATGAGAGTTGAATAAACATTGTTTATAACTTCCTTAGTTTCCACAGAAAAGTGTCTTCTGCTTTTCGACGGGGTTATCTCCTGAGATACATTGGGCTCGCACATATTTTCCATGACTCACACACGATTAAACAAACGCTGTATTACACACGAAGTAAGAATAATTACTAAGCTTAAAAGTAACTATAGAGTGGCTATATATATATACAGTCTTTAGAACATAATTTGTTTTATGGGATTAACCCTCTCATTTTGAATCAAGTAAAAATCGGTTTAAAATCACCAAACTATTACTTTAATAATGAAATTACGTCTTCCGGATTTGCAGCTTACTTTAAGACATTTTTAAGTAGGTACGGACCATAATTTACCTGCATTTATTCATTCATTCATTGTTTGTTTATGGCCACCCTTGGATGATCCCATTCGAAGGCAAAGTGTAACTTTCTTATATCTCTGGACAGGCTTTACCGGCTCTCGTACTCTGTTGACGTGGCTACCATCGCCGCCATGTTTATACACAACCAATCAGAAAATAGGACAACTTAAAATTATACGAGAATATGTTTCTATTGCGGTGTTTCGGCACCTTACAAAGAACCTCATTACCATATAATAATATCCAACAAAGGATTCGTACTTATAAATAGATTTAGTTTAGAATATTGTACTTTTTTATCTAACTCGAGAAATTAATAGGAACCGAATTTAGTATTGGTGATCTATTTTTTGAACTATGCCGATTTTATCGTTGGCCTGGTTTTGTTGATTTTTAAGCAAAGAATATTCTTAAAATATCGTGTTTGTGAGAGGCGAATTTCTTTGTCAATTGCCGCTTGTCTACGTATAAAATATTGCTGAGGTTTTATTTAATTTAGCAGAAGATTTTTTATACTTTATAGAAAAATAGAATTTTATATCTGAATTTGACTTGGATTAACACACGTTTCTCCAACAGAGTTAGTTCAGGTTTTAATAGTTATTTATGTATCTAGGGAATTATAATGGTCTTAATTACCGAGGACAAAGTTTACGTCCCGAGGGCCTTTGGCCCGAGGGACAGCAATTGCCCGAGGTAATTGAGACCCTTATAATTCCAGTGATACATAGATAATTTTATTTCTGACCGATTTTAGTAACATTTTGTTCATTTTTAAAGTGGAATAAATGTTTCAATAGATGACGATCAAATTGACATTAGATGTCAATCGTTTGATTTTATGTCAAATTTTTCTTAATATCCCAAGGGAGTTATGACCCTTATAATTTCCGCGTAACTAAGACGTTATAAGCTAATAATATACCGGTCAGAAATAAAATAAATTACGACCTTAAATATTTTGCAAAATTAACATTTAACCTAGGTTTTGAATAAACATTCCCTAGGTCTTTTTTTCTTTTAATTTTAAAAAATTATGGTCCGTATTTAAAAAAGTGACTCTGATGATGGCCCCAGAAAAATAAAACGTACACCGTAGGTTGTGTCGTTAGTTTCTTTAATCTTTTACATTAAAGGCGCAAACTGACAAAATCTCTATAGGTACCTAATAGTTTTTCGGTTTCTTTCGAACATCGCCGGAAGTGTTTCTTTCTGGATTATTACTATAAGCATCAAATTACGCAGCTTTGTCCCCATTTAACTAACCTTCTTTGTATCTCTTACCCTGTAATACCTTTTCATAGCGTTTGTTTGCTTCCGCCCATTGGACTACTGGTAGGCAGCTAATCAAATGTGAAATAATTTTCAAAATAACTTTTAAAATTGCATTATTTGTAAAATTATAGTTTCACCAAGAAAGAACCTATACAGTATATATTATTTATGTATTTATTTGCTGATAGATGTTAGTTTCCAATTTTTAAATCTTACCACAATATATCGTTCTAAATACACATATAAACTGATAATGAATTGCATAGTGTTAAACTGTTAATTTTTAATCCCGTTACAGCTGCTACTGAGAAACTGTGCTGCTCACGCTAAGAAGTATAGTGATACATTTGTATTCCTATATATACAGGGTATTCCATATAAAAAAAAATCAAAATTAGGGAAATATTTGGCATTTTTCATGTTCAAATGTTTTTTTTTTTTTTTTCTAAAAACGTAATCCAAATATTCAGATAAAAATGTACAACTTTTGTATTCAAACCTTTTTGATTATAATTTTCGTCTGTATATAGAGGGAGTGCCAATATAAATGAGGAAAGACCCTGCACAATCACCACAATGCACATAATATAGTACTATGTTTTTGGTAAAGTCCGTTCAAATTGAAATGGCCGTATTTCTGTTTAAGTGGAGTTAAAAGCTGATCGTATTGTGTCATCCCCGTTTGCACTTAGTTGCTAAAATGTTTGACCCATTTTATATGACTATATATACCGTAAGGAAGCAAAATTGACTGGTCATCCAAAAATCGTAATATGCAGGGGTTGGTAGGGGGTGGTTTTTAAAATATAAGGAGAGAATTTTTTTTGCGCTTTTTACAACTTTGTCACTTGGTCATCAAACTGCCTTAATCTTGTTTCAAAATCTTAATTAGAAACATTTTTTCTTAATTTTAAAAACATCGCGCGCTATGCTTGTATACCGGGTGATGCATAGCTAGTTGAACATAGGAAATCCCATGTAAATTTTGATGTGGTATTGACTCCCCTGTACATTTTAGAGAAAAATTGTATTATAATTTTTTGAAGAGGCCGATATGATAAACCCATGTGCCAAGTTTGAATAAATTTTCATAAGCCAATCCTAACTTATTCAATTAACTGTGCTGATAAAATTACGAAACTTTTATAGTTTTATATGGAGCGCTTTATATATAGTAATGGTAGTTTCTTAAGTTGGAATCCTTTTCCTTTACTTCTTTTTAGTTGTAGGGATTTCTTTTCGATTACTTGGTTGAATAACTGCTCGCCCTTAAAACGCACAATTGTATTAACTTTCAACTCATTATAACTCTAGAATCCCTAAACTAATCAAAATAATGCTTTTCATAAACGTTGTAGATCAAACATTAGGCATTACAATGCTTTTTCTAAATTATGAGTCCGATGAACAGTTTGGTCAAAAAATTGAAAAACGTTAACCCATGTCACCGCAAGCGCGGGCATCTCTACGGTCAACCGCGCTTGCTATTTTTTTTAGAATTCGCCCCCTGCACTGTACGATTTTTGGACCACCAGTCAATTTTACTTCCTTGAGGTCTATAGAATAATATAAAATGGGTCTTACATGTTTCAGTAAGGCTGGAATTTCTTTAAGGCTTTCTGAAATAGTAGTAAGCAAACATTAGGCTAGGGTAATTTAAAAAGTACTAAATATCTCGTACTAATTAATACTAGAAAGTAATAAATCAATGAATACTTCCCGTTGTGTTCTGTAATAGATTATTGTGAGTCAAACTCCATGATCTAATAACCATAGATAGTACAAGTCATTCATAAATGCTGTAAAGAAGTGCTGACAAAATCCTTTGTAGGCGCGACGACGTGAGGAGTTAGATGGGACCAAGAGTGGGGATAACGCTGTATTTACCTTCCAATGTAACTATGCTTAACCTAACGTATAACCCAACTTTCTGTTTACTCACCTATGAATTGTTAGTGCAGGATTATTGTACTCCGATTTGTCGCATACTTGATTCTTGCGATTCATTAACAGCGTATGTTTGGCAAACCAAGTGAAGGGACACAACTTGCATGTTGGTTTACTTAGGTACTTTAGACTGGAATACGTTGGTGTTAATAATTTGTTATTGTTGTATCTATATTATTAGATGATTGATCAAACTCCAAGCCAATGAATGTTAATGTATTTGCAATAATTTCCAAAGCTTATGAAGACGAGCTGAACATTTTATGTGGTTTTTGTGCCACACCTCGGTTAAGTCAGAAATAAGCTACATTTAAAAACTTGGGCGTCGATTCAACCATATCTTGATCATATAGGTACTTATAGGTACCTACTTATATCTTACTTTTGGAGTTGCATTTAGAACTTTTAACAATCTCACTATTACAGCAAAAGTGTAGGTATTGATTAAGTAAGTATGAAATACCCAAGTAGGTACCTAGTTATCATGCTTGCTAATCTAGTACTACCTATACCGATCTATATTTCCCATATTACTATAGGATGTGGTTGATGATATTAGGCTCTTGCGTTAAATTACTATCTCTAGGTACCTATATTTTGATGTAATTTAAAGGATCTTCAGTAAGAGTACAGTACCATCTTTATTGTAGGTACGAGAGGTCTATTAAAACATAAATTCACTGTAATATTTTACAGAAAACTTCTTCAGCCCACCTCCTAAAAATACCAGTTTATAAAAATGAGGCCTACAGAAAAAAGTATATGATGTAAAAGGACTCCAAATTCAAAATCATATAAAGATGCCTACTTGTTATTTTAACGGTTGTAAGTTTGTACTACACACGTACATAGCCGACATCTATATGTATTTAAGTAATTTTATGCCATAAATGCTAATTAAAAAGGTAAGTATTTGGGTTTCTAAGAAAATCCATTTCTAACTATAATGTTCAATGGTTTGTCTAAATCCTAGTGATTTATACTTACATTAGCAATATGCAATTAATTTTACTCATTATCCTTATTTGCGTTGCAAGTTTGTTAAAAGCTCAGCAGAGTGTTACCAAATTCGATAGAAAAAATATTTTTCTGTCTAGAAGAAAAAGGTTTGTTCAGTTTCCAAAAGGAAGCAATTTTGTGGTAAGTTTATTATAATTACTATACCTACCAAATTTATCTACTATCCAGCAAATATATTTTTTTTTGGCATAAGTATATAGGTATACAGGCGGGTGTTAATGAATGTCACATAGATATTTAAGGGAGTGATATAGTGCTCGTCAAAATATGAAAAAAATACTTATATACATGCGGACAAAAAGGCTTTATTTTTGATATAGAGGGTGTCAAAGCTTTAAGTTTGTTCTTTCGCAGAAGAGAATCTTCATGCGATAGTCGAAAATCATTTCCAGTGTCAGTTGACAGTAAATGTGTGGGCTGGCATTATTGAAGACTATTTTTGGTGGGGCCATTTTTCCTGCCAAGAAAATTAAACGAACAATAATTATCGTCAATTTTTAGAAGAGGAACTCCCGGTGCTCTTAGAAAAGGTACCACTTGAACTAAGAAACCAATTGTGGTTAATGTATGATGATTGATGATGCACCGCCAAATTTCAGTTTGGTGGTAGGGGAGTTTTTAAATCAATACTACAATCGTTGGATATAGGTCGAGGTGGACCTCAGCCATGGCCCCCTAGGTCTTGCAGGAGCATCATTTCCTCTGCTGATCCATCGATTTCGAAAATTCTCATTTAAACGATTTCTATCAGTTGTAGTGTGGCGTGTGGAGGTGCTCCATCGTGCATGAACCACATATTTCCTCTGGTGGCCAGTAGAAGAGATCGATCTTCCGATAAATTTGACAAATTTACTCGGAGGTATTCCAGATTATAGGTAAATTAAACCAGGGTGGTATAGGATGACACGACCGATAATAAGTATATTCAATGATATTCCTGCCTATATAGGTATACTTACTAAATTATTGAATGTGGGTTTTCATCGGCATAACATTGTTCATTATGTAAATTTGTCATTTTCCCTTGTAAAACAACATTCATCGAAATAAAAATTGCCCTCAATTTTGTTCTCCGTTCATTAATGAATTGACAAAAACCTAGTTTTAATTCGACGTCGAGGGGTAAAATCTCTTGTATCTTGTTATGGAGGTGAGTATAGGGATCAGTGGCGCAGATGCGGGGTTCCAGGGAGTTTAGACAAATGCCTTGAAATAAGAATTTATCATTAGAAATTTAATACGCCCAGGCACCAGAAAGTTTATGAAGCTTCAGATTATCAAAACTGTTAGGTATCAGATCTGGATTTCGCATCCCAAAAAAAACCTTACCAGCTACCAAATTGTGTGCAAATTCTGCTATTATTAAGATAAATATTTCGAAAAGGTATAACAGAAAAACTTTGACGCTCTGAATATCGGAAACTATCAACTTTTGGACTTTGGCATGGCATTTATAGGTACAAACCTTTGAAAACACCCTGTATATTATAATTTTTCACCCTTTTTAGATTAATTTTACATGTACTAAGCCTTTAATGCGCTTACAACCATTAACATGGAACACAGTATATGAAATGGATGTACCATTTGCAATACCGCCGGACAATAGAATATTTTTTAATCCGCTTGCCACAAAAACTAAACGACACGTAGCAGAGCGAAAATATTTATTTGAACACTTGGAGGATTTTATAACGCTGTGAGTAAAATTGCACCAATTTATATCGCACTGCGACCCCCCTCCCTGATTGTTAAAAAAAATTTGTTTTGTAGGATGGGAATGAATGGACCATCTTGCATAAATCGGTTGCTTTGCGAATCGGAGGATTTTGTTCAAAGTAAAGATAGATCATTAATTAAAGAACTTATTCGGGTGCTCTTTGGGTAAGTTTTTGCAACTCCCTGCTAATAAAGTTTAGTGATTAATTAACGGTATATTTGTTTCTACATGCAGGTCTTTTCTGGAGGAACAACAGTTTGCAGAATTCAAAGATAAATGTAATTCCGAACATTTTTCTTCTTGTCCGCTATCACTATTGGATATTTTTATTAATTCATCGACAGACGACATTGAGACTCCCTTAATTCCTGATAACACGTACACCAGTTTACAGTAATAATTATTGGGTGCTCATCTACAAGTTTATATATGAATTGTAAAATATATTGCCAATAGTTAAGCAAGAATAATTATTATTATCTATAATAATATAATAGGGGAGAAGTGTGTACCTTGGGACATAAAAATAAAAACTGCGTTATTTCTTAGTACTAATGTATTAGATCGTTTTGTTTCCATTTGGGTGTTACATTAACGCATTTCATGAGATCATGCCCATAAACCTAGACATAAATGTTAATACAAAAGTATAAAAACTGTTAAATACTAAAAAACTTAATTTGTCCAAAGGTACACTAGGTAACTGTACCTTGGGACACGTGCTAGTGTTCCTTGGGACTTAATGTTATTATACATTATAACAGGAAAAATCAACAGTAAAATACATTTGGCGACTTCGTCTCTCAGTTCCTCCTATTATTTGAGGAGCTGGTAAGGTCATAATTACGTCCGACTTAGAAATTTCAAAAATAGTTTCATCATCCAAAATAAACTTATCTCCTACTATTTTTTTTAAATATTGTACGTTTAGTGTTTCATCTGATAATATTTCAGTTACTTTCGCAACAAAAAATTTTCGAGACTTTTTCCCGTCCAATTTAACCAAAACGAACCCATTTGTTATAATTTCCTGTGATATTTCATCTTCACTCTCTTCTTTTGCACAATCCACATCTTGTAAACTGCTATCGGAATGTACTGACCGCACCTCTTCTCCCGAACTTTCACTGCTGCTTGAAACAACAATTTTTCTGATTGTAGGCTTTTTAATTGTAATTTTTCGTCGCTTAGCTGCTGCTTCTTCTTCTATTTCATGTTTTTCAGGTGTATCAGTAAGAATTCTACATCTGCCTAATTTTCGCCCACCACGTCTAACGCCTTTTCTCGGCTCTGCCTTGGGGAATGGTCTTATTTTGTCGGGAGTTATATGTCTTAATCCTGATGTACTTTGTTCTGATTGGCTATCTGTGACAACAGAAAATTGATTAGAGCAATATAAAAAATTCGTTTGCAAAGAAAAGTTACCTGTTGTTGATATTCCTGCGTCATGTACTTCTACAATATCTGAAGGAGAAGAAGAATTCCTGGCTAGTACTAGTGGCCTATCTGTTACATACGAACTTAAAAATTCGTGTTCTCTGAACGCATTACGGTTAACGGGGAAGATCCCAGCTACCCGCAATCCAGATAGAATATTTTCGGATGTAAATGCTTTAGGATAAGCCTTGCCCACACATTCGGCCACATCATAAATTGACATTGGTTTACCACAATTGGAAAGAAGCCACTCATTACAAGCCGTATTATAGTATTTTTTTAATGGCCCAAATACAGTCCTGTCTAGAGGCTGTAGCTTGTGGCTCGTGTGTGGAGGTAAAGTCAGCATGACAATACCATTCTCTTTTGAAAAATTTAATATCTCAACTGAAATATGACTGTCATGGTTATCTAGGATTAAAAGGGTTTTATTTTCTTGACTGGAGCGTGTAAATTTTACAAAATGGTGCAAATATTCTAGGAATATTGTTGAATTAGACCAACCAGTAGGATTAGCCTTGCCTTTACTACCTGGCGGAGCTCCTTTTAACATGTGGTCCTTAAAGTGAACCCTAGGAAATACAAATAAAGGGGGAATAAAATTTCCTACTGCATTTATTGCACCAATTAATGTTATGTTTTGCCCCCTCTCGCCTGATGTCATACTACCAACCTGTTTATTCCCTTTCGGGGCTAGAATTCAGATTGGCACATGAACTGTGGACATGCCAGTTTCGTCGGCATTGTAGATATTTTCTGGGCCAAAATTATATCGTGTCATCACATCGTCTAATTTACTGAAAAATGTGTTAACATTCTCTTTATTAAAAGCTGTTGATCTTGCCAAGCTAGTGGCCTGCGGCTTCCTTAAACTAATGTCATTGTTTCTTTTAAGAAAAAATTTTAACCAGTCCACGCCAGCTTTTTGATTGAGGTTCCAAGAATCAGGACATTTTATACCGTTTGCTGTTGCATAGTTGTATGCCAGCTTTTTTACTTCGTCTGTAGATAAACCATAATGCATATTGGCGCATTGCTTTAAATATGAATTAACTTCGCGTTCTTGAGCATTGCTGAAAACTGGTTTAATGGCATTACTTGGTGCATAAACAAACTCTGTATGACCATCATCTCGAAATTTTTTCAAGTGTCGACTTAGAGTTGATTTGGAGATACTATATTCGTTAGAGGCTTGTCTTACGCTAAATCCATGATTTATAACCTTATAAGCTGCAGCCATGACAGCCTCACGCGACGGATTGAGTCTTTTGATTTTATTTTTACTTCGTGGAATCTCTAAAACTAAAACAAAAATATGTACTGTGTACTTTGGGACATGTCCCGAAGTATACCTGTAGTAATGTCCCAAGGTACACAAAATGTTTAATACAGAAATATGACATAATTCCTAAATCAAAAGTATCTTATTTATCTTTACATTGAAAAAAGACTTACAAAATAACACCACAAACACCCCCATTAACGTAAATATTAATAAAATTACTTACTTTGTTTTCCACACTAAACGATATTACCCGATTAAAACTTACTTTACACGGGTGTAAATCACAGTTGATCCGTATTTCCACCATATGCAAATAAAAACGTGACAACTAAGTGACAACATTCGCATAGCGACATCTTTTATTAAGTGGAGACAGCTTAGCGCCAATTCGACAAAATACCGCAATATCCTTAGTTTCTACGGAAGTGTCTCAAGGTACGCAGTGTCCCAAGGTACACACTTCTCCCCTAATACATATTTCAGTATTTTTTATTTCCTGTTAATCCCGCAAATTCTCCCTCGGTTGGTGTTGGTACGTACGCACTTCCGCGTTTTCGTTTGCACCAACCGTTGAATCCAATGTTTCGCCGTACGATAAGCCGAGAATTCTCGGGCATAAGCAATATCGAAAGAGGGAGGCATCTATTCTATGGAGAGAACAGAAGTATATCGCTTAATATTACTCAATTTTTATAAATCATTGTTTTTATATGGCATAATTTATTACCACCCAAGGGTGGTAAGTTGACTTACAACCCGTCGTCAAGGGCAATCGATACCTTTTTGGTAATTGTTACTTACGTCCTTCAAAACAGTGTCAAAATGCGTTGTTAGCAATATAGGGAGTAGAAATAGTATATTAAAGTACATGTTTTATAAAGCATCATCTTATAGCACGCGTCCATGTTAAAAAACGAGCCGCTTGCGGCGAGTTTTTTAACGGGACAAGTGCTCTAACTGCTTTATAAAACACGTACTTTATACTATTTTTTCTATTTTGTATTTTTTTCAATAAGAAAATACATATTTAAAAAGAAAATCAACCCTTCAAATTTTGTAAATTTGTGTGTCTAAATTCTATGTTGGTAATACTCTAAATTTCTTTTTATCATAGTAGCCTTGACAATAAATAATATTTTCTTTGTGTCATTGTCACGAAATTTGTGATTTAATATTTCATAGAGTTGTTCATAATTATAATTAAAAAAATATGGAGCATGATAATCTAAGTTTAACTCCCCCTGAGTTAAGGGATATTGCTAATAAAACGATAAATCAACTTTTACCAGAGAAATCCCAGAAACTTTCTTTTCTCATGGATAACAATAACAGGAAACGTCAGACGTCAACAGAATAAAACATTTAAATATAACCAATGCCAACTTTTAAAAAATAAAATTCGGAGTTCGAAATGGATATATCAGGGCTCTAATATCAAACACAGCAAACTCCAATATTCTTTGTTTCCGACTTTTTGACATATACGTATTTAGACTTAAATTTGCCTTCGATTTGAATAATAAATTCACGTCAAATGAAGCAATCTCCCTTGTAAATTCCATTGTAAACTTTTGGATTAGCATCAAAGACAGCAATATCACCTTATCATCATAATATACACAGCAAACTCCATTTCAACCAATAACAAGCCAGAACGCTCACGCGATAGTTATGGCGATTTTGCCGTGAAAGGCTGAATTTGTGCTACGGTTTTATTAATATTTTAAGGGTTTTAGTGAAAAGTTAAATAATTTTGCTGAGTAATACTATAGAATGGAAGTTAATTGTATCAAAGTGCCAAAAGGTCAAGCCCGAAAACGTCCGAGACAGCCGGAAACGTGGAGGGCAAACAAGGCTAAAAAACTACGGTAAGATTAATTTTTCCAGGGGTGTACTTACTGTACTTAGCGTCCTTAGGGTTTTACTTTTCTACAATGTACCAATTCTTATTGTGTAGTATTATTTATTTCACATCTTACACGTGAATACACCATAATATGGGCTTATTTTCTATTTCAGATATACTCCTAGAAGTTTGCCAGAAAAAAATTGTATGCATGATAATGCACGATTTAAATGCTCATCCGTAAATATGGCTGCAATGATGAGATTTTACAACGCTTTCTACAAAGAAAAATGTAAACAATACCAAGATGCATTGCTGCTGAAGTATTGCCGAGCAGTACCTATACAAAGAAGAAGACCAAAAAATAATACACACAGTCAAAAATCACTAACTACAAGATTCTACGTTCCAGTCGACAGGAAAGAGGTTCAAGTCTGCCAGAAAACATTTTTAAAAATATTAAATATAACGAAGTATAGAATACAGTATATCATGAAAAAACATTTTGAGACGGGAGAATTTCCAACAGAGACAAGAGGCGGGGACCACAAATCCCATTTGTTTGTAGAAATTAGAAAGAGTGTTCATGAATTCCTAACATCTCTAAAATGCACCGAGGCCCACTATTGCAGAAGCAGCACATCAGTTAGAAAATACTTGCCAAGTGAACTAAACCTTAAAAAAATATACGGGATGTACAAAGACAAATACGATAACGAGCAACATGCGAAGTTAGGTTTGTTCCGAAAAGTTTTCCAGACAGAATATAATTTGGGGTTTGGGACGCCACGTAGTGACGTTTGTTCAACTTGTCTACAATACCAAGAAAAAATTAAGTCGCAAACAAATGATGCAAAAAGAAGTGATTTAATCATCCAAAAAAGGGTGCATGTATTGCGCGCGAAAGCGTTCTACTCATATTTAAAGGCAAAAGAAGATGGTGTTAAAACATTCTCATTTGATTATCAAAAAAATCAGCCCATACCAAAAGTCCCTGACCAAGCTTGTTATTATAGCAGACAGCTCTACCTTTACAACCTAACCGTCGTGGAAGGCAGCTCAAAAGATAAATTAACCAGAAATAATGTTTTTGCTTATACCTGGACAGAAGATATGTATGCCAAAGATTCCAATACAGTGTCATCAATAATTTATCATAGATTGAACAACTCCGACATGACTAACATTAACACAATTCGCCTGATAGCCGATGGCTGTGGTGGCCAAAATAAAAATTCATTTTTATTGGCCATGTGCTGCAAATGGCTAACAGAACATCTCGCCATCAAGAAAATTGAAGTCATTTTTCCCATCACAGGACATTCTTATTTGCCATCAGATCGGGTATTTGGACAAATAGAAAAACACATAAAGAAAAAGGAAGTAGTCATCGATCCTGAAACATACATCAACATAATATCGCAGTATGCAACAATCGTAAATGTTGGTCAGAATTGTTTAGTTTATGACTGGAAAAAAGCTGCAGAACCTGTCATCAAGTCTCCACAACAGTGGCATATTAAATTCAATACATGTAAACGTTTTTTTTTATAAAAAGATCCAAAAAACAAGGTAACGCTTTAATTGATGGAGAGCCATTTTACAAATCTGAGCTTGGAAAGTATGAAAATATATGTAAAAAGAGAAAAATTATAAATATGATAATCCCTAGTGAGATACCTTGTGGTATTCAAGTAAAGCCACTAAAAATAAGGGATGTTAATAATTTGCTCACTAAACATTATGGAACAGAATGGCACTCACTACCAGAGCTAAAGTATTTTAATCAAGTCATACCGATAGGAAATCCATCTACCACCGAGGCAGAAGAAATGCAAGCAACTACAAATCCGATGAGGGAAGATGGAGAACAAAATTATTGTGTTGAGCACACAGAAGACAGTAAAGACTTGCGTATATAATACAAAATCTGCTAAAGTGTTGTTCTTACGAGTTATAACTTACCTGTATATTTAAGTCATACAAAATCAAATACCTAACAATTTTTTTTATGTGAAAATATTGAAATTATTCTCACACTACAGGTTATAAAAGGAGTTGTTTCTTTATTACTATTTAATCTTAAGAATGTAATAAATAAACATTAAAATTATTAGGTGGGCATTTTTACTTTGGTAGAACTTATATAGTTCGACCCTGTTTGGCCATGGAAAATGTGATTATAACAAAGACAGCAATCTCCATATGCTCACATAACAGATACAGCAATATCCAAATTTAAATATCAAAATTAGCAATCTCCATCACATTTATTAAAATTTTCGTGAAAATATGAGTTTAGTGGAAATGATTGAGCAAAAATATCATATCTAATATTATTGCCCATATTACTGAGCTTCAGTATTTCTGTTATTTCAATGGAATACTTTTAATAGCGTATTTTTCTATTACTGAACATTTTAATTACGTTGAGTTTGCTGTGTTTGATATTTGACCCCTGATATTTCGAACTCGCTAGCGCGTTCGAAATATCTATTTTTCGAGACAAAATTAGAAAAAATATATTAAATTTGTAGGTTACAATGGCCTCTTGTATTATACAGACATCCAGCCCATAGACAAGGGAGATGCCAATGAAGGCTAGGAGATGCGCTTATGGTAGTATGGTAGGATCCAGCCAAACTAATTTATGTGGACTTATAGCAATGTGCGCTTCGCTTCGAAGCAGGGTCCTCACTCAGTCACGACCACGACAACCATCCCGGCTTTCACCTGAGAAGGGCTACTAACACCAAAAGTACCAACCCGTGGTTTCGGGCTACCTTAAGCCACCACGACGATCCAATTTTAAAATTGCGAATGCGGAAAAGATAATTTAATTTTGATTTGCTTGACCTCATGACCTCACACGCTTACGCCAAACTTAAGATAAAACCATAGGGATGTCTATGGATAAAACCAACCAAATTTTGGTTAGTTAGCCTTTCCTCATTCGCAACTGCACCACACACCAGCTTTAAAATTTGGATCGTCGTCGTGAGGACGACTTCCGAATCCGGCCCTAGTGGTTGTGGCCTAACGAGTTACCGACTGAGAAAACCGAACGAGAACCGTCAATTGTCATATTGTCAAATAGAAATAACTAATCGTTTGTTTTTAGCAAATGATTTTTGTCAATGGTATAGTTTCACCGGCAATTGGCCCCTTTTTTACCTAAAATATTGGTCAAAATAAAACCAAATATAATGGAAAAACACAAATAAAGTGGTCTTAAACATCCTGTTCTATTTTATCTGCGGTGGGGCCACTGGTTTCTTCCACAAGAACTGGTTGGTCTTTGTCGTATCAACACCCTTGGCATGATGGAGGTTTGTCGCCTTTGCTTGAATCTGCTGCATGATAAAAATTATTCGCAACTGGACGAATCGTTAAAAGCTGATGTTAGATTAATTGCTCCAGAAGTGGTAAGTTGTCACAAATGTATATTAATATAGGAAAATGTGTTTTTCATATAAAAATCAATATTTTTTGCTGTACCTACTACTTACTGACTATGGCATTTTAACCCTCTTGGCTATTATATTGTAAGTTGGCTGTTATATTGGATGTTAAAAAAAAAACTAAAATTTAATTGAAAAAGTACCTAGTCCATACTTGCAGTGTACCTACCTAGTTGGTGTAATGTAAATAAATAAGCAATCAAGTCTCTCCACAAATTTAATAAAAACGGAGTTGTTATGTTCCCTAGATGTTTCGGGCGTCTAGACGTCCATGTTCAGGGGATACTAGTCTTTTTTGCTTGGTATTAGGTATCGTCGTTACCCCTGCTTAATATTTTGTAGACTAGCTTATATCTTGCAGTTTCACTCGGTCATACTCATATGTAATACATTTTAATAATTATATTATGAGACATAAAAATTATCTCGAAAATGATATAAACTACATGTTAGATAAAATATATACCTTTACCTACTTAACCCTTAAAGGACGGAGTTTTAAATTATTGGGAATTTATAAACCAAAATAACTTTTCTTGCCTATATTGTAAGTATAAAAGAAGAAAATAACAACAAAAACACAGTTTCATCCTTAGTAACTAAAAAAAACATTGTTGCCATATGGCAACGTCAGACCCTAGGAAACATTAAAACGATTTATTTTGTATGAAATGAAACATTACAGTTTATACATAAAACTATGTTGCATTTAGTGCATATTGTTCGCATTATCAAACTGCATGATTCTCCGGCGCATCTTATCTTTTTTTTGTTAGGTGTTGGAGCCAGCAAATGTCCTATATTGTCATATCTTATATTGTCACTAACTCTGTGAGAGGATTTGGATGACAAAGTGGTTGATGGTCTTCCAGTAGCTTTTGGCGGGTTTTTGTATTTCGTTAGATAGGTTTCCACAATATCTCTTCTAAATTCTAGTTGTGTACATTGATTACCAGATTTGTTGTAAACAATCCAGGCATCTTGAATTGTTGCATCAACTATCCATGTAAATATGCACCACCACCATTTTTTTACCTCTTAAAGCAATGCGACAGCGTGAAATATTTTCGTCCATCAAGTCAGTTCCCGCCATTGCAGAGTTGTACTTCCCAACAGCATGAGGTCTAGGGACTTGTAAAATTTTTTTTTCTTTCTGAGAAAATCTTTTCACTACACTTTGCGGTTGCACCCCATAGGCAGTTGATGCAACATTGACAACGTTATTATCAACCCATTTTATAACAATAACTCCGTTTTGTCTGTCTATTATTGCCTTACTAGAACCTCTTGTTTTGGTTTTTAGAGTTGCCTTCTTTTCCAAAGGACAATTTTTCGGAATACGATTTTCTCCGATGGTCCCAGTTGCATCAAATCCCTTACCTTTCAAATATGAAAGCAATGAAAAACTTGTAAAAAGGTTGTCAAAATAGAAACTGTAAGGCAAAACCTTTTTCTCCAATGGAATTTCATCAATCATAGCACCAAACGGAGCAGCTGCTTTTCCAAATAGCGACTGGTATTGCTCATTGGATTGAGGGTCACATCCCTGATAGATGGTGAAATTTAACACATATCCAGATGAAGTGTTAACGCACCATGCCTTATACCCAAAACGGATCGGTTTTCCGCGAATAAATTGCTTAGGTACATGAGTGCTTGCAAAAATATTTTATCATGGATTCGTCATAATTCATTTCTTCTTCAGGAACGAATAAATTTAAGAATTTTTTGCGAATTTTATCCATGAATGGTCTGAGCTTCGACATTTTATCTTGTTTGTTTAGATGGTTGTTATCAGCGCAATGCAAGCATTTAAAAATTAGTAAAAATCTATCTCTTCGCATTGCATCGGCAATCATGTGATTCTTCATATCCTCTTTTTGATCCCAATAATACTTTTTTCCGGGCAAAGTATTGTATTCACTGTTAACAAGAATGGCTAAAAAACACTTCATTTCATCTATGCTTATTAACGGATCCGGCATATTCTTGAATAAAGCATACTTGTTTGATTCAGTCACTAAAAAGTTAATTATATCATCATCCATAAATAACTCAAACACTTCTATTGGTGTACAATCCTTGTATTCTTGATGACTAAACTTGGGAAAATGCTTTGGCCCTGCTTGGAAATCGCCTTCTATCCAGTCAACTTGGGTGTGGTCTATTTTAGCAAATGGTTCCGTTTCTTCGGGAATAAAGTCACATACACCAATTTGAATTTCAGCCGGCGCACGAAGTTGCGATCCTGACAGATTATCGACCATTCCACCACAATCTTCTTCACCAGAATCCTCGTCAGTAAGTTCTGATAAATCAGGAGGTTCGATATAAATTTGTTGAACGTCCAAAGTATCATCAACATATGCCATTTGAATAGCTTCTTCAACGGTTAAGCCACCTCTAAAAAATAAAACAAAAGTCAGTACAAAAGCCTGACGTTGCCATATGGCAACACCGCCGTTCCGGACCTCACAAAAAGGAGGCAGTGTTATAACTTTAAGTTATACCAATATAAACTATTTCATACAATATATCTAAACGTGCAAATACTAAAAATATTACAAAACAGTAAATAGTATCTCAATGATAATACTTACACTAGCCTGAAATCCATATTTTCGAGAAATAATTAAATCGGTCTAGTAAAATGGCCGACCGCACACTTATACCGTTTAAACCAGACTGATTCGAAAGACACCCAATTAGTTCGGTATTTAGAAATGAAGTATCTGCTGCCACCTGCCGTGTTCGAATGAAAGCGTTATTTTAAAATGCGTCATAAGCAAGGCTTGAAATCGTTGCCATATGGCAACATCAGTACTTTAAGGGTTAAATAACTTCTGGCTGTTGGATTTATTTCTGTTTCTACATTAATTACATACTGTAACTTTTAGAACTTTGAAATTTCTTCCAATCCAGTTCTCTGCAACCAGTGTTCAAGCTCCATTGACGAAATGCATAAATTTAAAATAAAAATAATTGAAAATGAGGAAAGAATAAAACAGAAATGCAATGGAGATTGCGGTGATACATTAAGCCTAAAAGAACTTTTGTATGGGGTTAATTTGGGTGAAATTGTACTGACTGAAAAAGCCAAAGAACGCATTTGTCGAGCTTGTTTGGACACAATTGAATGTGAATCTTTTACAGTATTGAAACCATCTAAGCCAGATGCATATCTAGATAGTATGATAACCATGTGCCTTCCAGAACTAGTAAGTGTAGTTGTTTTGTAGCTTGATAGTAGTCAGGGTGATATAGTGCGGTTGGGATTAATTAGAATAAGTTAAATTGACGTTTTTGTACTTTTTAGGATTTAGAGTTATCTCGAGATCCAGTAATGTGCGAAAAATGTCTATGTTACTTACAAAAAATGCATCATCTTAAAACATCCTGTTTAGACATTGAAGAGAAATTAAAAAATTATTGCACAAACCATGGTACAAATTCTAGTGCTCAGATTAATTTGCATAGTGTCTTAGAAACAATGGCAAATTATAAAAAAGATCGGCCTGACTATGTTTCCTTAAAATCAGAAATCAAAACAGAGAAAATAGATGATGTTGAAATGAATGATAAGGAATCATCCGAAACTGACGCAGAAGTATTGCTTGCAGATGTGAAAGCGGAAAACTTGGATATAAAAACAGAAGAGTATGTATCTTACATTATTTTTTCTTTGGTTTTGTATTTCACTGCTTTATAAGTGCCTACTTGGTGATTGATTCACCATAATGTCCCACCCCCTTAACTTTTTTATTTTTCATGCTGTGTGTCACTTCATATATAGGATATCCCAAAAGTTATATTTTATTAAATGGGACACCCTATATGTTTTTCAATTTTTGGATTCTAAACATTTACCAAGGATTCTTACATTATTTCCATTAATTTGATGTATATTTTAAAAATATGTTTCCTTATAAATGTGAATATTTTGAAAACTGTTGGGTTAAGGTATAATATATGAGGAGCAGACTTTCAAATCGCACTATGTCCATTTTTAACATTTCCCAGAAAACGAGAAAAACTGCTACAGGTTTACTATTAAAATTACAGAAATTGATAAGATATAAAAAAAATTTATTTTATTAGTGTATTAATTTTATCTTTTTAAAACACAACAATCATTAACAGTTTTTCAAAAAACAAAAAAAAACTGATGGACAAATAGCTGTTTGTTTGTCATCGATGGACAAAATTCAAATTGTTTGTCCCTGAATGACTAAAACAAAAATACACACTCAAGTCGCATTCTTTATGTTTAATATTTAAATAATTATAATCAACTATTTAAAAAACTAAATGACATCTATATTGTCCTCCACAAGGCAGCAACACTCCTCGTCATCTTCACATTGGTCACAACTTTGCTCTTCTTTTTCTTCGTCGACATTACCATACTGTTTTTTTAAAATTGGGTCTAACCAAGTTAAATCTGGATCCGTCGCCCATTCTTTACCTGACAAACTAACTAGAAATTTTAATAAACTGTCCAGCTTTTTCTTCTTAATAGCATGCTGGATTGGTAATTTCTGTAATACTATTTTACTTAGTTTTTTCTTTGGTTTAAGCAAACTTGATGGCTTCTTAGATGAGTCATCATTTCTGTATAAAAGTTCTGTCTTAAACAGAATTTTGTCTTCTCCAGTAGTCGTCTGTCTTCCTCTAGTTATTATTATTCTTTTTGCTGTACTAATGCCTGTAATTTTTTTGAGAGAAAGAACTGCATCTTTGATATCATACAAAATCCAATTAGATCCAAGCTTACGAACTTCCCCTTTTTTGGAGTAGATTTCATAATATTTTTCTGGTGACTTTATAAACGCATGAGAGCGTAATACTAGCTCAACTTGACCAAAAACTCGGTCAGCTGGCATAAATGAATGGCCACGAACGGGGAATGTCATCGTAATTGTTTCAATAGTTTTTGGAGCGTCATTAAAAAGCCATAACATGAGCGCATGTACCATATGGGAATTTTTGTTTTGACCTCCACATCCATCTGAAAACAATCTTATATGTTTAACATCTGGGTCAAAGTCAGTCTTTCTTAGAAAGTCAGTTAATGCGGAACTTATTTCGACCACACCTCTTCCCGCTTCATGTTCCATCCAAGTATAAAAAACAGGGTTTTTTGTTGAAATATCTGTCACGCAAAAAACATAAAAAGCTAGTTGCTGAGCATAAAATGCTTCTGTAATAGGTGCTTTTGGTAGAGCTTGTACCTGTTGTAGATCGAAACAATACGTCACACTGTCAGCAAATTCTTCCTTCATTAGCTTAAAAAACTGTTGTGCACGTGTCTTATGAATCGTCAACTCAGTTTTCAATTTTATTTTTTTTTGTATATCCTTGCTGTTGTCTATTTCTGTTTTGGTCCTTACGCAAAAGCCACAAACATCGGTAGCTGGGCTTCCAAAAGCTAAAACAAATGAGCATGTCAATAGAAAAATAGTGTAGGTAAATAAAGGAAAAAAATAATACCTATATTAAACTTGTTGCTAAAGATCCGAGAAAAATATTTGTAGTTTGTTTGAAGTAAATCATCTTGGACCTGACCATTATACATCTTCCACAGCAGTTTTATATTGTACTCAGATGACAAATAGATTCTTCTAGACTTAGATCTACCATAGTGGCTTTCGTGACCCTTTAAGGATGATATAAATTTCTTAACACTTTCTAATTTTAGGACGTTTTTCTGAGACTTCATATCGCCGCCACGGTTGTCTCTTATGCCCTTTCCCTGCACCTTTTTTCGTGCGATCGTATTAATTCGTCTTGGACCACAATTAAAATAGACGAAAATAATGTTTTACATACAAGAACTTTCTTGCCGTTTTTCCAAACCTTAAAAATAGAACTTTATTAATACTTTGAAGTACCTAAGGAACATTGTTACAATATAAATTGGTCTTAAATTAGATATCTATGATGCAAAATCGATAAACTAAAAACTTACATTAAATTCTGTGTGGAAATCATGTGACTTTCCATTCTTCCTCTTTCTTTGCCTTTTTGTTTCCTTGATATCCATCATCTGTGATAATTTGTTATCCAGTAAATTTTTGGTATTTTTATCGTCATTGTAGAAATTTTGTTTAATGGTTTTTATGTCGGATATCAAAAGTTCTTTACATTTAAAATGTTTTGACTTATGGACACAGCTAATTTCAAAATTCAGTAGATCCGGGTCTATATCTGAATATCTAAAATAAAATAAAAACTAATAAAAATATTTAGACATAACCTACAAAACTTTGAATTTACCTTATTTCTCTTTGACGTTCTTTTGTCGTCGAATTCTTTTTCCTTTTTCTGGTCCCTCTATCTATATCACCCACTATATGCTCCCCATCAATCATTTTTTCTTTTATATTATGAGTTTTCAATTAAAACTTATTTATTTCGCACTGATATCACCAACTTCACTCGCGCCGAACGAAATAATCGTATGTCAAACGTCAACAGTTATTTTAAATGGAGAAAAGCATTAGGAGACAAACAAACCGCGCTTTGTCCCTCATAATGCTATTCGTTTGTCTCCCGATATCGGACAAAATGCGTTTAGATTGTCCAGTTGATTTTTAAAGTTAAATATATACGTGAAATAATGCGTTTAGATTGTCTTGGACTTTTTAGTGTTATTGTTAACTAAAATACCTATCCAACGCCACCTTCAGGTCAAAATGTTAAAAATGGACATAGTGCGATTTGAAAGTCTGCTCCTCATATGTTACATGAAATTTTTTTAAAGTAGAATCCAAAACTTGTATATTATATAGGTTGGTTAAGAAAAACTTTATGTGATATCCTGTATATGAAGTGACTAAGGGAATTTGTGGACATCCTTACCTAGCATGAAAAATAAGGGGGTGGGACATTATGGTGAATCACCCTGTAGGTACTATCCATGTTTTAAGATAAGTCAATAAACTGCACTTGATCTTCTATCAAATTTTAGTTGTAAATTTTTTTTGTGTTATTGCAGTGAGATATAAAGCTTTAAATTGTAAAGATAAAACCAATGAAATATTTATGATTTAATCAAGTGATTCGATTTTATCTTTACAATATTTCATTTTAAAAGAGTAGTTGTAGGTAGTGTCATGTTTGGTAATTGGTAGTAGTATAATTTAGACATAACCTTACTATATGCTTTTTTAACAGTGCCTATTGTATAGCTAAAAAAATAATTTGGTGGATACCGATTCCAAATAAAGTATGTTAGCTTTATTTGCATCACCTCCATCTCTACTAAAGATGGCTTAGCTATATTCTGCAAAATCACTTTCAAAACATCAAAGAGCCACATTTAATAAGAATTTAGCACTTTGATCTTTTGTAAGAAAATCAATTTCCTTATTTTTTTGGTGTACAAGGAGTATTTTCTCCATTTTGTTTGTCCTTTGAATTTGGTGTGGGACACTATTAGAGGGTATTGGAGTTATTTTCAAAAATAGAGTGTTGCGGTTTGCACTACTTTTTGATTAAACAAAAGATTCGTGTCAAATTTGTCATGGCTGTGTTAGTTTTTAATTTGAAGGGTGATTTTCAGAATCTTTGCTTTACAATAAAAAAGGTAAAATCTGACCTGGGTAGAATTTTTACATGAGACACCCTATCTAATGGAAGATTAAAAAAAGTACCTAGCAGTAAGTTTTGAAATTTTTCCGCGTATCTTTGATTAATTTATTTTATACCTAGGTCAAATTTTTTGACAAGTAGATTCACATACAAAATGAATTAAGGATTAAATACCTGAAAAGTGAATTTAATATTTTTAATTGTGTTAATTTTAACATAATTAATGTTATACTTTTTACTTTAAACAGCACTATTATTTTAAAATGCAGGAAGATATTGAAATTTGAGTGCAAAGAAACAAATAAAATGACTGTGGTACTAAATAAACTCCATGCAAAAAATTCTAAACGTCAGTGTTCACCAGGCCTATAGTTTTGTGTTAATATTTTTTATCATTCGACCAATTAGGTATGCCTATATCATTATCATTACTCCAATAGCACTGCAACTCAGTAAATTACTGATGTTGCAAATATACAGTGTGAAATAATCTCGTGTTAACACATCAATTTTTTTGTACATTATTATTATTAGGTATTTTTATAATAAAATATTATAGTGCCTTTAATGAATCTGTGACTATTAATTTTGTGAAAGTGATTAGTGATAAACTTGTTAGTGGTAATGGTAAGTATGTCTTTCACAGCCTATGTTGATAAACCATAAAGACACAAAAACACACTGGGTCTTAATGGTGACCACCCAACTTGTGATATATTTTAATAAAACTTAAGTTTTGTGAGTGTGAACAGTGGGTAAGGTTTAAGTTATTGCACTTTTTTGTTATGACAAACAGATTTACAAGGGTTGACATTTGTCAATGCTTCCTGCTTCATATCACCAGTTATTGTTAAACACCTTTTTTTCAGCAGTGTGTGGGTTTTAAGGTATCCTAATTAATATTATTTTGTTATGCATATTTATGCACAACATTAAATTCGTGATTAGATGATCCCTACACAGGTAAGACATTTTATATAGTGTCCGCGTAAAATTTGCACAATACATGGGAACTTTTTTTATCTGTAAAATCTTTGAAAAACAGTTTTTGGTTTTAAGTTTTGTATGACAGGTAACCAAGAATGAGCGAAAACAGTCGAAGATATCTTATCTCTGACACCTGGCAAATGCCATTTGAAATATTCAAGTGACGGAAAATAACCCGAAGCCGTTTTTTTAAAATGCTACAAATAAGAACAATTCCTAGGTGGTGCAGACTTTTGCAGCCACTGTAAAATTTAGTATTCAGCATAAGTATAGTACTAAAGTAAAGTATTTATTTTTGTATTTTATGTTATGGATTTATCAACTCAAATACATCCAAATAGTACACTTAGTGCCGGTACTTTTGGCACTGACTAACTCATTTGATAGGTGATTAAAATAATCATGGTTTCCATTTTGTGCCAAAACCTTCAAATTTATATTGACATCGGCACATTGAAAACTCTGATCGTCTTATCAAACGAGTTAATCAGTGTCAAAAGTACCGGCACCTAATAGGTTTTAAAATAATATAACAAAATAGACCGAGTGTTTCTTAATAATGAAGCGAATATTTCAGAGTGTGACTCTACATGAAAAATTAATGACAGTTTGCTTTATCAACTATGGTCCAAAAATATTCAAATTCAAAATATGCTTTATTGTGAGAAGATAATTCTCGTTGACAAAGCGGTCTAGGACAATAAATATATTACATTAAACCTAAACCAAATACAGTCAATAAGCAGTCATCAAGCATAAAATAAAATTAAAAAAGAACAGGAACATTATAAACTTAATATATGACAGTACACAGCCAATCATAGTAATTTCGCAAACAAGACAACAAAACAGCAATTCATTCCCAAATTAAACAAAGACGTCTTCAATGTATTCGTCCACCGAGTAATATGCATTTGAAACCAACAGGGCCCTTACTTGGTTTCTAAATCCTCTGTCAGAATTAGATTTTCTTATGTGCAAAGGGAGATGATTAAATATCTTTTTACTATTATAACCTATGGAGTTCTTAGTTAAACTAGAAGTAGGAATGGGTAAGTTTATCTTATATATTTGGCGGGTGTTGTACAGTGATGCAGAGTTAATATCAATGTAAAATTTTTTGAAAATTAAGCAGCAAGTTTCTAACAAAAATAAGCATGGTTATGTTAAAATTCTATTTCCATAAACAACGGTCTCCCAGGGTCCATAATTCCTGCTTTAAACATATACTTGATGGCTCTTTTCTGCATACGAAACAGTCCATTAAAAAGATAATTGGGGCAATTTCCCCAAAAGCAGATTCCGTATCTTAAATGAGACTCTAAGAGTGAGAAATATGCACTCCTAGCATTCAAATCCAGACCTTTTAAAATAACTCTTATTGCATAACAATTAGATGCCAGTTTCTTGCTAAGATATACCGTGTGTGCTTCAAACTTCAGTCTGTCGTCCACGTATATTCCCAAAAATTTATTTACACTATTCCTGGACACAATCTGGCTCCCTAGACATACTTCCCTAAGACAGCATTTAAAATTAAGCACGTTAGTTTTAGAAATATCTAGCGACAAGAGATTTAATTGCATCAGTCCATTCCTTCACCTTGACCTGGTCATTCTGGATAGCCATCTCGAGTTCTTCGGTATTTTTTCCTGTCCAAAGTATAGTAGAGTCATCTGCAAATAGCGTAAATCTACCCGTAACATTAATACTTGTTAAGTCATATTAACATAAAGCAAGAAGAGAAGCGGTCCAAGCACAACAACACGTTACAAAAATACAGGGTTAAAGTTTTAGGAAAAAAATGGAAAATTAATTAATATTTTCGAAACTACTTGAGACATTTAAGTGCGATCGCACCAGTTAATAAAGATGCATATTTTTCAATTCAAAAAAAATTTTCAGATTTACCAGTGGCGTGCTTCGATATTTTTGAGAAAGATAATGGTACGCCAATGGTTTTTTCCCAAATAAGAAATATTTTTGAATTCACCGTTCAATTTAAAACATAAGAGCTCTCCTGAGTTGTTTTTCTGCGATGCACCGTTTTTGAGTAAAAAGAATTTGCAAAATTATTATTAATTTAATGGGAAAAATGAAACACATTATCGGTTGGCATTTATGTGTAACGAACAACTGACAACATAAATGGCCCCCAGAGCCGTAACAAGCTTCTTTGGGGCCCGAGGCGAATTCAAAAATTTGCCCCGCCCCCCTCTTGCCTCTTGGAAAAGGTGAAAGGTCACAAAATGCCATTGCAAACTAAATAGAAATTTTCGTTCGGGTATGCATGTATTTTTATATCGCAGAATCCACAGGTACATTGTCATGGTTTTTGTACAATAACGCTTCTATCGAAAGAGCATAATCTTGTAGAATGCTTATTTTTTATAATAACAATTTCATTTTGCGTGATTTTATTGCTGCAAATTCATCAATGACATCATCAAAATTAATTTTACTCGCAACTTCATACGTACCTACTCAATTGATAAAATTGCTAAATTTGTCAATCTTTCCCATAGTCGATCTCAAATAATTTTTAATGAGTTTGAGTTTGCCGAAGCTGCGTTCACACGTAGCTATAGTTACTGGCATTGTCAAAAATATTTGAAATGCAATATCGACGTTTAGGTACAATTCTCTCAAATTATAACTATGGATCAGTTGTAGTAATTCTAAAACCATTGCGGATTTAATGTCGTGAGAGAAAACTGACAACACTACATGCCTAAAATCAGAAATCTCATCCACAAACTCCACCACGTTCTTGTCTTTTTCATATTTTATTGCCAAATCGGTTGCTGCTTTCTTTAATTCAATAGTGCTCATGCTTTGCAAAGACTCGCCAGACAAAAATCCAAAATCATCAGCAACTCCCATCAATTTCTCATACCTCCTGCCGATTTCGGTAATTAGAATATCGGCTGCGTTGTTGAGATTGATACAAGGTTTTTGAATTCCTGAAAGATATGGCCCATCGTCTTTTTCTTCGTACAATTCCAATCGCTTCTTCTTTCTTGATTGTTCGCAAACATTTTATTATCAGCCAATGCGACCTTCCATATCAAAAAAACGCCACTTTCCGAGTTTTTCTATACGTATTTTTCTTACACAAGTCGCCAGAGTAAACATTTACTTTCATTTTCTATTTTGTTTACTTACCAATGGTTACCACCAAGCAGTAATCCGGCATATGTTTTCATTATTTTCATGCAATGCAAATATTAGAATAGTAGACAAAAACTGAATTTGGGCGTGGTTTCCAAAAATGTTCGCCTGTAGCGCTATTATTTCCAACACCAAATTTCGATTATCGTATTTACAGGAAATATTGGTAACCACTTTATTGGCCCATTCTTCTTACCGAGACGACTTGACGGACAATCTTACCTCAGTTTTCTTCAAGAACAACGGCCTTTGCTGCTCGAGAATGTTCCGAGAGCAATAAGAAACTATATATCTGTGGTACTAAGGCAAAACCCGATATGTCAAAAAAATGCTATTTTTCGTTTTTAATGCCAATATGTACAGGCAGTAGAGAAGAATATGATGACAAAACCCGATATGGTTCTGCAGTTCCTAACCAAATTGGTTTCATAAAAGAGAATCCCGATATGTTCCAAACATGGCAATTGGACGCTGGCAGAACCCAATATGTTAGACATATCGGATCTTGGCGGCGTCGTGCACCAGCCAAGCAATTGTAAATCCTGATATGTGTGACATATCGAACTATGCCACAGTTTCAACTTGTTGAAATTGGTTTTATCACTTAGTTCTGGTCAACAGGTGTTTTGTGTTTATTAAACTTCTTTTGCAGCTTTTAGATCTTTGTAAAATCAAAGAAAATATTAATTTTACGACCATCGAACATAACCAGCACAAAGATATGGCAGACCTAGGATATAAATCAAAAGATATAGATAAAAACCTTGCAAAAGAGAACCCGGCAATGGAGGTTTTGGTACTTGACTTGCAGCAAGTATTAGATACCCCTTCACTGACAACCAACGTTTCTTTTTATAAACGCCTTCTTTCAACATACAACTTGACTATTCGTGACTGCACCACAGACGGAGGCATCACTAACTGCTATATGTGGCATGAAGCAATTGGAAAAAGAGGGTCTAAAGAGATTGCTTTCTGCATTTAAAAAAAAAATTGAAAGTCTGCCCGAAAGTGTAACTCATATCGTAACCTACTCAGATACATGTAGGGGCCACTATTTTTGCAACTCCGAATCAGTGGCGTAACTAGGGGGGGCGAAGGGGGCGGTCGCCCCGGCTTGGTGACGGCAAAACGATCTTCGCTGTTTGTTGGGATTAAGAAATAATACTCGAACATTTCTTGTCGTACAAAATGTTTTTATTAAAAAGAAGGAGAGGGGGCGGCGAATCAATTTTTGCCCCGGGCGCTCATTGTTCTAGGTACGCCACTGCTCCGAATGTTGAATTTTGGTGGCGAAGAGCCTTGAACACATTGAGCTCGGGACCCCTGACAATGACCAGCATGTGTTCATATTTTGTCAGCAAGAGCAAGTATGTTAACTGTGTGGATCAAAAGTTTTTATTGACACTACTGAAATACCGATCATGGTGCTCAGAGACTGGTTCCAATTCGTTCGAACTGTCAGAGGCAAAAAGCCATTTCAGGTTCATGAAATGACTCAAGAACAAATACTGTCATCTTCAAAGTTAGTTCAGGAACATATGACTAGAAGGACGACTGACACGGAGGGTAGGAAGGTAAACTGGCTGGAAATAAAGTGGATCAGGTATGAGAAAACTTTTGGGCTTATCCAATTCAAAACTTCACTATTTGATGATAAAAACTTCCGAGCACTTGATTTGAGACGATTGAAAGGGGGCAAGCGTCCGATGCCTTTATTGACGAAATGTTATGATGGGCTACTTCTCATCAATCCCCTAAAAAAAAGGACCTACTTAGTCTTCTGCCATTAATTCATTGTGATTGTCACAATTTTTTCTTAAATCTGGAATCCAGCGCCAGGGTATCAGAATTATTATTGGACGATTCCTCCGAGGAAAACGAATGACGATATTTTGTTGTTTAAATTTAAATAAAATAATTTTTTATTTCTTGTTGTTTGCCTCCTTAGATATTAAACTATTTTTCTGTTAATAAACTAGTTACTATGATACATAGAAAAAAGAAATTTTGCAATTAGTCCAGTAGGAAAGACGGTGTAAAGCAGGCAAACACCGATATGGAATCGTAATAAATGACATATGTCAATTTTATCAGTGAAACTAAGGAAGGCAAAACACGATATGTCCAACTTATCTAAATATTTTGTTATTCAGGGAAATTTTGCTGTGACTTGCCAAAAGGGAAGAAGGTGTTTGTTGTGAAACACCTTAAAGAATTTGCCAAGTTACTGCATATAAAATCTTAATTTCGGAGATCTCCCAAACTTTAAAAAGCGTGTTCTGAAAAATCACGTATTTTGACATATCGGGTTCTGCCTTAGTACCACAGATATGGCACACTGGTACATACACGATGGTACACCAGCACATTTCAGTGTAGTGGTTCGCAATTATTTACAAACTGTTTATCCAACCGTATGCATTGTCAAAGATTTATTCCTAATATGTGGTAAGTATAGTGAGCCCCAAAACTAATGTCTAAATTCATTTAAAATTCAGTGGTGTGTTTCTCGAAAAAACGCTCGGACCCGTCGATTTCTATTTCTTAATGTGGTTTTTTATGGTGAATTCATGTATACAGGGTAGGCCAAAAATAAATTACGACCATCAACTTCATTTTTGAATTTTGCATCGAATTCTGAGTAGGTACCCAAATAGCACACACGTATCCATTGAACATCTTATGGATCTCTATAATCGGATATAAGTGTATCCAGTGGATGTCCAGTTTTTTGCCGAAAAATATCCAGTGGATATCCAAAGGATGATACGATGTTCACAAATTTGGATATTCGATGGATGTCCAACAAAGACGTCCCATGGATGTCCTTACTGGATGTCCAGTGGACAACGCATTAATATAATAAAATATGTCCAGTAAACATCCTTGTTGGACATTCATTGGATACTACAGCGGTACAAATTTTGGACATTCGATGGATATTCATACCACCATAGAAGTAAAATTAAGAACGTCCAGTGGACATCCGGTGAATGTCCGTTTCCGTTTTTTGGACCATAAATGGACCCTGCCAAACTGAAGTTACTTTCAGATGTTTTGCAAACGATTGCACGTGGCATCTCTAGAGATCTTAATTCCTAGAGCCGAGATTCCTGGAGATGCACGTGCAATCGTTGGCGAAACGCCGGAAAGTAGTTCCAGCATCGTAGATAAGTACTTAATAATTTAAATAAAACCAAATAGATAGGAATGTTTAACTTAAACTTTATTATTAAACTCCAACTATAATTATAATATAAACTTAACACTCTACTCTAACATATTCCTTAAAGTCCTTACTTATATTACTTACTGGATAATTTCACAAAAAAACAGGAATAAAGCAGGCACTTAAAAACAAACACCACACCAAAGTAGTTTATAATTCTTGTTGGATTTTACTATTATTTTAAACCAGTGTTTCATACCCAAAAACGATTAATATCACACCTAACCTGCGACAAAACATAAATAAGAAACCGAAACCATTCCACGCCACGTTACAAATGGTGCCAGACTGTCAATTCAAAGGTTTTCTTTCCTTTTATGCTCTTTTGTGCCTCAAAGCTACTTGTCTGATCTTTCTAATATTCCCTTCGCTAGCGGGACTAAAAAGAGAAAGAACTATATTCCAGTAATGGTGATTAACTTATTAAA
The DNA here is from genome assembly GCA_963920685.1 of Polydrusus tereticollis. Lineage (NCBI taxonomy): Eukaryota > Metazoa > Arthropoda > Insecta > Coleoptera > Curculionidae > Polydrusus > Polydrusus tereticollis. Next base: position 37,676,029 of record OY987326.1, on the reverse strand, counting down.
AATAAAAAGAACACACAACAGTAGTTCCGAAACATCCGCTAGTAGCGATAGACATGTCAATTTCTGGCGGCAATTTCAAAAATATTTGAAATGTGAGTCGATGTCCTCTGAGACAGACATCCAGTGGATGTTCAATGTTACGATGACCAATGGATTCAGAGCAATGGATATCCATAGGACAAACGATAAAAGTACAGGATATCCCGTACTTATTTTGGTCTATTTTGGGATGTCCACTGGATATTGCGTGCTGTCTGGGTATGTTTTATGTACCATGTACTATACCTAAACTCAACAGTTATCGAAAAAATTACGATTGAATATATCAGTAAGTAAGACCTGTTTATTAAAAAAAAAACAGAACAATAAATTAAATGTTGAAAATTTACGGCTTGACAATATCCATCAAGCGATCAATAAACTCTCTTTGCACGTTTTCAAACATTTCCGGAGTTATGGCACGCACTTCTCTTTGGATCCTCTCTTTAAACTCCTGCAGACTGTTTGGCCTGTCAACAAATGCTTTTGATTTGAGGTAATCCCACAAAGAGAAGTCCAGCGGAGTTAGGTCTGGCGACCCAGCAGGCCATTCGATAGGTCCTCTCGTTCCTATCCACCGATTGGTAAAGGTTTCATCGAAAAATGTACGCACAGTGGCAGCACAGTGCGGAGGAGCACTATCTTGCTGGAACATATCAGTTTATCGTCAGGGGAGTCTGAGTGCGATGGATTCGGAAATAAAGCTACAAATGCTGGAATTAATTCAATTTGGAGAAATTCGAAATATACTTTTCCAGTTAAAAACTGTTCAAAGAAAAATGGACCGATTACTCTTCCGCGCACTAATCCACACCACACATTTATTTTTTGAGGGTACTGACTGTGAACCTCCATCATCCAATGCGGATTTTCTGTTGCCCAATGACGACAATTTTGTTTCAAAGAGAACGTAGCTTCATCGGAAAAAATAATATTTTTTACTAAATTATTATCTAGATTACACATATTTTGCATGCGTTCACAAAACTCATTTCGCGTATGAAAATTATCTTCAAATAACTCGTGCACTGGAATGACTTTGTATGAGTAATATTTGTGGTTTTGATCTACGGTGAACAACAGATTTATTCCGCATGTGTAAATTGGCCCCAATGTGCGACAGAGGAGTGCATGGATTTTCTTCCAAGGAAAGCAAAACGTCAAGTTGTTCATTTTCATCTCAAGCAGGACGACCAGATTTAGGCGAATCTCTAACATGACCGAATTCTCTAAATTTAGCCTCTATTCTACTCGCCACCTTTTGACCTATGGGAGGACGATCAGGATGGATTACATTGAATAATTGAGCTGTTTCTATTTGCGTACGTGTTCTATCACCAAACCCAACCATGCATATAGAATTTGAATTTTTTCCTATTCATTTAACTTCACCATTGTGAAAACCGCAACGTCTGGCAATTACTTATTTAAAGTAAAATGGTGATACAGTTTCTATGAGACTAAACGGTGACAAGTCAACATTCAGAAATATACCAGAATTGAAAAAAACAAACAAAATAAACACACAATGGAATGTTTTGCTTGATTTACAAATAAGTCCTAATCCAATCGCAATTTTTTCGATAACTGTTGAGTTTAGGTATAGGAGATGGTACATAAAACATTCTTACAATTCGATGCAAAATTCAAAAATGAATTAAAAAATAGATGTTTTCATTTCAGAAAATGAAGTTGATGGTCGTAACTTATTTTTGAGATACCCTGTATACATAAATTGATCGTAAAAAAAAAACACATTAAGAAATAAAAATCGACGGGTTCGAACGTTTCTTCAAAAAACACACCGCTGAATTTTGAATAAATTTAGACATTACTTCTGGGACTCGCTGTATATTGTTTGTTTTATTGAAGAACTCTTCCTCAAATATATCGCGAATGTTGTGTGCAAAATCCATTTCCACCCAATAATTCGCCAGAATTTTCATAATTTCTAGTATAAACCATAATATGCATTGTGGTTTAACCAGCACTTTATCCACAGGTCATGGTTAAACATAGGCAATTTGGTGGTATCCAATTTATTATAGTTTACTACATATTGAAAAAACTAAAGACATCATTGTTACCAACATTTGTTTAGCTATGGTACAAAAAAAATGTTTCAAACAGTCTTGTTTCTTGTTCTAGATCATAGATTATGGTTTAACTAGAACTTCACCACAGGCTATCGTGGTATACATAATGTTTAGGCTGTTTGGTAATAACCAGAGGTTGTAAAATTGATGTATTTTGAAATAATTCATAGTATTTAATTAACTACTTTACACAAAAAAATGAGTTAAGGGGCTAGACAAAGCATATTGCATGAAAATAATAAAACAAATATTTCTTTCCTTATTTTCCATTTATTACTCTAAGTTTCTAACATCAACATCTGTACCCTTCTGTGGCATTTTGCTTAATACTGCTGCAAGCTCAGGATACACTGGCTCACCAGCTTCTTCCCAAAACTTTTCAATATGTGGAATTCTGTCGACAATATTGGTGCTCCAATGGTGCAACCTACATCTTACCTTTACTTCTTCAACATTATTTATCTAAAATAAATCATTTTTTGTGTTTTTAAGTGGTTATTTTTCAATTAAAAATAACTACTCACTGTTACTTTAACAAAAAATTCCTTATTTTCCAACTCCATATCTGGGCCTCTAATAGGTTTTTCTGGTAAAGTAATTGCATTCTCTGGTACTCCATATCCACATTTGCGGAAACATGCATGAATATGCCATGGCTGAACTGTCCATGGGTTTTCCTTATTCATAACAACTGACAGTGTTACTCGAGACAGTGTCTTTACTGTCTGAAAAGAATGGCAAAATTATGTTTGATTTCAAACACATTAGAAATGAATGTTGTATTTAACTCACCAATAAAGCAGTTGGAGAACTGTGTTTCTCTGTAATAGCCGACTCCGATATTGATTGTTCAAACTCTTTCGTGTTTTCAATACTTGAATACACTGCTAAGCCAGGAAGCAGAAGATTGTTATAGGCATATTGTGGTTTTACAGATACCTTTTCTCCTGCATTTCCTAATCCATCTACATATTTAATTAATATAACATCAATATTTGGTTGCTTTTCAACTGAAGTATCTTTAATCAGTTCATAAACATAATGTCGACTTCTCAGTGTTTTAGGGGTGTTTTCCTTTTTATGTAGAGAGGGAGGGCATTTTCGTTTTAAAATATATGTAGTCTAAAAATAAAAATTCTTTTTAGGAAGCCACAAAACCTGAAAACCCATATTATTATTAATTTGAGTAGTTTCTTCAAATTTCAACACTTATGTAGGTAAGTGGTTCAAAGATTCTATAATTTTTTTTAACTTCTTTCAGTTTTTTTATAGTAGGTATAACATTTCAAGTTGCTGCTGGGTTTAGTAAAACAAAAATATTACCCTTATTTGCTCTTGCAGGCATGTGTTTTTAGTTAGGAAATGAGTTTCTTTGGATAAAATGTTAAGGGCAGATGTAGCAGTTTTCCACATTATAATAAATACGAATGCTCAAAAAAAATACAAATTATTAGGTTAGGGTCTGAACGGTCATCCTTTTCACCAAGTGGCTTTAATATACTTTTCTGATTGTAGCCGTTGCTACTGTTTTCCGTACCTTGTCGGGTCACAAAATGGAGTTTACTTGGAAGAAACGCAATGTCGCAGAATCGGTTTCGGCTTGACACTTAAACAGTTACTTTATACAACAGAGTGACGACAAAAGCTCGAAAATTGCATGCCTAGGGATGAAAATGAATCAAGTTCTAAACCTAACCTAACCTTTTGTAAGTTTTGTTTATATTTTGATGTTAAACAAATTTACAAGTACTGTAGCAGCGCCGAACAAAACTACTACCCTAAGGCGGGTAAGCATTATAAAAAAGGCAAAAGTTAACTTTGATTTTAATTGTTTTTTTTAACTTCGCTAGAAAAATTGATAGTTTTATAGAATCCGGATAGAAGCTAGGTTAAAGCGTATTTTTTACATTAAAGGAAATTGCACGTGCAATGCAATAAAAAATTGCATGTAAGCATGCACACTGGCGACTTTGTAATTAGCTGTTGTGATTTTCTTTGCATTGCATCAAATTAGAACACGCGCTATTTTTATGGGACAAGGGATGCAATTTTTGTTTGAAATCACAGGTACCAACATAAAAAAATAAAAAATATCCATTGATACATTCTGAGCAAAGCCAATGCCAAAAGTATGGAGGGCTTTAGGAAGGAGGCCGATCGAATATGGCCGAATTTTAAATTTACGTCCCTGTTTTTCGTTACTTCGCTGGTTGGCCGTCGAGGGCGCCACTGCACGCTTCCCATATATTTTTTGCAGGTTTTGATAGGCGAGTGCGGTATTTTTTTCGAATATTCTTGAAAAATAAGCTTTGGAATCACTTTTTTGCGTTATTAATATAAACAATGAGTGGCGTACAATGTTTTACAAGTAGCGTTTGCTTCGTGCCGGGGTGTAAAACTGGTTATTCGTCTGATAGAAATGTTAGAGATTTTATGTTTATTCAAACAGCCCGCCAAAATCGAATCGGAATGTACTACCTGTACGGTTGAAGTGAAAGAGTGAGAGAAAGGAGAGAGAGAGAGAGAGGGAGATCGAGGAAAAGATGGTCGAAAAAGATAGACGTGCGAGTGCCGCTAGAGTTTGGAAAAGTAGTTTGAAATAGTAGAATTAGTCATTAGAGTGTGCCGAAATAGTTAGAAAAGAGAATCAATCTTGTAAGAAGACTTGACGCCCATTAAACTTTGTTATATATTACCACCAGTGTTTGATTTAGCAAAGGGAAGCCGAAGGCCGAGTTAGCTTGCAAGGAAAAATAGCTAACAATTATCAGAAGTGGGATTAAGAATAAGTGAAATACCGAAAGTAACGTTTTGTGAGCCGATGGAATGTGCATGACTTTTTGTGAAAAGGTGTTGAAAACAAAAATTCGGTAAATTTCCCCCCCGCTCAATCCACGGCGTTCCAACGTGGAAGCATCTCGGAAGATTTCGACCAAAAAGGACTTTTGCTATTTAGGATTACCCTACCCAGTGTATCGTGTATTACAGATGGCTTAAATCTGATGTGACATGTGACCCAGCTGATTGTGTCAAAAACCTGACTGGAAGGAGAAGCGTGACAGTGACAGTGACAGATAACCCTGGAATTGACTTTGACGTCTGGATAAAAACAAAGATTGATCACTAAAGTGCCGTAAATTCGTTAAAACAGCAAAAAGAAATGGCTGAGGAGCAAGATGAAGAGGTGTTGAATTTAACTGACGAAAGAGGAGACACTCCTCCCGTACATGGAAACTTAACCATGGAGAGAATGATGAACATGATGTTTATGGAAAACCAGCGTCGAGACAAGATGTTGGAGCGACTAATTGACCAGATAAATGAACGACCAGAACAAACTGAACAAAAGTTTCAAATAATGCCAGACATGTCGAAAAATATAGATTATTTTAATGGAAGCAAAAGCGGAAAAGTTTGGATTTCAAAAATAAAAAGTATGGTAACTTTACACAACTGGCCAGAGAATTTTGCATTAGAGACCGCAAGGTCGCATTTGACCGAAGGAGCTGCTCATTGGTATTTGGGAAAAAGACATGAGATAAAGACGTTCAGTGACTTTGAGTATTTCTTTATGAAAACCTTTATTGAAGAAGAGGATTTACCTACTAAATGGCGTCGAATGCAGCAGAAATTGCAAAGAAGAGGTGAAAGTTTAAACACTTACTATCACGAGAAGGTAAATTTGTGTAAGGAGTTGGGACTAGGTTTTGAAGAGATTAAAAAACAGATACTAATAGGTCTTGCAGATCGTCAAATGTGCAACAGCATGATGTTGGGAAAGCACGACAACACAGACGATCTACTTCACAGTTTACACATGTATGAAGAGATTGAGAATGGTAGATTACACAGTTTGCCCAGAGTTACACCACAAACCGTAAACAATGTGAGACCATCAGTTGTAAATAATCAAGGTATGAGAACCCAACCTAGAAATCGAGTGAACAGACTACCACCCAGGAATAATGATGGAAAACCACTGTGTTTCAATTGTCAAATTTACGGACATGTAACTAAATACTGTACAAAACCCAAACAAGAAGTCATTTGTTATGGATGCAGTGAAAAAGGTCATATTTCAAAGAATTGTCCGAAGTCCAGAAGAGAAGGAAATGTCGAAACAACTGAGCCGAAAAAGCAACAAATGGTGATAGACGAAGAAGCCAAGACAGAACAATTTCCACAGAGTCAAAATGTCGAGAAATATTTAAGAAACATAGTAATAAAGGATGTGCAAGTAAGAGCACTTATAGATCCAGGCAGTGCAGTGTGTACAATCCAAGAAGGAACGGTAATAAAAACAAAACTATTATGTGAACCTGTGAGCGACAAACTGTATGGCTTTGGGAGTGATAAGAGCATAGACATAAAGTGGAAAACCAAGACAGACGTGAAGATAGACGACATTAATACTCCAGTAGTATTATATGTAGTGCCGGACAGTGCCCAACCCGTTGACATTTTATTAGGCAGAAGTTTTACTGAACAACCCGGAGTGGCTTACTATAAAGTGAAAGACAGACTTTATTTTGGGAATGAGACTGACGATCCATTTAAAAATTTGTGTGTAACCGAACCAAGTCAGAAAGTTCCGGTAACCATATCAGTAGATACAACCATTTTCAAGGACAAGATAAACTTCATACAAGTTAAAGTGGGTGAACAAGAAGGCCATCTTTCAATCAATGGTAACCAAAAAGACATTATGCTAAGAAAAGGAGAGAAGATAGGAGAAGTGAGAGGACAAGACAGTACAGAGCAGTATTTTATTGAGAAAGAAAATGACACTATCATTCCAATTACCACGGAAATGGTAAAAGTTTGTAATGAATTAGCCGAGACAGAAAAAGTTAGACTTTTAAGTTTGATAAACAAGTATCGAAAGTGTTTTGCAGTAACCATTAATGAACTGGGCTGTACCACTTTAACACAAGTGACTATAAAAGACAATAACGAACCAGTTAGATGTAAACCATATCGTGTTACAAGGAATGATCGAGAAGAAATAAAGAATATTGTACAGACATGGCGGGAAAATGGAATCGTTCGAGACACTGATTCTCCATATGCTTCCCCAGTGTTACTGGTGCCAAAGGCTTCAGGTGAGAAGAGACTTGTCATTGATTTTAGAAGACTGAATCGACAGACAGTGAAGAATAATTTTCCAATCCCTAATTTAGAAGACTGCTTTGAGCGCTTATCAGGTTGTAAAATTTTCTGTACACTAGATCTAATGAATGGGTATCTGCAAATTCCTCTAAGTGAAGATTTAAAGCAAAAAACGGCTTTCATAACCCCAGATGAGACGGCAGAGTTTAATCGGTTATGGTTTGGACTGGTAAATGCCCCTTTCGAATTTTCCAAGTTGATGTCAATGGTTCTGGGCCCGCTGAAGAACAAACTTATTATAAATTACCTGGATGATATACTCGTACCAGCCAAAAATTTTAAAGAAATGTTGGAACTGTTAGAGATGGTGTTCCAAGCTCTCGTAAAGGCCAATCTAACTCTAAATGTTTTGAAGTGCAAGTTTGCTGAAACAACAGTACGATATTTAGGTCATGAACTATCAGCTGAAGGCCTACAACCAGGAAAATCAAAGTTAGCCGCTATTGAAGAGTTTCCTCAACCAACAAATAAGCATGAAGTCCGAAGATACTTGGATCTGACTGGATACTTCAGAAGGTTTGTACCAAAGTACGCCCTTCTTGCAAAACCAATCTCAGATTTAACAAAGACCACAATCGCTTTTGAATGGAGAGACGAACAGGAAAATGCTTTTCAAATTCTTAAAGAGAAACTGGTCCAAGCTCCAGTATTACACTTATTTAATCCAAAGGCCTACACAGAACTTCATTGTGATGCATCTTCGCGTGGTATAGCGTCAATTTTATTACAAAAAGGAGAAGATAATAAGCTGCACTTAGTTCAATGTTTGTCCAAAAAGACTAATGAAGCAGAAAGCAAGTATCACTCATCAAAGTTAGAGTTATTAGCCATTGTATATTCAGCAGAAAGGTTAAGACATTTGCTGTTGGGAATTAAATTCGTAGTTGTCAGTGATTGTCAAGCCTTAGTCTACCTAAATGCTAAGAAGACCCTAAACCCACAAATTGCCAGATGGTATGCGTTCCTGTCCGAATATGATATGGAAATAAAATACAGACCAGGAGAAAAGATGGCCCATGTAGATTGTCTCAGTAGAGGAGCAGTAGAACAATCCAGCGAACAGGGTATGATGGAAGAGATTTTTGACCGAAAAATATATGTACTTATAGGTGAACAAGATAGAATCCTGATGATGCAAAGAAATGATACGAAACTTTGTGAAATAATAAACATTTTGAGAAAAGAAGAGGCTGAGATAACAAAACAAGAGAAACATGAAGTAAAAGATTACATTTTAGAAGAAGGAAGACTATACAGAAAAGTAAAAGTAAACAATGAAGAGAAGTATCTGTATGTAATTCCAGATACAATGAGAAAATCAATCGTAGTAATGTACCACGACCAAATGGGACATTTTTCTGTGGACCGAACTGTTCAAATGATTTTAGAAACTTGTTGGTTTAAGAGCCTTCGTAAATATGTTACCAGGCACATAACAGGATGTTTTAGATGCTTGACCGAAAAAGTTCCTGCGGGAAAGCGACCGGGATTATTGCATCCTATCCCTTTACCTAAACGACCTATGGAGAGAATCCATGCAGACCACATAGGCCCGTTTGTGAAAACTGGAAAAGGAAATTGCCACATATTAGTAATAATAGATGCATTGACAAAATTTGTCACCTTATATGCTGTAAAAACCACGACTACTCAAGAGACACTAGCTGCCCTGAAATATCATTTTGAAAAATGGGGAAACCCAAAGATGTTAGTAACAGACCGAGGTACAGCATTCACAGCTGGAGGATTTCAAGAATTTTGTACCGATAGAGGTATACTGCATAATCAAGTAGCTACTCGATGGCCACAAGCAAATGGACAAGTTGAACGAGTGAACCTTACCTTGTTGCCAGCAATAACCACTTGTATCGAAAGAGAAGAAGCATGGGATGAGAAGATTAAAGAGGTCGAGAGAAATTTGAACATAGCTGTAAATAAAACGACTGGAAAATCACCTTTTAAGATGTTATTGGGGTATACACCCCGATTTGAGGATTCTATGTTAGCCAATGAAGTTGTTCTGGAGAAATATGAACATCCAAACAATATCCAGAAAAAGATAAGAGAAAATGTAGCGAGAAAACAGGAAGAATATAAGAAGTATTATGACAAAAAACACTATATAGAAAAATACAAAGTTGGAGACATCGTAATGGTAAAAAGAGCCACCGAAGCTACTGGTGATTCTACAAAGTTGCAACCAAAATACCGTGGACCCCTAGTAATAGTAAAAGAACTAGGAAAAGACATCTACCGAGTAGAGAAATTGAACAAGGATGAAGGAGGCCGATATTTTTACACAAATGCCCATATTTCGCAGCTGAAGATATATCGCAACGCTATAGAAGAAGAAGAAATCGATGAATCGGAGGAAGAAGACGAAGTTTCACTACAGCAAACCTCTGAATCTGACAATCCAGACCGAACTGAAGATTACCAATCTAACCCCGAATTCTATGACAGTGACGTCAACTATGAGCCGGACGAATCTGATGAAGAACTAAGAGAGACTGCGACACTAGCAAAAACAAGACCAGAGAGGCTCAAGAAGCTACCCCCAAAGTTAAGAGACTATATTGTTGAGTAGGAGTAGCATACCAAATTTAATGGATTACCTACTTTAGGCTAGTTAGGCTAAAAGTCATGTTGGGTATATTTCTTTTGTATTATTCCATGTATCATAGGTTAACTTAAGGTTACTAAGTTGAAAGTTAGGTTAGGGCAGATTAGTTTACTTGTTTGAGGGCAAACAAAATTTCAGGATAGCCGAATGTTAGAGATTTTATGTTTATTCAAACAGCCCGCCAAAATCGAATCGGAATGTACTACCTGTACGGTTGAAGTGAAAGAGTGAGAGAAAGGAGAGAGAGAGAGAGAGAGGGAGATCGAGGAAAAGATGGTCGAAAAAGATAGACGTGCGAGTGCCGCTAGAGTTTGGAAAAGTAGTTTGAAATAGTAGAATTAGTCATTAGAGTGTGCCGAAATAGTTAGAAAAGAGAATCAATCTTGTAAGAAGACTTGACGCCCATTAAACTTTGTTATATATTACTACCAGTGTTTGATTTAGCAAAGGGAAGCCGAAGGCCGAGTTAGCTTGCAAGGAAAAATAGCTAACAGAAAGCTCAGGAAAAATCGTGGTGAGAAAAATCCTAGTCTCTTTCAAGCCTCTAAGGTAAGCAAAAACCACAAAAGGTTCACAATATCGTTTATTAATAGTGGTCTTTCGTTACTCGTCTGTCTGTGTCGTCTATCCTTGATTTTGTCATCATCTCAGACGGTCATCATCGATCTTAAAGATAGATTATCCGACAATGGACGTATTTCTATTAACCAAATTTTTGATAATGTTAATCAAAATTTAATTAAAATGTATTCATTGTTACGAACTGTTAAACTAACTTTAAAAAGGTATTAATAATTTAAGAAATAATATTTCTCCTTTAATTGGTATTTTATACAAATTAAGATATTATAATAGGTACCTACTTACGTCCCCTTAAAACTTTTAAGAAATATTTACTTTACAATATAGGTAGGTACTCAAAATTTCAATATTTAATATCAGTTTGCCAGTCCGTCGAATATTAATCCTTTAAAAAATTACAAAATAAAACCATAAAATGCATTCAAGGCGCCTAATTATATTATACCTACCTACAATTTTGGAAAACAATCAATTATAGATATCTACCTATTGTATATATTATTATATATGATAGAATAATAAAAGTTTTTAGTTAGTTGTTAGTATATGTATACTATAATTTTTATTCCGTTTTTCTTTTCAATTTAATTTTAAAATCCCCATTTATAATCTTTTGTAAAGTTAGTTGGGAAATAAATAAGTTAAGAATCTTCTTCTTTTCAGGTCTGTTAAAAGGTGTACGTACTACCTATAATGAACATATTATGTTAATTTATTTTTAGTTTAAATTTAAATAAAAAATGTATATAGTAACGTGCAGATTGTGTAATTATTTTCTTTCCAAATAAAAAGTTGTTTGAGTGTCTATAAAGACCGCCAGTATTTGAAAAAATTAATCCTCCTGGTAATAATAATACAGGGTCTTAGAATGCAATACACCCTTTTACATGCTAGAATTATGTATCTAGGGAGTATCCCGCACCCGCCTCTCACACATATCTCGGTCTGTAGACTGTTTAAATTAACTACTTTCGATAAAACAGTTAATTCTCCCATAAGAACCCATGAAATTTGCTATGATAATGGAACAATGCGACCCTGGCGGCAGTTTTTGAAGCAATGCAAAAGTTGGACCGGAATCGATGTATTGCGATCGGTCTCCTTCCTAAAGCCCTCCATAGCCAAAAGCTAAACTAAAGATTTTCTTTATTAACCATTTTCAAACACGTGGCTTTGACAGGTCGGCCATGTTGCCTGGAGGACAAACAAGGGTTCTTCATGACCGTTTACGCTAATGACTTATTGGACTCTTGGCGTAATTAAATAAGTTTCCAAGGAATTTTAGGATTCATTTGTGACCATTTCTATAGGAACTATCTATACCTGTGCTGCCTGGACTTAGAATACTTTTTCGTGTTCCAATTCTGTACCTCAGAAGCAAACTATGTTAAGTCACAAAATATAGTTTCGAGAAAAACGACTTTAAAGAAATTTTTTTAACTTATTTCTAAATTACTTAGTTATTTTTAAACCTATGTCTTTAATATGTGGCATAAAAGCAACTTATTTAGTGACTTATTAAAATGTGAAACACGTTTTTTTAAATATAATTTGTAACTATTTTTTTAGTGACTTAACATAGTTTGCTATTTAAAAAAAAATATTTTTCAGGACTTAACTTATGTTAAGTCCCTGTTTGGGTTAAAATAAATCAAGCAAAACAATTTTAAGTCCAAATAAAAGTAAAATAATAACTATTCTTCTAGAGAAATAAAACAATGAAGCAGAAAGCAAAAAAAATGGTAAAAAAGTATAATGTCAATTGCAATTTCAAACAAATTCACTGAACTTAAGTTTATATCGAGTAAGCTATCTTTCTCTTTGTTTGCAAATTAATACTTTAACAAATTTTCACTTTAGTCGGCATCTACGTCTGGACCTTCACCATGAGGGAGATTCTTATAAAATGAATGAAATTGTTGGGGTATCCATTTTAGCAATTTTTGTAAATGCTCAAATTTTTTAGTTGGAAGTCTTTTCAAAGTATCTCTTATTATTATGTTTTTTTTGGGTGTTTTGTGCCTTGTTCCATTTGGGGAGCATTTTCTCTTGCCTCGGTGAAATCTGGATCTGCGCGACACTATCATCGCTAGTAAAATCTTCAAAACTTGTCTCATTCTCATCAATGTCTTCAGCCGATATGTGTTTGGTAATTACCAATCTTCTTTTCGCGTGAGCAAGTTTTTCAGCACCAACTTTCTGGTAATTATAATTTTCGCAGGATGAAAATGGCAAATCTTCCAAAATAATTTCTTTTTCGATTTCAGTAATTAGGGAGGCGCGTTGTTCAACAGGTTTGGGTGATGTGATTTGAGAACCTTTTAATTGTTTTAGTTGTCCTGCTTGCACGGAGGAGTTCATATTATCTGGTGGGGGTCCAACGTCTCTCACTGTTTGCACGGGGGAGTTCATATTAACTGATGGGGACCCAAAGTTTGTGGTCATCAGAACTTATTTGTCCCTTTTCACATTTTTCTTTCGGATCTCGGATTTCTGCTGTGACTTCGGAGTGCCCGTCACCATGCACTAGATGATTTTTCAGGAGCCGAGTCTTTTTGCTGACTGGTGGTCGTCTTGTTTTTCTTTTGTAATTCATTTATTGTAGATACTTATTTCGCCTGAAAAAAACGTGCTTTTGAAACTTAATTAAACATAGGTAGCTACTTATTGATTTTATTTTTGCACATCCACGTCACATCTAAGATACGTAGAGCGTATTTTAGTCACACGTTATAAAACTGAAAATTCAAAGCATGTTAAGTCACATTCAACCTAAGGTCCAAAATTGCAAGAATATACTTAAAACAATCAATAAACATACACATTGTCATATACATAAAAATGAATCACAAAAATACAAAAAGAAACCATTAAAACCAGATGAAAGTCACGTTATAAAACTGACAATTAAAAGCATGTTAAGTCACATTCAACCTAAGGTCCAAAATTGCAAGAATATACTTAAAACAATCAATAAACATACACATTGTCATATACATAAAAATGAATCACAAAAATACAAAAAGAAACCATTAAAACCAGATGAAAGTCACGTTATAAAACTGACAATTAAAAGAATGTTAAGTCACAGTCAACCCAAGGTACAAACAATGTTAAGTCCAAAAGCATGTATTAAAAACTGACATGAAGTTAATTAGAACAATCAATACACAACATTGCTACATAATATACATACAAGTAGTTAATTACAAAGACAAAAATGCACATTATCCTAAAGAAATAATTATAAAGAACTCTTGGTTAATATATTATTAATTAATGCTTACCTGTTACTTTATTGCTGCCAGATTCTGCATCTTGGTCTCCCTTTTCAACCGATTTCACAATCTTGCTGGTTCGGGAAGACCACGGAGTAGAGCGAAAAGACATCACACAAAAAAAGCAAAAAATGCACTAATCAATTTTAATAAATGTTAACCGAGATGTTAACGCATGGACTTGACATACCAAACTAATAACTAGCTAGAGCCAAACTGCAATCATGTGACTTAACCTTGTTTAGGTCAAGGCCGGCTTCGGACTTAATTTGATTTAAAACTGACTATTTTATTTGTTTGTAGAGATATTGTAAAACGACAAAGCGCAAAAGATAGAACATAAATAAATAAGTGACTTAACGTATTTAACTTAATTTGGACAATTTTGGACTTAACATAGTTTGCTTCTGGGGTACAGAATTGTATTCCTATCGTAAATACTTACTTGAACTTCCTAGTGTGTGCTTCGAGCTTTTGTTTATATTCTGAATTTAAAATTTCAAAACATATGGAAAGAAGTGAATATTTAGGACTCTTAAGTGTGATGTTAAATGCAAATGCGATGCAAAACATTAAATTATTGGTGCATTGATCCTTATATCTGCTTGGAAAGACTGATTTTGGAATTTTAATGTCTTTGCCAGAAGTAGCAATACATAGCAATGATGGACTTGGTAAACTACCTTAATTAACACATAGTTTTTACACTGGTCAGCAGCTGAAGGCATACAAATTTAAGGCTTGCGAGCATTCAAATTTTTTGAATCTGGTTTAGTGCAAACTATTAATGCAAAGGAAGAAAAATCCCAATTGATCATTTTCAAACACGTGGGTTTGACAGGTCGGCCATTTTGCCTGGATGGCAAACAAAGGTTCATGCCTGTTTGTGCTAATGAGTTATTAGACTTTTTTTGTGTAATTTAATAAGTTTCCAAGTAATTTAAGGATTCATTTACGACCATTTCTAAGAAGTATCTATACCTGTGCTACCTGGACTTAAATAATTTTTCGTGTTCCGGCTGTATTCCCATCGTAATACTTATTTGAACTTCCTTGTGTGTGCTTCGACCTTTGTTGTTTACATTGTGATTCTGTTGTGTAAAATTTAAAATTCATGATAAAATATGGAAATAATGAATATTATAAGATTCTTAGTGGGGATGTTAAATGTAGATATGATGCCAAACTTAAAATTATTGGTGATATTGATCCTTATCTACTTGGAGAGACTGATGTTGGAAATTTAATGTCTTTGCCAGAGGTAGCAATGATGGACTTGGTAAACTACCTTATATTAACGCATAGTTTTTACACTGGCCAGCAGCTGAAGGCATACAAAGGCTTGCAAGCATTCAAATTGTATGAATCTGGTTTGGTGCAAAATGTTAATGTAAAGGAAGTAAATCCCAATGCTTATGTTGTAGTCGGCAAGGTAAGATTAAGTTATAATAAGGTTTTGGTTTTGAATAACTCTGTTACCATTTCATTTGGGCCTAAACCCACAGTTTTATGTTCATATAGGTAGTTTATTTATGATGTGTACTGTTTTTTAAACATATGAAACTCAAATTAATACATACTAAAAATACTGAACTAATACATTCAAAAATTTAAAATTTGCCATTAAAATAATACACAATACAATCTAATAAATGAAAACGTTTTATAAAATTAAGTTCATCACCAGGAAAAAATGTATCAGACGAGTAGAAAGCTTTCGATGTCAGAAAATGTTTCCCGGCGATGAGTAGCTTCGTCTGGTGCCTCAATCTGTTATTCTATCTACAAGAATACATAACTTAATAAAAAAAACTTCAACCTTAATCAACACTATGTATGTCTACATCATAATACAATCAATCCTAGTACTACCTACTATTTACAATAATTCACCTACCTGAAACTTTGCTCGTTTGCGTTTCTGAGATCTCTCATTTCTGTCAACTCGAGTCTGAGTTGCTTCTTTTGGATTAAAGTACCCCATATTTTGATTCAGGATCCAGTCAGGGTTGTCTTTGTTTACCAATTCAGCTGGAGCTTCTACAAATGTTTACATCAGATCATTTTATAGGCCATCATACCAAAAATCAAATATTACCACTTATATATAAAATGTCTGGCGCAAATTCTCCCATACTTTAACTAGCTGTTACTTAAGGGGCCCCTTTTAAAGCCCTTATCCACATTTCACGCCGTTTTTGTGAGAGCTGAGTGAGGTTTTCTCCAGCGTTTTGAGGAACTGCAGGAACTCTAAAAAAACGTACATTGTCCCTATTTCCTCTCATCCCACAATTTACCACTAAACAACACGTCGGCATTTTTATTTAGGGCACTTTACACGAACACAGATCTTAAATTACGGTCAAGAGTCAAGGTAAACTGTAAGAAAACTTGGTAAACACTTGTGTTTATTTGCTTTGTTTGCCATCCAAGCAAAATGGCCGCCGACCCTGTGACGTCATATGAAAATGGTCAATACCAATGTTGTAGGTAAGTAGTCGGCAAGGTAAGATTAAGTTATAATAAGGTTTGGGTTTTGGATAACTCTGCTACCGTTTCATTGGGACCTAAAAACCCACAGTTTCATGTTTTCAAATTAAAATGTTATATAAAATCAAGTTCTCATAGGGCATAAATTTGTCAGACGAGTATAAATCTTTCGATACCAGAAAATGTTTCACTCTTTCCTTGAACTGCCTCATTGGTAGATCCTGTACTATCTTAGAGAGAGAAACATCCATAAATAAATAACAAATCACAATAAATAGATAGAGTTTTCATTTATTTCACATTCTTTTTACCGCTTCTCCAATTAACTATTTATTCTAACATCACTGTTAGTAGAGTCCTCGAAAAGTTTGCGTAAATCATTAATACTTAATTTAATAAAAAATTTTGTCTGTGTGGAAACATGTGAACAGTTTTCATTAATTTCAACATTTTCTTCCTATCTATACTACTTCCTAAAGTATCTTTGTCAGGTGCTTTAATCTGTGGTTCTATCTACAAGAATAGATTACTTAATAAAAAGAAAACTTCAACCTAAATCAACACAATGTCTACGTCATAATACAATCAATCCTACTACTACCTTCTATTTACAATATTACACCATACATCTACCTGATACTTTGCTTGTTTACATTTCTGAACTCTCTCATGTCTGTTCACTTATTGGGTTTGAGTTTCTTCCTTTGGAATAAAGTACCCTATATTCTAATTAGGGATCCAGTCAGGGTTATCTTTGCTTGCTAATTCTGCTGGAGCTCCTGTAAATGTTTACATCGATCAGATCATTTTATTAGGTCATTATACCAAAAATCAAATATTACCACTTGAAAAATATCTGGAACAAATTCCTCCATAATTTAATTGGCTCTCATTTAAAGGTCCGGCCTCTTTTTAAAGCTCTTATCCACATTTCACGCCGTTCTTGTAAAAGTCGATAAAGGTTTTCTCCAGTTTTGAAAAACTGCAGGAATTCCAAAAGAACGCAGATTGTCCCCATTTCCCCTCATGCCACAATTTACCACTAAACAAAAGGACGGCATTTTATTTAGGGCACTTTAATTATTAGCAGAACGAACAGAGAACTTGTAATGAATATTTGGCTCTCAAACAAGAAAAGTTGTAATGAAAGTTTATTGTTGTAATTGTAATGAAAATTTATTTAGTCGTTGAGTGCCAATTTCTTACCTTTTGTTGCTTTGCTAGCTCAGGCAGGGCGTGGTAAGTTCGAGTTTAAATTTTAACAGTCCCTTCCAGTATGAAACAAAAACACATTCAGTTCAACTTAACAATTAGTCTATTTACATAAGTATTTGTATGGCAAAGATTTTTGACAAAAGGAAAATTTTAAAGATAAGTAGTTTGAATGAATTAACAATTATTTTTGCAAAGGAAAAATAAAATAATAGTTTCAATGATGATATATCCAATCAGATAAAAAAAAATTAACAAAAGTTAAATAAAGATTTTTGACAGGTTTTTTTTTTTATTTTATGGTGAATCACACACAAGGCGTCAGTTACCTTTACCCTTTTTCTTCAATGGTGGTTTTCGGATCCCTGTAGAAATATAACCAGTTTATGTCAGAGCTTCGGGTGAAGCTTAGGAATCGACTCTCTACAGGTATAGGAGAGTAGAGCTCAACAGACTTAGGGCCCCTGTCGTGACGTCACGTCAGCTGCGTTGTCCGGCTCCAATAATGAAGTTCCGAGTTGGGTACCGAGAAAAGACCAGGTGTTAAGACTCACCAAATAAAACCTTATAAATTCCCTTGCTCTGCTTGAAAAGGAATATTTACAGAACAAAAAAAAAAGGAATATATTTGAATTTTAATTAATTAATTAATGTAATAATAAACTGAATTGTGAAATTGCAGTGATACTCCTTTTCAACAGAACTAGGTTTAAATAAAATGATCAATAACTTGACAATGATAGTAATTTTATAAAATAGGTAAAAGCTATAAGAGCATAAAATAAGGTAGTTTTCTGGTGCAAACTATTTCGACAGAACCAGGTTTAAATAAAAATAGTTAATCGTAATTTTATAAAAACAGATAGTAGCTATACAATTTATAGAAACACAAAATGAAATTGTGCTCTAGGAGAAAGCCCTGCACAGAACCAGGTTTAGATAAAAATATTCAATGGTAATATTATAAAAAAAATTGTAGCTAATACAAGCATAAAATAAAAAAAAAATAGGTAATGAACCTCTAATATTCAAGATAGGGGTGCCCATGTGCCTATGCACAAAAATGGCGACCAGGTAAATCTTTAAAGAAACAATTTATGTCCTTTAAGACAAGGTAAGTAGGTAATAGTAATTTTATAAAAAAATATAATAGTGCTCTAGGATAAACTACTGCACAGAACCAGGTTTAGATAAAAATAATCAATTTAGTACTTGCCTGTACAAAAGCCTGAACACTAGAGTCCCCAGAAAGATTACCTCTTCGTCCTCCTGCTGAAGAAAAACCCCCTCTACATATCCCTGCGACCTCACTTGAACCAATCAGAGATCACTTTATAGGTCACGCACTCAACACAAAAAAGTCTACACCTTGCTCGATTCGCTCGCAGGTAAAACATCCATTTTAATTAATAATTTATTAATCAAAAATAATTAAGGCTCAATCTTCACATTAGATAGATATTTCATTAAATTAAAACAGGTTATGTACATATAAACGTGGTTATAAAACCCACTAAAGGCACGATAAATAAATAAGACACAATCGGTAAAAACAAGTTCTGGTTGAACTCGAGCTAGGACAAAATCGGTAAATCCAGACGTCCAAAAGACGAAGTAATAATATATACCTTTATAAAATTACGACAAGAAGGAACAGGTAAATAAGAAAGAGATAGACTTATTTTAATAGGTCACAATAAATTGTGCGGATCAAAAGCCTATTACAAATAAGGGATTCATTAAACAGAAATTTAATGAGATTTAAGAGGAAGAAAGATATTTCAACGTCGCTTCTATAGTTACTACATTCTTAAATTTGTTAAATCATTTCCAAAGAAATGCACTCCTAAGTCTAACACAAACTAAGATGTACTCACTAACCAAATAGTATTAGCGCTCAAAATCAAGTCAGCAAAAGACAATTCCTTGATTTTGGCTAGAAGAAACGAGATATTGCATAAATTAGGGGAAATAAATTCAACTGCCTAACTTTGCAAATGTCACTGATGTTGTGTGAAAAATATTCCGGAGTTAGAATTACACGGAATAGTCTAAAATCATCTGTCTCTCTGTTCATAGTATTGTGATGAAATCACAAGTAAATTAAAAAATTAATATTCAAAAAGATTTGAAATATTGAGGTAATGAGAAAGGTATATTAAATCAGAGATAACATTAAAAAAAAATGAGATAATTATTACATCAGCAAAAATTGAGAGACGAGAAGATGATAGATAAAGAATGAGAGAGCCCACCACTAACCCATAGCATCGTTAACTACAAAGGGGTGTAGGGTGAAAGATAACGATACCACCAAAATAAAAAACAGTATGAAAAAAAAACAAGCAGACATCAGCATGATACCTCAGACTCAGGTTCTGATTGATCGTCAGAATCCAACTCATTAGTTACGTCAGGTTTAATGTCAGAAATATGCCAATTACCAAGGTCATTACCCTGCCTATCCTTTAAACTATAAACAAGCTTTGAATGTTTTTTACTGATTACACAAGGTATAAATTTAGGAGCCAATTTCGCACAGAAATTGTTTCCAGCATTAGACAATACATAGTTTTTTTTCCAAACATAATCACCCACATGATATTCTACGTCTCTTTTACGTAAGTCATAACGTTCTTTACTTTTTAAATATGATTTATAAAGTTTTTTTCGTACATCCTCATAGATTTGTGGGAGTTCTTGAATAGTTTGTGGATTATGAACTTTGGAAGAAATTTCTATTTTGTTATTTGCATTATCAGAAATAAGGCCATAAAAACTTCCATCAACTGGAATGGCTCTACCAAAATTTAGAAATGATGGTGAAAATTCAGTAACGTTATGACGAGACAAACAAATAGCTTGGGCAATCTGAAAGATATGTTGATCCCAATTTTTATGATTTTCATGAATATATTCTCGTATGGCTATGACAATACTTCGATTTACCCTTTCAGTGTGATTAATTTGAGGGTGATATTTAGCATTATAGAAAATTTTCTGAACATTATACTTCTTCATAAGTTTTTTAAAATCAGCACTAATAAACTGACTACCATTGTCACAACAAAATATTTGACAAACACCGAATATTAAGAAAACTTGATTTTCAATAAATTTAGTGATAAATTTAGTCGTAGCTCTAGATATTGGATGAACAAGAGTAAATTTTGTGAACCAATCTACAACAACTAATAGGTACTGGGAACCTCTTCCAGTTCGGGGATACGGACCTAAAAGATCAGCAGAAATCATCTGGAATGGAAAATTTATGTCACGATATTGACCCATAAGACCAGCCTGTGGTAAATTACTGGGTTTACAAGCAGCACACCTGGTACATTTTCGAACATATTTATAGACACTATTTCTCATATTAGGCCAATAATATAGCTCAGAAAGCCTATACAAAGTTTTAGATATTCCAAAATGCGCTGATGTTGGATCTTCATGAAACTTTCGAATCATTTCCTTCCTGTGGGCAGCAGGCACAACAATTTTCCAATTCGTAATATTACCATCCAAATCATACTTGGAAAAGAAATGTTTATAAAGAATATTATTTTCGACCTTAAAAGCAGAAAATTTTTCAGGATCCTCTCGAACTTTCGTAATCATATTTTCGTACCATTTATCCAGTTTAAGGAAAGTCAAATTTAAGATAGCTACATCTTCAAGGCTTCTAGAAAGCGCATCAGCAACGGTGTTGCTTGAACCTTTACGATGAACAATAGTGAAGGAATACTGAGCTAGAGTAACGATCCATCTTGCAACACGAGGACTAGGATTTTTCATGCTATGCAACCAAGTTAGAGACGAGTGATCAGTATGAACTGTAAAATGTGAACCATCAATATAACCACGAAACTTTTCAATACCAAAAATAACAGCCAACAACTCCTTTTCTGTAGTTGGATATTTCCTTCGACATTTGTTAAGAGTTTTACTTGCATATGCAATTGGGTGTTCTAATCCATCTGTCTCTTGATACAAACAGCAGCCCACTCGTGTATCCGATGCATCACACATAAGTACAAATGGTTTTGAATAATCCGGACTAGCCAAAACAGGAGCCGTAGTCAAGGATTGCTTCACCTTAAGAAAAGCCTCTTCAGCTTCTGGAGTCCATTTAATCGATTGACCCTTCTTTCTACCCTTTAGTAAATCAGTAATTGGGCTACACAACGAAGAAAAATTATTAAGGAACCTACGATAATAAGCGACTAAACCCACCAGTCTCCTGATTTGAGTAGTGTTTCGAGGCCTAGGGTACTCCAGAATAGCTGAAACTTTCTCTGGGTCGGTTCTAAGACCGTGTTGATCCACCATATATCCAAGGAACTTAAGTGAAGGTCTACAGAATTGACATTTCTCAAAATTTATAGTGAGGTTCGCCTCTTTCAAACGATAGAAAAGTTGTTTCAAAATTCGACAATGAGTTTCAAAATCACTGGTCACACAAATTATATCATCAAGATAATAAAAAATATAAGGTTCCAATGCAGGGCCTATAACCATATCCATAAGCTTACACATAGCTTGTGCACTATTATTTAATCCAAAAGGTAAAACGCTATACTGAAAAAGCCCCTTTCCATAAACTGCAAAAGCTGTTTTAGGCCTAGATTCCTCGTCAAGAGGTATTTGATGAAAAGCTTTTTTCAAATCTATAGATGGTAAATACCTTGCATCCCTAACCTTAGTGATTATAGATTCTATTAATGGCATGGGATATGCAGAAGTAGGAGTACACTCATTCAGCTTACGCCCATCAAAAACTACTCTAGAAGAACCATCAGACTTTTTAACCAGCCAAAGAGGTGAACACCATGGGGAGTTAGAAGGCTCTATAATACCCAACTGTAACATTTTATCAATCTCTTCATGTAAAACTTTTTGCATTGCATACGATAAAGGGTACTGTCTTTGTTTAATAGGTTTTGCTGAGCTAGTTTCTATTGTATGAGTCATTAAATGAGTGAAGCCCAATCTATCACTAGGACCGATAGACTTAAATAAATCAGCAATTTCAGAAATTTGCCATTGCTGCTCCTTCGTTAATTGTTCAGCACTTTCTAAAGTATTTACTACACAAGTAGAAAATGAATTGGCCTTATAAGAAGAATTTTGAAAATCTAATTCAATACTAAATTCTTTCAAAAAGTCAATACCCAGTATCAATGTATGCTTTAGGGAAGGTATTACTAAAAGTTTAACTGGACGAACAATATTATTTAAAGCTATAGGAACCCATACATAACCTAAGACATGTTGGCTTTGGCCATCAGCTGTAGTGACAAGAAAAGAAAAATCCGTGGACAAGGACAAATTAAGAGATTTTAAGAGATGCAAGCCCTCAGATCCTAAAATTGAAGAACAACTACCACTATCTACTAAAGCTAACACTTTATGGTCATAAATATTTACATCAAGGTATGGTCTCTCATCATACTTTTTCATAACAAATAAGGGACTAATAGTATGAGATATATTCTTACTATCATCCGTAGATTTAGGCAACGATAAAGATAAATTATTAGGCATAGGTAATTTCTTAGGCAAAGATAAAGATAAGTTATTAGGTATAGGTAATTTCTTAGACAGAGATTTAGGTAGAGGTAAAGTTATGGGTAATTTCCCAGATAAAGAGACATTATTATGACAGACATTTGGCATTTGAGACTTGAGGAAATCCTGCTTATGCTGCATGTTGCTTGATTTTAAGAAAGTATTTACAAAAGCAAGCCAGGAATTCCATTCAGAAACATTTAACTTTGGTTTTTGGACTTTTTGTCCTTTTTGGATGTCGTTTGAGCTTGGTTTTGATTGCCGACAGCACCTTGAATAGTACTGCCGGAAGCTACTTCGTTTTTTGAACCATAAGCAGAATTTTTGCACTTGGGACATTTATGCTTTACAACTCCTTTCCGACCACATCCAAAACAAAAAATTGTACGTTGCTGAGGGCAAGAGGGATATTTATGTCCCCGTTTAAGGCAGTTCCAGCACGTAACGTTTTCATTAAAATAAACGGCATTAACATTGCCGGAGAAAGATGGACCAGGACGACTTAAATCTGGTTCCATATATCTATGATTTTTATAGGTTAAATTTCTAGATATGTTTGTGATCTGAAAGGAATTTTCAAGTTTTTTACCAAGCTTTGTTAAGTCTTCTATATTATCAATATCGTGCAAGGCAAGAGATCTAACATAATCAGGTAAAATATTCTCACGAATAATTTGCACCATTTCTTTTTCTGAAGGAACTACATTTAATCTATTAAATAAACCTTCCATAGAAAAAATAAAAAGAGAGACTGACTCTTTATTGCCTTGCTTACGCGATTTGATTTCGTCTAATAAATTCTTGTCATAATTGTCACGTAGGAAAGTTTGTTTAAGTTTTACTACCAAATCGTCCCAATCCGTAAAACGACCCTTGATATGGTTATTATACCACCAGGTCCAAGCCTGTGAATCGAAAAGATCACTGGCTGAGGCAAACAGTTCATCGGTATGACAGTTCCTCGATATTCTTAGGGTTTCTACTTTCTCCAAGAAAGTCATAACCGACCCTTCACCAGTGAATTTTTTTAAATCCCATTTATAAACAGGAACCGATTTTTGATAAGAAAAAGAGGTATTGGGAGGATTAGATGCAAACTGAACAGGGGTTGATGTAGCAGGGGATACTTTGTCGTCAAGTGTGCCTTCTAATGTCAAAAGTTGCAAATTAAGGTCTTTTCTGGTATCAACCTCTGTTTTAGAGGCTGTATTTATACGTGATACTCTACCAGATACATGAAATAAACGTGAAGTTAATTCTCTATATTTTGAGTCAGTTCTCAAACCAGAAAAGGCGTCAATTTTTACTCTAAGGTTATCCAAAGAAGATTTAATCTCTTTTACATCATCATCAAATGCATAAGGATTTTTAATTTGAGTAAAGCTACGATTGGCACTTTCTTGAGACAATATACCCTTTAAAACTTTTTTTCTTTCCTCTACGTTACCAGTAGGAGTTATATCTCTGATACTAAGTTCGTAATCTACCTCATGGCTATGTAATACCGATACTAACATAAGTCATTTTTGAAGATAATATACCAAAAATGCAGATAAAAAATAATAAAAACAATGCAAGTCACCAGAAAACTAGATAATTAAAAAACTGTCAGAAAGGATATCGAAGTGCTTTACTTCACACCAAACAAGGACTGTTAAAATAAAGCCAATTTGTTACTAAATTGGTAATTAACGTTGGGCGCCAATTGTAATGAAAATTTAATTTAATGACGTTGGGACGCCAATTGTAATCAAAATTTGGCTCTCAAACCAGAAAAGTTGTAGTGAAAGTTTATTGTTGTAATTGTAATGAAAATTTATTTTGTCGTTGAGTGCCAATTTCTTACCTTTTGTTGCTTTGCTAGCTCAGGCAGGGCGTGGTAAGTTCGAGTTTAAATTTTAACAGTCCCTTCCAGTATGAAACAAAAACACATTCAGTTCAACTTAACAATTAGTCTATTTACATAAGTATTTGTATGGCAAAGATTTTTGACAAAAGGAAAATTTTAAAGATAAGTAGTTTGAATGAATTAACAATTATTTTTGCAAAGGAAAAATAAAATAATAGTTTCAATGATGATATATCCAATCAGATAAAAAAAAATTAACAAAAGTTAAATAAAGATTTTTTACAGGTTTTTTTTTTATTTTATGGTGAATCACACACAAGGCGTCAGTTACCTTTACCCTTTTTCTTCAATGGTGGTTTTCGGATCCCTGTAGAGATATAACCAGTTTATGTCAGAGCTTCGGGTGAAGCTTAGGAATCGACTCTCTACAGGTATAGGAGAGTAGAGCTCAACAGACTTAGGGCCCCTGTCGTGACGTCACGTCAGCTGCGTTGTCCGGCTCCAATAATGAAGTTCCGAGTTGGGTACCGAGAAAAGACCAGGTGTTAAGACTCACCAAATAAAACCTTATAAATTCCCTTGCTCTGCTTGAAAAGGAATATTTACAGAACAAAAAAAAAAAGGAATATATTTAAATTTTAATTAATTAATTAATGTAATAATAAACTGAATTGTGAAATTGCAATCCTTTTCAACAGAACTAGGTTTAAATAAAATGATCAATAACTTGACAATGATAGTAATTTTATAAAATAGGTAAAAGCTATAAGAGCATAAAATAAGGTAGTTTTCTGGTGCAAACTATTTCGACAGAACCAGGTTTAAATAAAAATAGTTAATCGTAATTTTATAAAAACAGATAGTAGCTATACAATTTATAGAAACACAAAATGAAATTGTGCTCTAGGAGAAAGCCCTGCACAGAACCAGGTTTAGATAAAAATATTCAATGGTAATATTATAAAAAAAATTGTAGCTAATACAAGCATAAAATAAAAAAAAAAATAGGTAATGAACCTCTAATATTCAAGATAGGGGTGCCCATGTGCCTATGCACAAAAATGGCGACCAGGTAAATCTTTAAAGAAACAATTTATGTCCTTTAAGACAAGGTAAGTAGGTAATAGTAATTTTATAAAAAAATATAATAGTGCTCTAGGATAAACTACTGCACAGAACCAGGTTTAGATAAAAATAATCAATAGTAAATTGTGCTCTAGGAGACTTCTGCACAGGCAAGGCAGGTAATAAGTACTAAATTAGCAAGAGATAAATGAAAATTTAAAGAGATATGCAGTGAGATTTCATCATAGAACCCCCGAGACAAATCTTCAGATATTAACACATCAGAAAAAACTCAGTACCCAGTGATCAATCACCAAAGATAGCGTAATGTATAATGGCAACTTAAAACTTATGCTCGGTTCTCTAAATTAGAATTATTGGGCAGAAACTACAAAGATGGCATACGCCGACTCTCTAGAGAGCAATTAGTTTCTTTTCCAAAATCTATAAAAAAAATAAAAACCAGGGCAGTGAAGTTTTTCTTTAAGTTGTCCAAAATAAGAAATAGGTAATGAACCTCTAAAATTCAAAACCAAAGATAGGGGTGCCCATGTGCCTATGCACAAAATGGCGACCAGGTAAGCCTTTAAAGAAACAATTTATGTCCTTTAAGACAAGATAAGTAGGTAAAATGATTAATCAATCTTTAGGGTAACATTAAAAGATAATTTTAAAATAAATAAAACAACTGAGCTCGGGTTCTATGATGAAACTCAAAAAAAATAAAAAATTAAGAAAGAAGAATTTTAGTACTTGCCTGTACAAAAGCCTGAACACTAGAGTCCCCAGAAAGATTACCTCTTCGTCCTCCTGCTGAAGAAAAATCCCCTCTACATATCCCTGCGACCTCACTTGAACCAATCAGAGATCACTTTATAGGTCACGCACTCAACACAAAAAAGTCTACACCTTGCTCGATTCGCTCGCGGGTAAAACATCCATTTTAATTAATAATTTATTAATCAAAAATAATTAAGACTCAATCTTCACATTAGATAGATATTTCATTAAATTAAAACAGGTTATGTACGCTTATATATGTATGGCTTTAAGGTGGATTTTCATGCATACGAAACACGACGGTCCGATATCCGAAATGACGTTTAATTTCGTACGAAATTCTTGCCAATTTTCATGGCTCCGTTTCTGTTGTTCCGAATTTTGTCAATGGACATACATTTGACGCTTCAGTTATAGGTTATAATTTTGTTTTGGTCCTTTTTGTATTCTCAATTATAGCGTTTAATTACCCATTTGATTTCATTACGTTTTTAAGCAATAAATATGTGCGACAACGACGAGCATTATCAGCTTAATGTCATCCAATTCACTCCTAATTTTAACCGAGTGCACAAAACAAAAAGTTATGTTTAGTGACCTGAGCTAAGGACCTGAGTGTAACTGCAAGTCTTTCACTTTCTGATATTTGTCCACGTACGTTTATTGTTTTTAATAATCTTGGACTTACAATTGAAATACTTTTCAGAATCTATTAATTTCATTTCTTGAAAAAGGTTGTGATAAGCGCCTTAATTTTCCCCCCATCCTTTCCTTTTTTGTTTATTTTTCATTCCTAATATAATCAGATAGGATATTATAATATTATAATTAATGGCACTGATTTATTTCGTTAATATTAGTTTTATGTTAAGATATTAAAATAGAAACAACAAAACGCACCAAAAAACGTCAAATAGTGAGGTTAAAATTGATACGATTGTCGGACAAAGTTAAAAATATTTTAACTCATCCGACGGTCGGATGAAAGTTGAAATTATTTGGACAAATATTGGCGCGAAAACAATTCAACCAATAGGAACACTTTCGGATCATCGGACCGTCGTATTTCGTATGCATGAAAATCCACCTTTAGGAAGGAGACCGATCGCAATACATCGATTCCGGTCCAACTTTTGCATTGCTTCAAAAACTGCCGCCAGGGTCGCATTGTTCCATTGCCACTGCAAATTTCATGGGTTCTTATGGAAGAATTAACTGTTTTATCGAAATTAGTTAATTTAAACAGTCTACAGACCGAGATATGTGTGAGAGGCGGGTGCGGGATACTCCCTAGATACATAATTCTAGCATGTAAAAGGGTGTATTGCATTTTAAGACACTGTATTATTATTACCAGGAGGATTATTTTTTTCAAATACTGGCGGTCTTTACTCTTTATAGACACTCAAACAACTTTTTATTTGGAAAGGAAATAATTACACAATCTGCACGTTACTATATACATTTTTTATTTAAATTAAAACTAAAAATAAATTAACATATGTTCATTATAGGTAGTACGTACACTTTTTAACAGACCTGAAAAGAAGAAGATTATTAACTTATTTATTTCCCAACTAACTTTACAAAAGATTATAAATGGGGATTTTAAAATTAAATTGAAAAGAAAGGGAATAAAAATTATAGTATACATATATACTAACAACTAACTATAAACTTTTATTATTCTATCATATATAATAATATATACAATAGGTAGATATCTATAATTGATTGTTTTCCAAAATTGTAGGTAGGTATAATATAATTAGGCGCCTTGAATGCATTTTATGGTTTTATTTTGTAATTTTTTAAAGGATTAATATTCGACGAACTGGCAAACTGATATTAAATATTGAAATTTTGAGTACCTACCTACCTATATTGTAAAGTAAATATTTCTTAAAAGTTTTAAGGGGACGTAAGTAGGTACCTATTATAATATCTTAATTTGTATAAAATACCAATTAAAGGAGAAATATTATTTCTTAAATTATTAATACCTTTTTAAAGTTAGTTTAACAGTTCGTAACAATGAATAAATTTTAATTAAATTTTGATTAACATTATCAAAAATTTGGTTAATAGAAATACCTCCATTGTCGGATAATCTATCTTTAAGATCTATGATGACCGTCTGAGATGATGACAAAATCAAGGATAGACGACACAGACAGACGAGTAACGAAAGACCACTATTAATAAACAATATTGTGAACCTTTTGTGGTTTTTGCTTACCTTAGGGGCTTGAAAGAGATTAGGATTTTTCTCACCACGATTTTTCCTGAGCTTTCTATCAGACGAATAACCAGTTTTACACCCCGGCACGAAGCAAGCGCTACTTGTAAAACATTGTACGCCACTCATTGTTTATATTAATAACGCAAAAAAATGATTCCAAAGCTTATTTTTCTAGATATTCGAAAAAAATACCGCACTCGCCTATCAAAACCGCAAAAAATATATGGGAAGCGTGCAGTGGCGCCCTCGACGGCCAACCAGCGAAGTAACGAAAAACAGGGACGTAAATTTAAAATTCGGCCATATTCGATCGGCCTCCATCCTAAAGCCCTCCATAGTTGGGACCAAAATCCATCTGTAGGGCCACTTGCACCAAACTTTTAGGACTACTTAAGTCGCTCTTAGCTCTTAAAAAGTAAGATTGTCTTGCACCAGTATTTAAGAAGGACTTAACATTGCTAAAGGTTTCTTAACTTAGCTTACTCCTAACCTCGGTCTAACTGCAATACTAATTCTTGGTGTTTGTAAAAGATGGAGGTATTTAACGACGACAGAATTTCTAGAATAATTTGAAAATGGATTTTCTAAAAGGCTATATTATAATATAGGTAGGTAAAGTGTACACTTATAGAAACTATATTATCACGCATTTTGCCAGTGACAACTAAAGTCGCCTCTTATTGTTTCCATTTCATTTAATTTAACGAAATAATGGTGTAACGTTTGTCTATTACCAAACATACCCAGGAAGTGTTGTCGGCTTTTTTGAGACTCTGTTAACTTTGTTTTAACGCTGGTTGGTGCAAAACAGAATGTTTTAAGGTTCACTTAGGGTCTAAGATATTTTTAACTGAACTGAGAACTTAAATAATTTTGGTGCAACCTAGTGTTATGTGGAAAGGAAACGAAAAATTTTTGGTGAAAATTGTGAAACACCTTACCGTGTCGGGTTTTCCATAAGGAACAATAAAACAATTAAGGGACAAATGGGGTAGGTAATCTTAAAAAAGAAATAAAAAGAAAATATGGCGATCGAGGAGAAAATTGAAAAATTTTAAACAGAATTGTTGACATTACAGTTATTACAAGTTCTTCAAATATACGTTGAGCGAAATATCGAGTTGACATAACTCAAATATGAGTAGTTATCCTAGACCGACACGTGTTGCTAATAACGGACAGCTCATACCTCTGAATTACGGCTAAATCGGAGAAATTGCATCAAATCACTGTTCATGAGTTCTAATAGCCCTAAGGATGGGTTATTTTAGCTAGCTAGCTTAGCCAATCGTAACTGGGTTTGACGAACACATGCGACGTGGGCTGCAGAAATTCATTGTTTAAGCTGCTAGAGACCAATATGGGAATTGTGATGCGTTACTACTCGGGCTAGACTAATATTCATGATTCGAGCTATCAAAACTAAACCTTTCAGTTGTTCTAGCTTACGATGATTAATGAACGACTATAGATTTAATCTGTCCTAAAGTTGGAATATTCTCATTTTCACGCACCTGTATGAGAACAGGAACAAACTCTGAACAAAGATGAAAGAATAAGATCCCTCCGATCAACGATTACGCGGATAGCCAGTCCAGTTATGTGGTCCATGACGACGCGACATGCACGAGGTACTAATAACAATGGGATGAAGTTACCGCGCCAAATCGGCACGAGCGCGAATTCGGAATTTTCCGTGACCTGTCGATCAGTCATTTACCCTCGACATGGGTTTCTAGAGAACTATTTACGACTTATTCCAACTCAAAACAATTTACCACATGGTAATGAGTTAAAATAATGCACGTCTGGGTCAAAACAGCACTTTAAAATCGGTTAGTAAGTTTTTCCAATCCAAAAACTGAGTTTAGGTAACTCATAAAATGGTTAAAAAATGAAGGATTGTGGTAATCCCAAATGTGTTTGAAATGTTGATATTTCTGTGTTGAGGCGAACCAAAAGAAGCTGAGTTATTGTAGCATTTTTAAATAATTTGTGATCATTCGTAGGCTCAGTTTGAATAACATAGAAACGTGCGTTAAAGTAGCTCTAATTCTGCAACCCACGACATCGGTAAATCTATTTTTGTCAGTGTAGGCTCAGTTAGAGACGTGCGTTAAAGTAGCTCTAATTCTGCAACCCACGGCATCGGTAAATCCATTTTTGTCAGTGTAGGTATTATTTATATCTTCTGCTAACATTACGAGACCTGCATTAAAAAAAAACCCAAACAACACTGAATTTGATTAAAAACACACACAGTTTTTTTCCTAACAGGTGCGCAAAGCGTTATTTCTCCACACGCAAATACATTTAGACGAACGACGCGAAGCGTTACTTCCCCACACGCAAATACAGTTAGATGAACGACGCGAAGATTTTATCTGTCAAACTGAACCTCGCCTTTTTGTACATTATTAAGTATATAATAACAACTAATTGTTATAATATGTAAAATGTTATAAATGTACAAATAAAGACCTTTATTATTATCATTATTATTATTATATATGTCCTTTATTATACTGCTCTGGATTGTTCAAATGTTGATATGTAGCTATTTTCAAAGGCATTTTACCAAATTAATTATTAATTATAATTATAATATGATTTAAAATGTATTAACTGCTGGTTTTGGTTATTTGATTTTGAAGTTTGGTGCATGGTCTGCAGCTCTGCAGTCATTATACAGGAGCCGTCACTGGATCCTACCTAAATATACTAAAAATCCATAAAAGCATCTGCCGCGGTGTAAACAAAATGTAACCAAAGTCTGGCTTAGCTAATTCCGAGGGGTAAACCGCAGGGGAAATCTGGTGTACAAATTGGGGGAAATCATAGGAATTCGTAGGAAATCATAAGAAATCGTAGGAAAGCATAGGAAATCGTAGGAAATCATAGAGAATCATAGGAAATCATTGAGAAACTCAGGAGAAATCGGGGGCATAGTGGGGAATTCATAGGAAATCTTGCGCATGCGTATATTTTAAACAATGCATTATAACTTGAGGTTATGTCTAAACATGTGTAAATAGCAGTAAGCTCGGTTATGTGTTGCTGTACGTGTTTTAGCATCTATAGGTAAGTATATTAAAAACATTATTAATACATACAGTGTCACCATTAAAGTCCGCACCATATGAAACTTTTTCTTATTAATGGGGTTAGTTGAAATTAAATTTGGGCAATCGTTTTTGCTTCAAATTAGACTAAAAATTATATAATCAAATGTCACCATCTGTCATTCGGTATCTGTCAAAAATTACATTTAAATCAAAAAATGCTGAAAAATGGCATTGTTTTACCGAATTTCAAAAAATTTTATTAGAAAAAGTTGTTTCTAGTACAATTCTTGGCCTAAATACAAAGTTTCAGTTTTCTAGCTCAAAGTTGATTTTTTTGCCATTTTTTCTAATTAACTTTTTTTTTATTTAATGTAAGTTCGCTTAATGGATATTAAACTATTTGCTTATACCATACTCAATATTTTATTTAGTTTGTATGAGCTTTTTTTACTAGAATGCCATTTTTTTTCGAAATTTAAAATTAGAGGCAAAAAAATTTGACACAGGTGGTGCAAAGTTATCCTAATTTAAAAATTTTAACAGATAGACGTCAGATATTCCATTTTTTTGATAGTACATACACCTAAGAAGTTTAAAAAACTTATAATAAAATTCCCAGATATCAGATTAGTTCAAAATTTAGACACATTTTCTTTTTATCCACAATAAAATATCAAGGCAATTTTGAATTTTATAAGTAGGTTATGGAAAAAAAAACGAATTAGAGTGCCGAATAAATAAAAGAAATGTCATAAATTTGAATATTTTCGCAAGTTATAGTTTTCAGTGTTATCACTAATGTTGTCCATTCAAGAAAAAATAGAAATTGTCTTAATTTGTGGAGAGAATATGCCTCACCGGCAAGTATCTGCCATTTTTAATGAGAGGCATCCAGAAAAAAATTTGCAGCATAGCACTGTTTCAAGAATAATGTCAAAATTTAGAGAAACTGGATCTGTTCAAAATAATTTTAAGAAACCTCACGCGGCAAGTAAATACGATGAAGCAGCACAACTTGATTTTTGTTTAACTGTTATTTACCACGGTCAAACTAGTGTAACCAAGATAAGTGATTCAACAGGGTGCAAGAGGGAAAGCGTTAGAAAAATTCTTCAGAAAAATCGATTTCGGGCATATAAACCCAAGTTTATAAACACATTAAAAGAACGCGATTTTGATATCCGACTTGATTTTTCGTTTTGGTATCAGGGACAATATGAGGAGAATATTCTTTTTCCATACAAGATATTATGGACAGATGAAGCCACTTTCTCTTCGAATGGTACCGTGAGCTCACAAAATTGCCGATGGTGGTCCCAAGAAAATCCTAACTTCACAATTGAATGTCGCGACCAGTATCATTTTAAAACCAATGTTTGGTGTGGAATTTTGAAAGATGAGCTTATTGGACCATACTTCTTTAGAGTAAACTTAACTGGTGAAAGGTACCTGAATTTTCTTGATAACGAGATTACCGAAGTTTTGGATAACATGCCCTTACACCATAGACATAACTTATGGTATCAGCTTGATGGTGCACCCATACATCAAACTGTAGCAGTGAAAGAACGCATAAACCAATTATTTCAAAACAGAGTTATAGGGCGTGATAGAGAATGTCACTGGCCACCCAGGTCGCCTGACATAACCCCACTAGACTTTTTTCTGTGGGGTTATCTTAAGCAGAAAGTTTATAAGAATCGACCGTTTAGAAATATCGAGCATTTGGAACAAACGATAAGACAGTGTTGTGCCGATATAAGACCAAGCTTTTTACAAAATGCTGTCAAAGACGTTTATAGACGGACGGGTGTTTGTATAGAGCGAGAAGGACGTCACACTGAAATGTGAAATTTATATTGCTCTTGCGTGTTACCTATTTAAAATGATTAAAGTTCCTTTTTGTTCCTTTTAATAATAATGATAGTTTTAAGTATAAAATAAAATTTTTATCAAATATTTAGATGTATTTGTCATTTGAAAAACGAAACATCTGACGTCTATCTGTTAAAATTTTTAAATTAGTATAACTTTGCACCACCTGTGTCAAATTTTTTTGCCTCTAATTTTAAATTTCGAAAAAAAATGGCATTCTAGTAAAAAAAAGCTCATACAAACTAAATAAAATATTGAGTATAGTATAAGCAAATAGTTTAATATCCATTAAGCGAACTTACATTAAATAAAAAAAAAGTTAATTAGAAAAAATGGCAAAAAAATCAACTTTGAGCTAGAAAACTGAAACTTTGTATTTAGGCGAAGAATTGTACTAGAAACAACTTTTTCTAATAAAATTTTTTGAAATTCGGTAAAACAATGCCATTTTTCAGCATTTTTTGATTAAAATGTAACTTTTGACAGATACCGAATGACAGATGGTGACATTTGATTATATAATTTTTAGTCTAATTTGAAGCAAAAACGATTGCCCAAATTTAATTTTAACTAACCTCATTAATAAAAAGAAGTTCCATATGGTGCGGACTTTAATGGTGACACTGTATGTGAGATGTTACACGATGTGTAACATCTCGCATATGTATTTATACATTATGTGTTGAAAACACTGTAAGGTCCCTTTCCTTTTCGTCAGACTCTATATAGCCTTGCCGGTGAGCCGTAATACGGCGAAACACGTCCAAGGATTGGGTCTGACGGAAAGAGAAGGGACAAACATCGGTCTTTAAAAACATTATTGTTTGATGTTAATTTTAATAAGTTTTCGTAAAAGTATAGATACTTTAAATTAAACCCGTCTATTCAAACTTGCTGTATTTTTTTGTAAAAATGCTCTTTGGACTTTCCCTAACCATAGACAAAAGTATCATTTATCGATGTCCTAACTAATGATAACAGACAGCAACCCACTAAACACTGTAGAGGACACACTCACTAGCTAAAAGGGTATACTATCGATCTGGCTAAAAAAGGGCATCTGATCACAGTCTAGACCGAGGTTTAGACACAGTAAAATCAATTTAAAAATAACATTAAAACCGAGATTAAAACCTTCAAAAATTTAGTTTTTAAAAAACAATAACTGAAATCTGTCAAAAATAGAAAAAATCATGGGAAATCTCATAAAATTAAAGGAAATCATGGAAAATTTCGCCTAAACGGGAAATCTGGTGTACAAAATTTGGGCAGCGGGTTACCCCTCGGCTAATTCCGACTTAAATCTAAAAACCGTTATAAAAAAATTTAGGGTCGAATACAATGTTCATATAGCGACGACGACAAAGTCCATATATAGCTACAATATGTTGATTGATAAAATCAAATACTTACAAAATGAAATGAAGGGTGAAAGGGTGCAGAGTACAACTATCCGCAGCAACCACTCGGTCCCGGAGTTTGCATATTATACCTACTTTTCACCCCGTTCCAAAGGAGTTGTTATACGCCATTACATAAAGCGCAGCTGTTATCAGAGTTATTGCACCTTAATAAACTCGGCGGTGCACGGTGACAATTGCGCCCGTACAGTCGGATTCCTCATTACCCGGAAACACATGGGTCGTTTGTCATCCGGGCGCTCCGGAGCCGCGTGCCTCCGGGCCTACTCGAGGCGCTAATATCCTGGTAATAAATAATACCCCGACCTTGTAAGTTGATCTGGTGGAATATGATATGAGGAGAGTTTTTCTTTCGTATTTGTTTATCTAAGGGGCGTTCAGGAAGTGTTTCGGGATTTAGCAGACGAGGACTAAATAACACAAAAAAGTTAAGCCGGTCATCTACATCTATTTAGGGCAATCTCCATCTCCGCTAAACCTTATATTTAGTCTAATTGTGATTTTGAAAGGCCGTTCTACATGCTTCAAAATTATCCGCAAAGACGCAAGAGATCTTACTTAAAGCCGTATTACAGTCACGCAACTAATTGCAGCAATAAATGGAAAGGTCAAAGTATTGCATGAAAGAAAGTTGCACAATGTAAAACAGCGTGCAAGTCCATGCAACTTTTTTTTAATTGCAACAAACCTTCTAACCTCAAACTTGTTATTGTTATATTGTTTTATTTTGTGATCTTCTGGTGTTTGTGAAATATTTTTTGTTTGAAATGAAGTAAATAAACAAAATAAATAAATTAAAGCGGAGAAAAGTACTCGCTGCATCATTATACACCATTAATACTGTTGGTAACACAAAAGTAACTACTTTTTGCCCAGACTTGCACGAGCAATGCAATAAATATCGCGCCAGACCGATAAAAATTTCGTGCAACTTAGTTGCACCAAGGGATCAGCTGAGCTTCGACTGCGCATGCCTTTGGGCAATTCTTATTGCGTCTTGCATGGACTTGCATCGAGTTGCGTGACTGTAATACGGCTTTAAGCCACATGCGTAGTTGCAAGTCAGCTGCTCTATTTTTGCAAGTCTCTTGCGCTTGCAACTTATCGGACGGATCTGTTTTGATATTGATGCAAGTGCAAGATCAATTCTGGGGGAAAATCCGCCTCATTGACAGCTGATGGTTTATTGGTTAGGCTTGTTTATTGTTTATGTTATTCCTGGGTTTTCTTTGAAGTCTGGGAAATGAATAGAATTTGGAGAGCCAACAAAAAACAGTTGTTGCTACACTTGCTACCAGTCTGTATATTAATAAGTGCTACTGCTCTTCTGATTGAAGAAAATATTACCGGTAGAAGACAAGGAGACGGTGAGTGGGTCAGACCGTGGTTAAACCAAGAAAAATATACATAACACAACATACAGTACAGTCATACTCATTGTAGTTTCCGAGATACTTAATGAATTTATTCCTTACTTTACGTCCACCCTGTACATATACATAATATAATTGACATAATAACACTAATAAAATAAAAATAGAGTTGTGTGATTCATCACAGAACTTTTTTTTAAATATATTTTTTCTTTCAATTACTCCCCAACCACTATGAAAAAGTTTTGAGTAATTCTATACGGCGAGTTTATATGTTGCAGATTGGCGACAAAATGGTGAATTATGACATAAAATGATGTTTTCTGCAGATTTTCTTTGGCAT
This sequence comes from Polydrusus tereticollis, assembly GCA_963920685.1. Classification (NCBI taxonomy): domain Eukaryota; kingdom Metazoa; phylum Arthropoda; class Insecta; order Coleoptera; family Curculionidae; genus Polydrusus; species Polydrusus tereticollis. Next base: position 37,638,959 of record OY987326.1, on the reverse strand, counting down.
TTTGCTTTCTATTAACTAGGTACTTACCAATTATTGTGACAAACTTGACAGTCGTTTCTGCTTAATTGTATTACGAGAATAAGTTTTAACGAGTTTTAGACACGTAAATCATTGCTCATTTGAGACGGATGAGTGGGTGACAGTCAAATAGGTAAATGTTTTGTTTACCAAATAAAATAAATCAAGTTTTAGTTGACTGAGGTATATGCTTCTTTGAAATATTACCTATATGCCTTTGAAGAGATCTAAACAGTTCGCACTACGGATTTTGATTTCTTCCTTTTTAATTTGAATATAAAATGCTTGGCCAATAAAACAGTTTAATTTTAGTTTCACCACAGATCTCTTAATGCAAAACTAAAACCGTTGCACGTCATACCCTTTAAGTGACGTCAGATATCGACAGTGTTGCCAGCTTGTAACCAAAATATCCGAGTGAGGGAATTACAGTTTTTTTTTTATAAAAACAGGATAAATATAGAAAAATTTCTCATAGTTTATTAATTTGTTTACTGCATAATACCTTTTACCATCAACATTAGTAGATCCAACACTTCTTGTATTTTCATCTTGCCAAGATCGACCATTATTGGCACCATTCTGGAAAATCCATGTTTCATCCAAGAAAACGAATTGGTACAAATATGCTTCTTTTTCTTTAATATATTCTTTCAAAAATACTAGTCGCTTGAACGCTACATGGGAAAGTTTCATAGGCCCTCGCCTCAGTTCATCTTTTCACCATCTGAAGCCTATTTTCTTGAAGTGGCTTTTTAATAAAATAATAATACACAGATGGATCTTCAATCATCCTCCAAATCACTTGAATCACTCGCTTCATTTACTTCAATAATAAACTCACTTTTTACCTCAATTTCAATTTGGTCTTCCATGTCATTGCATTCGATTTTACGGAATGTCGAAACAGGATATATTGAAATTTTAAAACACTTGCAGATCACCCTAATTTTAAAAGAAACCTAACCGAAAGTTTTGTTTTTCCACAGATAACACCTATTTTGACATATTTTACACTAGTTCAGTCCTCTTCTTTCAAAAATTATCACGAAAGACATCCAAAATAACACATCGATACAACAACAAAAACTTTTCAGCTGAGTAGTATAAGACTTATCTTCATTTCAGATTTAGCGGCAATTTAGCAAAATGATCTTGATTCGTTAAGATATTCAAGACGTTTCTTTTTGATCCTCTGGTTGTGTGCTTCTTTGCTTTTGTGTATCGTTTTGCTGGCATTGGTTTCGATCGTTAACAATAAAGATGGTACGATTTTCGGCGGTAGGGTTTTGACGCCATTGTCGGTAGAAATAACTTTTTTGACTTAACAGCTTGTTCACAATATTTGGCAAACCAAGTCTTGCCGTTAAAAGGGAACTCTTTTGAGAAAGGAATAAAGGCTTCCATGCCAGTAAGGATAACCTCTGATACTTCTCTAGTACAGATGGATGGATCGTCAGAGGTAAAACAAACATTCCGCCAAGGAAAGGTTTTGTAATATATGTATATATAAAGTTGATGACTGCATTGATGTTCGAGTTCAGTCCTCTTTTATTGCAGAAGTCAATTTGGAATCTGCTAATTTTGGGTCTTTGAACTTTTAACAACTTCGATGTCACACCATTTTCTTTTTGAATGTTGTTCGAAGGGCGCGCCTGGCTGTTGGAAATGATGGATGTTATGATAACTTCGCTTGATGAGGCACCAGAATCAGCCCCGACCTGATGATCCGATCGGAGGGCGAGTTTAACTCCGGAGCATTTTGATCTTGAAACCATCATCATAGCATTTTCTATATATTTCATTTTCTGGAAACCGGAGACATCGGCACAGCGACGAAACGTTAGCTTAAAGAGCGACTTCACGCGACCTACGCCGGCGCCGATGCGATGGTATTTCATCGGGCGATGTCGGGTGAGCCAACATTTACAATCTACATCAACTTGGTTGCCTATCTTCAAGCCTGTCATCGTTACTGAAATTCTAACGGTAGACTTACCGTACCGACCCTAGCCCAGGTTACAAAGTGACTTGAAAATGAAGAGTAAAATATTTTATTTTATGGCAACTGCAGTTTGCGAGTAAATCCACTCGGGGTAACAAATGCGATTTAAAAAGTGGAGCGGTTATTGGCTGGCAGTTTGAGCACAAGTTTGAGAGTAATTGAAATGCAAATTAATGCAGATAAATAATATAATACCTACTGTATGTTGTCTGCTTGGCACTGGGTTGGCACTGCCGACTCTGCCGCCCTGAAAAGCCGCCACTGCTTAAAACATAAATTGTGACAGTTCAATTTTGTCACTAATAAATTATTAGAACTGGCTTAATCATAGTACCTTAGGGAGAGCGCCCACCAAAGATGCGCACTTCAAGAGAAGGGATATGAGGTGCGCACGAGGTTGGTATGAATAAGTGCAGCGTACCATGTTTTTATATGCAATCACGCATATAAAAGCCGCGCAGCAGCCGTGCGAACGAAGTGGCCTCACTATGCAGCGCCGCACGGCATGCGTGCTGAAAAATAGGAGCTGTTCTATTTTCATCTGACGCGCGCTGAAAAATTATAGTTTTCATGTCAAATCTTACGCTGTTCTGTATTGACTGACATTGACATTTTCAGCGTCGATAATTATTTTAGTGTTTGTAATTTGTCGTGTGTGCATGCAATTCGTACACTGTTTTGATATGCGTGTTCTTCAAACACACGTGAAGTGCGCTTCAAGTGTGCTTTACGGATACTGCACCTCACAAAACAAATAAAAGGTTCTGCACCTCAAGCAATTCACTGCTCTGGTGGGCGCTCTCCCTTATATCACATATCCGACTTGAATTTTAGCTGTAAAAACGGGTGAAATGTTCAATGTTTTGTTTCCTGTATGAAAATAGGCACCTACCTAAGGTCAATTACCTTCTTTTCGGTGTCTTTGGCCAAGCGGGGTTACATTTTGCCCATATCTTTAATCACCTAATCTCTTGGCGATTGTTACCCAATCTTTTCTTATGAAAACAGCATTTTTGTGAAAGTTTCTTTTGTTCTTTACCTGTCAGTTTGGATTTTCATGTTTACCTCATATATGTATAATACATATTATATGGTTTACCTCTCAATTAGTTCGAAAACTTTCTAGGTTAACTTCTGCTTTTCGTAAAGGTTACTGGCCTTTATATTCAGCAACGGGACCGTTTGTCTAAAGGCCGAAGATATATGGGCTGTAAGATTGTTTGAGAATAATTTATAGCGAGTTGCATTGATTACGCGGCAATAACTCAATCTAGGAACACCTGTTTTATTTCACTTCGCTTAAATACTTGCAACCGGGTAGTTAAACCCACTAGACGTATTTCATTTTGACCCGCCAGTATGTGAACCGACCTATTTTGGCTCTAACAGTAGTTCTGTCCTAGAGTAAATTTTGCTCTATCTTCCCCCTCTGTGGCAGGGTTGACGGATGACACCTTTCTTTTACTCTAACCTTATAGTTCGGTGGTCACTTGATTTTCAGCGGCTGACGAAGCATGAAGCCTTTTTAAATCCACGACTATTCAAGTCATCTTCAACGGATTTTGGATTTTGAGGCTTTATTTCCTAACGCCCTTAAGTTCACTTCGTTTTGTAGTTAATATTTTTGGTTTGCTGATTCAGTGGGCGTTGTTAGTTCACCAGGACCTAAAGGGGCAATACCTCTAGGAGCACCCATCACCATTGGAACCCCCTAAACAAATTTGAAGGACCCTGAAGGCACCGTTTAGGGTCTTCTCTTCTGTCTTTTTGACATCTGTCTTCCCTACCGTCTTTTTGACGATCTTTTTCCCGTCAACATCTTTTTGACATCTTATCGACTACCTTTGTGTGGACTTCCTTCCCCTTGGAAGAAGTCCACCATCTGCACCCCTTTTATCAGTGTACAGGGTCTTCCAACGAGGACTGAACAGGGGCTCATTTTTGAGCTTCCTTGTATTTAAAGAAAAATTCAAAATAATGAAACAACAACCAAATTAAATGAAACATAGCTTTTTTTATACGATTTTTGGAACGAGTGATTATTTTTTGTCCGTTCTGATTAAAATATTTAATATTGTGACAGCTATTTTTGTTAAATTTTAATGTTTTATCCAGTATAATTTAACTTTAACCTGTTTGAAACATACACTAGGTAATAAAGGTATAATCACCTTTGAATCCTTCAAAGTCAAAAGATTTGACAAATTTATTATAATATTGCCGAAATGAAATATTCATTAGATGAGAGATTGCAGATTGTTATCTTGTTCTACAAATGCCAAGAAAATGCAAGAGAAGCAAGGAGAATATTTATTGCAAATTTTCACAGAAATATATCCGTCAATACTATTCTAAGGATAAAGAACCTATTTGAGGAAAATAAAACATTACATGACAGAAAAAGAAATCCAACTCTATACTAATTTAAAAAAAAAACATTAATAACTTAATTGTTCAATTTGACCTCCGTTGTTCTCGAAACATGTGCGATAACCTCTTTGTAGCCTTTCCAAACTTACTGTTATACTGGGATTTTCCTGGTTAAGGCGATTTATTTCATTCACAATTTTCTGCATGATCTCTTCAATATCGTGGTTTCGCTGCTTGTATACCACGTTCTTTAAATGGCCCCAAAGAAATGTGTCTAATATTGACAAATCGGGACTATTGGGTGGCCAAGCATAGGTTCCATTTCTACCAATCCATTCTTCATGGCGTCCGTTTAAATATTGAGTAACCTCACGCACGGCATGCGGAGGGGCCCCATCATGTTGCCAAATTAAATTTTGATATTCTTCCAATGGTAAATCTTCCAAAAAGTTCTCAATTTCGTTTTCTAAGAACTCGTAGTATCTCTGTCCATTTAAAGTCCCGTTAAAAAATATTGGTCCCAAAATTCTATTATTTTTTATGCCACACCAAACATGGATTGAAGTCCTTCCTTAAAATTCAATCGTCTGAAATTTTCTTGGATTTCCAACGGCCCAGTGATGATTATTATGTCTATTGAAAACCCCCGATGTTGTGAATGTGGCTTCGTCAGTCCATAAGATATTTCTGAATAAATTAGGGTCTTCGTTTTCTTTCCGAATCACAATTTGGGAAACAAATTGGATGCGAAGTTCTTTTTGTGCCGGTGTTAGATGTTGAAGTGGAAGGATATGATAAGACTTAAATTTATGATTTCTTAAAGTCCTGTGAACAGTTCCTTGGGTAACTCTTCTGCGTCTTACACCGCCGCCGTATTGAAAGTCCCGAACTGCGTCCGAAATTGATTTGGTTGGATTCAGTCGAAAATAATTCACAATGGCACGGTCTCGATTTCTATTCCTTTCTGGATTTCTTTTTCTGTCATGTAATGTTTTATTTTCCTCAAATAGGTTCTTTATCCTTAGAATAGTATTGACGGATATATTTCTGTGAAAATTTGCAATAAATCTTCTCCTTGCTTCTCTTGCATTTTCTTGGCATATTTGTAGAACAAGATAACAAGGTGATTATACCTTTATTACCTAGTGTATGTTTCAAACAGGTTAAAGTTAAATTATACTGGATAAAACATTAAAATTTAATAAAAATAGCTGTCACAATATTAAATATTTTAATCAGAACGGACAAAAAAAAATCACTCGTTCCAAAAATCGTATAAAAAAAGCTATGTTCCGTTTAAAAAACACCTTATCCATAGCGTAACTCTTTTGTTTCTGGTTCAAATAAATTTTTGGTTTCATTTTTGAATTCTGCAGGAAATAGTACATCGATTGGCTATTTTGAATTTTTCTTTAAATACAAGGAAGCTCAAAAATTAGCCCCTGTTTAGTCCTCGTTGGAAGACACTGTACACAGCTAGTAAGTCTAAATTTAAGTACTAACCCCATATTTTTTTATTAAAGTAAAGCCAGCAATAATTTTAATTTCTTTGTTTTATTTATACTGCTCCACCCTTAGTTTTCTTTGCCCCTTCTTTTTTAACTTTTGCCTACGTGGTGTCAGGTTGCACGGTCAGGGCTAGCTAAACCACCACTTCTATTAATTTTTTTTTTAAATCATCAATTATTAAGCTCATTTAAATTAGTTTTTTTTTATTCATTTTAAAATTACGGTTTGGCTTATTCAGCGGTGCTCATCCTAGCATCGCTGACGAGTACCATCTACTTTTCTTTTGAAATAAAATAAATAATTATTTTTATTTTATTTTTCGTGACTTCCACTCAAAAAAAAAAAACAGAACTACGCGTTACAATATTATGCATGCACAAAGTGATGTGAGTGGTGTCAGCGGTGGGGCTATGTGGGACCGGCACCAGTTCGATTGAACCAATTCAGTCAGGAATGAGATCCCCAGGTAAAAATCTGTATTATTATTTCACAGGAAGCTAGGGATATTGCTGGTATTATCCATACTCTTGGGTATAATATTAAATAAGAAGAACTACGGTAACATGGTAACATATAAACTAAGTAGATATATTCCGTACAATATACTTATTTATATTTCATGGTAATTACCATTCATTAGTAATGCCCCTATATATATAAATACCGTAGAGCTTACATTTACCCAAACAAGCCTTATATTGGTATCCCCTCTGAAAAGCTCATATATCTATTGTTTTCTCGATTAAATGTTAAATAATTTAACAGGCTTGCTTGAGAATTCGGGAAGGAACTTAGGTACAGGTAATTATAAGTATTCAATTCGACCTGCCGAGGACGGGGGCTAAGCGGGGCGCCCAACTCCGCGTTTCAAAAAGCGCACTGCGCGCCCCGCAGGAGGTTATGGCTTGTATAAATTACAAGTCGGGTGCTAATTGCCCCATAAATTTAGTGGATCACACCGCCTCATAGCTTCTCTTTTAGTAGTTTTAATTAGTTAGAAGGTAAGTACTCGCGAGCACAACTACGTAATTGCCGGCTCAATTTCATACGGGATTACACGGGCTTTTATATACTTTTGTTACGTCTTAAGTCTGCCTGCAATTATTGTATTGGCCCCTTATATACAGGGTGTCCGGAAAATACGTGTACAACGTTCGACGACAGACTCCTGACGTCAAAATGTGTCGATCTAAGCAGACTTAGTTATATCCAAAATTGTCTCGTTTAGCCGGTAAAGGGCGTCAAAAATTTGTAAAAATACTGGTTTTTCCTAAATTACGTGAAAACCTGCTAATCGATTTTAATGATTTTTAGTATGTAGACTAATACTATAAAATGACGTTTTCTAGTAGTATAGTTACCGGCTGTAAATAAGTGGAAGTGTTATAAAAGTGATATAATACGTCAACATTTCTCCTGATTTTTTATATCAACGGCTTTATGATAACCAAGATTTTTTTTGTCGAGCGACTGAATGTATTTGGAAGCTATTTTACCTCTTCAATATTTTTCTTTGGATGAGCTGTTTTGCCAGAAAAAAATATTTACAATTACCTGCATAGGTACATCAATTATTAACAGTAATAATAAAACAAAGTAGGTACCTACAACAAAGTTGGAAGTATGTATTAAAAATATTGTAATAAACTAAGCAAAACGAAAACATAACTTAAGCAAATGTGTAAAATGACCGCCATCTTGCTGAATACACTTAATAACACTGCTTAAAAAATGATATTGGACCCTATTTAATGTCTCGGGGTTATTAAAATAGTTGCCTGCATTTAAAATCCGCGTCAATAAATCATGGCATGTGTTTACCGGAGTCTTGTAAACTTCTGTTTTAATAGCGCCCCACAAAAAGAAGTCACACGTATTTAACTCCGGAGAACCAATTCCAATTTATCGGTTGGGATATTGATGGTGTAAGTATTGCCGAACGGCAACGAAAAAATAAGGCGGGGCACCATCATGCATATACCACATTTCCCTCCGAAGTAAAAGAGGCAAATTTTCCAGAAGAATTGGTAATGTGTATTGCAAAAAATTTAAATACATATTTCCATCTAACCTGTCTGGAATAACAATAGGATCAATAAGGTAGCGATCAATAATACCTACCCACATATTTAGTTTAAATTGATGCTGATGATGTGCAACTTTAATGGCATGTGGATTTTGATCGGAATAAATATGTTCGTTGTGCAGATTGGTTACTCCAGATCTTGTAAAGCACCACGCTTCGTTAGTAAACAATATTTTTCTACAAAATTTTGGATCACGGATTCTTTTGTTTCTAATAACTTGACAAAATGTAAGCCGCATGGGGGGATCAGTCGGTAAAAATTCCTGGACTTTTTGCACGTGATATGGATGTAACAACTGTTCTTTTAAAACATCATTGACAATCGTTTTAGGAACATGTAACTTACGTTCTAAGCGGCGGGTACTGGTACTTGGTTGTTCTTCAACTCTTTCCAGAATGTTCTCTTCTGTTTCCACAGTTCGAGTTGTTCGCATACGACCCCTGCCTTCAATTTTTTTCTCAAAGTTGCCCGTTTCCCGAAGATGACGCTCGATATTGGCAAATGTTTGGTGGTTTGGTATTCGACGGTTAGGAAATCTCTCCATGTAAACCCTAACACTCTGACGCCCATTTTCTTGACAAAACCCGTATACCAGGAGCATGTTAACCTTCTCAGAGTTCGTATAATTTTCCATGTAAATTCTCAATTTTCTTTTACTGGAATCCAAAAAAAAATTTCATCGCATATTTATTTTCAGAACAATGAAATCCCCCTACCGTACCATTTTTCCGATATTTTGCACTTTTCTTTCACCTTTCACACCTCTAATAACCCTTAAATTATCCTGCTCGTGGACACATAAGATCTGTGCCAACAGAAATAGAAAAACAAGGAATTTTAGAGCCTATTATTTAAGAGAAAGAAAGACATAGATAGACGCGGCGGTTTATCGCCGGCACATTTGAGTAAAACAATCGAACGTCAATTGACAGCGCGGCAACGGGATTAATTTTATTAGGGACATAGCGTATATTATTGTATAAGCGGGACGTTAATTGAATAGATACTTTTTTAGTCCATGTAGAGTTTTATAAAATTTACATAAATAGAGTATTAAATTAATGATTACGTGTTTTTATTGAAATTGACCGATAAAAATAAACAAAAGTTTCTTGTCAGTCAATTGCATTTTGGCTGCAAATTTGTCTTCTATCTAAAACTCAAAAATTCTATGCCCGAATGATCATTTCCAGCCTAAACTTTGACCTTGGCAATCGACTATTGCAGTGGTAAACCTTAACCTTTATTGTTCTGTTGTGGTAAATTAGTTGTGCGACCCTTCGAGGGACTGTACTGGTGCAGTTTTTGGTCGTGTTGGAACAAACCTTACATTTACTGGCGAATTTATTTTTGCTGTTTCTGACGGTGTGTGAAATATTCAAATATTTATTGTAGGGACAGTAGTGTATATTTGGTTACCTCTCCTCATATTATGTGTTAGTACTATATGGCTATTACCCTAAATATTCCACTCCCGTATAAAAAATCCCATAAGGACAGTGGTATTTTCGAAAACTTACAGCGGCAATTCCACTCATATATAAATAGTCCCATTTAAAATGTCAAAAATCGTAGTTTGCTGTCGGATAAAAAGGAAGGAAGAGGAAATGTAACTGGATAAAAAAATCGGATATATTTTCTGCTCCTCCAATCGTTACCGTGGTAACAATTGCATTTTAAACTAGTTATTAAATCATCTGTCAGGCAATTGTCACAAATACTAAATAATTGTTTAAGCTGTCTTGTTGTTTATCAGGAGTTATTATTAATACTAGTCTTTATTAATATATATTTTATTAATATTCTTAACAAGTGAACAAAGTACCGTGCACCTTTTCTCGGTGCGTCCAACGCTACTCCCTGGCGCCATCTCCTAACTGTAATTATAAACTTAATGTGCTATTCTAAAGAACGATATCTTAAATCCTAAAATCTCAATGTGTATATCTGAGACATCTCCCCCTTTTTATTTTAAACTAAAACCTAAAACAACTTCCACTAACTAATCCCTAAAACGAACAGGCTTTACAACAAGTCTGCCTGATCTAGTCATTCGGTTTGATGAGCTATTATAAGTTACACTTTTAGGCACAACATTCAGAGTTCCTTGTGTATCACTGCACTGATTTATACTAGAGTCCCTATTATAATTATTGCTTTGGTAGGCTTCAAGGGAAGCAGGTATCGAACCAAATTCACTGGGTATATCATTAACATCAGATTTTAACATAGGAACCTGATTGGGTGAGGGTCTTAAAAAGGAAGAGTTTCTCCTCAAAACTTTACCAAAATTATCCCTTACTATATAGGAACGCGGAGTAATAGATTTATCAATTATTTCCCCTGGAACCCAACAATTTTCTCGAGTTTTCCTAATTATGACACTATCTCCCTTCTTAAATTCATAGCGTGCAATTGCAGTTTTATCATAATGAGATTTATCCCTAAATCTTTTATTAGAAAGCTTTTGTAAGTCCACTTCGTTTGAACTTTGCCTCAAAAATTTATCAGACATTGGCAGCATGGTACGTAATAACCTGTTATACATTAGTTCCGCTGGTGACACATTCATACCTGCAAGGGGAGTATTTCTATACTCAAGTAACGCTTTATGAATATCAGTGCCTGACTCGTTACATTTTTTTAACATACCCTTACAAATACCTACTGCTCTCTCAGATAATCCATTTGACTTCGGGTATCTAGGGCTGGACGTTGTTAATTTAAAATCCCAGTCCCTAGCAAAATTGAGAAATTCCTGACTATTAAAAGGATTATTATCAGATATAACCTCAATGGGAATACCAAAAGTTGTGAAAATACGTTTTAATACACTTATTATCTCTCTAGCAGTTTTAGTTTGTAGTTTTTCTAGTTCTATCCAATTTGTGTAATAATCCACAATAGTAATATAATCATGTCCCCCATATGTTAAAATATCTGCACCTATTTTATAAAAAGGTATATTCGGTCTATTATGTTGAATTAGTGGTTCCTTAGTAGGTACTCGCGAAAATTTTAAACAAATATTACATTTTGAGATATAATTTTCAATATCGCGTGTTAGGCCTGGCCAATAGAAAATTTTCCTAGCTCTTGCTTTTGTTTTTTCCATACCCAGATGTGCAATATGCAATTTTTCAAGCATTAATGTACGTACACTTTTGGGTATCACCAATCTATCATTAAAGAATATTAAGTTATTTTTCAAATACAACTCATTTTGTATTTTAAAGAAGTTTTTAAGTTCAGAATCAAGATTTTTTGAATTTTTAGGCCATTCCTTGTCACAATAGTTTTTTACAGTAGACAGCGTGTCATCTCTTCGTGTTTTATCCTGTAAATCTTTTAATCGCTCATTAGAAATTGGCAAAACAACCTCTAACGAATCAACTGTCAGAGACATTTCAGAATCTACCTTACCTATTTCCTTTTTAAAAGATCTCGATAGCAAATCTGCTATATACATAAACTTACCTGGTAAGTATTGTACTTCAATATTATAGTTTAATAATTTTAATTTTAAACGTTGTAATCTCCCACTGATTTTATAAAAATCCTTTTTACAAATTGACACAAGTGGTAAATGATCAGTTTTAATAACGATTTTCCTACCATACACAAAATTATGAAACTTATTTAGTGTAAAACATATCGCAAGTAATTCTTTATCAATTTGTGGGTACCTACTTTCTGTTTCTGTTAAGCTACGCGAACAGAAAGCTACTGGCTGTCCATTTTGAAGTAGACATCCCCCAATTCCAAATTGACTTGCATCTGATTGTATTTCTATAGGAATATTGGAATCAAATATTTTTAAGTTTGGAATTTTAGTTATTAAATGTTTAATCCTATTTAAAGCATTTGTGTGATCCCTTGTCCAATTCCATGGTACATTATTTTTTATCAGCTCTCTTAATGGCGTTAAAAATTCAGATAAATTTGGAATGTACTTTGTAAGATAATTCATCATTCCAATAATTCTTAGGAGTTCTTTTTTATTATTAGGTATATTAATATTCATTATAGCATCAATATAACTTGGATCTGGTTTGACCCCTTTATCAGAAAAAATTTGTCCAAGATATTTTACTTCTTTTACTTTAAACTGAACTTTAGTTTCATTAAATTTTATACCATATTGTTTTGCTCTATTTATTACATCTAGCAAAATTTTATCATGCATTTCTTCATTATTTGCTGATATTATGAAATCATCAAAATATATTCCTATATTAAGATCTCCAAATATTTTTTTATTAATACGTTGAAACACTTCTGGACTAACATTCAATCCAAAAGGTAGTCGTTTAAAACAGTACTTACCAAAAGGTGTTACAAAACAAGTATATTTCATGCTGTCTTCATCTAATGGTACATGATAAAACCCTTCTTTTAAGTCTAGCACTGTAAAAATTGTTTTGCCTTGTAATTTTACAGCCAACTCATCTATTGTGGGAATAGGAAACTGGTCACTACAAATATTGTCATTAAGATGCATCGGGTCTAAACAAATACGTATGGTTTTATTTGGTTTTTCTACTATTACTATAATATTGACCCATTCCGTAGGTTCATTCATTTCACAGATAATATCCCTTTTAACTAGATCATCTAGACAATTTTTTAATATAGGTCTGACTATGTCCGGAACTCTACGACAAAAACTAACAAAAGGTTTAGCATCCTTTTTTAATACAATTTTATATTGAAAAGGAATTTTCCCAGTTCCCTCAAAAACACTCTTATTATTTTCTATAAAATCAGTTTTATCTCTAAAAGAAGACCTCACCGAATCAACTTTCTTTACAAGTTCTAATTTTATGCAGGCATTTAACCCTAAAATTGGTACACTAGCCTCCTTAACTAGTAAAAATTTAACATTATACCTTGATCCTTTTATTGAACATTCAAGGACAGCGCTACCTTCTATTTTAATTTTATTATTACCATATGTTACTATTGTTAGGTCACTCCTATCAATTATATCATTATTAAACCCCAGGCTATTAAAGGTACTCAAAGGCATGCAATTACAACTAGCCCCAGTATCAAGCTTACAAGTAACATTTTGATTATTAATTTTTACCTCAACTGTCCAAGTTTTGCTATCTAAACTATTCTTTTCAACATTATACAGGTTTATATTATCAATAAAAGGTAAAACATAATCATTATCTGCAGTATTATTGTTATCGACCTCATGAACATTTTTCTTATTACCACTGGCCTTATTATTAAATTTATTATACTTATTACCTTGTTCCTGCTTATTTTTAAATTTACAGCCTACAGCAAAATGATTGTTTTTTCCACAATTTGTACACACTTTACCATATGCCGGACAGTTCCTTCTAGTATGCTTACGTCCACACTTAAGACAGTTATATGCTTCTGTGACTTCCTTGTTTTTTATTCTTACTATGTCAACTTCTTTGTCATTTCTTAGTTCCTTTACTTGATAAGAACTTATTTCTGCTGCACGACAGTGTTCCTCTGCTAACTGCAATGTCAGTTTACTTTGTCTTAAAAGTCTTTCTTGTAGTGATAAGTCTCTTAAGCCACTCACTATTTTATCACGTATTAAGGAGTCCTCTAACGTCCCAAAATTACAAGCAGAAGCCAATACTTTTATATCTGTCACAAAATGATCAAAACTCTCACCTTCCTGTTGATTTCTCGTAAAGAATTTATATCGATCATATGTTTCATTTCTCATTAACTTACAGTGTTCTTGAAAAGCTTGCACTACTTTCTTAAAGTCTTTTCTTTCAGTATCTGTTAGTTTAAATGTTTGAAACTTCTTTTGTGCTTCTTCTCCTGCATGATTTAGTAGTATTGCCACTTTTGTTTCATCATCTTTAGCTTGCAAGCCTGTTGCATTTAGATATATTGTTAAACTTCTTATAAAGTTGTCCACATTTACATGAACATTCCTGTCAAATATTATGCTTTTTGGCGGCTTAAACGTGCCCTCCATTTTCTCTTAAACGACAAACGTACAACGAACGAAGAATGTTAGGTTACTCCATGCACCTCATAATTAAACTTCTTATTATTATTACTTCACTTTACTCCCGACCACAACTATCATATTAAAACAAACCTGACACCATGTCTTGTTGTTTATCAGGAGTTATTATTAATACTAGTCTTTATTAATATATATTTTATTAATATTCTTAACAAGTGAACAAAGTACCGTGCACCTTTTCTCGGTGCGTCCAACGCTACTCCCTGGCGCCATCTCCTAACTGTAATTATAAACTTAATGTGCTATTCTAAAGAACGATATCTTAAATCCTAAAATCTCAATGTGTATATCTGAGACATAAGCTGTTTTAAAGTCGATTTTTAAATAAAATAGTACATTATTTAACGAGCGTATAATATAGCCATTATACGCGAGTCAAATACTATACTTTATCTACGACTATTCAGTATTCAAGAAGTTAGAAAATGGATTCAGAGCAACACATTTTATTACAATAGGATTATTATTAATGGTATTTCTTAACTAAAAAATACAATTCAACGATGTTAACCATAATTAAACAAAATACAATTGCAGCCCGAATTTCTGGAGGGGTACTTTGGATTTCGTTTGCGTCATCCGAAATCATGATATTTTACTTTGAAATCAACAACAAAATGTCACAGCGAAAATGACTGAGGAAAAAAATGATTCGTTTACTTGTCAATCGGTTGCTATGGTATTAATACCATTCACGCCTGCTTAAACTAGATCTGGTGCGTTTTTATCGTAATTCAGGTAACTTTGTTTTGTTGGGACCGTGGAATATGAAATCTCATATTCCACGGCTGTAGAATATGAGTAACTATGGTAATATGAACCACATTATATATGTACTAACAAACACATTATGCTTCTATTATTAAATAGTCGTAGATAAAAGTATTTTTTAACATGCAGCGGTTTGGGACAATTGACGAAAAGGAAATAAATAACGAAATAGAAAATTCCATTCCTATTCGTGGAATTGCCTTACTAAATACCATTCGATCTCAGATTATGAGCCTGATATTTTTTATGCTTGCTATCTCATACTTACTTTCAGAAAATTTAACTCGATCTGTCCGACAAAATCACTCGAGCTACGCTCTCGTTAAATTTTCGGGTGTAATACCACGAGTGCTTGAAAATTACCGATAATTTTTTACGAATGCGAATTGGCGAAATTAAAGAAAACACGTATAAGTGAAAAATTATCTGGTTAGTTTTCAAGCACGCATGGTATTTAAAGGAATATTTCACGAATCCAAAAACATTCATTTTGTCAACTTTGAAATAATAAATAGAAATTTGTCAACAAAGTGACACTGACAAGTGGTATTTTCGTTTTGGTGTTTTCGATTTTGTATATCCGTTGTAAGTTTTCGAAAATGCCACTGTCCTTATGGGATTTTTTATACGTGAGTGGAATATTCTGAAAGTAAGTGTTCGATACCAAGCATAAAAAATATCCGGCTAAATCTGAGCTCTTATGGTATACAAATTTCACTCGTCCTTCTGACTCGTGAAATTAAAGAAAACACGCATTCTTAAAAAATTATTGGTAATTTTAAAGCACTCGTGGTATTACACCCGAATATCTTGAAGCAACAACAGAGATAGAAGATGCAGGGCCATTTCGACTTGTGCGCATGCGCCGTAAGGGTATTACCAAATGTACTTTTATTTCTTTAGAACAGGGCAGAAGAGTGAGCCCTAGACAATTGGAGCAATGATAAAATTAGCAAAAATCTTGCTAGAAAATTACAAAATAATCATTTGTCCGTACTTATAAGTGTTTTCAATTTATTTGTTTCCATTTGTAAACTAAAACGCGTCAAATATAAATTTCATATAACTGGAGGCTGACAAGGTGACAACGTCTCATATTTCAACATAACCTCGAAATCTCTAGCTGTTTGACAGTTCGTTTTGTCGACTCTTTGTGAACTGTTTATCTTTACTTTTCTGCAAATTTTGATTGTTTAATGTGTGTGAAGTGCGATTATTTTGTGCAGATGCCGAGACAATATAGAATATTTTGCATTATTTGCAACAGGCGTAAAAACCTGAGCAAAAATTTATCGTTTCATACGTATGTACTCAGACGGGATATTTCTTTCTTTCCTTCGTTTAACTTAATTGCGTTAATTTTATAAGGAAACAATAATTGGGTAGTCCATCTCCTAAAAATTATAATTATTTCCCTTTGCTGCTGTTGATATAAGTATAGGTAATATTTTTGCCGAAAATTGCATGTAATCCACCAACAACAACAACCTATATTTTACCTGTTGAACTCTATAAATAATTGTTAAATATCTAATAAAATATTAATTAATATATTTACTTACCTGCGTTCTTTTTCTTTTTTTAATCGAAATATACAAAATCTTAAACGAACCAAAAACTTGAACGTTTATTTACAATTCCTTTCATTTCGTTCTTGGTAAACGTCAAATGTGATGGAAAAAGCAGCATAACCTCATTTTATTTCTGTAAGAACAAACGTCGATTTACTTTTTCTCGCGCATGCGCACTGCGCGAAATGACCCTGACTAAACAAGGAACCTCGGCTTCGCTACGTTTACATTGGTTAAATGGACAAGGCGCCATATAGTACTAAATACAATACATATATGCCTCTCCTAAAGCCTGGAATTTTAAAGTTTTTTATAATGGCAAGGTCGGCTTGCCGGACTCAGTTTTAGTTTCAAAGGCGACTTAAGGAGTAAAACAATGAATTTGATGGCGATTTAAAAAAAAAGGAACGGTTATTCGCTGGCAGATTGAGGGCCATTAAAAATGCAAATTGATGTAGTATTATGTTAATAGTAAACCCTCTGTTTGCGACCGCCTCTATAAAGTGACCACCTGCTTTAAACGACCGCCCAGATAACATATTTAGCTGGAAAACTGCACAAGAACCGCCTGCTTTTAGCACTTGCATGCACGAAATGCGCTTGTAGAAAACATTTCTAAACCGTACCGGCGTCCCCCCGGCCGTTGTATTTACAGCGCGCAGCGGTAGCTTAGAGACGGATGAACAACCGGGGACAGAACGGTTTAAAATTGCACATATAGTGCATTAGGCCGCGTTTCCACATGCGAGAAAACTTCTGCAAATTATGTTCGACACACTGTCCGACATACACTAGCCCGTGTAAACTGTGCTGCAAGTGCGAGAGCGACAGTTTTCGCACACTTGCTGCAAACTTTCGCGACAGCGATAAATTGCAAGTGTAAACGTGTTCGCGTCGATTTCGGACAAAACTCGCAAGGAATAGGATTTGTTTCATATATCTTGCGGCTTGCAGCGACAGTTTAGTTTCTATATATGCAATAATGAGTCAACGGGTGACACGTGAATGGTCCCGCGATGATGTTATTAAATTAATAGATCGTTACGAATGCAACCCTTGCTTATGGGATTGCCGACATGTTGATTATAAAGACCGAGTAAAGAAAAATACTTTATACAATACAATTGCCAGCGAATTTTCGACATCTGTGGAAGAAGTCACTAGAAAATTACACAATTTAAGAAGCCAATGGCAAAACGAGGCTAAAAAAATTAAGAAGTGGCAGTGGGGTAGATGATATTTACAAATCTAACTGGTGGTGTTTTGAGGCCCTGAAATTTCTGGACCTGGACAGCGCTTCTACTACTGGTACATTGTTGTAAGTAAATATTAATATTTTTAATAGTAAAAGATATATATTTAGGTAGGTATACTCAAATATTATCTAATTATTTTCTACACTAAAATAATTGAAAATGAAAGATCGGTTAAGAGTAAATTCTGGCCCGCTTAGGTACTAAATATGCTGGTATTGCCATTCGATTTCACCTAGAGGAGAAACGAAATAATCTTTAAATTCTTCACGAATTTGCATTGCTTCTACTCCGGGGCGGTTATTTTGACCTCTTTGTAGCTCTAGCAGATTGTGTGCGGGCATATCTTCAACTTCACCTGGACCCTCTTCTTTTTAACCTATATGTGAATGACATTGCATCTTGTTTTGCCTCTGCGTTCTTCCTAATGTTTGCTGATGACTTAAAATTATATATGAGAATCAACAATAGTACGGACAGCATAGGACTGCAGTCCGATCTGGACCGCCTGAGCTACTGGTGTGAAATCAATTGAATGGATCTAAATGTTAAAAAATGTCATCTAATGGTATTTACTCGCGGCAGAAATCCCATAAATCACATATATAGTATAAATGGTTGCCCATTGGAAACGGTGTCCCTGATTAAAGATCTAGTTGTTATCCTCGATCCCACCTTATCATACAGACCTCACATATCGATGGTGGTCTCGAAATCGCTGCAATTACTGGGCTTTGTGAAGCGATGCTCCGAGGATTTTCTCATTATGGCTTCCATTAAAATATTGTTCTGTTCACTTGTGAGGCCCTATTTGGAATATTGTTCATGTGTCTGGTCACCACACTACAATGTACATATCCAGGCTATTGAGAGAGTTCAGCACAAGTTCTTAAGATTTATTGCATTTAAGGAACATATTGGAGTTGAAAACATCGTTTACTCTAATGTCGAGAATTCCCTAAATATAACCACTCTTCAGATCAGACGCATGCATAGGGACCTTACCCTTTTCTATAATATACTGCACTCATGTAGCTTTGGTCCTGAGCTGTTGAGGAAAATAGATATTCATGTCCCTTCGAGGCAAACAAGGCTCAATCAACCCTTCCATATTGGCCATCATCGTACTAACTATGGTTATAATTCTTTCCTATCAAGGTCTATTAGACTTGCTAACCAGTATTCGGACCAGTTGGATTGTTTCAATAATCAAGGAGTCTTTAGGTCCCAGCTTAAATCGTGTAAGTGATGTTTTGATGTCCTTTGAAGGTTGCCTTACCTTATCTGTGTTATCTGCAGTATTATTATATACTATATTGCTTTGTTATGTGCTATTTTATTGTTTATTGTTCTCTAAAATTGTTTATATTTATTTTTGTTTTGTATATTATCCAGATTAGGTTAGTATTGATTTCTTTTTTACTTCTACTCTGTATTTTAATTGGGCTATTGCTCGTTGATAAATAAATAAATAAACTTCATTTGTCAAATTTTCGGCGGGAAACCCTTGAATGTAACGCGTTTGAGTAGGCTCATTTTGAGATAAAATGAAATTATGCAATGTATATGCAGCCATATATAGTGATCAATCTAGTTTTCTCCGGACATGGTTCTATCGGCATTCTAAATATACGAAACCTGCTAGCGAGTATTCCAAAAACACTTTCCACCATTCTTCTTGCTCTTGACAACCGATAGTTATAAACTCTGTTGGGTGCAGGTTGGTTTCTAAACGGGAATGGTTTCATTAAGTAAGGCTTCATCGCAAAAGCATCATCACCTACCACAACACAGGGAACTTTTATAGACCTGCCAGGCAAAGAAGAAGCTGAAGGAAGGTTTAATGTATTGTTTTCCAAAGCGGGAATAATGATGTCTGTAAAAAACGCCTACATCAGAAACCCTACCTTGGCATCCCACATTCATGTATATAATTTTGTAACAAGGGTCTGCTGTAATCATTAAACGATACTATGAGAGCCCTTGTAGTTAAAGAAAGAACTTTCACTATGAGCTGGTGCTTTACAAACGACGTGTTTTCCGTCTAATGACCCAACGCAATGAGGAAAGTTCCATCTTTCTTCATAAAGTTGAGCTATCTGCATCCATTCTGCTTCAGTAGATGGAGTCTAAAAAAAAACTAATATATACCTTTTGTTACAGGACAATGCAGCGGCGATTGTCACAGACATACCAACTGCGGAGGAGAGTAGAGGGAAACGGACAGAGCTGGGCCAGGTGGTGCTGGTGGTGCTGGTGGTGCAACTAACCCGGGTGGTTCGGTGGTGCGTTTTATGATCTAACCCGGGTGGTTCGGTGGTGCGTTTTATGATCTAACCCGGGTGGTTCGGTGGTGCGTTTTATGACCTAACCCGGGTGGTTCGGTGGTGCTGTTTACAAAATAACCCGAAATTAAACCCGACTTTTTACGACCTAACCCGGATGCTTTCATGAGGCGGCTTCTCATCTAACCCTAACTTGATCCTTAATATTTATGAACTGACCCGAGATAAAACCCGACTTTTTACGACCTAACCCGGATGCTTTCGTGAGGCGGCTTCTCATCTAACCCTAATTTGAACCTGAATATTTATGATCTGACCTGAGATAAAACCCGACTTTTTACGACCTAACCCGGATGCTTTCATGAGGCGGCTTCTCATCTAACCCTAACTTGAACCTGAATATTTATGAACTGACCCGAGATAAAACCCGACCTTTTATGATTTAACCTTAGTGCAAACGCCGCTGTTAAAGCGATATAGTAAAAAAAACTCGATTAAAATTTTATCTTGTTCGCTAGACCAATTAATTTCCAAATATTATAATTAAAACATACAATCACTACACTGGCGCACCGTCAAAAATCGTGCTTGCACTATCCCAACGTACAGAGCGTCCGCTTCAGAAAATACGGTGCCGTATTTTTTGCGCCGAACGCTCTGGAGGAACACACTCCGATTTGCAAGTACATACACGCTTTGTCGCGGCAAAGCTCGCCGTCAAATTACGGCCACTCTTTTGCGGTACCGCTTTGTAGGAAACCAAAGCTTTAGTGAAACGCCGCTGCCCCAGAACTCTGTCCATATTCCTCTACTGTGTTAATTTATGCGGGTAATAAAACCGACAAGGGTCGGATCAGCCTGCATACTTATAGAGGTAAAAAACCGCTTTAGAATGTTTTTGGTATATCTTTTTTAGATAATTTTGGGGGAAATAATTTGCCTGAGATGCCAATTAAAAAAGCCTACATTTAATTGTATTTTAGATTCTTGAATTTTGTACATGGATTAAAAATCTACTATTTCTTGAAATTGTATACATTATGTTAGATAATTATTAATATAATGTTATTAAGACTTTGTAAATATCTGTAAAAACTGTTCTAAATCGTGTCATTTCTGAAAATTGTATACTGAGTGATTAGAATTTAGTAAAAAATTAAAAAAATGTTTTAATGTTATTAAGACCTGTGAAAATTTGTAAAACTGTACAGAATTGTATTATTTTCTGAAAATGATATACTGAGTGTTTAGAATTTAGTAAAAATTAAAAAAATGTTTTAAATTTGTTAAATCATGTGAAATCTTGTATAAAATGACTAGAACCGTTCTTAATCATGTCATTTCTGAAAATTGTATACTGAGTGTTTAGAATTTAGTAAAAAATTAAAAAAAATGTTTTAACGTTATTAAGCCCTGTGAAACTTTGTAAAAAATGACTAAAACAGTCGCAAATCGTCCTATTTTCTTAAAAGTGTATACTGAGTGTTTAGAATTTAGTAAAAATTAAAAAAAATGTTTTAAATTTGTTAAATCATGCGAAATCTTGTATAAAATGACTAGAACCGTTCTTAATCATGGCATTTCTGAAAATTGTATACTGAGTGTTTAGAATTTAGTAAAAAATTAAAAAAATGTTTTAACGTTATTAAGCCCTGTGAAACTTTGTAAAAAATGACTAAAACAGTCGCAAATCGTCCTATTTTCTTAAAAGTGTATACTGAGTGTTTAGAATTTAGTAAAAATTAAAAAAAATGTTTTAAATTTGTTAAATCATGTGAAATCTTGTATAAAATGACTAGAACCGTTCTTAATCATGACATTTCTGAAAATTGTATACTGAGTGTTAAGTATTTAGTAAAATGGTGGCTACTTAGTTAATTCGTGACTTGTTTTGTACAGATTCTTTAGCATTTCTTAAGAACCGAAAAAGAAAACAGAAAAGAAAAAAATAAAAGAAAAAACAACTCTATTTGTTAAAGTTGTATGAAACCTTGTAATTAAATATGCATAAATTACAAAAAAAAAAAAAAAGACTATCATGTGGGTCGTTCAAATTTGAAACGATTATGGATTACTATAAGAATAACAGAAAAATAGCTGAAAAGAACCAATTCCCTTAGTGTTTTTTTGTGGCTTCGGAGAACTTTTCTTTAAGTTTAAGTGTAGTACTTAAATGACTGGATAATATTTTCAAACTATTTAAATTATAAGTGTCTTTGTAAAAATAAAAACATATTTTTTTAATATGTACATAATTACTTATTTAAATACTTTTGAAAACTCTTACTGTTAAAGAAAAAAATAAAACCAAAATGGATATTTTAAATTGTTTATTACTTAATTTACATTTTTAAACTCCATAGCGGTTCTAGATATACAATATTTATAATATATTTTATATACAATACATACAAAATATACAATATATTTGATTTTCAATGGGTTTTTCTTTTTCTATATCCATATGGTTCGGAGCTTCCATCCGATAGAAATTTTCTCTTTGTTGAAATAGGTCTATAGATCCTTCCACGTTTGTCGGAAGAAATACTTTTCTTTATACTAGTATTTTAGTTGAAAATAAGATTGTAAATCGTGTACAAAACAACCGTCCCTTATGGATTTGAACGAAAATTGTAGATTTGACTATTTTCATGAAAAATAAATCTAAGTACGGAATAATGCAGGAGAGAGACCTATTTCTCTTGCATATTTAATTTCTTTGATAGTAAGAACTAATCTCTTTATTTTACAAAGTAAAAAAAAAGCTAAAGATCGGCGTTGTCAGTCAGGTATAAGAACTGATTTAACACGATGGTTTTTGTACAAACGTTCAAATACAATTGTATGCTTTTTAACCGATTATGCCGGAAAAATGACGTTTTATAGATTAGATATTTAGACGAAGAGGTAGCCTTCTCAATAAAGTATTGATTATTGTCCTGATAGCTAGACAACACTTTTTATGTTAGTCAAAAAAAAAATAATTTTTTTCGAACGCTAGTACAGGTTTTATCGTTAACTAACAAACATTAAGAGCGAAAAATGTATAGATTCACTTCATTTTTACATTATTTTACATTCGACAAAGAATAAACATCAATTTATTGTTTATTTTTTGAGGGAGTACTGGATGATACAACTCTTCTGGTGGGAGAATTGTGCATTTAATTAAACCATCTATATTATTTAGGTTTAATTTGTTACACGCATCTCCTACATACACTTCTGGATGTGATAGTGGAAATTTAGAACTTTTACAGATGTACGGATAGAGGGAACAAACATCGGCGTATTTAATTTTTTCCGTATCTTTTATTTCATAGTATTCGCATGTATTTCCTGTTCGTCCTCCATAAAAAGCATCTCTTGGATTTAGTTTTGTCAAAATTTTATTGTAATGGGTATTAGTATAGGATTTTATCTCTGGATTATTTTTTAATAAATTTCTAAAATCACACTCCCACATTTCATTAACTAAAAAACCGAAATCTTTTAGTCTCATAATTTTTGCCTTTGTGGTTTCATATCTTAAATTTAGCGTTTCTGAGGGGTCCTCGGAAAGAGGATCGTTCCTGCCGAACTTGTAGCATACAGTACATCCATGGAAATAACATCCTTGAAATTCAAATACCTCTTTTGTTTCGGAGCAGTAACCATCAACTTTTACACCATTTAAAACAGCTTCTTTACCATTAGCAGCATGTAAGATGTTGATTTTTCTGTGATTCTCGGTCCAAAGTAACCAATCTATGGCAATTTTGCTCTGCCTGTTTCTCCATCGGTATCCATTTTTTGGTATGATTCCTATAGTATTAGGCTTCAAAAAATTTCTTCTAAAAATTTTATTGCATGCTGAAGCAATAGTTGTAGCTTCAGTAAATGGACATACATTGGTAGTTTGTATAAGTTGTTCTCTAAACTTTAAACATGATTGCGCAAGGATTTCGACATCCGATACGCAGTAGTCTACCAGATCTCTTTGCATATCGAAACCATCATTTTCATGCTCTACAAACCATTTAAGAAATTTGGCTCTGTCTTCTTCTTTCATACTATCTGGGGAGTAATATTCAATTGATGGTAGAGGTCCTATATAGTTTTCATTTGCCTTTGTATTAAATAGATGCGGGAAGTAGCCTTTTTTTAAAATATCCTCAAGTCCAAATGCCTTTGGTAGTGTGGCTTAAGGCATAGGGAAATAGTTAAGTGAGTCGATAAATTTTACATTTTCAAGTTGCATCGTAATTATTTTGGTACCTCTCATGATTAACTCAGGTGTAAAATCTGTCTTTGTCATAATGTAGTTTAATATAAACTGGTGATCAAAAGCCTGACCATTATGCGCTATTACAATAATTTCTTTAAAGTTTTTCCTCATTTATAAAAAATGGTTAGTAAATGTTCCCGCTGGGTCTATACCTCTGACTTTTTGTAACTTTAGACCGCATTTTTTACAAGTATCTGCTTCAGAATCCATGCACTCATCGCAGTATTGTTTGAAAACACAGAGATTGACTTGATGTAAAAACGTTAAATTTTCCAATAGTTTGTCTTGGCTCGTCTCTAAATCGTAGAATACAAAAAAGATCATCTTTAATCTTAGGTTTTCTCTTATCAGGCCGAATATAACATAGATGATCCTCGGGTGCATGTTTATTACAAATTTTACAATAAATTTCACCACATGCATGTACTCTTTTGGCTTTAATGGTTTTTAAACAAATAGAACATAGTTTAATTTGTTCGCATACTGTAAATTTGCCTGACGAATAATCCTTTTTATGATTTTCGTAACAGTTTTGACTTCTAAAAAATTATAGACAGTCCTGGCATTTAATTTTTATTGCTATTTCACAAGCAGAGGCTTGCTGACATGCCTGACAGGTTCCACCACATCGGTGCTCATTTTTGTGATCATATGGGACGTAACACTTTTCACAAAAATAGTTAGAACAAAAAGCTGCTGTCAGCGATGTAATTACATTAAAATGGCTTTTGTAATGTAATAAGTTCAGCCGTTTATTGCTTTCAGTTGAACCTTCAAATATAATATTTCGTCCTTTTGATCCATAGCTATAAACAACTAATTTATATTCTTTTAGATGATTTTGAAATTGTATTAACTCGGGAATTCCACCTCCTGCCTCAGGAATGCTAATTTTAGCTCTCTCCAACAATGATCTTGTTCTTTCGGTTTGAATTTTACTAATATCTCTTCTAACCTTACTGAATTCGGGATCTCTTTTTTTATGGGCAATGGCGACTACCAAAGCACGTGGTAAACACAGGTTATCGGTATTTTTAATACTTATAATACCTCGTCGCTTGTCGCATTCCTCGTGAAAGCTGTTATAATTTTTTCCTCTTCCCCCACCAACAGGTAATCTAACAGTTGTCACACTAAGACAAAATGATTCTGTATTAAGACCTGCTGAGTTTGACTGATAAATGCCACTTATAACACTCCAAACATCTTAAAAGGTTATGTCTTTAGCTGCTTTGAAGCGAATCCAACCTTCTCCTCGGTTGAAGTCTTTAGAGCAAAAACTAAAAGCCACACGATCTAAGGGTTGTAGGCCTTCTGTAGCGTTTTGAATAATTTGATTAATTCCTTTTTCCATCCAACCAACTGGTTCAACTCCCTGTGGAACAGGTTTTAACTTAAACTCTAGAGTGCGTCCTGTAAGGTTAAATTCTCGTAACTTTTTAACAACGTCTTTAACAATAATAAACTTCTCCATCTTTCTTTTTTTTTTGTTGTTTTATAGTCTACTATCTACCTACATAAAAAAAAAAAAAAAAAAAAAACAAGTATATTTTCATATTTTTATCGGTCTTAAGTTCGATTTCAAAAGCACACTCCCACTTTTTGATAATTTCACAGTCTAAGCACATAGATCTTATATTTTTATTTACGATCAATTCATCTTTATTCGCCAATCGTCTCAAACGAGTCTGCTTTTGAAAGTAATATAGCCTTAGTATTCAGAAAATATTAATGATATCGGAGCCTAAAACATCCTTAACACTAAAAAATCATTGTGTTTCCTAACAAAACCCATCATCTTGTCTATTTAGCTTGCTTTCCTATTGTTTAGCAGGTTAAATAAAATTATTATTTCGCTCTTTTTGTCTGTACTGAATCGTTAGGGGAATACGATTCTAGTCCTATAAGAGAGACAGTTAAAATTTATGTAAGCAATCAGAAATCCTACACTATGAGCTACTTAGTTAAAATTTCATATTTCCTTCATGGATCAGGTAAAATTTGTGTTGTGTCGGTCAAAATTTATAAAATACGAAAAAAATGCTAGATGCATTTTTATCATGACTTTCTATCTAATACCATCTTATTTCAAGGTATAATTCGGTTGTCAAAATGAGAATCTAAAAAATCCTCGTGTTTCCTCACAAAACCCATCATCTTGCCTATTTAGCTTGCTTTTCTATTGTTTAGCAGGTTAAATAAAATTATTATTTCGCTCTTTTTGTCTGTACTGAATCGTTAGGGGGATACGTTTCTAGTCCTATAAGAGAGACAGTTAAAATTTATGTAAGCAATCAGAAATCCTACACCATGAGCTACTTAGTTAAAATTTCATATTTCCTTCATGGATCAGGTAAAATTTGTGTTGTGTCGGTCAAAATTTATAAAATACGAAAAAAATGCTAGATGCATTTTTATCATGACTTTCTATCTAATACCATCTTATTTCAAGGTATAATTCGGTTGTCAAAATGAGAATCTAAAAAATCCTCGTGTTTCCTCACAAAACCCATCATCTTGCCTATTTAGCTTGCTTTTCTATTGTTTAGCAGGTTAAATAAAATTATTATTTCGCTCTTTTTGTCTGTACTGAATCGTTAGGGGGATACGTTTCTAGTTCTATAAGAGAGACAGTTAAAATGTATGTAAGCAATCAGAAATCCTACACTATGAGCTACTTAGTTAAAATTTCATATTTCCTTCCTGGGTCAGGCAAAATTTGTGATGTGTCGGTCAAAATTTATAAAAATACGAAAAAAATGCTGGATGCATTTTTAGCGTGACTTTCTATTTAATACCATCTTATTTCAAGGTATAATTCGGTTGCCAAAATGAGAATAAAATAATTTTCCCATGGTTTATGTCATCTTAAAAAAGTCAAAAGGTTATATTCTGTAGAGGGTCAGATACATTCAAATTTAAAAATTTTCTCCAAGAAGAATTTTAAGATAGTATTATAGTAAATAAAAATTCTATACCTCCAATATTTCTTGGAAACATTTCGTGTTCTAGCGACATAACCCAAAAGTACCTCTATTCAGAAACGCATCGTACTTTTCTTGTCAAACTTGACTTTGTTGTAATGTTGTATGCAGAACACTTTGAAAACAAAAATTAGATTAGAAACCGCCGCCTCTTAAGGTATACTTTTTTAGGTCTTACATAGGGTACACTGGTATACAGAACAAATGTCATCTTTAATTGTCTCATTGTCCCATCCATTACATTATTATAATCTTAAAGCACCTGTTACCAGCATTATCTGTTTTTATGGTTTTCATAAAACATAGCGATTACCGATGAAAATTAAACGAAAACTTAATAAATAACTTTTTTTTCAACTGAAATAGACTGATTTTCGATGGAAAAATGTTACTTATAACTAAAAATGAATATAAGACATATACGCAATGATATTTAGAATAAATCAATCTTTTCTAAAATTACTATGAAATATTCACAAAATCGTTTCGTTATAACCAAAGTAGCAAGGCTTGCAGATTTCGTATAGAGTTCAAACGCGATACTGAGATGATCTTTTTTTTTTATATTTTTGTAGGATAATGCACCACTACGTTGTAAGTACTTGAGAGAGGACTTTCTTGAAAAATCCTCAAATTTCTCTGCAATTTTGTTCCTTCTAGAGTTAAATTCACACAGAAAACCCCGTATTCTTATCTTTCAGGTTGGTATATTAAAAAGGGCTTATTAGTATGGTTTAGAAAACAAGCAATATTAATTAACGGATGTTTTTTCGTCGTATGAAGAGTTGAAAAATTTTTTTTTCCACTCCAATGGTTACGATGCAGAGAGTCGGGTTTCATCATAATCTTTCAGGGTAGCTCAGGTTTTGATTGCATATAGAGAGTTGGGTTTCATCATAATCTTTCAGGGTAGCTCAGGTTTGATTACATGTACTAAGGTTAGTGCTCCTTGCAATCGGTTTCAGGTTTGACGCGCCCCCCTCAGGTTTGTTCAGGTTTCTCAAACGTTTGAGAAACCTGAACAAACCTGAGGGGGGCGCGTCAAACCTGAAACCGATTGCAAGGAGCACTAACCTTAGTACATGTAATCAAACCTGAGCTACCCTGAAAGATTATGATGAAACCCAACTCTCTATATGCAATCAAAACCTGAGCTACCCTGAAAGATTATGATGAAACCCGACTCTCTGCATCGTAACCATTGGAGTGGAAAAAAAAATTTTTCAACTCTTCATACGACGAAAAAACATCCGTTAATTAATATTGCTTGTTTTCTAAACCATACTAATAAGCCCTTTTTAATATACCAACCTGAAAGATAAGAATACGGGGTTTTCTGTGTGAATTTAACTCTAGAAGGAACAAAATTGCAGAGAAATTTGAGGATTTTTCAAGAAAGTCCTCTCTCAAGTACTTACAACGTAGTGGTGCATTATCCTACAAAAATATAAAAAAAAAAGATCATCTCAGTATCGCGTTTGAACTCTATACGAAATCTGCAAGCCTTGCTACTTTGGTTATAACGAAACGATTTTGTGAATATTTCATAGTAATTTTAGAAAAGATTGATTTATTCTAAATATCATTGCGTATATGTCTTATATTCATTTTTAGTTATAAATAACATTTTTCCATCGAAAATCAGTCTATTTCAGTTGAAAAAAAAGTTATTTATTAAGTTTTCGTTTAATTTTCATCGGTAATCGCTATGTTTTATGAAAACCATAAAAACAGATAATGCTGGTAACAGGTGCTTTAAGATTATAATAATGTAATGGATGGGACAATGAGACAATTAAAGATGACATTTGTTCTGTATACCAGTGTACCCTATGTAAGACCTAAAAAAGTATACCTTAAGAGGCGGCGGTTTCTAATCTAATTTTTGTTTTCAAAGTGTTCTGCATACAACATTACAACAAAGTCAAGTTTGACAAGAAAAGTACGATGCGTTTCTGAATAGAGGTACTTTTGGGTTATGTCGCTAGAACACGAAATGTTTCCAAGAAATATTGGAGGTATAGAATTTTTATTTACTATAATACTATCTTAAAATTCTTCTTGGAGAAAATTTTTAAATTTGAATGTATCTGACCCTCTACAGAATATAACCTTTTGACTTTTTTAAGATGTCATAAACCATGGGAAAATTATTTTATTCTCATTTTGGCAACCGAATTATACCTTGAAATAAGATGGTATTAAATAGAAAGTCACGCTAAAAATGCATCCAGCATTTTTTTCGTATTTTTATAAATTTTGACCGACACATCACAAATTTTGCCTGACCCAGGAAGGAAATATGAAATTTTAACTAAGTAGCTCATAGTGTAGGATTTCTGATTGCTTACATACATTTTAACTGTCTCTCTTATAGAACTAGAAACGTATCCCCCTAACGATTCAGTACAGACAAAAAGAGCGAAATAATAATTTTATTTAACCTGCTAAACAATAGAAAAGCAAGCTAAATAGGCAAGATGATGGGTTTTGTGAGGAAACACGAGGATTTTTTAGATTCTCATTTTGACAACCGAATTATACCTTGAAATAAGATGGTATTAGATAGAAAGTCATGATAAAAATGCATCTAGCATTTTTTTCGTATTTTATAAATTTTGACCGACACAACACAAATTTTACCTGATCCATGAAGGAAATATGAAATTTTAACTAAGTAGCTCATGGTGTAGGATTTCTGATTGCTTACATAAATTTTAACTGTCTCTCTTATAGGACTAGAAACGTATCCCCCTAACGATTCAGTACAGACAAAAAGAGCGAAATAATAATTTTATTTAACCTGCTAAACAATAGAAAAGCAAGCTAAATAGGCAAGATGATGGGTTTTGTGAGGAAACACGAGGATTTTTTAGATTCTCATTTTGACAACCGAATTATACCTTGAAATAAGATGGTATTAGATAGAAAGTCATGATAAAAATGCATCTAGCATTTTTTTCGTATTTTATAAATTTTGACCGACACAACACAAATTTTACCTGATCCATGAAGGAAATATGAAATTTTAACTAAGTAGCTCATAGTGTAGGATTTCTGATTGCTTACATAAATTTTAACTGTCTCTCTTATAGGACTAGAATCGTATTCCCCTAACGATTCAGTACAGACAAAAAGAGCGAAATAATAATTTTATTTAACCTGCTAAACAATAGGAAAGCAAGCTAAATAGACAAGATGATGGGTTTTGTTAGGAAACACAATGATTTTTTAGTGTTAAGGATGTTTTAGGCTCCGATATCATTAATATTTTCTGAATACTAAGGCTATATTACTTTCAAAAGCAGACTCGTTTGAGACGATTGGCGAATAAAGATGAATTGATCGTAAATAAAAATATAAGATCTATGTGCTTAGACTGTGAAATTATCAAAAAGTGGGAGTGTGCTTTTGAAATCGAACTTAAGACCGATAAAAATATGAAAATATACTTGTTTTTTTTTTTTTTTTTTTTTTTATGTAGGTAGATAGTAGACTATAAAACAACAAAAAAAAAAGAAAGATGGAGAAGTTTATTATTGTTAAAGACGTTGTTAAAAAGTTACGAGAATTTAACCTTACAGGACGCACTCTAGAGTTTAAGTTAAAACCTGTTCCACAGGGAGTTGAACCAGTTGGTTGGATGGAAAAAGGAATTAATCAAATTATTCAAAACGCTACAGAAGGCCTACAACCCTTAGATCGTGTGGCTTTTAGTTTTTGCTCTAAAGACTTCAACCGAGGAGAAGGTTGGATTCGCTTCAAAGCAGCTAAAGACATAACCTTTTAAGATGTTTGGAGTGTTATAAGTGGCATTTATCAGTCAAACTCAGCAGGTCTTAATACAGAATCATTTTGTCTTAGTGTGACAACTGTTAGATTACCTGTTGGTGGGGGAAGAGGAAAAAATTATAACAGCTTTCACGAGGAATGCGACAAGCGACGAGGTATTATAAGTATTAAAAATACCGATAACCTGTGTTTACCACGTGCTTTGGTAGTCGCCATTGCCCATAAAAAAAGAGATCCCGAATTCAGTAAGGTTAGAAGAGATATTAGTAAAATTCAAACCGAAAGAACAAGATCATTGTTGGAGAGAGCTAAAATTAGCATTCCTGAGGCAGGAGGTGGAATTCCCGAGTTAATACAATTTCAAAATCATCTAAAAGAATATAAATTAGTTGTTTATAGCTATGGATCAAAAGGACGAAATATTATATTTGAAGGTTCAACTGAAAGCAATAAACGGCTGAACTTATTACATTACAAAAGCCATTTTAATGTAATTACATCGCTGACAGCAGCTTTTTGTTCTAACTATTTTTGTGAAAAGTGTTACGTCCCATATGATCACAAAAATGAGCACCGATGTGGTGGAACCTGTCAGGCATGTCAGCAAGCCTCTGCTTGTGAAATAGCAATAAAAATTAAATGCCAGGACTGTCTATAATTTTTTAGAAGTCAAAACTGTTACGAAAATCATAAAAAGGATTATTCGTCAGGCAAATTTACAGTATGCGAACAAATTAAACTATGTTCTATTTGTTTAAAAACCATTAAAGCCAAAAGAGTACATGCATGTGGTGAAATTTATTGTAAAATTTGTAATAAACATGCACCCGAGGATCATCTATGTTATATTCGGCCTGATAAGAGAAAACCTAAGATTAAAGATGATCTTTTTTGTATTCTACGATTTAGAGACGAGCCAAGACAAACTATTGGAAAATTTAACGTTTTTACATCAAGTCAATCTCTGTGTTTTCAAACAATACTGCGATGAGTGCATGGATTCTGAAGCAGATACTTGTAAAAAATGCGGTCTAAAGTTACAAAAAGTCAGAGGTATAGACCCAGCGGGAACATTTACTAACCATTTTTTATAAATGAGGAAAAACTTTAAAGAAATTATTGTAATAGCGCATAATGGTCAGGCTTTTGATCACCAGTTTATATTAAACTACATTATGACAAAGACAGATTTTACACCTGAGTTAATCATGAGAGGTACCAAAATAATTACGATGCAACTTGAAAATGTAAAATTTATCGACTCACTTAACTATTTCCCTATGCCTTAAGCCACACTACCAAAGGCATTTGGACTTGAGGATATTTTAAAAAAAGGCTACTTCCCGCATCTATTTAATACAAAGGCAAATGAAAACTATATAGGACCTCTACCATCAATTGAATATTACTCCCCAGATAGTATGAAAGAAGAAGACAGAGCCAAATTTCTTAAATGGTTTGTAGAGCATGAAAATGATGGTTTCGATATGCAAAGAGATCTGGTAGACTACTGCGTATCGGATGTCGAAATCCTTGCGCAATCATGTTTAAAGTTTAGAGAACAACTTATACAAACTACCAATGTATGTCCATTTACTGAAGCTACAACTATTGCTTCAGCATGCAATAAAATTTTTAGAAGAAATTTTTTGAAGCCTAATACTATAGGAATCATACCAAAAAATGGATACCGATGGAGAAACAGGCAGAGCAAAATTGCCATAGATTGGTTACTTTGGACCGAGAATCACAGAAAAATCAACATCTTACATGCTGCTAATGGTAAAGAAGCTGTTTTAAATGGTGTAAAAGTTGATGGTTACTGCTCCGAAACAAAAGAGGTATTTGAATTTCAAGGATGTTATTTCCATGGATGTACTGTATGCTACAAGTTCGGCAGGAACGATCCTCTTTCCGAGGACCCCTCAGAAACGCTAAATTTAAGATATGAAACCACAAAGGCAAAAATTATGAGACTAAAAGATTTCGGTTTTTTAGTTAATGAAATGTGGGAGTGTGATTTTAGAAATTTATTAAAAAATAATCCAGAGATAAAATCCTATACTAATACCCATTACAATAAAATTTTGACAAAACTAAATCCAAGAGATGCTTTTTATGGAGGACGAACAGGAAATACATGCGAATACTATGAAATAAAAGATACGGAAAAAATTAAATACGCCGATGTTTGTTCCCTCTATCCGTACATCTGTAAAAGTTCTAAATTTCCACTATCACATCCAGAAGTGTATGTAGGAGATGCGTGTAACAAATTAAACCTAAATAATATAGATGGTTTAATTAAATGCACAATTCTCCCACCAGAAGAGTTGTATCATCCAGTACTCCCTCAAAAAATAAACAATAAATTGATGTTTATTCTTTGTCGAATGTAAAATAATGTAAAAATGAAGTGAATCTATACATTTTTCGCTCTTAATGTTTGTTAGTTAACGATAAAACCTGTACTAGCGTTCGAAAAAAATTATTTTTTTTTTGACTAACATAAAAAGTGTTGTCTAGCTATCAGGACAATAATCAATACTTTATTGAGAAGGCTACCTCTTCGTCTAAATATCTAATCTATAAAACGTCATTTTTCCGGCATAATCGGTTAAAAAGCATACAATTGTATTTGAACGTTTGTACAAAAACCATCGTGTTAAATCAGTTCTTATACCTGACTGACAACGCCGATCTTTAGCTTTTTTTTTACTTTGTAAAATAAAGAGATTAGTTCTTACTATCAAAGAAATTAAATATGCAAGAGAAATAGGTCTCTCTCCTGCATTATTCCGTACTTAGATTTATTTTTCATGAAAATAGTCAAATCTACAATTTTCGTTCAAATCCATAAGGGACGGTTGTTTTGTACACGATTTACAATCTTATTTTCAACTAAAATACTAGTATAAAGAAAAGTATTTCTTCCGACAAACGTGGAAGGATCTATAGACCTATTTCAACAAAGAGAAAATTTCTATCGGATGGAAGCTCCGAACCATATGGATATAGAAAAAGAAAAACCCATTGAAAATAAAATATATTGTATATTTTGTATGTATTGTATATAAAATATATTATAAATATTGTATATCTAGAACCGCTATGGAGTTTAAAAATGTAAATTAAGTAATAAACAATTTAAAATATCCATTTTGGTTTTATTTTTTTCTTTAACAGTAAGAGTTTTCAAAAGTATTTAAATAAGTAATTATGTACATATTAAAAAAATATGTTTTTATTTTTACAAAGACACTTATAATTTAAATAGTTTGAAAATATTATCCAGTCATTTAAGTACTACACTTAAACTTAAAGAAAAGTTCTCCGAAGCCACAAAAAAACACTAAGGGAATTGGTTCTTTTCAGCTATTTTTCTGTTATTCTTATAGTAATCCATAATCGTTTCAAATTTGAACGACCCACATGATAGTCTTTTTTTTTTTTTTTGTAATTTATGCATATTTAATTACAAGGTTTCATACAACTTTAACAAATAGAGTTGTTTTTTCTTTTATTTTTTTCTTTTCTGTTTTCTTTTTCGGTTCTTAAGAAATGCTAAAGAATCTGTACAAAACAAGTCACGAATTAACTAAGTAGCCACCATTTTACTAAATACTTAACACTCAGTATACAATTTTCAGAAATGTCATGATTAAGAACGGTTCTAGTCATTTTATACAAGATTTCACATGATTTAACAAATTTAAAACATTTTTTTTAATTTTTACTAAATTCTAAACACTCAGTATACACTTTTAAGAAAATAGGACGATTTGCGACTGTTTTAGTCATTTTTTACAAAGTTTCACAGGGCTTAATAACGTTAAAACATTTTTTTAATTTTTTACTAAATTCTAAACACTCAGTATACAATTTTCAGAAATGCCATGATTAAGAACGGTTCTAGTCATTTTATACAAGATTTCGCATGATTTAACAAATTTAAAACATTTTTTTTAATTTTTACTAAATTCTAAACACTCAGTATACACTTTTAAGAAAATAGGACGATTTGCGACTGTTTTAGTCATTTTTTACAAAGTTTCACAGGGCTTAATAACGTTAAAACATTTTTTTTAATTTTTTACTAAATTCTAAACACTCAGTATACAATTTTCAGAAATGACATGATTAAGAACGGTTCTAGTCATTTTATACAAGATTTCACATGATTTAACAAATTTAAAACATTTTTTTAATTTTTACTAAATTCTAAACACTCAGTATATCATTTTCAGAAAATAATACAATTCTGTACAGTTTTACAAATTTTCACAGGTCTTAATAACATTAAAACATTTTTTTAATTTTTTACTAAATTCTAATCACTCAGTATACAATTTTCAGAAATGACACGATTTAGAACAGTTTTTACAGATATTTACAAAGTCTTAATAACATTATATTAATAATTATCTAACATAATGTATACAATTTCAAGAAATAGTAGATTTTTAATCCATGTACAAAATTCAAGAATCTAAAATACAATTAAATGTAGGCTTTTTTAATTGGCATCTCAGGCAAATTATTTCCCCCAAAATTATCTAAAAAAGATATACCAAAAACATTCTAAAGCGGTTTTTTACCTCTATAAGTATGCAGGCTGATCCGACCCTTGTCGGTTTTATTACCCGCATAAATTAACACAGTAGAGGAATATGGACAGAGTTCTGGGGCAGCGGCGTTTCACTAAAGCTTTGGTTTCCTACAAAGCGGTACCGCAAAAGAGTGGCCGTAATTTGACGGCGAGCTTTGCCGCGACAAAGCGTGTATGTACTTGCAAATCGGAGTGTGTTCCTCCAGAGCGTTCGGCGCAAAAAATACGGCACCGTATTTTCTGAAGCGGACGCTCTGTACGTTGGGATAGTGCAAGCACGATTTTTGACGGTGCGCCAGTGTAGTGATTGTATGTTTTAATTATAATATTTGGAAATTAATTGGTCTAGCGAACAAGATAAAATTTTAATCGAGTTTTTTTTACTATATCGCTTTAACAGCGGCGTTTGCACTAAGGTTAAATCATAAAAGGTCGGGTTTTATCTCGGGTCAGTTCATAAATATTCAGGTTCAAGTTAGGGTTAGATGAGAAGCCGCCTCATGAAAGCATCCGGGTTAGGTCGTAAAAAGTCGGGTTTTATCTCAGGTCAGATCATAAATATTCAGGTTCAAATTAGGGTTAGATGAGAAGCCGCCTCACGAAAGCATCCGGGTTAGGTCGTAAAAAGTCGGGTTTTATCTCGGGTCAGTTCATAAATATTAAGGATCAAGTTAGGGTTAGATGAGAAGCCGCCTCATGAAAGCATCCGGGTTAGGTCGTAAAAAGTCGGGTTTAATTTCGGGTTATTTTGTAAACAGCACCACCGAACCACCCGGGTTAGGTCATAAAACGCACCACCGAACCACCCGGGTTAGATCATAAAACGCACCACCGAACCACCCGGGTTAGATCATAAAACGCACCACCGAACCACCCGGGTTAGTTGCACCACCAGCACCACCAGCACCACCTGGCCCAGCTCTGTCCGTTTCCCTCTACTGAGGAGAGTCAAAACACTGTAATACACGAAAATACAGAGTTGCAAAAGCCATCCCGTAACACAAAAAAAAAGAAAGGGCGAGGCAATTTTGAACAAATGTGTAAAAATTTTATCCGACTATAATGATGACGATCAAATATTTGGTGACTATGTCGCTTCAGTGCTCAGGAGCTCCAATAGTGACAGTAATAGAAAACTACGCAGAGTCATACAACGAGCCATTGTCGACATACAAGACGATGAGGATTCTTTATCGACTGTAGCAACATCTTCACGACGTACATCTTCGTCTCAGTCTGTTCACCAGGACTTTTCTATTCTCTCTCCGCTTTCCACTCCCCAAGATACCGATATGGACAACATCACTGGTTTTGAAGTAAATACTACTGATACTACGTTTGGAGGAGATATTAATGAAACACTGTTTACTGATACGCATAATGTACAGTCACAGTCCCTTCGTAATTTATTTTCATCGTCGACTTTTCAACTCAGCTCATAATAATTACTAACTACAACTACATGTAGATATTTTAGTTATTATAAATTATAGCTTATGTTTAAACACATTATAATAAATACCATTTTATTTTTACCTACCTTTAAATAATCTTCGTGTAGCGTGTCGTACAGCGCTTTACATACTTCCGGAATTATTTCCCAACAAACATATTAAGTAATGTAGACCAGAACGGAAGGAAAATAATCCTAAATTGGCAAATATTTGCTTATTTTTGCCCTAAATGTTTTCTTAAGGGTCACAAAAGATTTGAACTCTAAAATCTAAGTGAAAATTTGAATATCTACAACTTAAATAATTTGTTATAGGGAAATCTACTTTTAGTTTAATTTACCTAGTTAAAAATTACAAATAAATTACCTTTTTGAGACATTAAAAATATTTAATCCTAATAAGGAATATGATTAAGTCATAATTTACCTAATTGTTACTTAATATATTATGTATTCATAATTAAGGAATTTTTTGGCTATTACGCTAGGTAAATAATATCTAATTATTTCCTAAAAAAAGTCCAAATAATTTACTGACCATGTAGTTTTGGAAACAAGTAACATTTTGGATAATTTTGCCATATAAATTGTTCCCAAAGTTATAGACCTTTTGTGGTTAAAAATTGAGCTTACTTCATAACTTTCTGATTAACCTCAAAGGCTAACATTGCTTGTACAGGTAATAATAAAGGGAAAAATAACTTTAAGGTTAAAAATATAAAAACGGCCATATTTAATAATTACTAGTTTTCCTGTTTAACGACAACGATAGAAAAACAATAATTAAAATTTTAAGAATTACATAAGGTGAGTGGAACATCCATTAGACTATGATATCTTTCGTTAACGAAAGTTTTTTTTAAACTTTAGGTACATATAATGTTTATAATGAAGACACTCTGTTTTTAGGTTAATGGTAAACACATTTAAAATTATCGTAATATTACATAAAAAACGCATATTTTAAGGGCGCGTTTTGTTTTTCGAAGTATCATCACCATAATTCACAAACACATTTCTTTCGCATCCAAATTTCGGTACAGAAAAATGATAAAACTTAATTATATCACTTTATTGTTGAAGGCATAATAAGCGGCCATTCCAAATATCTACTTAAGTCGAACTCGATTTTATAATTTATTTTGTCCTGTTGGAAGTGTTGGCATAAGTTGTTGCCTTTTCTTTCTAGCGCCAGATATAATATGTTTTCTCTGTATTTTTGTCTAGTGTCTTATTGCTCCCATTTAGGTTATATTTAGGTCAAAAGGTTGGTCTCACTTTCCACATTTAGACGTAAAATAGGTCTATACTTATTTCACTTCGTTTTAACTTATTGGACAGAAAAACCCTATCAACCTATTTTCGACGTTCAAATTACTTTAGTTTCTTTCCCCACATTGGACAATAGGAAAACAAATGTAGGTAAATTATCCCTATATATAATTATTGGTCATGCAAAATATTTGACCCGTTTAGAGGTCGAATAAAGGTAAATTTAACTTAAAATTTTTGTTGGGATTTGGATATAGAGCAGACAGGAATTCTAAATAAATACATTAATGAATGATATGAATCACCTAAAAAATAAATTGGAATGTTCAGTTTGTTCAGTTAATTTTTAACCTGTGAACCAGAAAAGTAAATAGTTACCTGATGCTAAAAATCATAGCGTTACGATGAGTCTTTTTTTGTAACAAAATTTCGAAACCTACTGCAGTCATTCGAATAAAATTAAAAAATTGTGGATCTTCTATTCGTAATTCTCTGACCAAATTGTTGAAGCAGTTTTCTTTTTATTTATCAATAAAGTTATTATTGCAGCTGCTGCACGTTCACGTCGACGAGGCATGGCTTTTAATACTGACACTGCAAGTTCTGTGTATATAGCACTGCAAGAACTTGCGATAGTATTGTCTGATAGTCTCTTGCACGACAGTGATTGCTTTCAGTTTTGCAGAAATTTCTACGATAGATACAAGAATATCGCGCAAGACTTCTTCGAGTTTCTCGCATGTGGAAACGCGGCCTTAGAAGTGTCGTAAATCTAGCATAAAAATTGCACAAATTGCATTCAGTTTAACTGTAATGGAAGCACTTATTGCGGGTGCCTTAAAAGCATTTGAAAATTGCTTTTTTATAGTTCATAATTAGATTGGGGTTTTTGGTTATAAATGTGCCACCTCTTAACTTATTTTAATAATAATAACTTTTTTTACAAAAGTTTTGCTTAAAAACCTATCAAACAAATTAAGGTGTGGCTCACTTACAATCAAAATTTCGGGCCCACATTTGGTTTACAACAACAAGTAAGAATTATTATGTATTAGTGAACAGAAAACAGAAAAACTGTTTTCTAACATTAAGGACACATTTGTGAACTGGAAACAATTTGCCTTTATTGATAACGATTTGCCAACAGAAAGTGCAGAATTGACTATCATTGAGTGTATCGAAGAGATCCAAGAAACGAATGAAACTACTCGCAACTCTGAGACAGAGGAACTGAACTTGCTTCAGTGTCGAAAATATCAAGCCTATCTGATGGCTGCGCAAGTTTAAGACACTTTTTTAAATTTTTCGTCATGCAATGAAATGGTTTCAATTTTCTTTCTCGAAAACGAGGTAAGATATGAAAAGATATCAGGAGGCAAAAAAGTTGTATTTTTAGCTGCTTAATCCGAAAACAATATAAAATATTTAAGCAAGTAAGTGGCGTACATTTTCTTGTCAATATTATTCGTGATACTGCCCCCCGGGACGTCACTGAAACTCATAATTATCATCTAGCCAGTGCTAACTTAGCGTCTTATTGAAACGAACAACACTACCAAGTTTCACCAAAGTCGACGAAAGGATCTTTGAAATATTAGTAAAAAAACGATTTTTTTCTTAAACTTTTACACCCTGTATCTTGACTTTTTAGGACACATGTTTATATGAACGTTTCTACATAAATTTCGTTCAGAAATGCTCACTTGGAATTACCGGCCTATCATTAAGTAACACTCTGTATATAGATACTTAGGTATTAATAAACAAACACTGTAAAATGCAGACCAGTTGTTTTAATTTTTCTCTATTAACCGACCAACATTTGATTCTCCGAGGGTGGTCGCTATTGAGAGATTTTACTGTAATATATATATGGGTACTGCATGTTGTCTGTTTGACGCCCCTGAAACGCCGCCATTGATTGTTCGTAAGTAATAGAAAAAAAAATTCTACAGAAAACACCTGGATTTAATCCCGTAATTCACCATTTTGTCGCCATTTTAAAACATCTAAAACTTTCCGCATATAATTAATTTAAACAAAAAAACATTAATTTAATTACATTAATTAACATTCTACAATAATATGTATTATAATACGTAATTCTCGATTTACTTTGTTAAAAAAGTTAAAATTGGCCATAAAAATATTTTATTTCATACTGTATTGTAAAACACACCTTTACATATTTGAATTTAGTCCAGAAAATAAGGTTTTACAGCAATAAGTCCGGTAAAATTTTTTTACCGGACTATAGTCCTGTAAAATTTCTTTACCGGACTGAAATTTGTAAGTTTTAGTTTAATCAATGCCGAACACACAATGTTTCCACCAGTAAATATAACCACTTTTCAAATATACGACGCAGAATAAAACTTCATTATAATTTCAAAACATAATTATAATTTTCAACAGAACAGTATGAAATAAAATATTGTACGTCATTCGTCCGGCAAATCCTTTACAGTATTCGTTTCAAAATTCCAGACTCGGCTCCTTCGTCGCCTCGTCTCGAAACATTTCACTCATACTGTAAAAGTTGATTTACCGGACTTATAACGTAAATATCTAATATTAAAATATAATTTTTCGCGTTTTAGATAGTTTGATAAGTAAATACCATTTTATTGTATCTATTTCGAGGGTAGGTAGGTAGGCAAAACAAACAAAAATAATGTTTTCGATAATAACTTTAAAAAAACGTTTACTTCTGACTGGATTTGTATGCAGCACTGCCTGGGTCTAACCTCACGAGCCGGCCACTGCTTTAAAATGATTCAGTAGGTAGGGGAGAGCGGGTCATAGTGGCCACATTTTTGGATATTATTTTTTTATTAGTAGTGATTGCTTTTAATGATACGTACGGCACAGGGTAAGAATAAATTCAGTTTTTACTACTTATAAAAAATTTATTGGCGATACAAGATGATTCAGAAACATAATATTTTTATTAAGTACTTTGGGAATATGAAAAAATTGGCACTGTACCCCACAAGCGGGTAACAGTGTCACACTGGCCTTTCGACTAAAAACAACGTTAAATAAGCGGTAATTACAGTACATTGCAGCCGCTAAGATCAATATCAAACCTGTAAGTCGTTTGCAATCTGGAGGTACCGCCAGTAGGTATTTAAAGGTGGTGGAAGAACGGTAACAATATCATCGATTATTACTGTTGCTAACATTAGGAAACACAAATTTATTTGCAACTTTTCTTAAAGTTACCTAGTTAATGCTATATTCTTTAAATGTGATACTAATATTATCAACTTGCCCAATAAAAAATGTTATGGTTTTTTTGGTTGCAAACCTAACTAAAACAAACGATTTAACACAGATATTTGA
Organism: Polydrusus tereticollis; assembly: GCA_963920685.1. Taxonomy (NCBI): domain Eukaryota; kingdom Metazoa; phylum Arthropoda; class Insecta; order Coleoptera; family Curculionidae; genus Polydrusus; species Polydrusus tereticollis. Next base: position 37,597,334 of record OY987326.1, on the reverse strand, counting down.
ACAATCTAAATTCTCTTCACAAAAACCAGAAAGGTCATCATCAGAAGCATCTGTTACGTCCGTCATCTCATTTTCACTTTCACAAGTGGATTCCATAAGTTTCATAATAGGTTTTCTCTTTTGTTTTTCATTGGTCTTTTTCATAATCTTTTTTCGCTTTAAACTTTCCTTTCTCATTTTTTCTATGTTTTCTTCTTCCAGCCTCTTAATAACTGGTGAGCTAGTCAAAACTTCTGCTCGCTTCTTCTTTCTCGCACCTCTTAGGTATAGTGATATTCTGTTCTGTACTGGTTTTCGGATATGGACGCACCACCTCCGGGGAGACAAAATTTAAGGCTGGTACAGTTTGATGTAATAACAAAGGAGGATCGTTACTAGTTGAAGGTATACCTAACTTGCATGAAAGGCGTTACTGGTTGCAGTACCTTGCTCTCCAACCTGTCTGTGACATCTGCTGCTAAATACTCATCGTCATCATACACATATTTGTTTATAGGACATTTTGTTTTATACCTGCACTTTTACAGCCAGATATGCAATTTTTTTGTGTAAAAGTAAGGGGATAAACATTGCCTAATAATTCAGCAACATGTCATTAAAATAAAATTAAGGAGGTGAAGTGATAGAGACAGATTATGGATTATTTTGGTCCTTAATTTTCAGGTATTGGCCAAAGGTAAAACTAAATTACAGGTGTGATTATAGAGGTATTTACATCTAAGTAATAAAATTAAGAAAATGATATTGTGTAGATATATGATTATGGGTTTTTTCATTCGTAATTATTGAAAATATTTATCCTAAGTTACTAGACTATTAAGTATGAGATTGGCACCTGAAGGTATTTCAATTTGATTATTAACAACATTACATCGATTTTTTAAGGCTTTTTTGATTGCTACCCTTGTGTTGAGTATATATCGGTTTGGTATGGTAGTTTTCCAGTAGCTCTCGGTGCTGAACCATGGTGTAGTTTTGCACATTTAATTGGGTATTCACATAACTCCGTCTCTTCTGCATTGGTAAAAAGCTTCCAGCATTCATAATTGAGTCTCATTCTTGGAAATACTGGTTAATTCCATTAAATATTAATTTGAAGGCATTTTTTAATATATTTGCGTAATGTAATTCGTGGTATTTTGTACCTAAGTGTAGCCGATTTTGTTGATGAGCCTTCATGCAATACGGACCTTACAGCTGCCTTCATATCGTTTTCGTCGATCAACCCAAAAAATTATACCGAGCAGTGGCCACTGTATACCACCCTGACCTGTCCACTGTGTACAAATATAACCTCCTAAAATTTCCTTTGCAGTTTTTCTAATCTTAACTTGCTTCAATTGTTGGCTTAATATATTACTAATTTTTAAACAAAACATAATAGGTATCCAAAAATTATTGTAAATTATAATGGTACAAAAAACGAAACTCACTTGATTTATACACGTACCTCATAGTAAATACAAAATAACGACAAAACGAATCTAGCGCAAATTACATAGCAATTATAGCAGGTTCTTTGCATTGTTTGGCTGCTACCTGCTAGATGGCAGCGTATGTAATGAATGCGTTCGGAAATTATTTATAAGTGACCACTGTGTCCAGGTGGCCACTGTGACCCGCTCTCCCCTACTCCTATTCACCTTTCTGCACTAAAATGCGCTCTGCTCTAAATGTAAATTCGCTGGACGTGTAGGTATGCCAAGTACAAAACGAATTAATATCATTAGAACTGTTTTTTATTTGAGTTCACGCAGTTATATAAAATCCTTTTAATTAAACGAAATTAAAAACAAACACGCCGTTATCACCGCAGAAGTATCGTAAGAAAATGGTCTCCATTTAAAAACAAGCCCGCAGTATCGTAACCTTGTAGAGCAGAGCGGTGTTGTTAAATCCAAGTTCCAGTTAATTGGCCACTTGGAGAAAATAGCTTTAAGTCAATTTTGATTGGTTTCGAAAGAGCACCGCTAGGATAAAATAAGGTGGTCGTTCGGGTATGCCGAAACGGTCCCATTACTTAAATCTGCCGCCTGCACTCCGCGTAAGGCAACAAGGGCAAATTTCCATGTTAATGAGTGTTGGACGATGCTGCCCGAGTAATTACTGAATAAATATTCCCGGCCTCGATTGTATAGCTTAAATTTTAATTTTGTCGGCATCCTTTGGCGAAGGAGTTGAAATATGCTCTATCTACCCTACTAAACAGCTAGTTAGGCTGGATTATATCAAAAATTTTTAAAGTGCGGTAATTATATCACTGGCGCAGCTAAAAAATCAGCGTGAGGGGGGGGGGGGGGGTAAAGCCTCGAACAACGCAGAAAACAATTATTCATAAATATTATATTTTATATGCACAGGGCTTAGTTGAACATAGCAAATCCCATGTAAATTTTGAGGTGGCCAAATATTGGCTCCCCCGTACATTTTAGAGAAAAATTGTATTATAATTTTTTGAAGAGGCCGATACAATAAACTCATGTGCCAAGTTTGAATAAATTTTAATAAGCCAATCCTAACTTATTCAATGTGATGGCAAAATTACAAAATTTTCATAGTTTAGGTAATACTTACAGCAAACACTAGTAAATTATTTGGCATTGACCAAACGGAACGTAGCGTCAGTGACAACATTTTCATTGAAGCCGCTTCAATTATAGCTAAATATGAGCTATTCCATTGCGGAAAAAGTAACTATGATTAAGTGGTATTATACAGGAAACAGTTTAAGGGCAGTGTCTGAAATATTTTCAGTTCACTTTCCTGATAAGCCTATCCCTTCCATTTCATTAATTAAACTTATCATTAGTAAATTTAAGTTCAAAGGCACAAAATGTCAATAGAGCTGAAGAAAGGGATAATAGAGGTCTTGATATTTTAATGCACGTGAAGGAAAATAAAATGATTAGAACAGTGTTGCGCACATTAGAAAAACGTAGATATTTTCCTTGCAAGTATGAAAAACATCAAGAGCTGTGGCAAGGTGATGAAGAACGGAGAATGGTATTCTATTTTGAGCTAACGGAAAGAGCAAATAATATTAGGGATTTTTTGAGAAATATTTCTTTTACCGATGCAAAATTTCGTAATTTTGCCATTACATATAATTGAATAAGGCCTCTTCAAAAAATTATAATTCAATTTTTCTTTAAAATGTACAGGGGAGCCAATATTTAGCCGCCTTAAAATTTACGTGGGATTTCCTATATTCAACTAAAGGTGGATTTTCATGCATACGAAATACGACGGTCCGATGATCCAAAAGTGTTCCTATTGGTTGCATTATTTTCGCACCAATATTTATCCGGATAATTTCAACTTTCATCCGAGCGTCGGATAAGTTAAAATATTTTTAACTTTGTCCGGCAATCGCATATCTTTTCACCTTACTATTGGAAGTTTTTTGTACCTTTTGTTATATCAATTTTACTATTTTAACATAAAATGAATAATAACAAAATAAATCAGTGTCATTATATTTGAAAAACCAATATTATAATGTCCTATATGTTGATATTAAGAATAAAAAACAAATAATAAAGAAAAGAAAAGGATGAGGAAGAGATATTCTTGAAAATAGAAAGAATCAAGGCGCTTACTACAATCTGGTTTAAGGAATGAAATTAATAGATTCTGAAAAGCATTTTAATTGTAAGTCCAAGATTAATAAAAACATACAACGCACGTGGACCAAAATCAGAAGGTGAAAGGCTTGCAGTTACATTCAAGTCACCGAACATAACTCTTTCTTTTGTGCACTTAGGTAAAGTTATTATAGATGACATTAAGCTGAGAATGCTCGTCGTCACACATACCTATTGCTAAAAAACGTAATGAAATCAAATGGGTAATAAACGCTATAATTGAGAATAACAAAAGGACTAAAACAAAATTATAACCTACAACTGAAAAGTGAAATTTCGGAACGACAGAAACGGAGTCATGAAAAGTGGCAAGAATTTCGGACGAAATTAAATCTCATTTCGGATATCGGACCGTCGTGTTTTGTATGAATGGAAATCCACCTTAAGCCATGTATTACCCGGTATAGGGCGAATAACATAGGATGTATACTTGTTGCAAAACAATTTCCGTTGCACGTCATACCCTTTGAGTGGCGTCAGTTATCGGCAGTGTTGCCAGGTTGTAACCAAAATAACGGAGTGAGGGAATTACACTGTTTTTTTTTTCATAAAAACAGAATAAATTTACAAAAATAAACACAAATTTATTTATTTTATTTTCAAAATCTTCCAGAATGACAATGTATACCTGAATTGTATTGGAATAGTCATGTAATTTTATTGTTATTTTTTTTATATATGCTTTGGTTATTAATCTATTTTATTAGTCCGTAATTTTATAAAAGTAGGAGAGACAAAAATATACCTAAAATTACACGTATGTGGTCCTTACCTAAAGACTATAATTTTTTTAGTCTTTGGGTTTCATTATTAAGAATAATAAAAATAATAATACAAAGATGGATCATCAATCATCCTCCAAGTGACTTATTGAATCACTCCTTTCATTTACATCAGTCTATTTTCTAATAGAATTTTTCCAAACATCAGGAGTTGCAGTACACAATGATGCTTTCCACATATAGTTGATGCAAAACAAAAACCGATGCACATCATCAATCAGCTGATAATTGTAAGTCCGTATAAGAAAACACGAGGAAATTAAATTTGGGCAAAAAGTTTTAAAACTTTATGCGTGCGATATTGAATGTACTACAAACTTAAAGTATTCTTCTTTGATAGGAACTTGTAGAAATTAATATAATTTGAATTTTATTGGCCGATAGTTGGCAACACAGCTTTAAACGGTGCGGTGGCGCCAGCTCGTTCGTTGACTTGGTTTGACGTTTCATGCAAAACTAACCTTAATTGTCCTGTGGTTTCGTGTTGAACGCCTATTTGGAAACAAAAACTCCAGATCTTTTCATAAATAATAATAAAAAATTATTCTCTTAAGAGAAACAAAAGTGCACACTGCACATATATATCTCTGTCGATTACGTTGTTTACTATTTGTGAAAAATGCCGAAGCATTTAAATAGTTGGTGCAAAGAGCTACCCTAAATTTGAATATCTCCACTGTTAGCGCAATTTGAACAATAGTTATGGAAAATAAATTATTAGAATCACCTTAAAATAAACGTTCTAATTCAAAGAGAGTTGTAAATGTGTGAAGATTGGATATAAGTTCTATCCGTAACACTATTTATCGAAACAAGTAAGTTGTATTATTTAAAAATTATAATATTTTACATCGGTTATTTATAAGCTATAACTTTTTTTAGAACATCATGTAACTTTGACAATTTTAGGTAAGAAATTAAAAGAGAGACAACTGTTTGATAATCATCTTAACTCTTTAAAACGCCTTTCAAAGGAAATATGCTTCGGATGAAAAAAAGATGAACCGAGGCGAAGGCTTACGGAACTTTCCCATGTAGCCTACAAACGATTGGTATTTTTGAAAGAATACATGAAAGAAAAAGAAGCGTTCTTGTACCAATTCGTTTTCTTGGATGAAACATGGATTTCTCAGAACAGTACCATTGGTCGATCTTGGCAAGATGAAAATAAAAGAAGTGTTAGATCTCCTAAAGTTGATGGTAAAAGGTATTATGCAGTAAACAAATATATAATATATGGGAAATTTTTGTATATTTATCTTGTTTTTATGAAAAAAAAAAACTGTGCAATTCCCTCACTCGGATATTTTGGTTACAAGCTGGCAACATTGTCGATAACTAACGTCACTTGAATGGTATGACGTGCATCGGTTTTTGTTTTGCATTAAGTATACTCATATAATAATGTAGTTACTATGACGTCCTGGGTTTCAAGGGCGATTTAAAAAGTGGAACGGTTATTCGTTGGCAGTTTGCGGGTCATTAAAAATGCAAATTGATGTTGATAAATAATATATACGGCATATTGTCTGTTTGACATTGGGTCGGCAATGCCGACCCTGCCGCCCATAAAAAGCCGCCACTGATATTAATATTTTTAAAGTTATTAAATTCTTAAAAACCTAAGAATAAAAGAAAAGTCTGTAGATTTATGTAATACGTTTCAAGTAGTGCGACATCATTTTGACAAGCACAGCTACATAGGTTTAAACATAATTATTAATTATAAATTAAATAATATTCTAAATTTCGCCCTGCAATGCCAGTACAATTTCTGAATATGTCATTATATGCGATAGAAAGAGACAAAACCAGTATCAAGGCACAGGTGATGATTTTTAGCCCAGGAATCCGCGCTCTATTAGACGTGCCAAATAAACCAATATAAACAATTAATTAATATTTTCTAAATATTATCTTCACCGCTTTAACGATTATAATTTGCAATGTAAGGGGCAAAATAAACGGAATATATGTTACAGGGTGTACACACTTCACAGGGATATGCATACCTACTTCTAATTGTTTCATGTAATATATTTGAATTCAATACAAATTAGGATTTTATGGAAATTTAAACAGAGTATTATGGCAACAATGTTGTGTTTTGGACCACATTCCTTAAATTCCTTTCGTAGCTGTAGAGTCGTCGTGCGTCAGACTATACATATAAGATTTTCTTATATTTTTTCGCATAAAATTATTATTTTGCTAATAGTTAGTAGTAATAACATATCTATATTTATTTTGATAAAAGTCTGTACGAATCAAAGGTGTCAAGAGACTTTTGTTATGATATCACTGGTGATACTTTGGACCTGCCGAACTACATTTTTCAAATTTACTTTCAAGTTGGTTTGTCGGTTTTATTAACAGTAAGGATACTGTTTTAGGCTCTTTGGCGTTAAAAGAGCTTCAAGAGTTTGCCGACCAATTGGATCCAGACGAGTCGGATATAGATGATGACCCACTTAATGAAGTTGATCTAGATGGTGATCTTGTAGAGGATTTAATTCCTAAAAATGTTGAAGAAGAAAAAGGCATTTTGCCGCCTGTTGAAGATTGGGATTTCAGACGACGAACCATAGAGCCGATTGGTTCCCGCTTCTTCCAAAAAATGGATAAAAGATACGTAATGTCCAGCCGACACCTGACAGAAGATGCAGGATTGAGGGAAATACTCAGCTGGTAGAATTTATTAAATCTAAACAAAGCTCGCTGTCAAAATGCCGATTTTCTGCATGTAAAAAATTAACTTTTGCTAAGTGTAAATTCTATAACATTTTTTTATGCTGCGGTTTTAAAAGAAATGTTTAGAATTCGATCAATAACAAAACAATTATTAACCCTGAAAGTTTTGTATGTTTAAGGACCCGAATTATCAATATTTGATGCCTCAGTTTTTTTTTCAAGAAAACCCAAAAATTGACAAGGTAGGGGTATAGTATGTTCTTTTATCTGCAAATGCACACAGAATCATCTAAAGTTGATTGTGTGTGTTATACAGCGTAAAAGAAAAAATTGTATTTTGCCACAACTATCTGAACACTCTGTGGAAGTATTTAACGGTGCAATAATGTCTTTTTGCATGAGATTTTTAAGCTTCATTATTTCTAAACATTTGTTGCTTTGATTCATATCAATATCTTTATTCTAAAAGAAACGGAAAACTATGTAATTTTCAACAATGTATAAAAAAATTTAAAACATTACAGATAACTGAAACAAATTAATAAATACTAATATCACGACTAATAATAATATGGTCTTCGTGTTCTCAATAACTGCTGCTAGGCGACATGGTAAGGATTGAACACAATTGGCAATTGCCCTTTGAGGAATGTTGTCCCACTCTTCAAGAAAAGCCGAAGGACGTTTATTTTTGTTGTGTTGGTCCATTGATTGATTAAAAATAAATAAATGAAATTCAAGAAATTATCTTTTAATTTGTAAGATTAAATTTAGGGGAAACGGTAAAACTTGGTCAAAATTAGAATAAACAGTCTTTTGCATACATATTGTTCCAAAAATAATTATAAATGCTAAAATTTCTCAAGGAGCTTTCTGATTGACGAGGTTACGAAGAAAGCAGATGTTGCTGTCGTCATCTCTTACTATGCGAACCAAGTTACTTTTCAAAACACCCCCATTTAAAAAAAAAATTATATTGATTTTTATTAAAAAATTATTACAATAATTTACCTATATGGTTTGATTTTTTACGTATAAATTAAATAATGACTCACACTTATAACTAATTTTACATGCTTAGAAATATAAAGGTCTCGTTTTACGTGAAGGGAACCTTGCATGAATCTTAAAATTAACATGGATCCTGATGGATTCTATACCTTATCTGAGCAGGGACTACATTTCATTTGATATTAATCTCAATCAAATGTCTCATACTCGGATTCCTCTTTCTTTCCACACACCCATCTGATTTATACCATCGATGACCACAGTAAGCTTTTATCTTCCGCCTGAGTACGTTTTAAAATTATTGTTACGGAATGGCCCCCATTCTTGATGGTATCGTGTTATTTATTTGGTCGGCCGTTAGCGTCTATATTTATTTGCATGTCGTTCCTATCAATCTTCAGATATGACGGCAGATTACTAAAACAGACCATTCTCTTGATTGCCTTTCGTTTCGCCCGTATTAATTAAAAATAATGAGAGTGTTGTTCCTTTGTATCATTTCGGATTTGATTGTTTTCAATTATTTTGCATGGTATGTGTAAACAGTCGTATATGTAAATGATCAGCAAGAGTAAAGTGACGCCACGCACACCTTGTGTACCCACTTGTTTCAGGGAAACTTTAAATATGGGCGTGTGCTGTACAATTTTTTTTTCTTTTAGATTTATTGAACGTACCGTTTTGTAAATAGGTACTCTAGATACGGTATTCACTTACCAAACTGCTTAAAACTTCAACCTTTAGCTAAAATGTATGTAAATGTAACTATATTTTAAAATTTTAACTCAAAAAGTCTCTTCTAACAAGTAAGTCACTAATAAAAAAAAAAAGAAAAATTATATCATGACCGGAAATCCAACTGTATATTTAGAACAAATATTTATATTAAACATTCTAACGCAGCTTCCCACACAGCACAATCATGTTTCAGGAATATATCATATTAGTTTCTTCGAAAGATTTTAAATATTCCATAAATATTTCAAAACATTTATGATATATTAATGAACTTTTTTAGAAACCCAAAATTGTCCCATAAAAGTAATATTTCATTTTATCTTTATGAAACATTTCTGAAATATTCCAAATTAGAGGCAAATACTGTTCAGATATATTTGAAAAAAAAATTTTCACTTATATATCAAGAATATTTTCATTAAAAAAAAACATATGAACTATTATTAAGTAATAAATACATGTATATATATACAAAATAGGATATTTATCTCTGGAATTCTTCTTTTTAGGGGGCCCTGAAAGAAGAAATTTAAAAATTATTAATTTTAAGTATGAATCATAATATTATTGTGTGGGTATAAAGGTGCATTTATAAAACTTTTTGTTACCGCTCCCGCTCGTCGCCACCGTTCCCGTTACAACTTAACCTAAAGGGGAATAATGTATGCATTTATAAAAGCCGCCACCGCTCCCGTTCGTAGTTTCAATATGACCAATTTTTATCTTGCTGACATTGTGCTGTGCGTCGTTCGTGCTTTAGCCAATGGGAAGAAAGAAATTTGACACATTTAATAAAAAACATAACTAAAGTAACCTGCACTAATCTGAAATATTTTCCATATTCCTATGATTTCAGCATTTATAGACAATACACAGACCTTAACTTATTTCATAGTTTAATAATTTTAAATACTGGTCATATTGTGCAAAGAAAATTAATATTCTAACCTCAAAATACGTTACTGCTCTCGCGAATTTATAACCGTGCAGTTATAGTATTAGTTGGGTTAATCTTTGTTCAAAGTTCTTACCATTCATGGGACAAACGAAGTTTGCACTGCGACAGCCACAGTGCAACAATTTATTGTACCTCTAGTTCTATCCCGGAGAGAGATGATGCCTTTAAGTACTGCATCTTTTATTCATTCTTCTTCTGTCCCTTTACTGTTCAATATTCTAATTCACAACAGTAACAACTCAAATAATTAATAAATAAACTAAAGCGGGGAAAATTATAAAATGAACCTAACCTGAAATTATTAATATACCTACCTATTATTAAAATAAAGACTTACCTCAGTTTTATTATTCTTAATATAATTATTATTCGGTAGTATACCTGAATTCACGGTTCGTCTCGTCGTTCGACATTTGACAATAGACAAATGACAGTAACTAGCTGGACCAGTAACTTTGAAATATCCCCAACCCATCATAGAGCCGTAATTAGCCCAAAGCCCATTGACACTGACATCAGTGACATCGCCACGTGCTTTTTTTCTCGTTAAGTGTTTTGCTGTGTTTTTAATTGTTCTCGTGTGTTTTGTATTTAAATAAGTTTATTAAAGACTTCTATTTTGGACGTACTTACCACCTACGTGTTTTGGTGTTTATTTGTTACGGAACGGTAAGTTAAATACATTAACCGCAAACTACTTTTTTACGGTATTTATCTTTTTTAGGCGTAGAATGATAATGGATCATAATTATTGTCTTCCAAGTACCTCAATGGATAATATTCCTAAACAAAACAGGGTAACGTTTATGCCCTGCAACTTTTTGACTCTTCCAAGGGCGTTATCTTTTACCCCATTATTTATTAATAAATTTAAAAAAAATATCATTATCTTGATAGGATTAGGGAGGAGAGTTTTCCATAAACAATTAATGAATATATTTTGTTGCATGCTACTCCACCATATATGTATATATAACTATATAAACCCAATATGCTTACCCTATGGCCATGGCAAAGTCAAAAAGTTTTAAATACCTAGTCGTAAAATGATGTATAATTATTATTATAATTTTTAGAAAAAGGCGTTTTCTGTTTTACATGGCAATGAGTTGGCCCAAAAATCGCAAGGAAATGTATCTTGGAAGCATAAGCAGTCTCCTAAGGTCGGTAAAAAGCTTAGGCTTTTTCTATAAGAAGGAAGACAATCGCGGTGCGCTTATGGAAAAGCCATGTATTGCGGATAAACGGCGAAGGTTTCTGTCTACGTACATGGAAAACGCTGAGCTTGGTCCCGATAGAAAACCATGTGTTTTTCAGGACGAGACTTGGATTTGTTCTAATGGAACATTTAGAAAATCTTGGCAGGATGATAACATTAAATCTGTCAGGAAAGAATCTGGAGAAGGGTACAGGTCAATATACGAATTAATAAATATAAGTTAACCTAAGTAAAGGTACAAAAAACCATAGTCTTTACTCTACAAGACCAAAATGAAGCCCCCCCCCCTTCTGGAAATAAATTCTCTTAGTGAACGCTAATCGCCATTTAATTTATATTTTTAGATACATTGTTTTGCATGCATGTGGATTTATCGAAAATGCCAGGCTTATTTTTAAATCCAAATGCAAAACTGGTGACTACCATGGAGAGATAAACTCTGACAATTTTGAAAAATGGCTGTGCGAAACCCTGCCAAACTTAGGAGAGCCCTCCATGATAATTTTAGATAATGCTAGTTATCATAGCAGGCAAACGGCGAAGTGGCCCACAAAAAATGGTTAAAGGCGGATTTACAACGTACGATACCGTCCAGGTTTTATGGCAACTCATAAATACGGTACGGCGAGTAGATAAATCCTTTAAAGTTGATGAGTTGATTAGAAATGCTGGTCATGAAGTTTTGCGGCTCCCTCCATACCATTGTCAATTTAATGCAATTGAAATGGCCTGGAGTCAAGCCAAACGACTTTATGATCAATATATTCTAAAAGAACGAGATGTTTGTAAAGCCTGGAAGATGGCTTTAGAAGGTGTGTCCCAAGAACAATGGGTTAGTTATGTAAGACATACGGACAAAATTATCAAAGAAGCATGGGAAAAGGAACGAGATATCATTGCTCATATGCAGGCACCTATTATTATAAACGTGGATGATAGTGATGCTGATTTTTCTGATGAAATATCGGATTAATCGTTAATATTTTAATTAATAGATCCACTTTTTCATGAAATATCTACCAGTTATCAAAATATCACTATTTTCTATGACATTGCAACTAATCTTTTGTTTGATAATTTTATATTTATGTTTTTTTTTTATGTAAATTTCTTGTAATTTGATAGCATTTTGTGCTATTAATAAATACTATTATTATTATTTTGGACTATGTCCATAAAGTCCAATAAATTCCTTTAATAAATAACTGCCTGATGAAATATATAGTGACTATCGCAAACCCACTATTTTCTGTACATGTGCAGTATCAGTATCTATATATACAGAAAAAAAAACAACAAAAAATAACTATGTATTATAGCTTATTGGTTGTCCAAAAAATTGCTTAATGAATAAAATTGCTTTCCATTTTAAATAACAAAAAACGGTAGTATAGTAGCATTGCATAACATTTTTGTTTTTATGTTCGAAGAAAAACAATATAGAATGAACTAATATTATTACCTTATATAAATGAATAGTAATATACTGCACTGAAAATATATATCAGCTCTTAAAATATAACAATTTCTATGCCATTGCAGCCTATATTAATTTAAGTTGATATTTGGTTGGATTTAGGTCAAATGAAAAGCAATCGTAGGAATGAATAGATTGTATTTGCCATTCTAGTAGTTAGCCATTTTCTTGTTTGTGTTGGCCCAAGTCTTTATGTCTTTATGGACATCTTCACCATAATCCCGTCTTACAGCATCAAAAAATCCCATAATTTAGCAGTTCCTTTTGTCAATCGTGTCCAAGATATATGAATTAGTATTGGGTTTAGTGACCTCAGTAATTTTAGTTGATATTTGGTTGGATTTAGGTCAAATGAAAAGCAATCGTAGGAATGAATATATTGTATTTGCCATTCTGGTAGTTAGCAAACAAGAAAATGGCTAACTACCAGAATGGCAAATACAATCTATTCATTCCTACGATTGCTTTTCATTTTTTACTTGTAGATTGTAGATTTTTTATAATTAGAAATAAAAAAGTACTACCTACATACACCTTTTTTCTTTCCCTTTGCTCCTACGCTGATTTCACCAAACTATTTATGCCAATCCTCCAAAAAAAATTGCACATTTAATGTGGTTTACGTGCTTAACAAATTTAGCTTAGTCCAATCCTGATAAATCTGAAATTTAGTACAAGTAACCTACCAACCTACAAAAACAAAATAGACTAGAAGTCGACAGGGTGCCATTAGTGACACGTGACTCGTCCACCATCTTGCGAGACGGTTCAAGAATCCGACTATAGCACAGTTCACCCACAAATAGCAATACCTAATAATAATTACTGTTAATTGAACATTACACAAAAAAACATAAAATAGGGTTCCCCTTTGAGGTGAACAGACTATTTTTTCTGCATGTGGTCCGTCAAGTGTCAAAGGCAGGGTGTGTTAACTGTTATTTTGGTTGTAATGAATCTGAAATATTTCAGAAATATTAGGCAATCCAACGATGTGTCAAATTACGATTTGCCTATCACGGCCATATTGGATTCGTTGCACAGAACTCAAAAACATACAACGAACAATTCAGCATGGCTGTTGAAGGCAAATATGTGGCAAATATACACGGATTCAATGCTTAGTTTACAGTCGAGACCTGTGCTGTGTGTATAGATATACACTTGCCATTGTTAACATCTCCAATAACACTTTAAGTATTATTAAATATAAATAACAGGAAAAAACACATATTGAACAACAACTTAATAAAATACACAAAACCAAAATCGCGGTGTACACGTCAAACTGACATACACGCTAAAATCAGGGTTAGTTTTTCCGAGTTTTTCCGTCGACGGCCATATTGGAAGCACTTTGTGACTCCAATATGACCGTGGCAGGCAAACATAATCTGGTTTGGATTGCCTAATTGATATGAAAGGTTATGTTTTTGAGGCATTCGAAATATATCAGAGATGTTTCTGAAAGGAAGTATGCTGTGTGGGTTTTGCTGAGACTTTTCAAAGCACACTTTACAATATTTAGTTCAGGGTTTGGACGTCCATTTCTCTTAATCTCTTGTTTATCGTCAAGAGACATACGCGAAAAATCCTTATAATATAATATGTTATTATAATGTCCATTTTTAATTTTTTAACAAGCTAAATTGAAAATTACTATTCTTGCATTTTACACTTCAATTCGCATCTCATCCATACGACACAAGAACAAATATTTTAACATAAGAGCATAAGACCTAGTAAAAATATTTTTGGGGGTGTATTCTTAACGTGACAAAATTATTTCTGGATAAATTATTTTTATATTGTAAGCCATTAAAAATAGTAATCTTGGTTAAAGAGTTCATCCACCCGGCCCGGACAAGGGCAGTACGAATCTCAAGAAACTATGGCACTCTGATTGGCCAGCTCAAGGCCAAATTTCCATACCGCGGCCGAGTTTTATTAGGGATGACGTTGAAGTTTCGGCTGCGAATAATCGGGTGACGAGTATGACGATGCTTTTCAACAGCGATAACGAGGTATGCGAATTAACATAGCAGACGAGTTTGTATGTACCGAAATATTAAAAATACATATTATTGTAAAATTGTATAATAACCCACCATCCCAATTCCGAAGTTGTCATCCTTCGCGATTTTAACGTTCATAATGCCAACTGGCCTAAATACGGAAATATAACCGACGAGCAAGGTCGCAAAGCCAATTTCTTTGCCATCAGTTCTGCCCTCACACAACTCGTGGGCGAACCAACTCGGATTCCAGATCGAGATGGTGATTTTGCTACTTTGTACACTGTCACCGTGAAGCCTCGGTCAGAAACACGGAACGTCTGCCCACAGCCTTATTTCGGCACTAAACACATTACCAATTAATGCCGAACTGCCCCCTAAATCACGCAAGATCTGGCATTATACATCAGCTAATTGGAATGACCTAAATGATGATTTTCGAACCTTTTCCTGGCGGAACGTCCATCCATCTGTGCTAGAGAAGTATCGTAGGTTATCCTTACTGACATGGAAGCCTTCGTTCCTTTCTCAAAAAAGTGGCCTTCTAACGGCAAGCCTTGGTTTATACCAAAAAAGCGAACGAGCTGTTAAATCAAAAAATTATTTCTACCGACAACGGCGTCAAAACCCTACCACCGAAAATCTTACCATATTTGTTAACGCTTAAAAGCAATGCAAGCAAACGATAAACCAAAGCAAAGAAGCACACAATAAGAGGACCAAAGACAAAGTTCTTGAATGTCCTACCGGATCAAAATCATTTTTGTCGGTAGCTAAGGCCGTCAGTTTTTAACTTTACCCAATCAACCATTCCACCTCTAACACGTTCTGATTGCACCATTGCGACCAAAGCTCAAGAAGAAGCAAACTTACTGGCGGAACTATTCTCTTCACATTTAACGGTTAATGTTCAGGCAAAAACTCCACCGAACATCCCCCCTGCAGAATCGAGAATGTCCGAGATTGTTTTCGGGCAGCGCTATGTTAAGCGAAAAAAGCTTCTGGGCCTGACGAAATTCCAGTCATCGTAATTAAGACATGCGCTGATGAATTGACAATGGAATTTTGTAGGCTATTTAACAAAACGAAATATTTCCTTCTTGCTCGCTCTGAAAAACTGCGCGAGTTCAGCCCATACCCAAACAAGGCAAGAAGACCTTGCCAAACAACTTTCGTACAGTCGCATTGCCCTCGGTTATATCAAAAGTTATGGAGAAGGCTATCAACGAAAGCACCTGGAAGGCTTTAACATTATTAGTGACCGCCAGTATGGATTCCGTAAGTCTAGATCAACCGGAGACCTTCTTGCTTATATTACTTACGTTTGGAACAACGCAATAAAACATCATGGGGAGTCCGGGGGCGGTAGCACTGGACATTTCCAAGGCCTTTGACCGAGTATGGTATGATCGAGGGGCTCCTAAATATAGTGAGAGCATGCGGAATGCCGGTTCAATTCTGTCCATGGCTCTCAAGCTCTCTTAAAGACCGTTCTCTACGAATTGCGATAGACTGATTTCTTTCTGACACATTTAATATCAACGCCCGAGTCCCTCTAGGTTCCACATTGTCCTATATCCTATAAATAGCTTCGCTGATGATAGCGCACTTGTTTCATCTTTTATTTTGATGTTCGAACATCAGCTGTCAATGCACATATCTATAGGCAGCAAGAGGTTTTACATCTCAACAAAGAACTGGAAGAAATTCTGTCTTGGGGTGACAGGAACTAAGTAGAATTTAACGCTGAAGAAACCCAGGCGGAAGTTTTTCTAAAAAAGTTAATTTTGAAGAACCGCGGATATAGTCATGGCGGGATACTCGATTCTCATGGTTTCATCGATTCATTTATTGGGCGTCAATTTGGATAGTCATATGTCTTGGCATAGTCGCGTTACGGCCATTGCTAGGTCAGCCTCGCAGAAGCTTGAGATACTTTCTCGAACTAAGAACCTCTATACACCCCAACAACTTTTGATGCTCTATAAAGCCCAAATTCGACCATCGCTGAAGTACTGTTCGCATGTTTAGGGCTCTGATCACGGCCGTCTAGCTCGAAGAACAGGCCGTCATGTTAAGATCGTGACGTCACGTTAGAAGATGGAATTTATTATAGGGGCTATATGGCATGTAGATTATAAAATTGATATTTGTAAGTCAAAGATATCTTAAATTATATCAAAATATAGAATCGTATATTAAAAACGTATTTCGATGATTAGTATACAGAGTGATTCTAGACTATAAACTAGCTTATGTTATGATCACTAAGTATTGCTTTCGATCTTCTTCGATACTCCTTCGAGGTTACGAAAATAATTCCCAAATAATCCCTGAATAACAAACATTCAAAACAATTTAATAGGTAGCTATTTTAAATAAAATTTTATATCAGTCAGTTGGTAGGTACATACTATCATTTTATCTTCCTGGAGAAACTATATTAACTTTATTTAACTTGGTTTTTGACTAGAAAAATAAAGAGGCATTAAGAGGAACCAGCTTTAAACTTGTAGGTATGTTTTAACCGATATTTTAAGTAAGAAAAACTTGTATCATATGAAAATCTAAACAAAATGTACAACGAACATAGGCATTGTTTTGTTACTAAATTTTTGTCCGAACCTGACAACAACCCTCAATATTATACTATCTATTTAATAGCTAACTAATGTACTTATAATCTTTCTATGTTTATTGCCTATTAACAAGTTAAACAACATACCAAAATAATATTATTATTAAAAAAGGTACCTACGTTGTACTGTTCTAGTGTTATCTACCATCAAGTCCTCTGGTTGCCCTGAATTCCCTGACTAAAAACCTTTCCTCGAAGTACTTTATGCAAAAGTTGATACATTTTCGCAATACTAAATCGTCTCTTTTGATCCTTTTTTTTACCAATAAATAGCATTTCATCAGTGAAAAACATTATAGTTGAGTATTACACCCGGGAACACATCATGAATTGGGCATTTATCGCTATTTCACAGCAACTTAATCAAATAATTTATGGTTTTACATATATAAAGGTTCAAACTACGTTAAATTAATGTTATGGGTAGTAGAGAGATATGGACAGAACGAGATCAGGTGGTGCTGGTGGTGCTGGTGGTGCAACTAACCCAGGTGGTGCAGGTGGTGCGTTTTACGATCTAACCCAAGTGGTTCGGTGGTGCGTTTTATGATCTAACCCGGGTGGTTCGGTGGTGCGTTTTATAACCTAACCCGGGTGGTTCGGTGGTGCTGTTTACAAAATAACCCGAAATTAAACCCGACTTTTTACGACCTAACCCGGATGCTTTCATGAGGCGGCTTCTTATCTAACCCTAACTTGAACCTGAATATTTATGAACTGACCCGAGATAAAACCCGACTTTTTACAACCTAACCCGGATGCTTTCATGAGGCGGCTTCTTATCTAACCCTAACTTGAACCTGAATATTTATGATCTGACCCGAGATAAAACCCGACTTTTTATGATTTAACCTTAGTGAAACGCCGCTGCTAAAGCGGGATAATTAAATCCCAATTTTTATAAGCCATCCTTAAACCCAACTTTTTACGATGCGACCTGAGTCATCCTTAAACCAGACTTTTTATGATTTAACCTTAGTGAAACGCCGCTGCTAAAGCGGGATAATTAAATCCCAATTTTTATAAGCCATCCTTAAACCCAACTTTTTACGATCCGACCTGAGCCATCCTTAAACCAGACTTTTTATTATTTTCCCTTAGTTGAAACGCCGCTGTTAAAGCGGTATAGTAAAAAACATTATTTATATTTTCTATCTTAGTGAAACGCCGCTGGTGGGTAGTAAAGCGAAATAAAACCCTAATTTATATGGTCTAACAAGATAAGTATATTAAGGCGGCACATTTGTCACCCCGCAATAATTATTTATACCTAAATAACCCTCTCAAACCCTCTGCCGACTCGATTTAAAAAGAAAGGGACATAAACCTTTATTTATTATTCCGAAGGACCCTCATTAAAATTCAGTAGCATATCTAATAATTGATTCCAATTTTTGCACCACTTATATAAAATACAATAAAATAATTACCATCTAGAACCATTAACTAGAGATTTCTTTGTACTGGAAATGGATAAATTATAGGACTATCTTGTAATGAGAACAGAGTAATAAAAAGTAAATAAAACTTAAATACGTATAAAATACCAAGCAGGTATAGGTACTATACAACTTGTGTTCGCCATCAGGTAAAAGCCCTCATAATGCTTTTATAAAAATTTCGGATAATATCATAATATAAGTAAATAGGCTACAATTTCAGGAAAAAAGTAAAAAAAATTAATTCACAGTGTAAAATTGTAGTTAAATGGATTGTAAATACGAAATAAGCTACCTTTTGTTTGCGATGATGTATGCACAATAACTCTATATTATTCGGCCCTTAAACTGAAAATACCCACTAGATAGGTATCATAAGCTGTATTTGTCATCAGGTAGAACCCCCAATAAAATTATGAATATTAGGCGTAGGCATCAAAGTAGCAATCTTAACTTATTTTCAACACGAGCATAAAAATATAGGGTTGTTAAATATTTTACAACCCTAATTCTCAATGGCAACAATAAGCAAATCACGTTGGTTTTTTAATTTATTATTAATCTGGCTAACTTAAGAAACTCACAATATAACGACCATCCAAAAAAATCATAATACATTACTGGGTGTGAAAGCAATTGCGCTGCAAAATATAGTGTATACCGACTCTGAGGTAGTTAATTAATATCCCAATTAGCGCTAAAAAAAATCAATTAGACATTTACTTTAGATATTTTAATAAAAAAATTCAATATTCTCACCAACATTTAACTTTTGAAATTAGCATAATAACAAATCCTTTACAATGAATTAAACAAACGCATACATAATTTTAAAATCACATAATAAGAATATAAGCTAAAATCTAACAAGTTCGGACTACTCGAATGACGTCAGTTTACATCTGTAGAGAATACACAACTCTCGAATCATAAAAATGGTCAAACTTTGTCGGCAAATACCCTTCTATGATGCAGGGGAAGGACAGGTAACTCGAGATGTTTATAAAGAAACGTTAAAGAACATTATTTGCTTATTTCTAGACTCTTAAAAAATTAGATGCAATCGAACAATAAATGTTTTCATCATGTATATTTATGAGTAACACATTACCTTCGACATACATAAATTCAAATTGATAATTACTTGCCTTAGTACTTTTTTAGAAGCTTGAATCTTTGCATATAACCGTCTGAGGATACCCAAACTTCCCCTAACATATTTCTCCGCAACCGGGGAAAAAGAGGTAGAAAAAGTAAAATAACAACTCCAAGTGTCTTTGCGAACAATCGGCAATAAAATAGAGTATTTCAGTTTTTAATTTTTCGTAAATAAAAGTTGGTTAGATTAATAGTCTCTGTGAATATAATAACATAAACAAAGTGATATGCCGTAAATTTAGGAGTACAGTATAAATTATGCCTCTATTAAAATATACCGCAATAACTAACTACCAAAGGATTTTTGATATTTTGAATATATTTGATGCTCATAGCATTATCACATTTCCAAAGGCTCTAAATTTTAGAAAAATGTTCTAATAGAATATGTCTATCAATATAAAGTAAAGGTATTGTTAGGTTTTTTTAAAAAATACGACCTACAACAGTCTCTGCTACAGCATGGCTGACTCTGTAGAAACTTCTGTGAAACCATAATAATTATATCAATAATCGAGTTGTCCTTATGATAATATTTTCTTCCAATATCCGACTCCACTATCCATAAAAGTTATGTTAGAAAATTCATAATTGAGCGCATTGTAATTTTTTAAAAAGAAATTCACTTCACACACAAAGATGTAGCCATTCAATCCATGAAAATAATGCAAGTCAGTATGCGTATGTTATGGCTAACTGTTTAAATGTCTATTCCTTCCACGTTTATCGGAAGAAATACTTTTTTTATACTAGTATTTTAGTTGAAAATAAGATCATAAATCATCTATACAAAACAAGCGTCCCTTATGGATTTGAACGAAAATCATAGATTCGACTATTTTCATGAAAAATAAATCTAAGTACGGAATAATGCAGGAAGATTATCTATTTTCTTGGTTTAGAAAGTGATGTAGTTAAGATTTATAACTTAGGAATAAATAAATTATTATTAATCTTTTCGACCTATTTCTCTTGCATATTTAATTTCTTTGATAGTAAGAACTAATCTTTTTATTTTACAAAGTAAAAAAAAAAGCTAAAGATCGGCGTTGTCAGTCAGGTATAAGAACTGATTTAACACGATGGTTTTTGTACAAACGTTCACATACAATTGTATGCTTTTTAACCGATTGTGTCGGAAAAAATGACGATTTATAGATTAGATATTTAGACGAAGAGCTAACCTTCTCAATAAAGTATTGATTATTGCCCTGCTAGCTAGACAACACTTTTTATGTTAGTCAAAAAAAAATTTTTTTTTTCGGACGCTATTACAGATTTCATCGTTAACTAACAAACATTAAGACCAAAAAATTAGCGTGCAAGATGAAATGTATAGGTTCACTTCATTTCTACATTATTTTACAACTCTCAATCGCATTAAAAACAAGATCGAATAAAAAATAACTTATGACATATGGACGAAAAATGTTTGAAAAAAAATGTTTGAAAGAGAAACCTGAACAAACCTGAGGGGGGCGCGTCAAACCTGAAACCGATTGCAAGGAGCACTAACCTTAGTACATGTAATCAAACCTGAGCTACCCTGAAAGATTATGATGAAACCCGACTCTCTACATGCAATCAAACCTGAGCTACCCTGAAAGATTATGATGAAACCCGACTCTCTGCATCGCAACCATTGGAGTGGAAAAAAAAAATTTTTCAACTCTTCATACGACGAAAAAACATCTGTTAATTAATATTGCTTGTTTTCTAAACCATACTAATAAGCCCTTTTTAATATACCAACCTGAAAGATAAGAATACGGGGTTTTCTGTGTGAATTTAACTCTAGAAGGAACAAAATTGCAGAGAAATTTGAGGATTTTTCAAGAAAGTCCTCTCTCAAGTACTTACAACGTAGTGGTGCATTATCCTACAAAAATATAAAAAAAAAAAAAAGATCATCTCAGTATCGCGTTTGAACTCTATACGAAATCTGCAAGCCTTGCTACTTTGGTTATAACGAAACGATTTTGTGAATATTTCATAGTAATTTTAGAAAACATTGATTTATTCTAAATATCATTGCGTATATGTCTTATATTCATTTTTAGTTATAAGTAACATTTTTCCATTGAAAATCAGTCTATTTCAGTTGAAAAAAAGTTATTTATTAAGTTTTCGTTTAATTTTCATCGGTAATCGCTATGTTTTATGAAAACCATAAAAACAGATAATGCTGGTAACAGGTGCTTTAAGATTATAATAATGTAATGGATGGGACAATGAGACAATTATTGACAAGAAAAGTACGATGCGTTTCTGAATAGAGGTACTTTTGGGTTATGTCGCTAGAACACGATATGTTTCCAAGAAATATTGGAGGTATAGAATTTTTATTTACTATAATACTATCTTAAAATTCTTCTTGGAGAAAATATTTAAATTTGAATGTATCTGACCCTCTACAGAATATAACCTTTTGACTTTTTTAAGATGACATAAACCATGGGAAAATTATTTTATTCTCATTTTGACAACCGAATTATAGCTTGAAATAAGATGGTATTAAATAGAAAGTCACGCTAAAAATGCATCCAGCATTTTTTTCGTATTTTTATAAATTTTGTCCGACACATCACAAATTTTGCCTGATCCAGGAAGGAAATATGAAATTTTAACTAAGTAGCTCATAGTGTAGGATTTTTGATTGCTTACATAAATTTTAACTGTCTCTCTTATAGAACTAGAAACGTATTCCCCTAACGATTCAGTACAGACAAAAAGAGCGAAATAATAATTTTATTTAACCTGCTAAACAATAGGAAAGCAAGCTAAATAGACAAGATGATGGGTTTTGTTAGGAAATATAATGATTTTTTAGTGTCAAGGATGTTTTAGGCTCCGATATTATTAATATTTTCTGAATACTAAGGCTATATTACTTTCAAAAGCAGACTAGTTTGAGACGATTGGCGAATAAAGATGAATTGATCGTAAATAAAAATATAGGATCTATGTGCTAAGACTGTGAAATTATCGAAAAGTGGGGGTGTGCTTTTGAAATCGAACTTAAGAGCGATAAAAATATGAAAATATACTTGTTTGATTTGAGTCTTCAGACAATGAAGTTCGTTGTAGTCGATATTCAAGGATTTAACATACCTGAATTTTACGCGAAAGAATTGGCTATTTATGATGGGAATAGTATGAAAAGTTACTTTTTTAAACCAGTTAAACCATTCGACACCTTAAGTAAGGCTTGCAAGAAACAAGTCAAATATCTATTTGGAAATCATCATGGTATCCTTTATAATTATGGTGATACCGATTACAAGGAACTACATAATATCATATCCAACAATCTGATAGACGCAGACATTATTTACGTTAAAGGACGTGTTAAAGAGGAATTTTTAGTTAAAACATTTTTGGAATTAAACTGCAGGACGCCATATATTATAAACTTAGAAGACAGCATTGGTGTACCAAAATTAGAGAAGGGAGAGAGAGTTGATAGTTGTAAATATCACATTTTAGATATTCATGTTTGTAGTATTAGAAATGCCAAAGTGTTGTATCGATATATTTATAGTCTTTTACCTTAATAAATATTAAAATTTTTCAACAAGCCAACTTTATTTATTCCCCACGTAGCTCAAACGGTTTTGTTTACTTTTCGACGAATGGAACTGTGACAACGCAACATGTTCACTATTGGAGTGATGTTAATCCTATGTTCAGAATCCTAACCCGATGTCAATATTTAAAAAAAGTGAATGTTTGGTACGCTGAAGAAACGTATAAAGCTTTACGAAGACCGAAAATCTTTGGTTAAGTTACTGGGATACCCTACATCTTATAATATTTTTTAATTTTGCATAAAGTAGTCATTATTTTTTAATAAGCGTATTATAAGTCTAAACCTAATAATTTCCGAGATATCAATTTTTGAAAACCACTAACATTTGTATATAAACGCTAATGGTACAAATAAGATTCAGATAAATAACTTCTTGCCTGCCTGATAACACCGACATTTAGTTAATTATACAACATTTTTAAAATAATTATTGTTCTTTGATCAAACCAATATTCCACTATCACTTTGTAAACCGACAAAAATAGGCAAATTTTTCAATTTCGTATCGGGATTTTTGATGAAAATAGCCCAACATTTTCGAGTAAACCTACCTAGAAATATAGAAGATATTTATTGCAAAATTAGTAGTTTACATGCTTGGTAAAGTGAATTAATCTACCACTGTAATCGTTTCATTTTTAGCTAAATAGAGGTATTCTTTTTTAATCGTGAAAAAATAGACGAAATCTCTAATTTTATTTCATACCTAACGAATTCAACAATCAATAATACGATCTCATTTTCGACTAAGATCAGCTGTTACTTTAGACAGAATATTCCTAATAACATAATATATTTAGTTATACAGCTTTTTAAAATAATTATTGTTCTGTAACCGTAAATTATTTAATTATTTTCGTGTGATAAAGAGCTACTTTAAATTTTGTTTCTTAATCTTGTTCTATTGCGTATTAATCGTGTTAGCATCACAAATTACGGTCTGTGAAGCTGGTTTATAGGATCATTTAGTTCGATGGGGGACATATTTTATGATATCCCATATTTCGTCAATTATTTGGCAGGTAGGTATGATGCTTCAATACGGAACTCCTCAAGATGACATCAAATATTTCTAAACAAGAAGCGTTCAAGTCTATGGAATCCCATGTAAAAATAGCTGGTATGTCTGTTGCCTTCCGTAGACATTAATGACATCTCGCATGTATGCTGAAGTGTATCGTTAATAGAAATCTTGAATATTCTAGTACCTACCTATATCTTGCGTCATTATGTCAATGCTTACATTGATGTCGCCAGGTATCTTAAAATGATAGGTACATAATGTGCAAGCATTTGTGTAGAAAGCTATGTTTTTTACAAAATTTTCTCTAGGCAACCAAATTGTAATAGGGTTTTCGTAGTTCCAGTATATGTCTGGCTGCTTTAGCCTAAATAAATTGAAGTGTATTTGTAAGCAAATTAATCCTTAAAATTTATTATATCGTCTGATATAGACACTGTTTCAACTACGCGTTTTGGTAAAAAATAATTGGAAAGTAAAATTACTAAAGCACTAACAATAAATGGGGCGTGGATAAACTGGTAGATCTAAGCCCCAAAAATAAACGCCTCTTATGATAAATGTTAAAAAATTGTACCGTTGCCAACGTCAAATTATAAATCAGGATTTGGCAAACAGGACTCAACCCTCTCATTAATGTTTGATCTTCGGTATACCGAGTTTTATAAGTATTTTTAACACTCATCTGGAAATAAATGGATTCAAAAACCTCCTTTTTCCATTTTTTCAAGCCATTAAACAACAAAATTGTCATTTTTTGAAGAAACCTTGCATACATAGGTATTAGCGAGCGAATTTCGACTATTGTAGATATTTAATATTAGAAAATCAATATAGAGGTAAATCGAAAAGTGTATTTTTACGACGGCTTAAGAGGTAGTTTATGGTGATGTACATATTAGAGTTCATTTTAAAATGAACGATAATCTCCTAAACACAGACTTTTGACAATAGAACGAAATAAAAATATAGTTTGATGTGATAAGGCTATGCAGCTGCTCTTTATGGAATTTCATGTGAGCCTAGACTTTATAGATTTTTGTTATTTTTTTTTTATCAGTAAAGTCATCCTATAGATATTGTTTGTTAATCCATTAAAATAGACAAAATCTTTGAATTTGTATATGATTATCCGCTGAAATACCCTTAATCTGCAGGGTACCTAACTCTACGGAGATATTTATTGCAAAGGGCGGCTTTTTCAGTTTTGAAAGTATTCAACATTTGCGAAATTCATCTAAATATATACTACGCTATACTTTAATCAAACTCACAATAGAGGGAAAGCGACAGACGAGTTTTAAACTAATGTGGCTTAAAGGATAATTTGTGTTGTAAATATTAGAGTTCATTTTAAAAGAAACTATAATCTCGTGACCGACAAAAAAAAGTATGCATTTCGATACATCATTTCCCCTATTTTAACGTTAAAATAGTAAATTATGTTATAAGCTCGAAAAATGTAGTATTTCAGACGTAATGCGGTCGCTAACCTAAATAGCCCGAAAAACATTTTTCGTCCATATGTCATAAGTTATTTTTTATTCGATCTTGTTTTTAATGCGATTGAGAGTTGTAAAATAATGTAGAAATGAAGTGAACCTATACATTTCATCTTGCACGCTAATTTTTTGGTCTTAATGTTTGTTAGTTAACGATGAAATCTGTAATAGCGTCCGAAAAAAAAAATTTTTTTTTGACTAACATAAAAAGTGTTGTCTAGCTAGCAGGGCAATAATCAATACTTTATTGAGAAGGTTAGCTCTTCGTCTAAATATCTAATCTATAAATCGTCATTTTTTCCGACACAATCGGTTAAAAAGCATACAATTGTATGTGAACGTTTGTACAAAAACCATCGTGTTAAATCAGTTCTTATACCTGACTGACAACGCCGATCTTTAGCTTTTTTTTTTACTTTGTAAAATAAAAAGATTAGTTCTTACTATCAAAGAAATTAAATATGCAAGAGAAATAGGTCGAAAAGATTAATAATAATTTATTTATTCCTAAGTTATAAATCTTAACTACATCACTTTCTAAACCAAGAAAATAGATAATCTTCCTGCATTATTCCGTACTTAGATTTATTTTTCATGAAAATAGTCGAATCTATGATTTTCGTTCAAATCCATAAGGGACGCTTGTTTTGTATAGATGATTTATGATCTTATTTTCAACTAAAATACTAGTATAAAAAAAGTATTTCTTCCGATAAACGTGGAAGGAATAGACATTTAAACAGTTAGCCATAACATACGCATACTGACTTGCATTATTTTCATGGATTGAATGGCTACATCTTTGTGTGTGAAGTGAATTTCTTTTTAAAAAATTACAATGCGCTCAATTATGAATTTTCTAACATAACTTTTATGGATAGTGGAGTCGGATATTGGAAGAAAATATTATCATAAGGACAACTCGATTATTGATATAATTATTATGGTTTCACAGAAGTTTCTACAGAGTCAGCCATGCTGTAGCAGAGACTGTTGTAGGTCGTATTTTTTAAAAAAACCTAACAATACCTTTACTTTATATTGATAGACATATTCTATTAGAACATTTTTCTAAAATTTAGAGCCTTTGGAAATGTGATAATGCTATGAGCATCAAATATATTCAAAATATCAAAAATCCTTTGGTAGTTAGTTATTGCGGTATATTTTAATAGAGGCATAATTTATACTGTACTCCTAAATTTACGGCATATCACTTTGTTTATGTTATTATATTCACAGAGACTATTAATCTAACCAACTTTTATTTACGAAAAATTAAAAACTGAAATACTCTATTTTATTGCCGATTGTTCGCAAAGACACTTGGAGTTGTTATTTTACTTTTTCTACCTCTTTTTCCCCGGTTGCGGAGAAATATGTTAGGGGAAGTTTGGGTATCCTCAGACGGTTATATGCAAAGATTCAAGCTTCTAAAAAAGTACTAAGGCAAGTAATTATCAATTTGAATTTATGTATGTCGAAGGTAATGTGTTACTCATAAATATACATGATGAAAACATTTATTGTTCGATTGCATCTAATTTTTTAAGAGTCTAGAAATAAGCAAATAATGTTCTTTAACGTTTCTTTATAAACATCTCGAGTTACCTGTCCTTCCCCTGCATCATAGAAGGGTATTTGCCGACAAAGTTTGACCATTTTTATGATTCGAGAGTTGTGTATTCTCTACAGATGTAAACTGACGTCATTCGAGTAGTCCGAACTTGTTAGATTTTAGCTTATATTCTTATTATGTGATTTTAAAATTATGTATGCGTTTGTTTAATTCATTGTAAAGGATTTGTTATTATGCTAATTTCAAAAGTTAAATGTTGGTGAGAATATTGAATTTTTTTATTAAAATATCTAAAGTAAATGTCTAATTGATTTTTTTTAGCGCTAATTGGGATATTAATTAACTACCTCAGAGTCGGTATACACTATATTTTGCAGCGCAATTGCTTTCACACCCAGTAATGTATTATGATTTTTTTGGATGGTCGTTATATTGTGAGTTTCTTAAGTTAGCCAGATTAATAATAAATTAAAAAACCAACGTGATTTGCTTATTGTTGCCATTGAGAATTAGGGTTGTAAAATATTTAACAACCCTATATTTTTATGCTCGTGTTGAAAATAAGTTAAGATTGCTACTTTGATGCCTACGCCTAATATTCATAATTTTATTGGGGGTTCTACCTGATGACAAATACAGCTTATGATACCTATCTAGTGGGTATTTTCAGTTTAAGGGCCGAATAATATAGAGTTATTGTGCATACATCATCGCAAACAAAAGGTAGCTTATTTCGTATTTACAATCCATTTAACTACAATTTTACACTGTGAATTAATTTTTTTTACTTTTTTCCTGAAATTGTAGCCTATTTACTTATATTATGATATTATCCGAAATTTTTATAAAAGCATTATGAGGGCTTTTACCTGATGGCGAACACAAGTTGTATAGTACCTATACCTGCTTGGTATTTTATACGTATTTAAGTTTTATTTACTTTTTATTACTCTGTTCTCATTACAAGATAGTCCTATAATTTATCCATTTCCAGTACAAAGAAATCTCTAGTTAATGGTTCTAGATGGTAATTATTTTATTGTATTTTATATAAGTGGTGCAAAAATTGGAATCAATTATTAGATATGCTACTGAATTTTAATGAGGGTCCTTCGGAATAATAAATAAAGGTTTATGTCCCTTTCTTTTTAAATCGAGTCGGCAGAGGGTTTGAGAGGGTTATTTAGGTATAAATAATTATTGCGGGGTGACAAATGTGCCGCCTTAATATACTTATCTTGTTAGACCATATAAATTAGGGTTTTATTTCGCTTTACTACCCACCAGCGGCGTTTCACTAAGATAGAAAATATAAATAATGTTTTTTACTATACCGCTTTAACAGCGGCGTTTCAACTAAGGGAAAATAATAAAAAGTCTGGTTTAAGGATGGCTCAGGTCGGATCGTAAAAAGTTGGGTTTAAGGATGGCTTATAAAAATTGGGATTTAATTATCCCGCTTTAGCAGCGGCGTTTCACTAAGGTTAAATCATAAAAAGTCTGGTTTAAGGATGACTCAGGTCGCATCGTAAAAAGTTGGGTTTAAGGATGGCTTATAAAAATTGGGATTTAATTATCCCGCTTTAGCAGCGGCGTTTCACTAAGGTTAAATCATAAAAAGTCGGGTTTTATCTCGGGTCAGATCATAAATATTCAGGTTCAAGTTAGGGTTAGATAAGAAGCCGCCTCATGAAAGCATCCGGGTTAGGTTGTAAAAAGTCGGGTTTTATCTCGGGTCAGTTCATAAATATTCAGGTTCAAGTTAGGGTTAGATAAGAAGCCGCCTCATGAAAGCATCCGGGTTAGGTCGTAAAAAGTCGGGTTTAATTTCGGGTTATTTTGTAAACAGCACCACCGAACCACCCGGGTTAGGTTATAAAACGCACCACCGAACCACCCGGGTTAGATCATAAAACGCACCACCGAACCACTTGGGTTAGATCGTAAAACGCACCACCTGCACCACCTGGGTTAGTTGCACCACCAGCACCACCAGCACCACCTGATCTCGTTCTGTCCATATCTCTCTACTATGGGTTTTCTAAAATAATCACATTAAACTGCTAAAAACAACTAAAAACTTAAAGGAAACACCAAAACGGTCTACCAAAAACAATGCAAAGCCGTCAAAACGTGGATCGACTAGAAACAGCAAATTTTAGAATATGGGCGGGAACATGACGGCCTGTTCTTCGAGACGGCAGTGCTCTGATCCTAAACATTCCCAGAGATAACTAGATTATTTTCAAAGAAGAACCATTCGCTTAATCTGTGACCATGATCTGACAAACAACCTGGAAAGCTTTGAACATCGAAGGCAGGTTGGCGACTTGAGTCTATTTAACAAATATTTTCATGGCAAGTGCTCAGCTGAGGTTGCCCGCTTAATTCCATCTAGAGCGATGTATGGTAAAAATACACGTCGAGCCACTATAGCCCACCCGTACGTGGTTCAGCTTAATCTCTCTTTAACGACACTGTTTAAAAATTCTTTTATCTGGAGAACATCATCACTCTGAAGCGACCTCCCTGAGGCCGTGTTCCCCAACGAGTATAATCTCCAAAGATTCAAGACCAACGTGAATCGCTTCCTGCGTACACGCACCGCTCGCAGAGTGTCCTAAAGAAGTAATCCTGCAGTGCTGTGACTTATCATAAAAATAATTTAATATTTGATACCGACTTGTCTAAACACAGGGTTGCCATTGAGTTCGTTAGACAGGTTATTTTACGTTTACAATTATTTGTTCGTCTGAGTTCACAATACATTATAATTACCCATGAGTTTTTGGTTTACAAACGCGTGTTTCTCCATCATAGTTAACTGAATATGAAAAAAAGAAAAAATCAATTGATTCAAAACTGAACTGACTGCGTTTACTAAAATCCAACTCATTTTCGATATTTAGCTCTCCTGTAAAATTTGCCAAATGTCAGTTTAGTCCCTTCATGAGAATGGCGACGAAATGTTCTCTCATAACCTAATCTAACCTAACTAGATAAAGTCTAATGAAAGTGAATGGATTCGATCTGACTCTTAATTAATTCTGAAAAAAAAGCAATAGGTACCTACCTATAAATAAATGTTTATATTATAAAGGCCATAAAACTGTCCAAGACACCATCTATAACCTATCGTGATGCAAGCAGCCATGAATAAAATGAGTTCATTGTAAAACTATCCATTAGGTGCAGGGAGGGACCCATAAAACGTGAGTTAAGTTTTTATCGGGGCGCGAGATGATGTATTCGTCCGCAACGACGTTTATAGCCTCTCACGGGAAGGCCGCATCAGCCATATTGCCACGAAATTGCCGGTCTTTTTGCTTAATTATCATTTTGTGATTCGGTAAACGTTCTTTATTGCCCTCGTGAGGTGTCAAAAGACAGGCGTAATTGGGAAAAGTTTTTTTACTGATTTGAAAATGATTCGTTGCAGATTACTCTTATACAGAGTAAGCAAAAATCCTTAAAACTTATAATAACTATAATCTTACTGTTGCTAGAGGTTAACGCATGTTATTAATAAAATAGGCAAAGAAATCAACAAGGGTTAGATAAGGAAATTACGCGGGTCAATCCAGACAGAATATGTATACATAATACATGCACCAATACCTATTTATGTATTCAAAATCATATCTTTATGATTTGTGATAAGAGAGCATTTAATGAAATTTAAAAAGGGTAATTTAACAAAACAACAAAACTTTTATGTTAGTAGCAATTAATAAGTACCTTATATATACAGTAGGGTGGAGTGAAAATGGCATCGAAACAAAAATTCCTTAAATCAATTAACCTATATGTGGTAAAGTTGCCTAATACAAGGGTCTATTCTAGAGAAAAAAGGTGGCTCAAAATGTTGTCATTTGCTACTGCTCATTTGACTTTGGAATTTCAAAAGTTCAAGATATATATTTTTGTTACTGCTATGATTCGCTTATTTGCATCAAAAATCTGAAATTAATGCATATTTAATGGAAATATCCCAGAACTTACCACGTGGATGTAGGTGCATATCGAATTCCACCGCCTTCTCACCCTTATATATACTTTTGTGACTAATTTACATTAAGAACTTGAAGGACTTCTTGCATCAAAATTAAAAGCTGGCAATTTGAGCTCCCGTATTTCTTGTTTGTTTGCTGTTTTGCTACATTTCAATAATCTTTTGAGACCTTATTCTCTCACTCTTTTGCAACAGCCAACATAGCCAATAATAGATTTTCAATATAACCAAAATAGCCGTTCCTTTGGATAACTGGGCCTGTGATTTTTCTTAAATCTTCTAATAAAAATCTTGATTTTTCAATCATACCAAATAGATGATTGCTCAAATATCGACGTGATAGTTGAATTTTGATTGCAAACCATGTGGTGGCAACTCTCATGACATATTCTGTTAGAATACTTAGATTTTGTGATGGTTTCGCTGTGAAGACATATAATCGTAAAATCCGGTTTGCGGTCGAAAGCCATCTGGAATGAGCCATTTTACCTGGGTTCCTTTTCGACAAGTTTAAAGAGATGTAACCTTTTGAAGTGGCATTACAAATTTCATACTTATAGGTATTGTTGGTCGGTGCTAAGTTGATCAGCAGTGATTTCAGGCAAAGTAATTTCTATCCTTTTAAAAATTCTAGGTTGTAAGGTTTCACATATTTCTAATTGCTTTCCTATCTCGCCACCAAATCCTTTTGGAACAGTTGTTTTTCCGTCCAAATGTTGCAACAAATGGCTTAACGGTACCTCGTTTGCACGCAATAGGCAAACAAACCATTGTAGGGATCGATTCAGCGAAAGCTCAAGCCGTCTAATAATTCCATTTTTAGAACCGGTATTTACTGCTTTACCATCACAACCTATAACCTGCAAGTTAAAAACATCAAAATCATGCCAGATGCAGGAGAAAAATGACCAATGTATTTGAATCCTGGTTCTGAAACTAGGACTATATGCTCCTCAATCTTAGTTTTCTTGGACGAAATTCCTTTTTCACTAGTTTCAACTAACGTTTAATCTTTTCCGCCATCAAAATATATTCTATGTACCGATTCAGAACCTTCCTCTTTGTAGGAAGTCTTTCCATATCTTTTAATGTTGCACTAACAAGAATTGCTGCTACCCTATCTCAAACACCCGTTGCCTGTGCTACACTTTGTAGTAGTATTTTTTGATTTAATGGCATTTTCTTCTAATGAATTGCTGCTTAAAGTCTCTTCTTCTAGATTAGATGGCACTGATTGGTATGGTCTGCCTATTTCAGATTCTTTGTATTGATCATGACCATGCCTATAATGACTAATCCTCCTTTGTTCTGTTTTATTTTTACGCTTTCATTTCATTTCGAATACTTTTGTAGTTTTTTGATCAACTGTTGCGATTACCATTTTTCGCGAGGTTCTCTGGTCGGTTAGAAATTTACGTTCAGCAACAGGTACTTTTATTGTGCTAGAACATGCAGTATTTTTTTAAGGTCATTATATTGGGTTGTTATTTAGTTCTAGGAGTGTTTTCTAGTAATTCCTTTACGTAAATATTTAGTAACAAGTATTTATAAGGTATTAGTGACAATAATGCAAAATAATAGGTATATTTTTTTTTAAATTGGGAAAATGCCAATTTTCAAAGCTGTTTGGGCAGTAGAAGTTTTAGGTTGATTGACCCGAGATTTTCTTTGATCAAAATCAAAAAAAAAATGAAAATATATGTTTAATGTCAATATACAATCAGTACTTACATACGTCAAAAAAGGAAATCAACATTATGTAAAAAAACAAAGAGTTTACACAATGACACTTAACAATAAAAGAAAAAACTTAACATTGTCACTTAACAAAATCACAATTTAAAAATACATCAAATGAATGAAAAGCTCTTTGCAACAAAATTCCTTTAACTGTGTTTCTGAATTGAACTTCGGTTAGTACCCTTATGTTCCCAGGTAAACAATTAAAAAATTTTATGCCCCAATACCTAGAGCCAGTTTGACACCTTTTCAATCGGCAATATGCCGGAACTAAGTTATTACTTCCCCTAGTTTCATGGCTGTGGAATTCACCGTGCACTCTGTAATTCCCAAGATTTTTTTTGATGTGCATCAGGCTGTCCAAGATGTATTGGGACGGAAGAGTCAGAATCACTAGGCTCACGAAGGTTTGCCTGCAATCCTCCCTAAATCCTAGTCCCGCCACAACCCGCACAGCCTTCCGCTGCAATCCAAAAATAAAATTTGGTGAATACTGGTAGTAAAAGGCAACTTTTCTACACATAGGCTTCATGGAATTATGAAAAAAAAAATGTATCGCTCCACCCTATTATACAAGTATATAACGGTAAGTATATAGCATACTCTGGTGAGGGTGAGGTGAGGTCAAAATAACCCTAATTTAATTAGAGAAAAAAAGTTCTAAAGTGCCCCCTAACGGTGACACAGAGCCCCAAAGGGGTACCCAGTGACTTACCTTTTCGGCTCTAACCTTTGAAGAGACATGCATAATTTAATGAACTTTTAATATTTTATTTTTAGGGCATAAAAAGTCAGGAACGTACCGGATTCAGATTTAAGCGCTTCTATTCTTCTGATTCTTTAAGATAAGTAGATACTAAAAAATAACTAGCCTTATTTTAAGATATTGAATGATCTTAATTCAAGGCTATGCTTGGAATGGTTTAAATCTGTTATCTTAGTTTAAGTAAAGGTTTCTTTCCGCTAAGATAATTACAAAAATAGCTTCCAATGATGTAGCTGACTCTTTTCAAGGAAATATTCATTTGGAAATATAGAAAGACATGGCGGCCTTATTTTAAATTCGTTTTAATTTAAATTAAGATATCCTTTTTATCTGTGAATGAATTGACAACACTTTCTAAATTGATGAGGTAGGGCTGTGTACACTTTTTGAGATAAGAGGGAATAACAGTCGTTTTTTGTATTAAGTGTATATAATCTCGAAATTTATTTAAATTAGCAGAGCGCTTTCGGCCTTCAAATACATAAATAGAAGTCGCATTTCTTTACACAGACGCCTTTTGAATTAATTAAAAAAAAAATTTCAATATTCTCTAACCTTAACAATTTCAAATTGCCCGCTTTTTACTCTCAACAACGTCAACAATGTCATTTCAATGACAAGACAAATTTAATCCTTCAATTTTAATAACCATTAAATTTCGACTAAAGAACACGTTCCACGTGTAGTTAAAATTTAATTATGAAAAAGAAAAATAAAACCGACGGTTAATTAACGAAATTTAAAAGTAGTTCGTCCCAATTGTTCGTCTTTTTACAAATTACGTGTTAATTGTTTTTTACATAATAAGTTTTTACATTT
Organism: Polydrusus tereticollis; assembly: GCA_963920685.1. Classification (NCBI taxonomy): domain Eukaryota; kingdom Metazoa; phylum Arthropoda; class Insecta; order Coleoptera; family Curculionidae; genus Polydrusus; species Polydrusus tereticollis. The sequence goes on along the minus strand of OY987326.1, from coordinate 37,562,536 downwards.
GCGCTGTTGATGGACCACTCAAGAAAAGTAAATTTGTCAATGAGGTTTCCTTGTTTCCTGACAAAGTGAGTAAAAACCAAAAATTACATTTCATTTTCATTCAACTGATTTCACACAAATTTACATCAACTTTCGAACAACGACATTTTAAATAAATTTTGCAAATTGGATTTTCCTCGCTTTTAGGAAGCACTGAGGATGGCCTAAGGCCGAAAGCGCTCTGCTAATTTAAATAAATTTCAAGATGATACACTTAATACAAAAAACGACTGTTATTCCCACTTTCTAAATTGCCTAATTAATTAATACATAAGACTTAAGTAAAGTTGCACCGCCACATTTTAGCAATTTAGTTCGTCAGCACTTATCAAAAATACTTTTGGTAATCGATGGATACGTCGAGGTGAGCCTATCTTATGGTCACCGAGATCGCCCGACAGAACTACATTGGACTTCTTTTTATGAGTAAATTTGAGAGGTTTGTAGATTCGACGCCAATTCACACCCGAGAAGAATAACACACTAGTTCAACGAAATTCAAGAGAATCCTGAAATGTCGTTTCAAGCTTATTTCGATAATCTGCTGAAGTAAATAAGAATAAGCAAATCTTTCACATTTTTAACATTCTTGCGTTTAAGTGATTTTCGAAATGCCAACCCTTTCAATGGTTCCTTTATGCGGCAGATTTTGATTTGGAAATGTATCAGAATAAATTATTCTTGCATCCACACAAATGCCGAGTGCTTGTCCATATAATTTAAATGCATGTGAGCATTAATGAGATGTAATAATGACGAATTTTATTATTTTAATGTGAATTATTAGTAATGTTGTTATTTGATTAGTTCCTGTGCTTAAATAACTTATGTTAGGTTAGGTTAGGTTAGAGTGGCAGACTTCTGGTCTATCCAGACAGTCTCACGTAGTCCTATAAGGACCGTTGTGTTACCACACATATTCTGCGGAACCTATCAGCATCAGCTCCCCGATGGCTAGTGCGAAGTACGGCGTAGAAGAATCTTGGCAGCTCACTCGAACCAGCCACTACTGTTAATAAACCTAGTAGGTCGACCCAGTTGTAAGCTGCTTACTTCCTCCAGATTATTAAAGAATGGTTCGCCCAAGGCATTAAACTTTCTTCTTGCAAGACCAGGCAATTTACACAAAAAATGTTGAATACTTTCCTCCTCTCCTTCGTCTCTGCAACTTCTGCAGAAGTCGTTAGCTGGTATTTGCATACGTTCAGCATGTCTACCGAAAAGACAGTGTCCGGTAACTACGGCAGTGACATTTCTTAAGTCCTTCCGACTGTGTTGTAATAACGCTACGGTTTTCTTGTTATTCAGTAGGGGCCACAATTGCTTGGAGATGCTACAGGTTGTTAGCTCTGTCCATCTGCTTATTACAAGTTATTTGGCTATACGATCTATTTCCTCTTTGACCAATCCCAGCGGCCTAGCCACGGCATTCTCTGCTAGATCGGCGGACATGCCCGCGCCCTTCTTGGCGAGCGCATCAGCAGACTTATTGCCATCTATGCTGTGATGACCAGGAACTCAGCACAGAGTGACTCGATACCGGGCGCCAAGTATGCGAAGATTGTTGCGACATCGCCTCACTAGTTTTGATTTAATGTTGATGGAACGAATTGCTTTTATCGCTGCCTGACTATCTATATAGATAGCTATTGACGCAGCTGCTGTAAGGTCTTGACGTTCCTGCAGGATTTTTACTGCTTTATCTACTGCCATCACTTCTGCTTGAAAAATGCTGCAGTAGTCCGGAAGTCTATATGACCTCTGTATTTTCATGCTCTCAGAGAAGAACCAGCTCCCACTCCGCCAACTTATGTTAATAAACTTTATTATTTAATAAAGTCAGTCAAAGTCGAAAGTCAATGCTTAAACGTGTTATACAAAAAAAATTTTTTCTTCAAAAACGGCTAATTTTATTGAAACAAATGTAGAGTACCTTTTATAAAGAGGAATGACCAGAGTATCTAAAAAATCAGTTCTCAGCTCTGTAAAATGAGACCTGTCAAAATATTAGCCCAATCAATCAATAGATACACAGCACTGGTAAACGGTTCCTACAGCCAGTTTATTAACGAGAAAAAAAAAATAACGTAATATTAGGCATAAGGTACCTAAATAAAGAAAAGAGAGAGAAAATGCCTTGTCGTATCTTAACGCGCGCTGCTTTCTCCTTCTAGTATAAAAATCCTTAATTACGCTTGTGCGACTCACGTTTGTAACAATGAGCGACACTAAAAACTTTAACCTGTGTCTTCACAAGTCGACTGGTTCAAACTTTGCTTTACTTGGAAAATAAAATTTCTTTTGAATTTTATTGCATTATCATTTATTAACAGATCAATCACTTCATCAGTATATACCCTAGCATGGGTATGACATACTAACACTTTTTTATCTTGGATGCGTCAAACAACCACTTCACTACTTTTAAATACTTTTGTTTAATTTATCATCTTTTTGCGTATTACATTTAACTGAGCATGGAGCGCATATTATCTCTTTATACTTTTGAATAACACTGTACTTTATTACTTTTAATTCCTTTTAATCACTTTGTTTTAACGTGCCAGGTTGAACTACACACTCTGCAAGTTAACTCGTTCGTATTCTGCTTGACACTGTACTTTACTACTTTTAATTACTTTTAATCACTTTGTTTTAACGTGCCAGGTTGAACTACACACGGAGCGGCTGCAAGTTAACTCGTTCGTATTCTGCTTGACACTGCTTTGTTTACAAAGCTACTGTCCGTCTCTTACCGTATCCCGACACCTTGACCAATCAGGTCCTAATACGTTGAAAACTAAGATGGCTTCTTTCACGTTACGATACTGTTGTTAGCCAATAAGAATAGAGATTCGTTGTTACTATGCACGTGGCGTATGTCGTACTTAAATTTGCGTGTTAGAGAATAATGCAAAATATAAGACAGGTTTTTTATACATTAGGATTCAACTTGAACATATATCTTTATGAATTTGTATAACGTTGCCACTACTTTAATATGCGGTATTGCCAGTTATATTGCATGTGAATATAGTGTAGTTTTCTCTATTTTTTTTAGCAATTAGGTGTTAAAGAAACACATAATAAGTTAGCACGAATGCGACGTTGCCGCTTAGATTAGTATTACGTTACATTATATTTCCTAGAATTGAGTTCCACGCTTTTACTTTAACTTTGTACTGGGTCACGACTGAAATATGACGTGTGTCCCAAACAACGCTTTAAAGATTAAGTCATATTCTCACATTTTTTTTATTTGATTGCACCTTAATAACTGTGTAGATGTTATTTTTAGAGCCCAATGTACATTTTTAGACAGGGCAAACATATTTCCTAGTTATAAAATTTTGACAATAAATCCGTTCGTTAATCAATTAATAATATCGCAACAGATGTTCTCCCAGTGTTATTCTATTTTTGAGGTGTTTATTATTTTAGTATGGTTTTTTAAAACTGGAATTTTCACGTAGGCCCAAAAGAAAAAATCAAGCGAAATCAAATCGGAGGATCTTGCTGCACACTTGAATCGTACGCCGTACCTCGTCTGCCACTACATTTGCTAAGGAACCGTTGGCTACAGCAAACACTCTTTAACTGGTAATGCAGAGTGGGGATGAGTTTCATCTTGCTGTAAATATAAACTTTCGTCATTGAGTTCCAGGGCGCCATTTTTATCTACTTGATTTTCCAAAAATTGTACGTATACAATAGAAGGGTCTATCAGATGTTGTGACTTAGGTGAAAAGATATGTTTACATGGTTTACTAAAAGAATCGCTATTACTACTAGCATTAGGTAGTAGCAGTAGGCGAGGGAAGGCACACGGATTTGGCAAGTAGACCAAAGGCGATCATTGGGTGCGTTCACCCGTTCACCCGACCTCAGCAGCTGACTTAAAGCTCTCAGCAGTTCAGCGCTAATATGAGTTAGCAGTTGAAAAATAGATGAACGCATTGTTGAACTAAAGCGTTATTATTTGAGGTTTATAACAGCTGTTGCCTTGACATGCCACGTAACCTCAGAATTCCCGCTTTTTATTTTGGGTCAATTTTTCCTATCACATCTAGAATGAAGAACATTTAGCGAGCAATTCTACTGGAATTAATGAACGATGAACTAAATTTTGGCCCGATAGGGGCTATCGTAGGTGATTTAGTTCGGCCAGTCGATATGGTGGAACCTGGCAGAATAATTCCTGTTCGAAATGAAGATTATTATGAGAATGTTATACCAAATTACAGCCCGGATGATTTTCATAATCATTTTAGAATGTCCAGATCGACGTTTGAAGTAAATAGGTGTTGTAATTTAATGTGAATTACAGCGGTTTCCCTAAAATATCATTATTATTTCAGAACTTACTGAATGTATTAAAGTAAATAAGAACAAAACAAACAGGTTAGGAAACATCTGTAAAATGTCAAAACCAATAAGTTCTGCGCATGTCTAAGCAAAGGATGAGTTGGAAAGCAGAAATAAACTTCGCTTAAAACAATATGCAGCTTGCTGATATTCAGTAGTGATGGAAAGAATCGGGTATTTTCAAGAATCGAGTACTGAGGGATCGAGTACTTTGCGGAATCGGATGTTTTATTGAATACCGAGTACTGAGTACTTAGCGATTTGTTTTCATGGTTTAAGCGAGTGAGATTTGTACGAGGATATTTTAGAATTACATTTATTTTTCCCGCAAAAAATCGCTGTAAATAAAAAAAGACAGCAAAAGATTATTTTTTGAATTTTTTTATAAGAATTACATGTTTAAATTACGAGTTTTTAAATGAGGAAACCTCAGGTTTAACTATATTTTTTAAATAAAATAAAACATTCTAAAATAAATAAATAAATACTCGTTCTGAAGAGAACTCCGGTTAAATGTCTTAAACCTACCTTATTTTTATTTAATGCTTCAGAAAACATACATCAATAATAAAAAATAATAGTACGCAACATAACACTTACTTTAAATTCCTATAACTAAAAGGGAAATCACTTTTAAAATAAGCATAGAATTTGCCGCGTCGAAACGTTTAGAAACAAACAAACAAATACTAACCTAACAAAACTCGTATTCCTTCAATCGCATCACCCGAGTAAAACGAAGCCGAACACCGATCCAATATTTTCAGCGATTCCAGCGTTTCGGTCTCGAACCTCGAATTTCGAACCTCGCTCGAACACGGCCTGATTCCGTCTCAGCCTAATATTAAGAATCGGAATCGATCCCGGCGCTTGTGGTCAGTATTCGAATACTACCGATTCCTTTAAGAATCGAGTATTACTCGATTCCTGTACTCGAGTACTCCCATCACTAATATTCAGCGCCTGGTCAGCGGGTCGGCTGAACGCGATCGCTTACTCAACTTCTCAATTGTTGACGTCGGGTGAACGCACCCATTTTTACCTACCTCTGGGTCTTCCCCTATCCACTTAGCCACCGAAGTCTTCGTTAAACTTGCCCGACCTTCTCAAAGGTCGGCATGTTATTTCAAGCAAGGGCCCTGACTTCCTCCTGTTGGATCACCACAGTGGCGCAACCCGAAAGTAAGGTTGGGGGGGGGGGGGGGGGAGGGGGTAAAAAAAAATAGCGGCGCAGGCGAAAAATTTTTAGGTGCCACGCTCTTTTTTAAATGATGATGCTTGCTTTTTAAGTAAGACAAATAAAAACACAACAGAAAATCACAAAAACGTCAGAATCGTTTCAATTTGTGTGTAATTTTACCTATCTTAGGTAGTGATGAGTTTATTTTTCTTGTAAACAGGTAGTTACACGACCCGAGCTACGCTCGCTCGGGGGGGCTACAGCCCGGTCAAACCCTATTTCCCTTAAAATCAAGAGATATTATTTAGGGTGGTTCGTTTTGATACATATAACTGCCCGTTTCACTTAGCTAATGCCTTGTCATCCTCATCGCAAAGCATTTTGCCTAGATTAAGGATACCTATGATAATGGAATCGAAGAAGGAAGTTGAAGAATAACCAGAAAAATTTAGAAACGGCCTTCTCCCGAAGCCGGCTCTGGTCGTCCAGAACAACTATAGGCATTGGAATAAAAGACGATATTCAAGGCTGGATTTGTTAAACTAACGCCGGAAATACACTATAGTGTCAGTGACAAATGAATATTAGAAATTAAGGCTTATAATATCCCAGTCCCATTTGTCCTGCAACCATTTAAAACTAGTGAGAACAAAAATTAAAATATGCAAACAATGATCCTACACCAGAGCGTCCCTCGCCATCGGGATTATAATTGCACGCAAAGCACATGTGCCACCATTAATCACTTGCGTTGCAGAAAGTAATTAAGCTATTCATTCCATCGACCTATAGAATGGACGGGGGCTGTCGAAAACCTGTTTTCAATGCCGACCATTTAGACCGTTTGCATTAAAAATACGAATAAAATAATTTAAATATTTTTTTCATCGTATATACCAACTCATAAACTATTTATATTAAATTTGATTCAATAAATTTCAAAAATAACAATTTTTAAGTGAGTTTGGTATAGATGTAGTTTTAAAATTAATTGTGGCTCAAAAAGTACAACAACAGAAGACAGATTCATTGTAGCATTTATTAAAAGATTTGGTCATTATTACGAGAAAGATCATTACCTTCGTTGGGGTTAAAACCCCCCCATTAGAGGTCAAATAAATGTTTACAACAACTTTAACAATGTCGTTTTTTAATCCCTTTCTGTTCTCTTTGTTGTGTTTGCTGCCGATCCATCGATTCCGAAAATTCCCATTTTTCAATGACTTTTACAAATTTACTCATAGGAGTTCCACAAAATTCGATCCACTTAAAGGAGGTGGTAAGATCACTGACACAATGATAAAATCTATACATTTTTCATCAGCATAAACAAAGACATGTTCATTATGTAATACATTTTTTAAACGAAATTTTACTATTTATTAACAAATCGACAGAAGCCTAGTTGTAATTCGAGGTTGCACAGTCTGGAGGTAGTATGGATGCGACCGCTGTTCCCTTAAAATCCATTAACATAAACTCGGCTTTTGCTTTCGCAGAGACGTATTAAGCCACGTTCATTTTTAATGCCAGTTTATAATAACAATAGATAGGTACATTATTTGATTTGTTATCAAATTATTAATTTATCTATTATCTATTTATTAATTAAAAAACTGTCTAATTAAGGGTTTCTAGAAACAACTTAATTATTAGCATATTTCTCAAAACTTTTAGTTACAGGTGCCTGTTTATATAGCTTATGTAAATAGTAAACATAATATTGGAATAGATAGTACCTATCTATTTTACTTTGAAACAGTGTGCAACAAGTTAATATTAAAAGTATGTGGATACCTTGGGAATCTTCAGCTAATACGATATCTAGCTACCCTAAACATTCCAGGAAGCATTTATTTTCTGACGCCAAAGTGATCGTGAAAAATGTATGTGAATCGTTATTAAAGAGCGGCTACCTTAAAGTAATTGCCATTAAAAATACCAGTGAAATTACGAAAGTTCCATTATCGACGGGACGAGATATTATGTTAAAAGGACATTTTAAAAGAAAAGTTCGCAAAGATACCGGAAAAACGAAGTGCGTAGATGATGTTATTCGCAGGAAAATATACCAAATGTATCGAGAAAATCTTGTGCCCACGTTAGATTCTTTAAAAACACGGTTAACAGTTGACGATACAACGATATCATGTAGCAGGACCGAAGTACCGAATGCATCGAACACAAAATCCGCAATAAAGGAGTTCATGTTAAAAAATGACTTGTACTTCGAGAAAACGTATAGTAAAAAACAGCTGTTTTAAGTGTTAAAGGCACTTAGTAATAAAAAAGAGTATTTGAGTGATAAAATGGCGGAAGGAATGGGTCACACTGTTTTATAATTACAATTAAACCTTGTGTGTATATATGTAAATATATTTTCTTAAGTAGGTATATTAATTGGTATTATTACTTTTACCCAAATGCGTGCGAAATGTTGCCCTTTTCCGCACGTAAACTTTTTACACTTGTTTTGTACTTATAACAAGTTAATATACATTGCTACTATAAGGTATTACTATGGCTTTTCATTTAACTACAAAATCCGTTCCTGTGCAAAGCAGTACCTACTCCTTATTTCATTTCATTTCATTTCAGTAATATAAATAGTAATGTCAGCTGGGGTCAGGTAGATTTCGCTGGTTGGCACGCTCATCGACAGTTTTTTATGGGTAATTTTACCAAGAAATTCTTTAAAAACGTAGGTTTGGCAATCAAACAAGTAACGGGGTTTCTTTGGGTGTTCACAATATAATAAAACTATTATTGCAGTTATTAGGTCAAACGAAATATGTTCGGATGGACTTTATCCAGGACAACAAACCATTGTGGGTTTTATTGTAGTATCTATTCCAACTTATTTGAATAACTGATGGCAACAAATCGATTTTTTCCGAAAATGATTGATCTTTTGCAACAAATAAAAAGTACTTTTCTGAGAGACATGCCTCATGTATTTAAAAAAGTATATTTTAGTTTTCAAAAAATTACACCTTACAAAAGCTTGACCCTAATATTAATTCTATTATGGGTTTCTTAGTTCATATCAGTTGAACAAAGTTACAAAATTGTATTAAAATATACGCGATTGCTTAAAAGTTATAATCGAAAATAACGAACAACTATACCGGGTGTTGCATCGTCGAGCGGGACATAGGAAATCCCATGTAATTTTAAATGGGGTCAATTATTGGCTTCCCTAATTATTTTAGAGAAAAATTCTATTTAGGTTTATTAAAGAGCACTAAAACCCACATTCAAAAGAATAACTTTAGATATTTTTGATGAGCCCGTTTACGGGTTATCGCCGATTTCTTTTTAACTATTTCTCCTTTTTATGGCCCTGTATTTGCGGGCACCAGTCAAGGTAAAAGATGACTGTCAAATAAAGTTGTCATTTTGAAATGTGTGCTTTATTGTTATAAAAACTCGTACATCGAAAATATTAAAGGTGTATTTATGAGTACAAATTAATCTGAATAAAACTAAAATAAAGTATCCAATTACAAGGTTAATTATGACATTTTACATGTTTCAATATTTTACTAATTAATAGGTAGGTACTATTAAATTGTTAGAACTTTAGGATTTAAGAAGATGTTCAAATATTCCTCCATTGACTGCTAGACAATAACCGAGGCGATCATAAAATTCTCTTCTTACATTCGCTAGTTGGTAAACTGAAATTCTATTGCATTCGGCAGAAATAGCATTTTTTAACTCGTCTAGATTTGGGTATTTTTTATCTTTGTATATCCTGTTTTTTAAATGGCCCCAGAGAAAGAAATCATTTGGCGATAAATCAGGAGACCTGGCTGGCCAATTTACTGTATGATTTAAGCCAATAACATTTCCATTAAAAGCACGGTTTAAATATTCCCGGACAGCCAGGGTACTATGTGCCGGGCAGACATCCATTTGGTACCAAACTTCCTGATTTTCCCTAGCGGCATCATGTAAAGTAGGTAAAATATGATCTTCAAGTAGTTCCAAAAAATATTCTGCATTTAAATTTCGTGTAAGAAATAATGGCCCGATAATATTTTCTCCGAAAATCCCAGCCCATACATTAACTTTTTGTGGATATTGCGTCCTTGTTTCCACAAACCTGTGTTGGTTTTCTTTGCTCCAATATTGATAATTTTGAACATTGGGTTCATTGTTTAAGGTAAATGTGCATTCGTCAGTGAAACAAATGTTTTTTAAAAATTCCCTATCCATGTTTGCTCTTTCCATCATACCAAAACAAAACTCCTGTCGTCGTATCTCGTCCCTATCTCTTCGCTCTTGGTGCCTTTCATAATTGTATGAATAATATTTATGTCGTTTCAAAGCTCGTAACGCTGTGGTGTGATCTAATCCTATGTCATCCTCAAGTTTCCTTGTGCTGATCTTCCCATCATTTTCTTCCACGCACAATAAAACTTGCAAGTCCCTATCATTTCTTGCATCTCTTCTTTGTTCCTGCCTTTCTTCACATCTGCAGTTATTTATTACAGTGCCTTTTGTCTCAAATTTCTTGATAGTCCTTTCGCCTGTAGATTTTGCAGGTATCGGTCTATTCGGATACAGAGCAGCAAACATGTCTGACACATTTTGATAACTATTTCCTTGATAATTTACCTCACTTTTATTGAACCAATCAAAACGCTCATTTTCATAGCAACCACCTTGGTAACGGTCGTCTTACCCGATAAGACTACCGCTAGCTCGAAAAGACGCTTTCGAAAAGACGCTTGTAGCTTTTTTACTTAAATAAAAAATTAGTAACACCTCTAACTTGTATATTTACCTTTATCAGACGGCCTTCATTTTTATGTTCAGTAAATTATCCAATAAAATACACCTCTAGAGGCGGTTTCTTATCTTCATACCTTCGTTTTTCACTCGAAACTCGATTTTCCAAGAAAATTTTCACTCAATGTAATTTTTACTTATAATCAAAGATAAGACCCTCGAGCTAAAGCTCTCGGGATCATATCAGATTATAAGTAAAAATTACATTTCGTAAAAATTTGTCAGAAAATCGATTTCTTGTTAAAAACATCGGTATTACCGATAAGACGCCTCCTCTATCGGTATATTACTGTTGATAATACCATTTAATCATCAATATTTTTTCTTCAGAAGTGTAATTCATGGCTAATATTTTCGATGTACGAGTTTTTATAACAATAAAGCACACATTTCAAAATGACAACTTTATTTGACAGTCATCTTTTACCTTGACTGGTGCCCGCAAATACGGGGCCATAAAAAGGAGAAATAGTTAAAAAGAAATCGGCGATAACCCGTAAACGGGCTCATCAAAAATATCTAAAGTTATTCTTTTGAATGTGGGTTTTAGTGCTCTTTAATAAACCTAAATAGAATTTTTCTCTAAAATAATTAGGGAAGCCAATAATTGACCCCATTTAAAATTACATGGGATTTCCTATGTCCCGCTCGACGATGCAACACCCGGTATAATATCCAAATCAACTTTACTAACAACGTCGTTAACGTTTTAAATGTTTTGACAATTCGGAAAAAAAAAGTAATTTTTTGAATTATTCGGAAAAATCTTTACTTATATTAATTTATGCCTAATATGCTCCAGCAATTTCGCAATAACTCCTAAATATAAACAATTTAACATGCTCCAATAAAAATCTGAACACGGGACCACCGTATAAGACTCCTCCACACTGCAACCGAATATTTATCGTGGTCGTTCTGTCGTTTACTTGGCTACTGCACTATTAATTAGCTAGCCTTATTGTTTCTGTTCTTTAAAGGCCTTCCGCTCCTCATAGACATTTCATTTATCTGCGAGTGGGCCCTGTGGAAATTATGTTTCTATGCCGCTCTCTTGACTTAATTATGGTATCATTTCGCTATTATTTATTCAAGCTATAACTTACGAAGAAAAGCGATGCTAGTTTTACCATCAACAGGTGATCTATAAATAGGATTCTTGTGAAATACCAAAATTGTTTCGAAATTACTTTATTTTATTTAAATTTTGGTTCTTAGATTCTCTATACTCACCTAAATTTTAACAAGTTTAAAACTTTGGTTTAAGCGGAAAAAAACGATAAGAAATTTTTTTTTCTAAAAGTAGCGTTTTCAAATTAAGTATTTATTATGACATTTTTCATGTGAACTAATAATTCTCTTTTTAATCTCGTAAAAAATTAATTTATTTTTAAATATTTGCACCTAGAAAAATTATATGCAATCGTTTGAAATAGTCAATATAGAATAAGTCGAAAGTATAGTTCAGGTGTACTTGAACGTTTTGCATTGATCAAAAAATCAAAATCAAAATCAAAATCAAAATTTATTAATGTTAGCATACAACACAGTATTCACACACGTCAAAGAAATTTAAAATAAGACAAGGACTATTTAAAGTAAGACAAGGACTATTTAAAATAAGACAAGGACTATTTAAAACAAGACAAGGACTATCCATTATCATGGTACATAACTCCTTTAAGAATTTGTGTACATTTTTTAATAAAAGTATTGAACGTGCACTCATTAGAGTTGACATTCAAAGAACTCCTCAAAGCTATAAAAGGCCTTACTAACTAGGATCTCCTGACATTTAGTTTTAAATGATTTAAAAGGTAACAATTTCAGTTGAAGTGGTAGCTTGTTAAATAGTTTGACTGCCATAAAGGCCGGTCTACCTTGGCACTTCTTCAATCTGCAATATTTGGTTACCAGATGGTGTTTGTTTCTGGTATCATAATCATGACAGTCCCCGTGGGCTGTGAACTCTTCTTCGCGTTGTTTTATGAAGAGAAGGCCCTGCAGTATGCCGATGGAAAAGTAAGCACGCGCAAGCTAGAGAAGGCACCCCTACAGTCCTCCCTGTATCCCAGTCCACACACAATTCTAAGGGCCCTTCTTTGAAGGCCAAAGACCCTGGATGCATGAGGCGATCCTCCCCAGGCAAGTATTCCATAGGACATGATGCTATGGAACAAGGAGTAGTAAGCAGATAACATCGTATCACGCGACACACATCCCGCCAAGTTGCGTAGCACAAACACACTGCTCCTAAGTCTTCCACAGACACCATCTACGTGCACATCCCAATTTAGTTTGGCATCAATATTCACTCCAAGAAACTTTGTTGATTGTACACCTCTGTGGTTGACTTCCCTAAGCGTGAAAAGCATATGCTGCGTTTTGTCCGGGTTTAACAAAAGTTTGTTGGTCAGGAACCAGTCCTCTACTGCTGTGCGCGCTAGTGACAGCCGCTCCCCAGCTTCCTGCTCCGAGCATCCAGACACACAGACCGTGGTATCGTCAGCAAATAGCACACATTTAGCAAGCGGGGCACATGCTGGTAAGTCGTTTATGTAAATCAAGAAAAGGACCGGTCCTAACACCGATCCTTGTGGGACACCAATATCCAGCCGAGCTTCCGCCGACAGCACTCTGCCCATTTTCACACTCTGGAAGCGATCCTGAAGGTATGACTGTGTCAATTGTATACTGTTATCGCTAAAATTATAATATTTTAGTTTTTCTAGAAGAATATTATGATTGACACAATCAAACGCCTTACTTAGGTCGCAAAACATAGCTGATAAGTACTGCATATCCTCGAAGGAGTCCATTATAGCGTCAAGCAAGTCCATAACTCCAAGGACGGTGTTTTTACCCTTTCTGAAGCCAAACTGCCTATCTGTAAACAAGTTGTTATCCTCAAAGAAAGAAACAACCTGTAGAGCCAGCAGATGACAGACGCAGCGCTTATACAAGTTAAAAAGATCGCAAGCCGACATGCGACCGATTTAAGTATATGTGATGATGTATCAGCCGCTAAGTTCAACTTTTTCGTCAGTTGCGCCACGTTTCATCACGGATTTGTCAATTTTGCCTGGGTTTAGGCGTTGGCTATCATCATGCTGACCATTCCGTGAAATCTATCCTTGTCTGTCGCTATTCTGAAAAGATCTTCCACTCGTTGACCTGTCCAGTGTCTGATATTGCGTAGCCAGGATAGCTTCTTTGGACCAATCTATCTCCTTCCCTCCACCTTACCCAGTATTATGCGTCGGATCAAGTGATATTTTGGACCTCTAATAATATGGCCAAAGTACTCAGTCTTTCTTAGTTTAATTGTGTTCAAGAGCTCCCATTCCGTGTCAATGATTGTGAGCACATTCTCTTTGGAAGTGTGTGTGATCCAGGGTATTTCAAGGATTCTACGATAGCACCAGAATTCAAAAGCCTCCAGTTTATTAATGGTGGTAGCCTTCAAAGTCCAGATCTCGTAGGCGTAGAGCAATGTCGACCAAATATGGCACCTCAGGATTCTCTTGCGAAGATGCATAGACAGGACAGGTTTCTATTGCACAGAACTGGTTTCCATGATATAAATGCTTTACGAGCTATTTTAATCCAAGTTAAGATTTTCTCATCCGAATCTCCACCCGCATTAAACCAGCTACCAAGGTATTTGAAGTGATCAATATGCTTCACCACCTCCGCATCCAGGAGCAGTTGCTCTGGGTCAACATTCACCTTTCCCACTGCCATCCATTTAGTTTTGTTAATATTAATTTTTATACCTCTTTGACGACTTGATTCGCATACTGTGTTAACCAGGATCTGGAGTTCTATTAGACTTTCAGCCAGGATGGCGGTATCGTCGGCATATCTAATATTATTTATTGTTTCTCCTTTGATCTTTATCCCCTCTGTTCGGCCATCCATAGCCGCTCGAAATATTTGTTCGGAATATATATTGAACAGTGTGGGTGACAACACACACCCTTGACGTACCCCTCGTTTAATTGGGATTTTATTTGAGGAGGTATTTGCATCTACTTTAACGGTATCCACCTGGTGATAGTATAGGTATTTTAATAGCCTAAGATCGTAATTGTCCAGTCCTATCGATTCCATACATTCGAGCAGCAGATTATGTCTTACTCGGTCAAAAGCCTTTTCAAAATCTATGAACCATACATAAACGTTTTTTCGAAATTCACAATAATTTTGGAGAAGGACTCGCACACTGAACAATGCCTCCCTAGTTCCCAATCCATTCCGAAATCCAAACTGTTCATCCGTTAAATTACTTTCGCATAATGCGTACTAATAAAACATTGGGGTGGTCCAAAAAACAAACAAATAAATATTTTGTTTCCGCAACTTTATTTTTATTCCTTAATATTAATGCATAAATAAGAAATCAAATTTAGGGGCCGCCTATCATAAAAACGTTTTAAATACAAATTATTGGTATTCAAAAACAAAAGTTACTACAAAGAGGCCTTTCATGGAGTAGGAAGTTGTTTTATATGATTTGTCACCGGACGAAGAAGAAACTGCTTCTGCTTTTCGCTCTTAGTAAGCGACTGATTATACTTTTGAATTTAACTGATTCCAGGTTCAGTTCGTTGATAACTCTCATTCAACTACAACATTCACAAAATTCAATACAAAGAGAATCATCTTTCCATTCTTGGATCGACCTTTCTAAAAACGAGTTCCAAAATCTGATATATTTAATTCTTTTCCTCAGCTATTTGTATACGTGACGGAAAATTAGTCTTGCTTGACAATTTTTGATTCTTTACCATTTTTCTTTAGTTTTCAAGGATTCTCTGCCATCAAAAAAGCCCAACGCTACCAACTACTCAGAAAGAAACCAAAGATGCTGCGCAAAAGCGGTGTAAGCTTTTTCACTAACTGTTGGATTAGGATAGCTTTTCAGTTGATGCAGAAGCTGGACATCATTATTTAAAGCTCTAATTGCGAGAGGAGCTTCATTCCAAAATCTCACATATACACAACGGACAAGCAAAGCCAAGTTTACTGTATTTTTTTATTCCTGATGTGTTTTGAAAAAGACACATTTTTAGGGAGTAAATAACCTTTGCCATCCATCTAGCATGATGTGTCGGCCCAGGAGCTCGCATTGTTTCACTGCTACTTCCTCCATCAAGAAATAAAATAGACAGACGTAGGAGTTCTTAATAATTATCTCTAGGACGTTGGTTTTGTAGGGCACGTGGTAGATACTCCCAAATCTTTTCTCGTAATTTGCTTAGTAGACCTGTGGTTTAATCAGTGTGATTAATAGTCAGTCTCAGTTTCTTAAATCGATTAAGCAGCACAGTTTTTGGAGCAGCAGTAAAGCCAAATATACATAAAAAATAGCTGATATCATAATCTTCATAACATGATGGCGGTATGAAATCCAGAGAAGGTTTCTCTATTGTAATACAAGCTTCCGTGTGAAGCCCAGTATTACTGGTTGTGATATTAAATACTTGTCCTTTAATTTGAGCTTCAACGTTCTACTGCTTAATATATGATTGTGCCTAAAATTTTCCTGTTCCTCTGTCTACTTGCGGAATTACCAAAAGCTTTTATTTGCCATTTCGAAGCTTGCCGTTCCAGTGCAAAAGAACAGGTCCCTCAAGAGACGACTCTTTTCGTTCAGCTGCTGCAACTTCCTGTCTAACTTGTCTCCTAGATTGTCTAATATGCCATTATTTACAACCGGTAAAACCATTCTGCAAGAAGGAATTATGTGATTCTTGAGGAGGTTCAGATATTTTTCGTCATTCAAATTACCATCTATGAAAAAAGGTCCCACAATATGTCTACTAACTATGCCCGCCCAAACATTAACTTTTTCGGGCCTCTGAGTATGACCTTCGTGGAACCAGTGAGTATTCTCAGCAGACCAATATGGATAATTGTGTCTATTAACAATGCCATTTAAATGGCAGGTAGCTTCATCCAAGAAAATGATATTTGTTGCGAATTTATTACATCTTTCCATCACCTGCTCACAAAATTAAGCTCTTCTATCAAAATCGTCCTCGTTTAACTCTAACTTTATTTTGTAGGGATGCAACTTCTCCTGCTTAAACAAATTTTTCACTGACTCTGATGACATACATTAAAATCTATTGTCATTGGCCTAGATGATTGTGTTGGATTTTCATGTATTGAGAGCACGATATCCAAAGCTTTGTCTCCCCCCCCGAGCTTTGTCTCCCCCCCCCCCCCGAGCTTTGTCTCCCCCCCCCCCCCGGTTGCTGTTTTAGGTCGACCTGATCTAGCGGCTTCCCTTACACTGCCTGTTTCTATCGAAATTTCTTTACCACTCGACACACCGTTTAGTGATTTATTGGAGGCCTATTTGGATATAATTCATTGAAAAGTTGACAAACCCAATGATGTGTTGAATATTTTCAATTTATACAGTAGACACATAAAAGTACGGAAATAGGTACCTACCTATTGAAGAAATTACCTATACAAAACTTAAAAAACGGGAAACAACTTCGTATGTGTGTGGTCGTACAGACAATAGGATTGCCAGCAGGGTAAATATTTTATAGAGGCCCATTTTCATTTGTCAATTAAAATGACTTATACAGACAAAACATTAATATTATTCATAACCCATAAATTGCAATTTAGGAGAATTACAACGTTCGTTTTCTTTGAATTCGTTTGTTATAATAATTTTTACGTTTGATAGTCGAAATATATGGGGATTGATTTATATTCGTCTGTATTCTGGTCGAAGAAGATAGTTGATCTGGATGTCCAAATAATTTTCGTAACGTCAAAATAAATTAAAATAATAATATGGTATGAAGGCGTAGTAGTTTCTAGTCATACATACCTATTTTTTAAAATATAAATATTTCTAAGTGCAATCAGACTGCATGTCTATTTTTTGACTTTAAAAGGGCATTTGATGTTATTAATATAGATCTCTTACTAAATAAAATAAACTTTATAGCCATGATGTTCGCGGTAATCCACTTGATTGATTGAGTAGCTTTTTTTCGGGTAGACCTCAGAGAGTTGTGTTAAAACACCGTCAAAAATCCTACTTTTCTGCTGACAGCGTTGTTACTAATGGCGTGCCTTAGGGCAGTATACTGGGTCCATTGTTGTTTATAGTTTTTATGAATGACATTGAGTCAAACAACTTAAAAGACCATTATATTTTTCTCTTTGCGGATGACACCGCTGTCACGCGTGCTAGTTCAGATGCTAAGGCCCTTAGCAGGGGTTCATGCAGTGCGGTTTCCTCCATGCAGAACTACTGCGAGGAAAATGGGTTGATTCTGAATTAATTTTTTGTTGTCTTCGTGATCTAATTAAAAGTCCATTGGTTAAATTAAATAATATAGCCATTAACCAGGCAATTGTTGTTAAGTTTATCGGAATTTTAATAGATTCAAAACTATCGTGGAGTTATCAAGTAGACTGTACAAAGCCTGGGTTTTAAAATCCCAGTCTCAGCAACAAAAAGTACTATTTTTCCATAGGGGGATTCACGGATTCTTTTTCTAATTTGACCCTCAAGAAAACACTTTTCTTCATAAAAGCATTTCTTTATTCTACCAAACTATGTCATTTGAACAGATAATGTCAGATGTTTACATGATTTGTGAAATCATACTACTACTACACATGACTTATTATCGATTAACTAATCAATGGCCACATTGACTAATCACACTTAGGGGGGGGGGGGCGTGTAACCCGCAACAAACTAATATACTTTTACTTCAACAACTTTTGCAAAAGGTTGAATACTCACGACTACTTAGGCCCTGATGGCCAGAGAAATCTGTGCAGAGAAGACGTTCTGCCACGAAAAAAATTTGTAACTCGACTTACTGTTTGAAAGCACTTGGCGCTGATGGCCCGAAAATACGTGAGGAGATGACGTTCCGCCACGGAGTGAAGTATAAAACCTACTGACTGTAAAAATGAAAACATTCGCTTTGTTGATCACCCTTCTCACGCGAAAACCATTTGCAACACTGCATTCCCTTAATTACTCTTCAAAAAAAAACTGATGTTCACCGCCCGTCAATCGAACCGAAATCATATATCTACTGCTTTCCAGCCAAACGCAATTTAAGATTCTATAAAAATGTAAACAAGCTGTTCTGTTATGAAGGGTTTTCTATTGTATTATTTTACCGAAAGGATTATTAAATGCGACGTAAATTTGCAGTTACGTTTTTATAATATGTTAGAAGATGAGTTTTATTTATTTCTTTAGAACAGTAGAACATAACCCAAATGCGGTGTTGCCGATTATTATTAACTTTTCACTGAAATGCGATTATGGTTTTGGTCCAATTATTAAATTAGGAGTTTGAATCATGTTAATTACACTTGAAATGCACATACATGTTTCCCCAACATAGACATTGTGCTAAGAAAACTAGCTATGTATTGCTGAAATTGATGTACCCCTTCTAAAATTGTATTACTTTCCATATGTTCAATCCTGTTGGAACTACGGAGTTTTGGCTTGGGGCTGCAGTTCCAGAGTAAGTGATGATGTTTAAAAATCAATCTTTTTCATGTCGTGAATTGTTTCCTCAGCTTGGAATTCTCACATTTCATTTTTTTTTTTTTTTTTTTTTATGATAAGGCACAGCACTGCAGGATGAATCCTTTATGGCGCTCTGGGAGCGGTGCGTGTGCGCAGGAAACGATTCACGTTGGTCTTGAATCTTTGAAGATTATAGTCGTTGGGGAACACGATCTCAGGGAGGTTGTTCCAGAGTTCATTTTTTGTTTATATATTACTCCCTAGCTTATGTTAGGTATAACATTGAGGCATTTCTTCAGACTCGTAAGTTAAATGAACAGTATCGGTAAAACTTAAATATTGATATTCCTCGTTATAGACTGTCGACGATGGCAAATATCCCATTGGTTCTACCGATCAAATTATATAACAAGTTAAATTAAGCAGATAAATTCTTTAAAAAGATTCCATAAAATAGTAAAAACGATTTTAACGAATAAAGCATATTATTCTGTATCGAAGTACCTGAACTCTCATTGTTAATATTAAGGACCTTGAATTTTTTATTTGTATTTGTATGTAATGTGTTTATTGTAATTGTAATTTAGTAAAGATTATTTAAAAATACCGAAACCCCAATAAAACGTAGGTACAACAAATAACGCTACAGGGTATTTCTTGTTTTCATACAAATCGAAAGCAAGAATAAATAAAAGGGAATATCCAGTTGACGCCCTTCAAAGAGAGTAAAATAATGAATCACATAAGTCTAAGTGTTCTATCTTTTACCAGGTACCCAACCGTGTACCTGGGGAAGAGAGACATAACATAATATGAGGGTGTATTTTGCATCCTTTTATAAACTGATTGATATCTTTGTTAAATGCTATTGGGTCAGATCCGGAATGTATTATGTCAGAAAAGTTAAGTAAAAATTAAAAATGAAACCTGTGTTATTGAAATTATGTTTTATTTTACATATAATTTAGAATGAGCTAATTTATTAATAATCGTAATATTTTATATTTTTGTTTTTTATAGTTTTTATGTTCAGTGGCGGCAAAAAATTAAAGAAAATCTTAAATTATGTGTACATTAAAAAATACATTAATTAATACTTTCTAAATATAAATATAATAAAAAGAAAAAAAGAGAACAATACGAAAATATATTTCATACCTATTTATATTTATAACATTTTTATAAAAATATTAAGAAATAAACATACAACTACATACAAAAAAGTTAATCTGAATCTAAAAATAAAGAAATGTCACTTTCAGAATCTAAACCAGAATCTGATACATGAATTATCAGTGGCTTAACCTGAACATCCAAAATGTGGTCTTTTTGCCAATAATCCCTTATAATATTATTTGTGTGGCAAACACAATCAGATCAATTTTCGGGAGTAATGGTTTCATTTTTTTTCAAAAAATCCAAAACGGCATTTTCATCCTTCCTGTCTTTTCCAATAATTTGTTTATTAAAAAATTTGTAGCAATTCGGGCTTGGGTGCGTTTTCCGTAAATTGATATTTTTGCATTGTAGCCATGCAGGAAATGATATCAGCTTTTCTCATTAAAGCATTTGGCACATCTTCGCTGAGCCGTGAATGGTATTTTGCATTGTCCATAACAAAAAGCGAGGGTATTTCGAGCCGAGGTAAAAGCTGTTTTTCCAACCATTTTTTAAACAATTTAGAGTTCATGTTGTCATGATATTCAGCGCTTTTTTGTTTGTAGAAAACCTAAGTCTGCCTTATCTATCAAGTCACCTTTGGTGCCAGCATGCAAAACTATATATCTTTTGCCGTCTAATTGTTTTCTATTTAAAACTGATTTGATGTTGTCATCATGCCATGTTCTAATGTCGCTACCATTTTGAAATATCCATGTTTCGTCTATAAAAACCACATCTAACGGAGTTTCTGACAACAAGTTTTCTGTATATTGTCTCAAAAATTTTATACGTTTTGAAACAATATTATGCGGTTTCTCGATAATGTAGCGCCTACCAGTGTTCCTTTTAAATTTAAATCCCAAATGCTTTAACACATGACCTAATGTGGAGTTGCTTAGGTCAATAATTTGTTTGGCATGCAATTCCTCTTTTAGCTTTTGCCGTGTGACATACTTATGCGTGGCAATCATATCGTAAACTACGTTCCTTATTTGAGTTTTCCTTGCCTCAGTTAAATCCCTTGTTCTCGGGGCACGCTTTTCTCAATTAGCCTAAAAAGGAAATTGAATATTATGACTACATGTTCTTTTATTACTTTATAATTGAATATAAATACTTATAATAAAATACCATCCTTACATATTATATAATATAAAAATCGCGAAATATTTTGGTCCATAAACGTCTAATACGCCATCCACTGTGGGACACCCTGTATTCATATGTGAATAAATTTCAAACTACTTACCCTGGCAGAGGTTCCTGTTGTATACTCCCTTCGGATCCTGGCTACAGTTTTCGCAATAATTTTACAGGCTGCTGAAGTGCATTTCACAGCTGAAATTGGCCGAAGGCTATTTTCTTTTTCATTTTGAAAATACTCCAAAACGTATAAAATAATTTTCCGTGTCTCAGCGTTAAACATTATGCACCGAATATGCTCAGTCGAATGTCGAATAAACCCAAAAAAAATTCCTCGCCCGTACCTGAATTTTTGGGTACCTGGGAAAAGGTTCTTTGTTCCGCTTTAATTTCTCACACCTGACAAAGAGAGGCAATTAAGGGTTGATACTTGCCAATTTCATGTCTATGGTTTGTTTAGAAGAAAGAAAGATGATTAAAAGCTGTAGCTTTCTTTGTTGCAGGTTTTATTGCCCTTTCGGTCTTTTTAAATAATTTCTACTATATTTATGTATTGTTATATATAAATTATTTATTTTTAACTATTGATGACAATATCCTATATTTACTGTTGTAAATCTCAAAGAAAATAAATATAAAATATGTTTGGTCGTTGGTCTATCTGCATAGTGTACATTGTAGCAACACATTTTATTTATGGATTTATTTATTTATTCAACTCTTTCACGCCCTAAACTTAGTTTTGATAGTGATTCCAAGAGGTAATTATTTTAAATGTTAACGCATACGTATGGCCGTAAAACATTGGGCCTTGTCTTTACCAAATTCATAATTAAAAGGGATTTTCTAATAACCGTTCATAATCATTGACGGACTTTTACTGCGGTTCACAAAAGGTATAATAATGGGTTTCGTTCTAATTGTTGTCAGGTGGGGTTCCAGCTGTAAATTTATGTCTTTAAGTCAGCAGAAGCTGAAGGCAAAGATTAATGTTATATTTTAAATTTTGATGAATTGATTTATTTTTTATCACAGGACGGTAAACCAATTTTCTCATTTCTCTGATTTCTTATGACGATCGTAACTTGTAAGAAGCCGAATAGTCATTGGCATTACATTAGACAGACGTAACGTAACGAGGTTTTAGATATATTCTCATTTTCAACGCAAAAACACTCTAACGACCTTTTTTAAAATATGTGCTTGCAAGTTTTTATTTGAAACATGTCTTCCTGCCATTAAAACCTAACCTGACCTGATACTGTGACTTTCTTTCATCAGCTGATGTTAGCAGTTAGCGTATACCGGGTAATGGCTTAGTTAAACACAGAAAATCCCATGTAAACTTTAAGGTGGCTAAATATTGGCTCTCCTGTACATTTTAGGGAATAATTATTGTTGGGGTAATGATCATCCAGGTGCATTAAAAATAATATAATTAAATGCAACAAATGTTTTTAGAATCAATACTACTACTGTTAAATATCTGATTTCAATATTATTTTAATAAAGGAGCAAAATGTATCAATGTTTGCTGAACGAATATAGTGTTATCGCCGGGATAAATATAAAACTTGCAAATAATATCATCTTTTAAAATACATATAATATGTCCTAAATAATAAACGGCTAGTCGACCGTTATTCCAGGAAAAAGCAATATTCCACGTTTAGATGTTAAAAGTATATTTTTGGAAAACCCTTTGACGGCGTTTTGACGCTCTAGGATGTTGACACGGCATGGCACAGTTTGTTTATTGCCGTCCGATTGGTTGGAAGAAAACATGGCGGTTGTGTGGCCTATCAGAATGCTTTGTTGGTTAGTCGTCGTGACAGCGGGGGCGTAACCTTGCTGTCAGATGATACAGTTTTCCTTCTTCTAAGACACTACACTTTGGGCTAAGATAAAGCAAAGTCGTACGTCAACAAACGCACGTGGTTTTCTCTCCGTCGGAGTGAAACAAATAGCATTGCCTAAGAAAAGGCACCCATCAAATGTATTAGACAAATATAGTGATTAGTTTGATTGTAAAATCAGTTGTGAATTGTTATGTTATAGTACGTTATTGTAAAATCATGTACTAAAGAAGTTTTGTGTGATTTGGAGAAATAAACGCCAAATTACCACAGTGAAAAGCTCGTTTAATTCCTTCACTCAGTAAATGAAAGAATCAGTCAAATTAACCTACCCTCGAGGAACATAAAAGCCTCATGAACTGTTGACGCAAGTTAAATAACAATACTTGGCTAGCTTAACAATTATATTATAAGTATTTGAAGAGGCCGATATAATAAACCCATGTGCCAAGTTTGAATAGATTTTAATAAGCCAATCCTAACTTATTTAATTAAATGTGATGGCAAAATTACAAAATTCTCATAGATTAGGTAATACAGCAAACACCAGCAAATTATTATGAGGCATTGACAAAACGAAAAGTAGCGTCAATGACATCATTTTCATGGCGCTTAAAGCTGGATTTATAAACTCGAAAAGTTGGCGAGGTTGAGGTTCAGTTGGTGTTGGAAATAGGAGTTCAATTTAAACCAAAGGGAACACTCAGTTCCGTTTATACACTCGTTCATGTTGTTCATGTAAAGCTCATGTAAGGTTCGAAAACTTCCCAGGTAGTTCGAGATAACCAATTTTTATGCTCGGAGTTCGGAATATCTAACCTCACAAACTTGATCATAACTTCAACCTCACCAACTTGTCGAGTTTATAAATCCACCAACTAAATATGAGCTATTCCATTAGGGAAAAAGTAACTATGATTAAATTGTATTATTCAGAAAACAGTTTAAGAGCAGTGTCTGAAATATTTTCAGTTCAATTCCCTGATAAGCCTATCCCTTCAATTTCATTAATTAAACTTATCATTAGTAAATTTGAGTCCAAAGGCACTGTAATAAATAACTGTAAATGCTCAACTCAGAATGTCAATTGAGGTGAAGAAGACAGGGATAATAGAGATCTTGATATTTTACTGCACATGGAGGAAAATAAAATGATTAGCACGAGGATTCTTGGGCAAGCCGTAGGAAAACATCAAACCACAATATTGCGCACTTAAAAAAAACACGAATATTTTCCTTATGAAAACATCAAAAGCTACGGCAAGGTGATAAGGAACGGAGAATGGTATTCTGTTTTGAGGTAAGGGAAAGAGCAAATACCGAGGAATGTACATTCACCCTCAACAACGAACCAAATGTTCAAAATTGCCGGTATTGTAGCCAAGAAAATGAACATTGTCTTGTTCATACTCGGAAGCAATATCCACAAAATATAAATGTTCGGGCGGGAATTGTAGGACATCACATTATTGGACCATTTTTTATGGAAGGCAACCTCACAGCAGTAACCTATTTGGACTTACTACAATATCGAGTTGAACCCGCACTAGAAGAAGTTGTACCCGAAAATCATGAGCCCTGGTATCAAATGGATGGTTGTTCTACCCACAATTATTCTCTTATGGTTAAGGAATACTTACAAAACATTTTTAACGGAAATATTATTGGCCCACGGCAACTAATCCTTTCGCCAGCCAGGTTTCCTGACCTTTCGCCAAACGACTTCTTTCTGTAGGGTCACTTAAAAAGTTAAAGTAAAATTTGAGAGAGGAATGAAACACAAAGTCTGCTCCACTAATTTAATAAAAAGTTCAGATCAACATCCCAAACATGTTTCGAAGGTATAAACCTTCATCTTCAGTGGGTAATTATTAAGATGTTATTTATGAAGAGACCAATGACATTGTTAAATTTATTTAAACTAATGTTGCAGAAAAATTCTTTTTAAGAAGACATTTATAACTTTAATTAGATAACTAATACATATTTAAATTAAAGTAAATTTTTTTTTTTTTTTTTTTTTTTTATATAAAATAAAGTGAATTTAAAATGAATTTGTCTTTATTTTAAACTTATTAAAAAACCCAAATTTTGCTGGGGAAATGTAATAGGGTACGACCATCATGGTGGAGTCGTACCCTATTACATTTCCCCAGCAAAATTTGGGTTTTTTAATAAGTTTAAAATAAAGACAAATTCATTTTAAATTCACTTTATTTTATATAAAAAAAAAAAAAAAAAAATTTACTTTAATTTAAATATGTATTAGTTATCTAATTAAAGTTATAAATGTCTTCTTAAAAAGAATTTTTCTGCAACATTAGTTTAAATAAATTTAACAATGTCATTGGTCTCTTCATAAATAACATCTTAATAATTACCCACTGAAGATGAAGGTTTATACCTTCGAAACATGTTTGGGATGTTGATCTGAACTTTTTATTAAATTAGTGGAGCAGACTTTGTGTTTCATTCCTCACTTAAAATATTACTCCACTGTGAGATGGACTACTTCCATAAAATTAAAATTTGAGAGTTTAGACCAGCTGAAAAACTGTATTTCGTTAGAATTTCTGAATATCAATAATAATGTTAAAAATGAATTTTATGATCGGTTAGGATATTGTTTAGCTGTTAATGGAGGGTTGCCTAAACATTTAATTAATTCATGTTTTTGTGAAAATCTGTAGTCCTAGGTATGTTACGTGAAATTAAAGGCTTAGTAAGAAAAGTGGTGTCTTTTATTTTGGATGTGTGATTCTCGGATTGGTGAAACGAAAATGTGCTATTATTGTGAAATAATCTTTATTCGTTATGTCCAGCTTTACCATAGACAAGGGAGATGCGCTTATGGTAGGGATAGATAGGCAACTTAACATACTAAATTGGTTCCCTTATAGCGCCATTCGTGTCTGATTGAAGAACTAAATGTAGCACTGTGGGCGAAGGGCGGGGTGCCGGCGCGGGCGCCACGCATGAAAATTTAAATTTTTTGAATTCAAACTTCTCGCGTTTCTAACTCTGACAAAAAAGTTAGAAGCGCGAACCTATTGAATTAAAGTCAATATATTTTGGGAGATTAAAAGGAAGTTGTAACAACGTTTCTGATATGACGACAAGCTTTATTAATATTAGATATTTACATATCATCCAAAATGTGTGTGACAAACTCTATAAGTTTTTTGAATGCCAATCTTGTCTTTGCCACAGAGTAATGGATTTTGAATAGCATTTACCCAAAGTTTATGCGTCTGAAAATACACGGACATTATACTAAGATCGTAACTCTAAGAAAATCAGTATATAAGTAATGCTTATGATTATTTAGGATCAAAAGATGTCCTGAATACATTTTTTTAGATAGCAACAATATTTTGTATACAGTATAGGCGCAAGGTGCCTTTTTGGCTTTTCACGATACACCCTTTTTATTACTTCGCTAAAACAACAAAAAACTTACCTGGTCGCTTTTTGGAAACCTATACATTTTCACATGTTTCCCACTTTGTACTTTACATCCGGGAAGGCAACAATAAATCACCATTTGAGCATAATAAACTTAATAAACCCATACGTCCGTCGCTTTGTCTAAAAATTTAATTTTAAAATGTCAATGTCGGTTGGATCCGCCCCTGGAAGATATTTTTAATATGGATCAGCGCATAAGTCATATTTTTATCTTTATTGCACCTTATCTGGTACGGTTGAATGCAGAGAGAGAAAGATACAGAACGTTCACCACGCTCATTCTAAATACATATTTGGTCGCTACCAACGTTAGGATATGAACAATCTTATGAAACAAAATCCCTACAATAGCGCCATCAGCGTCTGGTTGACGAACTAAACGAACGGAGAACGATCTTCACCATTTAAGTTAATCTAGCCTGCAGCTTTACGTCAATTTTTGAAAATAGCGCCATACAAGTTATTTGCTGGTGTTTATTGTATTACCTAAACTATGAAAATTCCGTAATTTTGCCATCACATTTAATCGAATAAGTAATAAATGGTGCACCGTAAACAGTACGAGACGTCTAAAAGTTCAGAAATTTCAAAATAGAGTACTCAGGATAATTACAAATGCACCAAGATTTATGTCTATAGACGTACTACATACAGACATGCACATGGACAAAATAGATGACTATTTCACAAAATTAATAATAAAGTATTTTCAAAGAACGGACGTTTCACTCAACCCGTTAATAACAAATTCACACGTTCACTCCACTGAAGATCAAAGACATAAATACCCAAAAGACTGGCTCCCAACTTAACTGTACAGAAATAGATAAAGAGCAGTAACAGTAGCCTGCACAATAAAAATCAAAAATGAACTAACAAATACCAAATAAAGAAAAAAAAAATATGTATAAGCAAAATCCAAAAACCTTCCAATATGTAACCGCAAAGAAAAAATATAATTAAATAATAGGAGTAAAAGTCTTAATTTGACTAACTCAATAAACTAACCATACAACGGAAAAAAGTTAGGATTGGCTCATTAAAATTTATTCAAACTTGGCACATGCGATTATTATATCTTTAAAAAATTATTTTCATACAATTTGTTTCTAAAATGTACAGGAGAGCCAATATTTATAGCCACCTCAAAATTTACATGGGATTTCCTATGTTCAACTGAGCCATGCATCACCCGGTACCTAGAAGGAGATTTGGCTTTTATAAATTCTTATGTGCAATGAAAATTACTAATTACTTTCGGCAATTCTTCACTCATCATCCTCCACATGCTAATTATCTGTAATTTTCATTGTTGTATTTACCTAATACATTATTGGAATTTAAAATTACAATATAAATACGTTGAAATATTTTCATGAACAAAATATCAGTAAAACAACATTAGCATTTCCCATTTCCTCTCTACGACCTTTTATGTACACACAAACATGGAATTTAAGATTGCAACGTTAGTTATACTTCAGTTGGTCGGAGCCAAAGGGTGGGTTTTTCAATGGCGATCGGGGTGAAAAGTTGCTCAGCGGGGAGTTTCCCGGATACACTGCACGACTTTTAAATTGACTTTGCATTATCGGTCAGCTGTATTTCTTGGCAATGGCTTTCGGGCGTATATATCGGAAAAAGGTTGTGTTATTTTGTCGGTTGAATTGTTCAGCGCTAGCAGTTTTGCTTAAGTTTTACTTTAAACGAACACGAAATTTGTGTATGCTGATGTTATGAGACGTGGCAGGGTTACATTCGATTTAGCGACTATATCACAACAATAAAACTATGTTTTTTGGTTTTATCACAAATACTATACAGGGTGCTTCAAAAACATACCGACAAACTTTAAAAAGTCAAAAAAGTGGTAGAGGACATGAAAATAAACTTTTTACGTCCGCAAATGAGCCGTTTGGGCTGTAGAGCAATAAAATCTTCTAAATGATATCCAAATAATTAAATTAATTCTTGATTTAGTTGTACACCACTGTCTTTCGTCCAACATTTTTTGTATCAACTACGTTTGCTGTTGGGGAGCACAAACATTTCTTTATCGCAATAAACGTTCCAAATATGGCAGTTTTAAGACCGTAGTATTAGTTGTGACTTATATATTGTAACATTAATGATTGTTAATTCAAAATGTAATTTACCGTTTATTGCACATGCAACTTTTAAGTCAATAATCTTTAAATTTATATTTTTTTCCTAGCTATGGCCGAGCCAACTAGTTTGTAATAGCCCACACATTATTAAAGGGCCTGGTTACTATTTATTTAAAAGAGAATCCTTCAATAATTCGGAAATATTTTACCTGCAACCAAAATAAATAGAAAAATTGTAAATCTGGTTAAAAAATGTGTGCGTTTATGCATGGTATTCTGGATTTCAAGCATAATTTAATAACAAAAAACAAGTATCAACTTAAAGTAAAGAAAGTACGGCAACGTCGCCATCTACAATCTTTTAATTTATCTTCGGTGCATATAAATACAAGTTCATATGGAAACAAGCAAAAACAAAAGTCAGTTAACCTCAGTCAAATTCTAAAACCTACTTCTAACCGCCAAGAACAATTTCCTAGAATATTCGCCGAAATAAAGCAAACAAAAAAGCGAAAAACCAAGATGGCATTGAGTTTCGCGGAAGGCGGCATCTTATGGGTATCAACAGCCGGGCGGCCGCTCGCTTCTCGAGAAGTATGAGCGTAGGTGACAAAAGAAGGGTTTATTGTTAGGCAACTAGATATACTTACGTGTTAATTGAAACAGCATGACAAGATGATACTGTGTGTATGAGAAATAGGAATGATATATCACAAATACGATGTAAAATGTTTTAACAAATCAGATTTGTATGAGCCTTCATGAGAAGCAGACGGTCTCACTTGAGGTAGTTACGCGAGTTTCGTTGGTTTTACGACATCCAAGCCATGAAATAGGTCGGTCATATCGCGGAGAAATCCCGAAGATGTAATAATGCAATTATTATATCACGAATCGAGTCCAGTTAAGCTTTTGTGAAAAACAGTCGGTTTAAAAATGTAGTATTGTATCACGATATTATTGTTTATTGTTAGTGAGGTAGAATGTGTAGTTGATTTAATGAAGTAAGTAGTTACTATGTTAAGTTGTAACAGTAAAACCGTATTTGCTGCTACGCAGACCAAATGTGACGGTGAGTAACCGATATAACAGAAGTAAATAAATATATTTTGTGTGAGAAAAAGCCTTTTATTTTATCTGACATATTTTGAACCACGCAACCTATGTAAATACAGTAAATAATTTATGTTTGGCCAAAGCAAATAAAGGCAGCGGCCAACAATACCTCTGCATCTTCCGTCAGATCCTCGTCAATTGGAGTAATTCTATCACTGGATAATGAGTTTTACCAAATTCATCTAAAAATGTAAGTTTTTGTTTAGGTTTCTGGTGAACTTTACAGAAAATAAAAAAAAAGGTCTCGAGAACTAAGGGTTAACTAAGCTATAGAAGTAGTTTTTCTTGGTTTTGGTCAGTACTATTGAAAACGGTGGACTTTCTGGTTTGAGAGTGTTTTGACCTAAATCTGATGAAAGTTCGGGTGCCCCAACTCCCGGATGTTGGGTTTATATTTAGTAAATGATTCGATAAGTTTTTAAGTTCTTTGAATTCAATATCATGTATACCAAAAATTAATTGAAAATCTCAACATTTTCCCAGTTACAGCTTAGCAAAGTTCAATTGGTTTCGTAACGCATTTTTGACAATAATCAGTGATGTAAAGGTAATAAATTGTTTAACTTACGTCCTATTTACATTAAATTAGTTTTATTTTTAGAATTTCTATTTGGAATTTCTTGACTTTATAAAAAAATAATCTCTTAAGCTGGCACACCTTGAATAACGGGCGTAGGAAATTTCGGCCCTGGCCAGGTAGCAGCCCGATTTTGACAGGAACTTTCGGCCCCGGGATGGAAGGGTCATGTTTTTATTACAGGCATTTTCGGCCCCAATGGTCTAACGTTATAACATTTTAATTTTTTTATGATCTTTTATCTTTTATATTTATAGACTTATATTGGTTAAACAGCGCTAACACGGCATCTAATCCACCTTTTTGGTTCAATTCGCATTACCTGCAATGTTTGGGGCCAAAATTTCTTGCAAGATTACTTGACCTAAAATTTCTAGCAGGTACCTTACCCAATATGGGGCCGAAAGTTCCGCCGCCCTGAATAACTCATCAATAAACTTTAATATAATGGCAATACTATCTTATCAGTATAATATACGTTGTAGTTAAAACCCGTAATTAGTTAGTAATTATTACAAAACAGGACATTTTGGCGCTGGACTTTTTTTCTTAATTAATTAATTAATTAAGTGCCCTCATCAATAAAAAAGCAAAGAAATTAAAAGGTATTAGGCCAGAACGGCGGCGTCCAAATGTCGCGTCCTGTAAAAACTAGTAAATGTATAGGCAATAAATGAAATATTTTATTAGTTTTCGTAATAAAGATTAAAAAATTCGACTCAAATCAATGAAAAGGTGCTAACTAGTTCTAGATCTGCCCTTAAAGTATATTAAAAATATTTATTTATTGTAAATTCTAGTTTACAAGGAGTATAAATACAAATTCAATAAAATACCTAAATAGTACAATATAAATACAACATGCAGCTGTGATCGAGTTTTTGAATGTCTTGTTTTCAGGGTAGTTTTGGGCAATTTAAATAAATAAATAAAATATATAATATAGTTTTAGAGTGCTCCTATACTACTATATTATCCATTATGAGATGACATATTAGAAACACCTCTATGTAACTATGAAATCATAGCATTGTGCGAGACATGGCTCAATTGTAACATTTACACATCTGAGGTGTTCGACGATAGATACAAAGTAGAATAGCTCCGTTTGTATTTATAATACACAAAAAATGATAATATAAGTCTGTGCGTTTTAAGAAGTCCGATATCGGATTAAATCACCAAGGGATGTTATCGCTTTTAAAACAGTAAGTCGGTTAAGCTACAATATCTTCGCACCTTCGCTATACTTGATCACACCGAACATCCCACTGGTTTACTGTGTTCTATTACTGGGTGAAATCAGAGGTTTCAAAACAAAATTATCTTAGAATTACGCGTTGAGCATAAATAATAATTAAGTAGATAATTAAATTATTTTGCTATTATTATAGTTAAATCTATATAATAATCGCTATTTTCCAAGAACCAATTAAAATTTGCTCAAGTGCGGGATGGTTAAATATGTTAAAGATTTTGTCAGGTATATACTTTTCCGATAATGACATTATTTTGGGATTATTATAATTAAATCTTCTGTAGTAATATATTAAGGGATAGGGAAATTATCGAAAATCATTCCGAAGATTTTTTGCCGTGGAAATCGCTCGAGGGCTTCCCCGAGAGCGATTTCCTAATGGCAAAAAATCTGAGAATGATTTTCTGATTATTTCCCAATCCCGAAATGTATTTTGAAGATTATTTACCAAATAAAAAACTAACGATTTCTGACGGGTGAGATTTTCACTTTTGACAAGGGTGATTTTCACCGGAGAGCGGGAGATTATCGCTGGATTTCTGACGGGTGAGATTTTCACTTTTGACAAGGGTGATTTTCACCGGAGAGCGGGAGATTATCGCTGAATAATCAGGTGGAAATCAACCCGCTTTTATAATGGATGAGGTAAATAATCATAATAATTACTGCAGAGGAAGACTACTTTTAGTAGTACCTATCTACAAGTAGGTACGTTCTGTCGCAAGACTACAAAATCGGTTCTTTTTAGAACCAAAACTTTATAAAAAAGAATTCGTAAAACTAATTTGTCTGAATACTACAAAAGCTAAAAGATTATTATTTTTCTTTACCTAAACTAATTTTTTATTTACTTTAAATTATTTTATTTAGAAAATGTAATTCATCAACATCCAAAATTACCTTCAATATAATTTATTGTTTGAGAGCCACCGACATAATGCTCAAGAGGTTTTATGGCTTAGCGGACTTCTTAAAACGCACAGACTTTTATAAAAGTTGAAGGATAGTAGGTGAGTTATAACG
This sequence comes from Polydrusus tereticollis, assembly GCA_963920685.1. NCBI lineage: Eukaryota > Metazoa > Arthropoda > Insecta > Coleoptera > Curculionidae > Polydrusus > Polydrusus tereticollis. The sequence goes on along the minus strand of OY987326.1, from coordinate 37,529,906 downwards.
TAAAATTATTTTTGACTCTATAGGGTGGCTCAACAAAGAGGAACAAGAATTTTTTTTTTTTAAATAGAACACCCTATATCTTACCATATTTTTAGTTTCTACATAGTACTACAATTATTTTTCTTTAAGAGTATTATAAGTTTAAACATAATAGTTTCCGAGATATCGACTTTTCAAAAATTACATTTTTGAACTTTCACAGCTTCTAACTGCATAACGGTACGTCTTAGAGCAAAACGGCTTACGTGTCCCAATCTTACTTTTTTATTACCATTCTAAAAGTGTCAACTTCCGGTCAAACCGGAAGTACTGTATTTTCGGATTTTGAGTTACATCCAGTTTGACCGGAAGTTGACACTTTTAGGATGGTAATAAAAAAGTAAGATAGGGACACGTAAGCCGTTTTGCTCTAAGACGTACTGTTATGCAGTTACAGGCAGTCAAAGTTCAAAAATGTCAATTTTCAAAAGTCGATATCTCGGAAACTAATATGTTTAGTCTTATAATGCTCTTAAAAAAAATAATTGTAGTTTTATGTAGAAACCAAAAATATGGTAAGATATAGAATGTTCTATTTAAAAAAAAAATTCTTGGTCCTCTTTGTTAAGCCACCCTATAGAGTCAAAAATAATTTTACGTTATAACTCACTTACTGTCCTTCAACTTTTATACAGTAAAACCTCTCTATAGCGGATACCAGAAAAATCTCAAAAGTGTCCGCTATATAGAGGTGTCCGCTATTATTAATTATTTGCATATTATATAAACTCTATATTAATACTAAATAATATACTAATACATTTTTTTGTGCTTTTTTTGTTTACTTATCTAGAAATACAAAATACATTTTAAAGTAAACATGGTACAATAACAGCAGACTACACTTAATTTAAAATATACTACAGCTTTTTAAAATACATCACAATCGAAGTTTGCTTCATATTCTTAAGTTTCGATTTTAAAACTTCGGACTCACACTTTAACAAAACATTGGAAATTTCTAAGGCCATGCCAGCACTATCATAATTTAACAAAAATTGTTGAGCCTCTCTTAACTTTGCACATAGTTCATTCATATTTTTTATGGTCGTTTTTGGTTCTTCAGTTTCTTTCAGTTCTTCAGTGTCTTCAATATCATTATCGTCCACATTTAAGCTAATACTCTCATCGTCACTGTCAGGCATTTGTTCATCAATAATCTCTGGTATAGTGGTACCACGATTTTCAGTAAAAGCAATATGGTCAACCAAGGAATATTGCTTAAGATTAACAAATGTTTCTTTTATGGATGGAATGATGGAAATAACTGGGCAAGTGGGATATCATCTTCTTCATCAACGTCATATTCCAAATTATTTTTCATAAATCCAGCTTTTGAAAAACATTTTTTAATTGTGTTGGGTGAAACTTTTTTCCAAGCAGCAGCAATCCAAAGTAAGGCACTGGTTAAATTTATGCCTTTTTCAGCATCTTTAAAATAATTTTCGTTCTCGGAAAATGACAAAATTCTCCTAACTAAGTAATGTCTATAGAATAGTTTAAAATTTTGGATTGTGCCCTGATCATGCGGCTGACAGTGGGATGTTGTATTCGGAGGCAGAAAAATAATCTGAACATTTTTTAATGTTATCTAATAACAATAACTAAACAAGGATTTCAAAAAGGCCCTTTATGCTAATGTTTTCTTTGAATAGCGCAGTAAGATCATAATAATTGATGTTTATGACACCATTTACGGGGTATAATCCATTTTACAGAAACGGAAAACCCAGAAAAAAAGGTACCTACCTAATAAAAGGGTCTATTAAGTAATTACCGTGTCGGATGTCGATAGACGTTTTAAATTACCATAAATAGAGATAAACAATTTAACATTCTACGGGCTGTCCGTTATAGGGAGGTAAAAATACATGTATTTTAGATAGGGAAGTTTTTAAGAAAGTGTCCGCGTCCGCTATATAGAGTGTCCGCTATTAAGAGGTGTCCGTTAAGGGAGGTTTTACTGTATTAACATTTTTTCATTTTTTGTGTATTATAAATACAAACGGAGCTATTCTACTTTGCCACACTAAGCGGCCACCCTGTATATGTATTTTTTGCATATTTTGTCGATTTTATAATAAAATGCATATTTTGCCCAAATTAATATTTTATGAGCATATTTTTATGTTTTCGGCGTTATCAAGAAATTAAAAACGCCCGGTCATGAAAACTCGTAGACTCATAGGTTTAATGTCCAGTCCGGCACTTGTTTCAGGGATTTTCCAATCTGAAGATAATTGAAAAACACAAACTTAAAACAAGTTCGTGTTACATAGTTGTCCCTTATCCTTTCCGTCAGACCCAATTCTTGGACGCGTTTCGCCGTTTACGGCTCTTCAGCAAGGCTGCGGGTCTGACGGAAAGGTAAGGGACCTCAAAGTGCTTTAACACACAAATGAAGACAATTAATTGTATAGTATTTATTATTTATTGTCATTTAATAATGCGTTATTATTACCTGCTTAACAAACTGTATTTATATTGGGTTATACGTACCTACTTCTGTTTTAGTTTGTCGAAAGATTTCAGTGTTTTTAATGTGAAACTAATGATGTCAAATTTGTGTTCAAAATATCTAAAGTAGCGAAAACGGTTTCGCGGATTAGAAATTTCCCAGAGTTGGAGTTTAGTGAAGAAAAAGTCTTTTGTAAAGCTTGTGCAAAAATTATTGTTGGTGAAAAGAAGTTCCAAATCGATCAACATTTGAAAACATCGCTGCATAAATCAAAGTTACAAAAAATGAAATCTGAGGCAGAGAGCTAGAGAATAGAAATTTAAGTTTAAAAGACTCAATTTGTATTGTTAAAACTTCTTTTGCTAAGTGTAACAACATTCCCGGTAAAGTAGGAGGTCAAGTAAAGAACAAATTGGATGTAACTGTAAAAAAGAATAAAGGATTTAAATACTGCTGCAGTAAAAAGCATTTATGAAGGTAAACCATCCAACGAAGTTGTACCACAGCTTATAAACTATTATAACTACATAAGCTGTGGTTGTACCTTGGCCTCATACTTTACTACCTAAGATGCAGTATTGTTCGACTACATCAGCAGATGTTGAAAGAAGTTTCTTTTTGAATAAACATATTATTACTGACAGAAGACAATCCTTTTTAGTTTAGAATTTTGAAAAATAATTAGTAATAAATGCCTTTATACAATTTCAGGTTAAGAAATCGTTTACTTTTATTTTTCTTTGTTTCTTTTTGCATTAATTTTAAAATAAACATCTTTTTTAGAGCCCAGTATGTTTCTTTACCCTATTTTACTATAATAAATTAAGAAACATTGCATACCAGTATGCATATTTGGTCAGGGAAATGCATATAACTGCATATTGTAAAGGCAAACAAGGCATATATATGCACATATTTTGGTTGAATTTAAGTGCATATATTCCGCCCTTTAGTAATAACTAACTTTTAAATTATCAACTCATGTGTAAGTGACATTAACATTCTCAATGCTTTCCCTTTTAGATGATCCAGTATCGATAATACAAACCGTAAACAAAATTAGTCTTACGAGCAAAACATACACTGTCGTGCCTTCTTTAAGTGGTATCTCCACTTTTTGTCAAAATACAGATATGACCAAAGATCGGTATAATAAGTAATTTTGCATCTTTTTCCATACCTTTAAGCCCGTATATTATCAAATATGGCTTCAATATAAACATTTTACATGTTTCGTTTTTTCTTTCGTTTTAGACGGTATTTAAACTCTAATATTCCAAAGCTTGATGAAAACGAATTAATTGCTGCTTCAACTGACAATAATATGTATGTAAATAATGCACCTATTCCTAATTTACTAAATTCTGACAGTGAAGAATATGAAGAGCCATTTGCCAATTCCGATAATTGATAAGGTGGTGTCCACTTTTTTGAATTAAGAGGGAAACAACAATCGTTTTGTGAATTAAGTGTATAATCTTCAAAATTTAATAATTAGCAGAGCGCTTTCGGTTATAGGCCATTTTCAGTGCTTCATAGTCAGGAAACAGAAACACTTCATTGATAAATTATCTTTCTTCATTAAATGGGTCCTCAGCACCACAATGTAAAAACTGATTATATAAAACAATTAACACGTAAAATTGTAAATGACGAACAACTGGGACGAACCACTTTTAAATTTCAATCAGTAACCATAATTTTTCCTTTTTCCTTTCATTCTTTCGTTCCATGTGAGAACGTGGTTATTCCATAATCATCAAATTTCGACTCGAAACCACGTTCTCCCGATTATCCAGGTTCAGACTGCGAAAGTTCTGCACAGTCTGAAAGCGATATAGGTGAAACTTCAGAAATAGAAACAAAGCAGCAGCAGGATATTCAAATCGAGGCAAGAACAAAAAAGCGTAAGCGCGATGAGTTCTAGAAATTCTGGGAATCAATATATCTAATCTGCAAAGCCGAAAAAAATTATAGAAGCCAGAAAAATCAAACCTCCTTGTAAAGACACTTGCAAACTCAAATGCAATACTAGGATAACTGCCGAATCTCGGAAGCTTGGAAAATTGGAAAGTTCCAGAGAAAGTAAAGATGATAAGCTGAACAACATGAAAATTATTAAAACTGAGATACAAACTCCATTTAAAATCCATTTTAAGAGATCCTTTTCTCAAGATGACTTCTGCGAGGTTCAAGTAAAAAGACCTAGAGTGTCAATAAACCATGACAACTTTAGTTTAGAGCGATTATACAAGAATAAAATCGAAATTCGTGATAAGAAGAGAAATGGTTAATTACTAAAAACTAGGTTTACAGTGTTTTTAATATCAGTTGAAAAATCTTACCTCTAGAAGGACTGCTCAGTATTAGCGCGATTGAAATCAAACAATAAACGACAATCTTTCATCAAATAGTTTGATCGGGGGCTGCAACATTTCAAACGCCTGAGCAAAAAAGACGGAAGGAACAGAAAAAAAATTACAGCGGGCTAAACAAATTTGGCTCGACATAGCGCGCGAAACTATAAATACTTTTTTTTAAATAATATGACAACTTTGTAATTATAACATGAGAAAAAAGTAACTTCAACTGTTTTTCATACCTACCTTGATGTCGTCTTTAGTTTCGAATTTTAAAAAGGTCCTACCGAGAATTTAGTAATTTTTAAAAGATGTCACTTTTCTATCAACCGAGCGATATAGTCTGGCTTGTAAACCAAATGTGTGTAGTCAAGTGTCGAAATAGCTTCCTCTAGTAATAAAAATTCCTTGAAAGCAAGCAAAGCCTCTGGAAAATAAAAAGAGGAAAGATAATTTGTTCGGTTTATTCCCATAGGCCAAAAATTACCAGATACTTCTTCGGCAGCCGCTAACCTTCGTGTTTTAATGCCAGGTTGTAGCTTCGATGTTCGGTAAACCAGCAATTAACCTTTTTGCTAAATTACCAGTCGCTGCAATCGATTATAGACATTTTGAACCATTCGTAAAATGAAGGCATGAAGACCATACAGTCTATTGGCCTAATCCCAGCCGGGCTGTAAAATTGCTGTCAGGTGTTCGATCTCGTCCAGACATTCATTTTAATTGTTCCAATCAGAAGCCAAAGTTTAAGATTAGCGGTTAGATGGATTGGCATATTTTGAACTGCCAAAAACGCAAATTATTTTAAACCTGTTATTATAGGTAAGTGGGAGTCTACCCCTTTTTTAATTTATCGTTCTTTTTCTTAACAGTTTCTTTTGGAAGAGGAACCTTAGGACTTTTAAAATTTTCACATGTTTGTTAATCAGTACAATACACTACGAAAAATAAATATTGTAAACTTACAAGCTATAAACGTAAAAACAGAATAAAACTTTAGACTAGGATTGTCTCTTTAAGGAGGTAAGACTAATTATAAATATATCACAATCTGGGAAGTGTCTATTATAATTATTATTCAACAGTCTTTCGATAAAGGCAGTGCGTTCATATTTAGTTCTGTGAGTTTGCTCAAAAAATAATTCAGACTGCCTAGTTCGCCGTACAGGAATACGAAATAATATTGAACTTAATAGACTATTGCAGTTAATCAAAACGTTTACATTTTTATAGAGAAATATTAAGAGAGCTTTTCTCCTACGGTGTTGTAAAGGATCCAGACCACATAAAAGTAGCCTAGTTTCGTAGGAGACATATTGAGAAGGAAAATTGAATTTATGTAATAAATATTTTGCGAATTTTTTTGTACTCGTTCAAGCCTATTTATGTGGCATTGATAATACGGAGTCTAAATTAAGGAGCAATATACAAGATACTACGAACCAGACAGATGTAGAGAGCTTTTAGTGCCTTCGTGTCATAGATGTGCCTAGTATGTCTCTTTATAAAATCTAATAATCTAAAACTCTTCAGAGCAATGCTGTAGGAAAAGGGATAAACTACAATAAAAAATTACACCGATATCATTAAAATGAGATACCTCTTTCTAAATTCACATTATTGATCGAGTACGGTTGTTTATGAGGATTGGTACACACTTGTTAACATTAAGTTGTAAGTTGTTATCGTTACACCACTCAACTAAATTGTCCAGATCTGTTTGATGTAAGTGATTATCATGTGACGAGACGACGGAGTAAAATTTTAGATCATCCGCATACAAGAGACAGGATGAGTTCTTGAAGCATCGAAGAACATCGTTTATAAAAAGAACAAACAAGATTGGACCTATATGGGTACATTAGATATTATCATCACTTCGCCATAAGCAGAGCCGCACACAACCTGTTTTTCTGCCCCTCTAGGGTGGACACTAGATACTTAAGGTAAACTGCTAAGTTTGTGGATATTGAGCATTTCCTGTAGTATCCATGTTGTTCAGCTATTACGTAATGTTTGTATGCACTGAAGATTTCATCGCCTAAAATTGCTTAGAATATTTTAGAGATTATGGAAAGTAAAGAAATTCCACCTTAGGTTTTCAATGTTTCCCTTGTCTCCTACCTTGAAAACTGGAACCAGACTTGAGTATTTCCAAAAATCTGGAAAAAATCTGCTGTCGAAAGATTTCTGAAATAATGCATATACGGGCGCCGGATATACTACAGTTCTTTAACAAAATTGGGTGAACTCCATCAGGGCCATTCTTTTTAGATGTGTAAAAATTATTGAGGATTTCTTCTTCGGTGAAGCTGTTAAAAGATACGTTAATTCTTGATTTTGAAATCTCATAACACTTGGCAAACTAGAATACCTTCTGAGATTATTTATGAAAGTCCAGAAGTGTTTGATATTTTCAGAAATCAAAAGCTCTGTTTGTGTTACAGGTACTGATTTAAGTTATTGGCAATCTGCCTAAAAAATCTGATAAAGTTTTACCTCACTTTTGTTCTTAAGAGGAAGAACACACTGAAGATCGAAAGTTGCCTCAAGTGTAGGGTGGTACATGTCAACAAAGATAAAAGAAAGAGAGCTGGATGACACTGAAGTTCGAGGAGATGACTATGTGAATATGAAGTCCAGGATCCTGTTCTTGTTATTACATACCCCATTTATTTGTTGAAATTCCAAAAAGTTCATGAAGTCGAGCAGAATTTCGGCTGATGGCGAGGAAGGACTCATAGGTGTTAGAATGTCATCCTCGAATTCCCATAGAATGGAGAGGAGATTGAATTCTTCAAGTATTACAAATCCTGAATTGTCGAATTTATTTCTCAAAATTTCACATGTGTCACAAAATAAACTATAGCACTGTTCACTCGAATTAGGTGGAAAGTAAACACACCCTATAACAAATTTGGTGTTTTCCTCGTACTTTACCTGAGCTGTAGTGTCGATTACTTAGGCCTGAAGAAACTTTAAAACTGCTATCAATGCACCTCCACCTCGTTAACAGTTTAATTCTGCATAATTTCTGTCATGGCGGAATACTGAGTATTATTATGCACCTTGCATATATTCCGCCCTTTAGTTATTACCCTACGATAAACTGTTACAAAAAACGTACTTACAATTTTAGGGTTCTGCAGAGATATTGTCATTTGCATAAATATTGTTGGTAGCCATTGGAAGGACAGGATAATTAAGACCTAAACGAACAAACAAAATAAATTTTATTAAACATAAAAAAAATATTGATATATTATACTGTCGCAAGAAAACAAAGATGTAGACGCTTTTCAGAGCTGGTTAAGTATTCATTTCAGGAATAGGACCCATATGTTTATAGGAACTTTTATGTTTATTTCAGGTGCCCGAATACGTACCTAAAATATTGACATTTTCTCCTGAATCACCCTTTGTGTACAAATGTCCGATTTATAAAGAAAAATGACACAAAATAAAAGCAAGCTTACATTTTAATGTAAAACGACATAAATCCAAATTAGTCGTTTTTCTATAAATATTTTAACAAACTCAACCTTCTCTCACAAGACCTAATACACAACTGTTACTTTTCTATAAAAAAAAATGGCTGAAAACTAAACTGAACGAACGACACTTACTCTCCCTAGCGCCAACTGGTAAAACTGTTATGTCGTTTTTCACACGTAAAACCACAAGAGCTTTTTTTTTATCGGATAAACTTTTATTTTTTACGAAAACTAGTTTGCTTAGAAATTTAACGAGAACAAACGAAATGACAAATACGCGACAGCGAAGCACAAATCACCGATATAAATTTAGATACGTAAGCTGGGCGTTCCCGCCAAACATTATTATTTTGTTTGCATCGCATTTCGTAGATGGCGCCGATAGTGGCATCGCACAATTTGGTTTAGTTAAGCTCGTATAGATGGTACCACGTTCATTTGCGATTTGCCATCGAGAAGAAGCACCCTCCCAAATTTCGTTGTTGTCAAAAATTTGAAGTGTATTGTCAATTTTCTATTCTCGATTTTCTTTTAAGTTGTGTTGAATTTTAATCCGGTTTGTGATCGTTCGGTCTCTGTGTGTACTATTAGCGTGTTTTTTGATAGTTGTTTTGACTTTTTGTTTCGTTTTAGTGTGTTTTCGGTTTGTTTAGTTAAAGTTCGCGTATTTATTTCCGTTATGGACGACTACGCACCTCAGTTAAAACCTAAAAATTGTTGTGTTCCAAATTGTTTAAATAAACATGGCATGCGACACCGCTTGCCAAAAAGAGATCCGATAATTTTTGATCATAAAAATAATGTTTTATTACCTATTTCGCTTTATTTTAGTCAGCTATATTTGTTTAAATATGTAGGTATTGCTTGGTTTAAATAATTCTTTTTTTGCTGCTTTCTATTGGAGCTCTTAGATACCTATACGTTATTTGTTACTTTACTAACAAGGTATTTACCCCAAACTTAAAAACAAGAGTTACAAATAACGTGTATCCCTGAACTAAAAATAAAAGCAGAAAAAAATGAATATTTAAACCAGGGAATATTTTAAATTTTAAAGCGGCACCAATATCTACCGATAAAACAGATTTCATCAAAAGTTGGTAAAACAGTTTTCTTTATTTTTACCCATAGTTGCCAAACAGATTTCTTTCTCTCTCGCTTGTTTTGGATCGCAAATACTAGGACATCAGCGCCAATTAGTTTTTGACAGTTCTAAGAGTCCAGTTGCGTATCTAAATTTATTTCAGTGATTTGTGCAGCGAAGCGGGAGCGTTATTATCTATTACCGTTTGTTCGAGTTTAAATTGCTAAAAAGTGATCTAGTTTGAGTTGAAAAAATAAAAGTTTATCCGACCTTAAAAAAAATCGAGTAATTTTTAGCTAGAGAAATTCACGAATTTTGGCATGAATAGATACAAAAAAAAATACTTCACTAAAAAAATGTTTGACACCATCAAATTAATTTGTAACAATATGTCAGGTTGCCGAGCAATAAAAAAGAAAAGTTACTCGATTTTGAGCTGGAGAGGTTTTTTTTTACCATTTAATTTTTAGCTGGAGAGGGTTTTATCGCGATAAAAAAGGATGCACCTTTTTTATCGATGTCAAAGTGATAAAAATGCAAATGTCAAATGGACATTTTATTGTAGGACTGAATTTATCTATGTAAATATATTACGGTTTTAGGTCGATTTTAAGGAATTACCCGGAATATAAAAAATTTTGACTTATGTCACTTTTCTATCAACGAAGCGAATGTGTTAAACTACCGAAAACATATTCTAAGTACCTACCTACTACGTAGAGCCTAAATCACTAAATGTAAATAATAATAATAATTTATTGACATCTAAAACGAATATTACAATATGTATAATTACAATATGTGAAAATTTTATCAATAATTCAATCAATATTTATATTTCGATTTGCGCTTGAATGACACAAATACAAAAATTGTTGGCAAAAGTTCCTAGATATGCAAAGTCCCACTTTTGTTTATCCTAGAACCTTTATTTAATTTAATAATTTCGATATTTCTAACAACAACGGAAATATTGGATTTCCTTGCACTCACTAATCAGCCACTCTGTATACCGTAAAAATTCTTTCGTAATCACAAAAAAGGTTAATACACCTTTACTATATACCCTTCCCATAATCATTATATTGAAAATCTCTTCTCTCCCTTAACGTATCTGCTCCGGGTTTATACCTCCCATGCGGGCTGTTTCCCTAAGATCGGTTATATGTATTTGGATTTTATTTGCTATTTCCATATAATATTTTGTTGTCTGTAAGTCTGATAAAATTCCACGATATTTATGAAGGGGTTTACCTCATCTTTGGCTACCTAGAGTGCACTATACAGTTTCCCGAAGGAATTGCTGCCATCTACGAGGAGTTTTGTCCCCAAGCGATCAAAATATCCCCGCATTTTGTGTGCATGTTACTAAATAGCATTCTTTGTTTTGACGTGGTAAGAAAGTTCTTTACAATATTGTGTAACTCCGCGACTACTACTATATATTTTTGACTTCGCGGAATACAGGTAGGTACCCATTAGAGGTAGTAGAAAAATACAATAATTTAAGTTTGTTTATTTATTTTTATATGCAATATCAAAATATCATTATCTTAAAATTGTTTATTTATACAGGACCTCCTAACACCGAAAGTTCTTATTTTATTTTATTAAGAAATTAATTCTAAGCAAATTGTAACACGCGAAAGCTCTGAATAATGAATCATAAAGTCAAATAAATTGTTGAAAGTGATCTCCATGAGCTAGTAAACACCCAATTACTAGACGTGCTAACTTGTCCCTTACGCATCGGAAAATCTCGGGACTGGTGCGTATTAAAACCGTTAGTAATGCACGGTGGAAGTTCTTCTCCAGTTTCAATAGGAGTAGTATAGATCTTCTGAACAAAAAATCATTCCTCCAACCCAATCTGGGTTTAGAACGCAACATAGTACAACAACAGCTCTTATGAAAGTAAGTGACGATATCATTCGCGCCACTGATGACAGTAAATGCACTTGCTTGATACTTCTTGACTATAGTAAGGCCCCCGACACTCTTGATCATAATATACTGGGCACCAAGTTAAAATATTATGGATTTGATGACACGCTGTTGACTTCATTAAGAGTTACCTCCATAACAGATGCCAAAGAGTATTTTTCAACAATAGCTTTCCTGATTTCCTAACTTTGAAACGTGGCGTGCCCCAGGGTAGCATTTTGGGCCCATTACTGTTCTCAATTTAAACTGCGGATTTTGAAAGTCATCTACAACACTCACAGTCCCACCAGTATGCTGATGACTTTTAACTATATCACAGCTTTGGTCCTGAGAGTGTGAGGGTGGCTGAAGCGTGTATCACTGAAGACCTGGACAGGATTTATGAGATATCAGATGCAAATAACCTGTTGCTAAATCAAACCAAAACTCAGCTTATTGTATTTGGTAATAAGAACATGGAAGTCTCTAGCCTTATTAATATTAAATTAAACAAGTTAAATTGACACCCACTGAATCTTGCAAAAACCTAAGTGTTCATTTTGATTCGAAATTAAGGTTCAAAAGTCATGTTTCTTTTCTATTAGAGAAAGGCTATGGTAAACTAAGAACTGTCTATGTGTTTCAACAATTCCTCTTAACTCCAATTAAATTAAGGTTGTGTGACTCGATCATTTTATCGTCTTTGTCCTACTCTGATGTATTGTTTTAGGCTACTTTACGAGGACAAAAATAGTTTACAAAAATTACAGAATGGCTGTCTTATATTCTGTTATGGAGTAAGAAAGTATGATCATATTACATCATACTTCTTAGAGTCAGGTTGGCTAAGACTGGATCACAGGTTTATCATGCACCTATGTACGGTAATTTTTAAAGTATTGAAATTCGGACAGCCGGATTATCTTCCTGAAAAACTTATCAAGGGTTCTGATGTGCACGGACGTGCTACACGATACAGCGACCTCCTTAATATTCCTAGACATAAAACTGCTTAATTTCAGCGCTTCTTCAGTTATAATGCAGCCAGATGCTATAACAATGTCCGACAAATATCAAAGACTGCTTAAGTACCGAAACATTTAAAAGACATCTTAAAACTTACCTCCGGGGTTCTTAAATCAACTACACTGTTCCGCTTTATTATAACATGTTAAAAGTAGTTTTGTATATTGTAATATATCTAATTCTTGCTTGGTGAATTTTATGACCTGATCGTCGATACATGGTTGATCCGCTACATGTTATATATATTATATATTTTTAGTTATGTCTATTGTTCTACTACTATTTCGCATTATTATGTCTTCTTTATTTTCCACTTTTCTTATGTTTTTTTTTCTCTTTATCCAAAACCGTTAAATCGGGTGACCTGGGTGGCCACCTTACAGGTCCATGTGTTCCAATCCAGCGGCCAGGAAAATTATTGTTAAGATATGCTCTTACAATTTGAGCATTGTGAGCGGGAGCTCCGTCCTGTTGCAAATATAAGCTATTAAGATTAGCTAGGGGCACATTCTCCACTATTTCGGGCACAATGTTTTCCAAAATTTCTAAATATTTATTCGCAGTAAGACCGCGTTCAAATATATTATATAAAATTTTACTTCCCAGTATGAAGCATGAAACGCTAAACCCAAATCTTGCCGTTCCCGTGGAAATATAACATGTTGATTTTCCTGGCACCAAAACCTAGCATTTTGCCGATTAAATATACCGGCACTGGTAAAATGACTCTCATCAGACCATATAATCGTTCTTTCAAAATGATTTTCTCTATTTAGGTTTTGTTAATACCAATTACAAAACTCTACGCGGCGCTCTGCGTCACCGAGATGAAAGTTTTGTACCACATGAAATTTGTATGGCTTAAACTTGTGTTTTTTTAGAATAGTTTGAACCCTTGATTTTGTAACACCGACGGAACCTTCCACTGTTCTACAAGAACTACTTTAGTTTGTTTCAATTGAAGCCAAAACGTTTACTTCATCAATGTCCTGGTTTTCCTTATTGTAAATACTAGGTCGGGGTTTGGAAAATGAACCGACTTCAATTAAGTTTGATTTTATTTATAAAAATATTCTTTTATCCGGCTGTCTTCTTTCTGGGAGTCTGCGAATATTACGTTTTTTATAAATTTTAAAATATGATGAAAAATATAAAAGTATGTCCATAACTGTTGAAATAAACTTCTAATGCTTCATTCGAATTTTCGTTACACGAAAAATAACAAACTAACATATCGTACTTTTCATAATTCTCGAATTTTGCATTCGCAACCATATAATTAAGAAAAAACTGCTATTTATCGAAACTGAATAGAAATAAAGAACAGAAAATGGATAACCTATTCTGACAGTAAATAAAGATTTTTTTCCACTACTAACCTATAACATCGCCATTATTGACCGATTATTAACGCTAGAAATCGTTTTTCTCTACCTTATAAGTCATTATTGACCATGGTCAATAATAAGCCATTGAAATCCATTATTGACCGATCTTTGACCTTAACCGAATTTTGTTTGAACGCAGGTAACTTGATTTTTTAATTCTACAACATCAATTCATTGTGGTTAGGCAACCAGATAATTATCAATACATATTAGATTACTTGATATTGTAAAATATCGATACAATCAACATTTTTTCTGCTTCCATCCTTAATTCGGGAGGTGTACACCTAATATTATCACTAACATTTTCTTCGCTTATTTTTTAAAAAAACGCAAAACTCGTGAAATCTGATGACACAAATGAACACAAATTGACATTGACAAAGCCACCTGACAAAACAACAAAATATTTTGCCAATTCCAAAGCGCAGGTAACTTGATTAAAAAATATACTTATACCTACCTATAATTTTTTATAATTATTAATACTATAAAGATAAATCTCATATAAAAGTTTGTAGTAGTGGAAAAAATAATATATTAACCACGGTTTAGACAGCTTATTATAGCCCTCGCGTCTTAAATCCCTCTTCGCTTCGCTCCTCGTGATTTAAACTCGCCGCTCGGGCAATAATGATGGCTGTCTAAACCTTGGTTAATAATATACTATTTCAGATAACAAGCCTGTCATCTTTTGTTTTCCTAAATACCCGTCATGGCCTATTAAAAAAAAAATTAAATTTGTTGAAAAATGTAAATTTTGAGCTTCACATTGAAAACAGCTATAAAGTATTATTATTTTTGAAAAGCTTGTGATAAACTGAATCATAGTAGCTAAAAATATATAGGGTGTCCCATTTAAAAAAATGAAAGTTTGCTCTTTTTCTCGAAAACAATTAAACATAGAAAAAATCTGGCTAAGCCACTGGATTCTACGTGAAAAAAACTAATAAGTTCATTTTTTACCTTTTTGATAAGTTGCAGCGTAACTGAGATACGGGGGGTGTTCCAAAATGCAAAATTTTCAAAATCACCCCGTATCTAAAAAACCAAGGGGCTATGAAAATTCTGTTGATGGCATCGTTTGTTTCTCAAAAAAGTAACAAAGTGCCGCGAAAACCGCAACCTTCTATCTTTACTAATAACGCAGATAACCCGTAAAACATACGAAAACTGGACACCCTCCGCAGTGCATTCGTAAAGTAGCCAATAAATTTAATAAGAATTAAGAGGGGAGTTTGCAAAAAAAGGCTCAAACCCGTCGATTTGTATTTTAGAGTTTATTAACGTTGCGGCGAAATATACAGGGGATATCAAAAATGAGGTATGACGTCTTCGTTTTTTTTTTTTAATGAAAGCCACAATCTCTTCTTGCAGAATTAGAAAGAGCACACTTTTTTACATGCAGCAAGGTAAATAATAGTGGTTACATAAGGAAATTTTGAAGAAGAATTGTCTTAAAAATTAAAAGTGTGAAAATATGTATCTAAAGTAAATGTTCGAACTGAGCATTCTTAATTTTACCTGCAAAAAATGCAGCACGTCACGAGTATTGTTATTTTATTTACTTACTTTGTTGTCAGTATCAGAAAAAGTTAATATTGTACCGTGTGACCCACTTATCGTGTTCACATTTTAATTTGATATTATAACGTTGTTTTAAGAGCTAAAGAAAAAAGTTAAATATACAAATATCTTGCACTGACGTAAAATTTTTATCTGTTCATTTGTTATATATACAGGGTGTTTCGTTTTCCCCGTCCAGGCATCAACTTTCTTATTTTAAATGGAACACCCTGTATATTAATAGGTATTTAGGTTCCTTTTAAAATTTTATGTGAATTTTGTTTAACCTTTAATATGCATATCTCTTATCGTTTAGCCAATATTTATTTGTTAATAAGTTAATGGATATTTATTCGAACAAAAATATTACAATTACAATTACAAATATTTACATAAATTGTTGAAAAGGACCTCCATTATTTTCAATACAACGATGGATTGCTCTCAAGAAATAATTATTTACATTTACGAATACTTCAGGTGTTTCTCGTAAATCGTTGACCACTCTTCTAACATTAAATATAATCTCATTTAAATCACTGCATGGAGTTTTATATACTTCGTTTTTAATGTGATCCCAAAAAAAGTAGTCCATCAGGATTGTGCCATTCCTTCCAATCCATTCGATCGATATAATTTTGGTTCAAATAATCGCTAACTTCCCTAATATTATGCGGGGGAGCCCCTTCCTGCTGCCCCACAATATCTGCTACCTCGTTTAAATGAGATTTTCCATGAAACTATCTATATCATTTTGAAGAAAATAAAGGTATCTAAGGCCACTTAATGAGCCTCTATAAAATAACGGTCCAATTATTTTAAAACCAAAAAACCCACACCAGACATTTATAGACTGCCATCCTTGGTGTCTAACTTCTCGTATCACATGTGGATTTTCTATGGACCAGTGACGAGTATTTTGTCTATGGTGTATGCGACGCGTTGAAAAGCAGCTCTCATCAGTTCATAAAATATTATTAAGAAATTGGGGATTTTCTTCGATTTAACAAATCGCTGCAGATCGTTGTTGCAATTTTTGAACCGGCATTATTTTGAACGGCTTATACCCAATATAGTGAAGAGTTCTCGAAATCGTTCCATAGGAATATCCAATGTTATCAAAAGAAATTCTTATTGATGTATTAGGATATGCGTTAAAAATCCCAAACATATTTCCGCCTGTTTCTTGGTTCTCACAAGTCTGGTCGTGACTCTTTTCATCTTTTTAAAAGACTTATGTTCAATTAATTTAAGATAGTTTTTCTAATCGTTTTTTTAGAAGGTACTCTCTGATTGGAAAACTTTCGCCGATATGCTTTAACAGTTGCGGTGGCACTTTTATTGTTTTCAATATAAAGCTCAACCATTTGGAACCTCTGTTCTTCAATGAAGTTCATTTTGATTTTGACAACGAAGGAATATTTTGACGTAAGACAATATTCAAAAAAGACATATCAAGAGGTAAGGCCGGTAACAGGTAACTCGGAAATTTAACCCTAAAAAAACTTATAAAATAGCATTTGGGGTGCATAATCTTTTAACTAAAAAAAATTAAATATTGGCTAAACCATAAGAAATAGGCATATTAAAGGTGATATAAAAATCACATTAGATTTAAAGGTAATCTATATACCTATCAATGTACAGGGTATTCCATTTAAAATAAGAAAGTTGATGCCTGGACGGGGAAAACGAAACACCCTGTAAAAAATGAACAAATAAAATTTTACGTCAATGCAAGGAACTTATGTATTAACCTTTTTTCTTTACCTCTTAAGGCAACGTTATAATATCAAACTAAAATGTGGACACACGGTACATTTTGTGAGAATTATTTTAGGTATTTGAATGCTAGCAACTAGTATTTACTCTTTTTGATAGACAAAAGCAGTGTGATCGTGGCCTTCTCTACCAAAAAGAAAATACTTTACCTTTATTTTGTGAAAAATGAGAAAATTAAGCGAACGTGAAAGAATTGAAATCTTGTGCATGATTGGTGTCGGATCGTCGTTATTGGGTAAGCGAAAATCCTCATTGGTTTTCAAAATGTCATACACAATACCCCCAAAAAGTGAACGTGTAGTGCGGTATAGTTGACTGAAAAGTTTTAGGTTCTAACTTCTTTAAAAATACTCTCACTGGTGCCAGATATTTAGAGCTTCTTCAAAATGATCTCATCCCCGCTCTAACTATTTTGTATCGGGATTTAAAAGAACCCGATCAGCGTGACCTCTTTTTCCAACAAGATGGGGCCCTGCTACATTACGCTTTACCTGTTCGTGTTTATTTAAATGAAGTTTTTCCAAATCGTTCGATAGGGAGGAGAGGGACGATTGAGTGGCCACTCAGATCGCCAGATTTAACTCCTCTTGATTTTCTCTTGTTAATGTGTTGAATCGCCCAGCGACTTTAGAAGATTTAAAAGCACGAATGCACCAAGAAATTAGAAACATTAACGCAGATGTCATCGACAACGTTCAAAAAGAATTTCGTAATCGCCTTGGCTATTGTCAGATTGTCAACGGTGCTCAATTCGAACGTTTACTTTAAATATACATATTTTTACGTTTTTAATTTTTAAGACGATTTTTCTTCAAGATTTCCTTTTGTAACCACTATGTAAAAAAATGTTCTCTTTCTAATTCTGCGATAAAAAATTGGGGTTTCCATTTAAAAAAAAACGAAGACGTCATATCGCTTTTTGATATTTCGCTGCAACGTTAAAAAACTCTAAACTGAAAATACAAATCCACGGATCCCAATGTTTTTTTTACAAACTCCCCTCTTAATTCTTATTGAATTTATTTGCTACTTTACGAATGCACTGTATATTAGTAAATTCAAAGAGCGACAATATTTGAATTAGATTTGTTGCACTAATTCATCTTCTATCTAGATATCCCGGTAACATTATTAATATCCTCTAAAAACTGCTAACCAAACTTGTGAATACGTACATAAGTAAATTTTCGGATCACTACCTCCAATTACGAAACCAAATGAAAAATAAAAATAGAAGGCAGGCTTCCCTTCAGGGAATATTTCCTTTATCGAAGTGACAACCTCTCGTTAAAATAATTCAACCGAAAAATTAAAATAAAATCATCAACTTATAAATATTCATAATTGTAATTTCGGACTTTGTTTTGTATACATTTTCATCTGCACGAAATAATACGAAATAGGGATTGAATTTTCTTCTTATTTAAGGACTAGTTCAGATAACTGTGATATATGTATGTTTGTAATATGTAGTAATAGCAGCACTAAGCTAACAAAGAGTACATGCAACATATCTTTAAAATACATATTTAAACGTCTATAAAATGTACATTAATTAGTTAAAGGTATTGCGGATTTAAAACAATGATATTTGACTCAGACTTGTCGAAATCTATTTATACAAATACGTACTATACACATTTAAATACAAATTATTACAAATAAATAAATAAAAATACAAATGAATACAAATAAATAACAATGAATACAATTAAATACAAATGAATAGAAAGGAATACAAATAAATTCACATAAATAGAAACAATACATAAAACTTTTAAACGTAATTTAAAAAAATTTAAATATACAGGGTGTTTCCTAACTACGGTACGAAACTTCAGAGGGTAATATGTAAGGTCGTTTTAAGAAAAAAAGTTCCTATGAAGATATGTCCGGAGTTGCTTCGTGTCTGAGATACAGGGCGTTGAAGTTTAAAAAAAACGGTCATAAATATCCTTAAACCGATTTGGTTGAAATTTGGTTCAGTTGTTTGAAGTAATAAGGCGCTTATTTAGCCCTAACTAGATTGAAATTATTAGGTCCAGTGGCGTCTCGGTGGGCACCACAGCCAATTATTATTAAGAAGAAAAAGTACTCCACTACTTTTTTTTTAGTTTTTTTACTTGAAGTTGCTTAATCTGAACAAATTTAAATTTAAAGTCTAACAGTGCAGATTAAGGAAATATATTAAGCGATACTTGATAGATAACTGTTTTTATTCTGTGGCTGAGTATATGAATATGGATGTATATAGGTTGATGTGACATAGACCAACAACATATCTTTTAATCTTCTCTCAGTGTAAATACTAAATACATATTGAATGTCTTATATATTTTATATGTTTGTTTGAATACACTAAATGTTTTATAAATTGTTTAGTACTTTCATATACATTATGTATTATGACTACAGAGTACAGTGAATAAATACTTTGACATTCGACTTTTAGGTATACCTAATGAATGAGCTGGTTATTAACAATACTCTCTAGAGCAGGAAGCATAGAATTCTTCTTTGTTTTCAATTGTGGATGTTTTTGATCTAGTGGGAAATTTTCCATTTTCTATGCATATTTTCACAACCTGTAGTTACTGTATTACTGGTCCCGGTGGTATACACTCAACTTCTCCATAAAATACTTTTTTCCACTACTTACCTATAACATCGCCATTATTGACCGATTATTAACGTTAGAAATCGTTTTTCTCTACCTTATAAGTTATTATTGACCATGGTCAATAATAAGGCATTAAAATTCATTATTGACCGATCTTCAAGAATCTATTTGAACGCAGGTAACTTGATTTTTTGATTCTACAACATGAATTCATAAAGGTGATTTCTTGTGGTTAGGCAACCAGATAATTATCAATATACATATTAGATTATTACAGATGCTATTGTAAAATATCGATACAATCAACATTTTTCCTGCTTCCATCCTTAATTCTGGAGGTGTACACATAATAATATCACTAACATTTTCTTCGCTCATTTTAAAAAAGAACGGAAAACTCGTGAAATCTAATGACATAAATGAACGAAAATTGACATTAACAAAGCCACCTGACAAAACAACAAAATATTTTGCCAATTCCAAAGCGCAGGTAACTTGATTAAAAAATATACTTATACCTAGCTATAATTTTTTATAATTATTAATACTATAAAGATAAATGTCTTATAAAAGTTTGTAGTAGTGGAAAAATATTATATTAACCACGGTTTAGACAGCTTATAAGCCCTCGCGTCTTAAATCCCTCGTCGCTCCGCTCCTCGTGATTTAAACTCGCCGCTCGGGCAATAATGATGGCTGTCTAAACCTTGGTTAATAATATACTATTTCCACTACTAACCTATAACATCGCCATTATTGACCGATTATTAACGCTAGAAATCGTTTTTCTCTACCTTATAAGTCATTATTGACCATGGTCAATAATAAGCCATTGAAATCCATTATTGACCGATCTTTGACCTTAACCGAATTTTGTTTGAACGCAGGTAACTTGATTTTTTAATTCTACAACTTCAATTCATTGTGGTTAGGCAACCAGATAATTATCAATACATATTAGATTACTTGATATTGTAAAATATCGATACAATCAACATTTTTTCTGCTTCCATCCTTAATTCGGGAGATGTACACATAATATTATCACTAACATTTTCTTCGCTCATTTTTTAAAAAAACGCAAAACTCGTGAAATCTGATGACACAAATGAACACAAATTGACATTGACAAAGCCACCTGACAAAACAACAAAATATTTTGCCAATTCCAAAGCGCAGCTAACTTGATTAAAAAATATACTTATACCTACCTATAATTTTTTATAATAATTATTAATACTATAAAGATAAATATCATATAAAAGTTTGTAGTTGTGGAAAAAATAATATATTAACCACGGTTTAGACAGCTTATTATAGCCCTCGCGTCTTAAATCCCTCGTCGCTTCGCTCCTCGTGATTTAAACTCGCCGCTCGGGCAATAATGATGGCTGTCTAAACCTTGGTTAATAATATACTATTAAAACAGGAGTTCCGCAAGAATCAATTTTTTGACTATTGCTATTTAACTTTTACCAATGACTTATTTCGGGAAGGGCTGTCATACTCAGATGATTGAATAGCTCCTTTACGTATCTTCTTCGATTGAACGAGATTTATTTCTAATGGCATCGTATCCAATTAGACCAGATATCTTCCCCGCAAGTCGAAAACATAAGACATGATTAACAATTAGACTATTTTCATACCAAGCATTGTCAAAAATCTAATTTCTAAAATCAATGTTCATCAATGCTATATGCGTTTAAAAGAAGGTGAGCATGTTTATCTCCAATCGCGCTCATTATGCAAAAGAACTTACTGAGTCTCCTAAAAAGCGGCATGTCTTCTCTGTCGTCCGCATGCGAAAAGAGTCGGATTTCAAGATGCGATGCTATAATGAAGCATATATTGTTAGTAACTTTTTACTGGCCACTGTATATTTACCTTATATTGATACTTTATCATTCCTATTTTATTCTCTATTTTAATTTTCTTTTCTTGTATTTCTGTATTGTCTATTCTTAAACTGTAGTTACCGCGTGTGTATATTATATTTAATATTATTAGGTAGGTACCTAAAATTTGGTGTACAGCGACATTTTTTTAAGTGTCTCACCCGATTGGCGAACTAACCTGACTATAATAACTCAATGATTTTCGACAAGGAAGCCAAATTTAATGTCAAAAAATATATAGGTTCCCAATTGACAGATACGAACGACGCCATTTTGAATCTTTTTAAATGGCGTAAATTGCCTTAATCGATTTTGTGTTTTAGGTGTCTCACCTCTTTAATACATAGATCTTTTAAGCTGAAAACCACAACTCTTCACAACATAATTTCCCGTGACCAAGCTACTTACGCTATAATCAAATACGACAGATGTCAAAAAGTGACAGATACGATGTCATTTTGAATTTTTTTAAATGGCATTTGTCTTTTAGTGTCTCACCACTTATTAAATAGACCTTTTATGGTGAAAACCCCAATTCCTTTCACAGTTACAGAATGTCCCGTGACCAAGCTATGTATTTACGCTATAATCAAATCCGACAGATGTCAAAAAGGTTTATTTCTTAAAGGGGTTGGACACTTAAAAGATCAAATTGGTGAAGTCAATTTAGGAATCCCCGTATTTCCGAAACGTCTGAAAATAAATATCAACAACTATACGTTGGAATGCAATTCACTGGTGTGGTTACTGGTGAGGGTTGCCATTTAACAAAAAATCAAAATGGCGTTGTATCTGTCAAATTGTGACATCTGTCGTATTTGATTATAGCGTCAATATCTCGGCCACAAGAAATTATGTTGCTCTGAAAAGAATTGGGGTTTTCAGCTTAAAAGGTCTATTTATCAAAGGGGCGAGACAGTTAAAAGACAAAATCTATGAAGGCAATTTAGAAACCCCCGTATTTCCTAAACGGCTGAAAATGAATATCAACATCAACAACCATATGTTTTTGAAATCGGACCGCTCTCTCAACTCATCTAGTTATTCCTTAGGGTTGACATTTAAAAAAATTTAAAATGGCTTCGTATCTGTCACTTCTTGACATCTGTCGTATTTCATTATAGCGTAAATAGCTTGGTCACGGGAAACTATGTTACTGTGAGAAGAATTGTGGTTTCAGCTTAAAAGGTCTATGTATTAAAGGGGTGAGGCACCTAAAAGACAAAATCGGTTAAGGCAATTTACGAACATCTGTATTCCCGAAACGGTTGAAAATAAATATCACCAACTATAGGTTTTTGAAATCGGATCGCGAAATGCAATTCACTCGTACGGTTATTTATGAGGATTGCCATTTAAAAAAAATTTAAACTGGCGTCGTATCTGTCAAATTTGTAAACCTATATTGTAACAACTTCAGAAAAGAACACCCTGTATCTGGTAGAAGTTATGCCCATTTAGGCGAGAAACAAATTTGCTCTCCTGATTGTGTCAACGTATTATATTTCTTTCACAATCCTGTTAATCTTTAAACTTATTTATGTTTTATTTGGGATACCTAAAAGACCCTTATTTTAGGAATATATTGAGGGCAGTTGGAAATATACGTTCGCACCATACGATGGGTTTTATTTTATTTTAATTGTTCTTTTCGTAAATGCGTTAATAATATATTTTTTGACAATAAATTTGGCTTCCTTGTCAAAAATCATTGAGAAATATTGTATTTGTTTTTTTACTATAGTTAGCAGAAAATTGTCATTCGGGTGGGACACTTAAAATAATGTCCTTGTACAATAACGAAAAATGTATATTAATTTAAATAAATACCAATGTAAGTTTAAAAATATCATCTATCTATCTTTTAGAAGTCCCAAATTGATAATAAATTTTCAAATGTCGTAAAATGACATATTTTTGTTGCACTATAAAGGGGACTCCTTTACTTATCTTCATAACCATCAAGGCAAGTGTGAAAGTTTATGGCTTTTAAATTGTCATTTCAAAATTTAGGGACATAAAAATAAACGTAAAGGTTTTACGTCTTCAGTTTAAGTAGTCATTTTCCGTTTTATATTCGTTTTACTGAGTGTTTGGTGCTGTAAGAGCAGCAAATGATCTTCTAGATCTTATAGATTTTAAAAGATAGGAATGTTAGAAAATTATAAACTTACTAAACTAAACAACGATTAAAATCAATTTGTGTGGTGTGTTTGAGTTTTTGGCACTGGTTAAAATCAAATGGCCAAAATTGAAATCAAACAAAGACAATTTGAAGTTAAGAAAATTTTGATAAAATCGATTATTAAATTGAATTGCAGCTTTGTTTTATATTTTCGTTATTTCCCAACTTTTGACATTAGTAAAGTATACACGAATTTGCTGTTTTACAGGCAAAAACAAACCGGCGCTTGTGCACCATATCTCTGAAACACCCTGCTGTGTAAATATTCAAGAGTGAAAGAATGTTCAATTGGATATACAGGGTCGTTGGTATGTATGGACACGGTCGATTATTTCTTAAAGTAAAACAGTCAGCAAAAAATATTTTAGATAAAAGTTTTAGGGTTTTTTAAGGTGTATTAGAATTTTAAAAAAATAAGTATACATGTTGAGTCAGAAAACAGTAGAGAAACAAAGTTACTTTTTTTTAAATGGAACACCCTATATCTTCGAATATTTTTGGATTTTATATAAAATAACCATTATTTTTCAATACGTGGTTTATAAGTCTAAACTTAATAGTTTTCGAGATATCGACTTTTGAAAAATGACATTTTTGAAATTTGACAGCTTCTAGCTTTCTAACGGTACCTTTTAAAATAAAACGGCTTACATGTCCCTATCTTACTTTCTTATTACCTTCCCAAAAACATTAACTTTCGGTTAAACCGGATGTAACTCAAAAGCCGGAGAAACAGGACTTCCGGTTTAACCGGAAGTTGATGTTTTTGAAAAAAGTAAGATAGGGACATGTAAGCCGTTTTACTCTAAAACGTACCGTTAGAAAGCTAGAAGTTGTAAAATTTCAAAAATGTAATTTTTCAAAAGTCGATATCTCGGAAACTATTAGGTTTAGGCTTATAATGCACGCATTAAAAAATAATTGTTATTTCATGCTAAATCCAAAAACATTCGAAGATATGGGGTGTTCCATTTAAAATAAGGTAACTTTGCTTCCCTACGGTTTTCTGACTCATCCTGTATACTCATTTTTTTTTAAATTCTAATATATCTTAAAAAACCCTAAAACTTTTATCTAAAATATTTTTTGCTAACTGTTATACTTTAAGAAATAATCGACCGTTTCCACACATACCAACGATTCTGTATAATAGAATATACAGGGTGTTATTTAATAAGCGTTCGATATTTTACAGAACGATTTCTAAGTTATTTATATGGTAAAAAGTTTATATAAGCATGGGTCCGCAAGCCCTTCATTTTTGAGATAAAGGGTGTTAAAAATTTATTTTTATTTTTATTTTTCGTAAATAAATCTTGAAATAATGTCTATATTTGGACGAAAATTGGTATCTAGGGGTTCTTTGAAATGCGAAATTATAATTTAATGTTAGTATGTCTCCCACTTATAGAGGGCGCCACCTACGTGTCTTTTTACCCGTTTGAGGAGTCATAACTTTTTGACATAAATAAATAAATGGCATTTATTTGCATATCGATATGCCCATATCAGAGTTTGATAAAATACCATTTATTACCTAAACAAAGTCGAAATGAAAAAATTAAGAAAATGTACTTTGCATTAGCCAATAAAGTGCCTACATAACAGTGTTATCAAAAGAGAAAACGGCAGTGGCGTACATATTTTTTGTTCCTGTTAAAAATTGTAACACCCTGTATCTCAAGAATGAAGGGCTTACGGACCCATGCTTATATGAACTTTTTACCTTATTAATAACTGAGGAATCGTCCTGTAAAATATCGGACCCTTATCAAATAACACCCTGTATACGCTACAATTCGTCCAATTTTTTATTGAAATTGGTTTATTAATATTAAAGTATTGATATAATTGGATTTTATCCAAATTTTCCTTGTCCGGTGGCCAGTGTATTTGACGGATTTTAAAACTCAAAGGGTTCCTTTTTGGGGAATACATTTTATGGGCCATTTACAATATTGCTTGAACCTTTCTCTTATACTTTGATATTCGGTCTTTGACGAAACTAAATGCAACGACACGTTCCCACCTAAATTATAATTCTGCCTGAAAACTTTTGTTTCTATTATAACCAGACTGTATTTCTACAAAGAAAATTAGTTTCTTACTTTCCGACTGCTAGATGGATTGACGCAGAAACCTATAATTACTATTCTTATTCGCTTGAATTCAAGATGCTTCGAATACGTTTTATCTTTCGGAATCGCATTTCAACTTAAAACAATATGGTCTCAACGAAATACTCGGGGCTATAATTAGGGACCTGTTATAATTATAGGGTAACATCCTGTTAAAGAAATTTTCTTATAAAGGAATTAACGTTATCAATAGAATAGTTAGAATAGTTATATATTTTTTTAAGATATATCTATTGGATCAAAGTTTAACAATTTTATGTAGGTACGAATATGAATCTGACTTTGATCGATTGATTTGTCCAAATATCAACAAATGTCATAACAAAAAGTTATTTGTATTTACATGGACATTCTAAATCCAAAGTTTGAAATGAGTATACTTTTTCTTTCAGATATCTCCACAAGAAAAAATCTAACGGAGTTAAGTCGGGGGATCTCGCTGGTCATGGATGCTCTAAATATCTGCCGATTCATTTCTCTCCAAATAACAGATTTAGGTATACATAATTCCTCGCCTCAAGCGTACTATGTATAGATGCGCTATCTTGTTGGAACCATAGGATATATCATTCTTCCAATGTCATATTGTCCATTAACTCGGTTATTTGATTCATTAAAAAAATCAAGTATTAATTGATCTTTTTTATGTTCCACTATAACTAATAAAATATTTTCTTCGTGTTCCTGAAATTGCCAGTTTACATGTGGTTTCTTAAAATTATTTAGAACTGAGCCGGATAGCTTGAACTTGTCTAAAATACTGCCAATAGTGGAATGCGAAACAAACTCGTTAAGGTTTTGTTTCATTAAAAATATTTGCCGTATCCCTGTTGCTTCTATCTTGTCCGTGGATTAAAATAATTTCTATTTTATTCTCTGTTGTTAACATTTTCAAACAATTCAATAAAGAAATATCACAAAACTGACGAAAGCCAAAATTGTCAATCGTTTTTCAAGCCTACTTGTGAAATTATCTGATTTATGGAAAGAAATAAAAATTTGTCCGATCTTTAAAAGTGAAGACAAAACAAAAAATATTAAAAACTATAGACCCATAGCCATTCTCTCTGTATTAGCAAAAATATTCGAATCTATAATCTATAAATATATGTACCGATCTGTTTTTAGAAGAATCTCAATACTTCAACACAGCTTTATGGAAAAAGATCCACTACTAACAATTTTTGTAACATTACGCATTATTTATCAGAAGTCTTGACAATAAACTTCAAGTTGATGTAATATCTACGGACTTTGCAGAAGCATTCGACAAGATATCACATAGCATCCTTATAGAGAAACTGCGTTATGAGTTTGGTTTCCACCCTAATCTGGTAAATTTTTTTATGTCTTACCTTAACAATATACGGCAAAAAGTTATAATAAAAGGCCATAGCTCCTGTTTCTTCAAAGATAGCTCAGGGGTTCCGCAGGGCTCCAACATGGGGCCTTTGCTATTTCTCTTATTCATAAATGATATTGTGAATGTCGTTTTGGGTTGTGGTGTTCTACTCTTTGCCGATGATCTCAAATTATATTCAAAAATTAGAAATATCGATGATTGCCTAATAGTACAGGAAAATTAAAATATATTGGTGGAATGGTCACAGGTAAATGGTCTTAAATTTAATATAATTTAAGTAAATTATATATACTGAGCTATCATAGAAAGAGAACCCCAATTAGTTTTGAGTATAGAATGAATGAAAGGGTTTTGACGCGAGTTGAAAGCACACGGGGGGACCTCGGGGTCACATTTGACTAACATTTAAATTTCACATCTCTAATATAACAAGCAAAGCTTCTTAATATACGGATTTATTGTTAGAAATTGCAGACCGTTTAGAAATCCAGAATGTATAAAACTATGTACTTTACGTTTCATACGTTAGAAGTATTTTAGAGTATGCCTCAATTGTGTGGAGTCCAAAATACAAAATTCATAAATAAAGCGTGGAACGAATACAAAATAAATTTCTCAGCTACCTTAATTATTAATTAAGAAATTGGAGTATATGAAGGGTACAGGCAAAGAAGGGGGAATGTCAATATTTCCGCATTTTAAACTAATCATGCCATTCGATAGGAAATAAGAAAATCTATCGTATAGTAACATCATAAAGGCGAAAAAGGAGGAGAGTCAAAAGATATCGTGACTTAAAGTTTTGCCGTACAGGCTAAAAAGGGGGAATGTCTGCGCGGATCAGGCTAAGAAGGCGGAAAGTCACAAAAACAGTGCTAACAGCGCTGCGTAAAATTACGACCTTGGCGTGGCGGTAGTCTTTTTGTCTTTGTATTTGGTGTTTATTTGAGTTTGTAGACAGGTGCGCACAAGTTTAGTTGTGTTACAAAGTAAAAAATAATAGTACAATGGACTCAAGTAGTAGTGCATGCAAAGACTTTGTTGATGTTTCAAAAAAACTTAACCTACAAAGTCACGAGTGCGGGAGTGATTGCCACTGTAAACGACTGCGTTGTTTTGAGAATGTTTTGGCTCACGCAAGACAAAAAATAATTAAAGAATTTAATTTATTAAAAAGCGTGGATGAACAGAAAATATATTTATGTGGGCTGATCAGTCTTTGTCCTGTACAAAATCGACGTCCGCGTACCACTGAAGACATTGCAAAGTTACGAGATAGCTCATATATTTATCGAGTCAGAATTAACACATCTGGTGAAACAAGAGAAGTGCCTGTTTGTTTCAAGGCATTTCTGTCCCTACACGGCATAACAAAAAAAAAAGTGGAAATATTACAAAAATCTTTAAAAATGAGTGGCGCCGCTCCAACTGACAAACGAGGAAAACATTTTAACAGAACACTTAAGTTACAGCAGGAAGATAAAGATATAGTGGTTAATCACATCATGTCTTTTAAGGGACGTCAAAGCCACTACAGTTTAAAAGATTCGTCAAAGACCTACCTACCTGAAGATATGAACATCAGAAAAATGTACAATATGTACAAAGATCTTAATAAAAATCAACAATATAGTGATATAGTGATCTTTTCACAAGACTTCAATATATCTTTTGGATATTCAAGATCTGATACATGTAGTATCTGTGACGAATACTTAGCAAAAATGAAGTCTTTAGAAGCCCAAATAAGGAACGTTTCAGATAATGCCATACAAAAGGAAAAACTAAATATAGAAGTAAATAAGCTCCAAATTGAAAACAAAGTCCACAATAGTAAAGCTGCTTTGTTTTATTCAAGAAAAAAGGCTACGAAAGAATCTAGTCGATATGCGTGGATTTTGCTAAAAATCTCCCAGTTTCTAAACATTAGCACAAACGATGTTTATTATAAGAGACAATTATCTATACATTCCTTTAACATTCATGTTTTGTCAACTGGCCAAAGTATTTTTTATACTTACCCTGAAACGAATGGCCGAAAAGGAAGTGACGATGTTTGTTCAATATTGCACGATTTCGTTTACAATTTTTTATAATGCAATGTTCGAAGCCTAGACATTTTTTGCGATTCGTGTGGAGGGCAAAACAAAAACTATACTGTGATCCGATACCTCCACCATTTAGTGCATGTACAAAAAATATTTGATACTATCAAGATCAGCTTTCCTATTAGAGGACATTCCTTTATGGAATGCGACAAGGATTTTGGCTTAATAAAACAAAAGTCTTGTGTAGAACTTCCACATGAATGGGCTGAAGTTTTTAGAAGTGCACGAGTAAAACCGACTCCTTTTGATGTAGTAGAGATCACTTATGACTTTTTTAAATGCTGGAGTACTCACTTTGCTTCACTTTACAAACAAAAATGTCCAATGAAGAGGCGCCCCATCCGCGAATTAAAAGTTCTTAAAGATCATCCTAGACTGGTCTATCATCGCTCAGCCTGGAATGGCCTGTGGGAAACTGCTGTTGTGGTTGAACCAAGAAAGCATAAAGATTTGCCAACCAATGAGTTCGAATTACCAGCTCGTTTATACAAAGGTATGTACATTACTTTTTTTAATTCACTTTTTTATACACACAGTTAAGAACTTCCAAACGAATTTTTTTTAGTTGATCAAAATTTTCAAATTACGTCTATACCTACTCACAATAAAATCAGTCAACTTTAAATAAACAAATAAAACCCCTTTTTGGCCAGAATTTAAATTTTCTTACGAATTTGTTTCTAAACGTGTTTACTGATTCCCAAAACATTTTGTATTTTCGATGTTTAGTTGAATTTTCTCTGTTATTTGCAGGACACCTACCTGTGACATTGGAGAAATTTATTGATCTACAGTGCTTAATGAAGTTCTGCCTCAACACAAACGCTGCAGAATATTATTCAACACTACCACATATTAAAAAAAAACACGAATAAAAGCAGTCATCTAAAACCACAGCCCAAAATCGCAGCGTTCAAAACCACAGCTTACAAAACCACAGCGTTCAAAACCACAGCCTCCAAAACCACAGCGTCCAAAACCACAGCGTCCAAAGCCACAGCGTCCAAAGCCACAGCGTCCAAAGCCACAGCGTCCAAAGCCACAGCGTCCAAAGCCACAGCGTCCAAAACCACAGCGTCCAAAACCACAGCGTCCAAAACCACAGCTTCCAAAACCACAGCTTCCAAAACCACAGCGTCCAAAACCACAGCGGCCAAAGCCACAGCGGCCAAAGCCACAGCGTCCAAAGCCACAGCCGTTCAAGAGGCAAAAAATTAGTACCTTAAATATATATGTATATTTGTTAAACTTAATAAAGTTTGTCATTTACTTTTGAAAATAATAGTTTTTGTAAAAAAAATACGAAAATACTAGGAAATTTCTTATGTGATTCTGTGACATTCCCCCTTTTTATACGTTAGGATTTGTACCACTTTCAATTTTATTACGCTTTACAAAAATTGTAAGGGAAATCTAAGTAACACATTTTTGTCTTTTAATGTCCAATACACATCCCAATTTATTTCATAAAAAGATTGGGCCTAAAACTAACACATATAAAGATATAGGGTTTTAAACTTTAAAATTGCTTTCCTGAACATTTACATTTTTTGACATTCCCCCTTCTTTGCCTGTACCCTTCATATGATATAACAATCCCCAAAGTGGAATTAAGACTATTATAATTTGCTAGAAAGGGAGATCATTTATGTCTACAATATATCTGTATAAGTTGTTAAATAACGGAGCTGATGACCTTGTTATATTATCAGAAATAATTTTCAATGTTCCATATTATACTACCTTTAAAAAAAAACCTTTAGCATTTTATATAGAAGCTGCACGCATTTAATGCGTAAAAATCTAAATGAAATTGTGAACGAATGTTCAAAGTAACTCTAAATCAATTAAAAAAAAATGTTAATGTTTTATGGATTATAATAATTACAATTATACGGCTTTACTCGGTAGGTTTGCTTGGACGGTAGTGGCGAGGGGCGAAGCTACTCGTCGGGGAGTAGGTGATGACATTTTTCTAGGGCCGATTTTCTCGCTGTTTGTATTTGGCTTGATGCGTTGCGATTAAGATTAGTGCTTATTAATCATCTTATGGTTACGGATGCGAATGCATCAATATGAGAAAATAGTCGGCACCATGACACACAATTTATACTATGAGTCTACTACTTACGACTTTCAATATGGAAAAAAACGTTTTTCCTTTAAAGGAAGGGGGTATTGCAAATAAATAGGGTTGTTGTTTAGTTAGTTAGGCAGGTACCTAAACAATAAATAAAAATATATATTATGATATGGGTTTTTATTGACCGTACCAAAATATTCGCCCTAAGTATTTACATTACATACTAGGAGTTAACATTCAAGCTAAAAATCGAAATTTTGTGACACTCGTAGAATATTAAGCAGTATCTTTGAGTACAAACTGGCTATTATAAGTGACAATGGCGAGAGATGTGAACATACTTTTATCGCTTTTATTAAAAATCATCTGTTTTATAAAATTTGTATATTCTTCTCACAGAAAATTAAACCACGAACTGCAAAATGTAGGCATTGACAAACCCTATGGTACTGCTAATTTTGGAAACATAATTAAACTTATTATTAAACACGTTTTTAAGCTGCAAACACGACTAACCACAGAAATTTACATTTAAGTTTCAGCACAAAATAATTAATAAACGCTCCGAAATCCCCGAGACCGTCCGCGCATGGTTGGCTCCGCCTTCCAGCGTGAAACTCTCTTAGTAAATCTAGTACCAAATTGGTATTCCTACTCTGTAA
Source organism: Polydrusus tereticollis (assembly GCA_963920685.1). NCBI lineage: Eukaryota > Metazoa > Arthropoda > Insecta > Coleoptera > Curculionidae > Polydrusus > Polydrusus tereticollis. The sequence continues at coordinate 37,497,729 of OY987326.1, read as the reverse complement.
CTGGATTGTCAAATCTGTAGTTTTTAATAAATTAAATGAATAAATAAATAAATAAAAATATGAAAATTGTCCAAAAATGTCCTCTAGTTTCCTCACCAGTAGAGGAAAACGGACAGTTCTGGACCAGGTGGTGCTGGTGGTGCTGGTGGTGCAACTAACCCGGGTGGTTCGGTGGTGCGTTTTATGAACTAACCCGGGTGGTTCGGTGGTGCGTTTTATGATCTAACCCGGGTGGTTCGGTGGTGCGTTTTATGACCTAACCCGGATGCTTTCGCGAGGCGGCTTCTCATCTAACCCTAACTTGATCCTTAATATTTATGAACTGACCCGAGATAAAACCCGACTTTTTACGACCTAACCCGGATGCTTTCATGAGGCGGCTTCTTATCTAACCCTAACTTGAACCTGAATATTTATGAACTGACCCGAGATAAAACCCGACTTTTTACAACCTAACCCGGATGCTTTCGCGAGGCGGCTTCTCATCTAACCCTAATTTGAACCTGAATATTTATGATCTGACCCGAGATAAAACCCGACTTTTTATGATTTAACCTTAGTGAAACGCCGCTGTTAAAGCGATATAGTAAAAAAAACTCGATTAAAATTTTATCTTGTTCGCTAGACCAATTAATTTCCAAATATTATAATTAAAACATACAATCACTACACTGGCGCACCGTCAAAAATCGTGCTTGCACTATCCCAACGTACAGAGCGTCCGCTTCAGAAAATACGGTGCCGTATTTTTTGCGCCGAACGCTCTGGAGGAACACACTCCGATTTGCAAGTACATACACGCTTTGTCGCGGCAAAGCTCGCCGTCAAATTACGGCCACTCTTTTGCGGTACCGCTTTGTAGGAAACCAAAGCTTTAGTGAAACGCCGCTGCCCCAGAACTCTGTCCATATTCCTCTACTGTGTTAATTTATGCGGGTAATAAAACCGACAAGCGTCGGATCGGCCTGCATACTTATAGAGGTAAAAAACCGCTTTAGAATGTTTTTGGTATATCTTTTTTAGATAATTTTGGGGGAAATAATTTGCCTGAGATGCCAATTAAAAAAGCCTACATTTAATTGTATTTTAGATTCTTGAATTTTGTACATGGATTAAAAATCTACTATTTCTTGAAATTGTATACATTATGTTAGATAATTATTAATATAAAGTTATTAAGACTTTGTAAATATCTGTAAAAACTGTTCTAAATCGTGTCATTTCTGAAAATTGTATACTGAGTGATTAGAATTTAGTAAAAAATTAAAAAAATGTTTTAATGTTATTAAGACCTGTGAAAATTTGTAAAACTGTACAGAATTGTATTATTTTCTGAAAATGATATACTGAGTGTTTAGAATTTAGTAAAAATTAAAAAAATGTTTTAAATTTGTTAAATCATGTGAAATCTTGTATAAAATGACTAGAACCGTTCTTAATCATGACATTTCTGAAAATTGTATACTGAGTGTTTAGAATTTAGTAAAAAATTAAAAAAAATGTTCTAACGTTATTAAGCCCTGTGAAACTTTGTAAAAAATGACTAAAACAGTCGCAAATCGTCCTATTTTCTTAAAAGTGTATACTGAGTGTTTAGAATTTAGTAAAAATTAAAAAAAATGTTTTAAATTTGTTAAATCATGCGAAATCTTGTATAAAATGACTAGAACCGTTCTTAATCATGGCATTTCTGAAAATTGTATACTGAGTGTTTAGAATTTAGTAAAAAATTAAAAAAAATGTTTTAACGTTATTAAGCCCTGTGAAACTTTGTAAAAAATGACTAAAACAGTCGCAAATCGTCCTATTTTCTTAAAAGTGTATACTGAGTGTTTAGAATTTAGTAAAAATTAAAAAAAATGTTTTAAATTTGTTAAATCATGTGAAATCTTGTATAAAATGACCAGAACCGTTCTTAATCATGGCATTTCTGAAAATTGTATACTGAGTGTTTAGAATTTAGTAAAAAATTAAAAAAAAATGTTTTAACGTTATTAAGCCCTGTGAAACTTTGTAAAAAATGACTAAAACAGTCGCAAATCGTCCTATTTTCTTAAAAGTGTATACTGAGTGTTTAGAATTTAGTAAAAATTAAAAAAAATGTTTTAAATTTGTTAAATCATGTGAAATCTTGTATAAAATGACCAGAACCGTTCTTAATCATGGCATTTCTGAAAATTGTATACTGAGTGTTTAGAATTTAGTAAAAAATTAAAAAAAAATGTTTTAACGTTATTAAGCCCTGTGAAACTTTGTAAAAAATGACTAAAACAGTCGCAAATCGTCCTATTTTCTTAAAAGTGTATACTGAGTGTTTAGAATTTAGTAAAAATTAAAAAAAATGTTTTAAATTTGTTAAATCATGTGAAATCTTGTATAAAATGACTAGAACCGTTCTTAATCATGACATTTCTGAAAATTGTATACTGAGTGTTAAGTATTTAGTGAAATGGTGGCTATTTAGTTAATTCGTGACTTGTTTTGTACAGATTCTTTAGCATTTCTTAAGAACCGAAAAAGAAAACAGAAAAGAAAAAATAAAAGAAAAAAACAACTCCAAGTGTCTTTGCGAACAATCGGCAATAAAATAGAGTATTTCAGTTTTTAATTTTTCGTAAATAAAAGTTGGTTAGATTAATAGTCTCTGTGAATATAATAACATAAACAAAGTGATATGCCGTAAATTTAGGAGTACAGTATAAATTATGCCTCTATTAAAATATACCGCAATAACTAACTACCAAAGGATTTTTGATATTTTGAATATATTTGATGCTCATAGCATTATCACATTTCCAAAGGCTCTAAATTTTAGAAAAATGTTCTAATAGAATATGTCTATCAATATAAAGTAAAGGTAATGTTAGCTTTTTTAAAAAATACGACCTACAACAGTCTCTGCTACAGCATGGCTGACTCTGTAGAAACTTCTGTGAAACCATAATAATTATATCAATAATCGAGTTGTCGTTATGATAATATTTTCTTCCAATATCCGACTCCACTATCCATAAAAGTTATGTTAGAAAATTCATAATTGAGCGCATTGTAATTTTTTAAAAAGAAATTCACTTCACACACAAAGATGTAGCCATTCAATCCATGAAAATAATGCAAGTCAGTATGCGTATGTTATGGCTAACTGTTTAAATGTCTATTCCTTCCACGTTTATCGGAAGAAATACTTTTTTATACTAGTATTTTAGTTGAAAATAAGATCATAAATCATCTATACAAAACAAGCGTCCCTTATGGATTTGAACGAAAATCATAGATTCGACTATTTTCATGAAAAATAAATCTAAGTACGGAATAATGCAGGAAGATTATCTATTTTCTTGGTTTAGAAAGTGATGTAGTTAAGATTTATAACTTAGGAATAAATAAATTATTATTAATCTTTTCGACCTATTTCTCTTGCATATTTAATTTCTTTGATAGTAAGAACTAATCTTTTTATTTTACAAAGTAAAAAAAAGCTAAAGATCGGCGTTGTCAGTCAGGTATAAGAACTGATTTAACACGATGGTTTTTGTACAAACGTTCACATACAATTGTATGCTTTTTAACCGATTGTGTCGGAAAAAATGACGATTTATAGATTAGATATTTAGACGAAGAGCTAACCTTCTCAATAAACTATTGATTATTGCCCTGCTAGCTAGACAACACTTTTTATGTTAGTCAAAAAAAAATTTTTTTTTTTTGGACGCTATTACAGATTTCATCGTTAACTAACAAACATTAAGACCAAAAAATTAGCGTGCAAGATGAAATGTATAGGTTCACTTCATTTCTACATTATTTTACAACTCTCAATCGCATTAAAAACAAGATCGAATAAAAAATAACTTATGACATATGGACGAAAAATGTTTTTCGGGCTATTTAGGTTAGCGACCGCATTACGTCTGAAATACTACATTTTTCGAGCTTATAACATAATTTACTATTTTAACGTTAAAATAGGGGAAATGATGTATCAAAATGGATTCTTTTTTTTGTCGGTCACGAGATTATAGTTTCTTTTAAAATGAACTCTAATATTTACAACACAAATTATCCTTTAAGCCACTTTAGTTTAAAACTCGTCTGTCGCTTTCCCTCTATTGTGAGTTTGATTAAAGTATAGCGTAGTATATATTTAGATGAATTTCGCAAATGTTGAATACTTTCAAAACTGAAAAAGCCGCCCTTTGCAATAAATATCTCCGTAGAGTTAGGTACCCTGCAGATTAAGGGTATTTCAGCGGATAATCATATACAAATTCAAAGATTTTGTCTATTTTAATGGATTAACAAACAATATCTATAGGATGACTTTACTGATAAAAAAAAAATAACAAAAATCTATTAAGTCTAGGCTCACATGAAATTCCATAAAGAGCAGCTGCATAGCCTTATCACATCAAACTATATTTTTATTTCGTTCTATTGTCAAAAGTCTGTGTTTAGGAGATTATCGTTCATTTTAAAATGAACTCTAATATGTACATCACCATAAACTACCTCTTAAGCCGCCGTAAAAATACACTTTTCGATTTACCTCTATATTGATTTTCTAATATTAAATATCTACAATAGTCGAAATTCGCTCGCTAATACCTATGTATGCAAGGTTTCTTCAAAAAAATGACAATTTTGTTGTTTAATGGCTTGAAAAAATGGAAAAAGGAGGTTTTTGCATCCATTTATTTACAGATGAGTGTTAAAAATACTTATAAAACTCGGTATACCGAAGATCAACCATTAATGAGAGGGTTGAGTCCTGTTTGCCAAATCCTGATTTATAATTTGACGTTGGCAACGGTACAATTTTTTAACATTTATCATAAGAGGCGTATATTTTTGGGGCTTAGATCTACTAGTTTATCCACGCCCCCATTTATTGTTAGTGCTTTAGTAATTTTACTTTCCAATTATTTTTTACCAAAACGCGTAGTTGAAACAGTGCCTATATCAGACGATATAATAAATTTTAAGGATTAATTTGCTTACAAATACACTTCAATTTATTTAGGCTAAAGCAGCCAGACATATACTGGAACTATGAAAACCCTATTACAATTTGGTTGCCTAGAGAAAATTTTGTAAAAAACATAGCTTTCTACACAAATGCTTGCACATTATGTACCTATCATTTTAAGATACCTGGCGACATCAATGTAAGCATTGACATAATGACGCAAGATATAGGTAGGTACTAGAATATTCAAGATTTCTATTAACGATACACTTCAGCATACATGCGAGATGTCATTAATGTCTACGGAAGGCAACAGACATACCAGCTATTTTTACATGGGATTCCATAGACTTGAACGCTTCTTGTTTAGAAATATTTGATGTCATCTTGAGGAGTTCCGTATTGAAGCATCAAACCTACCTGCCAAATAATTGACGAAATATGGGATATCATAAAATATGTCCCCCATCGAACTAAATGATCCTATAAACCAGCTTCACAGACCGTAATTTGTGATGCTAACACGATTAATACGCAATAGAACAAGATTAAGAAACAAAATTTAAAGTAGCTCTTTATCACACGAAAATAATTAAATAATTTACGGTTACAGAACAATAATTATTTTAAAAAGCTGTATAACTAAATATATTATGTTATTAGGAATATTCTGTCTAAAGTAACAGCTGATCTTAGTCGAAAATGAGATCGTATTATTGATTGTTGAATTCGTTAGGTATGAAATAAAATTAGAGATTTCGTCTATTTTTTTCACGATTAAAAAAGAATACCTCTATTTAGCTAAAAATGAAACGATTACAGTGGTAGATTAATTCACTTTACCAAGCATGTAAACTACTAATTTTGCAATAAATATCTTCTATATTTCTAGGTAGGTTTACTCGAAAATGTTGGGCTATTTTCATCAAAAATCCCGATACGAAATTGAAAAATTTGCCTATTTTTGTCGGTTTACAAAGTGATAGTGGAATATTGGTTTGATCAAAGAACAATAATTATTTTAAAAATGTTGTATAATTAACTAAATGTCGGTGTTATCAGGCAGGCAAGAAGTTATTTATCTGAATCTTATTTGTACCATTAGCGTTTATATACAAATGTTAGTGGTTTTCAAAAATTGATATCTCGGAAATTATTAGGTTTAGACTTATAATACGCTTATTAAAAAATAATGACTACTTTATGCAAAATTCAAAAATATTATAAGATGTAGGATATCCCAGTAACTTAACCAAAGATTTTCGGTCTTCGTAAAGCTTTATACGTTTCTTCAGCGTACCAAACATTCACTTTTTTTAAATATTGACATCGGGTTAGGATTCTGAACATAGGATTAACATCACTCCAATAGTGAACATGTTGCGTTGTCACAGTTCCATTCGTCGAAAAGTAAACAAAACCGTTTGAGCTACGTGGGGAATAAATAAAGTTGGCTTGTTGAAAAATTTTAATATTTATTAAGGTAAAAGCCTATAAATATATCGATACAACACTTTGGCATTTCTAATACTACAAACATGAATATCTAAAATGTGATATTTAAAACCATCAACTCTCTCTCCCTTCTATAATTTTGGTACACCAATGCTGTCTTCTAAGTTTATAATATATGGCGTCCTGCAGTTTAATTCCAAAAATGTTTTAACTAAAAATTCCTCTTTAACACGTCCTTTAACGTAAATAATGTCTGCGTCTATCAGATTGTTGGATATGATATTATGTAGTTCCTTGTAATCGGTATCACCATAATTATAAAGGATACCATGATGATTTCCAATTAGATATTTGACTTGTTTCTTGCAAGCCTTACTTAAGGTGTCGAATGCTTTAACTGGTTTAAAAAAGTAACTTTTCATACTATTTCCATCATAAATAGCCAATTCTTTCGCGTAAAATTCAGGTATGTTAAATCCTTGAATATCGACTACAACGAACTTCATTGTCTGAAGACTCAAATCAAGCAAGTATATTTTCATATTTTTATCGCTCTTAAGTTCGATTTCAAAAGCACACCCCCACTTTTCGATAATTTCACAGTCTTAGCACATAGATCTTATATTTTTATTTACGATCAATTCATCTTTATTCGCCAATCGTCTCAAACGAGTCTGCTTTTGAAAGTAATATAGCCTTAGTATTCAGAAAATATTAATAATATCGGAGCTTAAAACATCCTTGACACTAAAAAATCATTGTGTTTCCTAACAAAACCCATCATCTTGTCTATTTAGCTTGCTTTCCTATTGTTTAGCAGGTTAAATAAAATTATTATTTCGCTCTTTTTGTCGGTACTGAATCGTTAGGGGAATACGTTTCTAGTTCTATAAGAGAGACAGTTAAAATTTATGTAAGCAATCAAAAATCCTACACTATGAGCTACTTAGTTAAAATTTCATATTTCCTTCCTGGATCAGGCAAAATTTGGGATGTGTCGGACAAAATTTATAAAAATACGAAAAAAAATGCTGGATGCATTTTTAGCGTGACTTTCTATTTAATACCATCTTATTTCAAGCTATAATTCGGTTGTCAAAATGAGAATAAAATAATTTTCCCATGGTTTATGTCATCTTAAAAAAGTCAAAAGGTTATATTCTGTAGAGGGTCAGATACATTCAAATTTAAATATTTTCTCCAAGAAGAATTTTAAGATAGTATTATAGTAAATAAAAATTCTATACCTCCAATATTTCATGGAAACATATCGTGTTCTAGCGACATAACCCAAAAGTACCGCTATTCAGAAACGCATCGTACTTTTCTTGTCAATAATTGTCTCATTGTCCCATCCATTACATTATTATAATCTTAAAGCACCTGTTACCAGCATTATCTGTTTTTATGGTTTTCATAAAACATAGCGATTACCGATGAAAATTAAACGAAAACTTAATAAATAACTTTTCTTTCAACTGAAATAGACTGATTTTCGATGGAAAAATGTTACTTATAACTAAAAATGAATATAAGACATATACGCAATGATATTTAGAATAAATCAATCTTTTCTAAAATTACTATGAAATATTCACAAAATCGTTTCGTTATAACCAAAGTAGCAAGGCTTGCAGATTTCGTATAGAGTTCAAACGCGATACTGAGATGATCTTTTTTTTTTTTATATTTTTGTAGGATAATGCACCACTACGTTGTAAGTACTTGAGAGAGGACTTTCTTGAAAAATCCTCAAATTTCTCTGCAATTTTGTTCCTTCTAGAGTTAAATTCACACAGAAAACCCCGTATTCTTATCTTTCAGGTTGGTATATTAAAAAGGGCTTATTAGTATGGTTTAGAAAACAAGCAATATTAATTAACGGATGTTTTTTCGTCGTATGAAGAGTTGAAAAATTTTTTTTTCCACTCCAATGGTTACGATGCAGAGAGTCGGGTTTCATCATAATCTTTCAGGGTAGCTCAGGTTTGATTGCATGTAGAGAGTCGGGTTTCATCATAATCTTTCAGGGTAGCTCAGGTTTGATTACATGTACTAAGGTTAGTGCTCCTTGCAATCGGTTTCAGGTTTGACGCGCCCCCCTCAGGTTTGTTCAGGTTTCTCAAACGTTTGAGAAACCTGAACAAACCTGAGGGGGGCGCGTCAAACCTGAAACCGATTGCAAGGAGCACTAACCTTAGTACATGTAATCAAACCTGAGCTACCCTGAAAGATTATGATGAAACCCGACTCTCTACATGCAATCAAACCTGAGCTACCCTGAAAGATTATGATGAAACCCGACTCTCTGCATCGTAACCATTGGAGTGGAAAAAAAAATTTTTCAACTCTTCATACGACGAAAAAACATCCGTTAATTAATATTGCTTGTTTTCTAAACCATACTAATAAGCCCTTTTTAATATACCAACCTGAAAGATAAGAATACGGGGTTTTCTGTGTGAATTTAACTCTAGAAGGAACAAAATTGCAGAGAAATTTGAGGATTTTTCAAGAAAGTCCTCTCTCAAGTACTTACAACGTAGTGGTGCATTATCCTACAAAAATATAAAAAAAAAAAAGATCATCTCAGTATCGCGTTTGAACTCTATACGAAATCTGCAAGCCTTGCTACTTTGGTTATAACGAAACGATTTTGTGAATATTTCATAGTAATTTTAGAAAAGATTGATTTATTCTAAATATCATTGCGTATATGTCTTATATTCATTTTTAGTTATAAGTAACATTTTTCCATCGAAAATCAGTCTATTTCAGTTGAAAGAAAAGTTATTTATTAAGTTTTCGTTTAATTTTCATCGGTAATCGCTATGTTTTATGAAAACCATAAAAACAGATAATGCTGGTAACAGGTGCTTTAAGATTATAATAATGTAATGGATGGGACAATGAGACAATTATTGACAAGAAAAGTACGATGCGTTTCTGAATAGCGGTACTTTTGGGTTATGTCGCTAGAACACGATATGTTTCCATGAAATATTGGAGGTATAGAATTTTTATTTACTATAATACTATCTTAAAATTCTTCTTGGAGAAAATATTTAAATTTGAATGTATCTGACCCTCTACAGAATATAACCTTTTGACTTTTTTAAGATGACATAAACCATGGGAAAATTATTTTATTCTCATTTTGACAACCGAATTATAGCTTGAAATAAGATGGTATTAAATAGAAAGTCACGCTAAAAATGCATCCAGCATTTTTTTTCGTATTTTTATAAATTTTGTCCGACACATCCCAAATTTTGCCTGATCCAGGAAGGAAATATGAAATTTTAACTAAGTAGCTCATAGTGTAGGATTTTTGATTGCTTACATAAATTTTAACTGTCTCTCTTATAGAACTAGAAACGTATTCCCCTAACGATTCAGTACCGACAAAAAGAGCGAAATAATAATTTTATTTAACCTGCTAAACAATAGGAAAGCAAGCTAAATAGACAAGATGATGGGTTTTGTTAGGAAACACAATGATTTTTTAGTGTCAAGGATGTTTTAAGCTCCGATATTATTAATATTTTCTGAATACTAAGGCTATATTACTTTCAAAAGCAGACTCGTTTGAGACGATTGGCGAATAAAGATGAATTGATCGTAAATAAAAATATAAGATCTATGTGCTAAGACTGTGAAATTATCGAAAAGTGGGGGTGTGCTTTTGAAATCGAACTTAAGAGCGATAAAAATATGAAAATATACTTGCTTGATTTGAGTCTTCAGACAATGAAGTTCGTTGTAGTCGATATTCAAGGATTTAACATACCTGAATTTTACGCGAAAGAATTGGCTATTTATGATGGAAATAGTATGAAAAGTTACTTTTTTAAACCAGTTAAAGCATTCGACACCTTAAGTAAGGCTTGCAAGAAACAAGTCAAATATCTAATTGGAAATCATCATGGTATCCTTTATAATTATGGTGATACCGATTACAAGGAACTACATAATATCATATCCAACAATCTGATAGACGCAGACATTATTTACGTTAAAGGACGTGTTAAAGAGGAATTTTTAGTTAAAACATTTTTGGAATTAAACTGCAGGACGCCATATATTATAAACTTAGAAGACAGCATTGGTGTACCAAAATTATAGAAGGGAGAGAGAGTTGATGGTTTTAAATATCACATTTTAGATATTCATGTTTGTAGTATTAGAAATGCCAAAGTGTTGTATCGATATATTTATAGGCTTTTACCTTAATAAATATTAAAATTTTTCAACAAGCCAACTTTATTTATTCCCCACGTAGCTCAAACGGTTTTGTTTACTTTTCGACGAATGGAACTGTGACAACGCAACATGTTCACTATTGGAGTGATGTTAATCCTATGTTCAGAATCCTAACCCGATGTCAATATTTAAAAAAAGTGAATGTTTGGTACGCTGAAGAAACGTATAAAGCTTTACGAAGACCGAAAATCTTTGGTTAAGTTACTGGGATATCCTACATCTTATAATATTTTTGAATTTTGCATAAAGTAGTCATTATTTTTTAATAAGCGTATTATAAGTCTAAACCTAATAATTTCCGAGATATCAATTTTTGAAAACCACTAACATTTGTATATAAACGCTAATGGTACAAATAAGATTCAGATAAATAACTTCTTGCCTGCCTGATAACACCGACATTTAGTTAATTATACAACATTTTTAAAATAATTATTGTTCTTTGATCAAACCAATATTCCACTATCACTTTGTAAACCGACAAAAATAGGCAAATTTTTCAATTTCGTATCGGGATTTTTGATGAAAATAGCCCAACATTTTCGAGTAAACCTACCTAGAAATATAGAAGATATTTATTGCAAAATTAGTAGTTTACATGCTTGGTAAAGTGAATTAATCTACCACTGTAATCGTTTCATTTTTAGCTAAATAGAGGTATTCTTTTTTAATCGTGAAAAAAATAGACGAAATCTCTAATTTTATTTCATACCTAACGAATTCAACAATCAATAATACGATCTCATTTTCGACTAAGATCAGCTGTTACTTTAGACAGAATATTCCTAATAACATAATATATTTAGTTATACAGCTTTTTAAAATAATTATTGTTCTGTAACCGTAAATTATTTAATTATTTTCGTGTGATAAAGAGCTACTTTAAATTTTGTTTCTTAATCTTGTTCTATTGCGTATTAATCGTGTTAGCATCACAAATTACGGTCTGTGAAGCTGGTTTATAGGATCATTTAGTTCGATGGGGGACATATTTTATGATATCCCATATTTCGTCAATTATTTGGCAGGTAGGTTTGATGCTTCAATACGGAACTCCTCAAGATGACATCAAATATTTCTAAACAAGAAGCGTTCAAGTCTATGGAATCCCATGTAAAAATAGCTGGTATGTCTGTTGCCTTCCGTAGACATTAATGACATCTCGCATGTATGCTGAAGTGTATCGTTAATAGAAATCTTGAATATTCTAGTACCTACCTATATCTTGCGTCATTATGTCAATGCTTACATTGATGTCGCCAGGTATCTTAAAATGATAGGTACATAATGTGCAAGCATTTGTGTAGAAAGCTATGTTTTTTACAAAATTTTCTCTAGGCAACCAAATTGTAATAGGGTTTTCATAGTTCCAGTATATGTCTGGCTGCTTTAGCCTAAATAAATTGAAGTGTATTTGTAAGCAAATTAATCCTTAAAATTTATTATATCGTCTGATATAGGCACTGTTTCAACTACGCGTTTTGGTAAAAAATAATTGGAAAGTAAAATTACTAAAGCACTAACAATAAATGGGGGCGTGGATAAACTAGTAGATCTAAGCCCCAAAAATATACGCCTCTTATGATAAATGTTAAAAAATTGTACCGTTGCCAACGTCAAATTATAAATCAGGATTTGGCAAACAGGACTCAACCCTCTCATTAATGGTTGATCTTCGGTATACCGAGTTTTATAAGTATTTTTAACACTCATCTGTAAATAAATGGATGCAAAAACCTCCTTTTTCCATTTTTTCAAGCCATTAAACAACAAAATTGTCATTTTTTTGAAGAAACCTTGCATACATAGGTATTAGCGAGCGAATTTCGACTATTGTAGATATTTAATATTAGAAAATCAATATAGAGGTAAATCGAAAAGTGTATTTTTACGGCGGCTTAAGAGGTAGTTTATGGTGATGTACATATTAGAGTTCATTTTAAAATGAACGATAATCTCCTAAACACAGACTTTTGACAATAGAACGAAATAAAAATATAGTTTGATGTGATAAGGCTATGCAGCTGCTCTTTATGGAATTTCATGTGAGCCTAGACTTAATAGATTTTTGTTATTTTTTTTTTATCAGTAAAGTCATCCTATAGATATTGTTTGTTAATCCATTAAAATAGACAAAATCTTTGAATTTGTATATGATTATCCGCTGAAATACCCTTAATCTGCAGGGTACCTAACTCTACGGAGATATTTATTGCAAAGGGCGGCTTTTTCAGTTTTGAAAGTATTCAACATTTGCGAAATTCATCTAAATATATACTACGCTATACTTTAATCAAACTCACAATAGAGGGAAAGCGACAGACGAGTTTTAAACTAAAGTGGCTTAAAGGATAATTTGTGTTGTAAATATTAGAGTTCATTTTAAAAGAAACTATAATCTCGTGACCGACAAAAAAAAGAATCCATTTTGATACATCATTTCCCCTATTTTAACGTTAAAATAGTAAATTATGTTATAAGCTCGAAAAATGTAGTATTTCAGACGTAATGCGGTCGCTAACCTAAATAGCCCGAAAAACATTTTTCGTCCATATGTCATAAGTTATTTTTTATTCGATCTTGTTTTTAATGCGATTGAGAGTTGTAAAATAATGTAGAAATGAAGTGAACCTATACATTTCATCTTGCACGCTAATTTTTTGGTCTTAATGTTTGTTAGTTAACGATGAAATCTGTAATAGCGTCCAAAAAAAAAAAATTTTTTTTTGACTAACATAAAAAGTGTTGTCTAGCTAGCAGGGCAATAATCAATAGTTTATTGAGAAGGTTAGCTCTTCGTCTAAATATCTAATCTATAAATCGTCATTTTTTCCGACACAATCGGTTAAAAAGCATACAATTGTATGTGAACGTTTGTACAAAAACCATCGTGTTAAATCAGTTCTTATACCTGACTGACAACGCCGATCTTTAGCTTTTTTTTACTTTGTAAAATAAAAAGATTAGTTCTTACTATCAAAGAAATTAAATATGCAAGAGAAATAGGTCGAAAAGATTAATAATAATTTATTTATTCCTAAGTTATAAATCTTAACTACATCACTTTCTAAACCAAGAAAATAGATAATCTTCCTGCATTATTCCGTACTTAGATTTATTTTTCATGAAAATAGTCGAATCTATGATTTTCGTTCAAATCCATAAGGGACGCTTGTTTTGTATAGATGATTTATGATCTTATTTTCAACTAAAATACTAGTATAAAAAAGTATTTCTTCCGATAAACGTGGAAGGAATAGACATTTAAACAGTTAGCCATAACATACGCATACTGACTTGCATTATTTTCATGGATTGAATGGCTACATCTTTGTGTGTGAAGTGAATTTCTTTTTAAAAAATTACAATGCGCTCAATTATGAATTTTCTAACATAACTTTTATGGATAGTGGAGTCGGATATTGGAAGAAAATATTATCATAACGACAACTCGATTATTGATATAATTATTATGGTTTCACAGAAGTTTCTACAGAGTCAGCCATGCTGTAGCAGAGACTGTTGTAGGTCGTATTTTTTAAAAAAGCTAACATTACCTTTACTTTATATTGATAGACATATTCTATTAGAACATTTTTCTAAAATTTAGAGCCTTTGGAAATGTGATAATGCTATGAGCATCAAATATATTCAAAATATCAAAAATCCTTTGGTAGTTAGTTATTGCGGTATATTTTAATAGAGGCATAATTTATACTGTACTCCTAAATTTACGGCATATCACTTTGTTTATGTTATTATATTCACAGAGACTATTAATCTAACCAACTTTTATTTACGAAAAATTAAAAACTGAAATACTCTATTTTATTGCCGATTGTTCGCAAAGACACTTGGAGTTGTTTTTTTCTTTTATTTTTTCTTTTCTGTTTTCTTTTTCGGTTCTTAAGAAATGCTAAAGAATCTGTACAAAACAAGTCACGAATTAACTAAATAGCCACCATTTCACTAAATACTTAACACTCAGTATACAATTTTCAGAAATGTCATGATTAAGAACGGTTCTAGTCATTTTATACAAGATTTCACATGATTTAACAAATTTAAAACATTTTTTTTAATTTTTACTAAATTCTAAACACTCAGTATACACTTTTAAGAAAATAGGACGATTTGCGACTGTTTTAGTCATTTTTTACAAAGTTTCACAGGGCTTAATAACGTTAAAACATTTTTTTTTAATTTTTTACTAAATTCTAAACACTCAGTATACAATTTTCAGAAATGCCATGATTAAGAACGGTTCTGGTCATTTTATACAAGATTTCACATGATTTAACAAATTTAAAACATTTTTTTTTAATTTTTACTAAATTCTAAACACTCAGTATACACTTTTAAGAAAATAGGACGATTTGCGACTGTTTTAGTCATTTTTTACAAAGTTTCATAGGGCTTAATAACGTTAAAACATTTTTTTTTAATTTTTTACTAAATTCTAAACACTCAGTATACAATTTTCAGAAATGCCATGATTAAGAACGGTTCTAGTCATTTTATATAAGATTTCACATGATTTAACAAATTTAAAACATTTTTTTTAATTTTTACTAAATTCTAAACACTCAGTATACACTTTTAAGAAAATAGGACGATTTGCGACTGTTTTAGTCATTTTTTACAAAGTTTCACCGGGCTTAATAACGTTAAAACATTTTTTTTAATTTTTTACTAAATTCTAAACACTCAGTATACAATTTTCAGAAATGCCATGATTAAGAACGGTTCTGGTCATTTTATACAAGATTTCACATGATTTAACAAATTTAAAACATTTTTTTTTAATTTTTACTAAATTCTAAACACTCAGTATACACTTTTAAGAAAATAGGACGATTTGCGACTGTTTTAGTCATTTTTTACAAAGTTTCATAGGGCTTAATAACGTTAAAACATTTTTTTTTAATTTTTTACTAAATTCTAAACACTCAGTATACAATTTTCAGAAATGCCATGATTAAGAACGGTTCTAGTCATTTTATATAAGATTTCACATGATTTAACAAATTTAAAACATTTTTTTTAATTTTTACTAAATTCTAAACACTCAGTATATCATTTTCAGAAAATAATACAATTCTGTACAGTTTTACAAATTTTCACAGGTCTTAATAACATTAAAACATTTTTTTAATTTTTTACTAAATTCTAAACACTCAGTATACAATTTTCAGAAATGACACGATTTAGAACAGTTTTTACAGATATTTACAAAGTCTTAATAACATTATATTAATAATTATCTAACATAATGTATACAATTTCAAGAAATAGTAGATTTTTAATCCATGTACAAAATTCAAGAATCTAAAATACAATTAAATGTAGGCTTTTTTAATTGGCATCTCAGGCAAATTATTTCCCCCAAAATTATCTAAAAAAGATATACCAAAAACATTCTAAAGCGGTTTTTTTACCTCTATAAGTATGCAGGCCGATCCGACCCTTGTCGGTTTTATTACCCGCATAAATTAACACAGTAGAGGAATATGGACAGAGTTCTGGGGCAGCGGCGTTTCACTAAAGCTTTGGTTTCCTACAAAGCGGTACCGCAAAAGAGTGGCCGTAATTTGACGGCGAGCTTTGCCGCGACAAAGCGTGTATGTACTTGCAAATCGGAGTGTGTTCCTCCAGAGCGTTCGGCGCAAAAAATACGGCACCGTATTTTCTGAAGCGGACGCTCTGTACGTTGGGATAGTGCAAGCACGATTTTTGACGGTGCGCCAGTGTAGTGATTGTATGTTTTAATTATAATATTTGGAAATTAATTGGTCTAGCGAACAAGATAAAATTTTAATCGAGTTTTTTTTACTATATCGCTTTAACAGCGGCGTTTCACTAAGGTTAAATCATAAAAAGTCGGGTTTTATCTCGGGTCAGATCATAAATATTCAGGTTCAAATTAGGGTTAGATGAGAAGCCGCCTCGCGAAAGCATCCGGGTTAGGTTGTAAAAAGTCGGGTTTTATCTCGGGTCAGTTCATAAATATTCAGGTTCAAGTTAGGGTTAGATAAGAAGCCGCCTCATGAAAGCATCCGGGTTAGGTCGTAAAAAGTCGGGTTTTATCTCGGGTCAGTTCATAAATATTAAGGATCAAGTTAGGGTTAGATGAGAAGCCGCCTCGCGAAAGCATCCGGGTTAGGTCGTAAAAAGTCGGGTTTAATTTCGGGTTATTTTGTAAACAGCACCACCGAACCACCCGGGTTAGGTCATAAAACGCACCACCGAACCACCCGGGTTAGATCATAAAACGCACCACCGAACCACCCGGGTTAGATCGTAAAACGCACCACCTGCACCACCTGGGTTAGTTGCACCACCAGCACCACCAGCACCACCTGATCCAGAACTCTCCGTTTTCCTCTACTCTCACCAACATCTTTTATATCTTATGTGAAAAGAAATTTAGTTTTAAAATTTTTCATCAAACTTTGGATTTAGAATATCTATGCAAGCACAAATAACTTCTTCTTATGACGTTGGTTGATATTTAGACAAATAACGTCATTTTCCGACGTTCAAATGCGATATATGTGACTACATGTGATATTTAGCTGTGATGTTGTTACGATCAATGCTATAATTGATATGTTATATGACAATTCCAAAGGTTAAAGTTTGACCGAATAAAGTATATAAAAAGCTTAACCGATACCGAAATAAAGTGAAACACATTTTATCTGAAGGAGATTCTCTTATTTACCATAAAAAACGAGCAACAGCAATTCGTATCGGCATTCCGCCTCCCTTTCAAAGTTAGATGGCATCTCTTCGCATTGTTATGACTGCCAGATCGCTCCTTACAAATCTTGGAAGCGAATAAAGACCGCTGATTGTTATTCTAAGGTCTGAACTGCATTTATTTTATTGGCCTTTTACAGCCATTACGGCGAGATTGAACATCCAGGGGGAGAATGGATTTTAAAATGAAATATTTTTTGAACAGGGTGATACACAATATGGTTTTTAACTATACTTTTCTTGTATTAAAAAACAATCAATTTGTATAAACAGAACGTCACTTAATCAATTCCCTGAAATTAAATTTACGTTAATATATTTACACGGTGTTTGTTTATGTTAAGGATTTCGATATGCGATTAAAGTCCCCAAATGTTCATGTAATATTTGATGGCGCTAACCTGAACTAACTCTAGTACTTCCTTGAATCAGTATAAGAAGCTCCAAAATGATTCTTAAGAAAAGGGTAGACAGACATCTTGAATAACGAAATTGTAAAATCACATATTCAGCGAATTTTAGTCAGCAATCATTTTATTTTTTGACGAAGTAACCTTTACGACCAATCGGGTTGTTTCTTCACAAAATTATTATTTAAATTTTAGAATTGCCAATCGCATACCCCAAAATGTAAAGTAAATACAGGGTGTCCGGTGAGTAGGTATATGGCATACTTTCGGGAACGTATTGGTCATAGAAAACGAATTCCTAAAGTGTCTCTTAACGGAGATACAGAGCCCCGAAGGGGTACCCAGCGACTTACCTATTTGACCCTAAATTTTGAACCGACATGCACAATTTAATGAAACTTTAATATTTTATGTAGGCCATAAAGACTCATAAAACCATACTACAGTAGTAGCTTTACATCATTAGGGAAGTCAGGAACGGACTTGCCACCACACTTGTTGGGCCAAAATTTTGACAGGTGTCAGTTTACAGAGCTGAAAACTGATTTTTAAATACTCTGGTCATTCCTCTTTAAAATACCATTTGCTTCGATTGAATTAGCCCTTAATAAATTTTTTGTATATAACGTTATTGAAATAATAAATCAGAATACCTACTACAATAAAACACTTTTCCTTTTTATTTCGTTAACAATGATTATGTTTATTGATACCATTTTTGTAAATTGTCTGATTGATGGAGGACCGCAGTTATCTGTCCTATCCCCAAGGTTAACTCCCCAGCTACTTTAAATGATCTACGACCGATAAGTCTCTTGCCGGTCTTGAGTAAAGTGTTGGAGAAGGTCGTATATAAACAGTTGTTTTTCTATGTAAACAACCTTGGACTGTTGCCTGACAATCAATCTGGTTTTCGCCCGGGATATGGTACGGCTACGATCCTTTCACATATTAATGATCTCCTTGTAAAGGGCTTAGATAATAGGCTTGCCTCCGTTTTGGTGCTTCTGGATTTTTCGAGGGCGTTCGACTGCGTTGACCATGTGCTTTTGTGTGCTAAGTTACATTATTTTGGTCTAACAAATCGGACGCTCTCCTTTTTCCGGAGTTATCTTGGGGACAGAAGGAAATTTGTTAGAACGCATTTTGGGGTGTCAGATGTGGAAAATGTTTCCTCTGGGGTGCCACAGGGCTCAATCCTGGGGCCCCTACTCTTCTTGTTATACACCTTTGATATTGCTAACGTAACTAAGTTCTCACGCACGTATTGTTATGCTGATGATACACAGATCCTGTATACTTTTGATCCCAAATACTATAATGAAATTGAGGCTGACATTAACTCCGACTTACAGAGTATCTTGACATACAGCAGTAACCACAATCTTAAATTAAATGCTAAGAAAACGCAGGTGATTCTGTATGCACCCTCAGCTTGTCGTGACTTTCTGTTGGGTTACCTTCATTTTCAGTTAGAGGATCAACGCCTTGCCTTTACGGACACGGCCAGAAACTTGGGAGTGATGTTTGATTCACGATTGAGATATAACCAGCATATCTCCAATTTGAGTAAAAAATCTTATATGACCTTGAAGGTTTTATATGCAAACAAACATATCCTGAATTTTAAAGTCCGTAAAAAATTATGTGAGGCTTATATCATGTCAACGCTATCGTATTGCATTACGCTTTATTACCCGTGTCTTACATTTGAAGATAAACAACGACTACAAATAATTCAGAATGGTTGTTGCCGTTTCATCTTTGGCCTAAGGAAGTATGATCGTGTATCTGAGAAATTAATTGAATTGAAGTGGCTTAGAGTAAAATTTTTATTTCAATATATTTTGTTTGTTAATGTTTATAGATTACTAAAAACGTCAGCTCCCACCTACCTAAGATCTAAACTAGTATTTAGTAATGATAACCACATTGTTCCCCTTAGAAAAAATATGCTAGTTATGCCCCAACATTCCACAACGCTTTTTCAACGATGTTTTACGTATAATGTCGTAAAATACTATAATGAATTCCTAGATATCTACGACAACAATTCAATTCAGGTATTTAGAAAAAATATTAAGGCCACTCTGCTGTACAAACAATTTGATGTTAGTACGGTCTGACGTGTATTTATTTCTGCTCTTTCTTTTTATATTCTATAATAATTTTGCTTGCAGATGATTGTATGTTATTGTCATGTACTGACTATTTGGTCTGATTTAGTGTGTTATTATTAAGCCTAGAAGTAAGTGCTAAATTATTGTAAAAGTGCTGTTGATGTGTCTAAAAACTATAGATATCCGCTACTGGTTTGTGTCATGCGTTTTGTTGATTCACAGTGACGTTGGTAAATCTACGGTAAAAAGGGTTAATGTTGAGTAGCTGCTTATCAGCTAGAATTCACCCTTTAAGAATTTGTAGAGAGGGTTTAATTTGATTTAATTTAGTTTAATTTGATTATTATTTGATTACTTATGTGACTGTTTTGGGTTTACTCTTTATAAATTCTTAATAAAGAGTATTTATTATTATTATTATTATTATTATTATTAAGTACATAAGACTTAAATAATAGAGTAATTCGAGTAATCACATCAAACAGGGTATCCCGTTAAAATCAGCATATGAGTTAATATATATACGGAAGGTCCCTGTATACCCTATACCGTTAAGTTTGCGTATAGGTACCCTGTATCAAGTTAAGAATACATCGAGGCTGTAAAGCTGAATAGACATTGGGCTTGGATGTTTTTAGTTTAAGGCTATCTGTAAAATTATTGCTTAATTTAAAAGTTGATACAATCTATGGGGCATACAAATATGTATAATGTACACCGTCAGGGCCGGTTTTAGCACTACCAGCGCGGCTGCCCCAAGGAAAAACACAGTAACTTCTTGAAACAAACTTTCGAGAAAATCGAGTTTTTAATAAAAATTTTATTGCCTCACAACGTTTATTAAAATTTTTGTTTTAAATTTTTATACCAAAGAAGGGGTGCTTCGAGCAGTATTTTAGTACCTAGTTATAACCAAATTATGAAAATGAAGTTAGCTCAGCAGTTAAAAATTGTTTTTCCACACTCTTATCCACTTTAGAAAATCAAATACATGTTGTAGAAACACAGTAACTGCACTTGCTGTGTGTTTTTTTATAAAATACAATTAATTTTATTTCGGATCCTAATAACACAGTAACTGAATTTAAAACTTATATTTTATACAATTTAAGAGCTTACAAAATAATAAAAAGTAAAAAACTTGCTAAGTTACTATAAGAGGGCATTAACATAGAATAGTTAGTGCTTTCAAATACCACTTATCAAAAACTTATGCTATAAAAGAAACTAAGACAAACTTTAACAGAAAAATACACGAACGGTAAAATAACTGTCGCAACTAATGATTTACGCTCTTACTAGGTATTAGCAATGGTGGGGACATCTTTCGGGATAAATATTTGAATATATTTCCCAGGCAAAAACACAGTAACTGCACTGTCAGTTACTGTGTTTTTGCGTTGGGATTCGCAGTTACTGTGTTTTTGTGTGCGGATTTGGAAAAAGTTGGGCAGTTACTAGGTTTTGGGAAACCAAAATCTGCGATATTTATGAACCGATTTTAATAATTCAAATACCAAAATGTACGTCAGAAACCCAGCAACTGGAATATTGAAAAATGTCACTTTTTACAAAAATGTCAGTTACTGTGTTTTTGCTTGGGACAGCCGAGCGCCCTGGGCGAGATCTCTGCGGCGCTATCTAAACCCATGTGAAATGAAAAAACAAGAAAGAATAAAACAAGGGAAAGAATGAAATTATTGCAATTTATTAAAAAAAGGAACAAAATAGAATTTTACTTTTATGGCCTTTCTATCGGAACAGAAGTTTGTTTTCCGCAATTTCATTTTTGATTGGAAGTTGTCAAGTTTGTCAATCTAGATTGAGATATTGTCGATCGCAGATAGGTTTTTATCATCTTAAGGTTTGAAAAACTCCTTTCCCCAATAGCAACCGGTATAGGTATAGTGATCAATATTCGCAATGCTATCCATATAGGTACTTGGATTTCAGGCTTATGAGTTCTTCACACAACACATACAAACAACCATCTATATCTGATTTCGAGCCTACAGTTAATTTTATTTGGAGATCGCCACAGAGTTTGAGAAGGGTGGTTTTTCAATTGACAGTTGAAAAAGTTACCTTTAAATTTATTTTCTGGAGAAGTTATAGGCTAATCGCGAGCAAACACCCGGCATTTGTGTGCAGCCGAGGTTAATTTATTCTGACACATTCCTAAATCGACGCTTACCGCACGGAAGAATTTTGAAAGGGTTTAAGAGAACTACGTGAAAAGTCAAGTGAAATAAAAATGCTAAAAGTAACTAATCTTTTGCTAATCCAGTTCAAGTTTATTGTCCACTACGTGTTGGAAAAGAGCCTACAATAGGTGCAAGAAACCCTCAGTTAGAAGAGGAAATTTTGGATGAGATTGCTGAAAATCCTTCTGATAGTGTAAGAAAACTGTCGGTCCAAGACCATGTGACAAAGTGGGTTGTTCTTGAGACCCTTCGAGAAAAACTGCTACATCTTTATCACGTCTAAAATGTACATGCCATGTCTCCCGCTGATTATCCTGCAAGAGTCAACTACGCAAATTGGTTTTTGAAATTATTTAGGCCAAATCGTAATTTCACCAATTTCACGGCGAATCCGGGTTTACCCGAGACGGAGTAATAACTTGCCATAATTTTCATATCTGGTATAAAGAAAATTCCCATGCAACAGTACAACAGACAAAGCACCAACAAAGATTCATGGTTAACATGCGGGTGGGGATTATTGGGAATAATCTCATCGGACCGTTCTTTATTGAAGGCAGATTAAATGGTTCCATGTATTTGCAATTCTTGCAACAAAACGTAAAAGGTTTATTAGAAAATGCGCTCTTAAAAATAAGAAAGCAGGTGTGGTAAATGCACGACGGTGCAACGCCCCATTTTAGCAATTTAGTTCGTCAGCACTTATCAAATACTTTTGGTAATCGATGGATAGGTCGAGGTGGGCCTATTTTATAGTCACCGAGGTCGCCCGACATAACTCCATTGGATTTCTTTTTATGGGTAAATTCAAAGAAGCTTGTATATTCGACACCAGTTTACACCAGGGAAGATCTGATAGAAAGTATATAACATTATACCATTTCAAGTACAACGAGAAAACATCCGGCGGCTAAGGAAATGTATGGCGGAACAGGGCGCCCCTTTCAAACATCTGCTGAAGTAAACAAGAAGAAGCGAATCTTTCACGTTTTTAACATTCTTGCGAAGTGATTTCCGAAATGTCAGCCCTTTAATTGGATCCTTTATGAGGCACACTTCGATTTGGAAATGTAGCAGAATAAATTCTTCTTGCATTCACATAATTGCCGAGTGCTTGTCCATAAGTTAGATGCATGTGAGCGTTAATGAGATTCAAATATGACAAATTTCATTATTGTAGTGCGAGTTATGGTGGTAATATAGTATATTGTTATAACTGTTAATAATTTTTTAATGAGGAATAATTACCCCGTTCGAGTAACCACCCCAAAGAGGGTATCCCGAGGGTAAATTCAGCCTACTAGTTAATATATACGGAAGGTCTCTGTATACCCCGTACCACTGAGTTTGCGAATAGGTACCCTGTACCAACTTAAAGAATACACAGGCTGTAAAGCTGAATAGACATTTGGCTTGGATGATTTTAGTTTAAGGCTATCTGTAAAATTATTGCTTAATCTAAAGGTTGATACAATCTATGGGGCATACAAATATGTATAATGTATACCGTCAGGGTCGCTTTTAGTAGTACCAGCACCCTAAGCGAGATTTCTGCGGCGCCCCATATTCGCTATCCATACCCACGTGAAAAAAAAAAGAATAAAACAAGGAAAAGAATGAAATAATAACAATTTATTAAAAAATAAATAAATAGAATTTTATTTTTCTGGCCTTTTTATCGACACCGAAGTCTGTTCTCCGCAATTTTATTTTCGATTGACAAAGTTGTCAATCTAGATTGAGATATTGTCGATTGCAGATAGGTTTTTATCAGCTTAAGATTTGAGGAACTTCTTTTCTCAATGGCAATCGTTATAGGTATAGTGATCAATATTCGCAATGATATCCATACATTTGGATACAGTTCTTAGTTAAGTTAGTTAGGTTTTTCATTCGCTGTTAAAATGGCGCTTTCTTCCAAGAAAGCGCAGAATTGTTTCAACATTTCTGTGCATTTACCGAGATCCATGTCTATTGATTGCAGAGATTTACTATATAACGACATTAATCTGAAAAAGTATTTTAAACCAAACAATCAATGAAACTATGAAGCTGAACTCTTTTAACTGTTCGGCTAGAATGAGAGAATTGAACTTCAGTTTTTTCAGTTCCAATAGGCAAAGTGATTAAAGCGTCATTAATGAAATCAGCAAATGAGCCCCTCATTCATTACGATACGTTTAATTTTAAGTTTTATCTTTCAGCGCCATTTGAGCGGACTATAAATAGGGAATTTTAGACTCTTAAAGGTGAGCTGGTCTGGCGCCCTAGGCGGCCGCCCAACCGCGCCCTATCGTAGCACCGTTACAGTATACCGTATCGCGACATTAAAAAACCTGAATTTACATATTATAGATACCATTTAAATTTATTAGCTTTCCGTCCACCAATATGTCAAGAAATAAATTCTATTGAAAAAGTTGGTCATTATCTCCATGAATGATTAATTTTATAAATATCCGTATATTTACAATTTAGTCTCAGGCTACTATATATATATCAGTTCGTTTTGAGGTCAATTTTATTTTTATTCAGAATCTCAAATCGCTATTATTAGATGGAAAAGACCGTATCTCGTTCAGATAAAGCCCAACTGGACCCTTCTCTCGAAAGACCTAGACTTATTGCCGTTTAGCCCATTTTGATGGCTCGTCACTCTTTATCGCGATCGAGCATCTCCTTTTCAGTGTAAAAACCCAGCGGTATGTTGCGTATCGCAGACCAGCTTCGATTTTTCATTCTCAGCGGCGTCTGTCTCCGGTGACAGTTCTTCAGATCCGATCTTGCTCGTCACAAAAGATCACGGCACAGGGGTCTGTGTTCAGAATTAGGAAGGACAATGTGATAAAATAATCTGGGAATTTGTGAATTAAGAAGTGTAAGTATTAGTCTTGTAGGTATATTGGTTCTGGGCTCCGGGCTGAAGATGATTGTTTAGTTTATTACAATCAAAACCGGTTTCCCAAAATCGAAAATTTTCTAAAAATTCTATTTAGCTATTTTTCTTTAGACACATCTGCGAGATGTTGCATGTGGCGACATATCATGGCAATCGAACTATCCACCCAACCAGACCAGCAAAGTCTTAGAGAAGACTAAACGTTGGAATGGAACCCGCATAAGCAGGTATCTAATGTCAGGTGGCGCTGAAAGCCAATTTTCGGTTTTTGCGAAAACGCGATATAAAAGAAAGGATTTTGTCCCTTTTCTTTCCGTCAGACCCAATCCTTGGACGCGTTTCGCCGTATTACGGCTCATCGGCAAGGCTATAAAGTCTGACGAAAAGCAAAGGGATCTTACGGTAAACTTCACCACATACTGCATAGATACATATGCGAGATATTGCACGTGGCGACATCTCATGGCCATCGAGCTATCCACCCAACCAGACCGGCGAGGTCTTGGAGAAGACACCTTGTATATTTTTTTTTATAAAGCATCACCAATTTCAAACCCATTTTTAAGTGTTTTAAAGGTAAAATTTAAAAATGTCAAATTGTTATATCGATGATGTTTTGGCAAAAAGGCGAACATGCCAGTATTTAGCAAAACCTCGTTTCATGAATTTTCGGTTTTAAAATAATATTTAAATCATTATTATCGAGAAGAAAGAAACAGACCGAAGCTGGAGCCGCCAAAGACAAATTTTTGAAGAAAAATCAAAATAATCCAGACTGGAAACTCATGAATATAGGGCCGTTCCTAGGGTAGCTGCCGCCCGTGTGCGAGAATAATTTTGCCCCCCCCCCATACTGTATGGATTATTTGAAGTTTCTCTGAAATAGTTTTACCTTAAAGACATAGAAAATATAATAAATTCAGTTTATTTTTTAATTTAAATAAATAAAAATAAATAAATTGTAGTCGTAGTCAAACAAGCAATAAAAAGTTTTGAAAATCGAGCATTAACTTTTTGACTATAGACTATACCTACTTCCATATACCATTATCTATAAAAATAGAATTAAGGATTCAAATGGCGCCAGAATTTCGGTTTGGTGACAGTACCTACATGATACATAATTATTATTGAAGTAGGCATTGATAAAAATAATGTTATTGGTTTCCCATTAGTATACTCATTATCATTATTATTGTAAACACATACTAAAAATATGAAGAATGATTGGCGAAAACAATTAATTGGTAAATTGTCATGTTACGCAATACTGATTTTAATTAGATTTAATTGGTCATGAAGATTATACGATTTGACAAATATTGGCTTCTTTCTTCCGGATGTAATGTAATAAGTTAATTACGCCGAAAGGCTTAATTCACACGAACCACTTTTTTATATACATCCATACTACCGATAACATACAGGAATACATGGCGCTGGATGCATGCTATTGAGATTCAAATTTCAGCTTATTCAACCATGGTGCCGGGGTACCTAAATGTTGAACTTTCGAACTTTTCTGCTTAATCATCTGACCCAAACCCTATTGAAAATTTAAGAAGAGAAATAAAAAGAAGGATGTAGGGACAAAAATGTTTCCAAATAAGCAAGCGTTGATTACCTTTCAAATCATGAGGCTTTCAGAAAAATCTCTGATATATCTCGAATGTCTTAGCTTTTTAGCATCTCCTGTAAAATTCCAAATTTGGAATTTTGCTCGGAATTTTGGTTTGTTGACAGTACCAAACATAATTATTATTAAAGTAGGCATTTATAAAAATAATGTTACTGGTTTCCCATTAGTATATTACTCATCAAAATTATTATTGTAAACACATACTAAAAATATGAAGATTGATTGGCGAGAACAATTAATTGGTAAATAGTCATGTTACGCAATGCTGATTTTAATTAGATTTAATTGGTCAGTAAGATATATATAATACGATTTGACAGATATTAACTTCTTTCTTTAGAATATAATTGAATAAGTTCATTACGCCAAAGGGCTTAATTCACACGGACCACTTTTTTCATTTTGTACATCCATACTACCGATAACATACAGGAATATTATGGAATACATTGCGCTTGATGCATGCCATTGAAACTGAATTTCCAGCTTGTTCAACCCTGGTGCCGGGATACTTAAATATTGGACCTTCGGACTTTCCTGCTTAATCGTCTGATGCTCCAAATCCTACAGAAACTCTAACAAACATTTTTCCAAATAAGCAAGCCTTGATTACCTTATCAAATCATGGGGCTGTATTAGAAAATTTAGTGTCATCAATGGGTCGAAGATGTGCCGGCATTTTACAATAACAATCTAACTCACAATTTGTTCCAAAATGGGGTTTCCATGATAAATCATTTATCATGAACATACTACAATAAGCAAAGATTTGAGCTACATCGAGCTTTTCAGCACCATCTATAAACTAAGATCTAACCAAGTAACCAAGATTCGATAAGCCATCACACCATAGGTACGGGCACAGAATATACCGGGTGTTGCATCGTCGAGCGGGACATAGGAAATCCCATGTAATTTTAAATGGGGTCAATTATTGGCTTCCCTAATTATTTTAGAGAAAAATTCTATTTAGGTTTATTAAAGAGCACTAAAACCCACATTCAAAAGAATAACTTTAGATATTTTTGATGAGCCCGTTTACGGGTTATCGCCGATTTCTTTTTAACTATTTCTCCTTTTTATGGCCCCGTATTTGCGGGCACCAGTCAAGGTAAAAGATGACTGTCAAATAAAGTTGTCATTTTGAAATGTGTGCTATATTGTTATAAAAACTCGTACATCGAAAATATTAAAGGTGTATTTATGAGTACAAATTAATCTGAATAAAACTAAAATAAAGTATCCAATTACAAGGTTAATTATGACATTTTACATGTTTCAATATTTTACTAATTAATAGGTAATTAATAATTCTTGCATCTCTTCTTTGTTCCTGCCTTTCTTCACATCTGCAGTTATTTATGACAGTGCCTTTTGTCTCAAATTTCTTAATAGTCCTTTCGACTGTAGATTTTGCAGGTATCGGTCTATTCGGATACAGAGCAGCAAACATGTCTGACACATTTTGATGACTATTTCCTTGATAATACCATTTAATCATCAATATTTTTTCTTCAGAAGTGTAATTCATGGCTAATATTTTCGATGTACGAGTTTTTATAACAATAAAGCACACATTTCAAAATGACAACTTTATTTGACAGTCATCTTTTACCTTGACTGGTGCCCGCAAATACGGGGCCATAAAAAGGAGAAATAGTTAAAAAGAAATCGGCGATAACCCGTAAACGGGCTCATCAAAAATATCTAAAGTTATTCTTTTGAATGTGGGTTTTAGTGCTCTTTAATAAACCTAAATAGATTTTTTCTCTAAAATAATTAGGGAAGCCAATAATTGACCCCATTTAAAATTACATGGGATTTCCTATCTCCCGCTCGACGATGCAACACCCGGTATGCTACGCTACGCTATATATTCTGCGGTATGGGCCTAGAATAACTTTATAGCGAATTCCATTGGTAAAGAAAGTGCAGAATTTGACATTTCAGTGCAAGTATTTGTAAATTGGGAAACCGGTGCAACTAGTATTGCACCGAGTGCAATCAGTTCCGCACGTGCTCTTGGAGATCGTGCTGCACCGAAACTGAATGAAAATGTCAAAAAATAGAGTGTTTTGATTTTTTCGATTTTAAAATTCTATTTTGTCTCAAATATTGTCCGGTGGTAAGTAAAGTCAATGAGGATTGGGGATTATTATCGTCAACTTTGTAGAAAAAATGCACTTAAGGTCTAATCTGAACACCATTGGTACTCAAATAGTTCAACACTTTCTGTGCACTGGTGCAGTTTCAGTGGAATACTGGGGCTGCACTTCTTTTACCATTGGAATTCGCTATTAGTTTCTTTTCTAATGGGTTGCGGCACTAACTACTGAAGTTTACTAACTGAAGTTTAACAGCTAAACGATGTTTTAATTATAAACGTTAGTTAAATTTGATTGTGTTTTACCACTTGCAGTTAACAGCAGGTCAGTTAAACCACCAAATGTTGGAATTCTCGCATTGTAACTAAAGGTTAGGTTAGGTTTCGTTGTTGGTAGTCCGGTTCCGCGTTTTTCACTTTTTAAATAAAGGCATTTGGTAATATGGAATCGGAAAATAAAAGAAAAAGATATTCAAATTTTACAATTAACGATAAGTTGTAAGTTATATATAATTGATAAGTATTGTGACGAAGTACAAACATGTAACAGATGATGTTAATGCCAAAGAAAAATGTGAATACTGGGAAAAAATCGCTTTAGAATTTAACAGTTCTGGCCCTTTCTGCCCCAGTAATACAGAAGGTAAAATGTGTTCTATATGCTCTCCAACACCATTAATAACAGTTTCTATAAACGAAATTCTCGAAAATACTTATAACCATCAATTTTTTCAAAATGGTTTTGGTGTTGAATACGCGCCTGGGGAAAGATCTTCAAATTATAGTCGAATATAATTATCTTCTTATTCAATATTCATTATATTAAATATTAATTGAGTTCGCAAAGTAAAAGCAAAATTAAAAAAAAAGGTATAAAACCCTTATTGTGGACGTAAAACAAGGTTTAATCCTGATGTTGTTGAAATGACCATGTTGATGAAACCATCAACTATGGGGGCTTAAGTTAGTCCAGGATCAAAATGAAATAAACTAAGTTTAACAAGTGGGGCAAGACAATATTCAAAGTTAAACTGAGTTTAGTTTTATACTTGAGTTAAATAAAGCTTGGTGCAACTACACTTAAAAAGTTTAGTTTTATTAATTTTACCTTAAAATTAAAAATGTCATTCTTAAGTTTTGCTCGATAATGTACATCCATTATCATAATTTAGCGAAAATTAGGATCTTGGCATTGTATAAACAATGGAGTTAGACGTGACAATGTAATGGAAAAGAAATCTGAAAGCGAAATTAAATTATACTACCATTTATTCAGAAAACACTCTAAATGTAAGCGGACTCGGTGATGTGCCAAAGGTCAGGCTGTGGGCTATAGAATATAAAAAAGCCGTAAACTCGACATAAAACACGACAAAATGGTACTTTTTTTAGTCGTAACTGTTAGTCAAACGACTGTCTCAAACGATTATTGAAATTACTAGCTCCATTTCCGAGGGGAACACTTTCTGCTCTGAATTTAATTTATTGAGGTGCTCGGGTAGAAAAGGTTTATTTTTATTTTCGTTTTATGTGGATAACTTAGATATTAATTAAGAGTTGAAATTCGAAAATTGTTTCCTCTTGTACATGTAAAAACAAAGTTATGTCTTGCAATACAGGGTGTTTCGATATCTTACAGAGAAATGTAATCGGGCCATTACCAAAAATGATAAAAAAAAGTTCCCATTATTATGAAACTTTTCGTATTATTTATTTGCGCAATAGGTTATTTGTTAATTTCATTAAATGTAGCATAAAACGCACATACAAATTTTGAATAAATAATCTTTATGCACGCATAAAATAAGTAAGAAACCGGACCTATATAAATGAGAACTTTGTCATTATTTTTAGTTAAGTTTGTTGGTTGAATGGTTTTAAATCGTGTGGGTTATGGTCAGGCAATCGTTATGCCATAAGTAATGATGAATATATAGTATACGAATTGGCGGATGAATTAGTAGGACCTAAAACAAAAGTTCAAAACATCGATGAAATCCCGATTCCACAAGCAGAAGTAGCACAAGAAGTAGGTCAAGAAGAACCCGAATCTTTTCTACCATCGTGTTTATTATTAAATTCGTCATGTCGTCCAAGTACATCAATAAGAGCTGAAATAGAAGCGATCTCTTCAAAGCGTCGCATTGTGGTAACCCAGAAAAAAATATCCAAACAGACCTCTGCTACTCAAGTGTTAACCGAAAGTCCCTACAAAAATGATCGGGAGACAAAGCAGGACGAGCTAAAGAAAAAAATTGTATCCAGAAATTTGTGCGGAAAATCAAAAAATGCTCCTAAAAGGCAAATCGCAATTAAAAATGAAGAATTAGCGAAGCACAAGAAAAAAAAAATACGGATTTAGAAAGTACAAATTGGTACTGTATAATGTGTGATGAAAATCGTATGGAAAATATGGTACAGTGCTCCACGTGCAAAGGATAGATGCATGAACTTTGTGCAGGAGTTGAAAGAAGCGTTTAAATATGTTTAGGACCACTGTACAGTTTAATTTTTAAAGTCCGATTTAGGATAAACATGGTACGATTTAGAAATATTAGCCTTAAATCGTACTTTTTTCACTTTATTTCAAAGATTTTTTATTCCACTATATTATTTGATTTTGCTTTTTGTTGTAGGTACTTAAAATGTTTGGTTACCAACTAAGGCATTTATTACTACCCAGTTTGTTTTTTTAAACCTCTTACTTTTTATTCAGTGAACATTTGTTCTTAAGGGGTACGAGGTGCTGACGAACTAAATTTCTAAAATGGGGGGTTCACCGTTGTGCGTTTGCGATATACAGCGTAATTTATCCACAACAAGATCTCGACTTGTGCAAATATTATCGATGGATTTCACGTTAGAAGATCTTTATAAAATATATTTAACCTGTAAATTCCTTACCCCTCTAGGATGATTCAAGTACTAGTGATGCTGGCAAAGCTATTTTTAGAATATATACTTTGAAATCACTTCGATTTAAGGTGGATCTCGGGTTGTCCAATATTTATCCGGATCTCGACTTGGTCAAAAAATGTATATATATAGATATATAAACGTCCAAGGTGAGATCATTTTTAGTTAAATACAGGGTGTTTCAGAATAAGATGCTGATCCTTAACGGTGTAAATCCTTAGGTGATTTTAAGAAGAAAAGTTCAAATTAACATATATCCTTAACCTATCAACTTTCGAACTACAGGGCGTTAAAGTTTTAAGAAAAAAATCGTTTTTCTATCATAACTTTAACAATTTTCTAGCTATTTTTATGAATTTTTCACACATGCCCTCTAAGCATCAATAGCCATTTTTTGGTGTAGAAGAATTTAAATTTTTTTAACCAGTGGCGTCCTGAAAGGGTTTGGACTAGACATTTTGGAAAAATATTATGTACGCCACTGCTTTTTCTCAAGATAAAAATTATTTTTAAAATACTCATTTATTTTAGGCCAAATTTAATATCTTGCCTTTTTATCGTCCGACAAACAGTTTCCGACAAAAAAAATAAAAAGCATTAAATGCGCATTCGCTATGTGCCTATGGTTTCTGACAAGTAGGCTATGAACTTTGTTAAGGAAACAATGACAATACTTACACCTTCCCTTCGTCCTTGGTTTGTCCTGGGTGCACCTGGTTTGATCGAAGTCCAAATCAGGAAAAATATACCGTATATCAGTTCTATTGAGAAATCTATGCAATAAATAAAACCAAAGTTTTCCCACACAAACAATAAAGTTTTTATTAAATTAAAGGTTACTTAACCAAAAAAGGGGTTTGTGCTAGGTTAATTTTATGATGTCAATTGTTTAAAATTTAGATAAGTTTGAATTATAAAATGAAAAGACATGCAGCCTTTCCGGACGCAAGGATAAAATTTATGTATAACCTCGGGGAAGATTCTAGAACTTTTTAAATCTTTTGATGGTGAATGGTTATAAAAGGGTTACCTTTGTCAAGATGGCTTTACATTAAAAAGTTATAAATTAAATTTGAATTAGTTAATTGAGACAAAATAGTAATAATCTGAAATGGCTTATGGTGACGGAGAACATTAATTAAATTATAAAAATAGCATTTAGATCACTTTTATACCACTCTGTGTTCGATTAATCGATCAGGACTGCCCCATGTGGTTTCTCTGGTTGGTCAGGTGGAAGTTGAAGGTAGCTCGTAGGCTTAGTTGGAGAACCTTAGGTTGTTAGGTGGGCCTTAAAATCCCATGTGATGTGTTAATCAATTATGTGGCTTAACCTACATAATTGCCGAACGGCAGGAAAAACAGCTAATTTGCCGAAACCAGCAAAATACAAAACCCCTAAAAAAGATAGAAAGGAAAATTACCCACTGAATTCCCACAAACAACAAACCAAGAACAAAAGAAATTAAAGCAGCTTACCTCTAAAAGGGGGGTGAGACCTCGTGGTCTTTTTAAAAAAATGGCCCAACGGCGACAGGCCCGACCTTCTTCTCTGAAGGTATTTTCAGAAAGTAAAATGGAGACCGCAAGAACTCTGAAGTAAGACAACCCCCTTCTCTAGCAAAATCGGCTGTGCATATTCCATACCTGATTTATAATTTCTAAGAGCACATTTTCGAATAAAAAGTTTCAGTAAAAGAATTGCAAGTACCATTTAATCTGCCTGCAAACAGAGCGGCCCAATAAGATGATTTCCAATAATCTCTGCCCACATTTTAACCATCATGAACCATTGTTGGTGTTTTGTTCGTACTGTTGCATGGGGATTTTCTTCACGCTAGGTATGCAGGTCTCGGGTGAAATCGGCTTCGTCCGTGAACAAAACAATACCACTAGAATTATGATTTTGCCTAAATCCTTTCAATAACCAATTTGCGTAGTTTTCTTACACTATTAGAGGGATTTTTAGCAATCTCGTTTAGAATTTCCTCCTCCAATTGAAGGTTCCCTGCTTTTCTTGGGGGCCCTTCTCCACCCCGATGCGGCAAAAAACTTCCTAAAATGGATTAGCAAAAGATTAGCTACTTTTTGATATTCTACCTGTTTTTCTTAAGCTACGATCAACCCTTTCAAAAGTTCTTTGATGATTTAGAAACGTATCAGAATAAATTCTCGCGTCCACACAATTGCCGAGTACTTGCTCATAGATTTGATGCGTGCCAGCATATTCTCTATATGAATAATCTCCTCCATTACTAAAGTCTTATGTACTTAATTAATCAGACAGTTTAGAAAAATATTGTCAATAACACATTGTTAACGAAATAAAGAGACTGGTGTTTTATTGTAGTATTCTGATTTATTATTTCAATAACGGGTTATACAAAAATGTATTTTCTTCGAAAACGGCTAATTTTATCGAAACAAATGTATAGTACCTTTTTTAAAGAGGAATGACCAGAGTATTTAAAAAATCAGTTTTCAGCTCTGTAAAATGATACATGTCAAAATTTTGGCCCAACGAGTGTGGTGGCAAGTCCGTTCCTGACTTCCCTGATGATGTAAAACATCTACTGTAGTATGGTTTTAGGAGTCTTTATGGCCTACATTATTTAAACATTAATTAAGTATTAAACATACATATAGAATAAGAAACGTCAAGAACATTTTTACATAGCACAAATGCAGACATATATTACAATATATTCTCAATATAACCCCCTGCAAGGCTACGCGAAGGAAGGTATTTGAATTGTTTAATATTTGCGAGAAACTATTTACTACAACCTTTATTTTGTCATGAAGAATCGCATGTCCAAGTATCCAAACACATTTTCCCAACACCCTGTATTTAAGTCGTCATTTTCAAACATGGATAGGGAGACATAAGACCATGCTCGAAGCTCAGATTTAACACCGTTGGAGTTTTTTTTTGGGAAACTCTAAAGGAAAGTCTATAAAAGACGATGCCCTAATACAAACAAACTTTAAATCAGGCAAAAATAACAAATATTAATGATATAGTCAAATCTGGTCTTATCTGGCGGGTTTACGATTTAACAAAGACATACTTTCAATTTTTCTTTTCTTTTATTGCGTTTAATCATACTAACCAAATAAAATCCGTCAGACAAATATGACAGACTTATGCGATTTTGGCATGAAAGAAAAGGATAGGTATTTTATTTAATTTTCAGCGATCCACAAAAGCTTGTACCTGCCCAAGTACCTGCCACCTTCGTCTTGATTTAAAGATGTCAGTTTTGTGACTTTGACAGTTTGTGACAAAATGAAAAAAATTTCTGGGTTTTTGCATCCCCAAGCAAAAAAATGGTACTTAATCTGATAAGCTATTTCGAAAATGCAAGAAAAAGTGGAAATTCGCCAACCAATATTCAGGAAACAGCAGCCAAAGCACTGGGAATTAGTTTAAGGGCTGTGCAGAGAATCGCGCATGAAAAAAACATAACATAATACCCAAGAATACTAAGAAATGTAAACGAAGAAAGCCAAAGACTGAGGATTTAAGCGAAAATATTAAAATGGAAGTTCGAAATGTGATTCACGATTTATACAGATCAAAAACCAATGTAACTCTTCCAGTTTTACAAGAAACATTAAAAATTCGGGGTGTTTTGGAAATTGGACTTGAAGCACTATCAAAATTAATAAAAAAGTAAGGCTATAAAAAAGACTGTAACCGAAGATTTTCATGTGAGCAGCCACAGATAGTGAGTCAGCGTGTTCAGTTTTTAAAAAATTATACGGAGAATTACAAATCGAAATTTGGAAAAGTGGTATTTTTAGACGAAACGTGGATATTTTCAAATGGAAGTGGTTCAAAATCTTGGCAAGATGATTCTATGAAAAGCGTGAAAAGGAAAAAGGGATGTGGCACGGGAAAGCGGTTCATTATTTTACATGCTGGTTCTGTAACAGGATATGTTCCAGGTGCAAGCTTAATTTTTTCTTCAACATCAAAAAGTGCTGACTATCATGATAATATGAATTGCGAAATGTTTGAAAAATGGTTAAAAGTTCAATTCATACCAAATTTGGATTCTCCGTCTTTAATTGTATTAGATAATGCATCATATCTTGGACCCGCATTTTGAGACCGGTTTAGAATTTATACGTTTCTTTCTCCCACTTATTTTTAGCGGGGCGTTTACTGGCTTAACAGGGGCAAAATACGTGTAAAATAAATTTGGGATTTGATACCTCACCGGCTCTAGTAGCTTTTTCTCGTTGACTTTGGAAGTAGGTAACCTATTAAATTGGAAATATTTTTTTAGCCTGATATTACACAACAAAAATTCAGCCAATGTGTAATTTGATTTTTTTTTATATTTAATTTATTATTACCTGCTGAAATAAACTAAAATTTGTTTAATTTATTTAACATTTCATCGACATTTTTGGTGCTCGCTAGTCAGGGGTTTTACTGTATATTGTTTATCTAATTTTCCACCATCATTTTGGTTATTAAATTTGTTTAATGTAAAACTATTGTGTTAACCGTCTGCAATAATACGAACGCACCCCTGAGAAATTAATTTTGGAACGAGACCCGTCATTTTTATTATGACTGATAGTTTCAAGTTAACGATTAACCTATTAACATTCAATTTTATGGAAAATCAGCTGT
Source organism: Polydrusus tereticollis (assembly GCA_963920685.1). Classification (NCBI taxonomy): domain Eukaryota; kingdom Metazoa; phylum Arthropoda; class Insecta; order Coleoptera; family Curculionidae; genus Polydrusus; species Polydrusus tereticollis. Next base: position 37,461,343 of record OY987326.1, on the reverse strand, counting down.
TCATATACGGCCATATTGGTTTTTATTTACAACATTTTGATGAGCTCTGGAATTTTCGAATTGATTCATATAATCGGTGACCTTTGGACCCGCCAGATAAGACCAGATTTGACTCTATTAGGAAAACCGCTATTTGCGAGTTTATCATAATATTTTTCTGTATTTATTTTGTTTTGTTCATGTTATGTTATTTTATAAATAGCGATTTGCCAGTATTAAATATTTTCTTGTTTAAAGGTTATGACTAATTTTTATTGTAGGTATACCCATCCAAAAAACTTTCTTTGGGTGCAAAAGTTACAATTAGAGATTGATTTTAATTGGTTTTATAAACAAAAAGTGTAGTTATTGCCAAAAAATAAACTTTAAAAATATTTATTTTATAGGTATATATCTCGTGGGCCACCCTATATAATATATATTATATATTTCTTACTTTTCGATCTTATGAACTTGTAGTTTATCGACTAATGAACCAATTGCGAATGATATTTTAAATTACTCAAAATTTACAAATTTTTTTTTCTGTTAAATTTAGAATACAGACAAATCCAATGTGATAAAATTATAATCTTAATTACCACATAAAATAGATAAAATTTAATTAAAGAACACACATTACTTTATGGCCTCGTTGTATTAATGGAATTACATCGCATAAATTAAATTTGTTTTTATGTGTATTTAACATGAATTAGGATTTTCACACGATTTTTAAATTTGAGAAAATGAAAGGCGGGACCTCTTTTGTTTTATATTTAATAGGTGTTCTTCAAAAAAAACACCAACATGAGCAGTTTCTATAAACAGTTCATTTCTCGAGGCCTTTCTACTCGAGGAGTATATGCGAAACGTGGAACCAGTAAAGCTTAGGGGACACAGGTCTGAAAAAATGTTTAAAATTTATTTATCCGATGAAGAAAATTGTAGAGTTCGCCCAAGTTCAAATGGGTACATTAAATGGCGGCCACTAAAGTTGCGCAGTGGTTTATTTACGTTCGTTGCCTAGCGACGGCCACGATGCAGCGTCATCTGAAGCAATTCAGTGTCGTAACATTGTTAGAGGGTGGCAGAAGTATTAATATTAGCGTAGAAGTAGAAGTGATATATTGTGTAAGGTGGTGTGTGAACTGTGGTTGTTCTGTTTAGAAGATAATATTATTATTTTGGATTTGAATGGATTTGATATTTCTAGGGGTGTTGACGGGTGTTGGTAATTTCGCCACTATGGTCAATAAAAACCCAAAGCAATTGGTAAATTCGCCCCCGACCCGAAAATGACCCAAAAAGGGACAGGTAATTTCGCCACCGTAAAGGTATAATTATGTATGAATATTAATTATTTCTATTAAGTACCTGTGGCTATCTATATTAGGCCGAACCACATGACAATTAGTTTGTTTCTAAACTTCGGAGTATCATCATTTTACGGTGTTTAGTAAATAGTAAATAATTGACCGGTGAACTTAAAAAAGGCGAATTGAACCAAAAAGGTGGATTAGATGCCGTGTTAGCGCTGTTTAACCAATATAAGCCTATAAAAGGGGCAAACAATTAATAATAATATTCCCCGGTGAACTTGAAAAATGCGAATTGGAACCAAAAAGGTGGATTAGATGCCGTGTTAGCGCTGTTTAACCAATATAAGTCTATAAAACCGCATTAGCCGAGTTGCAGGTCAGAAATTGAGTTAGGGGCGAAATTACTTATTTTTTATTTTGCTTTAAAGGACCGTAAGAGTCCTTCTACCTGTTGGTGGCGAAATTACCTGTGCCCATTTCTAGATTTATGGAGAAAGAAGTAAGCGAAGGAATGCAAATTCCTTTAAAAAAGGTACAGGTTTGTGCAATAAATATCAGGTACATTTAATATTACTTGAATATTGAATTTTACATTTTAAAAATTAATATGGAACAAGATCGGCAAATATTTTTCTTTTACTATTTATCTATCGTCGAAGTATCTATGTTTTTCCTTTACTCAAATGTTACACTTCTTGCAATAATGAGTATCATTTAACATGAATTAGCTATATAATATGTCTTTACTTACAAGTATTGTGTACAATGTGGTTGTTAATCGTTATGTAATCTATAAATTTTAACAGTTGTTTTTTAAATTTAATTCGTGTTTTATGTATATAAATATCGTTTTTTCCATATGTTAGAGAACGGATTTTAGCAGCAACTGGCATCGGCATATTTTGCAACAAATTAGAAAAGAAGGGCAGAAAGTACGTGCCAATGTGGCTACTACATCTTTTTAAACGCCAACAAAAAAAATACCTTCTCATAAGCTCGTCCTGGAAATATTTATGATATAAAAAATAGATATTATTTACGAGTTTTTCGCTATAGAAAAACGATCACCTACGGTTAGAGGCAAGTATTAAATAACTAAGTTTTTTAATTATTATACCTTACAAATATAGAGAATAAACAGTAATCATATACTTATTATGATTTTTAGGAACTGCCCGTTGAGGAGTGGGTCAATATTTGCAAACATGTTAAAGATTATGAAAATGGACAAATTGAATGGGACCATTTCCTGGATACCACCATGAACCATTTACGCTTTACGGTAAATACTGGGACATCGGACGAAAGCTTGTCGAGTTCAAGCGCACCAGATAGTCGCAGTAGCAGTAGCTTAGGAGCACACTCCTTGTCTGATTCAGACTAGATGAGGGTCTTGGTTTTTAAGACTTTATTGTTTACATTTAATACCATTGTTATATGTATATTTAATATATAAGTATATATAAAAAATGTTTATTTTCAATTTTTGTTTCATTTTTTTAATGTACACTGTAGAAAAATCTCATCATTAATATAAAAAGGGGGTCTTGGCACCCCTATGCCCTTATAAAATATTTTCTAGTTATTTTTTATTCCTTCGATCGACCTATGTTTTAAGAGATATGTTTTTTTAAAACCTTTATAAACAGAAATGTTGCATTTTTGATTTTTACTGTATTTAAATCGTTAGTTACCCATATATTTTTGTTATACCCATACCATATCCGCATATTTTTATCAAAAAAAAAAGAAAATAAACTAGTCATTAATTGTCTTAAAAGCTTTCATATCTCCGCTACTGATTTTGACGTCACACCGTCGCGCATTTCCATGCACGTGGCTGTACCCATTTGAACTTGGGCGGACTCTACTTGCACCTAGTATTATTTTTCTCTGCGCTTCAGAGTAGGTAGAGAAGACGTACCTACTGTAATTTTTACAATATTATTTGTATGGTAAGTCGAAACTGCCCTAAATCTCTTAACAGGACAAGGAATGTACGTCATCAATCAGCTGATAATTGTCAGTCCTTAAGAAATCACGAGGAAATTAAATTTGGGCAAAAAATATTAAAACTTTATGCCATATGAAATTTACCACAAACTTAAAGTATTCTTCTTTGATACGAACTCACTTATAGCAAATATTTTGTTTATTTAAGCTTGTAAAAAGTAATATAATTTGAATTTTATTGGCCGATAATTGGCACCACAACTGTAAACGCTCGTTCGTTGCCTTTGTTTGACGTTTATGCAAAACAAAATTTCGTGTTGCTTTGCGTATATTTTTTAAACAAAAACTCCAGATATTTTCATAAATAGCATTAAAAATATTCTTCTTTTAGGAACAACAAAAGTGCACATACATATCTCTGTCGATTACGTTGTTTACTATTTGTGAAAAATGCCAAAGCATTTAAATAGCCGGTGCAAAGATCTTATAGCTTCTCTAAAAAGCTATTTTCAGGAAGAACTTAACAATAATGACCCATTGTTGACAGCAGTTAGAGAAGTAAATTTAAAGAATGTGTTAAGGTCTATATATTTTAGTGCCAATTTACTAATTTTTAGAGTGCAGCAACTGCCCTAAATTTGAATATCTCCACTGTAAGCGCAGTTTCAACAACAGCTAAGCAAAATAAATTATTGGAGTCACCTAAAAGAAAACGTTTTTATTTAAAAAAGTTGTAAATGTGTCAAGATTGGATATAAGTTCTATGCATGAATGTATGAAACAAGTAAGTTGTATTATTCAAAAACTAATATTTTGCATTGGTTATGCATAAGCTGTAACTTCATGTAACTTTGACAACTTTAAGTAAAAAATTAATAGACAGACAACAACTGTTTGATGGTCGTCTTAACTCTTTAAGAAGCCTCTTAAAAGAAATAGGCTTCGGATGGAAAAAAGATGAACCGAGGCGAGGGCGTATGAAACTTTCCCATGTAGCCTTCAAACGACTAGTATTTTTGAAAGAATATACACTGCTCAAAAAAATTAAAGGAACACTTTTGGATAACCCTGTAACTTATTAAGTGATAGTTATATACAGATGAACATTTATATTCTGAAAGACACATACTTTCTTCTAATAAATCGATTAATAGAACTTTAAACTAATCCTTTATTCGTAAACTAAGATTAACAATTATAAAAGAAGTGCGAATAACAAAATGAAAAGAAAAAATTTTTTAAAAGCAATGTTCCGCTATCTGAAAACCAATGTGTTTTAGTATCGCGTATGCCCTCCAGCAGCACGAATTACTTCTTGGCATCTTCTTGGCATACTTCTCACGAGCCTTCGAATGTCTTCCTGTGGTATACTGTCCCACTCTTCGACTAGGGCTTCTGTTAGTTGCTGAAGGGTTTGAGGTGGATTTGGACGACGTCGAATACGTCTGTCCAATATATCCCATAAGTGTTCAATTGGATTAAGGTCAGGGCTTATCGCTGGCCAATCCATTTTACGAATTTCATGCTCGTTAAGAAAATCTATAGAAATCGCAGCAGTATGAGGCCTTGCATTATCATGCATGAAAAGAAAATCAGGACCTATACCATATGCTGCAGGAATAACGTGATCTGACAGAATGATATAAATATATCTTGCAGCTGTAAGACTTCCTGGTATCACTACAAGATCGGTTTTTTCCTCCAAACTTATTCCACCCCAGACCATTACCGAACCATCTCCAAATCTGGATACTTCTTGTACAGTAGCAGCGGAGTATCGTTCATTGGGACGTCTGTATACACGCACCCGACCATCACAACGAGTGAGACGAAATCTTGATTCGTCTGTAAAAAGTACTGGTTTCCATTGTCGAAGTTGCCATCCCAAATGATCACGAGCAAAGTTTAATCGCATAGTTTTATGATGTCGAGTTAAAACAGGTTTTCGTACCGGTCTTCTAGGTTTTAAATCTGCTTCTCGTAACCTGTTTCTGACAGTCTGGTCAGAAATGGTTAATTGATGAGCCATCAAAAGTGTACTTTGAAGGTCCTTTGCTGTCGCTATTCGTTTTCGCAAAGAAGAAACTACTAAATATCGGCCCTGAATTTGTGTAGTTTTTCGCTTTCGACCTTGTCCGGTTCGTCTTTTATATCGTCCAGTCTCTCTATAGCGATCATACACACGTTTGATGACTGACGGACTGCGATTAACATTTCTTGCTACTTGTCGAATTTTTACACCATTTTCAATTAAAGCTATGGCACGAGCGACTTCTATCTCGCTAAGATCTCTCATTTTGACAGATAATGAATTCAACAACTACAAACTGTCATGCCGTTGCCCGGTGAAGCTCTCTAAGCCTGCCTCAACATAAAACCTAAATGTGAATATTTTCATAATCACTTTATTTTTTGTACTTGCTGTGGAAAATTAAACTTATCTCGAATAAATGAGCATAATCACGTTTATTTTTTAACACATCACTAAAATAAGATGCAAATCGATTATGAAAATATAATTTTCATTTGTTAATAACAGCAAGCCAAGAAGTTATAGGGTTATCCAAAAGTGTTCCTTTAATTTTTTTGAGCAGTGTATTAAAAAAAAAGAAGCATTTATGTACGAATTCGTTTTCTTGGATGATACATGGATTTTTCAGAATGGTGCCAATGGTCGATCTTGGCAAGATGAAAATACAAGAAGTGTTGGATGTACTAAAGGTGATGGGAAAAGGTATTATGCAGTAAACAAATACATGCACTATGGGAAATTTTTGTATTTCTATCTTGTTTTTATGAAAAAAAAACTGGAATTCCCTCACTCGGATATTTTGGTTACAAGCTGGCAACACTGTCGATATCTGACGCCACTTAAAGGGTATGACGTACAACGGTTTTTGTATTGCATTGCAGACTCGAATATAAGTGAAGTTTTAATTATAAATGTAAAATTTTAATTAGTGGAGAAACATTACGGATAAAAGATAATAAATTGAGTTATAGCATTATTGAAGGAAAAAGGTCTTTTATTTATAAAAGTTTTTTTTTAAGAAAATTAAAAACAAATTAATATTTAATTTTTTTTTTATGTTAGTGGTATTAACTAACATGTTGATATTTTTGAAAAAGAATAAAGTTTTTTGTTTTAAGTAGGGGGTAGGTGGTTATAAAAAAATTTAATATAACCTGTGCTAGCCACGACCGTGTTAACAACTGCAACGTGATTGTTGAAGTGAGGTTAATTTAAAGAGAATAATGACATTAAAGACGTAGGTATAACCAAATATTAATATTAAAAATCAAACCTATTGTTGAAATCAAATGTGAAGATTAAAGGAACGCGATATTAGGTTTATAAAATTGTAGTTGTCGTCACCGGACGTTTAAAGTACTTGAGGACTGACAGAACACAGACATCTGTCAACCAAATTATATGATTTTGGCCGAGAACAGCCAACAAACGAGAAGCGAAAATATGACATTTGGCGAAATCATTGTAGTGGGAGGTAACCCGGACAACTGTCAGTTTAAGCCGGCCGTCTTTTTTGTTGAAAGAAGTGTATTGTTTAACTGTTTATTTTTGTGAGTGCTGTGCTATTATAAAACTATGATTGGTAATAACTGTGCGTTTCGAGGGTGTCACTCAAAAGAAGGTCAAGGAATAAGCATGTTTTCATTTCCAAAGGAAACTGAACAGTAAGTACATTTGCACCGCTATGATACATTTGTTTATATCTGTTTTGTTGTATTTATCTGCTGTATTTTATTAGGTGAAAGATATATGGAAAAGACATACGATTATTTATTATGTTATTCAAGTGAAGTTAATATTAAATGTATAAAAACAAGTACCTTTTTAAGGAAAGGCGACGGGAAGGAAAAAATATCAAATTAATCTAAAAGAACATGTTTTTATTTTCCTAACAGAACTTGTGTTTTTTTGAAAAATATTCCTGAAAGCACAATCATTTATTCTCATTTAGTAGTTTTTATCGAATATTATCATATTTCTACGCGTAGATCAGGTAAAATAAGTAAAAAATAAGTAGTAATAGATACATTATAAAAAAAATTATAGGGTTTTCAAAAATTTACAACTTATTTTGTTAAAAAAAAAAAAAAATATCATATATTATCTACCTACCGTTAAAATTCTAAGTAAACTTATAATTACCTATAATTATTGTCCACGTACCTATCGAAGAATTGAAAAATAGCAGGTTTATCTGTAAAAAAGATCCAACAAACTCTTTACAAAAAAAAATGGTTTGTAGCATTATAGGAGTAGTCTAAGAAACAATTTCTACCTGCATACATATCAAATTAAAGCCGCTTTATGGTTCAGAATGTAGGCAAACTGACCCTTTTTCTAGGTAGGTTCACCCTCAAGAGTAATTAAGGACCCCAGTAATTTAAGATTTTTACAAATGTTAAACATACATATTACTGTTTTTCTTCTTCTATATTAGTAAGAACCTACTTACGCACTGTCTCCTTAATCCGTAAAACTCTAATTACACACACTATATTGTAAGAAGCCAAGCTGGGCGTAAGACCAGTACCGGTAATATTATAATGTCTGCATTAACAAGGGCCATTTTTCGCTAACGCTCGTACCGTAATTTTCGAAATCGTGTGTAATAGGCTTTTTACCACTCTTGGTATGTAATATACTATTTCATTTCCTTTCTAAAATGTACTATCAATAAGTAACGCACAATCAATAAAACATTTCAAAAATATTTTTATTTTATTTAATTTTTTTTTGATTTTATGAAATATGCTGGAAAGTCAATTACATGAAACACAGAAGATTATTCATGAAAAAAATACTTCTTACTAGGTAGGTGCCCACATTCTTATTTCAGTGTAAAGCATTTTCTTTATCGTTTTAGTACTTCTTTTGGTGTAATAACCCGGACAACTGTCAAAATTTCAAGGTGAAGGACATAATATAATTTGGTCTCCATTTAATCAATGCTGAACTCGGGATTTTGTCGCTTCCCGTTGTTTGGCTCTTCTCGGGTCTTGTTAGAAGAAGTTTAGTTTGACCGAATCACCGGTGATAGTTTTCAATTAAACCCAAGAATACACCGAAAAGGTCACAGAGAATAAACCATATTTGAGAGAACATACAATTAAAATGAAAAGCGGTTTTTCACACGGAGATAGATCCACAGACTTGCGGTTTTACGATACAAAATAAAATATGACCGGAACAACCTGAAAGTAACAACGTTACAAGGTGATCTAATTTAAGATCCCAGAACTTTTTTTGTTTAAAGTTTCAGCTGTATCGATACAGTATAGAAGAGGCTCTAACAAGGCGAGGGCTAAAAGTGTTGCACGCAAAATCTTACTGTAGGTATATCGATTAAACAAGCACTTAAAAGGATATATTGAATTAATCGCAATGGTCCTTAACCGTAAACTTATACGATTAAAATCGAATCAAGATTTATAAAAGACTCGGTTCACTTAGTATTACCATAAATCAATCCTTTCAGATATATTATAAAAGAATTTTTTCGCATAAATTCGCTTTTCATGTTTTCCATTTTGACTTGTAGAACAGCGATCGTCTTTTGGCAGACAAATAACGACAAAATTATTCCATTATTCAAATAGCTGGTCGGAGGGTAGGCAGACAATGCGCTTGCCGGTCTGTGGAATTATTCAAACAGATGTAAACGTGGAAAGGATTGATATGAGCATTGCGCGGCTATGCACTAAATGTATTCATTAACTTATTTACATAGATGTAATATGTAAATGGATAATCATCCACTTCAAATTAACGTTGAGTTGATAAAAACAGTTCCAGAATTAATACAAAGTAGGAGTCATCACAGGGTTGATACTGTACCTATAACGTCCCTGAACGATTGTTCAACTAATTTACCACTGCAACAATTGAATGCCAAAGTCCTAAATTTAATTAACATTATAATTATAAATTATAATTATACCTGTTATAAAGTAATGTGTAATGTAACTAGACTAAATGACCCTCAAGTCAGACACATTGTTACCGAAGAAATAAATAACAGGTTAACAAGTCTACAGGAGAACCAGCTCCAGGATATGGAGACTCACTGAAATAGTATCAAGGATAGTATTATGGACACGTGTAAATTACATCTCCGCGAAATCTCTAAACCCAAAAACAAGTGGATGACAGATCACATTCTAACCCTCATGGAACAGCGTAGACTGGCGAAGAACAAGCCTGACAAATATAAAAAAAATACAAAAGGTCATAAGAGGGCAGATCAAAGAAGCCAAGCAGAGATGGATGGAAAGGGAATGTGCAGAAATAGAGGACCTCTGCTCCAAACATGATACTTTTAATATACACAGAAAAGTAAAAGAGATAGCTGGAGTTCACAGGAAGAGAGTGACTATGTCACTTACAGATGATCGTAACCAACTAATTTTGGAGGAACAAGAATTAAAAAACACATGGACCAGTTATATAGAGGCCAACTTTGAGGATCATAGAGCTGACGCGGTATACGTGCATGAGGGCACGGGACCAACTATTCTTAAATCCGAGGTGATGCATGCATTCTCTATAGCAAAAAATAGAAAAGCATCTGGCCCTGACGAGATTCCGACCGAGGCTCTAAAGCTCATTACAGAGGAAAATGTTGGCCTGGTAGTTAAACTATTTAATAGTATCTATGAGACGGGTAAAATGCCATCTGACTGGTTAGCATCAACCTTCAGTGCTCTACCTAAAAAACAACAACCAAAAAAATGTGGTGATTATCGCTTAATCAGCCTCATGTCCCACATGCTCAAAGCATTCCTACGGATCATTCACGCTCGCATCAGACGTAAATGTGAGGAAGATCTTGATGATTCTCAGTTCGGATTCAGAAACGCATTCGGAACGCGTGAAGCACTTTTCGGAATGAACCTTCTCCTCCAAAAATGCCGTGATCAACGGAAGGATGTTTTTGCATGCTTTATCGATTACGAAAAAGTCTTTGACCGCATACAGCACGATAAACTTATTGATATACTACAGGGGGTTGGAATAGATGATAGAGATATCCGCATAATTAAAAATCTATACTGGAATCAAACGGCACAGATAAAAATAGGCAATATTAAAACAGACCATATTAGAATACAGCGGGGAGTAAGACAGGGTTGCATACTATCGCCCTTACTCTTCAATCTATACTCTGATCGAATATTTAAGGAAGCGTTGGAAGGTATATCACACCTCGGCATCAAAATAAATGGAGAGCCAATAACAACAATCAGATATGCTGATGATACAGTGATTTTGGCAAACACAATCGAGGGACTACAGTTGCTTATAAACAAAATCGGCGACGTGGGAGTGACACAAGGCCTAAAAATTAATATAGGAAACACCAAATTTATGATATTCAGCAGGCAACCCCACAATGGCACCACCCTAGAACTTAATGGAAGCCAAATTGAACGTGTCTCTAAGTTCAAATACCTTGGTAGTATTATTACAGAGGATCTAAACCCGGACTGCGAGATAAAGTGCCGAATAGAAATTGCTCGGGCAACGTTTAATAATATGAGATCATTTTTTTGCAATGACAACCTGAATCTGAAGTTAAGACAACGCATGGTTGAATGCTATGTATGGTCGGTATTGCTGTACGGCGTAGAGACGTGGACTCTGAAGGTCAGGACTATGAACCAACTGGAGGCATTTGAAATGTGGCTTCACAGAAGAATGCTTCGTATTTCGTGGACACAACATGTTACAAACGAGAATGTACTACGAAGAGCAAACATCGAGAGGCAACTCTTGACGACCGTAAAATGCCGAAAGACATCATATCTTGGACATATTTTGAGAGGTGATAAATATCGTCTATTACAGCTCATACTAAAGGGCAAGATAGAGGGGCGCCGTGGAGTTGGAAGAAAGCAACAGTCGTGGCTCAGAAATATTCGGGATTGGACCGGCATAAGAAGGGCTGGTGAACTTTTTCGCTTGGCGGAGGACCGTTCAGCTTTTGCCATGGTGATCGCCAACGTCAGGGAGACCGGACAAGGCACATGAAAGAAGAAGAAGAAAGTAATGTGTCAACACAAATCCTCCCTGGAAGTTTTAAAGGCGCTTTCAAACAAGCAGCTTTTTGCAGTCGAAGGGGGCTGTAAAAATGCCGGCGTTTGTAGTCGATTACTTGCAGTTGCTATTTAACAACAATGCAAAGATTCCTTTTCAGACTGGTGACATTTTTGCAGCCCACAAAAAGTCCCTTGTCTGAAAGCGGTTTAAATCATAAAACCAGTCAGTTACATGACTTAAAAGAAACTAAGCAGCATGGATTTCAGAAGTGGTTTAACTTATGCGTTGACTGCAGCTCCTGGTAAACTAGTTCAGAGTCCAGATGCAGACGTGTCTGTGTAAAATAGACTCAAGTCGCGTACCTGCCTTCGATGTTCAAGGCGTTCCAGGTTGTTTGTCAGATCATGGTCACCGATCAAGCAAATGGCTCTTCTTTGAATGGAATCTAGCAATCTCAGGGTATGTTTGGGAGCAGAGTCTCAAATATGCGAACAGAACTCCAGCGATGGTCGAATTTGGGCTTTATAGAGCATCAAACGTTTGTGGGGTGTATAGAGGTTCTTAGTTTGGAAATGTATTCCAAACTTCTGCGAGGCTACCTTAGCAATGGCCGCAACGTGACTATGCCAAAGACATATGACTATCCAAATTGACGTCCAATAAATGCGTGGTCTGGTTTGAGCGTGAGTACGAACAGCGATAATTTTATATGGTGTGGGTTGAGTTTTATACGGTGTTTTTATAGTTTTCTTCTAATGTCTCTAAAGAAAATCGCTGTAAAAGGGAAGGCTCTTAAGGGTCAAGTGAGGGAAATCATATACAACATTGCAAAGTTGATGGAAAATGAAGTAACTGAAGGATTGCAGATTTTAGGTTTATATATAATTATATAATAATATAATCTAGTGCAATTTGATTGTGATGAGTAATATATTTTATGAAATCACTAAATCAGACCTTTTTGGTTTTAATAAAAGTGTTGTGCTTTATAAATATATATTAGGTACCTTTAATTCTTGCTTTAAAGTTTCCTATTATGTGAAAATATATTATTATAGCATGTGTGACCCTGTTTACTAACCAGCTATTTTTTATTGTTTGGAGCAGCAAACTAAAAATTCCTCGCACCGAATTAAAAAAGAAGAAAACAGTATGTGACAGTATAGTAACTACATCTTTTGCAACTCCACGTAAGCTAAGCCTAAGAAAAAGATGGAATTGAGCCCAGAAATATCCAGTGGAACACTGAGCCAAAAAGGATATGTAACGAGTGATTATTAATTATTTTGCTCAAGGGCGGCTGTGACCCAGTATACATAGTGTAGCAGTAGCGCGTAGATTAAATCATAGGGCGAATTTGCAAGAAAGCAGCGTTGTCACGTTGAAAACCTAAAATAATGTTTTTTGACGGTATGTAATATAAAATCCTAAGCTATCTTACTTTGAAAGCCTACTTTATATGGCCGCCTTCTACTTCTAGACACCTTCTGATGTTTCTTCTTACCCTCAGAGACACATTAACCAATACGTTTGGAGAATTATTAATTTCGGCAATTTTTTCTGAAATCCTTCGTTTAAGATCATTTATATCCTCAATTGGTGTTCGATAAATGGAGTTTTTTATAAAAGGCCACAAGAAGAAATCGCAGGGTGTTAAATCGCAGGAACGAGGTGGCCATATTTGTTGCGTATTTCGGCTTATAACTCTGTTTTCAAAAAATTCACTTAAAAAATTTAAATTTTCTCTGGTTACATGAGGTGTAGCGCCATCTTGTTGGAAGTAACCTTCCCGCAATTCATCATAGTGAAGCTCATTAATAAATGTTGTCAGAATTTCGATCCGATATCTCTCAGCTGTAATTGTGCCATCAAAGTAAATTGGGCCTACTATTCTTCTAGAACTAATTGCTGCCCACACACCAACTTTTTGAGGATGAAGAGGTCTTTCTACAAAAACATGCGGATTTTGCGTATTCCACATTCGCATATTTTGTGAATTAACATAGCCTGATAAATAAAAATAAGCCTCATCGGTAAAAAATGTTTTTTTAAAAGCACCACTATTTTCTTCTTGAAAATTGTTTAAAAACCATTCACAAAAATTAAGTCTTTGGGGAACGTCATTGGGAAGGAGTTCATGAATAGCCGTAACACGATAAGGGTATAGATGCAGATCCTTTTTCAAAACTGTTTGGCATGTACTGTAGCATAAATCCGTTTGCTTAATTTGTTGAGATAAATGCCTAATAGAAGTTGAAGGATTATTTTCCATAATTTGTCGCGCTTCTTCAATAACCTCATTCGATCGTTTCGTTGGTCTTCCAGCCCCTTTTTTATGTTGAACAGAACCAGTCTGACGAAATTTATCAATTAGGTATTGTGACCCAGTACGAAAATTATGAAAGGTCACCGCAACATCAGGAAACTCGGTTCGAAATTCATCAAAGCAGTCATGCATAGAGTAATTCCACACACCGCCTATTTTGTTTCCATTTCTAAAAAAACTTTCAACAATAAAAATTTTTTGTACTTCACTAAACATTTTTACTGTAGAACTTTCAATCCGGCAACAAAGCTTCACCAAAACTTGATACGCTGAAAAATAAAAAAAAAAATAAAAAATTAAATCATATCCTGCAAATAGCACTTTATAATAGTCAAAAGACGACTCCCCGGAGAAATATTAGTTAAAGCAATAGTAACCTACCTTCAAATAACTGCAAAAATTACAAAATTTCTCCAATTTTTAAACTTTACAAAACACAAATTCAAATAAGACGTAAATGTCATAAAACAATCATGTCATCTTATCTACGCAGTACGGCCATGATGCTTTTAAAATGCATGGCCTCCCTTGAGCAAAATAATTAAAAATCACTCGTTATAAAGCTACAGGGTGCCCATTTCGAAAATCTGCTGAAGTAAACAATAAGAAACAAATCTTTTACATTTTTAACATTATTGCGTTTAAATAATTTCCGATATGTCAACCCTTTCAATGGTTCCTTTATGAGGCACACTTGGATTTGGAAATATATCAGAATAAATTCTTCTTGCATCCACACAATTGCAGAGTGCTTGTCTATAAGATTATTAGATGCATGTGAGCGTTAATGAGATGTAGTGATGAGAAATTTTATTATTTTAATCCGAATTATTAGTTTTGTTGTTATTCGATTAGTTTCTGTGTTTAAATGTTTGTTAAGGAAGCTACCCCCCCCCCCCCTCGAATGGGAAACCCTGAAATCGTTTTCTTTTTAATATTTACAAATCCGTTCCTAATTAAATTTTGAAATTAGGTATGATTATAAACTTTTAACGATAAATCAGTTTCTGAATTCAGAACTTCAAAAGTTAAGTCATAGGCGTCCGTCACATACCGGGGTGGTTAAGAGTTAAAATAATCCCATTTTTTCAATCAGTCGTTTTTTTTTATTATTTTCGTAATATTTATGAAACTTCAAAGTATTCTGCGTAAAAAGGTACCCCAAGTTCACCTTGATAGGACTTACAGTTTTTGAGTAAAATCGTTTTAAAGAAAATCACGTCCATAAAGGAGATAATTAATAAGAATAATAATCAAAGTGAAATTTGTGAATAGAAGGCTATCGATTAAAATTGATATTTGTTTCCTGTGACATTTCTGTGTCAGATATTGCTGTTGTAAAATTAGACATAATAAATAAGAAAATGCAAAATTTTTCAAACCACGAGCTTACCGATATCCATTTTGTATACGGATATTGTAATGGACGCTCCTTTGCTGCGGTACAGGAATATTGCAGACGTTTTCCGCAACGGAGACTTCCTGGACGCAAAGCATTTGGGACGGTTCATACAAATTTGATGGAGAATGGTTCGTTTGACCGCCTTCGTGGGCAAGGACGACCTAGAGGGGCTATGATTTGGAAAATGCACTTCAACAAATAGTAGATAATCCTCAAGTTGGACTCTGACCATTGGCTACAGAAGTCAACTTTCCAAAATCAATTGTAATGCGGTTTACTTTACCATATTGCTATCCATAAATATAATGAATACTTGTTTTAGATAGGAAGAATGACTCAGATGCAAGGTCTTCACCCATATCATTACCAGAGGGTTCAAGCGCTATTACCTAGAGGTTTCCCAACCAGAATCAAGTTATGTCGGTGGATTTACTGGTAACACTCACCTTTGGCACGACGAAAATCCAAGAGCAGTCCGATGAACTAATTATTGTCAATATAGGTTCTCCGTCAATTTGTGGGCGGGAATAATTGGAACTCAGTTAATTAATCCAATTGAAATGCCCAATAATTTAACCAGCGAGAGATATCTAGCCTTTCTTTAAAATCAGTTAGCAGGACTGTTTGACGAAATACCCTTAAGGTCCAGGTTGGGGATGTATTTCCAACACGACGGTGCCCCTGCCCATTTTGGACGGCCTGTTCGTAACTGGTTAGATGAGAGTTATCCTGAAAGGTGGATAGGCAGAGGTGAACCAGTATCCTGGCCAGCGAGATCACCGGACTTAAATCCACTCGATTATTATTTCTGGGGTCATATGTCCAACATAGTTTATGCAACAAAGGTGGATACCCGTGAGGATCTGCTTTAGTGAATTTTTCAAGCTGGAAATGAAATAAGAAGATATCCTTTTCAGATTCCTCGGGTATCTCACAACATTCGCTGTGGAGCTGGACTTTGTATCAGAGAAAATGAGGGTCTATTTGAACACCTTCTCAAGGAGTAGTTCTTGGTTTAAATTTAAATTTTATTCTTCAAAAAATTTTTGTTAAACAACCCTATTTCATGTCGCATTATTACTCTTTAAATAAGTTGTCATATTTATTTCGTTTTCAATTTATTTAGTTTCGTAAGGGGCGGAAGAGCTGACTGCGTATATTTTAAAACCATTAACTTTCAATCATTTTGTAGTTTTTAGTACATTTTTGATATAAAAGCTTTAAGAATGATTTTATTAATTAACCCCTTTATGGACGTGATTTTCTTTAAAACGATTTTACTCAAACTGTAAGTCCTATTAAAGTGAACTAAGGGTACCTTTTTTACGCAGAATACTTCAAAATTTCATAATTATTAAGGAAATAATAAAAACGACTGGTTAAAGAAAATGGGATTATTTTAACCCTTAACCACCCGGTATGTGACGCCTATGACTAAATTTTTGAAATTCTGAATTCAGAAACTAATTTTTCGGGGGGCGGGGGGGGGGGGTAGCTGCCTTAACAACAAGCATTTCTGCACTTATGTCCATATAAAAAAATTCTATTATTTTTAGCCGGATAATATGGTGGTAAAGTATTTCCCCTTAATCTCGGAACACCCTGTATATAGATGCGAATCACGAATTGCGATATGAGAATAATGCTCTGATTGGTTAATTACAAATATTTTCTGGGCAATAATGGTGTAAGAACGAAGTTCTAAGATTATGCGAATTCGCAAGATTTAAAATCTGGGGGCGGGAATCTTGAATGACTTTCAATATTTTACGAATATTCGTGCGATTTTTCGTACGAGCATGTGCCCTTTTATCCGATTGCACGGCTGTTTGAACAATTCCTATAACCTTATTTTTCAGTTTAAGTGTAAAGTATTTTTTTAAGTTTTGTGTTATTTTTTATGGATTTCTGATTATATACATAATTAAAACGTATAGAAATCACAGAACAAATAAATGAATATAATAAAGGTAAAACAAACTAAAAATTTCCGTTGAGGCTTGAGGATATGTAGTTTCGCTCGGTGAATGTTTAAAATGTTGAAAACTAAAAACACTAAAATATCCTTAAAACAGCAACGAATTTCGCATCTATAATATGAGATAGGACAAGAGAGGTAATTTTTCGAATGCGAAATTCGTAATTTGCAATTTGTGATTCGCATCAATATGAACTAAACTTAATATATGTTGGGGCTCTCTATACGTTTCCGAGAGTATGCCATATACTTACGGGACACCCTGTATACATGATTGGCATATGGTTCTAAGAGAAGAAACCACAAACACTAATATGTATTTTTTAACTATTTTCTGACCCGATTTCATACAACTTAAGAGAGAAACCCAATTGATACGACATCTTGGCGAGACAAACAGCCAGTCGTTTTCCTGCATGCCGAGCAAAAGTCAGGCAGTCAGCGGGGTGGCGCAGCAGGGTGCCCCCTGCGGCGGGGGTCCTGACGGCAACTAATTAATGGGCCGGTTGCATGTGTTAGTGCAAGAACCGCCCTCAGATCCCCAACTATTTTCGATGAATATTAATGTTGCAAATCGAAACGCTATAGCCGGACGGACATACACACCTCACGACGACGAAGGGGTGCATCGATATCTTGGAGGAGTTGCGTAAACAAATACTAGCAGCGTTTTAAGTAATCAGTCAATTATCAGGGCACTCTAAATTAATTTTCTACTATACAGGGTGGCATAAAAAGAGAAGAACCTGAGTCAATTGTTTATTCTTATTATTTATTGCCCATACATTTTGATTTTTGGAATATATTTATAATTCTATAAGAGGGTATTCACAGCTAGGAAGATGCGTTTATCACAAAACTGTCATTTATTCAATTTGCATGTGTACCACGCAGACAGAAACAATTAGTATTTAGTGTGGTAAAGTAGAATAGCTACGTTTGTATATATAACACGCAAAAAATGTTACTCTACAGGGTGGTTATATTAAAGTCTAATAAAAATGTTTTTTTTTTATTTTATTTATTCACTCTGATACCTTAATTATTACGGAAAATACAGGGTTTGAAAAAAGTAGAATCGGATTAACAATTACTGTAACAGGTCTAGAAGACAGCCATGGATTTGTTAGAATACTTTTTATGCATTTTGTCCCTTTTTATCATGTTAGCTACAGTCAAAGTCAAAGCCAATGTGTAAATATCTGTGAGTTTGGCACTAAATTTGAGACGCTTTACATTAGTTTGTTATTATTTCATAAGTAATTGTTTATATTTGGTTTGTTTTTCTTTAATATCGTCACCTTGATTGTGAAACAGTCCATAATGGGTGATTTAGAACCGACTGATATCGCTAGAGCGGTAACATTGATCGAAAATGGTCGATCTTACAATGATGTTGCTGAAATGTTTGGTAAAACAAAATCAACGATCCATCGTAATGTTACACGTTTGAGGTAAAGTGGAGAGTATGTGAGAAGACGAGGTCAAGGCAGAAAACGTTCAACCACGGCTATAGATGATCGATTCATAACATTGCAAATACTACGAAATAGGCGTATAACAGCAATTAAAATAAAAAATGAACTAGAAGAAGTACGTGGAACCAGGATAAGTGCGCTTACAGTTAGAAGAAGACTCAAAGAAGTTGGTATTAAGTCCTATAGGTCAAGACACTCCAGAGACGTCATCGAGTAGCGCGACTAGCCTTTGCTCGAGAACACCAAAATTGGAATAACGATCAATGGGGTCAAGTTTTATTCAGGGATGAAAGCCGTTTTTGCATAAATTCTATTGATGGTAGGGAGAGATTGTATCAACGTCCAGGAGGACAACATGAATAATTTAATTTTACTCCTACCGTATCTTTCGGTGGAGGCTCAATTATGGTGTGGGGTGGCATATGTTTAGGAGCACGCACAGAGTTAGTGGTTATTGATGGCTGTGCTTTAACTGCAGATAGGTATATAAGAGATGTTCTTCAATACCATGTGATACCTTTCGCCCCACATATCGGAGCCAATTTCCTCTTAATGCAGGACAATGCTCGCCCGCACGCACGTAGCTCGTTGTGTAACTCACTTTCTGAATCAAGTGGAGATACCGACAATGAATTGGCCTGCATGTTCACCGGACTTGAAACCGATTGAATATGTCTGGGATATGCTAGGCAGATGACTTAGGTCCAGAATTCCTGCTGTCCAAAACACAGACGAGGTGAGAACTGCATTAATTAAAATATGGGAGAAATTGCCTCATGAAATGATTGACAACGTCGTCAAAAGTATGGGACGTCGGATGACTTCAGTCATAAGGGCTCGTGGAGGAAATACACGATATTGAAAAAAATAATCCTTGTAAATATTCTTTATTAATAAATGTTTAAAACAAATCAAAACGAACAATTAGTTTTGCAAAACATACTGCAATTAGCTAGCTATTTATTCTTTTAATAAATTCCATTTAAATTTGAACGGAGAAAAAAGGATATTATCTAGAAAAAAACTGAAAAAAAAAATAGTTTATATTTCAAACCCTGTATTTTCCGTAATAATTAAGGTATCAGAGTGAATAAATACAGAAAATGTTCAGAAAAGATCAGGTCACAATAATTAATTATTATAAAATGTTTCCAATTGTCACTTGGTCACTCCACAGGGTGTCTCAAAATTTACTAAAAAATCATTACTTTCTTCCGCCCTGTATCATATATAAAGACAAATCGTTTAAAAATGTTAATAGGCCAATAGCATTCCTGAAGAATCAAGCTAAAATTTAAAAGAAAAACTATCGAAATCGAGTGAAAATCGAAAGAGAAAATTAATTTTAAACTTAAGGTAATAATTATGGCGGTGTGTGTAGAAATGATCGATATTATTTATGTTTTGGGCGCTAGTGAGAAAAATGCTTTATGAGCTACAAGAATTTATGAACAACGATACCCAGAGCGAAGACACCCTGATACAAAGACATTCGAAAAGCTAATGGAGAGATTTGAAACTACAGGAAGTGTGGCTTATAAAAAAAATGACCGAAGGAAACGGGTATACACCGAAGAAAATAAATTCAACGTTCTGTTAAGTATTACTGAGAATCCTCATATTGGTCAGCGTCCTCTTGCACAACAACTGGACATTGGACGAACGGCGATTCAAAAAATAATCAACTCAAACAAGTTACATCCTTATCACGTCTAGTTGCTGCATGAGCTTAATGATGAGGACTATGGTAGGCGACGTCAATACACATAATTTTCATTATTATGCCACTTCAAATCCTCATTTTGTTAGATTTCACTCACAATACAGATGGTCCCTAAAAGTTTGGGGAGGAATTGTAGGAGACTACGTAGTTGGTCCACATTTTTTTGAGGGAACTCTAACGGGACAGATCTATATGGACTTTCTCCAAAATGATTTACCACAGCTTATTATTATTGCCCATATACCGAACATAGTTCAAGAACGCATATGATTTCTTCATGATGGAGCCCCGGGGCGCTCCACAAGGCTCATTAGGAAATTCGTAGACGAAACTTATGTCAGCAATGGATTGGAAGAGGAGGACCTGTATCATGGCCAGCTAGATAACGGGATATGACAAAAATGGATTTTTCTATAAGGGGATTTGTTAAAGATCACATGTACAAAATGTCTCCGACAACTAAAGAGGACATGAAAACTCGCATAAGAAATTGTTTCCAAGCGATTACCTCCGAAATATGTCGCAATTTAAGCGAAGAATTTGAAGATCGTGTCCAGAAGTGTATAGAGGCTAATGGAGGACACTTTAATCATCTGATTAGATAGTTTATGTAAGCAGTTAGATAAACTGATTAAAGCACCTTAAATAAGTAAAAAAAAAAAAAAAAAACATTTTCTCAGACTTTTTATTAAAAAACAATAATACGCCAAAATAAGCAAAAATAACTAATGAACCATTTGAAAAAAATGAGTAAATTAATTTTAAAATGTGAAAAGTTGAGACGTTTGTAGAGCCGACCCTGTACAAAAATATGGAATGTTCTGAGGGTCTTAAGTCTTGAATTAGTCTTTATCTTTGATACCCTCGAGAATGTTTTGAATGTCTGGAGTTAATTCAATTATATTTCAAATTTTAAGGTATCAAGTTTATTGATCCAAAAAAGAATATTTTTAAATAAGTTGGCAACATTGCAAAATAATTAAAAACTATTTTTGCCACGATACGCGGAATATCGAGGGGAATTTGAAAGTGCAAAAATATACAGGGTGTCCTATTAAAAAAAAATAAAAAATTTTCTTGTTCCTCCTTGTTGAGCCACCATGTACCATGTAGAGTTAAAAATAATTTTACGTTATAACTCACTTACTTGTCCTTTAACTTTTGTATCAACATTTTTTGTGTATTATAAATACGAATGGAGCTTTTCTACTTTGCCACACTAAACGGCCACCCTGTATCTTATTAATACTTTAGAAGCTTAGTTCAGGTTACTTAGATGGCGGCAGTGATTTTAGATACATTATGCAGAATATTCACTGTTGCGAACATAACAACTTGAATGCAGATGATAAATTTGCCCAAATTAGACCATTTATAGAGGTACTAAATAAAAAGTTATCACATTAGTCCATTACGTTAGACTAAGACAACTGAAAGGAACCGGAACTATTAGAGAAAATCGCATCTCCGGCAGCATACTGAGTCCGTTGAATCAACATAAGAAAGAAAATAGGGGTTCTTACAAGTATATGCTGGATGTTAATAGTCAAATTATTGTATGTAGATGGAACGACAATAATTTGGTTAATTTAGTATCTAATAGTTCGATCGAGCCAATTTCAAAAGTAAAAAAATATTTTCACAGAAAGCTAAAAGAAACTCTTACTATATTCTAAAATAATAATAGTATACTGAACTAAATGTTACAATATAATTCTAATGATTTAACATGTTGTGCTTAATCAATTTCATTCTTCACGTCCTGTTCTGATGGACAAACCACTTCAAAGCAACATTCTGAGAACGGTTTCGATAGATCACCTGGACCGATGCGACATGGAGGTTCAACCATTACTGGGGCACATCTAGATAAGAAAAAAAAATATTGTAGGTACCATATATAATGATTAATGATAAAACTTGATTTTTTGCACACATTGGAAAAACTTATGTAATGATAATAACAATGTTTAATGCCAAATTTATGACTAAACGGTAAGGTATATCGACTCAGATGAGATGTAACTTTTTTATTCAGTATTTTATTATTTATAACACGACATATTTGGTTTGGTACTATTTTTTAAAACAAAAGTATTTGGGAAACACGTTTTCTAATAGTTAAAGGAATAAACATAAATTAATCTTGTTGAAAAAGTTGAAAATAAATTAATCTGTTAACATCGCAACGACGTCTGCAAATCGGCAACGCTGCAATAAAGGAAAAACGCCTCCTGTGTTCAAGAGTCCTTCAGTCTTTTAGCGACAAGATATTTTTATTCTATTTTGCTGGCAAAACCGCCAAATCCTTTCTGGAAAACATCAAGACTTTGTAAACAAAAACGTGCTATGTTCTAAACTAAATAATATTAAATACAATATTCCGTTCTATACAGAACATGTCTTTCAAATAACCCTCGTGGTATTCAGACGGCAATGAGGCTGTAATTAATTCAAGTTTTGATTTATTTTCTACGGTAAAAACCAATGAAATCCTAACGGTATCTCGGTGCAGTGCTTTAGGGTTGTTAAGATAATGTATTGGTGTTTATCAATGTAAAAGTTGTAACATTGTAAAGGTGGTGAAAAATGGAAGAATAAAAAGTCATAGCTATGTGGGCGAACCCTTGTCTAAAATAAAAAGACATATGCGAAAAATAATTTACAGTTTTCAGGTAGAGTGCCCTCTAGTGACTTAGTAGGGCAACGTTTTTGTTGAATACTACTATAAAATTAATTGTGAAGGACCACCCCACCAACAATGGGGGCACTGATAAATAATTGGTTATGATAAAATTCGAATCTCACAAGTAGTGTTTAAATGGTAAGCACTTACGTGGGTTTGCTGATGGTAGGTTGATTTATCCACTTTGGAGTGTTCAGGCGCCGATTTCTTGCCGGCCGGCTGGTATTAACGTTTTCTTAATTGTATGGCACAGGACATATCACAATGGGCAAATTCAAAACGAGACACCGTGTACGACAACACACTTTGCCGTACCGAACACCGTAGAAATGCTTTTTACACTGGCGTTTCCACCAAAAGAGGGGCAGGCAGTACGTCTCTCGCCCAGTGTCGCCAACCTAACAAAACTTGAGAGATATGCCCGCGTAAATCTAAGTATGGCGCGAAAATATCGATACTCAACATTTCCGCCCACCAAAAAATAAATACTTTATTTTTTCCGATACAAAAAACGAATTAAGACAGACAGCCTGCCAGGCTTAAAACATATTGTGGTGGTAACATGAAACACACATACCCCGTCACACACACACAGACACACACGCGATACTACTGCACTGGCAAAGGGCATAGCTTGACCAATGGACGGTCAACTAAACCCCTCACGGTACGCACTTGGGCAATGCGCACTATCTTATCGGGACTGGAATATAATTTAACAATTCTGCCCAACGGCCAGCGCAATGGGGCAGCGTTCGCATCCTTTATGACGACTAAGGTCCCTACAGTGGGTGGATTTTCTACAGTATTCCACTTCTGTCTTTGCTGCATGTTGTGAAGATACTCAACATGCCATCGCCGCCAGAAATGCTGATGCAATTGTTGGACTAACTGCCACCGATTCAGTCGATTCACCTTACACCCAATTAAATCCTCGTCAGGAGGCGCCGTAAACGGTTCAGTAGTCAAAAAATGACCTGGAGTAAGGCTCATTAAGTCGTTAGGATCAGGACTAATACTACAGAGCGGTCTTGAATTTAGCACAGATTCCACTTGTGCCAACACAGTTGACAATTCTTCAAACGTCAAAATCTGGGCCCCAATGACTCGAACAAGATGAGTCTTTACGGATTTAACTGCAGACTCCCATATTCCGCCGAAATGGGGGCTTGCAGGAGGATTAAAGTGCCATTTAATGGCCAAAGATTCACAAGATTTCTCACAATAGGAACGAAATATACTATTAGCACCCACAAAATTGGTACCTCTATCACTGTAAATGGCGGAGCAACGCCCTCGACGAGCCACAAATCGTCGAAAAGCAGCCATAAAGGCCTCGGAGGACAAATCAGAAACGACCTCAAGGTGAAGAGCCTTAGTGGCAAGACATACAAAAACACAAATATAGGCCTTCTGGCTACGACTTCCCCGATGTTTTCCCAAGGTGACAAGCACAGGTCCGGCGAAATCTACACCAGTATTAGCAAAAGCCTTTACCTGCGAGACTCTTACTGGAGGCAAATCACCCATGAAAGGGGCCAGAGGAGTGGGATTAGCACGGAAGCACCTCAAGCAATTTGACAATACATGACGAATCGCACGTCTTGCCGACAATATCCAAAACTGCTGAGTGAGAAGATACTGCAGCCCCCTAGGACCGGGATGACAGTTCTGAAGGTGAAATTGCAAAATTATCAAATGTGTCACGCGATGATCTCGAGGAAGAAGAATAGGGTGTTTTGCATCGTAGGACAACGCGGAATTTCGCAAACGTCCGCCCACCCTGACAACACCGGAACTGTCAATAAATGGAGCTAACTGCCGCAGGGGCTTTGCACAGGGAATACCTTTTCTCAGCTTTGCTATGTCGTCAGCAAATACTTCCTCCTGAATTAATTTTACAATCACAATCAGAGCAGCATAAAGTTCACCATAGCTCACTCCACCGCGTTCACGCTCCTCTGGAGATTTGCGAAGGTTGTTCGTGAAGCGCAGACAGAAGGCCACAACACCCTGGATTTTGCGTAAAGACGAAAAACGACACATGAGGGCATAGAACGGGCTCTTTACACTAGTGGCTAGAAGAACGGTTCTTTTCTCCTCACAAGCAACTTCTTCAATCCGATCGTCCTCTTTATGGACGGGCCACGTAGAGGAGGACTGACTTAGCCACGGTGGACCCGCCCACCACAACGAATGTGACACAAGCTGTGCCGGAAACAGGTCCCTTGATGCACAATCTGCGGGATTTTCTTTTCCATCAACATGGAACCAACGATCAGGAGGAACCTTCTCCTGGATAAGAGACACCCTATTCGCCACAAACGTCTTCCACCTGTGAGGGGACGATCGTATCCAGGCTAAGGCCACCATCGAATCAGACCACGCAAAAACTTGACTGATGTGCACAGCCCGAATGTTAGCCACAACAAACGCAATCAAATCAGCAAGCAGAGAAGCGGCACACAACTCCAACCGAGGAACTGAGAGGCGCTTCAACGGAGCCACCTTACTCCTTGCACACACTAACGATACAACAATATTCTCATGGATAACTTGCCTCAAAAAAATAACTCCGGCATAACCCAATTCTGACGCATCACAAAAGCCATGGAGCTGGATAATGGCATTCTCATCCCTTATGATCTGGCGTGGGATGGATAGAGATGACAATAGAGGAAGCTGATCCTTATACACCTGCCACTGACCAACAAGTTCAGCACTTGGAACGTCATCCCATGCAACCCCCTGTGCCCACAATCTCTGGATCATACACTTTGCTAACAGCACTACAGGGCATAAAAAACCAACAACATCATATATTCTGGCGATTTCAGATAGAATAGTACGCTTAGTACACTGTCGGTCAACAGGCATTACAGAATAGGAAAACATGTCCGTCACTGGACACCACTGTAGTCCCAACACTTTTATACCAACCAAATCTCTTTGGCCAAAGGAAATGGGTTGTTGATGAGAACTAGGCACACTCTCTAATAAGACTGGACAGTTGCTTGCCCACTTTCGAAGTTCGAATCGGCCCAACCCTAACAAAGTCGAAAGTTCCTTCTGTAACGCCACTGCCTTTTCTTCAGAGAAGGCTCCGCCCATTATATCATCCACATAGCAGCTATGCTTAATGGTATCACTAGCTAATGGAAACTCAGCACCAGAGTCACTCACAAGCTGCAGCAAGGTTCGAATAGCCAAGTAAGGGCTGGATGAGACACCATAAGTTACAGTATTCAACAGGTATTCCTGAACTGAGTCTGAGGGAGAAAAACGCCACAGAATTCTTTGAAAGTTACGATGACTCTCTTTCACAAGAATTTGTCGATACATCTGACGTACATCGGCAGTAAATACAATGGGAAAAACACGAAAATTCAGTAAAATAGAGCCAATGTCGCTCTGCAATTTAGGACCGACAAGCAAGGCATCGTTGAGAGATGCACCAGTTGAGGACTTACTGCTTGCATCAAAGACAACACGAATCTTGGCCTCCTCCCCTGCACCCTTCACAACACAATGATGAGGAATAAAGTAACGATCACTCGAAGGAGGCAGGTACTCACCCAATTGCATGTGTCCCTGGTCTAAATAATCCTGCATAAAGTCATGATACAAAGCCTTCAGCTGGGAATTTTTTTGAAGTTTGGCCTCCAGAGAATAAAATCTCCGAAGCGCTGAGGCACGAGAGTCACCCAAAGCTGGGGGAAACACACGAAAAGGCAATTCTACACTATATCTTCCACTTACATCACGCTCACACGTTTTAGCATAATTATTCTCACACATTTGATCCTCAACAGACAGTACTGCACTGGATGTCGGGACACAATCCACCTCCCAAAATCTCTGCAGCAGTTGGTCACTCTGAATGAGAGCACCATTCACAGATGTGAGACAGCTCAGCACATCCCCGGATGGCAATGACTCCACCGAGCCAAACAGCACCCATCCCAAGGTGGTATTCATAGCACAGGGGCCACCATTTTGCCCTTTCCGAAATCCTGGAAGGATAAGTTGGGAAAACACATCGATACCCAATAGAATATCGATCTCACCAGGAGTAACAAATCCTGGATCAGCCAAACACAATCCGCTCAAATACCTCCACTTACGAGGTGGCACAGTACCTGAGGGAAGAGCACCACAAATGTTTGAAAGCACGATACAATCCAAGTTGTAGACAGGGGTTGTTTTATTACACGGAGTCAAATCAACTTGAACGTTTCCCAATGAAGCACACATTGACATCTGGTTAAGACCATGAATAGGAATAAGCGACTCTCTCCTTTCAAGACCTAGCCGCTTTGCACAATGATCACTAATAAAGTTTGCCTGACTAGCCGAGTCAAGCAGAACCCTGCACTGTACAGGCTGATTTGACCTATCACGCACACACACTATAGCAGTAGCAAACAAGACTGACTTATTTGAAGACACGGTACTTGTTAACACATTCAAATCATCAGCACTTGTTTGATTAGAAGAATTGCCTGAGCCACCAGCACGATTACTATCACAAGAGCCACCAGTTGAAACAGTATAATTTTTATTTTGGGGAAAATGCAAAAGAGTATGATGACTCTTTCCACATACTCTGCATCGAAAGCTAGAATCACATTTATCACATCCATGAGTAGAAGAAAAACAATTAAAACACAAGCGAGAGCCTTTTATAAACGAATGTCTCTCATTAATATCCTTGCCTAAGAATTTATCACACTTTATTAATGAATGGTTACCCTGCTTACAAAAAACACACCTCTGCTCACTTCTTGTGAGGTAGGAAGGGACGAACCTATTACTTTTATCTGTATGACCAACTTTCTTTGACTTATCACTAACACTCTGAAAAGACGGTTTGACGGATTTGGAAAATAGCTGAGTATTTTCCAAGGCACGACACTGTCTGTCTAAAAAGGCAAATAAATCATTATATGTTGGTATAGCTTTATTGCTATATTGAATTTCAAACAATGTTTTAAGAGAAGGATCCACCTTTTGAATAAGCAAATTTAATTTTGTAAAATCCCACAAGTCAATAGCAGGGAATTGATTTAAGGCTGAAAGATTCTCAGAAAAACTGGCTAATAATTTTCTAAGCTCTAGGGCATTATTATTTTTCATTGATTCTGCTCTGTAAATATTAAGCCAATAATTTCTAATTAAAACACGCTCGTTTTGATATCGCTTAACAAGACAATTGTATGCAATCAAATAATTATCCTCCGTTATAGGAATATTTTTAACAACACTAGCTGCATCCTTCTCCAAGTAAGACACGAGAAATTGAAAGCGTTCAATATTAGAAAGAGAAGGGCAATCATGAATTAAAGTTTTAAACATATCAAAGAAGGTTGGCCATTTCTTTATATCACCGTCAAATTTTGGTATGTCAATCTTTGGCAAGCGTACCCTATTACACTTATTATCTTTCATGACATTACTATCAGCACTCGATAGATTTTCTGCCTTTTCATTGGCAGGTTTTTCAACCACACGCCGGTGAATAGCTTTAATGGTATATTGCATGTCATCAAACATCTCCTCAGCCGCTTCATGTTCACCCAACTTGTCAGATTCGCACAAAGACACGATCTCTATGTGAGTCGCTTCAAATAAACTTACAAATTCGAGTAAACTATCATATCTAACCAAAAAATTTTCATATTGTGAGCTTTCAGTTCCACGCTTCTCAACCTTTACTGCAAGGTCGTACAATTTTGAGACCTTTTTTGTAATAAAGTCACGTTTATTTATCAATTTTTTAATCCCTGTTTCAGGCATTTTTACAAGAGAACCGACTAATTTAACGTAATTAAAAAAAAGGTAAACAACAACAAAACTATTTTTCAAGCTGTCACTTTCAAATCCCTTGGTTAGATTTATTGAAATACGCAGGCAACCGCAGGCAACCAGGCTTACATTCAACAATACGACATACGTTCACAAATATTTCCAAATATTGCCTTTCCTATTACCACCACAATAGCACAAAAGTATATGCGAAATGCGATAAACTTGATAAACACGCAGGTAAAAAACACGCCACAAAAAAACAAGACTTTTGCCGATCTTAAACCGGTACCTGCTCCAAATTTATTATCAATTTTATCATTACAATTGCACGATTTTTAAATAATTTTAAATTTAAATTTCAAAAAATAAGAACTGTAATTTTATTTATTCATAGGACGATTCTATGCGGCACGAAGGCCAAAATGTTGAATACTACTATAAAATTAATTGTGAAGGACCACCCCACCAACAATGGGGGCACTGATAAATAATTGGTTATGATAAAATTCGAATCTCACAAGTAGTGTTTAAATGGTAAGCACTTACGTGGGTTTGCTGATGGAAGGTTGATTTATCCACTTTGGAGTGTTCAGGCGCCGATTTCTTGCCGGCCGGCTGGTATTAACGTTTTCTTAATTGTATGGCACAGGACATATCACAATGGGCAAATTCAAAACGAGACACCGTGTACGACAACACACTTTGCCGTACCGAACACCGTAGAAATGCTTTTTACACTGGCGTTTCCACCAAAAGAGGGGCAGGCAGTACGTCTCTCGCCCAGTGTCGCCAACCTAACAAAACTTGAGAGATATGCCCGCGTAAATCTAAGTATGGCGCGAAAATATCGATACTCAACATTTTTGTATTAGAATTGTATAGATCACCAAGTTAAGAAGTTAAGTCTCTGTGCCGAACATTAATTTGATTGGTAAATCAATTAATTGCCGGACCTGTATCAAAAATAAGAAAAAAAAGTTTGATGGGATGTAAAAAAAAATTGTATTCACAAATACAAGAAACTGACCAAATTACTCTTATTTATTTCTACCTAAATAGGGGTATCGACACAATGCCGACTGAGCTAGGACCGTCTTAGAAAATACATAGTATTGAAATATTTAATTTAGCAGCAAATAAATATGAAACTGATGTTTATTTAAGTTAATTAAATTAAAAATATAAAAATAGAATTATGGTCTTACACTTACACTTATAATGCTAAATTATTACATTAGGTAATTAATAAATTACCAAACTAAATCTACTTCACTATCGCTATCATCATATAAAGTAATAATAAACCTTTCTGTTGCATTCCTAATACAAATGTAACTTTCTTCTACTTTCTTTACATGTTGTACGCAGTTTTTCCAGTTCACCTCAGAAATTTTTTTCGTTTCATCATGAATAATTAGAGTTAATACACTAGAATTAAGTGTGGATGAAATATTATTGCTACGAATTCCAGCTTTAAGTTGGTGCCATATTTGTTCAATAGGGTTAAATATACAGTGGTAAGGCGGTAGCCGCAAAAATATGTGCCCATGCTTTTCGCACATTCATCGCAGTAATATTCTTTTTGAATAGACATACTTCTAAGCACTTCTAATAAGTCTTTCCTTCTATAGTTTTCATGAAAATATATATCATTATCAAACATATATTCTTGAATTTTGGCTTTAGTGTCTTTTGAAGAAGGAGCTTTGTTTAATTGTCTACTATGATAACTAGCGTTATCCATAACAATGACACTATTTGGTGGAATGTTCTGCAATAATTTAGTTTCAAACCAATTTTTTAATAACTCCGCTGTTGTGTCTTCATGATAGTCAGCACATGATTCACTAATATTTTTTGCCGAGAGAGATAGACCATTCGGCACCCACCCATCTTCAGAACCAGCATGTAAGATTGTTATTCTTTTTCCACGGTCTGACGGGGCACGTGTCACACATTTGCCGCTAGAATCGACCCAACCACTTGACGGGGTGTCGTGGATGTCAAACCACGTTTCATCTAAATAAATGATCGGCCTACCTTCAGTTCTGTATTTATTTACTTTTGTCAGATATTCTTACCGCCATTCTTGAAGACGCTTGGACTCCATCAAAACCGGCTTTTTATTAATCCTTTTGAGTTTAAAGCCCATGTGTTGAAGGCGCTTTCACAATGTCGTTCTTGAGCATTTAATTTCTGTTTCATCTGTTGTCAGCTTTTTCATTAAATTGTCCAACGTTGGAACACTTTGCTCTTCATACATTTATAAATTTTTCGTCGTATAAGTTCTTCGTCCCCTTGGTCCAACGTTCTTGATTTTCCAATATCACTTCTTTTTCTGCGTTCCAAAGTTGGCCCTTGTGTAATTTTCCAAACTGTGGAAAAGAATTTCTTTGTAAGTAAAGCCGTTTCCTTTATAACTTCTTTAGGGCACAAATTTCCGCGCGTCATTAATGTCAAAAACACATTATTTATAATCTGTTTGGCATCTGTTGACAAATGCACTCTGTTATTTACTTTAGTTTCATTGCTTTCACAAATCTCACTTGAACACCAAGGACGAAACATTTTCAAAAAACAAACTAAACTCAACAGTGTACGTTGACAGACTAAAATCAAAAAGGATCCTGGTATATCCGCATTTTTTTTACCTGAGTACGGTACTTAAAATCTATTACGCCCATATCATTTAACAGAACTGGTTTATTGTTGTTTATTATATTTTGAATACCCTAATAATAGCAGTCATTTAGGCCGGTTTCTTATTTTTGTGAACACACTTTACCTCAAAAAATAATGACATTTCGAATTTTTGTTAAATTACTTACTACCTTTATTTTGTCACGCAGAACCACCTGTCCAAGTATTCAAACACATTTTTACATTACAGTAGCAACTTTAAGACTTTAATTGCAATATCCTGTATTTCAACTAATTTTTCCAAACAAGTTCTGAAAAGAACAATCGTTAGGATTCAATTGAATTTGAAGGCAAAAAAACGTTTTTCAAAAACAAATTAAAGTTGACAGATCAAAACGCTCATTTGAAATCAATGGACTCCTCAAATATCTTTGTCTCTGTCTGGCACGTTGATGACAAAAGATGGGGAGTTGTAAATCACTTTGTCTTTTGATCGTTAATTCATGACGTACCGCCAGATCCATCGTGCCGACTTCATCAAAGTATCTCTAATCTCTATCTATTTTTTCATATTTTTTAAATCTCTAGGGGGGACAGCAGCCTCCCCTGTCCTTCATTGGCGACGGCCTTGCTGCATAAGAACGAAACATGTTATTAAAAGCAAAATTTATAAATATGAAATTTTTACTTGAAAATCGAAAATAAGAACTTTTTAAAACCTAAAACAACTTTTTTCTTTAACGTGTTTTATTAAAGCGTTAAAAAATATAAATTTTTTGGCTGCGAGAATCTTATTTTTAAATCAAACCAAAACGACTGACCTTTCTTCGTGGACATACAGTATGCTATTCCTATTTACTATATTGCTAAATTACCCTGTAAGTTTAATACTACGGTTCTCCAGACATTTAGCAATGGCACATTTATCCTTTATCCGCTTCACTTCTCCATTATTAAATTTTCCAAGATTGTCTGATGTTGTAAAACAATGAGTGTCTAAAAATAACAAAAATTATATTATTCCCTAAATAAGTAATAAGTAAAATCTGCTTGAATGAACACTGAAATAAGTATTCTAAAACTCTATTAGAATATTGTTATTTTTACTTTCGCTCTCCACGCCGTAGTGTTTAAATTCCAGAGGGTTGTATTCTAAAAGCCCTATCCAACCCGCAATCTGCTGTTGATTCAGAACTACAATAGCAAGAAATAATAACAATTTCATTGTGAATTCTTCTTTTGGCTAGAGCGTATAAACTATTGAGCATAAATTGAAATATTAGTGTCGAATTGAATATATTATAACAAGCATAAACATTTATTGCATAAGATAACAAGTAATTTATTTTTATGTGATAAATTTCAATTGACCCATATTTAAAAGCATATTAACCTAATTATTATTAAAAAGATAATAGCAGTTCACTATACAATATAAATAATCTTACACAATAATGTGTTTTCTTGAAGCAGTTCATGTAGAGTGACACTTGGGGTGGAGGGAGGGGTGAAGGTCCTAGCAAAATTCTAGGGCGGGATGTGTAAGACCGATCCGCATCTATGCATGTTCACCCTGCAATTTTAAATCATGGTTGCATCAGCTGATATTATGATTTTTAACGCATGCGCATTACAAATCCTGATTTTTTTTTATTTGAAATTTAATTTTTGGTAATTTATTGTTTTATTATTGGTGCAATTCGACCTATGGGGTAAATCGACAGCGAATTGACACTCACAGTGAAGCATTTGAATTTTTTAAACAACAGTTCAGTTTCGGTTTATTGCCAATAAAAAATATGGATGCTATTATTGATTTCTTGTTTACTTCTGGTCAAATGCGAAGTCTTATTTATAAATCAATTTCACTAACAGAAATTTCTAGGGAATTTTGACAAAACTGCATGGGGGTGTGCTAATAATTAGAATTTGTTCTATTTCAAGGGTAAAAAACGCTGCAACTTTCACTCACGCTAACATGCATAAATGTTTTTTTTATGGTAAGGCACAGCAAGAAAGAATTATCAACAGTGTCGTTCGAGGGACACTAAGCTGAACTACGTACGGGTGTGCTGCAGTGGTTCGTCGTGTTATCTACCATGCACCATGCACCGTTTTGGATGGAATCAAACGGGCAACCTCAGTTGAGTACTTGCCATGAAAATATTTGTAAAATAGACTCAAGTCGCCAATCTGCCTTCGATGTTCAGGATTTTTCAGGTTGTTTGCCAGATCATGGCTACCGATCAAGCAAGTGGATCTTCTTCGAATGGAAATAGAAATATTTCACTATGGTAATTTTGTTTATGGCCCTTGTTTAGTAATACTACAAAATAGCGGGTACAAATAGTACAAACCCCTTCTGTATATTTCTCTTTTTTTTGTGACAGAATTTTAAAATACCTTAATATTTTACAATGGTTCTGTGTTGCCTTTAAAAGCAGGGTTGAAGAGATAAAGAGAAAGAACTAAAATCAGTTGATCATTCACGACAACTTTTTATTTTGGTATGTCTTCGAATCTCGTCTAACAAAGGAGTGGGAGAAGCCATTGGGAGATTTTTAAAAAACTGTCATTATCTCCTAATCTTTCAACCGATATTTTTGAACTTGTACTTGTTTAAAAGGGAATTTCTTGTAGTTTAAATAAATTATTTAGGAATTGTGACAAGTTTCCTAATAAACTTATAAGATGGCGCTGTTATTCATCTAACCTATTTGTTGATTTTTCTCAGTATTTTTTAAATTGAATGGTATAACTTTTTCTTTGTAGTATAGGATAGAATTTGCATTGAAAAGACTCGTGCTAACCTCAAATTAATATTAGCAACGGTTTAAGATATATTTTGATTTTTCTTAAAATAATGATTCAGTTTTCACTCTTTATTTGTCGGTACCCTGTATACCCGATAAGCAAGATAACAACTAATTTCATGACCTGATGTATAATAAACTATAATATAGGGTTTAATAAAAGACTAAGGGGCAAACAAAAATCAATAATACTAAATAAAATATGAATATGAACATGTTCATAATTTACTCATACATTAGAAATACCGTCAAACGGGGCTACATTGATAATTCTGGGGTAACTTTAATTTTTGGCTCTTCAACATGTAAACGCGCCCTTATTTAAAAACCGTTGATCTGAGGATGCAGGCAACCAACCACACATTCAGTCAGATGTTCCCAGAGAGCGGCAAGGCAGGTTCGGTGCCGGTCATTTCCGTTTTCATGTGAAAAAAGGTGAGATAATTTCCAATTTTAATTTGCTCATAAATAATACCCTCCATACTTTCATCTGTGCACGAAAAACTACAACTCTGGAATTCTTTTCGACCTGTTTTCCGAAAAGCTCATTATCCTAAACTAACTTTCCCAGAAGCCTGTTTCTGTGGTTTGTTTACATTCTTTGTGAACCTTCCAAAATTACCTGGGGTAACTTCGATTGGTATGGGGAACTTTGATCACCCGATCAAAGTTACCCTGGCATAAGACTGGTAGGTTCTAATTGGAGAATTCTTTTTTTTTTCAGCTTCTACGAGATGGTGCGTCACTCCCAGAAAAAAGTGGGTGGCCGCACTTATAGGAACTACACTGATGCAACTATTGAAGAAGCATTAAAAAAAATTGTTGATGAACAATGGTCAATTCGCAGAGCTGCAGACACGTACAAAATATCATTTGGCACTTTATACAATAGATACAATGGCCTTCATATAAGGTCTGTGGGTCGACCAACCCTTTTTTCTAATGAAGAGGAGCTCCAGTTTATATAATCTGCTGCTATTTGCGGTGAATGGGGCTTTCCTTTGAGTAAAGCGGATATTCAAGCACTTGCAAAATCATGCTTAGATCAGAAGGGTGCAATTATTCCTTGGTTGAAAGAGAACAAACCAGGAATAGACTGGGTCGACCAATTACTCCTACGACACAAATCAGCAGTGGTTAAAAGAGTTGCCGCAAACATCAAAAGGGCCAGAGCAACAGTCAGCGAGACCAGTCTAAAGGAATATTTTAAGAACATTGAAAAAACAATTAAAGGGGTACCACCTGCTAATATTTCCAATTACGACGAGACAAACTTCTCCAATGACCCTGGACGAAGCTTCAAAATTTACCGGCGAGGAGTGAAATATCCGGAGCAGATTTGCAATTATAGCAAGTCAGCAACAACAGTGATGATGTGTGGTTCTGCATCCGGTGTTTTGCTGCCTCCATATATTGTATACAGAGCTGAGAAAATGTGGAACACTTGGATAGAGAATGGTCCCAAAGGCTTTCCTTGCTGCAATCAAAGATGTTGCTCTGCTGGCGCGAGATACAATAGGACACGACATGGATGGATGGAAGCAGTCACATTCCGTGATTGGTTTATGAACAGCTTTCTATCTCATGCGAAAACCTTACAAGGAAAAAAAGTACTCATCGGAGACAATCTAGCTGCACATTTTTCAGACGACGTGTTGAAAGCATGTGAGCAGAACAACATTGCTTTTGTATGCCTTGTGCCAAATTCAACCCATTTGGCGCAACCATTCGATGTCTGTTTTTTCCGTCCTATGAAGAATGCATGGCGCTTCTACCCTGAAAAAATGGAAAGACAAAAACCCTCGAATATCATCTTTGCCCAAAGAAGAATTTCCACGGCTTCTTCAAAGTTCGCTGCTAGCAATGGACAATCCTGAATCGGCTAAAGAACCAGGTGCGATATCTCGAGATTTAATAAGTGGATTCGCTGCCACAGGAATCGTTCCTTTTAATCCGGAGAGGGTATTGTGCAAGATACCTGGATTTAAGACAGAAGCACCAACTAAGCAAATCAACGAAAATTTAATAAGCTTTTTGAAACGTCAGAGATTTGATAAAGATGACACTACACCAAACAGACAAAAAAGGAAAATGTTGAAAGTTGTGCCTGGGGTCAGCGTCCTTCATGTATCGGCCGAGAACGACGAGCTGATAGATCAAGAATCTCGTTCTCCATCTCCGGAAACAACGGAAGAAATTGAGGAAGAGCAGGGTTGTTCTAGCCAGAACCAAGAAATCGAGGACGATTCCACCCAGGACGTGACTGCCAAAGTTGGGGACTTCGTAATTGTCAATATGAGTGTAGAAGGCTCTAACTTATCGAAAAAGTTTGTAGGCTGTGTTACAGAGGTTGATTCTTCGAACGACCTAGTGATTCGCTTCATGAGGGAACGAGTGGGGGAAAAAAACAAATTTCTTCGTGTTCCCTGATGTGCCAGACGAAAGCATCATCCAAACGACTGAAGTTATTGCTGTAATAGAGCCCTCCTCTTCGAGGAAGGGATCGTATTTTTTCAAAAATATCGATCTTAACTAAGTTTTTAATAAATAAAGTTTCTCGTTCCTTTTTTTGTAAATACCATTAAGAATATTTTTTTGCTTTTTTGAAAATGTTGTGTTCATTTTTCATTTCATTTTCATGAAAATGTTGTTTTCATTTAGTTATGGGAATAAAGAATTGTTATTTTCAGTTTAAAAGAGTTGTTTTCTTTAATTTTGAAAATTTCTTTTTAAGGAAGGTTTTTTTTTAATCAAAGTATTCGACGGTTGGGGGGGGGGGGTTACTTTGACTGATTCGCTGCCTAACATGGCTAAAACACGCAAAAAGATCTAGTGATCAAAGTAACCCCAAATCCCGTAAAACTTTGATCAGCTCATTTTAATTTTTTTTTAGGGACATGTGTAGACAAAAAAAAATTATTTTTTGTCAGAGTACAGAAGAGACCTTCTTACATCACCTTGCATTTTTTACAATCAGAAATATTTACGCGCGTCTCCGGATTTTAGAATAAAAGCCAAAAAACTGATCAAAGTAACCCCGTTTGACGGTACATAAGGAGCAATTTAGCGAGAAAAAAATTTTCAAAAAAACATGACTGCCTTAATTTCAGCCGTGGGTAAGCTTCTAACGGCATTTCTTATCCTTTCCATAATGTTTCCCCTGGTTGGTGGTCTCTCATGGAAACCCAGATCTCTTAACCTACCCGATAGGTAAAAATCCAGACAAGTAAGATCCGGTGAACGAGCCGGCCAGGGAAACAAGCTTCCTCTTTCAAATACATAATTCGCATATTGCTCATCTAGGTATTGGCATTCGATCGTAATCTAGGAATCTTGCTCCATTAAGGCTTTGGTCAAAAAGTG
The DNA here is from genome assembly GCA_963920685.1 of Polydrusus tereticollis. Classification (NCBI taxonomy): domain Eukaryota; kingdom Metazoa; phylum Arthropoda; class Insecta; order Coleoptera; family Curculionidae; genus Polydrusus; species Polydrusus tereticollis. The sequence continues at coordinate 37,423,804 of OY987326.1, read as the reverse complement.
GGGATCTATAATTTCTCCTTCCACGATCCCACACCAAACATTTAAGCTCTAGCGGTTTTGATAACCCACAATACAAAAAAAACATAACTAAGTGCTTAGCAAATGACGGAAAGTATTGTGAACCTTTGTGACTTTTTTCTCGCTAAGTTGCTAATTATCTCGAATGTATGAATAAAATATGAATGTGAACATATACTGGTAAATAAAAAGTGAAAACTGAATAATTTTTTTAAGAAAAATTAAAATAACTCTTAAACCGTTGCTGATATTGATTTGCGGTTTGAACGAGTCGTTTTCAATTCAAATTGTCTCCCGTACTACAAAAAAAAAAGTTACACCATCCAATTTAAAAATACCAGGGAAAATCAAGAAATAAGATAAAATCTTAAAATTTCATTTGGAAACTTGTGACAATTCCTGAATCATTTATTTATACTCCAAGACATTCCTTTTTAAACAAGTTCAAGTTCAAGAAAATGCTCTGAAGGATTACAATTTTTTATATTCTCCCAAAGGCTTCCCCCACTACGTTATTGGGCTAGATTAGATATAACAAGGTCAGAGAGCATTCGAATTGTAGAATAAATGTTGGTTTGAATTGTCCTCTTAATTCATCGTCTAGGACATATAACAATCTACCAATGAATATTAAGAATTCCAATAACTTAAATATATTTAACAAAAAGTTACACAGATTTTATTTATTTTTTTTTTGAAAAAGATGATAATCAATGAATGGTCAGTGTGAATTAATGGCATGATTTATATGACTGCATCAACCATTGTTTGTAGTGTTTGTACGTAATATTAAGTTTCTTAATTTTCCTTCATACCAGTGTTCTAACACTGATTTAGAAGTAGAGTATATATTAAGTTTGTAAACAATTTATTTAAAACTAATAAATGTATTTAAAAAAAAAAAATTCGAAAAAGTAACATTAATGAAAGTTGGAGTAAGCGATCTACTGATTTCATTTATTTATTTGTTTTCCTAAGGTCAAGTGGAATTTTCTACCGTAAAATAAACTTTTAAAAACAAATAAGCCGTTACACCCCCTTGCGGCAACATCCGATACTTTACTACCGATATTATTCCGATTTTAATGAATTTCTTTTGGCAATTTTTCTAATGGTAGTTTTTTTTTTCAAATCTGTGAGACGTATCCTTATCCTTATCCGGACACCCTGTATACTTTAAAGGTATGCCCGGTATACCATTGTAAAATTTGAAGGTATTTTGAGATTCTATCACAAAAAAAGAGAAATATACAGAAGAGGTTTGTACCGTTTGTGCCCGCTATTTTGTGGTATTACTAAACAAGGGCCATAAATAAAATTACCATAGTGAAATATTTCTATTTCCATTCAAAGAAGGCCCACTCGCTTGATCGGTAACCATGATCTGACAAACAACCTGGAAAATCTTGAACATCGAAGGCAGATTGGCGACTTGAGTCTATTTTACAAATGTTTTCATGGCACGTGCTCAACTGAGGTTGCCCGCTTGATTCCACCCAGAGCGGTGCATGGCAGATAACACGACGAATCACTGCAGCACACCCGTACTTAGTTCAGCTTAGTGTTCCTCGAACGACACTGCTGAAAATTTTTTCTTGCTGTGCCTTTTCATAAAAAAAACATTTATGCATGTTAGCGTGAGTAAAAGTGGCAGGGTTTTTCACCCTTGAAATAGAACAAATTCTATATATTTGCACACCCCCAGTGCCGCAACCAAGGGGGGGGGGGCACCGGACTGGAGCCCCGCCCGAGCGAGCGTAGCTCGGATCGTCTATACCTGTTCACAAAAAAAATAAACTCATCACTACCTAAGATAGGTAAAATTACACTGATAAAACTGTGCTCCCTTAATCAAATAATCTGATTTATTTGGTGAATAATTATTGGTAATAAATAAATGTGATTTTAATTAACTAAACTTCTCTATAATGTTTTATTGACGTATATTTTAAGGGGAACAACAACTAATGGTCGGTTTATATACAGCAAGATAACATAACATAAAAATAAAATAAGAGTTGAATCTACAGATCTGCCATAAGATGTTTATAGAAACACATAACATAACATAAAAATAAGAAATAAAATAAGAGATGGTAATCTTTTAAATTTTATGTTATTTTTATGTAAAAATAGTTGTGCGCGTGCGCGTAATTTGTCATAACCTTTATTTTCGGCAAAATGTGTTTTTTTCTGTTGGTTTGCCTTATTATTTGAACACTATAAACAATTTGATAAGGTTTGTGATTGATTATTATGGTATAGGTACTGATTAAACCATATTCAATAGCAACATTTCAATATTTCTTATTTTTATGTGACGTCTGTATAAACACGTACTTGGATAAAATAAGAACTGATTTGAATGAACATTCTGATCTATTGAAAATTAAAAAAAGGTATCTAAACCAAATAAATTTATATTTGATCTAAATAAATATTAAAGACAAGTTAAACAAAATTATGCACTTGAATAAAAAAACAATCACTTTGATGGAAATTACCGGTTTATTTAAATCAAATCACTTAAATTGTTTAATTTAATAACGTTGTTGTTACGGCAAATACATGTAAAACAAAAGTAAAATAAATATGTACTTGATAAAATATATATAAATATCAATCAAATAAACATTTTGTTAACTTAACTTTTAACCTATTTACCTTAAGTCATTGAAACGGCTTATTTAAGTTAGGTTAGTGTTAAGGAAATAAATATTTGCTTGAATTTTGTATTTAGTGATCAATTCCAAATAAATAGTAATTTGTATCAAATCAGATGTTACTAATTGAGGCAAATAATCCCTTGGTATTTTTCAAATACATATTTGTTTGGCTAATAGGAAACAAATATTTATTTGAGTCAACGGTAAATGTTTTTAACTCAAATAATTAATTTTATCAGTGTACTCAAAAATTGAAACGAGCCTGGCTGTTTTTGTAATTTTCTGTTTTTTTTTTATTTTTCTTACTTAAAAACCAAGCATCATCATCAAAGGGCGTGGCACCCCAAAAATTTTCGCTTTTTTTTTAGCCCCCCCGAACTTATTTTCTGGTTGCGCCACTGCACACCCCCATGTAGTTTTGCCAAAATTCTCTAGAAATTTCTGTTGGTAGAATTGATTTATAAGTAAAACTTCTCATTGGACAAGAAATAAACCGGAAATTAATAATAGGGCTTTGGCATCCATTTTTTTTTATTAGCAATAAACTAAAACTGATCTGGGTTTAAAAAATTCAAACGCTTCACTGTGAGTGTCAATTCGCTGTCGGTTTACCTCATGCCAAATTGCACCAATATTAAAACAAAAAATTACCAATATATTCAGTTTTTAAAATAAGAAGTTCGATAAATATATTATGAATACGCATTGCAGGTTGCAGGTTAAGTTGAATAGCAGTCATATCGATAGCAGCTATGATTTACACCCTATCTTTATTTATTATAGCCTTAAAAGTAAATAGAATGATAATTAATAGAGCATCTTCGATGTTGCACAATACGTCTCGAATTCAAAGTAACGTGCTGGACAGAGACGAAAAATATTTGGAGAGTTGCCCATTGATGTCAGTCATCGATTCGATCTGTCAATTTTAATATGTTGTTAAACATTTTTGTGCCTTGAAATTTAATTTAATCCTGTAAAATGTTCTTTTCGGAGCCATTTTTTATCGTACAAAGTTTATAAACCTCAACATTTTCGTGACTAGCGTTCGGACTTAATAATAATAACAACAAATATCCATAACTACTTACCGCCAACACGAAAGTACGACAAATATGGCTCTGAAACGAGATTTTCGTTTTTTAGCCACCTTACGCCAACTTTTATAATAGGTAGGTACTCAGAATTGAACTTTTTTTGAAATGAACGAAATACACGGGACCCAACTTTCATTTGCTCGGACCCTTTCTGGAGGCGCTGCTCTTTTAGATATTTGACAATCTACCGTTTAACCATATGTATTGAATCTAATAATTCTAAAACACAAATGGTAAATAAAGTAAATGATTGGCAGGATTTAAAAAATATGTAATTATATTTAATGATTCACGTTCTCGATTATTTCGCCGCATCATTGTTTATAAAAATAAATAGGTAAACATAGTCGTCGATTGTGTATATTATCCTTAGCTAGAATAGCGTCGGACCCTTTTCACTTGCACTTTTTCGTAATTGTTATTACGCCTGTCGATCAGTGACTAACATTTTTTATGCTGAAGGTCATAAATGTATAGATAATATTTGGGTATAAGTTTGGAGCATATAAACTTAGAAGGTAAATAGGAACCAGTCATTCAATCATAATCTTGAATCTTGAATAAGTATTAATAGTTCTTTATAATGGCTCCTAAAACTTTAAATGTGTTGGGAGGTTTTAAAATTCCGGTCGTCGGTCTAGGTACTTTCTCCGTAAGTATTTCGTTTTGTTTTTATTATGTTTATAACTGTGCAAAAGATAGCTCGGCTTCTTATAAATTAAATTTAGGTTTTTAAATTGGAATATTAATTGAAAAATAAAGAAAATTTCAGAACTTTGGGCTTCGTTGAGATTATTTTTTAGAATTATTAAAAGTGATTTAGTTATTTCGAAAAATAGAGGTTTTTATGTTTTTAGAACATCTTTTAAAGAGAAAAAGAAATCCCGTTTTTCTCTGGATTTTTATTTATCCATCAGAACTTAGCTTCTACTTTTTATATTTTCGTAATATAATACTGTTTAAATTATGTACAGGGTTATTCAGTATATATTAACCTAATGCTAGCCGCTTTATTGATAAAGAAAAAACTAAAATGAATAAGTAGAATTTTATCTGAACTTTTTAAAAAAATTATCAGAGAAAACAAAAGACTGTTTGAACTTTAAATTGTGAGAGAAACGAGTTGTGTTTTTTTTAAACACTCTGTATATTAATAGATATATAATGAGAAGACCCTTTTTTACTGATTTCAAAAATATATAGTTTTATACATGGCCGACAAGTCATTTAATAAATATTAAAATTTTCTTTAAAAATTATTATTAAAATCGAGGTAGCCATGTGCGAATGAATTGCTTGCATTTGACACGCCATACTCTTATTTAATTCATTGTTATGATCAGAAAATGAAGTTTACCAAGGAAGAAAAGTTTGAATTTTTACGTATATTCTATAAAAATAATTGAAATACATACAGGGCACGGCAAGAATATTGACGACTATATTCTAATTTGCCACTTCCATCCAAAAATCCATAAAAATATCGAGAGAAGATTTCGACTGCGAAAATGTATAAAAAGAAAACCAAAAGTAGTTCAAAAAGATTTGGATAAAGGGTTAGATATTTTGTTGTTTTTTGAAGGCATGCAGATGTGGCTAGTAAGGTTTTTATTGTTTTCTTATACACATTTTTTTCTAAAGAAAATCCTATCCGTTATATTGAAAATGCTCATAATCATTTAGGCATATCACGGTAAAAAATACAGAAAACGCTTCGATCGTATCCTTATCACCCTTACAAGATCTTACCTGTGCAATAACTAGATGAGGAGCATAGGCGAAAGCATTTGTTACATTGCCAAGAAATGAGCAGAAGAAAAAATGCGGCACGTAATTTTTTTAAGAAAATCTTATGGAGTGATGAAGTGACATTTACCACTGCAGGAGTTTTCAATAGGAAAAACACGCACATATGGGCTACAACTAATACCCATAATATTGCAGAAAAAAATTCCAAGGTTGGAAATGTTTGCATGTTTGGTGTGACATAGTTAAAAATAAAGTGCTGCTATACTGTGATACAGGTCTAATATTTTATGAAGGCTCCCTGAATGGACAAAGATATCTGGAGTTTCTTAACAACGAAATAGAAGCTCGTTTAGAGGATTTGTTAATCAATGAGTACTGTCAGATGGCTTGGCATCAAGATGGAGCTTCGCCACATAACATAGTCCCTGGGACAGAATATTTAAACAGCCGCTATGACGATTGGTTAGGAAAACACGACACCATTCAATGGCCATCCAACAGCCCAGATTTTACCCCATTAGATGCTTTCCTATAAGGTTGTCTAAAAAACATCGTGTATGCCGATAGAAGCACAAACTTGTAGCATTGGAGACAAAAAATTAACCAGGAAATAGAAAAGCTAAACAACGACTACATACACGATCCGGTCACATAGAGCAATTGTAGTTATTTTATCTTGTAGATGTTATTCCTAATATTCAAATTAATAAACTGATTTGTTAATCCATGGTTACCCCGATTTTGATTTAATTTTAATTAAATAATTGTTTTTAAAAAATAATTTTAATTTAAATATTTTCTAAATGGCTTGTCTGAAGGGTATAGAACTAAATATTTTTGAAATCAGTAAAAAAAGCGCTTCCCAAATATCTATTAATTTACAAGGGTATTCCTTATAAAAAACATAACTATGTAGTGCCAAAATTTTAAAGTTCCAACAGCCTTTTGTCTCTCCTGATAATTTTTTTAAAAAGTTCAGATAAAATTCTACAATTTAATTCATCTTAGTGTTTTGATATCTCTATCAATAAAGCCGCCAGCATATGGGTCAATATATATATACGGAATGACTCTATACCTATACGATAGGTCAATATTTTTTTAAAATTCAAATTTCGCCTTTTTGTTTACACTGTCCTTTCTTAGTTTTAATGAGTATGTCGGAAATAAATATTATTTTAAACAGTGTTCCAATAATGTAAAATATTGAAAGATATCAGATTACCTGCAAAAGGTATGATATTAAATGAGGTATTTTTAGTTATAAAAATCTTTAAAACGATGTAGTTTCTAATAAATCTGAAAACAGTCACAGAAATTATCCTACACCATTCCGACACAGATTACTGATGTTTCCAATTTAACCATAATTAAGTCCATGGATATAACAAAATCTATGTATCACAACAAGCGAGATAGAGGTACCAATATGGTTGCTTCAGTTCCGGAGACACTGTACCTATATCGGTGAAATTCTACTATTTACATCCTTCAGTTTTAAGAATAATTTAAAAAGCCTAGTAAATCCTATAATTAGTGTTATTAGTTAAGTAGGTAATTAAATTAATTAAAAAATTTTTTAGGTAACCGACGAGAAAGAACTGGAAGATGCGATAAATGTTGCATTGGAGACTGGTTACAGACACATCGATACCGCAAATCTTTATTTCAATGAACATATAATTGGAAGGGTCCTTAAAAAGTGGTTTGATTCAGGAAAACTGAAGAGAGAGGATGTTTGGATAACTACAAAGCTGCCTTCAAGCGGGGTTCATCCAGATAGGTATTTTGAAAATATCCCCTTGCTTCTATTTTAGGTTAAATTTTATAGTTGCATTTATTGTTTATATTGTTTATAAAATAATAAAGCAATTATTCGCTTGAAAAACCAATCTTATTTTATATTTTAGAGTCGAAAAGTACCTAAAAAAATCATTAGAAGAGCTTCAGTTAGATTATGTTGATTTGTATTTAATTCATTTGCCAATATGTACATCGGAAATGAAACCAGGAGCACTATATTCGGCTGAAGTTGAACCCACTGACCTTGTGGGCACTTGGAAGGTAAGTTAGATTAGGAACAAATCAGTTAGGTACTTGTAAGAATCATCAAAATCATGCTCGATAATTTTATTGTTAAACAGGCCTACATTGTTAAATCCCGTTTTAGGCACTTGAGAAACAAGTCGATCTTGGTCGTACTAAAACCATTGGTGTTTCCAATTTCAATAAGGAACAAGTGAGCAGAATAATTGCCTTTTCTAGGATAAAACCAGCCTCCGAGCAGATAGAACTCAGCGTGTACTTACAACAGCCTGAATTGGTTAAGTACTGTCAAGATAATGGCATTGTCGTGGTGTCCTACTCAACTTTAGGAAATCCTGGCATGAACGTATGGCTAGAAAAGCAAGGAAGAACGTAAGCGAGATAATTACAATAGTTAACCAAATATCGACGTTTCCATTTTAATACTATACAGGGTGTTTCCTTAATATTGTGATAAAACACAGGATGACTTCTCCGGCCTAAAAATGTGATAAAAGTTTATATAAGCCTATGTCCGAAAGTGCTTCGTTCCGACGATACAGGGTGTTAAAATTTTATTTTTATTTTTGTTTTTTCAAAATAATTTTTGAAGTAATGCAAAAATTGATATCTAGGAGTATTTTAAAATACGAAAATTGAATTTGATGGTACAAGAAAATCTGTCAATAGCGACCACCCTCAAGGAATCAAATGTTGAACGGTTAACAGGGGTGCGGTCGGTTAATAGAAAAAAATTAAAAGAACAGGTTGCATTTTACAGTGTTTGTTTATTAATAAGTATCTACATACATACCTATTGTTAACAATTTTAAATATTTTTGTTTAAATTTATCGAAACTAAGATTAAATGAGATGAAGCCAATTTACCAATATGTATAATAATATAATGCACGTGCATACCTACTAACACATATATTATACAATGTACTGTATGTTTTTTTTAGAAATTCTTATTTTTCAAAGTAATCAGAAATTAATGATTGCTTTATATTTTTTATTTTATTATATCTGTAGACTTGTCAAAATTGTTAACATTATTAAAAAAGTCAATACACTCGATGATAGTCAATTCTGTACTTTCTGTTGGCAAATCGTTATAAATAGAGACAAATTGTTCACAAATGTGTTCTTAATGTTAGGAAACAGTTGTGCGAGCGGAATTTTATCTTCTTCTTCGAAGTCGTCAATATTATCTGTATTACACATAAATCCAAGTTTCATTAAGCATTTTTCTACTGTCACTGGGGACAGATTGCGCCAGGCCACCGAAACTCATATCAAGGCATTGGTTATGGTAATATTATTTTCTATTTCTTAATATACATGTTAAATGCCCCTTAGTAAGGTGGATTATATAGATATAATTCTAAATAAAGCCTTGGTCCGAAGGTTGGCAATGTGAGGTAGTATTGGGTTGAAGAAAAATAAGTTTCACACTATCCAGTGTAATTTTGGAATAAGACGTTGCGTTTTCCAGAAATAACACTACTCTTCTGTTCTGCTTATTCGTCTTGGTATCAAATCTGTGAAACCATGTTGTCATGATGTCTGCTGGCATCCACGCTTTCTTGTTCAAGACCCATTGGGGAGGTAACTTATCCATATCTGCGCCCTCGAAACATCGCGGATTTTTTGCTTTTGCCTATTATAAGCGGTTCTTCCTTCTCACCTTCCATATTTGCACAGAACAGAATTATGAATCGTTGTTTTGCTGTTTTCTTTTCCTCCCACTTGTAGAGGGCGCCACCTACATATTATCTTTTTACTCATTTGAGCAAGGACCCGGACCGGAATGAAATATCGGTTCCGTTCTGGTTTTGGGTTCCAGATGAAATAGATAATTTAGGTTCCGTTCCAGTTCCGGTTCCGAAACAATTATTTTGATTCGGTTCCTACCAATTTTTAACGGTTGCGATCCGGTTCCCTTCAAAATATTAAATTTCGATTCAGATTCGGTTCCGATCCGAAAACGACCGTTTTGGATAAACTTTGAATTTTCAATCCCGTTTCATACAAAAAAATTAAGAAAACCGTGTCGCCACAAATGCGACCACTATATAATGAGCAATGGTTTCGTTCAGTCTTGTTATTTTGCATAAAGACAAAGAGGGAAAGAAAAACAACTAGAATATTCTAAAGCAAGATCTCAGATTTATTTGCCAAAAGATGAATAAATTCGTCAATACCTCTGTTTTGTGGTCAAAATCTCGATCGAAAGTATCTCCACGGAAAAAAGTTTATAGAGAAACTTAAGATTAGGTTAGGTTTAATAACTGCACAGGCATGTGTAAGCTATCTGGCAAAGTATCACCCTGAAAACCGAAAAAAAAAAACAAAAAAACATTTTATTTTTTGGGGTTCGGGTTTTGTTACTAAAATTTTCTATCAAGTAAAATATGTGTTCGGTTTCGATTCCGGTCCACAAAAAGTAGCTATCTGTTCCGGTCCGGTTCTTACCAGTTAGCGGTTCTGGTCCGGGTCCCTGCTTTTGAGGAGTCATAACTTTTTTATATGTGCTTTTATTACATTTTGAGCAATAAAGTAGATTTCTCTATCAGTTTCACGTGAAAGAGGCATACTTGGTACAAGTCGCCACTAGCAACCGTTTTTGAGAAAAATAATAATAAAAAACTAAATGCCTATCATATTGCCCATCAGAGTATGATAAGATTGCATTTATCTTCCAAACAAAGCCGAAATCAAAAAATTTTCCAGTGGTACTTCGCATTAGCCATTAAGCTGCTTACATAACAGCGTTATCAAAAGCAAAAACGGTAGTGGCATACACATTTTTTGTTCCGCTTAAAAACTGTAACACCTCGTATCTCCAAACGCAGCATTTCCGGACATAGGTTTAAAGGAACTTCTTTTCATATTTTCAAGCGAGGAAACCCGTCCTGAATTTTTTAGCAATGTTAATGAAACACCCTGTATAGGCGCTACTAAACTTAAATTCAAACTTACTCATTGCCAGTATTGCTAAGTGACATTTTAAAAAATTGTTAAGATATGTCTCAATACAGTTGCTGGAGGTATTTAGATGAAAACCAGTAGGTACTGTAGTCAATTGGACAAAATAATTATTGCTTACATTTTCAAATATTGCCAAATTAAGATAGAGTTTGTTTGTTACCGGTGGGTATTTTGTTTTTTTTTAGAGGCAATGCAGATCATGGTAATGTTTTATTAGATCCAGTGGTTAAACGGGTTGCCGAAAAACACAAGAAATCTCCAGCCCAAGTATTGTTAAAATTCTGGCTGCAACAAAACGTACTAGTTATCCCTAAAAGTGTTACTACTAAAAGACTTCAGGAAAATATCAAACTGTTTGATTTCACTTTGGACAATTTTGACATAAGATCGTTAAAGAATTTGGATAAGGGAGAAGAGGGAAGATTACACGATCTGGCTATCACTCCAGCGTAAGTGTTTTATTATAATTTCTTCTCCACATTTTTCCCTGAGTAAGTTTTACTTATAATTATTATTGTCCGTTTTTTAGGTTTAAAGATCATCCAGAATATCCATTTCCAAAGAAAGGACAAAACTGATTTCTAATGAAGAACTATGAAAAACCTCCTTGCTTTTTGTAATATGTATTTTGTATGAATATTTTTTTAAGTATATTTGTTTGAATAAGAAACTATTTTTGTAGTTTGTTCTAAAACTTGGATACTAAAACCAACATAATATATCTGTCTTAAAGTGCCATAGTATCTTAGAGTTCAAAAAAATCATCATTTATTGCAGGTCATGATTCTCGAAAAAAATTGATTTATGGATAACAACATACAGCAGTATAGAAATACTTGTGGAAGCTTAACTACAATACAATTAGGACACATATTATCTGTAAAGGCACATTATTTACAACAATATATATAAGTATAAGCACAATGCGCATTGTTATAAATTTGGGGCAATTTTCAAACGATTCTTAAAATTTTGCATTCTAGGCATTATTCTGTCAAATGATCCCATAGGTCAACACCCAATCCTAATGTCGAGAAAGATCGACATCGGTCCACCAGAAAGGTTTTCTAATTTTAAATTTATAATCCACTCCAGAGTGGTAGTTGAGTTTAGCAAGAGTATCAGAAAGCTCTGTCCTCGATGGTAACCTATTATAAATTTTATATACCTATAAGAACCTTGAGGAAATATTCTCTGCGTTGGTATCATAATGGCTACATCCAAGTTTCCTCAATGCAGCAGTGGGACTCAATGAATGAGAGAAATTCAAATAAACCCAGCAAACAGCCCTTCTGTGTTCAATCTCCAACTAGGTTGTCAGAGTCTGCTGATGGGGATGCCATATGGATGAGCAGTACTCTAAGGATAGTTTGATCAAGGTTAGATAGGCTTTAATTCTAGAGGCTCGACGCCTTTTTTAAGTTGCCCATCGCGAAATTGAGCACCCTGTAACCATTACCTACCGTTCTGTTAACATGTTCAGACTAATTCAAGGATTGAGTACGATATACTCCGAGATATTTAATAACGTTGGTTGTTAAGATTTATTCATTGTTGAGAGTGTAGTTAGGTATAGCCAAAACGTTTTTTACCGAAGGATATCTGCCGAGTTTTATCATCGTTCACATTCAAGCAATTTCTATCTACCTATGGCTGCAGTGTATTTAAATCATTCTCTAAAGTATCACAGTCGTTAGCTCCCTTAATTTGTCTATATATTTGATATAATTATCAGTAAAAAGACGTATAGTTAAATGGATGTTAGCTCAGGTTAGTTTGGGTCCAGAATGGTTGAAATAAATATCATTAACAAAAGCCAGGGAGTCGATGAGACTGCCTTGAGGCACTCCAAATGTCACACTAGAGCCACAAGAATGGCTGTCACCAACTCTCACCTGTTGTATTCTATTATTTAGAAATGCATATGTAACCAAGTTATTACTCTTTTCATCTATGGATAGCGCTATTCGTCGAATAATGTCTATGGAGAGAATTGTTGACACAATTGGAACTATAGCAATTAATTTGTGAATAAAAATATTCGGAGGTGAAAGTACCTGGTCTTAATATGGAAAGTTGCTAACAAACTTTTAGAAATTATAAAAAAATCAATAATATTATAAAATATCTTCAGTTTGAAATATAAAAGTTCTAGTAGAAACGCCAACGTCCCATCGTCTAAAATATTTTAACCTCCTTTTATGCATAAAACTAAATTTGTGAAGCGTCCCTTTGACTGGTTCGCCATTAACATCGATCCAATAGATACCTCAGAAAATGGTCAGTTTTCACCGTGAATTACCCTGTCTAAGTGCCTACGTGTAAATCATTTAAATATATCAGTTTAAGTCAACTGACTTACATTCTTATTTGCATTTTGCACCAATTATTTAATGCAGCCCCCCACAAATAATTTTCTTTATGAAAGCCGAAAAATTTCTGAGCCAAAAAACTTCCAAAATATGTTAGTTCTTCGATAAAAATGTCTAGGTTGTCATTATATTTATGAAAAACAAATATGGACGGATATTTAGATAATACTATAGGTACTATAATATTTCCACTTTTTTGAAAAACTTTTGGTTTAGGTTTAAAAATATTCATAAAAAACATGATAACTGATCCGAGCCTTTTTAAGTCATTTCGAAAAATTTAATTTTACTTTAATTTTTAAAGGCCTTTAGTAGTAGCTAGCTAAACGAATTCATTTTAAATAATTAAGTTAACCTATTACAAACCCATGCCGATGTCATAAATCGTTGTACAAGTAATTTTAGCACACCCTGTACATTTCAATTATGTACATCATACTCAAGTTGTAAGTATTATTAATATTATTCCTTAATAAAAAAAATATCTGAAAATAATTTTAATAAATCAATTTTTTGTAGTTCTATAGACCCATTTAGAATATTTACATTATGTTATCTAATCTTTTTTGCTAAATCGCGATGTAGTAATTCAATTAAAAAGCTATTGTGAAAATTGTGATAAAAATAACATCCTAAGTACAAGGACATTTTTTTAAGTGTCTCACCCGATTGGCGATTTTCCTGCTGACTATAATAAAAAAGAAATTACATATTTCTCAATGATTTTCGATAAGAAAGCCGAATTTAATGTCAAAAAATACATAGATTTACAAATTTGACAGATGAGACGCCATTTTGAATTTTCTTAAATGGCAACCTTGTAGCATTTTAAATGCTCCATTGTTTCTAATAGCTGCTTGCATACCTAATAAAATAGCGCAAGTACCGAAAAGTACAACGTCTCGATTGTTGTTATTTTTTATAAGTTAAATGTTTAATTCTAATTCAATTTTGTAGCACGATATTAGGTGTAGCTCAGTATATAGACACATTGACATTTTACGGATTTTTATTTTCCTCCTGTAGGATATGATAGTATATTTAAATTATCGCGGAAATTAAGTAGTACCACTTTAAAAAGGTCATTGTACCACTGGTAAGTTTGGTTGCCGAAACTTCTGGAGCAAAGGCTGCGAAGGGACGCAGGTCGAGCGTACCGCGCGTGTATACTACGTGCAGCGGGGGTCGATTGCGGAATCTCGGAACGGTACGACCAGCTAGATGGTTGAGTTTCGATAAAATAACGATTCTTGGAGGATCCGAGAATAGAGGCTTCGATTTCATTCAGTTTGCTTTTGAGTTTTTTTGAGAATTTTTGGGAGAGTGGTTGTCTCGATACCGTTGAGTAAGGAAGACAAAATTCCTTTGTGTAAAACACGTGCCTGGCCTGAGAAAGTTTTTTGGACCCTCCACCAACTACAAGGAGGTAAATCATTTTTCTTTTTTAATATCCGTGTTTCAAGCTTTCTGATCCATAATGATCATTTTAGGGAGCACCGGCAGGTCACTACACCCCCTAACAGTAAATGTCCATGGAGCGCTTATTACACTCCAAAATAGTGCCTGATTCCAGAAGACAAGATCGTTATTTGACTGGAGGAGATTGTCCGAGGTATACCGTTTCTGTCTCCTTAAAGGAATGTGCCAGTGGGGTTTCGTTCCAATTCCTTTGGAGGATATCGTTAGGAGGGGTCCTGTGACGTCACCGTGGCAACCATATATTAAGGCCAGTACCGATTAACCATTTTATTTCACTTTTCTAAGTACCATCGAAAATTTTCGCTTTGATTATGTAAGCTTTTTTGGACTCCCTTGCAAATGGAGTTTTTTGAGAATTTTACTATAAATATATTATTATGCAGGAAATTTGTAAAGCCATTTAGTAGTACGCTGTGTTATTTCACTTAGCAACTTAATTTATTTTTTTTCAGGGCGAAATAGGGAAAAGATCATGATTTTTTTTGCGTCCGTTAATAATATAAGATAAACTATTTTTTTTTATTTCACCCCGTGTGAAACTACTAAAAAGTGCTGCGAGGTTTTAGTATCTGTTACCATACGTTTATACCATAATATGGCGAGTCTAACGTAACCAGACATAAATCTAATTTTGGTTTCCCAAATGTTCTATATTTCTGAGCACATAATATTACATTGCTTAATGACTAGTATTTGTATTTACTTTAGCTAGCGTTGTTCGGTTCTAATTTAAAACGGACCACATATTATCCAAGAATAAATACTTTCTTTTGTTTTGGTGAATATTCGTTTTTGTTACCAATGCGTGTCTCGCGACAAATTAAATACCTCTCCAGTTTAACTTGGTTTTTGAGTTGACTGAGTTATTTTTTTTACTATTTACTACCAACTCAGTGGCGCCCATGTGTCTTATTGTTTGAAGGAAATTTTAATAGCCCACTTAAGGTTAATTAACCTACGCCCACGAATGTCGCCGACGAAGAGCTGCCGTGCACTTAAAGAGTTTTGGGAAGTTGCGATTTTCGTAACCCTAGAACGCTGCAACCTCCATAAATAACCACAGGATTGAATTGCATTTGGCGATCCGATTCTAAAAGTATACCTATAGTTGTTGATACTTATTTTCAGCCGTTTCGGAAATACGGGGTTCTTAATTTGCCTCCATCGATTTTGCCTTTTAAGTGTCTCACCCCTTTAATAAATAGACCTTCTAAGCTGACCACCTTAATTTTTTTCACAGCGACATAATTTCCCGTGAGCAAGCGATCTACGTTATAGTCAAATCCGACAGATGTCAAAAAGTGACAGATACGACGCTATTTTAAATTTTTTTAAATGGCAACCCTCATAAGTAACCACACGATTAAAATGCATTTGGCGATCCGATTTTAAAAGTTTATAGTTGTTGGTACTTATTTTCAGCCGTTTCGGAATTACGGGGTTCCTAATTTGCCTCCATCGATTTTGTGTGTTTGGGGTGAGATATTTATTTATAAGGGTTGCCATTTAAAAAAATTCAAAATGGCGCCGTATCTGTCACCTTTTGACATCTGTCGGATTTGACTATAGCGCAGATCGCTTGCTTACGAGAAACTATGTCACTGTGAAAAATATTAGGGTGTTCAGCTTAGGAGGTCTATTTATTAAAAGGGTGAGACATTTAAAAGATAAAATCGATGGAGGCAAATTAGGAACCCCCATATTTCCGAAACGGTTAAGACTCAATATCAATATCAAGAACTATAGGTTTTTGAAATCGGATCGCTAAGAGCAATTTACTCGTGTGGTTATTTATGGGGGTTGCCATTTAGGAAAATTCAAAATGGCGTCTCATCTGTCAAATTTGTAAATCTATGTATTTCTTGACATTAAATTCGGCTTTCTTATCGAAAATCGTTGAGAAATATGTAATTTGTTTTTTATTATAGTCAGCAGGAAAATCGCCAATCGGGTGAGACACTTAAAAAAATGTCCCTGTACATATTTATTTTTTTATTTATTTGTTTAGTTATGTTATTATTTAACATGATAATCTTTTTGAATTAACTCGAAAACTAAGTATTATCGGAGTAGGATATAATATTTAAAAAAAGATAAAAAATTTCCATTACAATAAGCTCCCCCGAGGACTTTAAAGAATTATCAGTCACCTTGTTTTGTATTATTTTGATTGCATTAAAAAAGTTCGGCTTTGCAAAAAAAATTTGTGCAGAATGTGAATTTTATAATTATTTACAAAAAGCTGCGAAATGTCAATAATCAAAATAATATTTAAATGTATTATATCACCAAAATTCTTCCTTGCATTCTTTATTCCTCAAAATTATTTGCTTGTAATCGCTGCGTTCTGCAATTACCTCGTGGATATGAGATCGCAGAAGAGTAGATCTAGAGTCCCGTGGTTCGAGATCTGTCAGTGATGACATGGAGCACGGAAAAATTAAAAACGGTCAAGAGCAAAATTTAAAAATTTTCGCTCCATTTTGACCGTCAATGGGCTTTTAGGGTTATACTGTTTTTGGTTTGTGTTATCTCATCGTTCTTGTTAAATGCATTATAACGGAAAATCAAATGCTACAAACAGATGATGGCAGATTACTTTGCTTAAATTCAGATAGTAAAAAAGTATACCTACCAAAAATTGTCAATATCGGCTGTTTAAAAAATCAATTTTTGGATGGTCAGAAGTTGTACCCAGAGCCTCTTTTGTGTATAGGTATATATGCATGTAGTCTCTATTAAAATATCTAAGGCAATACATGTTGAAAGGTTGACGGCAACATTTTAAAGTGTTCTCCAAATTGATGGTCCTCAAAATAATAGACAATCTTTTGCGTAATTATATTTTTTTTCCAATGTGACCTCGTTCTCGTAATCGGATTCTGAATTCATGGACCATTATATTCCCTATGTTCGAAATTGATAAGCAGCAGTAATAGTAATCAATATTATCGATTTTAAAACTTTTCTTTATAATAAATTTATATTTATGTAGAGAGAAAAGAACTTGTTTCGGCGCAAACAAATCAGAAAGTGAGGTTATTAAACCATCATCCTCATCAACAAATTTCAAGTAGATCTGCGAGCTCTCATCGAGAAATCGGAGTAATGAGATTCCACTCGACGGCCTCGCAGAGGCGGAAAAAGAACGAGTTTAGATTTACTTCGCGGTCGCAAGAAGATATAAAAGAACGCCAGGGGAGCTGATCGAGGAAAAAGATCGTATTGCAGAACGCAGGTAAAGCTGGATTTATAAACTCAAAAAGTTCGCAAAGCTAAGGTTCAGTTGGCGTTGGAAATAAGAGTTCAATTTTATGTTCGGAGTTCGGAAAGTTCGTTCCGACCAATGAAGACGCTATTTTAAAGTCATGTGGTTCGTTGTTTACGTCGTCATTCCGCCATTTCTATTTCTATTTTCTTTTTGTTGTAAGGTTAGTTTTTTTTCCTTGTGTTTTGGAGAGTAATGACACTAATTTGTTGTTAGTCGACTTTATGTAGAATTATGAAATATTTTAATTCATTCTATTGGACACAAACTTCAACGAATCAAACAACAACTTTTTGAAATTCGATACTGACTTTATAAATACCATATTCTGAACTGTCGAATAACGAACCTCACCAACTTGTGAACATAAGTTCAACCTCGCTAACTTTTCGAGTTTATAAATCCAGCTTAAATGTTTTACAACATTAACCTACGACCTGCGACAGTACCCTGTGATTGTTACATTTCTTACTGTCACTGTCAGTGCGGTAACTAAAGTCTAGATCAATAAAATTATAGATTCAAGAAGTAGTCCATTTTCTGTGGCGAGATTATTAAAGAAAACAAGGTCTGTCTATACCACCAAACTTTACAAAAAGTTTGGTGGTATAGACAGACCTTGTTTTCTTTAATAAAATTATAGTTACTAATATAACAAGTAGAATAATATAGTATCCTACGTGTTACGTACAAAATTTTATATACAACTATAACTATTATTATTATTATAATGATGACTAAGAATAATTACTTTAAGGATTAAATACAGGTAATACGAATTCGTATTGCCTTAACATTTTCAGACACAACTGTGACAATGATTGAGAGAAGCAATTTAAGCTGGATTTATAAACTCAAAAAGTTGGCGAGGTTAAGGTTCAGTTGGTGTTGGAAATAGGAGTTCAATTTAACTAAAGGGACCACTCAGTTGCATTTATACACTCGTTCATGTTGTTCATGTAAAGCTCATGTAAGGTTCGAAAACTTCCCGGGTAGTTCGAGATAACCAATTTTTATGCTCGGAGTTCGGAATATCTAGCCTCACAAACTTGATCATAACTTCAACCTCACCAACTTTTCGAGTTTATAAATCCAGCTTAAATTGCTTCTCTCAATCATTGTCACAGTTGTGTCTGAAAATTGCATGTTTTAAAATATTGTGCAGTAAAAAAAGATACTCAACATAACAAGCGAGAGAGCATTATTAGTATATTTCGACGAACTGAGCAATACACAGAAGCCCTCATCTCTTTGGTGCTATTACTCGATGTTAAAAATGTAAATTTCAATCAAGAAAAGGGTTGACATCAAGAAATATGTACCTCATTTAAGATGGTATTAACACACTAGTGCGGTAATAAAGGGTATTACGACATTTCAAAGAGTGTCAAATCATGGTCATTATAGGTACAACAGTTGTATATAAAAGTATTTATAACAAAACAAATAGATTGCTTTGTCGCTTTTTTTTAAGACCGCATTAAATTTTTTGTAATGATATTTGGTTATTGTAAGGTAATTAATAGTACCTTTGAAATTAAAACATAAAGTCAGTTTACAGCAAAATGACACAAAACGTATCTTGGTAATTTGTATCGTGTCATCAATCTGTTTTTTCTCCCACCAGTTGTGTTCCATTATTTAGAAATGTATTTGTATATATATATATATTTGGAAAAAATGAACTCCTTAAAGCACCGACATTTGACCACGTAGGCAGTTAAATAGAGGCAGCGCCATCTTGCAGCAGTTTCATGCAAACAATGTATATATGCATGGTGTTAACGCACAAGGAACCAATTCCCGAAACGTACAATGGGTATGGGTATAGTAGTAGTTTTACGCTTGTCGAGTGAAGACGTGCCGTCGGGTCGGTCTAGTCGTTCAAGGGTCAAGTGCCATAAAGACAAAATAATTTCGACCTGAAATGTTCAAAATATAACAGATGGTCAGCAAGTGCCGCGCAATCCAATAAACCATGGAGTGCTTTATGTGTAGGGTAATAAAGCAACCAACCGAAAAATGTAAAATTCCATGTTATGCTTGCGACTCATGCAGAAGACTGGTATGTTTAGAATGTTCAGATCTATTACCAACAGAACAAAAATGCATGCCTTTACAAAAGCGCGTCCTGAAATTCCACTGTACAAAATGCAGAAGTAATGAATTTACAGAAAGTTTACAATATATCATTAAAGATAAGGAAACCATAATTAATGATAAG
Organism: Polydrusus tereticollis; assembly: GCA_963920685.1. Lineage (NCBI taxonomy): Eukaryota > Metazoa > Arthropoda > Insecta > Coleoptera > Curculionidae > Polydrusus > Polydrusus tereticollis. Next base: position 37,403,912 of record OY987326.1, on the reverse strand, counting down.
AATGAGATTATCAGGATACTACAAGCAAAAATTAATGAACTCGAAAAAGTTGACAATCACGGATTACCTAAACCGACATTTGCTGAGACTCTTAAAGGACCAGGACCTCCTCTGCCGATATTGGTAAATGTACCGGACATAATAATTAAACCTAAAAATAATCAAGACACACAACAAACCAAAACGGATATTATGAAAAATATAAATCCCGCTCATCTAAAAATTGGCATAAAAAATTTAAAAGCTGCTAAATCTGGAGCAGTTATAATTAAGTGTAAAAGTAAGGAAGAAACCGTAATCCTGGAAAAGATGGCCAAAGAAAAATTAAAGGACTGTTACACTATAGAGTCTTCAAAAATGAAAAATCCCAGAGTTAAAATAACCAATTTTAATCAAACATTAACAAAAGAAGTAATTGAAGAGACAATCCTACAACAGAATGGCTCGCTGAAAGATTTTAAAGTGACATTTATAAAAAATGGAAGGAATGGTAGTCCTAACACTATATTTGGAGAATGCTCAGCATACACATTTCGACAGTTAATGAATGCAAAAAAGGTATTTATCGGATGGGAACGCTATCCAGTTTTTGAAGACTTATCTGTTCCGAGATGCTTCCAATGTCAAGGATTCTACCACAAAAAAGAAAACTGCACAAAAAAGCTATCATGTCCTCTTTGTAGTGAAGAGCATGAACAAAAAGACTGTCCAAAGCAAATTAAAGCTTGTGTTAATTGTATTGGGGCCAATAGTCAATACAATTTAAATAATAAGACCGACCATTATGCAACTGACTCACAGTGTCCCACCTTACTTTTCCATATCAAAATACTTAAAAACAAAATTAATTACTCTGATTGATGGTAGTAATTGACCAAGATGTTATTTTAGAAAACCTAAATCAACTAGAAAACAATCACCGTGGGGACTATCTAGACCCGGACAATTATAAAATTATTGGCGCAACACATGAAAAAATCTTAAATGTTATGCATCTTAACATACGAAGTGCAAACAAAAACTTTGACGAATTCTTGGCATTGATTGAAGCATATGCTTTGAACTCCTGTGACATTTTTATCTTAAGTGAATGTTTTCAAAATGTTTTAACCAGTAACCTTAATATTCCAGGTTATAAAACTATTCACAATGAGGGTGATTTTAACAAAAATGACGGTGTACTAATTTTCGTTAAATCGCATCTTAATTTTACCGCATCTAACAAAAAACTGAGTATATGTGGTGTATCTTTGGGTGTCATAAATTTATCAATTAATAGTGTTTCCTTTGGGATATTAGCGTTGTACAGACCCAACCCGAGTAACTTGGTTGTGTTCATAGATGAGCTTGATGCATATCTGGACGATACTAATCAAAATAGCCTAATTAGCCTTTTAATCGGCGACATTAACATTAATTTAATTAACGAAAACGACCTTAACGTAAGCAAATATCTTTCAGTACTAGCTAAACACGGCTACATGCCTTACATTCTTAATCCCACCCGTATTACGTCGGAAAGTGGGACATGCCTTGATCACATTTTTTTGAAAAAAAAATCCTGTAATGACAATCAAAATTTTAGGTTTAATTCTTATATTCTGAATTGCCATATTACAGATCATTGTCCTGTTCTATTAACTGTCAATCATAATATAAAAGGATCCCGAATAGCAAATATCGCTGAGAATACTACTCCTAAAATAAATTTCCGAACATTAAAAAGCTGCATTGAATCTGAATGGTGGGATAGTGTTTTATGTTTAGACGATCCTCAGGCTGCCACAGATCTTTTTATGAATATTTTTGACAGATGTCTAGAAAAATCAAAGACATATAAGACAAACACAAAAAAACATCAAAAAATAAAACCCTGGATAACACAAGGTCTAATTACATCAATAAAATATAGGGATAAATTAAAAAAAAGGTTAAATAAACACTTTACACCAGAAACTAAACGAGAGTACAAGGATTATAGAAATAGGCTTAACAAATTATTAAATAAATCAAAAAACAATCACTACCTAACGCAAATTGAGGAAAACAAAAATAATTTAAAAAAGGTATATCAGTTAATCTCCGAAGCTACCAATGAGCAAACCAATTTCAATGAAAAGTTAAAGATTATTAATGACGAAGGAAATCTAATTGATGATAATAAGGAAATGTCTAACTTTTGCAACGCTTACTTTACTACGGTGGGATTAAATATGGTTAAAGGTATTAATACCGCGGTACCATTTAATGAAAATATACCTATAAATTCTAATTCTATTTATATTAATGCCGTAACAGAAAACGAATTGATAGATCACATATTTACATTAAAAAATAATAGTTCTCCCGGCATAGACGGAATATCTGCCCAAATGATAAAACAAAGTCACTTGCACCTCTTGCAACCTCTAAAGCACATAATTAATTTAATTTTTGAAAAAAGACTCATCCCTTCTCAGTTTAAAACGTCCCTTGTCACGCCAATACATAAAGCTGGGGACAAAACAAAAATATGCAATTATAGACCGATCAGTGTAATAAATAACTTTGGAAAGATTTTTGAAAAGTGCCTAAAAACTCGACTAGTTGAATTTTTTAATCAAAATAATATTTTACACGAGAACCAATTTGGTTTCCGGGCTGGTAAGGCGACAACTGATGCCATGTATACAGTAATTAAAAAGATCACGGAAGGCTTGGATACGAACAATAAATGCATTGCAGTTTTCTTGGACCTTGCCAAGGCGTTTGACACTGTTAACCACAAGAAGCTCCTTGTCGTTCTAGAAAGGTGTGGTATTCGTGGTATAGTGCTGGATATCTTTGATAGCTACTTAACAAACAGGGAACAACGGGTAAAAATCAATGATACAATCAGCGAACCCAGAGTAGTAAAAATCGGGGTTCCTCAAGGAACTGTCCTTGGTCCGATACTTTTTTTAGCTTATATAAACTCACTCTTATCCATAAAGGCCCGGGCGAAAGTTGTGTCATATGCTGATGATACAGTTGCTATATTTTGTGAAAATTCCTGGAATGAAACAAAAATAGCCTGCCAACAGGGTATGGAAAAGATAAAAAATTGGCTAGATATGTATCAACTCTCTTTGAATGCAAGTAAAACTCATTATATAGCCTTTACCTTAACAGGAATAAACAAACCTGAATTTGCTAGTATTAAAATAAATAATATGGTAGATGAAATCAAAGAAACAAGTGAAATAAAATACCTGGGCATAATTATTGACGAAAACTTAAAATGGACTAATCATATAAATTATTTAACAAAGAAGGTACGAAAACTTATTTATAAATTTTATCAACTTCGTGAAATACTATCTCGAAAATTATTAGTAACTATATACAAAACTCTGGCCGAATCACTCTTCCGTTATGGTGTTCTAATATGGGGGGGAATGTATAAGAATTCACTACAAAAGTTAAATATTATGCAAAATTACATATTAAAAATAATATTTAAAAAGACGAGGCTGTTCCCTACTGACCTACTGTATACAGAGGAAATTTGTAATATAAGAACATTGTACTTTCATAGCATCTGTATATACGCCTTTAAAAACAATTGTTTTCAAAATTATACAATTTCCACTTTCAACACACGTAGTAATAACCTTAGGCTTCTATCTACGCCCAGATTTAACAGAAATATTAGCCATAGATTTATAAATTATACTTTACCTAAAACCTGCAATATCTTACCTTTACATATTAAACAGTTAAATAACCTAAAAGTATTCTCCAAACTATCAAAAAAATATATCTTTGGAAATTACCGTGAATTTGTAAATATAATAGAAAATTGACCGTTCTTTTATTAGATAAATATGTATATATGTGTAATAATAACTTTATAATTTTCTTTTAGTTAGTTTTTTTCTTGGATTTAGTTTAGATAAATTTGCCTTCTTACTAAGGTATAGCACAACACAAGTGTTTAATCACTTAGGTGCTTACTTATAATATATGCATTCAAATTGAACAAATAATTAACATAACTATTTGACGTATATAACCTAGTGTTTAGAATATAAATTTAATGTACCTAACCGTATAATGTATGTACTATAAGCAAATAAATAAATAAATAAATAAAATAAATAAATGTAGGATACCTAAATTAAATAAAATAGTTTTGACGTTAAAAAACTCTCTACAACAAAATTCATTAAAGATTTAAAAAATTCAATATTTAAACCAAACAATTTTATATGGTTCAATTTTGTAACTTTGCTAATAAAAAGAGTGCCATATTTAAAACATATTCTTGGTAATAGTTCATTGTAACAGCATAATTTAAAGTTAGATCCAGGATTTTTTTAAAAAACAGAGAAATTTATTGCGTTAACAAAAAAAGTACATTGCTACAAAAAACTATTTTGATAACACTTTAAAATGTCTAAATAACCATAGAAAATTTACATTTACCATATAAAAATAAACATTTTTTCTTAACCTAAAATATGTATAATATTATTGTAATACAGTGTTCCGGTCTAACCATAAGTAACGCTCAAATGTAGCAGTATAGGTATCCCAAATTCAAATAAAATGTCTTTTAACATATCGCTGTGGTGGAGCTATGTAAAATGATTTCATTGGCAAAAAATGCCACTTAACAGTAGGAAACAAAAAAATAATTAAAATAAGTAGATCATTCACTACAACTTTTATTATTGGTATTTCTTCGAATCTCGCCTAATAAAAGAGTGCGAGAAGCCTTTGGGAAATTTTTAAAAAACTCTCATTATGTCGGAATCTTTCAACGCATATTATTGAACTTTTAAAAGAGAATTCCTTGTAGTTTAAATAAATGATTCAGAAACTATGACAAGTTTCCTAATAAAATTTTAGGATGGCGCTGATAAAAACTAATTTCATGACCTAATGTATAATAAACTATAATATAAGGTATAAAAAAGACTAAGGGACACAACAAATATCAATAACACTTCACTTAAGGTATAGCTACAGTCGAAACGATCGCTCTTTGTCGGTGCGTCATGGATAAACGATCAAGGGACAACGTAATTTATAACACGCCATCTTTATTTATTATAGTCTTAAAAGTGAACAAAAACATAATATAGCGTCTCCGGGTTTGCACAATACGTCTCAAATTCAAACAACTAACCTGGACAGAGACAAAAGATATTTGGAGAGTTGCCCATTGATGTCAAAGTCATCGACTCGATCTGTCAACTTTAATTTCGTTTTTATATCTTTTTGTGCCTTGAAGTTCAATTTATTCCAATAAAATGTTTTTTCAGGGCCATTTTTATCGCATAAAGTCTAAGTTTATAAACGTCAAAACTTTCGTGGCTAGCGTTCGGACTTAATAGTAATAACAAATATCCACAATTACTTACCGCCAGCACGAAAGTACGATAAATATGGCTCTGTAGCGAATACCTTATAGGAGTAAATTGAATTCCAAGGCACAAAAACGTTTAAAAACAAATTAAAGTTGTCAGATCAAAACGATGACTTTGGCATCAACGAACAACTCTTCAAATATCTTTTGTCTCTGTTTAGCACGTTACTTTGAGTTTGAGACGATTGCGCAAGCCCAGAGACGCTCTATTATAGTCGATTTGTAGCGATGGACCGGTTATAAATATTCCTAATTGGTATTTACCAATCGCGTTGTAGCGACTGTGGTTATAACTTTTCGGTGATGTCTGACGTCACCACCAAGCCCTTCAGTACGTCATTAGCTGTCATTTCTTGGACCGGTAATAACCTTGCTGCTGAGGTGTTTTTTATTCTCCGTCTCTTTTTATTTTTGGTTGTGTCTTTTTTGCCGTTATGTTTTGTTGTTGTTTTTAAGATGAAAAAATATCAGTTATATTAATTATGAAGGAAATTATTACACTATAGAGGTTTTAATGGCTTAATAATTAAATAGGGTTACAACTAGAAGTTAAATTTACAAACAAATTTGAGAATTGACATTTATAACCGGTAATAACTTTTCTTCGTTCAAGCGGTTCTTGGGCGCCGTGACGTAATAAGTCAAAAAGGGCAAATTCAAGGTTAACCAAAGGTATAACCGCGATTAATACCGGTCCATCGCTACAAATCGATTTATATTTTTATTCGCTTTTAACGCTACAATAAATAGAGATGGGGTGTTGTAAATCACGTTATCTCTTATCTCTTGATCGTTTATCCGTGACGCACCGACAAGGAACGACCATTTCGATGGTATAGAGATTTTAGTTTTTTAATCACCCTACGCCAGCCTTTTTCGAAATGAACGAAATACACTCAATATTTGTTCGTCTGCGGAAATACACACAAGTTTCGTTTGCTCAGACCCTTTCTGGAGGCGCTGTTCTTCTATTTGTGACAATTTTAACCAAATGTATTGAACCTTATAATTCTAAAACACAAATGGTAAATAAAGTAAATAATTTGCAGGATTAAAAAAACATGTAATTTTATTTAACGATTCACGTTCTGGAGAACTTCGGCGCATTATTATTTATAAAAATAAATAGGTAAACATAGTGGTCGATTGTGTATATAACCGTTAGCTAGAATAGCGTCGGACACTTTTCACCTTCACTTTTTCGTAATAATTGTTACGCCTGTCGGTCGGGACCGACATTTTTTTTTTATCTTGAAGGTCATAAACTTATAAATAATATTTGGGTATACGTTTGGAGCACATAAAGTTAGAAGGCAAATAGCAACCAGTTATTCAATCAGAATCTTGAATCTTAAATAAGTATTATCAGTTTTTTATAATGGCTTCTAAATTTTTAGATGTGTTGGGCGGTTTTAAAATTCCCGTCATCGGTCTAGGTACTTTCTCCGTAAGTATTTTTTTCTGTTTTTATTATGTTTGTAACTGTGCAAAAAATAGCTCGGTTTTTTATAAATTAAATTTAGGTTTTTAAATTGTAAAAATAAAAAAAAATTCGGAGCTTTGGGCTTTGTTCAGATTTTTTTTTAGAATTATTAAAAGTTATTTAGCTATTTCAAAAAATAGAGGTTTGTGCTTTTATGCGTTTTTTTTTACCCATCGGTACAAATTACAAATTTTATTGATAACAAACATGAGTAGGTATCTACCTTTTTTTTAGTCTAAGGTGCAAGCTACCCAGATTAATTTTTTTAAGTCTTTATCATATAGGGTGTTAAAAGTTTAAGTTTTAAGTTGTATAATAGCTTAGTCTGCCCCTGGTAAACTAAAAAAGCTAAATATATTTCAAGGACACTTTTTTAAGAGGTGCTTACTAGTGTCCATCACAATAAATTGTTATTAAATTATATTAAGTACTTTGAAATTTATTCAAGAAAAACCGATTACCAGGGGCGTCCTTCAGGGGCATATATCTCCGTAGGAAGGGCCTGTAAGAAAAAAATTTATAGGAACTCGTCACCTTATTTATTCAAGTTCTATCTGAATCTGAGAGATTTCCCACATTTTTCCGGACACCCTGTACCTATAGATGACAGTCGGTCATATTAAGCAATTGTAATTATTTTATCTTGCAGATGTTATTCCCAATATTTAAATTAATAAATTGTTTAATTAATCCATGGCTACCCCGATTTTAATATTAAAATTTAAAGAAAATTTTAATTAAAAAATTTTCTAAATGGCTTGTCAGGAAGGCATAAAACTATATATTTTTGGAATCAGTATTCCTTTTAAAAAACACAACTCGTGCAAAAATTTGAAAGTTCCAACCGTCTTTTGTCTTCATCTTAGTTTTTTAATATCTCTATCAATAAAGCCGCTGCATATACAGGGTGTCTCACGGTCGATGGTATGTTAGACGTTTACGGAAAACGGGACATAGAAAATTACTGAAAATTTGGCAACTTGGGTAATTGGCTTTGCTCTATCGATCTAAAATATTTTCAACAACGCAGCGTTGCCGCTTATACAAAAAAGTAGCAACATATTTGATATTTTAAATGGAACACTCTGTATATAATTGCATTTTCCGCTTCATCATTGATTTCTAATTATTTTTGTATTATGCGTTCCTATACCTATCTTTAGCGGTTTTCGAGAAATTAATTAATTTCCATATTTTTTGTTCAAAACATAGCTCTAATTAAATGTTTATTACTGCGGTATTTGGATTCGTAGACAGCTAAAACTTTGGATGTAGTTTACTTTGTCCTGTGTATTAGTTATGCATAGAGAAATTTGTTCTTTGTTATACAGGGTGGTTCAAAATTCGTCATTTTACCGCTTGATACAAAAATGGTGAAAAGTGCATTTTTTCAAATAGAACACCCTGTAAATTATTAAATATCTTACAAGAAAATTAATGTCCCTTCCAAATGATATATCATGTTCCTATACCTAAATAGTAAAGATGTCGAAATAAAAGCAAGTTTTTTAAAAATCGGATTATTTTGGCATAATTTGTCTTAGATAGCCATGAAATCCCAAGATGGAACATATCTTTGTGAAAATTTGACAGTTAGTGCATCAATAATAAAAAATTTGCTAGTTTTTAACTTTTAGTAAAGAAAGCGACCTAAAAAGAATTAAAATGGAGGGAAATAACTATTCAAATGAAATTTTGTATAATTGTTTATTTTTCATGAACAATATAACCAAATTATAGCAAGAACATGCAGAAGGTTCAACGAAATGTTTCCCGATCAACAACTAATCAACGGGAGAAAGTTTGTACGATTACAAAATAATTTTGTTAATTATGGGTCAAAACTGAAATCGGAAAGACATTTACCGAAGCCTGTAACTTCTGATGAAGACAACATCATAAATGTTTTAGCCTATTTTCACGCTTCCACTAGAAGTGCAGAAGAAGATTTAGGCATAACTCGTACCTCTGTTCAAAGGATCCTTGATAATCATGGCATGCACCCATACAAGTTAGTAGTCAAAGTTTGAGAGAACTGCGGATCCCCCCTCCACTTTTTATGACCTTGACCTTGACCTAACCCGAATGACCTTGGATGACCTTGATCTAACCCGGATGACCTTGACCTTGGATGACCTTGAGCTAACCCGAATGACCTTGGATGACCTTGATCTAACCCGGATGACCTTGACCTTGGATGACCTTGAGCTAACCCGAATGACCTTGGATGACCTTGACCTAACCCGAATGACCTTGACCTTGGATGACCTTGACCTAACCCGAATGACCTTGGATGAACTGGACTAACCCGGATTTGACCTTGACCTTGAACTTGACCTTGACCTTGACCTTGACTTTGACCTTGACCTTGAACTTGACCTTGACTTTGAACTTGCCCTTGGATTTGACCTTGACCTTGAACTTGACCTTGAACTTGACCTTGACTTTGACCTTGACCTTGAACTTACCCTTGGATTTGACCTTGACCTTGACCTTGACATTGACTTTGACCTTGAACTTGACCTTGACTTTGAACTTGCCCTCGGCTTTGACCTTGATCTTGAACTTGATTTTGTGACCTTGACAATTATAGTGCACACCTGCTTGCCATCTATATAAACGAGTTGTAGTCGTTTCATTTCTTAGTGCAAGTTCCGAGTTTGTGAATTGTATAGTTAGCAATCATGAATTATTACAAGTGTGAAAAATGTGATATGTCGTTTACTCGCTCAGCTAATATGTTACGACATCAAAGAGAATCTTGTGGAAAAAGATTTGATAATGCTGTTGTTGGAGATAAGCGGCGAAGAATTGATGGTGGTGCATCTACATCAACTATGCAGAATTGTGCAGTATGTGACGTAATGGTTCCACGTGGACAGATGTCAGCCCATTCAAGAACGTCAGACCATAAAAATAAATCTTGTGTGCCACTCTGTGATGGTGTTCAGCTAATAAATTCTGCATTTAAAAATAGAATCGCATCATATCATATTAGCAGTGAAAATGAACATGTGGACTATTCAGCATTTTTTGCTGAAATTGAATCGAAAGTGTTGCAGTTAATAATGGAGATACTACGTAGAGAACATACGTTGAAAATAAATATGGTGGTTGTCGGCAGATATTTTCTTCCAACGCAGGAACTGTTTAGTGAGAAATCTTTTAATACCAGCAATGAAATAGTTGCGGTAGGAAGCGATTTGAAGGATGTTTACAAATCATTTGTAGAGGCAATGAAGGTGCAGTCTACAGAATTTCAAGAGAAAGATTCAGGTATGGTAGAATAAAAAAGTTTCCCTTTATAGTTAGTTTTAATGTGAAATACGATAATTTAATTATCCTTTTTTTTGTTTTGCAGGGTGGGCCCTAGAAAAAATTCTATACTTGGAGGTGAATATTAATAAGTATGCACCCATTGGTGGTTCATCCTACATAAAGTTGCCAAGATTTATCGAATACAAGAAAGCTATTATCAATGTGATGAATCAGGACCAGTGTTGTTTTGCTTGGGCCATCATGTCAGCATTATTTCCGGTAGTCGCAGATCCCTCACAACTTAGTTCCTACCCGCACTACAGCACCTCATTGAACTTTACAGGTATGGATTTTCCAGTAAAATTGTGTGACATAAAAAAGTTTGAGGCTTTAAATAATATTTCCGTTAATGTATATGGTCTAGAATCTTATTTTAAAAATAATAAAATACTTTATGAGGTTGTCGGCCCATTACGATATGCTACAGAAAAGCTACCAATACATGTAAATTTATTGTTAATAACTGAAGATTGTAATATTAAAAATTCCGATGATGAGCATGTTTGTGAAGAAAACTGTATAAAAAGTCATTACTGTTGGATAAAAGATTTGTCTCGTTTAGTTTCCAGTCAAATATCGAAACATAATGGGCAATTATATTTTTGTGATGGGTGTTTAATCTCCTTCGGCTCACCAGGAGCTTTAATATTACATCAAAAGCATGACTGTAAGCATATCTATGCGCTGACACCCTCAATGGATCGCAAAATAGATAAATTTGGAAAGAGTGTACCTGAAAATATTTTAAAATTTGAGGGTATCGAAAAACAAATGCGTGTTCCCTTTGTTGTTTACGCGGATTTTGAATCCGTTTTAAAACCTATCGAGACAGTAGAACCAAATAATCAAAATTCTTATACTGTTAAAAGTTTAAAACATGAGCCATACTCTTTTGCATATTTAATTAAATGCTCTTTTGATGATTCCTTATCCAAGTTTGAGCTATATCGGGGCACTGATGCCGCCAAAGTTTTTGTGGATCGTATCGAGACAGATTTAAGGTTCCTTTATAATACATATTTGAAAGATATAAAACCAATGCACCATTTAACAGCCACTGAGCAACAAGAATTTGAAAATGCTACGACATGTGGGATATGTGAGCGATCCTTTGAGGGTAATGATGGTAAAGTTAAAGACCATTGCCACATAACTGGCAAGAAAAGATATGGTGCCGCACATTCCATTTGTAATTTAAATTATCAAATACCAAACTTTATCCCCATTATTTTCCACAATTTAAGTGGTTATGACAGCCACATGTTTATAAAGGAATTATGTCGATATGGTGACAAAATTGAAGTAATAGCTCAAAGTAAGGAGAAATATGTATCATTCACAAAGAGTATTTACATGCATGACTACATTGATCGAAAAACCGGGCAAACCAAGCGGAAAAATTTAAAGTTGCGATTTATTGACAGCTTTAAATTTTTATCAGCATCTCTGGAAAATTTGGGTAATGGTTTAAATGCTAATGAATTTAGAGAAACTCGAAAACATTTTGTTAACGATGATGAATTTAATTTAATGCGTCAAAAAGGCGTTTTTCCCTATAGTTTTATTGATTCTATCGATAAAATGAATAATCGCAATCTTCCAACAAAAAATGAATTTTATGATAATTTACGAGAAGAGCATATCAGTGATGAGTGCTATGTAAGGGCTAAAGAAGTGTGGCGCTTGTTTGCATGTAAGAATTTGGGTGATTATTCGGATTTATATTTAAAGTCTGACGTATTGTTATTAACTGATGTTTTTGAGCAATTTCGCGATACATGTTTAAAAGTTTACAAACTCGATCCTGCGCAGTATTTTACCCTTCCAAGTTTATCATTTGATTGTATGTTGCGCATGACCAAGGTGGAGTTAGAACTGCTAACGGATATTGATATAATTCATTTTTTCCAAAAGGGAATTCGCGGTGGCATAAGTCAGTGTACAGATAGAATGCATATTGCCAATAATTCATTTTTACCAAATTTTGACCCCAACGAACCTTCTTCATTTATAAGCTATCTGGATGCAACAAACCTATACGGTCATAGTATGTCCCAAACTTTACCATTAGGCGGTTTTAGATGGCTCTCAGCAGGTGAAATACTTGATTTAAATATTTTGGCTGTTGACGATGATAGCCCGCAAGGATATGTTTTCGAAGTGGATGTTCATTACCCTGAAGAATTACATGATGCACATTCTGATCTTCCGTTCTTAGTAGAAAACATAATACCTCCTACCGAGACAGCAAAATTACCAAAATTAATTCCGAATTTAAACGACAAAAAGAGATATGTTGTTCACTATAGAACGCTAAAACAAGCCATCTGCAACGGTCTAATGGTAATGCAAACTCATAGAGTGTTAAAATTCGATCAATCTAAGTGGCTAAAGAAATACATTGACTTTAACACTGAACTGCGAAACTCAGCCACAACAAAATTTGGTAAAGACCTTTTTAAATTAATAATAAATGCTGTTTTTGGTAAGACCATGGAAAACGTGGAAAAGCGAAAAGACATTAAATTGATTACTCAATGGGAAAGTAGTCGCGGTAAAGTTGGAGCTAGGGCATTAATTTCTCGCCCGAATTTCAATAGCCGCTCCATATTTTCTGAAAATTTTGTTGCGATTCACATGGATAAATTAAAAATTATGTACAATAAACCAATATATATAGGATTTTCCATATTGGACATATCAAAAACAGTAATTTATGATTTTTTCTATAACTTCATTAAGAAAAAGTTTGGCAATAATGCTTCCCTACTTTACACCGACACGGATTCGCTTATAATAAAAGTGTCGACCGATAATTTTTATCGCACAATAACAGAAAACACAAACATGTTCGATACATCAAACTACCCAGAAGAAAATAAGTTCAATATAGTTAAAAGTAAATCCGTATTGGGTAGGATGAAGGATGAATTTCCAGGTGATCCAATAATTTCTTTTTATGGCACTGGAGCCAAAGCTTACTATGTAAAATCTGTAGGCAACGAATTGAAAAAAGCTAAAGGGATTAAAAAGTGTGTTATCGAGAAAGAACTTTATCAAGATGATTACCGGAAAATCGTCGAACAAGGTGGGTTAATATTTCGAAAAATGAAAACCTTTCGAAGTGAATTACATGATGTTTATACGCAGGTTATAAATAAAGTTGCTCTGTCGCACAACGACGATAAACGTTATGTAATTCCAAATAGCACAAAAACGCTACCTTGGGGGCATGCAGACATAGAGTTTTTTAAGTCAGACCCTGAACGTAATGCAGAAAATTTATTGCGCGTAATACAATTGTTTTTATAAAAAAAAAATTGCCCGCTGGAAAGTCCATATTAATAATATTTTAATTAACTGTTTTAGTAGTTTAAATGTAAAGTAGCTAAAATGCCATGTTTGCATTAGTAAGTGAAAGATGAAAAAAAAAGTGTTTATATGTAATATAACTGAAATTATGGAAAATAAGTAAATTTAAGAATAAAATAAGTTATTCAATTAGTTGAGACCCGAACGATCCGCTGTAGAAGTAGTTTCGTCCTTGGGAAGTCGTGACGTCAAGAAAGACCGAAGAGGGTAAACTTGTTGGCTGGGTTTGAGAAGTGGGGGTGGTCTTGACGTGTATAAAGGAAGACGACGCACGAGCAGCGGATCAGTTCGCAGTTGTTGTACGACTTGTGTTAGTGGCGTTAAAGACCAAAAACAAAGTTAAAAAATGGAGAGTGACCTAATGTCTTTATTTAGTTTCGGTAGTGCGGCTGAAGAAGCAATGCTAGATGGGTTTGACCCCTCATCAGTGTTAACACCACGCACGGTGGAAGAATGGGTGTCGGAGCAGCGCAACTTGACCGAGCAGGGTGCGGAGGAACAGGCCGAGGACGCGGCATGTGCTGAGATGGTGGCGGAGATTTCTACCCGTCAACAGCAGGATCGTGAGTCGAACGTCGTCATTCTCAGCGACGTAATTGTGAAGGAGGCGAGTCCAGCAGCTGGTTGTGGTGGTGGTGGCGGCGGCAAACTAGAGAAACTTCTCAAGATGCCTACCTTGCGGAGTTTGTCACTGAAGAAGAAGCAGAAGAAAAATACCGCTCGTGTTCCGCCAACAGACCAACCAACTTCCTCCGCAGCGTCAACTGCCGAAATTATAGTCGTCGAGGGGGATGAGGAGACAGAGCACAGGCCGTCCTTTAAGAGACCCCAATCTCCGCTTGCAATAAAAGCGTTAAAGAAGCGACGGATTGAAAATATTGCAAGTGGGGAAGGCGAGCCTCAGTGGTTGGGTGAATTTACACCCAGCCAAAGGGACGCGCTTGCGGCAGCGTTGAAAGTGCGACAAACAATAATAAGTGAGATGGAACAAAGTGAAAGTGTAGTGACGGACTGCGATAGACAAATTTTAATTTTAAGGCAAAAGATGAAGGCGGCGCAGGAGAAAGTCGCAAAGTGCAAGCAGCGGCTTAAACACTTTAGCCACTTTCCCTACTCCGCCGAAATGTAATATATTGTTTAGCAGTTAGTTTTAGGTTTGTTGTTTAGAATTTAGAAGTAGATATTAGTAATGTATGTTGTGTATTGTTGTAAGAATTTTAATTTTAAAAATTAGTCAGTATGTATGTAATAATTGTAAATATATAAATATGTATATACTATATACTTGGAAATTAAAAATGTTGCAATAATAAAATATAAGTTGTTTTATTTAAATAAAGTTAGGATGTAGGATAACTAATTTAAAAGTCAACCACATGCGCAGCATGTAACTGTACATAGAGACACACATAAATAGACTAAATTATCAGGAAGAAAGCATTACGTGCACCTACTTAATTGGAATGGGTTCTTATTAATTTTTCTAGGTATTTGGCTTAACTTTATAGCAAGAAAATAAGAACTAAAATTGTTTGGGCCGCCCTAATGTATAAGTCCTCATTTTCAAATTTCATTTGTTGCATTAAATAATCCAGGTAGTACCATCATTGTTATAAACAATTTTAATTTTTTTAAGGCATTTCCCTTCATTTTAGCGACATGAAGTATAGAACTAAAAATGTTTAGCTTAGCGTAAAGTGCAAGTTCTCATTTTTAAATTTCATTTATTGCATTAGATAATCCAGGTAGTACCATCATTGTTATAAACAATTTTAATTTTTTTAAGGCATTTCCCTTCATTTTAGCGACATGAAGTATAGAACTAAAAATGTTTAGCTTAGCGTAAAGTGCAAGTTCTCATTTTTAAATTTCATTTATTGCATTAGATAATCCAGGTAGTACCATCATTGTTATAAACAATTTTAATTTTTTTAAGGCATTTCCCTTCATTTTAGCGACATGAAGTATAGAACTAAAAATGTTTAGCTTAGCGTAAAGTGCAAGTCCTCATATTTAAATTTCATTAATTGCATTAAATAATCCAGGTAGTACCATCATTGTTATAAACAATTTTAATTTTTTTAAGGCATTTCCCTTCATTTTAGCGACATGAAGTATAGAACTAAAAATTTTTGGCCTGTCTTAAAGTACAAGTTCCCATTTTTTTTAATTTTATTTAGAAAATAAAAATTTTTCGTAGGATTCATATGGAAAATAAACCCTTATTTTTAGGGTGCATGGTACCGCCCCTATTAATAATTGCAATTTGTAGGAAAACTATAGATTTTAGCGAAAAAATGTATTTGGGAATTTTATAGAGAGAATTTTTGTGTTGATGAATCCAATTTTCAAATTTAAAAAATATTGAGCTTTAAAAACGGGGTTTTCCGCCAACCCTGTTTTTTGTAACTTTGACGTCTTATAGCGTCGAGACGGATAGAAATAGAAAAAAACGCGCGAACACGGGTCAAATATTTTTGAAAGCATGACTGGGAAAAAAATTTTTTTTTGGGAAAAACGTGAAAATTTCGGAAAATTGCAAGAAAGTTTAGAATTTGTTTGGAGGAAAACCGTCCACTTTAGGGAAAATTGTGTTAGAGCAAAAATTTTAGAGTGCAACCGTTTCTACGGTAATCTTGTTATAAAATTATGAAAAAGGTGAGGAAAAAATTTTTACGGCCGATATAATTTCCCATTTTTTTTTTTAATGACAAATGTTGACTTTGTGCGTCATTTGCAAAAAAACGATAAACGGAAGGGTAATAGCCTGTTTGGAAAAGTTGTAGAGGCAAGCTTTGTGAATAAGAATCCAATTTTCAAAATTCAAAAAGTAAATTTAAAAAAAAATGTTTTTTAAAAATTTTGTTTTTTTGCAACTTTGACGCCTCGCAGCGTCGGAACGGATAGAAATAGAAAAAAACGCCGCGACACGGGTCAAATATTTTTGAAAATATAACAGGAAAAAATTAAAATTTACATATGATATGGGGAAAAATCTCAAAATTTTCAAGAAAATGAAGCAGATATCATATACAAGGAAGTAAAAAAGTGAAGTGGACTATCCGGAAAACGCTTGTTAGACCCTTGGGGGAAGGGGTGGGAAGGAGGGATGTCGGTGCTTGGGGACGGTTAGGTAGGGGGGCGGTGGGCCGGGCGGGAGCCCCATATATATATATATAAGTCTCAAAGCCTGCGCAGTAGGGTTTAAAGCGCTAATTTTTTAAAAAATCGAAGAAATGAAATTGGAAATCGATTCTCCTGAATAAATGAAACAATTTTGCGCCATAAAATTTTTTTGTAAAATGTCTGTAAGTGCGCGAAAAAAATTATTTAAAGTTGAAAATTATGCGCAGACGCTATAATTTACAGTTTTGAAAATATTTACACAAAATAAAGGTGGGAATCGATTCTTCTCAATAAATGAAACAATTTTGCGCCATAAAATTTTTTTGTAAAATGTCTGTAAGTGCGCGAAAAAAATTATTTAAAGTTGAAAATCATGTGCAGACGCTATAATTCACAGTTTTGAAAATATTTACACAAAATAAAGGTTGGAATCGATTCTTCTCAATAAATGAAACAATTTTGCGCCATAAAATTTTTTCGTAAAATGTCTGTAAGTGCGCGAAAAAAATTATTTAAAGTTGAAAATCATGCGCAGACGCTATAATTCACAGTTTTGAAAATATTTACACAAAATAAAGGTTGGAATCGATTCTTCTCAATAAATGAAACAATTTTGCGCCATAAAATTTTTTTGTAAAATGACTGTAAGTGCCCGAAAAAAATTATTTAAAGTTGAAAATCATGTGCAGACGTTATAATTCACAGTTTTGAAAATATTTACACAAAATAAAGGTTGGAATCGATTGTTCTCAATAAATGAAATAATTTTGCACTATAACATTTTTTTGTAAAATGCCTGTAAGTGCCCGAAAAAAATTTTTTAAAGTTAAAATACAAAAACTTGTTCACTTTGCATTGAAATATTGTATTTGTATTAAACACAATATGACACACTAGGTCACAACTAAACTACGATAAGTCTTTCTGTGGCCCTGAAAAGGGCCGGGTAGTGCAGGGTAGTTGTAAGGGCCTAATTCCTAGGCACCTCACCACGGGCAACCAAGATCGAGCGGGGTGCAGCTCGATAAGGCTGGGGGGGATCGGGAACGGCGGCCTGTGTTGGCCGTGGAGTTGTTGCCGCGACCGGTCTTGGTCTAGGTGCAGCACGTCTTGACTGCTGCGCAACCGGCCTCGGGTGGTGTGAGCACCATCTTCTTGTGCTCAACCGCAACCTTTTGCATGTCGCACAACACCTGCGACATAATCCCGAAGGGTCCATGTGTATGCGCCACTTGCTGCATTTCACACACTGCCGCCGCTCCTTAATTGCGGTAGGTTTTACCACCGCAAACTCCTTATTGGGGAATCTCTCCTGCAGATACTTCAAGATGTTTTCCATGTTGAAGTTCGTGATGGAATGGTGCTCTCTTGGGGCGACTAACGTATTTATAGAGTAAAAAAGGGCTCACACATGCGCATTACGAGACCGCGCACATAAACAAACTAAGTTATAAGGAATTTTACTACTAACAGATTAAAGCACGGATCCAATCGAATAGGTAAAATCATCATTCTCGCGGTAAATACATCAGTTAGTTGCAAGCTGCCATGGCGGAACATCATTCAGATCTTTTTATTGACATACAGGGCTTTCAATGTTCTTTTGCATTTTTCCCAAAAGAATTAGCCATTTACGATGGCGTTCGAATATCAAATTATTTATTTAAAGCTCCTTTTCATAAAAATATGTTGTCTGTTGATGAGCTTAAGACTGTCAAATATGCCGAAGATTACCATGGACTGAAGTGGGATTCCGGAAATTTGGAACTCTGCGAAATTAATAATATATTGAAACATGTGTTGGATTTGTATCAAATACCCAGGATCTACGTAAAAGGAACACAGAAAGCAAATTTTCTTAAAAAGTTTATAAGTGAAAAAATTATCATCAATATTCCCTGTGAGCGACAACCGAAACTAAGTACATTTAAGAAGATTCCCGAGTGTTTTTTCCATAAAAGTGCCCAGGCCTGGCACTGCGCTGCATCCAACGTAAAATTATTATACAATTATAAAAACTGCTACTAATAAAAAATATATGATTATTTACTTGGTTTTTTTTTTATTATTCGTTAGTAATAAATACACTTTCTCTAGCTAGCTAGCCAGCATTAATTTGCACCTAATTGTGATATAAAAATATAAATCATAATAAATTCCTAAATTTATTCAATAAAGAACTAGACTGCTCGAAAAAATAAAAGTCTGTATAAAACATATTATGTTTTCACATGTTACCAAACTTATACACTTAGCATGTAAATATCATATTTTTTAAACACAATATTGCACACAAATAAGTGACAACTAAACTACGATCAAAGTCTTTTTTTGGTCCCTTTCGGGACCGAGGTAGGTGTGGGGGTTGGGGGTGTATCGATACTACTTGATATGTAACAATGGTTAAGTGAAGACTTAACTACTGTTACATACCAAGCAGCTCTCCGTCTCCATTATGATGAAGACAGGTTTACTGCAAAGCTTACATATGGTTGATGGCGGTTGCTGCTGCGCCTCCTCATTACGCCACGAGACATGGCGGATGATTCTTTCGGGGCTATAGTCCCGAACACGATACCACGAATCCCAGCATTTCACACATGCCACAGCGTCTCTGTCACCATAATAGTAGGAATACACCCAGCAACGCCCTTCAAAGTCGCGTTCAATTCCTTCATCAGCCATCGTAATGGTTGAAAGATTGAACCAAGTATGAGCTACATCAGTATTGTCATCGTTTTTATAGTAAAATTTCGTAGTGGGAATGGTAGTGGGGGTAAAATCAGTGTTGTAAACGACTTAACTATAAGTTTTGAGAGAAACAGAGGCACCATATGACAACGCCTCAGTTTCTGTACACCAGCCAAAGACCAATCTTTCATTGTGTACTAATATTCCGATCAACGAAATTGACATTTAACAACTAACTACGCTCAAGTCTTTATGTGGCCCTCCGAAGAGGACCTGGGGAAGGGGGTTGGGGTGGGTCAGGGTTCGGGCGGTCGCATAGGAAAGAGAATAGGACTTATCGTAGTCCTTCTACGGAGTGGTTGAGTCCGCAGGACCGGCATCCATATCATCTTCAAAATCCCACCAAGATGTGGAATCGGCTGAACCGCTAAAGTCATCGCTGACTTCTACCGGTCCCGCATCCGATGTGGAGTCTGCCGGTCCAGTGGTCTCAACATTTGCAACTCGCCTCGATGGTGGTGGTATGTTGGGTCGAGCAACAATTTCAGTCTCATCGCTAAACAGCGACGAGCCACGGCTTGCAGGTCCTTCTTGGGGTCGAGGAACATATTCAGTCTCATCGCTAAACAGCGACGAGCCACGGCTTGCAGGTCTTTCTTGGGCCATGTCCAAGATGTATATGAATTAATTGTGAAGCGGAACTAGTATTTATATGCTAACATTGTAGTGGGGGATAATAATATTTGAATGTTCTGTCATCGTTTATATAGTAAGATTTCGGAGTGAGAATGAGGGTTAAATCGGCGCTGTAAATGTCGTGCTAACTATGAGTTTTGAGAGAAACAGAGGCCCCATATGACAACGCCTCTGTTTGTGTACACCAGCCAAAGACCAATCTTTCATTGTGTACTCCAGCTCTAGCATTTAAGCAAACCATCCCCACTTCATGTTGAAATGAACATCGTTTGCATAAACGTTATAAGCTCTCCCAACTTGTCCTACTTGTAATAAAATTTACCTTCTATTACAAATAAGACAAACCCTTTGAGGTGTTATCAAAAACAACCTCGCATCACAAACGAAGCACTTCTCGTGGTTTCGTAAGTTCCTACCGATCCTATGCGTCGAATGTGTTTGGTAGTGGATATCCTCAGGTGTTCCATGACGAGCCGTGGCATAGCACGCCAAACACAACAAGTGATAACCACCAACACGCACATAGGACAACATGCGGCAGTAAACTTCACCCAGATGTTGGGCTGGAATATTAACATTCCGATTAACAAAGTTTATTCTTCGTTCCAATGGGATATTATTATTATTCTGCCCCTCATCACTAGCGAAACCTTCATCATCAGAGCTTGTTGCCATCGTGATGCTTGAGTTAGAAATAAAATAAACTTTGAAAGTTGTGCTGCTTTTATCTCATTATCCCCACCTACTTTTACAAATATGCTAGCTATTTTGTGTGTTATGGCGTGTGTCTGTGTGCTTGCCCAATGGTATTATAAAATAAAACCATAGAAATACTAAATATCTAAGTTTATTATTATAATTATTATTATTATTATTATAAAGTTATAAAAAGAAACTACAAAACTTAGATTAAAATATAGATTTGTTAGTAACTGAACCGTTTAAGATATTATAACTTAAGAATGAGTCGTGAATAACCAACGCATAAACTTTAGTGTCTTTGGGAAATTTACTGGTTCGTGTTTCAAACTCCAATTTCACATCCACGGTGGACGATTTGATAGCTTCTGGCTGATGACTGCAATCAACGATGAAAATGGGGTTGTCAGGATAATCGACGAAATTTAACATTGGGTCGACCATTTCTCGTCCGTAGTAGCTACTTTGGAAATTCGCATAGGTATAGTAAGCTGTCGCATATAATTTTTTTCCAAATTCTAAATTCCACCGTTCATATGGGTAAACAGTAGAATTAAGGTATACTCGAAGGTCACTTATATTGGCTGCAGTAAACTGAGTGGCATCTTTGGCTTTATTGTCGCAATAAGTACTATTCTGAAACCCAATAATCAAATATCTCGGTTTTTCAAGACTCGTGCTAGTCCTTAAAGCCCACACGTCTGATGATGTTTGTCGTAAAGCAGGTAGTTCGTAAAGATCCCATTTACGATATGCCATTGGAATATTTGCGCTATTTACGCCTTTATTCATGCGAGACATTATCTTTAGCTTTTGACGATCATCTGGAATTATATGACGAATTTTCCATTCGATTTTATCAATACCAATGTCTGCTTCCACTTCGCCGACATAACAATTGGTAAAATTTCGAGCGATAATTAAAATAAGCTCTTGCTTAACATTAAAAATTCCTTTCGTATAATCCTCTGCAAAACCCATAAGATACTTTAGCGGGAGCTTTCCGGAAAATACATGGCTTGTGGCATCAACAAGAGCTTGATTATTTTCATTTAGACCCCATCCACAAACCATTAGAGAATTGTTTTGTAAGGCGCCGAAGGATGCCATCGTTTTCAGTGTTGTAGTAATACCTGGTTTTCGGACAACTGCGACTTGTTCACCGCCCATTTCATACCGAATTTCGTCGAAAAGAAATGCTATAGCATTATTAGATAAATAACATTTCTTTGTTGCATCTTTAGGTGTGAACTTTCCTTCGATGTATATGTAACTTTCGGAAACATCCAAGATTATGTCTTGAAAGTGCACAGGAATACGAATTTCATCAGAGTTCTTAAAGGTTGGTGAACCATATGGTTTATAAGTATGTTCCTGTAAACTTATTATGGAGTTCTCGAAGATGGGTTCGGTGAAAACCTCGATTTTTTCACTGGTAGCCGTCATTTTCTAGATTTTCGTATTTTCAAACCAATTGATCGTAAAAAACTGTAATCTCCACGGGAAAGTTGCTGCTGCTGCTGCTGCTGCTGCCGCCGATAAGGTGCTTTCGATCTAATGACTGGATTACGAATGAGCCTGGTTTGCCTACTTTGTTTACTTTTATTATGTTTAA
The DNA here is from genome assembly GCA_963920685.1 of Polydrusus tereticollis. NCBI lineage: Eukaryota > Metazoa > Arthropoda > Insecta > Coleoptera > Curculionidae > Polydrusus > Polydrusus tereticollis. The sequence goes on along the minus strand of OY987326.1, from coordinate 37,381,520 downwards.
CTGAATCTTTCACAGTATGCAACAAACGTTGTTGAGTGTTAAAGCAGTAACCCATACTTATGCTATTTTCTTTAACTCCAATTTAATAATTATCTTCTCACCTCGAAAGTCAATCAGATCTCCGTCGTCATCCAAGATTCGCAGACTGATGTTGTCTATGAACTGACGTCCCTCTGGTATAATCGGCATATAAATAATATTCTGCGGCTCTTTCGTAATTTTATAACCTGCTTCAACGTCAATATCAAATTCAAATAGGATGTGGCATTTTGACGAGTTCAGGAATGCACCAGAGATTATATTACAATCCACCCGTATAATGCGTACTTTCATAATATCCACATTGTACACTGACTGATGCTTTTCATTTTTTTTTTAACACTTTAGCGTCAAACCCCAACATTTTGGCAATACTTTTGTCACCACGCAAATCAATGTCATACTTCGATTTCATCTCACATTTTAACGTATTATTGTTGGCTGTTAACGAAAATATTTCATCACTATCGTTGCGGGTTGACTCTTTTAAAACTGTCAACATAGCTTGACCAATTTCATCAATTTCATATGCTCCTGGTGGAATGGTCAGTAGATGTGATATTTTTTCATCCTTCCTTATGTAACCAAAGGAGTTGTTGTTTTCATCAATGTTAAAAATTGAATTATATGTGTAAAATCCGACAAGTGCAAGACCATATTTACTTGTTGTACTCAGTTCAATGGGTGGATAAAAGTCGGCGCTTAACACGCTCGAGGATCCTGTTAGCGTGAATGTATGCGACATGACTGACGTTAAGTAGCTATCTGTTATGGTTTTTATTATGATTTGCAGCAGCTCAATGGGTTTAATACACTAGCGCTTTTTTTTTTCTTCTCATCTGATGTCGTGTTAATCGAATTTTCAGCTGTTATATTCACATCACTAATTTTGCAGTAACAACAAAATAATTTCCGAGGCAATGGCCCATCACCCACATCCTTGTTGGAATCGTCACTGTCGCTATTGTAATGTTCATAGCAAAACTGATATTTCATCATATCCTCGTCACTTTTCAGTTCATTTGACAGCTTATCCCAAACTAGAGCAATTTCATTTGGTGCCATCGAAATCATTACTTCCTTCGGAACGTTTTCTAATTGTTCGGCAGTCATTTTCAACAATCCACCCACATGTTTAAACACTTTAAGTGAGTGCAAGATCTTTGTGTAGTTATCACGTTCAACTTGTGACGTCAAAGACATAATTATTATTATTATTATTATTTTATATCGGAGAGAAACTTCAAACACAGATGGCCACACCAAACTGAATCGAATTCTTGCTGACGATCGTATGTATAGTAAATGTTTCTCGACGCGTTCGAACCTGTTTGCAGATATCTCACCAATTCGGTAGGTGGTGGCAAATCGCCAAAGCTATCATAGTATGTTACTTCAGAGTTGACTTTTCGATATGCCACCCAATGCGTCCCTACCCCCGATGCGCTATCCAAATTAATAATCGCTGCTTCATACCGTCGGGGACCACGTGCAGGTAATGAATCTCGCATATAAACTCCCCTAAAGTGTGGTATCTTCAGTTTTAAAACATACTTTTTCAGATCGACATTTGATAGCGGTCTATTGGGTAGAGACTCAATTAGTTTTTTGACATATTCCTATGGTTCATAAACAATCCCATACCTGAACGATATGGTTTCAGATATAATCCATTTCCACGTAGTTTTAAAGTAGCACCTGTCTTTTCTGCATTTGCCTTCTTCACGTCCTTGATGGTGCGAACAATGCCTGCTACGCCACCTGCTAACGAGCCTAAGGCTGACAGACCAGCAAATATTGGTATTAATGGTAATACTCCACCAGTTTTAGGAATCGGAATAATTCTAGGCGTGCGGACTTTTCGTTTACCACCTGCTGCTTTTACTGATTTACGGGCTGCTGTAACGGCTATTTTCGATGCATTTAGAATATTCATTTTCTTTCCACCACCTCTTAACAACTCTGCTCGAATCGGACGTCGAACAGCAGAACCAAAAGCTACTTTCTGCACACGCACCCGCTTTCCAACACGTCGCTTACCAGCTCGCCGCTTCCTCTTGGTAATTTTTGAGCGACTCTTCCTTTTGCTTGATGACACACCCATACCAAAACGCTGCTTTGTTTTCATAATATTTGTTACCAACCACGCAGCACTCTTTTCACCAACGCTAGCGTCTGCAGATTTCACTCGTTTCCAAGCACTTTGTTCCAACTCGTAATCTGCTCGGTGTCGCTCACTTATATCGTCTCTATTACGTAAGTAAGCTAAATCGTGCTTCTTACACGCCACATCCAAAGGATTAATTCCTTGATCACCTCTTTTCACACGTTTAATCACTTTTGTTCCGGGACCGCAATACTGATAACCGGGGATATGCAGCTCCACCGGCAGGTTATTAATTAAGGAATTAACAATTCCTCTTCCAGTCTTAGTCTGTAAACGAGACGATCTACTTCGTCCGGTGATCAGCATCTGAATGACCATTTAAGTGAAAAGTTTGCTATAAGTAGTACCTATTTTTTCAATATGCGAATAGTACATTTGAAACAAAAATTTTCCATCGACAATCTCGACGAAAAAGTTGGATGTGGACATGGAGAGAGATTATTAAGGAAACACGGTCCTTTGCTTCCATCATCCATTCGTGGAATAATAATTGGACCTTCGAATTGTGGCAAAACCAATGTTATGATTTCACTACTTACTCACCCCTTGGGATTACGTTTTGAAAATGTTTATATCTACTCCAAGTCACTGTACCAACCAAAATATGAATATTTGAAGAAAATTCTTACACCCATTAAAGGTCTTGGTTATTATGCTTTCAGCGATGCCACGAATATCATGGAACCCTCAGATGCAAGACCCAATTCAATATTTATATTTGATGATGTTATGTGTGAGAAGCAGGATGTTATACGATCATATTTCTGTATGGGACGTCACAAAAATGTGGATGCCTTTTATTTGGCTCAAACATATTCGCGAGTTCCTAAACAGCTTGTGCGAGATAATGCCAACTTTATTATTATGTTTAAACAAGATGAAATGAATATGAGACACGTATTTTCCGATCATGTATCACCCGACCTGAATTTTACACAATTTCAGGAAATGTGCTCGAAATGTTGGGATAATAAATATGGATTCTTGGTTATCGATAAAGATAGTGATGTGAATTCGGGAAGATATCGCAAGGGACTTGATAGCTATATATTTGTTTAACAATGATGAATGCATTCATTTCATTGCTGTTCGGTAGTTTGTCAACACCATGAATGAAGAAATTGACTTAAAACGAAAACTAGTGGAAACGACCAATGCTGTTCGAAAAAAATTTAAACAATTCAAGGCGGCGAAGACACAAAGTGCGCTCGACTTGGATAAATTTTACGAACCAATCACTAAACCACTAACATCTATATCTAATGTAGTAAAGCAACGCCAGCAGCAGCAGCAGCAGCAACCCAAAACCCAAGGAAAGCAATATAGTCGTAGTACTAGCACAATGGAGGAGCCTGAGGAAATATCCGATCACATATCATCATTTCAATCGTCTACACCGCGGATAAGCCGAAAAGCTCACATCGATACAACACCGAAACGTGATACCAATGTTACATTGTTTGAGACACCTTCCCCTTCAAGTTATACAAGTTCACCACCACTCGACAAGATTCAAGCATACTTAAATGGATTAAAAAATAAACCATCCCAATATGATACCATTTATGGTGTACATTTCGGTAAAAAGCCGAATAACCTTAAAAGATATATTGGTAACCTAGAAGTGCGTTTTCCAAATGGCAAAATTACTTTATATAAAAACGGAAAAAATGTTGCTGTATTTGATGGAACGCCTCAACTTTACGATTTGCTTTTTTTAAGAAATCCACCATTCCTAACACAACACGATAAAACCGATGATGGTGTGCTACAGAAATACAAGGAAATTTTAGAATTAACTAGTGCAGCATATGAAAATTATGACAAAAATAAGGGTCTACGAGAAACCAGATTATTGAAATATTTGTATATTATAAAACCCCTACTGATGCCGGCGAGCACTAAATCAGGCGGCGCTGTTGTAAAAAATAACATCGCTAAAAAAATAAAAATGCCCAACAAGAAACTACTTTCTTCCAAATCACCTCAATACATTTATTGGAATAAACCAAAGGAGTTGGTTGATCGCTTAAGATTGTTGTGGAGTTCAAAATTAGCTGGTAATACTGGGCATGACAATGAGATTATGTCAATTGTTGAGGAACTTCGCGAAGAACAAATAATATATTAAATTATGTACCTTGTTTCCTTTGCTCAGTGTCTAATGAGACGTGTTCGCTTCGCTACAAAATATGAAGGCAAGCAGGGGAAAAATTGGAATTGTTAATGAACTGCACCGGACTGCTAGAAAAAACTTTATTAGAAGGCGGACGATTATTAAAGGATACAAGGATTTATGGCAAATAGATTTAGCTGAAATGCAACAATATGCTGATGAAAACGATGGTTATCGCTACATCCTTGTATGTATCAATTGTTACTCCAAATTTGTGTACACCAGAGCAATCAAAAACAAGACCGGCGCTGAAGTGACCAATGCAATGAAGAGTATAATTGAAGAGGCATCGTATACACCAGACAATTTACAAAGTGATCAGGGAAAAGAATTCTATAATAGTCGCTTTCAAGCCCTTATGAAAAAATTTAATATAAATCATTATTCTACATTCAGCACGAAAAAGGCGGCAATTGTTGAACGTGTGATAAGAACTTTAAAAAATAATTTATATAAGCAATTTTCAATTAGAGGTTCCTACAGGTGGGTGGAAATTTTAGTATCAGTAACAAGTGTCTATAATAATACAATACATCGCACAATTGGCATGAAGCCCAGAAATGTGCTAGAAGATACACAAATTAGGGCATACGATTATTTAAAGGTTAAACCGAAAAAATATAAATTTCGTCTTGGCGATATAGTTCGAATCAGTAAATACAAAACCATATTTGAAAAGGGGTATACACCTTCATGGTCAACGGAACTGTTTAAAATTGTAAAAAGTAACATTACCAATCCACCCACCTACATACTGGAATCGTTAGAAGGTGAACCGATTAAAGGTAGTTTCTATGAAGCTGAACTGCAAAAGACAACCAGTCCAGGTGTTTATCTGGTTGAAAAAATTCTTAGAAAACGTCAGAAAAATCACATTGATCAATTGTTTGTAAAATGGTTGGGTTTCCCCAATCAATTTAATTCTTGGATAGATAAGTCTGATATTGTATAAACAGCTTTGTATTTCCTATTACAATTATTGTATCAGTTGAATGATAAAATAAACATGTAATTTAAAACATATGAATTTTATTTATCAGTATATATTGCTATCATTTTAAAAATTGTTTTCATTGAATTAATAACCATGAAGAGCGTAACATTTGATGAAGAGAAAAATATTGTCCACCAAACATTTGTTTGGGCGTTTGCATATCGAGAAGCTCGAAAGAGCGACTTTCAACAGCTAATGCTTGATAGGTACCGTTTCCAACGGCGAATAGAGAAAATCAAAACAACTTTGGATATGATTTTAGAAAGTAATTTTAGAAATAAAATTGTTAATGAACGATTTATTAATTTATAATATAATTATAAACATAATATGAAGTACTAAAAAATGTTTTATTCACATTTAAGCAATAATACATAATGACCAAAAACACTTAGGGACTATAACCAAATTGTCTAAGTTCACTTTCACTAATACATATGGTCCGGAAAAATACTTCTTCATCACTACTTTTTTAGCGCATATACTAATCACTTGAAGAATCGAGTAGTGCATTTGGTAGCGACGACGTTGGACTTGACGATGACGGCTGCGGTGATGGCGATTCTTCCATTATTTCATCTTCTTGACTTGAAGAGGTGGACGTATCAGTATGTTGTTGATGCCCACCACCTAAGATAATGGGACTTTGAGGTTGGTCAGCAGGTACAGATCCTCTATTGCTCTCGTTTTGACACCAATTACATAATCCCATTGTCCCACTTAAAAATTCCCAATGTTCACAATTTGAACACATTTGACGACCATTGATTGAAAACGGATACACTAATGTTGTTTTACTTTCCATATTGTAAATGATTGTGAAAGCAATGCTACAAATGAACTAAGTCACCATAATTTGAATCCGTGTATTTATATATAACAGATGACCTTCACGTGTGACCTCTCTCTCTCTTGGAGTGACTTTTTATTTATCATGATAAAACCTTCTGTCTACTTTCCGAATGTAAATTCTGGATGAAAATTTTTAACAACTTTTTCTTTAGTTTTCTGTACTTTCTCCTTTAAGTTATTTATTTCTTCATTCAATACAGCGAATCTCCGAGAAATATCTGTATTCAATCCTATGATTTTTCGCTCAAAAAATTGTATAACATCCTTACTAATTTCGTCAGCAACTTGTATGCGCAGATCTGATAATTTCTTAACAATTACAGCAGTTAGTTGTATACGCAGGAGATCACGTTGAGTGAGAACATATTCTTGAGTAGCAGCATCATTTGGTTTTTTAGGTGATGCAACATTCTCTAGGGATTTTCCTTGCATATCATACTGATCATCGAGAGTAAGCCTGAATCCATTTCCAGGTGGTCCACGTAAAAACCGACATTTTTCATTGGTTTTCTTACGTCCAAACTTATCAACTGTGCTGTTACTTCGACTCATCCTCAAATTAAACTAAACTAATTTGCTATTTTACCTTCTACTTATATAACTTCATAAGGTTTTCATCTTACAAACTCTTATATAGGGTTTGTTATGTTGGGAAAAATAAAACAATGCTTTTACTACAAACAATTTATTTCCTATTGGTTTTATTTATATATTAAACCATAACATTTATTTTTAAACATGACCATTATTTATAATAATACATACATACATTTATATATTATATTATATATTATACTGGTTTATGGAAATATAGTTCAGAACGTGTTTTTACAAATAAAAGTTGTTCCAATAATTAATTTTACTTTTCTTGATCTTCTACTTTGTCCATAATTTCACAACCATTTGCGCCATCGCTGCGGATGACTACACCATCTTTTACGATATAAGTAATATCGTCGGGATCCACATAATCAACCAAATTAAATTTTGTTACCAAATCACTTGGTAGATCTGGTATATGAATGACAAACTTGGCAAGATCATTATCAATCATTTCAGCACAAAATTGACTTAGGTTTATGGATCCGTAGAGATATTGTCCACATAGATGCGCACCAGCCATAAAATTGATTGCATCACGCACATACTTTCTGTACTGACAGCCAGTTGAATCCAAACAGGAACCATCAAACATCGAAAACTGTAGTATATCTTGAGCCATACGTCTTAATTTGCATGCTAACCAACTTATATACGTATCTTGTTTTTCAACAACATTGTCACACATCTACAATAGAATAATGAGATTGTGATTGTGTTTTATGATACTAGGTATAACACTTTTATTACATTATCAATTAAAATTAAAAATATGATAAACTATAGATTAAAATATTCTCTACACAACATTGTTTACTCTAAACACCCAAAATTTATTAATGCTTTAGTATTACCCCCAGAAAATACATGTGAGCTTTGCCCCAAATATGTTAGGGTAAATTTATCATTTGATTTATTCATTATGTCAACAGTTGCCTCTGATAATGTTTCAGCAACACGCTTGGGTAAGAAAGTTTGAAATGTTACATTATGTGTTGTATCATACAAAGTAACAAGAATACTTTTACCAAAACGTGTTGAAACAAATGATATCTGTTTTATAACATAAATTTTTCCCACCGTTAGTGTTGAAATTTTTCGGTGCTCAAGAAATTCAACATCTTTGTTTATCATATTATTAATTTCAGCCAAAGTCTGCTGTGAAAGACTCATTATTAAAATATGTAATAAAATACCTTTAATAACTTTCACAAAACACACCACAAACACAATTCTTCTATTTCAAGGCAACAACAAGCAATGCCTGTATGACTATGGTCTTCCTTTCGAAAGAGCTCCATATTTATAATATCCAATTTCAAAGTCATAGGAGGGGGAATATTACCAGAAACAACGCATGCTCAAGGTCAAGGTGATTTCTTGAAAGTCAAGGTCAAGCTACTCAAGGTCAAGTTCAAGGTCAAGGTCAAGGTCAAGGTCAAAGTCAAGGTCAAGGTCAAGTTCAAGGTCAAGGTCAACGTCAAGGTCAAGTTCAAGTTCATCAAGGTCAAAGTCAAGGTCAAGGTCAAGTTCAAGGTCAAGGTCAACGTCAAGGTCAAGTTCAAGGTCAAATCCAAGGGCAAGTTCAAAGTCAAGGTCAAAGTCAAGGTCAAGGTCAAGGACAAAGTCAAGGTCAAGGTCAAGGTCAAGGTCAAATCCGGGTTAGTCAAGGTCATTCAAGGTCATTCGGGTTAGGTCAAGGTCATCCAAGGTCAAGGTCATTCGGGTTAGGTCAAGGTCATCCAAGGTCATTCGGGTTAGGTCAAGGTCATCCAAGGTCAAGGTCATTCGGGTTAGGTCAAGGTCATCCAAGGTCATTCGGGTTAGGTCAAGGTCAAGGTCATAAAAAGTGGAGGGGGGATCCGCAGTTCTCTCAAACTTTGACTACTCAAGTTCACAAAAGTTCAAGCCATGAAACTGGAAGATTACCAACGTAGAGTACAATTTTGTGAAGCAATGCTGATCCGCGTCCAAGAAGATCCTAACTTTCTAAAGAAAATAATTTGGACGGATGAAGCTAAATTCTTCAGGGAGGGCATTTTCAATAGAAGGAACGAGCATTTTTGGGCTGACCAAAATCCACATGTTGTTAAGCAAATGGGATTTCAAGAAAGGTTCAGTTTTAACGTTTTTTGCCTCCTAATGGATGACAAAATAGAGTATCACATTTACGAGGAATCTCTAAATTTCGATAGATACCTTTAAATTCTAAAATCAGGTGTGAACGAGGTTCTGGACAATCTATCATTAGAAGAGTATCGTACCTGTTGGTTTCAACTGGACGGGGCACCAGCCCATTGCACTGGGACAGTAACAAGAGAGTTGTTTCAAATTTTCGACGATCGTTGGCTAAGACATTTGGGACCGTGGGATTGGCCTGCTAGATCGCCCGATCTCACGCCACTTGATTTCTACTTGTGGGGTGATTTGAAAAGAAAAGTATACAGGACACCAGTACAGAGCAAACAAGACCTTCGCCAACGAGTGATCACTTACATTGAACAGCTTGATGCCAGTGAATTTTCGAGTATACGGATTGAAAAATATTTGGAAGTCAACGGTCGTCATTTTGAACATTTATTAAAAAAATCTTGAACTCTTTTATGATATGCTTTTGTCTTGCATTGTTATTTGCTATTTCACTGTATTCATGTTATTTGTCCCTACTGAAATTAGTTTTGTTTTCAGTTTTGACCCATAATAATAAACAAAATTATTTTGTAATCGTACGAACTTTCTCTCGTTGATTAGTTGTTGATCGGGAAACATTTCGTTGAACCTTCTGCATGTTCTTGCTATAATTTCGTTAATGAAGAATTAACAATTTCATCAAAATTTCATTTGAATAGTTATTTCCCTCCATTTTAATTTTTTTTAGGTCGCTTTCTTTACTAAAAGTTAAAAACTAGCAAATTTTTTATTATTGATGCACTAACTGTCAAATTTTCACAAAGATATGTTCCATCTTGGGATTTCATGGCTATCTAAGACAAATTATGCCAAAATAATCCGATTTTTAAAAACCTTGTTTTTATTTCGACATCTTAACTATTTAGGTATAGGAACATGATATATTATTTGGAAGGGACATTAATTTTCTTGCAGGATATTTAATAATATACAGGGTGTTCTATTTGAAAAAATGCACTTTTCACCATTTTTGTATCAAGCGGTAAAATGACGAATTTTGAACCACCCTGTATAACAAAGAACAAATTTCTCTATGCATAACTAATACACAGGACAAAGTAAACTACATCCAAAATTTCAGCTGTCTACGAATCCAAATACCGCAGTAATAAACATTTAATTAGAGCTATGTTTTGAACAAAAAATATGGAAATTAATTAATTTCTCGAAAACCGCTAAAGATAGGTAGAGGAACGTATTATACAAAAATAATTAGAAGGGATAATATTAATTATTCCTTTATTTAAATAAATTCTACGTCTAAAAACACGTTCATAAGAAATATTAGCTAATAATGAAGCGGAAAATGCAATTATATACAGAGTATTCCATTTAAAATATCAAATATGTTGCTACTTTTTTGTATAAGCGGCAACGCTGCGTTGTTGAAAATATTTTAGGTCGATAGAGCAAAGCCAATTACTCAAGTTGCCAAATTTTTACTAATTTTCTATGTCCCGTTTTCCGTAAACGTCTAACCTACCATCGACCGTGAGACACCCTGTATACGGAATGACCCTGTACCTAAGGTCAATAATATTTTTTTAAAATACAGAGTTCGTCATTTTGTTAACACAGTCCTTGCTTAGTTTTATCATAAATATGTCGGAAACAAATATTATTTGAAACAGTGTTCTAATAATGTAAAATTTGGAAAGGTATCAAATCACCTGCAAAAGGTATGATATTAAATGAGGCATTTTTAGTTCTTCAAAAATCTTTAAAACGGTGTAGTTCCTAATAAATCTAAAAACAGTCATAGAATTTATCCCACATCATTTCAACACAGATTACTGATGTTTCTAATTTAACCATAATTAAGTCTATGGATATAACCAACTCTCTATCCATTACAATAAGCGAGGTACCAATATGATTGCTTGAATTCCGGAGACACTGTACCTTTATCGGTGAAAATCTACTATTTACGTCCTTCAGTTTTTAGAATCATTTAAAAAGTCTAGTAAATCCTGTAATTAGTGTTATTAGTTGAGTAGGTAATTAAATTATTTTTATTATATTTAGGCAACTGATGAAAAAGAACTGGAGGATGCTTTGAATGTTGCACTGGAAACTGGTTACAGACACATTGATACCGCCGATCTTTATTTCAATGAACATATAATTGGAAGGGTCCTTAAAAAGTGGTTTGATTCAGGAAAACTGAAGAGAGAGGATGTGTGGATAACTACAAAGCTGCCTCCAAGCGGGGTTCATCCAGATAGGTATTTTAAAAATATATCCCATGCTGCTATTTTAGGTTTAATATTATAGCTATCCATTTGAGTTTATTGTTGTTGTTGTATTGTTAAAACATAAAGTAATTATTCGCTTGAAACGACTCATCTTATTTTATATTTTAGAGTGGAAATGTACCTAAAGAAATCATTAGAGCAGCTTCAGTTAGATTATGTTGATTTGTATTTAATTCATTTGCCAATATGTACAACAGAAATGAAACCGGGAGCAATGTATACGGTTGAAGTTGAACCCACTGACCTTGTGGGCACTTGGAAGGTAAAAGTTAGATTAGGAACAAATCAGTTAGGTAAAGCCTGTCCAGAGATATAAGAAAGTTACACTTTGCCTTTGAATGGGATTATCCAAGGGTGGCCATAAACAAACATGAATGAATGAATAAATGCAGGTATGCTCCATTCCACAATAATTCGTTGATTTCCCGTCCGCAATAAAATTTAAACTCAGCCATAAATAAGTGCCTTTTGAAAGGATACAGGTCCTGATTACCCACTAATTTCAATAGTTTAGGTTAGCTATTTTCAACAAAACAACAAATATAAAATAATAGGTAAGTACCTATCTTTATTTTAATCATGTAATTAAATAGGTACTAATATTTATACAAAAATACTAATCTACAATATTATAATATCATCTATGCCTAAACTAATATGGTGACGATAGTGATAGTGAAACAGAGGTAAATATAGAGTAGGTTAAGTTAAATATTGTATTATTATAGTATTGTAGATTAGTATTTTTGTATAAATATTAATAGGTATTAAATTACATGATTAAAATAAAGATACTTACCTATTATTTTATATTTGTTGTTTTGTTGAAAATACCTAACCTAACGTATTGCAATTAGTAGGTAATCAGGACCTGTACCCTTTCACAATAGATATTTGTCAGGCAAGTTATTTATGGTTGGGATTACGACTGAGAGTTGTCATTTAAATTTTATTGCGGTCGAGAAATCAACGAATAATTGTGGAATGAAGCATACATTATGGTCCGTAAGTTAAGTTAAGTTTTAAGCTTAGTATTTATTTTTACTTCGTGTAATCGTGTGTGAGTCATGGAAAATGTGTGCGAGCCCAATATATCTTAGGAGATAACCCCGTCGAAAAGCAGAAAACACTTTTCTGTGGAAACTAGGGAAGTTATAAACAATGTTTATTCAACTCTCCTTGAACGTGGAGTCAGCAAACAAGCAGCGTTAGAATAAACGGCCATATTAACAAAAATTCCAACATCAACTGTGTGGAAAATTGTGAATAATCCCATTTTAGCGAGGAAAAAAAGAACCGATACTGGCATCTTCTCGAAGGTAGATGAAAGTGATCAAGATATAATACGGCGTAAAATTTACAAGTTATACGAAGAACAAAGCGTTAGATAATTTAATTAAGCGGCTTGAAGAAGATGAAACCGGCGTTAAATGTGGCAGAACAACGTTATGGAAGTGTATCCAACACATGCGTTTCAGATTAAAAAAAAATTAACAAAGGACAAGTTTTAATGGAATCCAGTAGAATTCGGGAATGGCGATCCGAATATCTACAAAAAATTGGGATTTAGAGAGATCAGCAAAGGCCGATTATTTACTTGGATGAAACCTGGTTCGACACATATGATACCCCGGAAAAGGGTTGAGTTGACTCAAGCGGCAAGTGTAAAACAAGCGCTCTATCAAAAAGAGGTAATCGAACTACGATTTTGCAGGCTGGATCTATGGACGGATGGATTCCAAATAGACTTTCTCTGTCTGCAAAAAAACATTAAAGATTCTTTTCTGGATTACCATGAGGACACCACTGCTGATTTATTTGAAGATTGGTTTAAAAACAAGCTAATTCCAAATATACCTCCGAATAGCGTAATTGTAATGGACAATGCAACCTACCATATTAGGCAGTTGACCAAGACTCCCTCCTCAAATTGACACAAAAGCAACAATCCAAAACTACATGTATGATAATGACATTTCTTTTCAGGAAGATTACACCAAAAGGCAATTAATTGGGGGTTTACAAAGTTTAAAACTACAAAAGGAATTCTTCTGTGATAATTATGCAAAAAATCTAGGGCCTACAGTTTTAAGGCTTTCACCGTACCTTAATCCCATCGAATATGTTTGGCACCAACTGAAATCTGCCATTCGTCGTAACAATATTTGCCCTACCATTAACTCCAGTGTACTTGAGCTTATAGAAACTAAAGTTTTTAACATCTCTCCACAAAGTTGGGCAAATTCTGTTACACAATCATATTGAAAAAGTGGAAAAATCCTATATCCATATAAACAATATAGCACAAATAATAATTAGAACAGATGATGATAGCGATAATGATATTGATATATTAAGTGAATAATTTTATTATTATAAGTATCGAATAATTTGTATATTTTTGTAATCATAAATATAATTTTTAATAATAAAACAACTTGTAATTTTACATTTGAACATACATAAAATATTATTTACTGTCTTACTTATTTTTATTACAAACCATGATTATTCTAAGCAAAATACGGACCTATTCGGTAATATTTCAATTTTACAGCTGGCCCATGTCTTTCCTAATAGGGATCAGTTAGTCACTTTCTTATATCTCTGAACAGACTTTACCTTTTAAGAGTCATGAAAATCATGCTCGATCATTTTATTATTAAACAGGCCTACATTGTTAAATCCCGTTTTAGGCACTTGAGAAGCAAGTCGATCTTGGTCGTACTAAAACCATTGGCGTTTCCAATTTCAATAAGGAACAAGTAGGCAGAATTATTGCCAACTCTAGGATAAAACCAGCTTCTGAGCAGATAGAACTCAGCGTGTACTTACAACAGCCTGAATTGGTTAAGTACTGTCAAGATAATGGCATTGTCGTGGTATCCTACTCATCTTTAGGAAATCCTGGCATGAACGTATGGCTAGAAAAGCAAGGAAGAACGTAAGCGAGATAAATACAATAGTTAACCAAATATCGAAGTTTCAATTTTAATACTATACAGGGTGTTTCATTAATTTTGCGATAAAATACAGGTTGAGTTTCCCTGCTTAAAGATATGGAAAAAAGTTCCTATTAAGCTATGTCCGATAGTGCTTCGTTCCGACGATACAGGGTGTTAAAGTTTTATTTTTATTATTGTTTTTTGTTAAATAGTTTTTAAAATAATGTCGATATTTCAACTAAAATCTATATCTAGAAGCAATTTAAAATACGAAATTTAAATGTGATGTTTCAGTAAAATCTCTCAATAGCGACCACCGTCGGGGAATGAAATATTGGTCGGTTAATAGAGGAAAATTAAAACAATTGGTCTGCCTTTTACAGTGTATCGGAACTAAAATCAAATGAGATTGTACAGCATTTTTTTATTGTACCTGTACAAGGCGTTGGTTATGGCAATATTATTTTCAATTTCTTGAAAAGGACAACCACTGCCTATACATGTTAAAAGCCTCTTAATAGGGTAGCTTCTGTAGAGCATTTTAAAATTCTGAATAATGCCTTGGTCCAAAGGTTGGAAATGTGAGGTAGTACTAGGTGGAAGAAAAATAAGTTTGACATTGTCCAGTATAATTTTGGGATGAGAGGTTGTATTTTCCAGAAACAATACCACTCTTTTATTCTACTTTTTCATCTTGGTATGAAATCTGTGAAGCCATATTGTCATGATGGCTGCTATCATCCACGCTTTTTTGTAGAGAAGTAACTTATCGATATGTGCGCCCTTAAAACATCGAGGATTTTTGATTTTGCCTATTATAAGTGGTTCTTCCTTCTCACCTTGTTTGCGCAGAACAGAATTGTAAACCGTTGTTTTGCTGTTTTTTCTCCAGTACACTTGTCATCTTCCAATGAATATGTTATTGTTGACAATACACGATAGTAGCGACCTATCTCTTAAATACGTCCCTTGGGGCATAATCCTTTAAAATGGTCAATTGCCTTTATTTCCAAGCAGTTACGTGTTCGATATTGATATTGGCTGATTCGCCACATACTTTCTTGAAGGTAATATCGTGCCGACGGCGGAATTTTTCTAACCGTCCATTTGATGCCTTGAGGTTATCTAGTCCCAGTACTCCCAGTGTCCCAGACATTCAGTAGATTCGAGGGCTTTTGCTTGAATTACGGGCCCAGATATAGGTAAGTGCTTATTTCGCGCCTTACAAAACCAGTAAAATCTAATAAAACATGTATTTGGTTAAAATTGCTTCAGATAAGTCTTGCAAAAAGTAAAGAAATAATTACATTTGTCAGCGATATGATATATAAAAAAAATTACATATGTAAGTATACCTACCTAAAACATATAATGTTTTACACTGAAAAGCCGCAATACCTAGTAGTTAAACTTATATTATATTACACATATATATGTATGCTATACAATGCTATTCTATATTTAGTTCTGTGTCGCTATCGCTACCATCCAAATTAATTATAATCGGTTTAATTGTGTCTAGAGTATCATATGAATTTTCAGTAGTTATAACATGACGAACTGAATTTTTCCAACGATGGGGGGGGGGGATATCAGGAACACAGTTTCTTATTAATTCTACCACACTACAACTTAAAGTCGGAGAAATATTTTGTGACCGAACCTTTGATTTTAATTGGTGCCACATTTACTCTATGATTATTAAATTAATTTAAAAAGTTAATGCTTAAACGTGATATAAAAAAAATAATATTTTATATAAACTGGAAAACCCTGTATTATATTTTAATTGACATATTTTTGAATGACAAATTTAACACGTAAAAGTAGGCTAGGGTGATTATTATTGTTATGGAATTGATTAATAGCAAAAATTTTAAGACAGTTAGATATTTACGTTATAAGTCCGGTAAATCAACTTTTACAGTATGAGTGAAATGTTTCGAGACGAGGCGACGAAGGAGCCGAGTCTGGAATTTTGAAACGAATACTGTAAAGGATTTGCCGGACGAATGACGTACAATATTTTATTTCATACTGTTCTGTTGAAAATTATGTTTTGAAATTATAATGAAGTTTTATTCTGCGTCGTATATTTGAAAAGTGCTTATATTTACTGGTGGAAGCATTGTGTGTTTGACATTGATTAAACTAAAACTTATAAATTTCAGTCCGGTAAAGAAATTTTACAGGACTAGTCTAGTGCTATTTAATTCAGCGCTCATTGGAGCATGTAGCCCAGAGAATAGCTGTTTTAGCATAATAATAATAGGTTAATCCTTATTATATAAGGTCTCAGCATGTGGCTAGAGAACAAAGTTCTCACATGTATACATATTTATATGTCATAAAAAAAAATTATTTTGAAACAACTTGGTCCACTGCCAGTCCCAGTTTTGGGAAATTTTCTTTTTTGTTCACTGTCGCCACCTTTTTAAAACTAACTTCTGCTTTATTTTGAAGCAACGTAGTCACTTGGGTCTTACCCACTTTAAATTTGTCAGCCAATTTTCTGATACGTAAACCAGTTCTTTCACATTCCTCGACTATTTCAATTTTCTCGCTTAAAGAAAGACATTTCATTTTTCCCCCCATCTTTAAATATTCACGTTAGTTCCAAAACACAGAATAACTGCTCAAAACAAAACTAATGTTAACAACCGATTTATCAGCCTTAAAAGCAAATTGAATGGATCCGCCTGCAATAAAGTAATTACTGTATGTAGGTACCTATATTTCTTAAGAATTGTCGGGTCGGGTTTTACTGCCCCTAATGGAGGGTGTTTTAATCATTAATGTTTACTAAAAATTCCAATGATGAGTGCCCGCGGTCGTTTAACAGATGGGTCAGTAAAGAGGAGTATGAAGTAATGGGATTTCCATTTGTAAATATGGGGAATTCATAGCTGGTCGTTTAACGCAGGTGGTTACGTTATAAAGGCGGTCGCAAACAGGGGTTTTTCTGTAATATTGCTCCCACTTGTAGAGGGCGCCACCTAACCTACATGTATTTTTATTCTTTTGAGGAGCCATAACTTTTTTATACGTGCTTGTATTACATTTTTGAGTATGACATTTTATTTGAATATCTCTCTATGCCCTTATTGCCCAAATCAGAGTTTGATAAGATTGCATTTATCTTCTAAACAAAGCCGAAATCAAAAAATGATCAAAAGTTACTTCGTATTAGCCATTAAACTGCCTATATAACAGTGTTATTAAAATTGAAAACGGTGAGGCTTAAATATTTCTTCCAAACGAAGCGTTTCAGGACATAGGTTTATAGGAACTTTTTTTCATATTTTTAAGCAGTGAAACTCATCCTGAATTTTTTTGCAATATTAATGAAACACCCTGTATAGGCGCTACTAAACTTAAATTCAAACTTACTCATTGCCAGTATTGCCAAGTGACTTTAGACATTTAAAACCGGATACATAGTCCAGACATTTTAAAAAATTGTTAAGATATGAATCTGATGTATATCTATCTAGAGTTGCTGGAGGTATTAGAATGAAAACTAGTACAGTAGTCAATTGCACAAAATAGTTATTGCTTACATTTTCAAATATTGCCAAATCATTAAGATAGCGTTTGTTACCGGTGTTTTGTTCTTTTTAGAGGCAATGCAGATTATGGTAATGTTTTATTAGATCCGGTGGTTAAACAAGTTGCCGAAAAACACAAGAAATCTCCAGCTCAAGTACTATTAAAATTTTGGTTGCAACAGAACGTAGTAATCATCCCTAAAAGTGTAACTACTAAAAGAATCCAGGAAAATTTTAACCTATTTGATTTTACTTTGGACAATCTTGACCTAAAATCGTTAAAGAATCTAGATAAGGGAGAGAAGGGAAGATTACACGATCTGGCTATGACTCCAGCGTAAGTATTATTATTATTCCTTCTCCACATTTTTCCATGAGTAAGTTTTACTTATAATTATTATTTCCGTTTTTTAGGTTTAAAGACCATCCAGAATATCCATTTTCAGAGCAAAAACAAAACTGATCTTTAATAAAGAATTATGAAAAACCTACTTGCTTATCATAATATGTATTTTGGGTAAATATTTAATATATTTGTTTAAATAAGAAACTATTTTTGTACAGCTTAGTTTATTTTAACACATACATTTCGGATGCTAATAATATAATAACGCCATCTTGGATACTAAAAGCAACGGAATAGACCTTGTTATGAAAAAAAAAAAAATTAAACCCACAACAAACAATTTAAGTGTGTTATACAAAACCCAAATTACGCCCTGGAGGATGTTCTTCAGACACCCCTTAGCTAGCTCAACTCAGGGTAGGTTCGCTATTTTGTTTCAAGTTTGAGAGGTTTAGCACTCTTATAAGTAAGTTATAGTCAAATCCTGAAGGCGCCACCTTAGTTTTATTTTACTTAAAAGCCTTTAAATGTTCTAGTGTTTGGCCTCAGATAAAAACAAACTAGGATAAAAAAACACTTATGTCACAATCGGTATACCCTAGCTTATTATAAGCTCTCATTCACTCAAGTCCTCAATGTCACTCTATTTAAAATAAAAGCCAAATTTTCGCAGATTCCAATACAAATATTTATTCTTAAGGTGTTGTTAAGCCCTTGGTTACTTGATTTTATAAATGCAAGCTCCTCTTACTTTGGTGGACAATAGATACTTAAAGTTAAAAGATAAATAAGTGGAATGAAATATTAAAGTGATAGTACTAGGTTTGACAATGAAATTTCTGAAGGTTTAAATTTATAAAGTTTATCGATAAAAGAAAGCAAAAAGTCAAACCCTGTTTGACAAGGTCTTGCACAAGATGGCAACTGTCAGACCTACACTGTAAAAAATGACTGTTCAGCCTGATCTGGCAGCCACATAGACCTACATCCAGGACATTGCCTCAGAAAAGGAATTTCCGCAAGGTCTGTGCAAGAACTTCTCACAACTAACTAAATTTACCATAAAATCTCTATTACAGTATATTACAATATCTTACGAGTACCTGTGGTTACTCAATAAGCATACCTACTAGCCACTCGGCCATAGATAAGTTAAAATGTTAATTAATGAAATTAAATAAGTTACAAGTGTTAAATTTAGAAGAATCAAATGGCCTTTAGCCGGGAAACAAAAATACTTACTTTATAATCATAAATTGTAACTATATTTACACTAAAAGTAGCTGTAACAGACTACATAACGTTCTGAAATACTAGAGACTCTTGTGACGTCTTAACGCTATGTCGACATACGCTACACGTTTACATTGCACAAGCTCTGTACATAACATGGGTGCAAAACTTTACCAAAACACTGTATGGTGAATAATACGCAAACGCAAAATATTGATATTTTAAGTTGTTACTATGTTACAACATACTCAGGAAAAATGGTACTTAGCTAAAACCTTACGTGCTACCCATGGTTCATGAAGACTCAATCTTCACACACACTCACACATGGTCTCTGAAACAGCTAGCGTGGAAACTGCTACACAGCTAGTCTCCAAGAAATCCCATAGTACACGGCAGCTGGCACGTCCCGCGTCCAGGCAATTCCAAAAAAAAAATAAACTAGTACATCACTTTGTACTCGGACTTTTAGCCCCTACCAAAAAAAAACCCTAAAATCGAATTTTAGATATACAAACATGAAAGAGAAATCTTTCATAACACCCATCGAGGGTAATTCAGATACTAAAATTAAAACCTACCTCAAATAACTAACGAGGGTTCCCAATTTACCAGATGGCGTCTATGACCGCTGTTGAATTTCATTAAAGCATTTTAAATCGGCATTCCGCCCAAAGGAATAAGCAACTACAAGGCCATACCCTTTTTAAAGCATTTGTGGATGCTATCGACACTACATTAGCCTGCTCGGCCCAAAAAAACTAAATTTGGTGAGCTACTTCCACGAACGTGCTCTAACTTCCAGTGTCCATGGGCGAAAGGGGCGATTCTTATTTTTCTCCAACGTACATAGTTACCGAAACAAAACAATCAAAAATTAGTCACCCTATCTATGTAAACTAAGCTCTTTCAACAACACAGAAAACTCATGGCGACCGAAGTCGACCCACGCGACCAAGCAAAAATTAACCAGAACTCGCTGTGAAAACGCACAGAAACTGACAGTCTGACACTGACCTCTTATCGATTTTCTTAAAACACAGCTGATTTACAAGTGATTTACAACATTCGAGACGATTAACCTACAACTTTTATACTAGCTTAAATAGTTATAAATTACCAATTACCAATTAACTAAAAGAAAGATTTGAAATCAAACCTATCTGCAAGTAGTATTAAACGATGAGCAGAGGAAATCAATCCATTTAGCTATGTCGTACAAGATACAAAACATTCCTTAAATAGAAACAACAACAAAGGTTTGAAACTAAACATAATGAAAATTTTGGGCTATTACAGGTAACTTAATTAACAATTAATGTTTAAGGTGAGAGTCATATGTATTTTAACAATTTAAAACCGAAAACTTAACAGAAATATTCAAACTTATAAAATGCAATTTTCAAACTGTAACAGTCACCCCCTTTCCCAAAGGAAAAAAAAAATTATGAAGTAATTTTTTTTTTAATATAAAAGCACACATTAACCCTGTAATTATCTATTCAAATTAGTTGTCATCTGGACCATAATAAGGTTTTAAATCTTGTACATGCCAATTTCCCTTGGACTTCCCATTCATATCCTCTAATTCATATATAGAATATCCAATCTTTTTGATTATCTTAAAAGGTCCTTCAAATTTTCCAGCAAGCTTAGACGAAAAATAGTTCACAGCGTCAGATAATTCAAATCGTCTCTTCCAGACTAAATCTTCTACCAGAAAATGAACATCGCGACGCCTAAGATTATACTGGTCTTTTGACCTTACGTGAGCTTGTTGTAATTTTTTATTAACAAATTCCCTTAATTTGGCTAAAGCTTTTACTCTTTTAACCAAACTATTATGTTGAACTGATTCATCATCAATTGAATCCTCAATATCTCCTGTCCTATTATATTAACTACCGTGAAGTATAATATCTTTACCAAAATTAATAAAATATGGTGTGCGTCCTGTCACTTCGTGAACAGCAGTATTTACCGCACAAGCTAGCGCAGCTAAATTCTCATTCATCCCAAATTCTCTGATTATCAGAAATAAACGCTGATAGCATTGTTTTTAACACCCTATTCACTCTCTCAGTAACATTTGGCGATGGATGATAATTTGGATTATACATAATCCTCACCCCATTATCCGTACGAATTACTTTTGGAATACCATAAATCAAAAATATCCTTTCCTCTAACAAATTTACTATTGTTTTTGCGTCAGCTCTCCTAATTGGAAAAAAATAATTGAATTTACTAAAAACATCGGTTACTACAAAAATATACATATTTCCACGTTTACTTTTAGGTAATGGTCCAAACAAATCCATACTGATAACCTGCCAACAACTATCTGGAACTAAATTATTCCTCATTTTACCCGCTGGTAACTTCTGTTCCGGTTTTACTCTCTGACATACAACACAATGTTTTATAAATTTAGCAATATTCGCTCTCATACATGGCCAATAATATAAACGACTGATTTTCAAATATGTCTTATGTACACCTAAATGACCTCCAATTGTCGAACTGTGGCAAGACTCAATTATCTCCCGTCTCTTTTCCTTAGGGACTACTAATTTCCAAAAATCTGCAGCTTCACGCAAGTCTGGAAAATCTAGCTGAACATATTTATAAATCTTATCATCAGTCACTCTTCAACGAGGAAAATTAAGTGGATTTTTTAAAATACGCTTTTTAAGATCAATATACCATTTATCCTGAACATTTTGCATGTTAATGTTTGAAATCTCCAAAACATTACAGGACTCAGACACACTACGACTTAAAGCATCCGCAACAACATTATCTCGACCTTTGCGATGAATCACCTTATAATCAAATTGTTGCAACCGTAAGGCCCAACGACCTAATCTGCCCTGAGGATTCTTTAAATTATCCAACCACTGAAGACTGTAGTGATCAGAAACGACAGAAAATGTTGCTACCTCTAAATAACATTTTAATTTTTCAATTGCAAAAAGAACTGCTAAAAGCTCTCTTTCAGTAGCCGAATAAAGTCTCTCTTGGCCAGTTAAACTACGGGAAATGTAACAAATCACATGTTCTCTACCATCATAAACTTGATATAGGACCGCTCCTACTCCAAAAGAATTAGCATCAGCCTGTAAGACAAATTCGTGTTCAAAATTTGGACATGTTAAAATTGGTTAAGAAACCAGGACATCTTTAATTTTCTGAATAGCGTCATTGCAACTATCGTCCCACAGAAACTTACTTCCTTTACGCAATAACCGAGTAAAAGGAGAAATCAAATCTGAAAAAGAAGGTACAAAACGTCGATACCAAGGCAACATTCCTATAATTCTGCGTATTTCAGTTACTGTTTTAGGAGTTGGCATATCCGTAATTGCTTCAATCTTTAATGGATCCATGGAAATACCATGTCTATTGACCACATAACCTAAATATCTCAACTCATTACGACAAAATTTACTTTTATCCATATTCAAAGTTAAACCAGCCTTATTTAAACGATCAAAAACAATTTGTAAAATTTCTAAATGTTTGTCAAAATCGGGAGAAATAACAATAATATCATCCAGGTAACAAAATACATAGGGTTGCAGATCAGCCCCCAACACTGTATCAATTAGTCTCTGAAAAGTTGCTGGAGCATTATGTAAACGAAAAGGCAACCTTCGAAACTGAAATAAACCACAACTGTAAAAGCTGTATACTGCTTACTATCTTCCTCTAATTCTACCTGCCAATATGCACTTTGTAAATCCAATGAACTAAGATAACGAGCACCTCCAAGTTTATCCAAGATTGCTGAAATGTAAGGTAATGGATAAGCGTCTTTTCGGGATACTCCATTGAGTTTACTAAAATCAACTACAAAGCGCTGTCCTTCTGTCTTAGGAACTAACAAAACTGATGACCAAGCAGAAACTGAAGGTTCGATAGTAGAGGATTAATACACTTTCCTTGTCACCCCCCACTCCTCTGACGTCACATGACCTTGAACGCAGGTGTTCAATGATGTCACATGACCTTGACCTTGAACGCAGGTGTTGGTATCACCTTGACCTTGAAAATTTACGTCATATGAACTTGACCTTGAACGCAGGTGTTGGTATCACTTTGACCTTGAAAATTTACCTTGAAGTTTTATGACCTTGATGTTGCATGACCTTGAAAGACCTGTTGTCAATGTTAATTTTTAATGGTGTGACCTTGGCCGCTAGGTATAATATGTGGGTAGGAGGTGTCACATTTTAGTATTGAACAGAATATTCAGCAAGACTGTTTCAAAATAATTAGTTAAACGAACATGGAGTATGTGTGTGAAGATTGTAGTAAGACATTTAGTCGTAGTTACAGTATGTTACGACACAGAAGAGAGTCTTGCATGTTTCGATTTGTTAACGCAGAGTCTGCAAAGCGACGGAGAGTCGATGTGGCTACACCAACACCCCAGATGCGAACATGTATAACTTGTAATGTAGCTGTTCCACATAATCAATTGGGTGCTCATCAAAGAACGCTCCAACATCGAAATAATTCCTGTTTGCCATTGTCACAAGGCGTTCAAATTGTGCAAACGGCTTTTAAGAAGAGGATTGCAACATATCGAGTAAGCAGTAAAAATTTCCATATAGACTACGCCATATTTTTTCAAGAAATTAAAGCTCAAGTGCTTAGTTTAATAAGTGAAGTAGTAGCAGTTCGTGGTGCACTAAAAATAAACATGGTTGTGGTGGGATTGTACATTCTTCCCACACAGGATTCTTATAGTGAAAAATCTTTTAACACGTGTAATGAAATTGTTACTGTTGCAAGTGACTTGGAAGAAGTGTACCGATCATTTGTTGAGGCAATGAAGGTTCAATCAACGGAATTTCAGGAAAAAGATTCAGGTATGTTATAGGTCAATAATTGAAAGCATATTTAATTATTAAATATATAATATTTTATCTTACAGGTTGGGCATTAGAAAAAATTTTGTACTTGGAGGTAAACATCAATGAATATAAACCATTTGGGGGATCATCATATATTAAGTTACCGAAATTCATTGACCTGAAGAATGCTGTTGTTAATGTTTACAATCAAGATGAGTGCTGCTTCGCTTGGGCCGTCACGTCAGCATTGTTCCCTGCCAGTAACATGCCATCACAAATGACGTCATACCCCCATTTTTCTAGAGTGCTAAATTTTACAGGTATGAATTTTCCAATTAAATTGCGTGATATTTCTAAATTTGAAGAAATGAATAATATTTCAGTAAACGTGTATGGTTTACAATCGGTATTTGAACATAATAAATTAAAATATGAAGTTGTGGATCCATTAAGATATTCTGGTAAAAAACTAGGTATACATGTAAATTTGTTGTTAGTAACCAAGGATTGTAATGTCAGAGATGATGATGATGATGCACACATTTGTGATACAAATTGTATGAAAAGTCATTACTGTTGGATAAAAGACTTATCAAGATTATGTTCGAGTCAGATATGTAAACTTAAATACTCAGTTATACCATCAGTTAATTTAAAAGTGGATAAATTTGGGAAAAGTGTAGCGGAAAACATTTTAAAATTTGAAAATATCGCAAAACAAATGCGTGTACCATTCGTTGTATATGCAGACTTTGAATCAGTGCTTAAACCATTAGATTCAACTGAACCAAACCCCGAACATTCTTACAGTACGACAAACGTTAAACATGAGCCGTTTTCTTTTGCATACCTAATAAAGTGCTCCTTTGATGATTCTATTTCAAAATTTGAGTTATATCGCGGAGATGATGCAGCCCAAGTATTTGTATCCCGCATTGAAACAGATCTAAGAAATTTATACAATACGTATTTAAAAGATATTAGACCAATGAACCGTTTAACATCTGATGAAATAAAAGATTTCAATAATGCCACAGAGTGCAACATCTGTGAAGGTCCGATTAACAATAATGATAAGGTAAAGGATCATTGTCACATAACGGGAAACAAATGACCTGGTGCTGCTCATTCGATTTGTAATTTAAATTATAAAGTACCTACATTTATACCAATTGTATTTCATAATTTGAGTGGTTATGATAGTCACATGTTTATCAAAGAATTGTGTCGTCATGGTGATAAAATTGATGTGATAGCTCAAAGCAAAGAAAAGTACATTTCATTTACCAAAAGTATTTACGTTCATGATTATGTGTATTCAAAGACCATGACAATAAAAAAAATAATATTTAAAATTAAGATTTATTGATAGTTCCAAATTTTTATCGGCATCGCTAGATACTTTGGGTAAAGGTTTGGACTTAAGCAGTTTAAAGGAAATGCGCAAGCATTATCCCGATGATAAGAAGTTTAGTTTAATGCGTGGCAAAGGTATTTTTCCGTACAGTTTCATGGATTCTTTGGAAAAGATGAACTATCCAAATTTACCAACTAAAAATCAGTTTTACAATAATCTATCAGAGGAATACATTAGTGATGAAAGCTATGAAAAAGCTAAGGCAGTTTGGCGTTTATTTGATTGTAAGAATTTAGGGGAATATTCAGACTTATATTTAAAATCAGATGTGTTATTATTAACCGATGTTTTTGAACAATTTCGCGACATGTTTTTAAACATTTATAAATTAGATCCAGTGCAGTACTATACTCTTCCCAGTTTTTCATTTGATTGTATGTTGCGCATCACCAAGGTAGAGTTGGAACTACTTACTGATATTGACATGATTCACTTTTTAAGAAATTAAATAAATAATTAAGAATTCGTGGTGGTATAAGTCAGTGCTCGGAAAGGAAACATATTGCCAATAATATTTACTTACCGAATTATGATGCATCAAAACCTTCTTCATTCATTACTTATCTGGATGCCACAAATTTGTATGGTCATAGTATGTCACAAGCATTACCATTTGGTGGATTTAGATGGTTATCACAACGCGAAATTTTATATTTGAATATTATGGATATTGACAACAGCCCAGAAGGCTACGTGTTGGAAGTCGATGTGCATTATCCACAGGATTTGCACGATGCACATTCTGACCTTCCATTTCTGGTTGAATATAATACCACCAACAGAAACAGCAAAATTGTCAAAGTTAATACCAAATTTAAATGATAAAAAAAAATATATTGTGCATTATCGAACCCTACAGCAGGCGATTTCTAGTGGCTTAATGG
The DNA here is from genome assembly GCA_963920685.1 of Polydrusus tereticollis. Classification (NCBI taxonomy): domain Eukaryota; kingdom Metazoa; phylum Arthropoda; class Insecta; order Coleoptera; family Curculionidae; genus Polydrusus; species Polydrusus tereticollis. Next base: position 37,355,012 of record OY987326.1, on the reverse strand, counting down.
TAATGCAAACCCATAGAATTTTAAAATTTAGTCAATCTAAGTGGCTAAAGACATACATTGATTTCAATACAGATTTGCGGAATAAGGCAACATCAAAATTCGGTAAGGATACATTTAAATTAATTATTAACGCCATTTTTGGCAAGACTATGGAAAATGTCGAAAATCGCAACGATATAAAGTTAATCACACAGTGTGAAAACATGCGGGGTAAAGTAGGGGCAAGGGCTTTAATATCGCGTCCGAATTACAAAAGTTCAACAATATTTACCGAAGATTTTGTTGCAATACATATGGATAAACTAAAAATTATATACAATAAACCAATTTATATCGGATTTTCCATATTGGATATGTCAAAGACCGTGATTTACGACTTTGTTTATAATTTCATTAAAGCAAAATTTGGTAGTAACGTTTCCTTATTGTACACTGACACCGATTCTCTTATTTTAAAAGTTTTTACCGACGACTTTTATCGAACAATTGCAGAGAACCCTGATAAATTCGACACCTCTAATTATGTAGAGGGGAATATTTTTAATATCCGGAAAAGTCAATCAGTAGTGGGTCGGATGAAGGATGAATTTCCAGGTGATCCGATAATGTGTTTTTACGTCACCGGCGCTAAAGCTTATTACATCAGCTCGTTAATAATGAAGTGAAGAAAGCAAAAGGTGTCAAAAAAGCAGTTATTGAGAAACAACTTCACCTGGAAGATTATCAAAATGTAGTAGAGCGTGGTGGTTTAATATTTCGCAAAATGAAAACGTTTCGTAGTTATAAACACGACGTTTACACGGAAATATTAAACAAGGTAGCATTATCTCACCACGACAACAAACGCTATATAATACCATCAACGACAAAAACTTTGCCTTGGGGACATAAGGATTTAGACTTTTATAGTGCAGACCCAGAAGAAAATTTGGAAAATATTTGAACATCTTAAATCCTAAAGTTCTAACAATTTAATAGTACCTACCTATTAATTAGTAAAATATTGAAACATGTAAAATGTCATAATTAACCTTGAAATTGGATACTTTATTTTAGTTTTATTCAGATTAATTTGTACTCATAAATACACCTTTAATATTTTCGATGTACGAGTTTTTATAACAATAAAGCACACATTTCAAAATGACAACTTTATTTGACAGTCATCTTTTACCTTGACTGGTGCCCGCAAATACGGGGCCACAAAAAGGAGAAATAGTTAAAAAGAAATCGGCGATAACCCGTAAACGGGCTCATCAAAAATATCTAAAGTTATTCTTTTAAATGTGGGTTTTAGTGCTCTTTAATAAACCTAAATAGAATTTTTCTCTAAAATAATTAGGGAAGCCAATAATTGACCCCATTTAAAATTACATGGGATTTCCTATGTCCCGCTCGACGATGCAACACACCCGGTATACATTTTTCTTATGACCTAAACAGTGTAATTAAGCATTGGTATCGATCATTTTACAAAATTAGTAAATTTGGCAACGGATCATGTCTTTATACAATTTATATATATACTAGCTTAAGTTTTCTTGTCAATTCCCAACTGGTGTTTAGTTAATTTCAGAAATTTTTTGTAATGAGGAACATTCCTTATTTCTACTGGTAGTTTATCGTAGGCAATAGATGCCCGGTACAGTGGACTAATAATTCCTTTATTTGTTCTTATATTATTAAGGTGGATATTACCTTGAGTCCTAGTGCAATGTGTATGCATATTAAAATTAAATAATATTTCATTGTTTGACTTTTGCTTTTTGTGTATGATTTTATGCATAAGTTTGCATTGCTCTAGTTCCAAAAGTGTATCCAGTCGATTCAAACCTAATTCTCCATATAAAACCGCCGTATGTGTCAGATAGTCATAATTAAATAATATCTTTAATACTTTATTGTGTAATGCCTGAACAGTGTTAAAGTTCACTACACCACAATTTCCCCATACAGGCAACGAATATCTGAAATGTGATAGAAAATAGGCGTTATATATATTCATTTTACTTTTTTGTGATAGATAATTTCTATTTTTATATAAAGCGCAGATCATTGGTGCGATTTTGTCAGATACGAAATTAATGTGTTCTTTCCAATTCAGCTTATCATCTATAATTAATCCTAAATACTTTATTTTTTCTACTTTCTCAATATTGAAATTATTTATTCTTATAACAGGGGTCCCTATAGTTTTGTTTTTTTGCTTAAAAATCATGTATTTAGTCTTTTCGATGTTTATTTTTAACCTATTGCACAATAGCCAGTCTTTATATTTTTGAAGATCTAAATTTACATTTATCTTAAGGTTGTCCTCACTGTTGAAACTATACAGTGCGTCCATAAAGTCTTGCACAAATTCATTTAAAATTCAGGTATTTACTTTTTAAAAACGCTCGGACACGTCAATTAGTACTTTTGTTTGCGCATTTTTTAACGTAAAATGTTTTTATACAGGGTGCCGCACGTATGAGGTATGAGGTCATCAATAAATGTATTTAAAATAAATTTTCAAACGTCAATATTTCGGAAACCGTGATTTCCAAAGGTGTTAAGTGTTCATCATAGAATTCAAAATTGATATAATATACAGGGTGTTCCATTAAAAAAAATCCTTGATGACCTCATACCTCATACGTGCGACACCCTGTATAAAAACATTTTACGTTAAAAAATGCGCAAACAAAAGTACTAATTGACGTGTCCGAGCGTTTTTAAAAAAAGTAAGCCCCTGAATTTTAGATGAATTTGTGCAAGACTTTATGGACGCAGTGTATATCAGAGCTGTATCGTCCGCAAAGTTGAAATACCGCGCCTTCAACCCCGAGCATCGCAAGCTAAGCACAAACAATGAATACAATAGAGGTCCTAGCACTGATCCCTGTGGCACTCCGCAAGTAGGTATTCCCTTACTTGAGACCGTATCTCCTAAAACACATGTATTTTCTTATGGAGAAATTTCCATTATTCAGCCATGCGCATTCCGTTATGATGGCATCCATTTCAACACAAACATTATAATGTACTTTTTTCCTTTTTGTGACATGCGTAATTGATATAGTAATTGTAGATATGCTTTAAAGTTCCTGTACAAACCTGTTTAGGACTCTGTTGACTGATGCAGTGTGGATTAAAAATATTATTATTTTAAAATTATTTATTAAATTTAAGGCACAAAACTTTGTTTATAAGTAATTGGTATAATTAATCGGTGTTATAATCATAAGCCTCTTGATTAAGAACGACCATTTTAATTTAATTGTATATTATGTTGTTAATGTTACATGGTATATTTTACGTAGAATAATAGTTTTAGATTTAGGATTAGACAATCTCCTTGTATTTACATTAAATCATTAAACAAGTTACATAAAAAGGGGGGGTTTTACGTTTTAATATTTAAGTTAAACATACGTGTATGTCAAGGATAAAGCTAGATCAAAAGGATGGAACGAAATCGAGAAAAGTATTCAAGTAGTTGGGATAATTTTAGGGTTTTTCACAGGGAACCGACCTAGATGTCTAGGTAGATTAAATAGCAGTTGCTTGTACCTGATCGCAAAATGTGTTTACCAATCAAGTTGTAGTTAGTTAAAAAAAGGCATTGGTTTTATCTGGATTAAACCGTTCTGATTTAAAAATAATTATTATATCAATGAAATATTCTTATGAAATATATAGTGTAACATACACAAACCTTTATATTATATTCATCGAATTGAATGATTTTCACACTTACCTAGAGTGGACCTTCTATTGGATGGCCGAAGGCAACATAGATTTTTTTCTCTTCAATAAATAAAAAAAAGAACCACATGCGGACGCTGAACTCTAATCAGCATATTTTACTAGTAAATGGACCTATTATTGTTGTGTACAATGATTCGATGATTTATCATAGTTTTGTATGCGATCTACGAGGGTTCCACCCATATGCTATTAACGACTCACTTTTTTCAAATATCACTCGATGTCAGTGTTGTAGTTCTGGTTGCGATAACACAGAGTAATTGGCTGTTGACAGTGTTTATAAAATAAAAATAGACTAACCTTTTCTGCAAACGTTCTTAGGGACCGTTGTCTTCTTTTTTTTTATAACGGATATTGACACAAAAACGGCAGTATAGTGGTCTTTTGTTAATTTCGGATTTATTTGATGTGTTGATTGACGAGGCAAATATCATTGATGATCAGTGGTGATGATTGATATTTACTGTTACCTGTTAGCCTGACTTTGTAATCGTTTTCAAAATTTCTTCACATTACGACCCTGATGATGAGCTCGCAAACGCATAGACAAAAAGTTTTTTAAATATAAAAGGTTTAAGGAGAACGTTTGCCCTTAAACATTATACGCTTATTTAAGACAATATTAATTTAAACTACAAAAAAGTATATTGTTTTTATTAAAATTGTACTATTTATACTTTAAGTATGTATAGATATTTTTATTATTTTGTAACTATGGTGAGTTCTTTGTATTCCAAAAAAGTGGATTTTCTGAATTATTTTATTTTACTATTATTATACAGTATTAGTATTTGTCTATCATTAGTTTGCTATAGCGTTAAATAAGGCCACTGCATTTTATGCATTTTTAATTATGAATTCAAGACATATTTCAATTCAACTAACAATTTGCATGTTTAAACATGTAACTGTTTAAAATAACCACCTGAAAAGTAATAACATGTAAGAACTAGGTCCAGTAAAAAATACTGCAAAAACTAAGATTAGGGTAAAATCACCTTCTAACCAAGTATGGCTGATTCCAAGAAGATATCACTTCAATGACCCTACACTCCCAGTATAATTTACTTTTAGTTCATTACCTCATTAATTCAATCTCGCGAATTAATTATCCCCTCCCGCTTCATTTTTGAGTAACCCAATAAGTTCTTTTCCCCCACCCCTACAATTCACTACCCCCACTCCAATCTCGACAGATCCTACATTATAACTAGGCGTCTGCAGAAAGACCTTGTCATATCTACTTTAGACAGGCAACCGGACAGACACATCTTGTAGAAATTTACAGAAAGATGGAGAAGTTTATTATTGTTAAAGACGTTGTTAAAAAGTTACGAGAATTTAACCTTACAGGACGCACTCTAGAGTTTAAGTTAAAACCTGTTCCACAGGGAGTTGAACCAGTTGGTTGGGTGGAAAAAGGAATTAATCAAATTATTCAAAACGCTACAGTAGGCCTACAACCCTTAGATCGTGTGGGTTTTAGTTTTTGCTCTAAAGACTTCAACCGAGGAGAAGGTTGGATTCGCTTCAAAGCAGCTAAAGACATAACCTTTCAAGATGTTTGGAGTGTTATAAGTGGCATTTATCAGTCAAACTCAGCAGGTCTTAATACAGAATCATTTTGTCTTAGTGTGACAACTGTTAGATTACCTGTTGGTGGGGGCAGAGGAAAAAATTATAACAGCTTTCACGAGGAATGTGACAAGCGACGAGGTATTATAAGTATTAAAAATACCGATAACCTGTGTTTACCACGTGCTTTGGTAGTCGCCATTGCCCATAATAAAAGAGATCCCGAATTCAGTAAGGTTAGAAGAGATATTAGTAAAATTCAAACCGAAAGAACAAGATCATTGTTGGAGAGAGCTAAAATTAGCATTCCTGAGGCAGGAGGTGGAATTCCCGAGTTAATACAATTTCAAAATCATCTAAAAGAATATAAATTAGTTGTTTATAGCTATGGATCAAAAGGACGAAATATTATATTTGAAGGTTCAACTGAAAGCAATAAACGGCTGAACTTATTACATTACAAAAGCCATTTTAATGTAATTACATCGCTGACAGCAGCTTTTTGTTCTAACTATTTTTGTGAAAAGTGTTACGTCCCATATGATCACAAAAATGAGCACTGATGTGGTGGAACCTGTCAGGCATGTCAGCAAGCCCCTGCTTGTGAAATAGCAATAAAAATTAAATGCCAGGACTGTCTACGATTTTTTAGAAGTCAAAACTGTTACGAAAATCATAAAAAGGATTATTCGTCAGGCAAATTTACAGTATGCGAACAAATTAAACTATGTTCTATTTGTTTAAAAACCATTAAAGCCAAAAGAGCACATGTATGTGGTGAAATTTATTGTAAAATTTGTAATAAACATGCACCCGAGGATCATCTATGTTATATTCGGCCTGATAAGGGAAAACCTAAGATTAAAGATGTTCTTTTTGTATTCTACGATTTAGAGACGAGCCAAGACAAACTATTGGAAAATTCAACGTTTTTACATGAAGTCAATCTCTGTGTTTTCAAACAATACTGCGATGAGTGCATGGATTCTGAAGCAGATACTTGTAAAAAATGCGGTCTAAAGTTACAAAAAGTCAGAGGTATAGACCCAGCGGGGACATTTACTAACCATTTGTTACAAATGAGGAAAAACTTTAAAGAAATTATTGTAATAGCCCATAATGGTCAGGCTTTTGATCACCAGTTTATATTAAACTACATTATGACAAAGACAGATTTTACACCTGAGTTAATCATGAGAGGTACCAAAATAATTACGATGCAACTTGAAAATGTAAAATTTATCGACTCACTTAACTATTTCCCTATGCCTTTAGCCAAACTACCAAAGGCATTTGGACTTGATGATATTTTTAAAAAAGGCTACTTCCCGCACCTATTTAATACAAAGGCAAATGAAAACTATATAGGACCTCTACCATCAATTGAATATTACTCCCCAGATAGTATGAAAGAAGAAGACAGAGCCAAATTTCTTAAATGGTTTGTAGAGCATGAAAATGATGGTTTCGATATGCAAAGAGATCTGGTAGACTACTGCGTATCGGATGTCGAAATTCTTGCGCAATCATGTTTAAAGTTTAGAGAACAACTTATACAAACTACCAATGTATGTCCATTTACTGAAACCACAACTATTGCTTCAGCATGCAATAAAATTTTTAGAAGAAATTTTTTGAAGCCTAATACTATAGGAATCATACCAAAAAATGGATACCGATGGAGAAACAGGCAGAGCAAAATTGCCATAGATTGGTTACTTTGGACCGAGAATCACAGAAAAATCAACATCTTACATGCTGCTAATGGTAAAGAAGCTGTTTTAAATGGTGTAAAAGTCGATGGTTACTGCTCCGAAACAAATGAGGTATTTGAATTTCAAGAATGTTATTTCCATGGATGTACTGTATGCTACAAGTTCGGCAGGAACGATCCTCTTTCCGAGGACCCCTCAGAAACGCTAAATTTAAGATATGAAACCACAAAGGCAAAAATTATGAGACTAAAAGATTTCGGTTTTTTAGTTAATGAAATGTGGGAGTGTGATTTTAGAAATTTATTAAAAAATAATCCAGAGATAAAATCCTATACTAATACCCATTACAATAAAATTTTGACAAAACTAAATCCAAGAGATGCTTTTTATAGAGGACGAACAGGAAATACATGCGAATACTATGAAATAAAAGATACGGAAAAAATTAAATACGCCGATGTTTGTTCCCTCTATCCGTACATCTGTAAGAGTTCTAAATTTCCACTATCACATCCAGAAGTGTATGTAGGAGATGCGTGTAACAAATTAAACCTAAATAATATAGATGGTTTAATTAAATGCACAATTCTCCCACCAGAAGAGTTGTACCATCCAGTACTCCCTCAAAAAATAAACAATAAATTGATGTTTATTCTTTGTCGAACATGTGGTCAAGACATGAATTACAACGAATGTAAGCATACCAGCGAAGAAAGGGTACTTGAAGGAACATGGGTTCTGGACGAGGTACTTAAAGCCCTAGAAAAAGGATATAAAATACAAAAAATACATGAAATCTGGAAATATAACGTACGAAAGTTTAATAAAGAAAACGGTGAGGAAGGATTATTCACATCCTTGATGAATAAATTCATTAAAATCAAACAGGAAGCATCAGGCTGGCCTAAAGATTGTGAAATAGAGGAAGACAAAGTTAAATACATTGATCAGTTCTTTGAAAAGGAAGATGTTAAACTAGAGTATACCAAAATTATTGAAAATCCAGGGCTAAGATCACTGGCGAAATTAATACTTAACTCGTTTTGGGGAAAATTCGGTCAAAGAGAGAATCAACCAAAGACGAAAATTGTAAATAAACCAGCAGATTTATTTGCAATGTTTATTAACCCTGCAATTTATATCAATGGGGTTATACCCGTCAACGATAAAACATTACTTGTCAATTATGAATATATAGAAGAAGCCAGCGATCCGTTGCCGACTGTTAATGTTGTTATAGCGGCTTACGTAACAGCGCAAGCGCGCCTTAAATTATACTCCTATCTTGAAGCTCTTGATAAAAGAGTCTTATACTATGATACAGATTCCGTGATTTATGTTTCAAAAAATAATGACCCCGATATATCAAGGGGGCAATTTATTGGAGACATGACAGACGAGTTGGAGAGTTATGGCTCTAACTCATACATAACTAAGTTTGTTTCTGGAGGCCCCAAGAATTATGCATATAAGGTTCACTCGACGAAAAGTAATTTAGAAGAAACGGTCTGTAAAGTTAAAGGTATAACTCTCAACTATGCCGCATCACAAGTAATAAATTTTGATGCAATCAAACACATGATTCTTCAAAAATCCGAACCGATCCCCATCATATCCAGAAGCATACGGCGTAGCAAGGAGCACATTGTGACAACTTGTACTGAAGTCAAACTCTATAGACCTATTTCAACAAAGAGAAAATTTCTATCGGATGGAAGCTCCGAACCATATGGATATGGAAAAAGAAAAACCCATTGAAAATAAAATATATTGTATATTTTGTATGTATTGTATATAAAATATAATATAAATATTGTATATCTAGAACCGCTATGGAGTTTAAAAATGTAAATTAAGTAATAAACAATTTAAAATATCCATTTTGGTTTTATTTTTTTTCTTTAACAGTAAGAGTTTTCAAAAAGTATTTAAATAAGTAATTATGTACATATTAAAAAAATATGTTTTTATTTTTACAAAGACATTTATAATTTAAATAGTTTGAAAATATTATCCAGTCATTTAAGTACTACACTTAAACTTAAAGAAAAGTTCTCCGAAGCCACAAAAAAACACTAAGGGAATTGGTTCTTTTCAGCTATTTTTCTGTTATTCTTATAGTAATCCATAATCGTTTCAAATTTGAACGACCCACATGATAGTCTTTTTTTTTTTGTAATTTATGCATATTTTAATTACAAGGTTTCATACAACTTTAACAAATAAAAGTTGTTTTTTTCTTTTATTTTTTTTCTTTTCTGTTTTCTTTTTCGGTTCTTAAGAAATGCTAAAGAATCTTTACAAAACAAGTCACGAATTAACTAAATAGCCACCATTTCACTAAATACTTAACACTCAGTATACAATTTTCAGAAATGTCATGATTAAGAACGGTTCTAGTCATTTTATACAAGATTTCACATGATTTAACAAATTTAAAACATTTTTTTTAATTTTTACTAAATTCTAAACACTCAGTATACACTTTTAAGAAAATAGGACGATTTGCGACTGTTTTAGTCATTTTTTTACAAAGTTTCACAGGGCTTAATAACGTTAAAACATTTTTTTTAATTTTTTACTAAATTCTAAACACTCAGTATACAATTTTCAGAAATGCCATGATTAAGAACGGTTCTAGTCATTTTATACACGATTTCACATGATTTAACAAATTTAAAACATTTTTTTAATTTTTACTAAATTCTAAACACTCAGTATACACTTTTAAGAAAATAGGACGATTTGCGACTGTTTTAGTCATTTTTTACAAAGTTTCACAGGGCTTAATAACGTTAAAACATTTTTTTTAATTTTTTACTAAATTCTAAACACTCAGTATACAATTTTCAGAAATGCCATGATTAAGAACGGTTCTAGTCATTTTATACAAGATTTCACATGATTTAACAAATTTAAAACATTTTTTTTAATTTTTACTAAATTCTAAACACTCAGTATATCATTTTCAGAAAATAATACAATTCAGTACAGTTTTACAAATTTTCACAGGTCTTAATAACATTAAAACATTTTTTTTTTTAATTTTTACTAAATTCTAAACACTCAGTATACAATTTTCAGAAATGACATGATTAAGAACGGTTCTAGTCATTTTATACAAGATTTCACATGATTTAACAAATTTAAAACATTTTTTTTTAATTTTTTACTAAATTCTAAACACTCAGTATATCATTTTCAGAAAATAATACAATTCTGTACAGTTTTACAAATTTTCACAGGTCTTAATAACATTAAAACATTTTTTTAATTTTTTACTAAATTCTAAACACTCAGTATACAAGTTTCAGAAATGACATGATTAAGAACGGTTCTAGTCATTTTATACAAGATTTCACATGATTTAACAAATTTAAAACATTTTTTTTTAATTTTTTACTAAATTCTAAACACTCAGTATATCATTTTCAGAAAATAATACAATTCTGTACAGTTTTACAAATTTTCACAGGTCTTAATAACATTAAAACATTTTTTTAATTTTTTACTAAATTCTAAACACTCAGTATACAAGTTTCAGAAATGACAGGATTTAGAACAGTTTTTACAGATATTTACAAAGTCTTAATAACATTAAAATATTTTTTTCTAATTATAATTGCTATTTTCATCTTTTTTATTCCTTAATTATCTAACATAATGTATACAATTTCAAGAAATAGTAGATTTTTAATCCATGTACAAAATGCAAGAATCTAAAATACAATTAAATGTAGGCTTTTTTAATTGGCATCTCAGGCAAATTATTTCCCCCAAAATTATCTAAAAAAGATATACCAAAAAACATTCTAAAGCGGTTTTTTACCTCTATAAGCATGCAGGCCGATCCGACCCTTGTCGGTTTTATTACCCGCATAAATTAACACAGTAGTGTAATATTGACAGAGCCGCCTCACGAAAGCACCCGGGTTAGCTCATAAACAGCACCACCGAACCACCCGGGTTAGCTCATAAACAGCACCACCGAACCACCCGGGTTAGGTCATAAACAGCACCACCGAACCACCCGGGTTAGGTCATAAAACGCACCACCAGCAACCACCCGGGTTAGATCGTAAAACGCACCACCGAACCACCTGGGTTAGATCGTAAATTGCACCACCAGCACCACCTGGCCTCGCTCTGTCTATATCTCTCTACTGTGTTAATTTATGCGGGTAATAAAACCGACAAGGGTCGGATCGGCCTGCATGCTTATAGAGGTAAAAAACCGCTTTAGAATGTTTTTTGGTATATCTTTTTTAGATAATTTTGGGGGAAATAATTTGCCTGAGATGCCAATTAAAAAAGCCTACATTTAATTGTATTTTAGATTCTTGCATTTTGTACATGGATTAAAAATCTACTATTTCTTGAAATTGTATACATTATGTTAGATAATTAAGGAATAAAAAAGATGAAAATAGCAATTATAATTAGAAAAAAATATTTTAATGTTATTAAGACTTTGTAAATATCTGTAAAAACTGTTCTAAATCCTGTCATTTCTGAAACTTGTATACTGAGTGTTTAGAATTTAGTAAAAAATTAAAAAAATATTTTAATGTTATTAAGACCTGTGAAAATTTGTAAAACTGTACAGAATTGTATTATTTTCTGAAAATGATATACTGAGTGTTTAGAATTTAGTAAAAAATTAAAAAAAAATGTTTTAAATTTGTTAAATCATGTGAAATCTTGTATAAAATGACTAGAACCGTTCTTAATCATGTCATTTCTGAAACTTGTATACTGAGTGTTTAGAATTTAGTAAAAAATTAAAAAAATGTTTTAATGTTATTAAGACCTGTGAAAATTTGTAAAACTGTACAGAATTGTATTATTTTCTGAAAATGATATACTGAGTGTTTAGAATTTAGTAAAAAATTAAAAAAAAATGTTTTAAATTTGTTAAATCATGTGAAATCTTGTATAAAATGACTAGAACCGTTCTTAATCATGTCATTTCTGAAAATTGTATACTGAGTGTTTAGAATTTAGTAAAAATTAAAAAAAAAAATGTTTTAATGTTATTAAGACCTGTGAAAATTTGTAAAACTGTACTGAATTGTATTATTTTCTGAAAATGATATACTGAGTGTTTAGAATTTAGTAAAAATTAAAAAAAATGTTTTAAATTTGTTAAATCATGTGAAATCTTGTATAAAATGACTAGAACCGTTCTTAATCATGGCATTTCTGAAAATTGTATACTGAGTGTTTAGAATTTAGTAAAAAATTAAAAAAAATGTTTTAACGTTATTAAGCCCTGTGAAACTTTGTAAAAAATGACTAAAACAGTCGCAAATCGTCCTATTTTCTTAAAAGTGTATACTGAGTGTTTAGAATTTAGTAAAAATTAAAAAAATGTTTTAAATTTGTTAAATCATGTGAAATCGTGTATAAAATGACTAGAACCGTTCTTAATCATGGCATTTCTGAAAATTGTATACTGAGTGTTTAGAATTTAGTAAAAAATTAAAAAAAATGTTTTAACGTTATTAAGCCCTGTGAAACTTTGTAAAAAATGACTAAAACAGTCGCAAATCGTCCTATTTTCTTAAAAGTGTATACTGAGTGTTTAGAATTTAGTAAAAATTAAAAAAAATGTTTTAAATTTGTTAAATCATGTGAAATCTTGTATAAAATGACTAGAACCGTTCTTAATCATGACATTTCTGAAAATTGTATACTGAGTGTTAAGTATTTAGTGAAATGGTGGCTATTTAGTTAATTCGTGACTTGTTTTGTAAAGATTCTTTAGCATTTCTTAAGAACCGAAAAAGAAAACAGAAAAGAAAAAAAATAAAAGAAAAAAACAACTTTTATTTGTTAAAGTTGTATGAAACCTTGTAATTAAAATATGCATAAATTACAAAAAAAAAAAGACTATCATGTGGGTCGTTCAAATTTGAAACGATTATGGATTACTATAAGAATAACAGAAAAATAGCTGAAAAGAACCAATTCCCTTAGTGTTTTTTTGTGGCTTCGGAGAACTTTTCTTTAAGTTTAAGTGTAGTACTTAAATGACTGGATAATATTTTCAAACTATTTAAATTATAAATGTCTTTGTAAAAATAAAAACATATTTTTTTAATATGTACATAATTACTTATTTAAATACTTTTTGAAAACTCTTACTGTTAAAGAAAAAAATAAAACCAAAATGGATATTTTAAATTGTTTATTACTTAATTTACATTTTTAAACTCCATAGCGGTTCTAGATATACAATATTTATATTATATTTTATATACAATACATACAAAATATACAATATATTTTATTTTCAATGGGTTTTTCTTTTTCCATATCCATATGGTTCGGAGCTTCCATCCGATAGAAATTTTCTCTTTGTTGAAATAGGTCTATAGAGTTTGACTTCAGTACAAGTTGTCACAATGTGCTCCTTGCTACGCCGTATGCTTCTGGATATGATGGGGATCGGTTCGGATTTTTGAAGAATCATGTGTTTGATTGCATCAAAATTTATTACTTGTGATGCGGCATAGTTGAGAGTTATACCTTTAACTTTACAGACCGTTTCTTCTAAATTACTTTTCGTCGAGTGAACCTTATATGCATAATTCTTGGGGCCTCCAGAAACAAACTTAGTTATGTATGAGTTAGAGCCATAACTCTCCAACTCGTCTGTCATGTCTCCAATAAATTGCCCCCTTGATATATCGGGGTCATTATTTTTTGAAACATAAATCACGGAATCTGTATCATAGTATAAGACTCTTTTATCAAGAGCTTCAAGATAGGAGTATAATTTAAGGCGCGCTTGCGCTGTTACGTAAGCCGCTATAACAACATTAACAGTCGGCAACGGATCGCTGGCTTCTTCTATATATTCATAATTGACAAGTAATGTTTTATCGTTGACGGGTATAACCCCATTGATATAAATTGCAGGGTTAATAAACATTGCAAATAAATCTGCTGGTTTATTTACAATTTTCGTCTTTGGTTGATTCTCTCTTTGACCGAATTTTCCCCAAAACGAGTTAAGTATTAATTTCGCCAGTGATCTTAGCCCTGGATTTTCAATAATTTTGGTATACTCTAGTTTAACATCTTCCTTTTCAAAGAACTGATCAATGTATTTAACTTTGTCTTCCTCTATTTCACAATCTTTAGGCCAGCCTGATGCTTCCTGTTTGATTTTAATGAATTTATTCATCAAGGATGTGAATAATCCTTCCTCACCGTTTTCTTTATTAAACTTTCGTACGTTATATTTCCAGATTTCATGTATTTTTTGTATTTTATATCCTTTTTCTAGGGCTTTAAGTACCTCGTCCAGAACCCATGTTCCTTCAAGTACCCTTTCTTCGCTGGTATGCTTACATTCGTTGTAATTCATGTCTTGACCACATGTTCGACAAAGAATAAACATCAATTTATTGTTTATTTTTTGAGGGAGTACTGGATGGTACAACTCTTCTGGTGGGAGAATTGTGCATTTAATTAAACCATCTATATTATTTAGGTTTAATTTGTTACACGCATCTCCTACATACACTTCTGGATGTGATAGTGGAAATTTAGAACTCTTACAGATGTACGGATAGAGGGAACAAACATCGGCGTATTTAATTTTTTCCGTATCTTTTATTTCATAGTATTCGCATGTATTTCCTGTTCGTCCTCTATAAAAAGCATCTCTTGGATTTAGTTTTGTCAAAATTTTATTGTAATGGGTATTAGTATAGGATTTTATCTCTGGATTATTTTTTAATAAATTTCTAAAATCACACTCCCACATTTCATTAACTAAAAAACCGAAATCTTTTAGTCTCATAATTTTTGCCTTTGTGGTTTCATATCTTAAATTTAGCGTTTCTGAGGGGTCCTCGGAAAGAGGATCGTTCCTGCCGAACTTGTAGCATACAGTACATCCATGGAAATAACATTCTTGAAATTCAAATACCTCATTTGTTTCGGAGCAGTAACCATCGACTTTTACACCATTTAAAACAGCTTCTTTACCATTAGCAGCATGTAAGATGTTGATTTTTCTGTGATTCTCGGTCCAAAGTAACCAATCTATGGCAATTTTGCTCTGCCTGTTTCTCCATCGGTATCCATTTTTTGGTATGATTCCTATAGTATTAGGCTTCAAAAAATTTCTTCTAAAAATTTTATTGCATGCTGAAGCAATAGTTGTGGTTTCAGTAAATGGACATACATTGGTAGTTTGTATAAGTTGTTCTCTAAACTTTAAACATGATTGCGCAAGAATTTCGACATCCGATACGCAGTAGTCTACCAGATCTCTTTGCATATCGAAACCATCATTTTCATGCTCTACAAACCATTTAAGAAATTTGGCTCTGTCTTCTTCTTTCATACTATCTGGGGAGTAATATTCAATTGATGGTAGAGGTCCTATATAGTTTTCATTTGCCTTTGTATTAAATAGGTGCGGGAAGTAGCCTTTTTTAAAAATATCATCAAGTCCAAATGCCTTTGGTAGTTTGGCTAAAGGCATAGGGAAATAGTTAAGTGAGTCGATAAATTTTACATTTTCAAGTTGCATCGTAATTATTTTGGTACCTCTCATGATTAACTCAGGTGTAAAATCTGTCTTTGTCATAATGTAGTTTAATATAAACTGGTGATCAAAAGCCTGACCATTATGGGCTATTACAATAATTTCTTTAAAGTTTTTCCTCATTTGTAACAAATGGTTAGTAAATGTCCCCGCTGGGTCTATACCTCTGACTTTTTGTAACTTTAGACCGCATTTTTTACAAGTATCTGCTTCAGAATCCATGCACTCATCGCAGTATTGTTTGAAAACACAGAGATTGACTTCATGTAAAAACGTTGAATTTTCCAATAGTTTGTCTTGGCTCGTCTCTAAATCGTAGAATACAAAAAGAACATCTTTAATCTTAGGTTTTCCCTTATCAGGCCGAATATAACATAGATGATCCTCGGGTGCATGTTTATTACAAATTTTACAATAAATTTCACCACATACATGTGCTCTTTTGGCTTTAATGGTTTTTAAACAAATAGAACATAGTTTAATTTGTTCGCATACTGTAAATTTGCCTGACGAATAATCCTTTTTATGATTTTCGTAACAGTTTTGACTTCTAAAAAATCGTAGACAGTCCTGGCATTTAATTTTTATTGCTATTTCACAAGCAGGGGCTTGCTGACATGCCTGACAGGTTCCACCACATCAGTGCTCATTTTTGTGATCATATGGGACGTAACACTTTTCACAAAAATAGTTAGAACAAAAAGCTGCTGTCAGCGATGTAATTACATTAAAATGGCTTTTGTAATGTAATAAGTTCAGCCGTTTATTGCTTTCAGTTGAACCTTCAAATATAATATTTCGTCCTTTTGATCCATAGCTATAAACAACTAATTTATATTCTTTTAGATGATTTTGAAATTGTATTAACTCGGGAATTCCACCTCCTGCCTCAGGAATGCTAATTTTAGCTCTCTCCAACAATGATCTTGTTCTTTCGGTTTGAATTTTACTAATATCTCTTCTAACCTTACTGAATTCGGGATCTCTTTTATTATGGGCAATGGCGACTACCAAAGCACGTGGTAAACACAGGTTATCGGTATTTTTAATACTTATAATACCTCGTCGCTTGTCACATTCCTCGTGAAAGCTGTTATAATTTTTTCCTCTGCCCCCACCAACAGGTAATCTAACAGTTGTCACACTAAGACAAAATGATTCTGTATTAAGACCTGCTGAGTTTGACTGATAAATGCCACTTATAACACTCCAAACATCTTGAAAGGTTATGTCTTTAGCTGCTTTGAAGCGAATCCAACCTTCTCCTCGGTTGAAGTCTTTAGAGCAAAAACTAAAACCCACACGATCTAAGGGTTGTAGGCCTACTGTAGCGTTTTGAATAATTTGATTAATTCCTTTTTCCACCCAACCAACTGGTTCAACTCCCTGTGGAACAGGTTTTAACTTAAACTCTAGAGTGCGTCCTGTAAGGTTAAATTCTCGTAACTTTTTAACAACGTCTTTAACAATAATAAACTTCTCCATCTTTCTGTAAATTTCTACAAGATGTGTCTGTCCGGTTGCCTGTCTAAAGTAGATATGACAAGGTCTTTCTGCAGACGCCTAGTTATAATGTAGGATCTGTCGAGATTGGAGTGGGGGTAGTGAATTGTAGGGGTGGGGGAAAAGAACTTATTGGGTTACTCAAAAATGAAGCGGGAGGGGATAATTAATTCGCGAGATTGAATTAATGAGGTAATGAACTAAAAGTAAATTATACTGGGAGTGTAGGGTCATTGAAGTGATATCTTCTTGGAATCAGCCATACTTGGTTAGAAGGTGATTTTACCCTAATCTTAGTTTTTGTAGTATTTTTTACTGGACCTAGTTCTTACATGTTATTACTTTTCAGGTGGTTATTTTAAACAGTTACATGTTTAAACATGCAAATTGTTAGTTGAATTGAAATATGTCTTGAATTCATAATTAAAAATGCATAAAATGCAGTGGCCTTATTTAACGCTATAGCAAACTAATGATAGACAAATACTAATACTGTATAATAATAGTAAAATAAAATAATTCAGAAAATCCACTTTTTTGGAATACAAAGAACTCACCATAGTTACAAAATAATAAAAATATCTATACATACTTAAAGTATAAATAGTACAATTTTAATAAAAACAATATACTTTTTTGTAGTTTAAATTAATATTGTCTTAAATAAGCGTATAATGTTTAAGGGCAAACGTTCTCCTTAAACCTTTTATATTTAAAAAACTTTTTGTCTATGCGTTTGCGAGCTCATCATCAGGGTCGTAATGTGAAGAAATTTTGAAAACGATTACAAAGTCAGGCTTACAGGTAACAGTAAATATCAATCATCACCACTGATCATCAATGATATTTGCCTCGTCAATCAACACATCAAATAAATCCGAAATTAACAAAAGACCACTATACTGCCGTTTTTGTGTCAATATCCGTTATAAAAAAAAAGAAGACAACGGTCCCTAAGAACGTTTGCAGAAAAGGTTAGTCTATTTTTATTTTATAAACACTGTCAACAGCCAATTACTCTGTGTTATCGCAACCAGAACTACAACACTGACATCGAGTGATATTTGAAAAAAGTGAGTCGTTAATAGCATATGGGTGGAACCCTCGTAGATCGCATACAAAACTATGATAAATCATCGAATCATTGTACACAACAATAATAGGTCCATTTACTAGTAAAATATGCTGATTAGAGTTCAGCGTCCGCATGTGGTTCTTTTTTTTATTTATTGAAGAGAAAAAAATCTATGTTGCCTTCGGCCATCCAATAGAAGGTCCACTCTAGGTAAGTGTGAAAATCATTCAATTCGATGAATATAATATAAAGGTTTGTGTATGTTACACTATATATTTCATAAGAATATTTCATTGATATAATAATTATTTTTAAATCAGAACGGTTTAATCCAGATAAAACCAATGCCTTTTTTTAACTAACTACAACTTGATTGGTAAACACATTTTGCGATCAGGTACAAGCAACTGCTATTTAATCTACCTAGACATCTAGGTCGGTTCCCTGTGAAAAACCCTAAAATTATCCCAACTACTTGAATACTTTTCTCGATTTCGTTCCATCCTTTTGATCTAGCTTTATCCTTGACATACACGTATGTTTAACTTAAATATTAAAACGTAAAACCCCCCCTTTTTATGTAACTTGTTTAATGATTTAATGTAAATACAAGGAGATTGTCTAATCCTAAATCTAAAACTATTATTCTACGTAAAATATACCATGTAACATTAACAACATAATATACAATTAAATTAAAATGGTCGTTCTTAATCAAGAGGCTTATGATTATAACACCGATTAATTATACCAATTACTTATAAACAAAGTTTTGTGCCTTAAATTTAATAAATAATTTTAAAATAATAATATTTTTAATCCACACTGCATCAGTCAACAGAGTCCTAAACAGGTTTGTACAGGAACTTTAAAGCATATCTACAATTACTATATCAATTACGCATGTCACAAAAAGGAAAAAAGTACATTATAATGTTTGTGTTGAAATGGATGCCATCATAACGGAATGCGCATGGCTGAATAATGGAAATTTCTCCATAAGAAAATACATGTGTTTTAGGAGATACGGTCTCAAGTAAGGGAATACCTACTTCCGCATTCAATTTTTTTGTCTTCACTAACATGTTTATCAAGATTTACATATTGTTCACCACTTAGTAGATAGGTTTTAATTAAATTATACATAGCGCCCCTGATGCCCAATTTATACATTTTGCTTAACAATATATCAAAACTTACAACGTCAAATGCCTTTTTTAAGTCAATAAATACTGCTATTACAATTTTTTTATTATCAATTTCATTTGAGATCAAGTTGACGAGATCTGTAGTAGCACTTAATGTGTTGCTATCTTTAATAAATCCGTACTGATAAGGGTCCGCAGTAACATGCCTATGCATAAATGATGTAATCCTGGTTTTTATTACTATCTCTACTACTTTTGAAAACGTACTTATAACGCTAATTGGACGATAATTGCCCATACAGTCTTTTGGGCCTGACGTATATACAGGGGTAATCTTACTTATTTTCAACTCGAGGGGAAAAGTTCCAGTTAAAAGTACATTATTTATTAGTTTTGTTGTTATGGGAACTATGTCATCCATCAAATTAATCAAATCTCGTACCGTTACCTTATCATCCCCAGGTGCCATGAATTTTTTTAAATTTAATATTGTTTCCCTAACCTCTTTCTCACAGGTATTATTTACATATATACTATTTTCACCATAAATTTCTGAAAAGTTAAGCAAGTCTCCGTGTTCTGGACCCAAATTTAATATTTCGTTATTTAATTCGTTTACAATATTGGTACCTACATTTGTGAAGTGAATATTTAGTTCATTTGCTATATCTTTTGAGTCCGTAACCACCCTGCCGTTCACATTAATTGTTTCAATATGTACCTGTTTGTCTCTGCCTCTCAGCAAACCATTGATGAATTGCCACTGTTTCCTTGAATCTCCCTCTGTCTGTTCCCACTTGTCTCTGAAATATTTATTTTTTAACACCTTTATTTTATTGTTAATTTCGTTTTTGAGGTTTCTGAATTGAGTTATGAGTTGAGCATTATCCCTGTCTTTACATTTTTTTTATACAGCTTATCCCTTCTATGGATCATATCTAGCAATTCTTTAGTTACCCATGTATTGTTTCCGTGGCACTTAATTATTTGAATATATTCACTTTCTTTTTTGCATTCGCATATTATATTGATGAGGTTCTGAAATGTAGACACTTGTGTCTCTCTAATTCTTTCGTGGAATAGATTTTTAAATGTACCATGGTTGACCTTTATGACTTCATGGTTCATTTTTGGCCTGTGAATCTTGATATTTTTATTTATAACAGTTGATATTTTATTTTGATCAGAGATGGAATTCTCGTGTACTGTCCATTTCAATTCTACTTCAAAAATTATTTTTATATAAGACCCACACGAAAAGAGCTTATTATATAACCTATTTTAGCCTGTTTGCGTTATGTAATATACTATATTTTCGTACTGAGTGATGTAATGAACTCATTACATCACTCAGTGATGTAATGAACTTATTACATTACTAATTTTTAATTAAACTATGATTTCTTTTGTTCCGTCAGTCACTGTCACTTTTTGTGTAATGTCACTGCATAAATATGAAAACCATTTTGAATACATAAAAAAATTATAAAAAACCAAAATTCTGGGTCTTATATAAAATGTTGTATATCACACGTACGGTAAGGCTCATTAAAGCACCCGTGTGGTTACTACGACTCGGTCTACTACCTCGTCGTACCAATATTCCCCACTCGTTACTGTAATGAAGCTCATACCGTACTAGTAATATAAATAACTATAATAATAGTATTTTACGTTACAAGTCCGGTAGGTGACTTATTACAGTACGAGTTGTTTTACGGACGAGGCGACGTAGGAGCCGAGTCTGGAATATAAACGAGTGCTGTAATAACACCTAACGGACGTGTATCGTATGGTATTTTATTTCATCCTGTCATTATATCCCTTTTCAAAAAAATAAATAGGTATATTAAATTAAATTAAAATAAACTAACTTTTAAGAAATACATGCAGGCTCGTAGGTCCAAATAAAATAAAAATTACTAATTTTAGTTAAATAAAATTTTTCAAAAATTGTAACAGGAAATCTATTATATAGTTGTGTAATATTTTACATTTACTAAAGTTGGTAGAAAATAATATCTACTATTACAAGTAGAAGCATTCAAACAGTATTAATTGGTATCGCTAGATATAGGTCCAAGTAAAATAAAATCTACCAATTTTAGTTAAATAAAATATTTAAAGAATTGTAACAGGGAATATATTCTATGGTTGTGTAATATTTTACAATTACTAAAGTTGGTAGAAAAAAATACTATTACAAGTAGAAGCACCCAAACAGTTTTAATTGGTATCACTAAATATAGACCATATAAAATAAAAATTACTAATTTTAGTTAAGCAAAACCTTTAAAACAATGTAATTAAATGCCTATATTATAGTTACATAACATTTTTCATTTACTAAAGTTAGTTAAAGAGTATAATTTATGCTACATGCTACCTACCTATATATAGCAGTGAACGATTCTCTAATAAATACTTGTCGGGTGGCGGAACGCATTTTTATAGTAGGCCATGACTTTTTATTTTCTTTGAATTATGACAGTTACCTACTTTTATTATAACCCTTAAAAAACCTATATAGTTATCATATTCTTAGTGCTGATGAATATGGCAAAAATAGTGTACTCTGCTTGTACATTTTGTACAGAGTTTAAAGATATTAGTAATTGTCATCGTCAGTTAACCTACTTAGTTGATTTACTTCGTAATTGCACTTTAGACGCGGATGATAAAATGTTTTTTCGAAAAATTCAGGAGGCTCTTTTGGACCTTTCTATTAAATTTCGGTTCTTTCCTAACAAGAAGAAAAATCAAATAGTTTCAAAATATTATATATATTATATGAAACATTTGCATTTGCTAGACAATGAATTCCATCCAAGATATTCACCATTAAGAAGAGAAGAATTTCTCAAAGAATTTGAAGAGCATTTGAAAATTGTGGTAATAAATAATAATTGATTTATTTCATTTAAAAAAGTGTTTTTGATGTATTAAATAATTGCTAAATATGTGTATTTAAATATTTTATTTCTTATAATTTTAAGTGACAACTTGTCAAAAATCGAAAGTTAGAAGTCGTAGTTTCCAAAAACAAAGCATGGTTGCTAGGCAACACATTACAGTATCTGATACTGTAATGTTCCATTTACCGGCCGCATATGAGTACAGGGTAAGTAGATTTACTGGACAGGATGAAATAAATCAATTTTTTCTACTGACGTTTTGTAATAACCCTTTTTTGATTGTCGTTTTGAATGATACAATAAGAATGTTTCTGTCCAATGAATAGTTCTTATCGTCTGCTTCCTTGACAAATCTTTCTATTTGCTCCTTGGAAAACTTTCCACTTTTTGGGCTTATACCCCGTAGATTTTCTTTTCAACAATGCCATAAGGTTTGTAAATGTCTTTATATCAACATGTTTATTTCAATAATCCATCGTTCGAAGCATTGAGTAAGTACTCCACAAAGTTGATGGCTTATAGGCATCGGATAATCGTGAAAAATAAGCCAAAACGACTTTTTCTGATTATTTACCTCATCCATTATAAAAGCGGGTTGATTTTCACCTGATTATTCAGCGACTATTTCCCTCATGCACTGTAACTACAATGCGCTTTTCACTTGATTTTCGGTGAAAATCAGCCCTCGGTCGCGATTGAGCTGAAAATTGCACTCTTCTGGTTTTTCATTGTTGGTTACCTACGAGAATAACCGTCACTGTCACAACAAGTTGAAATTTCTGCTTTGACAATTTCGCGTCAATTTATCAAAATGATTCGTTTTTAGTTTTCATTCAGGAAATAGTCTAAAATAGTAGTTTTCCTATTCAGTGCGCAAAGTTATGTTTTCCCGCACGCGAAAGCAGTTAGACGAACGACGCGAAGCGGAGTTTGGATAAGCTTTAAGTGCGGGAAAACTACTTTGCGCACGTGTTAGGAACAATATTTTTTCTACGAGTGAAATAACTATATATTTTTTTAATTTTAAATTTTTATTGACATCAAAAACAACTATATCCCCCTTTGTTCGCACCATTTGGAAAACAACTCGTACTGTTTCTCGTATTTTTCTTGCGATTTGGCAGGCAGCAATTGCAAACTAGCCATGTTGGCGGCTTCTAGGACATCTTCTGGAAGTTCTTCTTCAGTGATATCCATTTTTAAAACAGTTTTTTTTATTTTAAATAGGTGAAAATGCTAGTGAAAATTTTGAAGAAGACCTCTAAACTGACATGAAAGCGTTGTATGACAATGTATTTTGGTTGCTAAGGGAACAAACCGCATTTGACACAAAAATACTTGATTTTTTTTAACTTGAACAAAATTAGAGGAAAATATAATAATGCAGATTTCAAAAAAATTTTGAGCCGCACGGCACAATACTTCGGTATAGTTTATAAGGCAACACATAAACCACCTGTCAACTTTGTCTTGTTACAATATTTTTGTATAAATATCTAAAAAAATTATAAAATATAAGAAAAAAACGCGTCTATAATATGGTAATTTTGCTTTAAAATAAGTGTGCGGGAAAAAAAATTTCCCGCACAGTGTGCGGGAAAGTGCTACTTTGCGTATGCAAAAGTGTGCGCAAAGTAGCTTCTTTGCGGTCACTCGTAGAAAAAATATATTTCGTGCATGTAAAATGGCTTGATAATCATGCACTCAGATTTGTTGCCCTAATGAAACAGCTTTCATGCTGTTTCTAGGGCAACAAACCTTCATGCATGATTTTCAGCAATTTTACATGCACTTAACAGATTACTATTGATAATTTCCCGCTCTCCGGTGAAAATCACCCTTGTCAAAAGTGAAAATCTCACCCGTCAGAAATGGTTAGTAATCTCCCGCTCTCCGGTGAAAATCACCCTTGTCAAAAGTGAAAATCTCACCCGTCAGAAATCGTTAGATTTTTATTTGGTAAATAATCTTCAAAATACATTTCGGGATTGGGAAATAATCAGAAAATCATTCTCAGATTTTTTGCCATTAGGAAATCGCACGGCAAAAAATCTTCGGGATGATTTTCGATAATTTCCCTATCCCTTAATATATTACTACAGATAAGTTCTTTACCTTTTTTTCTTCACACCAACTTTTGAATTTTTCGTATGTGCCCTCATACAAGCTCCTTGATTTTTGTTGAACAAGGTTCACCATTGCCTCATTTGTGGCATTTCAATGTCATTTTTTACTTAATATTTGCCGCAGTTTTTGACAAAAATATTCTTTCCAATTTTTTTTTGACAAGTGTCAATTTTTTTGACATGAAACGTGTAAATGAAACACATGTAATAAAATGTTTGGTAAAATAAATTAAGTTTTTTATTATAAAACGCCCGTAGAAAAAATATTGTATATCATTCGTTACGAAACAATGTCTTTCAGTCACTCTGACGTGTTGTCCAACTCGGCTTCGCCTCGTAGGACAATTTTTACGACGCGTAAGTTAACTAATCGGTTATCGATGATGTCTTTTTAAAAAAGTTTATTTTATTCTTAAGCGTTACTTTACAATACAAATGCGTTCAGCTGACTGAATGCTAGAAACAATGTATAAAGATTACAATATAATAATAAATGCAATGTTAGCAAAATAAATGTCTATTCAGCTCTAGGTGGCTAGATAACTCCTCCCCCCATAAGATTCAACTATCAGGTTGGACAGGGTAGTTGAATTGCTATCTTTTCTTCTTTGGGACATTTTTCTCGTTGTCTTCTTAGGACGCTTGGCATCATCTTCTTATAAGCGATGAATAGGCACAAAATGGCGATGAAAATATATAATAATATTGTCCATAGGCTTGGTGCTTTCGTCATTTCACTGAAAACCAAATGGGGTTGGTTTTGTATAACTTGATTTTTCAATTTATGTAGACCATCTAATTTTAAATCATGTAGGTGTAGGCTTAGATTCAGTACTGGAAGTAGATCGGGTGTTTCCGCGAAATCTGGAAACAGGATTGGCTGGTTGTTGGCTTTCATTGGCTTCTGATCATTAATTATTGATGCTGAGTTAGTATCGATTTGGCAGCCAATCGGGATATGGCATAGATAGGTTCCAATAATATTTTGGGTTTCTGATTGACCAAAACATTTCAGTTTTATGGCTTCTTTGGTAGGTAGGACTAATATCCATTGATTGGTTTTATCTAAGCGAGTGATTATAGTATGAGCGATCTTTACTTCAGTTTGCTTACAGGATGAGGTGTTTTTGTCAGAGTTCAGTAGTTTTACTTCGCAAGGGCTAGTTCCTTTAATTCCGTGTAATGTTTCTTTCTCGCAGATATAGAATTCAGGGTATATTTCTTGGCATTCTTGATTGTAATATGCGTAGTGCAACTGATTTTTTAATAAGTATTTATTACTTGAGAAGACAACCTTAAACAGACTCTGATAATATATTGGAACTGAATATATATGAAAATAATCGAAAGGACGTGGGTGCATTATTGGTATATGTAAAAGATATGTTATTTTATTATTAAGCACAAAAGATTCGAGGTTAATGATTTTTTCATAAAGTGAGGTATTTTCTAATGTTACCGGTAAAGGAATTTGCTGAAGCCCTATTCGTTTTTGTAACTTAGTTAATTCGATAAAAAGATCTTCAGTTCTTATTATACTAGGATGCATTATTTTTAATTTGGAAAATGTTAGGGAGTTCTCTACGTCTTGTAATATAGAAATAATTATTTCATATACGTTAACTATTTGGTTAATAATATCCTTTATATAAAGAGAGTTTTCTCTGTAAGCAGCTTTCTGTACGATAGAGGAAATTTGATTTATTTTAGATTCTAATAATTTTTCATTATAGTTTATTTGTTTTATCGTAGAATTAAAATTTTCAATAACACTTAAAGAAAGCGAGTTTTGTTCCAAAATTTTTGCTTGCAAATTATTTTGGTTCTGCGTTAATTCGTAAATAAGTTTCTCGTACCGTTCACCATCGGATGCGTCAAGATTTCCTGTGACAGCTTTAAATATGGATCCTAGGCCGTTTACTAGTCCTCGTTTAATCCTGTCGGGATGAGGAATAATTTCTTTTATTTTAATTTCGACTCTATTTTGTGTCAGTTTTAATAGTTTTATATAGTTGCTTATGTCAGCATTATATTCTTTGTGTGTACCTATTATTTTAGTAATATTTTGGGATTTAAGATGCAACTTATTTATTTCTATTATTATTGGGTTCAAATCATAATAGTGTATAAGTGTGTAGGCGTAATTTTCAATTTTTGCCGTCCCTAATTTAACTGGAATAATTCCTGGGTTATCGTCCAGTTTCCGTATGTCGATTTGTTCAGGAGTTCCTAACACGTGTGTGATAGCGCTGTAATAGAATATTCTTAATTACTAAAACTATTTAGATGTGGGCGTAACTTTTAGTATGTGAGCACGTGTAATAAAATATGTACATGTATTAAAATATAAAATAATAATGTTAAGGAGTTAAAATTAAGTGTCAAAGCTGTATTTGTTTCTTAAAGGGCGTTTTAGGTTATCCATATGGACTTTAGTTTGTGACGTAGTTGCCACTGTTTTACGTGTTGTGTCAACGTCCTTTATTTGTGTGGGTGGATTAAATGTATCGCCGAGTTTTTGGCGTACGTGTTTTTTAACGTATATTTTCTGTTCGGGTACGAATAGTGTAGGTTTATCACGGTTTTCATTAACTTTTGTTATGATTTTTTCTTTTTGATTAATAAGGGTTTCATTAATTTTAGAATACAAAAGTTTAGTTTTATCTCTATGTTCTGTGACGTAATCTGTTAATAAGAGTTGGTCTAATTTTAGATTAAATGGGTCATTGGGGCTGATGTGTCCGCTAATCACATCAATGGGTTTAAAGTTAGTTACGGAATGAATGGAGTAATTGTACGCTAGTATTGCGTATTTCATTTTTTGGGTAATAGGTGTGTTATTGAACCCTTGGTTATTTAGCAATCTTACGTGTTCGGTCAAGGTGGAATGAAGTCTCTCAATAGCACCATTGGATTGTGGGTGATTAGGTGAGCAAAAGTGTATTTTAATTTTGTGGAGTTGTAATAGTTCTGTAACTACAGCGTTCTTGAACTCCGTTCCGTTATCTATAATAATTTTCGTTGGTATACCATGATGGGAAAAGAATGATACAAGATTATCAGATATTTCAGAAGCTGCTAATGATTTTAAAGGATATGCTTGTGCATATTTAGAAAAACTATCAATAATAGTTAGAAATTTAACTTTATCTAATGTATACGTATCAAGATGTACAATATCAAAAGGTTTAGTCGCAGTTGGGGTTATATTCATTTCAGTCTTAATTGGATGACGTTCGTATTTGCTTTTCTGGCAAATTTCACAGTCATTAATGTACGTTTGAACGGCGTTTTTAAGATTAGGCCAGTAGTATTTGTTTTTTATTCGTTTTTCTGTCTCTTCGATACCGCGATGATTAGTTTTACTTTCGTGGTAATTTTTAATAATTTCCGAGATTTCTGGCTTATCTACAACATCAATTAATTTTATAAGGCATCTTTTAAATTTTAATGATGGCCATTTAAAGTTTTTCCTTACTACTTCGCAGAAAGGTTCATAAACGTCAGGATTTTCAAAATAAAGTGAATATAATTTATCGGGGACTACGTGTTCCTTAATAAATTGTAAAATGTCATTTTCGAAATTGTTTTCAGAGATTTGGACGAGAAGTCGTCTCTTTTTTTCGAATAAGATAAGACGTCTCAGTTTTGCGGGTGAATGTAGTACTTTTGTAATTATTATTTGGTTGGCACCATAATTTACGGCTGATTCGATAATCGGGACTCCTACTATTGGGTCTTGTTCATTATTTGTATGCACGGTTTCGTCATCGTTCTCATCGACGTCAACATCAGCTGTTTGTAGTTCGGGGTCAGGTTGTGCCATAGTAGACATTTGATCTAAGTTATGGTCATTTATAGTTGTGTCATTGTCAGGTTGCGTTTCAGTTTCAAGGCTTTTATTAAAATCATTTATGTAAGAAACGAGATTAGAAAAACTGTCTGTTTCCTTCGTATGCAATTCAATGCGACTTAAAGCATCAGCGTTGGTATTTAATTTCCCTTTTTTATACGTGATTTTATAGTCGAACTCTTCTAATTTAATACGCCAACGTAAAAGTTTCGAACTAGGGTCTTTTAGATTAAAAAGCCACTGAAGGGGTTTATGATCTGTTATTATGTTGAATTTACGACCGAATAGATATGGCCTAAAATATTTGGTGGCCCATACTAGACAAAGACATTCTTTCTCTATCGTTGAGTAGTTGCGCTCTGAATCATTAAGAGTGCGCGACGCGTAAGCTATCGGTAAATCTTGACCGATATTACCCTGGGATAGAATGGCTCCCAATGAAACATTACTGGCATCACACGTTAAATTAAACGGTTTGCTAAAGTCGGGATATTGGAGTATTGGTTGGTTAATTAATAGATTTTTACAAATTTCGAAACATTCCATAAATTCATGATCGTGTACTATTTTGGCGCCTTTCTTTAAACATTTAGTTAGAGGCTTGGTAATTTTTGCGAAGTTGTTAATGAACTTCCGGTAATAACCTAACAATCCTAAAAATCCTTTTATTTGCTTAGTTGTTTTGGGTATAGGGAAATTTTTTATCGCGTATATCTTATCGGGGTTAGGTTTAACGCCGTCTGGTGTCACTACATGACCCAGGTATGCGACTTCGCGGCGGAGAAATTCGCTTTTATTTAATTGCACTTTGAAATTTGAATCTCGTAATCTTTGGAAGACCGATTTAAGGCGTTCCAGATGTTCTTGCAAAGATGTCGAAAATACGATTATATCGTCTAAGTAAACAAGGCATTTTTCGTTTTGAATTCCACGTAGTATACTGTCCATCACCCTCTGGAACGTTGCCGGCGCGTTCTTTAAACCGAAGGGCATGCGAGTGAACTCGTAGTGACCATTTTCGGTACTGAATGCTGTTTTGGGGATGTCACTTTCGTTCATTTCGATTTGGTGGAACCCACTTGCGAGATCCAACGTCGTAAAGTATTGGCATTTGCCAAGTTTGTCCAATATGTCTGTTATGTTTGGCAAGGGATATTTATCGTCTATTGTTTTAAGGTTACAACCTCTAAAATCAATTACTACCCTCCAGCGTTGTTCTCCCGAAGCATCCAATTTTTTTGGGACTACCCAAATTGGTGCGGACCAAGGCGAACTACTGGGTCGTATTATTTTTTGATCGAGCATCGTTTTTATTTGTGTTTCCACCTCCTTTTTGTGCACGAAGGGGTATCTATATGATTTTGTGTATACGGGTTGTTCGTCGGTTGTTTTTATGCAGTGTTTTATTTTACTGGTAAATGTCAAAAGTGTGCCTTCTTGGTAGAATATGTCAGAAAATTCTTTGCACAAATTAAGTATTTTTGTTTTTTCTTCCTTATTAAGATGGTCCGTTCGAATTTTAGAAGGGTCGAAATAGGGTAAATCCGGTGAATTAATAAAATTATTTAAATCAATTTTTTCAATATTTTTTTGATCGAATCGCTCGGCTGGAAATGGTTCTGAAATGTCCAACGTAATAGGTTGACAAGTATTATTTAAAATAGTGGTTATTGCATAGCCGTTTTTTGCTGTTGTTAGGCAGTTTGGAATCTCACAATTGTGCAGTTTTTGATAAGGAATTATTATTTCACCGTTTTGTATGTCGGTTTTAATTTTCACGACTTGTTCAGTACGAGGAGATATAGTTATATTATTTACTTCTGTCTTAGTTTTAAGAAATTGCAGTTTTATTTTAGTATTCGGGGTGATTAAAATTCCTTTAGCGTAATCAATGTTAGCTTGTAATTCTTTTAGGTTATCTAACCCTATTAAACCATTAAAGATGTTATGAAATTTGAATAAGTAGAATTTCAGGTTTTTATTATTGGGTAATTTAAAAATAGAAGAAGCTGGTATTTGGGCACTATATTGGTGTGCAGATTGCTGAAAAACAGTTGACACTATAAAAGGATCGTGAACTATGGCTCTTTGGTAATATTTATTGGCTAGGTCAGGATCAATGAATGATTTTGTTGAACCGCAGTCAATTAGAAACTTTAAGTTATATTCTGGGAATACAATATAAGATAGTTCACTCGTGTTGTTGTTGTTAAAGGGTATGACTTCAGGAGCTATGTCTTGGGGTTCTCTTGCATAGCGTCTTGAAAATTTTGGTCGTTACTACAAGAAGCGTAAGAAGGATTTTGTTGAGAAGGTTCGGGTTCGACGTATTGATTTACGTCAGATTCGTCGAAATATTGAGGTTCTTGTGAATCGTAGAGATTATTTCCGTCGTCAACATAGCAGTTCTGTTCAATACTATCAGCGTAGTATTGGTCGTTATTAACAGTATTAGTATTATATAGTTCTTCTGCTATAAAATTTGGTTGTTGATTGGTCTGTGATTGGAAATAATTTTTTGATTGGGGTCTATAATTATTATTTGGTCTAAAGGTATTATTTGTTTGTTTCGTATTTATACACATCGGTGTAGGTGGTGGAAATTGTTTGTTCGGATTGGGTTTAAAAACATTTGCCTGGTTAGGTCTGGTTTTAAATACTTGTGAGTTAGTTGGGAATCTTTGTGGCATTTTATTATAATTAGGTCTTATCGGAATAGGCTGAGATGGAAAAGTTGGTTGATTATTAAAGAATCTTTGTGGTGTATATGTGTTGAATGGTAGTGCAGGTCGTATATGCGTAAAATTTTGATTGTTGGTGGGCATAAAATGTTGTGTGGGTTGTTTTTGATTTGGTATTTTTGACAAATTTTGGAAATAATGAGTGTTATATTCCGCAGTAACAAATTGTAAAGCTTCAGGTAAATCTTAAGGCCGCATACAACGTATCGTGGTTCCTAATGGTTCTTTCAGACCCGATAGAAATGTTCTTAAAGCTAAATCGTTATAAAGATTTCTTTTAAGATTCTTTGCATCATCATTCGTTTCGTGAATATTTACATACGAACATAGAAGGTTTAAAATATGTAAAATACGTTCATAGAATTGATACGGTTTTTCTATGTTTTGTTGCCTAAGCATGACAAGATCTCTATTGAGGCAAGCCTCATCACGTTGATCAGCAAAGTGTCTACTTAAAATAATCTTTAGTTCATCCCAAGTTTGCACATTTTGGGTTCCTAAAATTAATTTCGCGTTCCCGGTAAGTTTTCCGACAATACAATTTAACAAGTAAATATTTTGGAAATTATTTGGCTGGCTTGTTATATAGAATGCATCAATGATACTTTGACATACTGCTAGGTACCTATTTAGATCGTTTGGATTACCGTCAAAATCTGGTACGCATTTTAAGTATTCAGGTTTAAATTGTTGAGTCATTTCTATTTCGCTGCTTTCAGACGAAATATCTAAATTATTTAGTAATGTGCCTGCAGCACTATTTTCTACTATATTTTGCAATAAGGTTTGATTTATTTGTTTGATTACTTCTTCTGATTGAGAAGCAGAGTCAGTTGAAGGTTCTAATTGCAGTTTAAGGTTGCTTAATTTATCAATTATATCTTTCACTTCAGACATGTGTTTCAATTGCACTTACATACTAATGGCGACAATCATCAACATCCTTTATAAGAGCAGGCTTTTGTTTGGCGATATGGTCCTCCCAAAATATCCTGGTCTTGCGAGATTTGGCAATGTGGGTCCAATCTCCGATTACTCCAAGGTAGCAGGTTCACGATGAACTGGGGTTTTCGATTTTCAGAAATCCACTCTGACACCTCACAGCAAACACTAACGATGGTAAGTTCTTTTATTCTCGGTTAATTAGAATGTCCAAAAAAAATCTATACGTTCGATACGTATTGATTTCCCGAAAATCCGCACGACTGCGCCAGTTAACTAATCGGTTATCGATGATGTCTTTTTAAAAAAGTTTATTTTATTCTTAAGCGTTACTTTACAATACAAATGCGTTCAGCTGACTGAATGCTAGAAACAATGTATAAAGATTACAATATAATAATAAATGCAATGTTAGCAAAATAAATGTCTATTCAGCTCTAGGTGGCTAGATAACTCGTACCTAAAATACCCTTATTTCGTAACTTGTTGTATAAATAGCTATTTTTGGGCAACCTCTCGGATTAATATTGATCATGTGATAAAAATAACATCCTAAGTACATATTTATTTTTTTATTTATTTGTTTAGTTATGTTATTATTTAACATGATAATTTTTTTGAAATAACTCGAAAACTAAGTTATATCGGAGTAGGATATATTTAAAAAAAATAACAAATTTCCATTACAATAAGCTCCCCCGAGGACTGTAAAAAATTATCAATCACCTTGCATGTATCTTTACATAATAATAATTAGGTAGGTAAGTGATTTTGTATTATTTTGATTGTATGAAAAAAGTTGGGCTTTGCTAAAATAATATTTAAATGTATTACATCACCAAAATTCTTCTTTGCATTCTTTAATGGTCAAAATTATTCGCTTGTAATTTCTGCTTTCTGCAATTACCTCGGATATGAGATCGCAGAAGAGTAGATCTAGAGTCACGTGGTTCCAGATCTGTCAGTGATAACATGGAGCACGGAAAAATAAAAAACGGTCAAGAGCATAATTTTAAAATTTTCGCTCCATTTCGGCTGTTTGGAAAATCAATTCCTGGAAACCCAGATCTTTTAACCTACCCGATAGGTAAAAATCCAGATATGTAAGGTCCGGTGAACGAGCCGGCCAGGGAAACAGGTTTCCTCATCCAATTACACGACTCGCATATTGCTCATCCAGGTATTGGCGTACGTTACGATCGTAATGCGCCGGATAACAATCACGTCTGATCCACATATTTGTAAAGAGACTTCTTCCAAAAGGCTAGAAATATTGCTCCATTAAGGGCATTAAGGCTGTGGTAAAAAAAATGGGGACCTATAACTTTTCCTTCGACGATCCCGCACCGAATTTTTGAAATCCAACGGTTTTAATATTCCAAAATACAAAAAAAAAAGACTAAGTGCTTAGCAAATGACGGAAAACATTGTGAACATTTGTGATTTTTTTTTCGCTAAATTGCTAATTATTTCATATGCTCATATTCATATTCTATTCAATGTTATTGATGTTTGTTTGGCTCCTTAGTCTTTTATTATACCTTATATAGTTTGCTACACAGTATGTTATGAATTTAGTTGTTATCTTGCTTATCGGGTATACCGGGTACCGGAAAATGAAAAGTAAAAACTGAATCATTTTTTCAAGTAAAAGGTATATCCGTTGAACTGTTCAGTTTTTAAAATAAGAAGTTCGTAAATAACATAAATACGCATTGCAGGTTGCAGGTTAAGTTGAATAGCAGTCATATCGATAGCAACTGAACATTGCGCTCATTAAAAGATGTTTTGAATAAAAAACAAAGGCTCGTTTTCGCTTAAGGTATAGCTACAGTCGAAACGGACGTTCTTTGCCGGTGCGTCATGGATAAACGATCAAAAGACAACGTGATCTACAACACCTTACTTTTATTGATTGTAGCCTTAAAAGTGAATAAAAACATAATACGCGCAATACGTCTTGAAATTATAGTAACGTGCTGGACAGAGACGAAAGATATCTGGAGAGTTGCCTATTGATTTCAAAGTCATCGATTCGATTTGTCAACTTTCATTTGTTCTTAAACCATTTTGTGCCTTAACATTTAATTTAATCCTATAAAATGTTCTTCTGGGAGCCATTTTTATCGTACACATTTTCGTGGCTAGCAATCGGACTCAACAAGTACTCACCGCCAACACGAAAGTACGATAAATATGGCGCTGAAACGAACAGTTTATAGGATTAAATTTAATTCCAAGGCACAAAAACGTTTAAAAACAAATTAAAGTTGACAGATCGAAACGATGACTTTGACATCAACTCTCCGAATATCTTTTGTCTCTGTTTAGTACGTTACTTTGAGACGTATTGCGCAACTCTAGAAACGCTCTATAATTATGTTTTTACTCACTTTTATGAGAGATGAAGTGTTATAAATTTTAAAATACTCAAAATAAACTTTTTTCGAAATTAACGAAATACACACAACTTTCGTTTACTCAGACCATTTCTGGAGGCTCTATTCTTTTAGATTTCTGACAATCTACTGTTTAACCGAATGTATTGAACCTAATTATTCTAAAACACGAATTGTAAATAAAGTAAATGATTTGCAAGATTTAAAAAACGTGTAATTTTATTTATTGATTCGCGCTCTCGAGTATTGCGCCGAATCATTATTTATAAAAATAAATAGGTAAACAAAGTGGTCGATTGTGTATATCATCGTTAGCTAGAATAGCGTCGGACCATTTTCACCTACACTTTTTCGTAATAATTGTTAGGTACGTCTGTCGGTCGGGGACTGACATTTTTTATCCTGAAGGTCATAAGTTTATAGATAATATTTGGGTATAAGTTTGGAGCACATAAAAAGTTAGAAGGCAAATAGCAACGAGTCATTCAATCAGAATCTTGAATCTTGAATAAGTATTAATAGCTTTTTATAATGGCATCTAAATCTTTAGATGTGTTGGGCGGTTTTAAAATTCCCATCATCGGTCTAGGCACTTTCTCCGTAAGTATTTCCTTTTGTTTTTATTCTGTTTGTAAATGTGCAAGAAATAGCTCGGTTTCTTATAAATTAAATTTAGGTTTTTAAATTGAAATGTTTATTAGTTTATTGTAAAGATAAAGAAAATTTCAGAGCTTTGGGCTTCGTTCAGATTCATTTTTAGAATTATTAAAAGTTATTCAGCTATTTCGAAAATTAGAGGTTTGTGCTTTTATGCTTTTAGAACATCTTTTAAACACAAAAATGAATCTCGTTTTTCTCTCGTTTTTTATTTACCCATCGGAACTGAGCTCCTACTTTTTAAATTTTGTATTGTACTTTTTTAAATTATGTACAGGGTCATTCAGTATAATATATTCACCAATATGCTAGCGGCTTTATTGATAAAGATATCAAAGAATGAAAATGACAAAGTTTTAGAATTTCATCTGAATATTTTGGGTATACAGTTAACCAACTAAAATTATGAAGGGGATATTCTTAAATATTCCTTTTACTAAAAATATATAGCCTTCCTTACAAACTAGACACCCTATTTAGCCATCTTTAAAAAATCCCAAATTATCACTTCCCAACGAGTGATATTTCTTACCAGAAATTGAAAGACGTGCTATCATCTAAGACCTATTTACAAGGTTATAGTTATTTTACTACTTGAAATGCCCAAATATTTCAATAACCTTCGAGTGAGACCGCCGAGTTTCGACAAGTTTAAACTGTACTACATATAGGTCGTTGGGCATATCTGGGTTAAATAGTGTTCTAATAATGTAGAATTTTGAAAGATATTAAATTACCTGCAAAAGGTATAATATTAAACTAGTAATTTTTAGTTTTCTTAATTAAAAATCTCTAAATCGGTGTAGTTCCTAATAAATCTGAAAACAGTCACAGAAATTATCCCACATCATTTCGACACAGATTATTGATGTTTCCAATTTAACAACAATTGAGCCTATGGATATGACCAGCT
The DNA here is from genome assembly GCA_963920685.1 of Polydrusus tereticollis. Lineage (NCBI taxonomy): Eukaryota > Metazoa > Arthropoda > Insecta > Coleoptera > Curculionidae > Polydrusus > Polydrusus tereticollis. Next base: position 37,319,134 of record OY987326.1, on the reverse strand, counting down.
TTCCATCTATTACAATAAGCTAGATAGGTACCAATAGAGTTGCTCAAATTCCGGAGACACTGTACCTTTATCGGTGAAATTCTACTATTTACATCCTTCAAATTTTAGAATCATTTAAATAGTTTAATAAATCCTGTAATATTAAGTAGATAATTAAATTATTTAAAAAAAATTTTAGGTAACCGACGAAAAAGAACTGGAAAATTCAATAAATGTCGCATTGGAAACTGGTTACAGACATATCGATACCGCAAATGTGTATTTCAATGAACATATAATAGGGAGGGTCCTTAAAAAATGGTTTGATTCAGGAAAACTGAAGAGAGAGGATGTCTGGATAACTACAAAGCTGCCTCCAAGCGGGGTTCATCCAGATAGGTATTTTAAAGATATACTCCATGCTTCCATTTTAGGTTAAATATTATATCTATCCATTTGAGTTTATTGTTTACAAAATAATATGGTAATTATTTGCTTGAAAGGACTAATCTTATTTTATATTTTAGAGTGGAAAAGTACCTAAAGAAATCATTAGAGGAGCTTCAGTTGGATTATGTTGATTTGTATTTAATTCATGTGCCAATATGCACAACAGAAATGAAACCAGGAGCACTGTATGCGGTTGAAGTTGAACCCACTGACCTTGTGGGCACTTGGAAGGTAAAAGTTAGATTAGTAACAAATCAGTTAGGTACCTTGTAACAATAAGGAAAATCATGCTCGATCATTTTATTATTAAACAGGCGTCCATTGTTAAATCCCGTTTTAGGCACTTGAGAAGCAAGTCGATCTTGGTCGTACTAAGACCATTGGTGTTTCTAATTTCAATAAGGAACAATTAAGCAGAATAATTGCCAACTCTAGGATAAAACCAGCCTCCGAGCAGATAGAACTTAACGTGCATTTACAGCAGCCTGAATTGGTTAAGTATTGTCAAGATAATGGCATTGTCGTGGTGTCCTACTCATCGTTAGGAAATCCTGGCATGAACGTATGGCTAGAAAAGCAGGGAAGAACGTAAGCGAGATAATTACAATAGTTAACCAAATATCGAAGTTTCCATTTTAATACTATACAGGGTGTTTCATTAATATTGCGATAAAACTCAGGATCAGTTTTCTTGCTTAAAAATATGGAAAAAGGTTCTTATAAACCTATATCCGAAAGTGCTTCGTTCCGACGATTCAGGGTGTTAAAGTTTTATTTGTAATTTTTTTTTTTTAATTATTTTTGAAATAATGTCGATATTTCAACCAAAATTTATATGTAGCAGAATTTTGAAATACTGAATTTGAATTTGTTGGTTCAGTAAAATCGCTCAATAGCGACCACCCTCGTGGAATGAAATGTTGTTCGGTTAACAAGGGTCTTAATAGAGAAAAATTAAAATAACTGGTCTGCATTTTACAGAGCTTGTTTATCAATCTACATATATGTAACTAATTTTAAATATTTTTGTTTAAATCTATCAGACCTAAAATTAAATGAGATAGCATTGCATTTTTTTTATTGTCACTGGAGATAAATTGCGCCAGGCCACCGAAACCCATATCAAGGCGTTGCTTATGGTAATATTTTTTTCGATTTCTTGAAGAGGACAATCACTGTCTATACATGTTAAAAGCCCCTTAATAAGGTAGTTTTTGTAGAGCAATTCAGAATTCTGAATAATGCCTTGGTCCAAAGGTTGGCAATGTGAGGTAGTATTGGGTGGAAGAAAAATAAGTTTGATATTATCCAGTGTACTTTTCGGATGAGATGTTACATTTTTCAGAAATAATACACTCTTCTATTCTGCTTCTTCATCCTGGTATCAAATCTGTGAAGCCATGTTGTCATGATGTCGAACATCGCAAATTCTTGTTTTTGCTTGTAATAAGTGGTTCTTCCTTCCCACCTTTCATGTTTGCGCAGAACAGAAAATCGTTGTTTTGCGGTTTTTTTCCAGTACACTTGTCATCTTTCAATTAAAATGTTTTTGTTGGCAATGCACGATAGTAGAGACCTGTCTCACCTGCATTAAATACTTCCCTTGGGGCATAATCCATTAAAATGGTCAATAGCCTTTATTTCCAAGCAGAATGTGAATCGTGCCGACGACGGAATTTTTCTAACCATGCATTTAGTGCCTTAAAGCTATCTAGTCCTAGACATTGAGCATGTTCGAGGGCTTTTGCTTGAATTACGGGCCAGGATATTGGTAAGTGCTTGTTTCGCGTCAGTTAAAAATAACTTGGTCCACTGCCAGTCCTTCGCTCTTAGGAAATTTTCTTTTTTGTTCATCGTTGCCACCTTCTTGAAACAAATTTCTAACTTCTGCTCTATTTTGAAGCAACATAGTCACTTAGGTCTTACACACTTTAAATTCTTCAGCCAATTTCCTGGTACTTAAATCAGTTTTTTTCTACTGTCTTGGACTATTTCAATTCTTTCGCTTTTTCCGGCGCCTTAAACTATTCAGGTTAGTTCTAAAACGCACAAAGACTATTCAAAATAAAACTAATGTTAACAACCGATTTATCAGCCTTTGAAGTAAATTAAATGGATCCGCCTGCAATAAAGTAATTGCTTTATTGAATCATAGATATCTCCGGGGTGAAGATTACTCATATTAAACAGGAAAGAAAAATCCAAAATTCTTCACAAATATTTAATAATTCGCTCTACGCGTTTCGGTTTCTTAAACCATTTTCAAGAGCTATCTAAAAAGTTTATTTATATAATAATCTCAGGTATAAATCAAAATAATTTGGTGTTACTTACATAATATAGACAAAACTTTACATTAAGGACACAAACAAGCTCACAATGGCGAGCACAGGTTTACTAACTATATAAAACGGGATAAACCCAAAAAACATTTATAAATAAAACACTTAAAAAATAAAACAAAATACACCGAACCATAGCGACATCTAGATTGTACAAAGAGAGGTTCCATTATTTAAACAATCATTCACTACTTAAATTCGTTTATAATTCTCGCCGCTTCCCTATAGTGGGCGTTGACAGGGTCGTTCAAACACTCAATTTGATTATTTATCTCTAATTTCGCTATTTCAATATTTTCTAAAAAATTCAACTTTAGGCCTTTATTCGCATTATGTAGCATTTTAAAGTTGTCTTTAGTATTAAAACTATGTAAATTTTCTTTTAAATGTAGGCCAAAAGCTGATCTCTTGTCATTAGGCGATTTCTGAGAGTTTAAATGTTCTTTTATTCTAACATTAAAACTACGTCCTGTCTGACCAGCATATTTAGCCGTGCAAGAGTTACAGGACAACAAATACACCCCACTCTTGTCAAGCACGTTAATTGAATCCTTTACTCTCGAGAATAAGCTACGTAAATTGTTTACCGATTTGTAAGCTATTTTAAAATTGTTGTTTAAAGACTTCAATACATTACCCACTCTCAGAGAAACAGTGCCCAAAAAAGTAAGCCTTATATACCTAGGAGGTTGAAAAGATGTTATGGTCTTATCCAAGGGGTCAGTCAACACCCTCTTAAGCATGCCATTAAATTTTTTTCTTATTAAATTATTGATTAGTGATATCTTGTATCCGTTGTTATAAGCAATTTGAAAGATGATGTTCTTTTCCTTCTCAAATTCTAAAGTTAAGAGTGGGATAGTGAACAAACGATGGATCAAAGAGTTAAAAGCTGCCATTTTATGAGCTAAACAATGATTTGAGTCAGCAGGTATAACATTGTCTGTATGTGTGTTTTTCCGATAAATAGCATACTCAAAAACGTTATTCACCCTCTTTATTGTCAAATCTAAAAAATTCAGACAACAATCAGATTCTATTTCTTTTGTAAATTTGATGTGGTTGTTTAAAGAATTTAAAAACTTGAAAAAAATTTCCAACTCATTCCCTGTTCCTGTCCAAACAATAAAAGTATCATCAACATATCTGCGCCATAATAAAATTTTATCTAGAAGGTAAAAATTTGAATTAAACAATTTATGGGTGATTTTGAAAATAAATTGTTTAATTCAAATTTTTACCTTCTAGATAAAATTTTATTATGGCGCAGATATGTTGATGATACTTTTATTGTTTGGACAGGAACAGGGAATGAGTTGGAAATTTTTTTCAAGTTTTTAAATTCTTTAAAAAACCACATCAAATTTACAAAAGAAATAGAATCTGATTGTTGTCTGAATTTTTTAGATTTGACAATAAAGAGGGTGAATAACGTTTTTGAGTATGCTATTTATCGGAAAAACACACATACAGACAATGTTATACCTGCTGACTCAAATCATTGTTTAGCTCATAAAATGGCAGCTTTTAACTCTTTGATCCATCGTTTGTTCACTATCCCACTCTTACCTTTAGAATTTGAGAAGGAAAAGAACATCATCTTTCAAATTGCTTATAACAACGGATGCAAGATATCACTAATCAATAATTTAATAAGAAAAAAATTTAATGGCATGCTTAAGAGGGTGTTGACTGACCCCTTGGATAAGACCATAACATCTTTTCAACCTCCTAGGTATATAAGGCTTACTTTTTTGGGCACTGTTTCTCTGAGAGTGGGTAATGTATTGAAGTCTTTAAACAACAATTTTAAAATAGCTTACAAATCGGTAAACAATTTACGTAGCTTATTCTCGAGAGTAAAGGATTCAATTAACGTGCTTGACAAGAGTGGGGTGTATTTGTTGTCCTGTAACTCTTGCACGGCTAAATATGCTGGTCAGACAGGACGTAGTTTTAATGTTAGAATAAAAGAACATTTAAACTCTCAGAAATCGCCTAATGACAAGAGATCAGCTTTTGGCCTACATTTAAGAGAAAATTTACATAGTTTTAATACTAAAGACAACTTTAAAATGCTACATAATGCGAATAAAGGCCTAAAGTTGAATTTTTTAGAAAATATTGAAATAGCGAAATTAGAGATAAATAATCAAATTGAGTGTTTGAACGACCCTGTCAACGCCCACTATAGGGAAGCGGCGAGAATTATAAACGAATTTAAGTAGTGAATGATTGTTTAAATAATGGAACCTCTCTTTGTACAATCTAGATGTCGCTATGGTTCGGTGTATTTTGTTTTATTTTTTAAGTGTTTTATTTTTAAATGTTTTTTGGGTTTATCCCGTTTTATATAGTTAGTAAACCTGTGCTCGCCATTGTGAGCTTGTTTGTGTCCTTAATGTAAAGTTTTGTCTATATTATGTAAGTAACACCAAATTATTTTGATTTATACCTGAGATTATTATATGAATAAACTTTTTAGATAGCTCTTGAAAATGGTTTAAGAAACCGAAACGCGTAGAGCGAATTATTAAATATTTGTGAAGAATTTTGGATTTTTCTTTCCTGTTTAATAATTGCTTTATGTAGGTACCTATATTTCTTAAGAATTGTCAGGTCGGGTTTTACTGTCCCTAATGCAGAGTGTTTTATCATTAATGTTTACTAAAAATTCCGATGATGAGTGCCCGCGTTCGTTTAACAGATATTTCGGTAAAGAGGAGTATAAAATAATGGGATTTCAATTTTTAAATAAGGGAAATTCATAGCTGGTCGTTTAAGTGCGGTGTCACACTATGCGTTTTTAACGCTGCGGCAAGAAGGGATGCGTTTTGACCGGATGAACTCTACTTGTCACACGATGCGTTTTAACGGGATGTTTCGCCAGTCGAATTTTGGTAGTGCTAGTATCATGGCGAATTCATTGAAGCTTGTGTGTGCTCTAGAAGCGGAGGGTTTATTAGGAAAGGAGGTGGTCGTCAATATTGGATTCACCCTATCAATTTGGAACGAGAGTCCAGTAAAAGGTTTGACAACTTCTACAGTTTTTATCCGAGTATTCTTTCGACTTTTTCTCCCATAATGCTTGTTTACCGTGGACGCACTCAATGAATTGATCCACGTCAAACATGATGAAATTAATGAAAAAACAAACCACGAACTCAAAAGTTTTCGAAGAACCGCAGCGTTCGAACCGTCAGGTGTGACTACAACCATACAACTGCACATGTTTTCATTCTATTGCGGTCGTCCGGTCGTGCGGTGCCGCCGCAGCATGATGCGGTTGCATCCGGTTTGGGTGCGGTACAACGCTGTATGTGACAGCTCTCATTTAATACAATGGGTTTACACCATCCCGGCAAACGCTAGCCGCAGCGGTGAAAACGCTATGTGTGACACCACCATAACACAGGTGGTCACGTTATAGAGACGGTCGCAAACAGGAGTTTTACTGTAACATTGCTCCCACTTGGAGTGGGCGACACCTACATGTCTTTTTACCCTTGAGGAGCCATAACTTTTTTATACGTGCTTGTTTTACATTTTTGAGCAGAAAAATAGGTTTCACTATCAGTTTCACGTGAAAAAGGTATACTTGGTGCAAGTCGCTACGAGCAACCGTTCTCGAGGAAAAGAATGATATAAAACTAAATGACAATTCATTTGCATATCGCTATGCCCATATTGCCCAAATCATAGTTTGATAAGATTGCATTTATCTTTTTAACCAAGCCGAAATCAAAAAATTATCAAAGGGTACTTCGCATTAGCCATCAAGCTATCTACATAACTGTGTTATCAAAAGAGAAAACGGCAGTGGCTTAAAATTTCTCCGAAACGAAGCATTTTCGGACATAGGTTTATAGGAACTTTATTTCATATTTTTAAGCAGGGAAACTCATCCTACATTTTTCGCAATATTAACGAAACACCCTGTATATGCGCTACTAAACTTAAATTCAAACTTACTCATTGCCAGTATTGCCAAGTGGCCTTAGACATTTAAAACCGGACACATAGTTCAGAGATTTTAAAAAATTGTTAAGATATGACTCAATGCATATCTATGGAGTTGCTGGAGGTATTAGGATGAAAACTAGTACAGCAGTCAATTGGACAAAATAGTTAATGCTTACACCTATATACAAATATTAATAAATAATTAAGATAGCGTTTGTTACCGGTGGGTGTTTTGTTTTCTTTTAGAGGCAATGCAGATTATGGTAACGTTTTATTAGATCCGGTTGTTAAACGGATAGCCGAAAAACACAAGAAATCTCCAGCCCAAGTATTGTTAAAGTTCTGGTTGCAACAGAACGTAGTAATTATCCCTAAAAGTGTAACTACTAAAAGACTCCAGGAAAATTTCAACTTATTTGATTTTACCTTGGACAATTTTGACCTAAGGTCGTTAAAGAATCTGGATAAGGGAGAAAAGGGTAGATTACACGATCTGGCTATCACTCCAGCGTAAGTGTTTTATTATAATTCCTTCTCCACATTTTTCCCTGAGTAAGTTTTACTTATAATTATTGTTGTCCGTGTTTTAGGTTTAAAGACCATCCAGAATATCCATTTTCAAAGAAAGGACAGAACTGATTTCTAATGAAGAATTATGATAAACCTACTTGCTTTTCGTAATATGTATTTTGTGTGAATATTTAATATATTTGTGTGAATAAGAAAATATTTTTGTATAGCTTAGTTTGTTCTAAAACAAACATTTCAGATTGTAATAATATAATAACGCCATCTTCGACACAAAAAGCAACAGAATAAATGTGTCTAATTTTGATTGGCTGTGTCTGGTCTCATATGCCAAACCTAAGATTAGTTTTTTAATACGTTTTCAACAATTGGATTTGAATCTAAAATAACCACATGCAAACAGATATTTTTACCGTATTGAGTTCGTTTTCAGTTCAAGATGTGGCGATAGACGGATTTCTTTCAGACAAATTTAACATCAACGCCGAAGTCCCTTCAATATTGTCACCCACCTTCTTTTTACTATACATTAACGATCTTCTGGAAAAAAAGTAAAAAACCTATACATACCTTCGCTGATGACAGCACACTTGTTTCATCTTTCACTTTGGATGCTGAACATCAACTGCTAATTCACATCTCTATAGGCAGCAAGAGGTCTCACATCTCAACAGAAACCTGGAAGAAATTCTGTCTTGGGGTGACACTAACCAAGTAGAATTCAATGTTAAAAAACCCCAGGCGACAGTTTTTTCTAAAACAGTTATTGTTGAAGAACAGGACATGGCGGGACACTCGATTCCCTTGGCTTCATCAATAATTCATTTATTGGGTGTTAATTTGGATAGTCACATGTCTTGACATAGTCACGTTGCGGCCATTGCTAAGGCAGCCTGGAAGCTTGAAATACTTTTTCGTACTAAGAACCTCTATACACCCCAACAACTTCTGATGCTCTATAAAGCCCAAACTCGACCATCGCTGGAGTACTGTTCGCATATCTAGGGCTCTGCTCCTATACATACCCCGTGATTGCTAGATTCCATTCAAAGAAGAGCCATTTACTTGATCGGTAACCATGATCTGACAAACAACCTGAAAAGCCTTGAACATCGAAGGTAGGTTGCGGTGCATGGTAGAAATACTCTGCAGCCCAGCGGTACGTGGTTCAGCTTAGTGTCCCACGAACGACACTGTTTAAAAATTATTTAATCTGGAGAACCTCATCACTCTGGAACGAGCTGCCTGAGGCCGTTTTCCCCAACCAGGATAATATTTTTATTTATTTATTAAACGGACTTGCCAATTACAATATACTTATAATAAGTTAATCTATAAAATTTAACAATAATCGATGACTAAAATGGACATACACTATACAATTATTACAATGCTATGCTAAAAGTGTAATTTACAATAAAATTCTAATCTATTCCATACATAGCTACTCGGATAACAAAATTCAAGCCTCGACTTGCACAATACACTTACATAACTTATGAATAAAAAAATCAATAAGAGTACTCCATATACAGATTCAAGACCAACGTGAATCATTTTCTGCGCATACGCACCGCTTGCAGAGCGCCATAAACGATTAATCCTGCAGTGCAGTGCTTATCACTAAATTAAAAAAGATCCAATTACTAAAACCGTTTGACAGTTATTTTTCAGTAAATTATTCGTCGTACCCATTAATTGTAATCGAATAACTCCCACAAAGACGAATCGCTAACAAGTCAGCTCGCGACAGGACATGCCTGCAGTTTCCTGCCGACTGTCTTATGCGATCATTGCTAAAACGCAAAAAAAATGAACAAGAATTTTGTGTAAAGCTTGTGGAAGAGAATGGAAAAACACAATTGTTTGTATTACTACAAATTACCAGAGTACTCCCGCAAGGATATCACTGAAAGGCTTGTGCGGAAGAAGGAAAATAATTAAACCCAACAGGGTAGTCTTGATCACACACACACACACACACGCGGAGAGGTGAGCCCATCTGGCAGAAGTCCTTGTGGCCCTGAGCTTAATTGCTCAGAGTCTCAATAACTCCTTCCAGACTAACGTGAGTTACATGTTCCTAAAACAATTGTTAATGAGGTTTTAAAAGAACAGTTGTTACATCCATATCACGCGCAAAAAGTCCAGGAACTTTTACCGACTGATCCCCCCATGCGGCTTACATTTTGTCAATTTAGTAGAAACAAAAGATTCCGGGATCCAAATTTTCGTAGAAAAATATTGTTTACTGACGAGGCGTGATTTACAAGACCTGTAGTAACCAATGTGCACAACGAACATATTTATTCCGATAAAAATTCACATGCCATTAAAGTTGCACATCATCAGCATCAATTTAAATTAAATATTTGGGCAGGTATTATTGATCGCTACCTTATTGGTCCTATTGTTATTCCAAACAGGTTAGATGGAAATATTTATTTAAATTTTTGGCAAGACACATTACCAATTCTTCTGGAAAATTTGCCCCTTTTACTTCGGAGGGAAATGTGGTATATGCATGATGGTACCCCGCCCCACTTTTCCGTTGCCGTTCGGCAATACTTACACCATCAATATCCCAACCGATGGATTGGAAGGGGCAATTATGCACCAGTAAAATGGCCACCACGTTCTCCGGAGTTAAATATGTGTAACTTCTTTTTGTGGGGCGCTATTAAAACAGAAGTTTACAAGACCCCGGTAACCATACGCCATGATTTATTGACGCGGATTTTAAATGCAGGCAACCATTTTAATAACCCCGAGACATTATATAGGGTCCAATATAATTTTTAAAGGAGTGTTAATAAGTGTATTCAACAAGATGGCGGTCATTTTACACATTTGCTTAAGTAATGTTTTCGTTTTTCGTTTTACTTAGTTTCTTACAATATTTTTAATACATACTTTAAGTTAAGGGCAACGAGGTACCGTATCTCAGGAACTAATAGTCGTACGAGTTTGAAAAAAAAATCCCTTAAATAAAATCGGCCAATAGAAATTGTTGCAAATATTTTTTAAATTCATATATCCACCGCTAGGGGGCGTAATTGCTTCGATCGTATAAAAAATGCAGTTTTCTTGAAAATTTTCCAAATAAGTTGAGAAAAAAAATTCGACCACAGTAATACTTCTATAATTGTCCATCTTTTTGGTTTAACACTTTTTATTGTGGAACGTAAAATAAGGGCGGGAGGGGATAGTAAACTTTTCCTGATTAAAGTGCCTATAGATTTGGTTAAACTTAACGAAATTTTGCAAACTAGGTCTCGTTTAAGAAAGGAGGGTATATTGAACAAAATAAAAGACAACTACGTCATTCTGGTTCTTGCCGCCCTCGCTTTACAAGGTTAACCGTTTTTTAAATTTTGCTCCGTAATCTTAAATGGAACAGTATGATTATGATTATTTTATTAGATTCGAAAAGTAGATTAAATTTACAATAAAATATAATTATGTTTAAGCCGCATGTCGATATCTTCATTAATTCGTTTAAACGTTATCGCTTAAAAAATATTGCATTAACAAATTTATTAAAGAAACAAAATAGATAATTCATAATCGAGCATGCCATGGACATATTATAAAAAAAAGTTTAAAGCTTTATTCTCATTTTAATTTAATAACAACAATAATGATATAACATAACAAACAAGAAAACAACAATTACAATTACAATATTGACATTATTAAACAAACTCTACTATTAAAATTTTTTAACATTTTAAATGTTCAAAGTGTCCACCGTTATTGGCCACACATAAATTAAGTCTTTCAGTTGTGGATAATACACTTACTTCAATTTTGGCGACGGAGATGTTGCTAATGGCTTCCCGAATTCTGTTTTTTATATTATGAGGTGTTGTTGAACGGTCTTTATAAACTAGGTCTTTAAGCTTACCCCATAAATAAAAATCCAGTACTGTAAGGTCGGGAGACCTCGCTGGCCAAGAAAAAATGCTGTTCCTACCTATCCATTTATCCCTAAACTGAAAATTTAAAAAATTTTGGACGTTTCGAGCATAATGGGCTGGGCATCCATCCTGTTGGAACCACATGTTCATTCTGTCCTCCAAGGGAACATCTTCTAACAGCATGGATAACTCATCTTCCAAAAATTGTAGATAATTTACGCCATTTAAATGCTGATCAAAAAAATATGGCCCAATAATTCTTCCACCCAAAATCCCGCACCACACATTTACACTCCATCGATTTTGAAATTGAACTTCCCTTAACCAGTGAGGATTTGTTTCTGACCAATAGTGCATGTTGTGAGTATTACAGGGGCGTGCGGTGAGTTATGAAGAAGGGGAAGCACCGCCGGTAGGCCCGCCGGAGGCGAAAAATTTTTTGAGGACCACGCCCAAATATTGGCAATTTTTCGACGTTTAAATACAGGTAGAATACTGTCATGTAGGTACTGTCGAAAATGTGTGATTATGTACCTATGATTTTTTAATATTTCTTCTATTTTCTAAATGCCTAGGTACCTATGTTTTTTTTTATTAATTTTTACGTAATTTGCCCGTCGAAAACCAATTCTTTAGTGACCCAACCCTGCCTAAGATTCGTTAAAAACAAGTTAACAAAATTTCATAACAGAAACTAATACAGAAAACTATTTATACATTTTTACTTTGAATTCACAGTTTGATTTAATTTTAAACGGATTTTTTAGCCGCCTTCACTTCTGTCTTTAAATTAAAATCTGGTGTAGGCCTACCTGTTGCAATAATATTCCTTTTTTCATCAAAGAAAAGCGTTGAAAATCGCGACATCAATCGTAACTGCCGAGTACAAACACGTGGAAACTAAATATTTTGGCGGCTTCGTTCCGGCGTCGCATCGCGGCGAAGGAAATACCGAAGTCTAACGATTTACCCTTTACTTGGCACGGCAGACCATATTAATTATTACTCGTATACGCGTATAGAGTGTAGTATACACGTATTGAGATCACTTCGATTCTTCGATACATTTAATATTGCGTTGGTCAGGGATGCATACAGGGCCGGATTTGGTTTGGAAATTAGATAGAAATAAATACTTGGGTATTTTAATTGTATGGATAGGTATAGATTAATATAAAATTTGTTTTGTCTTATGTCTTATGAAAGCGGAAGGGGAAGCAGTGCTTCCATCGCTTCCATGGACCGCACGCCCCTGGAGTATTAACTTTCCCTGAACTGGAAAAAGTAGCCTCGTCAGTCCACAATATTTGGAATAGAAATTTTCTGTTTCCGTTCACCATCCCCAATAGCCAATAACAAAAGTCCAGTCGATGGTCGAAATCGGCTGGCTTTAATTGTTGATGTAACATTACATGGTACGGATGTAATTTATGTTCTTTTAATAATGTTGAATTAAGAAATATGTCAATCTTAGATTTCTTACCAAATCTCGAATGCTTAAATGAGGGTCGGCAGTAATATAAGCTAACACATTTATTATATTAACTTCGTTTCTTGCTCTCCGTACTCTACTTGGAGCTGCGACTGGCTGGACATGTCCGGTCTCCTTCAATCGTTTCGCTAATCTTTTGAAAACATTTCTTGAATGATGACGTCGAGCAGGATATCTAAATGCGTATTCGTTCTCGGCAATAACGTCATGTTGCAAACATTCAAAATAAACTGCTAACATATCAAAAGCCTCCTCGTTCGTATACGGCATATTTTAAAAATTTAATTGGGCTATTTACAAATTTATATGTCAAAGAATAAACTACCTATCTATTTGTTAAAAATCGCCGTTTCCATGGAAACTGTCTTTTCACGGCCTTCTAAGATGAGCATTTAATTTTCGGCTAAATTTTTTTTTATTTGTCCATGGCATGCTCGATTATGAATTATCCATTTTGTTTCTTTAATAAATTTGTTAATGCAATATTCTTTAAGCGATAACGTTTAAACGAATAAAGATATCGACATGCGGCTTAAACATATTTTGTTGCAAATTTAATCTACTTTTCGAATCTAATAAAATAATCATACTGTTCCATTTAAGATTACGGAGCAAAATTTAAAAAACTGTAAACCTTGTAAAACACACCCCCTAGCGAGGGCGGCAAGAACCAGAATGACGTAGTTGTCTTTTATTTTGTTCAATATACCCTCCTTCACGGAAAAAACAGTATTGTAAATTTAGTTTAGTAAGAATTTTATAGTATATTTCTCTATAAAACCTCTTAATAACTATAAATCTCTATATCAGTCTTTTCCAAAATAAAAATGTAAACTACATTTATAAAAAAATATGGTTAGCTTTTTTATATAACATAGTACAATAATGCCACTACTAAGGTATATATTACATTTTACAAATGCGTTTTGGTTAAATTGAATAACCATTTTTTTTAGTTAAAAGTAAGAAACTGTATTGCGAATTTTACTAAATCCTTTTGTGGCTTTTATAATTTTTTATTACATTAAGAGATAAGCATAAAAAATGGTTATAAAGGAAACTTAACAAAAATTAATATATTTCTTTACTACAATTTTTAATAGAATTTAGAAGGGTGTAATTATAGTAAGACTGTTTAACAATAAACTATTTGAATTTTTATAACACTATATTTGCAAAATATCAAAAAATATAGAAGCGCTTATAAAATTTTCGTAGGAAAATTCGTATTTTACTAAATGAATATAGTAGAAACTCCTAAATAATTCACAGGAATAGTCAAAGCCGCGCCGTCCGTCGCCGCCGTCGCATTTACAGTTATGCCATCAAAGGGGTCGTACCTCTAACTCTTACTCTTATATGTTTTAAGTTCAAACTGGTTAATTTTGTCTCTGATTTTGTGTTTATGGTATTATGGTGCTGTTATGTGGAGTTTGGAGGATTTATTAGCAGAATGGAATCTTGAAGACTTAGTTTCGCCACCAAGAAAGAAAGACCAAATATATTTCATTATACCACGTGTAAAAGCAAATAAAAAATGTTACAAAAATATTTAAATGAATCTACAAAAGGAGTTTTAAATATTTACTAAAATATTTAATTAGTATAACAAAAGTTGGTGGTAGAAATTCAACTAAAATTAATAGAATTTACGAAAAAATATTACAAATTTTACAATATTCATTAGTAAAATGTGCAAAACTGCTTGGTAGTTTTTACAAATAATTATTACAACCGTAACAACAGATGCAAGAAAAAAAAACAACATATTTTTATATTATTTGCACTCCTGTTTAATAGTTTTACTGTAACGAATTTTTTTATTCCTATATATTTTTGTAGTAACTATTAAAAATATTAACTCGTTTTTACTATAATTTTCTAGTCTTCCTTAGTATACCATATGGCTGTCCTATATAGAACTATAAAATATAGTTACTTCTATTATATTTTTGGATATTCTTATAAATTTTTTTTTTCCGTGTTTCTTAAACGAGACATAGTTTGCAAAATTTCGTTAAGTTTAACCAAATCTATAGGCACTTTAATCAGGAAAAGTTCACTATCCCCTCCCGCCCTTATTTTACGTTCCACAATAAAAAGTGTTAAACCAAAAAGATGGACATTTATAGAAGTATTACTGTGGTCGAATTTTTTTTCTCAACTTATTTGCAAAACTGCATTTTTTATACGATCGAAGCAATTACGCCCCCTAGCGGTGGATATATGAATTTAAAAAATATTTCCAGCAATTTCTCTTGGCCGATTTCATTTAAGGCATTTTTTTTTCAAACTCGTACGACTATTAGTTCCTGAGATACAGTACCTCGTTGCCCTTAATGAATCACCCGGTACTTTGTTTCTACGTACTAAAAATCATTAAAATCGATAAGCAGGCTTTCACGTAATTTAGGAAAAACTAATATTTTTACAAATTTTTGACACCCTTTACCGGCTAAACGAGACAATTTTGGATATAACTAAGTCGGCTTAGATCGACCTATTTTGAATTTTGACCTCAGGAGTCTGTCGTCAAACGTTGTACACGTATTTTCCGGACACCCTGTATATGATAATATAATAATTATCAGTAAAAAGACGCATACTTGAATGGATGTTAGTTCAGGTTGGCTCGGGTCCAGAGTGGTTCAAATAAATATCGTTAGTAAAAATTATAAAATGCTAGGGGCCGATGACACTGCCTTGAGGCACTCTCAATGTCACGCTAGAACCAGAAGAAATGCTGTCGCCAATACTCACCTGTTGTGTTCTATTATTTAGAAATGTACAATGTACATGTAACCAAGCTATTATACTCTTTTCATCTATGCATATTCGTCGAATAATGTATATGGATAGAATTGTCAACACAATTGAAACTATAGCAATTATTCTGTGAATAAAAATATTCGAAGGTGAACGTACCTAGCGTTACTAATTAATAGAGAACAACGGCAAACCCGCAAGCAGCAAAAGTACCACGTAAACGTTTACGTGCGCATGCTCAGTCTGCAAATTCCGATACGCATCATATTCCGCACGTTTGCGTGTCACGTAGAGTGACGGTTCTTCACGGACCCCGTATACGTGACATGAACCGAGACGTGTAGGGCCGAGTCCTCCCGAATAGTTGCGAGAGGTACCGAAGATCAAATTTGCTGGATCGATTGTCTAGACCTGGCCAATCAGAAGATACCAATGGCAGGCTGTCATTTTCACTTGTGTGTGGTCGGTACGCGTCGGTCAAGGTTTTTGCGCGTCGGTGCCGAAATTCTTATTTAAAGGAGCTCCCGTATTTATTTCTTTGCGTAAAATGACATATGAAAAGAAGAATCGTATACGTTTACGTGTTTGCGATTGTGTCTGACCGTTGTTCTCTAATATCTCGAAAACGGTAACTGATAGGTATAGAGAAATAATATGGAAAATTGCTAACAATTTTTTAGGGATTATGAAGAAGATCAATAATAATATATCTACAGAGTTTTCAGTTTAAAATATCAAAGCTCTAGTAGAAACGCCAACATCCCATTGTATAAAATATTTTAACCTCCTTTTATGCAGGAAACTAAAGTTGTGAATCGTCCCGTTGACTGGTTTGCCATTAACGTCGATCTAATACCTCAGAAAAGGTCAGTTTTCATCGTGAATCACCCTGTATAAGTGGCTACGTATAAAACACTTAAATATATCAGTTTAAGCCAACTAACTTACATCCTTAATTACATTTTACACTAACTATTCAATGAAGATCCGCACAAATAATTTTTTTTTAAAAGCCGCTAATCTGCCGAAAAATTGCCAAAAAGCTTCCAAAATATGTTAGTTCTTCGATAAAAATGTCTGTGTTGTCTTTATATTTATGAAAAACAAATATGGACGGATGTTTAGATAATACTATTATAATATTTCCACATTTTGGAAGCTGTTTGAGTTTAAAAATATTCATAAAAAACATGATAATTAATTGGGGCCTTTTTAAGTCAATTTAAAAAATTTTAATTTTCTTTAATTTTTTAAATGCATTTAGTACCTAGTAGCCAGCTAAACGAATGCATTTTAAATAGTTAAGTCGATCTATTTCAAATCCATGCCAATGTCATCAATCGTTGTATAAGTAATTTCAGCACACCCTGTACATTTCAATTATTAATATTATTGCTTAATAAAAAAAAGATATGAAAATTATTTTAATAAATCTATTTTTTGAATGAGTATAGACCCACTTATTATATTTACATTATGTCATTGTTATCTAATCTTTTTTGCTAAATTGTGGTGTAGTAATTCAAATTGAAAAAATCTATAACTCTTATATACATAGTTAATCCAGAATTTTTGGGCAACCTCTCGAATTCATATTGATCATGTGATAATAATAACACCTTAAATGAAATAATGAGAATAGATTAAAATTTAATACAACAAATTGTTATGTCTTTAGTTTTCACAGGAAAAAAACACCAGTTCACTTTGAAATACAATGAATGAAGCACCACTGGCTCGGGTTGAAGATATGCGAGATCTTGGAGATACTTTTGACTCAAAATTATTATTTAGATTACGTATTTCCCATATCACCAACAAAGCCCTACAAATGTATGGTTTTATTGTTAGAAACAGTAGACCATTTAGGCACCGTCCAAATATAAGAAGTCCGATCACTTCTTTGAAGTATTGAAAACGCCGGCGGTGACCTCGAATCGCACGGAGAACCGCCTACGAGGGAGATACGGGAGTCATTCAGTAGGAACGGTGGCTTGGCCGCTTGAATATTTTTATACGAGGGAGTTGTGGTAATAAATACTTAACACAAATCCTACCGAAAGTAGCTACTTTAGGAACGATTTTTTTCACTTTCGATACGATTTGTTTACTTTCGGGTCTACTATTGTTACTTTCGGGACGATTTTTTGTTTCTATGTAAACGGCTTTGAGAATAACATGAACATTGCACTATATTATGACAGCGCTTGTCACGTATTATATATTTTTTTTAACATACAAAGCAACTACAGAAAAAATATTGTACGTAACACGATCCAAAAGTGAACTCGCAGGATTTCAGGACTCGCCTACGGCTCGCCCTGGAGTTCCTACTCATCCCGTAAAATATTACTTTCGGAACTTTGTTACGTAAATTACTATTATTTAAATATACCTGTTTGACAGCATAATCAATACATACATGAAAATTCATAGTTAAAATAAATTAACGAAACGTCGGCATGGTGTGTAATATGTCCCACTAAATCTACTTTGCATCTTACTCAAAGGAAGTAAACAATCCTTTTTACTTACCTTATTGCATCTTTAGGGCACCGAAATAACGAAAAACAATTATCAGCACAACAATAAGAAAAACTCTCAAGGTGATTCGCCTCCATCATAAGTAAGCTAATATTATACTAATTATAACGTGGCAGCATACGAAAACTCTTCGCCGAGAGCGCTGTGGATTAACGTATGCACTTGCAAAAACTAATCCCCAGCCGAACACCGCTTGAGCGTTGACTCGCTGGGCGCGGGGTAGGGCGTCGGCAGGGGAGAAATTTACAGCGGCAAGAGCAAGTGAGCGGACTTCTTATATTTGGACGGTGCCTAAATGGTCTACTGTTTCTAACAATAAAACCATACATTTGTAGGGCTTTGTTGGTGATATGGGAAATACGTAATCTAAATAATAATTATTTAGGGATATTAAATGCATACGACAGCTCTACAATTCATATGTCAGAGGTAGGTACTTTAGAATATTCATATGTGGTATGGAGTCCTCAATATGATAATCATAAATACTGCATTGAGCGAGTACAAAATAAATTTCTAAGATACCTAAATTACAAAGAAACTGGAAACTATGATTTTAACATCCCTAAAATAGAACTAATACAGAAATATAAACTACCAATTTTAGGGAAACGCAGAATGATCGCATCAGGAATATTTATGTACAAATTATTAAACAGCCAAGTAGATGACTCAGTGTTATTGTCACAAGTCAATTTTATGTTTTATATACCATTTTATAATACAAGAAACCAAAGACATTAGAACTATTAGACCAAATTGTTTACATTTTGATGTGGCAAATCATCATTCCCTCTTTATTATTCATCTCTGTCGCTCAAAATTTGACCTTAGCCGGCTTTATCTGTCTATTAGAAATATTAGGGAAAAACCGGTTTTAAAAGATTGAGTTAGTAATTGCAGTAACGCCCAGAACATAACATACAAAAAAGTTAAGGTGTGCGTATCAAATTATGCATTCATGCTTGCAATGTTATGCGAATATTTTATCGAAAACTGTTAAAAACCTTAAAAGTATTGAAATTATTATTATATATATCAGGCACTACGGCAACATTGTACTACGATTTTACAACCGGAGAGATTCTTTGAATGACTGTAGCGATTGCGATGTTGCCAGTGAGTCACAGCAGCTAGCTTGTGTTTTTGTGCCTTTATTGCAGTTTATTTTTGATTTCCTTGTGTATTTGCCTAAACATTAGTGTAGAAATAAACGATCATGGTTCGTGCCTCTGTAGTGTGTAAAAAGTGGATCATTTTAATCCAAATTTATCATTTCATCGGTAAGTATGGTTAGGTTATTGTTTTATAGAAAGCATTGGTGTAGCGTATGAGTTTGTTTACTAATGCTGTGGTTCATTGTTGTTAAAACTTTTATGCACAATGAAACAGTTTTGTTATACTTAGAAACAATTAAGAGTAGATATTGATAAATAACTCATGGTAGCTACTTAATAGTAAACGAGTAAAAAGATATCGACTAGTAAAATACTGTAAAATTGAAATCCTATTCCTAAATTTAATTAGGTACCTATTTATTGAGATGTTTTATATATAACATATAAACATTCTGTTTAGGTTCCCACAAGATGCTGAAAAAAAAAACTTTGGTTTTCTTTAGTAGGATTCTGGATAACCAACCTTTACGAAACAATCCAGAGTTGTGCTCGATTCACTTTTTTCCTGCAGATATTTTAGTAAGGGTGAATGGTGCTAAATATGTTAGCTGTCAAGTTTTGGTTTGCCTAATAGAATTATTTAAAATATTTTAATATCCTTGTTTGTTTTTTAGTTCTGAGTCAACTGTTATTGGAACACCACCTGCCGCAAAAAACAACATTGGCGTAAGTAATATCTATTAATAATAAAATAAGTAATGTTATATTTTATGACAAATAAAACTTTTGGTTTATAATAAGTGTAATAGGTATACCTATTATTCATTATGAAACCCTTTTAATATTAATTAGAAGTTCATTTTATTCATTTTCAGGATGTCTAAGCTATGCTTTGATGATATATTGGTTAAATCAGATGATGCTGATCGAGTTGCTAATGAACCTTACAAGATTATTTATAATTATCATAATATTCCAAGGTACGTAGGCCCTATGCAAACAAAAGTTGTTCAAAAAATGTTAATCATGAAGAAAAATGCTATTTGGGGTTTTTCTTTTATTTTTCTGTTGATTCTAGAAAAAAGTTCTATGTCCATCTCTTCGTTTTATTTTAGGCCTACAAATATTGTTCCAAATATAATGTCAGTTCCTGGTCCTTCTGGAATTGGGTAAGCATATTTTCTTTTTAGGTAACTTTACATCTTTATCAATTTTAATTAACATAATTTTTATAAGTAGGATAATTTCAACCTATTGAAAATTATGCAGCTATAGAAAATGCTACATCTGGGAAAAGGTATATCAAATTAGTACTCATACAGGAGGGTGTTCATTTACAACACACTGTTAAAATTTTTTTTCTTTTTGTTTCAGTACGTATAGTCATTCAGGTTAAGTGGGGTCATTAAGGGGCACATTAAAAATTTTTTTTTATACAGCAGGTGTTCAATACTGAATATGATTTAAGATATTCAGTTTAGTTGTTTGAAGCACACAGGTCATTTAAATACACCATAAGAGTACCTAATATACAGGATATTTCATTTAGAAATTTGCAACTTTGGTGTACGTATAACTTTTTTTTGAGCCACCCAGTATATTCCAAAATAATTTTGAAATGTGCTCCCAATTACACATATTAGGTACTAGAACAAAAATAATTTTAAATTTTTTTAACGTTTTCCGTACATGTTTCGTATGTGCGCCACCCTGTATAATATACATTTTTTTAATTGCATAAAGGAGTAAAGCTATTTAAAGTGTATTTTTTACATTTTTTAGAAAAGGGCATTATATTGGAGACATGGCCAGTAGCGATTTTTCCACCCCAGGAAAATGGAGGGAAAACGTTACAATTATAAAAAACACAATTACTGAACAGAGAAAACAAATTTATAATTTAAAAAAACAAGTCCGACACCTTAAAGATCGGGTAAGGACATTAACAGGACTATTAGAAGTGTTGAAGGATAAATTTTCTATAACAGAAGCAGCACAATCATGTATTAGGGTATGTTTTATTTATGATGTATGATTAAGTAGTTATTTTTTTGGAATACATTATTCTGTTTGTGAAGCCATCTTCTTTTGTTGTTTTTAAACATTATTGCAAATAAAGATTATTATTAATATTATACATACACCTTAGTTTTTCATTGTTTATCTAAGAATATCTTCTATCATAACTTCCAGCTTTTAACAGGAAGTAACAAAATATGACATCTGGTTAAACCCGAGGTTGATATTTGTTGACTTCAAGAACTGTAATTTTTCAATTAACAATATCTCAACAGCCATTCAGTTTAGACATATATAGTACCTACAAACAATGGTGTTAAGTCGATGAGTACATATTACAAAGTTTAGGACAAACTGTATATTTAAGTATATGCTTGTTGAAGGCAGTTTTTAAAATAAGAAATGTTTGTATTCATTGTTTTTTTTATATACAGCAGCTAAGTCCAAATAGAATTGGGACACTCGTATAATGTCGTATAGATTTTAATAAGAATAAATGTAGTCTACCTCGTAATTACAATTTTTACAAAGATTTTTATAATGTTTTCAATTCTAATAATGAAATAAAGTTTAGCAACTTTTTTGCAATAGTAGCAGTGTTTTATTTTGCATTTACGTACCTACCCATATTTTGTGATAAATTTCCAACTGAAACTAATTCAAAATAGAAATTTTCCAAATAACCTCTTTCTTTCATACTGAGATTTAGAAATTTCGGAATCTTATAAGTATTAAAGGTAAATTTGTGATTCTAAAATTCAAGATTCGGAATTAATCCAATATGTTAAAAGGATTTCAGACGAAAAACAATTAAATCAAACAAGCAATGTGATTAATTTTTTTTTTTATGGTAGTATATTTCTTGTGACCTATTATTTCCATTCTTAGGAAAAAATTCTGATACAAAAAAATGTATTGTATTATTTTCATACATTGTTGTTAGGTTTTAACCTCTACACCACTGGCGATCAAAACCAAGGGACGGTTTACAATGTTGCCGATCAGGCCAAGGAGATCTGCCTTTCTCTCTCGCACTCGCCAATATTTTAAAACAATAATAGTCGATACTTTTATGGGAATTATGAATGAATCGTTTCGTCTAATAATTCAAATGTCTTTGCAAGAAACCCTTTAACTTTTTATATTGAAGGTGCAAAAACTAATAATTTTAGTAATTCCCACATTAATGTTATGTGTAAGTGTAAGTTCCTTGTTAACCAAAGAGTACACAGAGTTAATATCAATAAATAGATTTATGATTGTAAATAATTTAGATGAAACTGATGCTACTAGAGTATCGGACTCTACATCCTCATTAATTGATCATGTTTTGTGTAATTGGTCAATGAAGTCTAGGTGTAAGGTAAAGGTTGAGGATAATCCTCTTTCTGACCATAAAAAGGTAATATTAAAGGTAAAAGAAAAACTAGTATTCTTTAAATAAAAGGTGTGCATTCAAAAGAAATATCTTAATACTGAAAATTTTAAACAGAATTGTGCACAAAAAGCTAATAATTTAGAAATAAAAACATTTCAGAAATTAACAGAAGTAATCAATAAAGCTAAGCCAGTTTCACAAACAACTAAACACATTAAATATCATGTAAATAATGATTGGGTTACCCCTGATCTAATTAAATTAATAAAATTTAGAGATAATGCATATAAATGTCATAAAAGGAAGCGTAATAATATCCAATTAAAGTCCAGCTTTAGATCATTAAAAACCAGTGTGAACAGCGAGAGAAAAGTATTAAAAAATAAGTTTTTTCAAAATTAATGGCAACAAGCTGGTTAAAATTAAAAAAAAAACAGTGGAATATTATTAATTCATTTATCAAAAATAGTCCCTGTGAAGACAGTGTAAATTAATTGGACCTTGATGGTACAATAGTTACAGATGTACAGATAATTTAAATAATAATAATAATAATAAATAATAAATATCTTTATTGCCAATGTGACATTTTACAATGTATGGAATTGCGGATACGTTGAATACACATTTTTCACAGATAGGCTTAGAAATAGTTAAGGAAATTGAAACTGAAAAAAATAGTATTATTTCTGATGTGATATTAAATGAGATTACATGTGATAATAGTATTTACGTAGAACCAACTAATGAATTAGAAATAGGCGAAATTATAATGGACCTTAAGCGTGGAGCTGCTCCTGGTAGAGATGGTGTAACGGTTTAAAATCTAATTATTCTTAAAGACAATATTGTAACAATATTAATAGTATTAATAAATGATACACTTACTACAGGGATATTCCCAGAGGAATTAAAAATTGTAAAGATTTGCCCAATATTTAAATCCGGATTGAGAACATCGAAGAATAATTATAGACCAATATCTCTTATTAGTGTTTTTTTCCAAGATTATCGAAATTGTAATTAAAAGAAGGTTTATGTCTTTTATGAATAAATATATTACACCAGACCCTTTTCAATATGGATTCACAAAAAACAGTAGTACACTAGGTGCCACAACAGATTTAATTAGTTCAACATCAAGTGACCTGGACAAGGGTAATATTGCCCTGGCAGTCTTTATTGACTTGAGAAAGGCCTTCGATGTTGTTGATCATTTACTACTTTTGAGTAAACTTAAAAATATGGGACTTAGGGGTGTAGCACTTAATCTAATTGAATCGTACTTAAATAACCGGAAACAGTATATAACCTTGGATGATTGTAATAGTGTAACAAGAACAACTAATTGTGGAGTGCCTCAGAGTTCCGTACTGGGACCTCTATTGTACACTTTGTTTGTTTTGAGTTTGCGCTTGTCGGGATTGCAAGCAGAATATTATACTTCTGCTGATGACACGGTTCTTATTTATAAATCTAAAAGTTCTAAAGATATTGAAAATAAAGTTAATAATAATTTAAAGCAGTACTACATTTGGCTTTTACAAAATGAATTAAAAATAAATATAAAGAAAACAAGGTCTATGATATTTAAGCAAAAAAATAAAGTAATTGACAATATTCGCATACAAATAAATAATGTCACTGTTGAAAAAACTAAGAAAATAAAATATTTGGGATTGGTACTCGACGACCAGCTAAGCTGACGTGCACATATTGACCACATAAAAGAAAAGGTAATTCCCTTAATAGGAGCACTGTATAGATGCAGATATTTTTTATCCATAAATTCCAAATATAAAATATATAATGCATACTTTTTATCAATTATAAGATACCTGATACCAGTTTGGGGAACCAAACCAATTTTAATAAAATCAAAGTCCTACAAAATAAAGTTTTAAAAATTTTATTTAATTTAAACTATTACACTCATACCGAAACTGTATACCACATGTTAAACTTCCGCCTGCTCACCAAATTCTAGAGCTTGAACAATCAAAATTAATGTTTCAAATCTTGAATAACAAATCCAAATGCAATAGTCGGATTCAATATGTAAATTAAGTTCATGAACATAATCTAAGAAACATTGATGATATTCGTTTGGCTAGTGCAAGGACCAATAAAGCACTGCACAGCCCAAAAAGCGCGGCCTCCAATGTGTATTATGGTTTACCTATAGAATTAAAAAATGAAAGGCGGCAGGGTGTATTTGTAAACAAACTAAAAAGATATATTATTGGTGAATAAGTTATTTCTTTTTTTGACTTTTGAATATACATGTATACATAAATGGTGGCAGTTGCTAACTGTGAGATTAACAAAGCAGTACCTTCGGTACCAATGCATCTTGCATTGTTTTGAGGGTAACCTTAATTTAGATGTTATTATTACTATATACTAATAGAACTATGTTAACAAAATGTTGTCATATTGTCTAAATAAAGGATTGTTAAAAAAAAAGACTTCATGAAATTCGGGCCGAATGTGACATATTTAATCTTACGCTCAAACAATTTAAGGCAGAATTAGAAAACATTATAGCATTTAAGTAATTAGTATTAGATAGATTAGTTGATTTGTGTAATTGCTCCTACTCTGTAATTGGATTGCATAATCTGTAAAGTCTGTAATAAATTAAATAAATAAATAAATAAATTAGGTTCATATTTATTTTTTTAATTATTTGTTTAGTAATGTTATTTTTTAAGTTGAAAAAATGGAACTACTGAAGAATGCGCAAGAGAAAATAAAGTTCTTTATAATACAGAGAATAAAGATTACTGAGAGCCAAATATAAAATCTAAACGAAATATGGGACAAAGTCGACGAAGTTGGACTATCATTTAGTTCGACTAAAAGGATAAACTTCCCATGAGTACTCCTTTTCTTTAAATAATCATTAATCCATACAGACTTTTATGCTTTATAGAGATACTGTATAATAATATCAGTGCCTGAGTTTCCGAATCTGATTCGGATTCAAAATGAACCATAAACTCTGCACATGATAAATAAAATTACTGCGCTCAATATGCGCTTACCCAACAGAAGTAGAGGCAGATACCAGAAATGGTTT
This sequence comes from Polydrusus tereticollis, assembly GCA_963920685.1. Classification (NCBI taxonomy): domain Eukaryota; kingdom Metazoa; phylum Arthropoda; class Insecta; order Coleoptera; family Curculionidae; genus Polydrusus; species Polydrusus tereticollis. The sequence continues at coordinate 37,293,553 of OY987326.1, read as the reverse complement.
TCCTCTGTTCTAGTCTGCTAGGCTGTACTGGGATGTGCTGCGTTCAATGTGCGGCCGACTTACACCGTTATTGGAGATGCTGCACTTACACTTTTTTGCGAAATATTTGCAGTAAAAAAGATAAACCACATCCAGAAACAAATAGCAAATAAAGTACTAAAATGATTTGTCAAATAAAGAAAACATGTGTATTTCTTTAATGATTCGAATTTTGCAGCATTTCGTCGTATCATTGTTTATATAAATAAAGTATTTCTAATAATGTTAGCACGCCGATTTTTTCGTCCTGGAGTGTAACTGATTATTTTTAGGCTTAAGGTTATTTATAAATTTTATAGATAATATTTGAGTATAAGTTTTGAACATATAAATTTAGAAGGCAAGCAACAAGCAGACATTCAACTTGAACCTTTATAATAATAATAAATTATAATGGCTCCTAAAACTTTAGATGTGTTGGGTGGTTATAAAATACCGGTTATCGGTCTAGGTACTTTCTCAGTGAGTATTTTTTTACGTTTTATTTAGAACGAACAGTGAGAAAAAAAAGCTAATTTTATTCGTATTCAGTTTAATACATATAATTAGAATAGTACATTACATACCTAGGTTGAGAAGTGAGATGTTATATAGCGAGCGCTTTTATATCCTGAAGTGCGAAGCGCCAAAAGATATGATGTGCGAGGTATATAACAGCTTTCTCAACTGAGGTATATGTAGATTTTTTTCTACTGCTAATACTAGAATATTATATATTTAGTTCACTTAGCTCTTTATATTAGCCATTTCTGCCCAGTTTTTAAAAAATATTTTGAAAATCAAGTAGCCTGAAAAAAATAAAACTATAAAAATGTGATTTAAGTATCAGTTTGTAGAAAATTTGTTGTCGTGTTAACATTTTTAAATATGTCAGTTTTCTTTTGAAATATCTTCCAGTTTATAATGAAAACTCCTGCTCTGTTTAAAATTTGAGACTATTTTCTGGAACTTTTTTATTTAAAATGGTTAGGCCCGGCTCAAAACCAATAACATGTTAAAGGAACGGTGAGTAAGAATGCTGAATCGTGTGTAACTTAACTTTATTATACAGAAAGTTTTCTTTATAATCGTAGGTGATTATTTATTATCGCTATTTACCTGGGTAGAGAAATTTTACTTCTCATTAAAGAAATAGCGATTTCTCAAGTTAGTAGTAGAAAAAAATATTTGTATATATTTAAGCAAAGGATAAATATTTTCTCGGCCTATCTTTTACTTGGAGAAATATGGACACCTTTTTTGGGATATTTATATTATTTTAGATATTAGCTATTTCCAAATGGTAAAAATAACTGATTAATTAAAAATTAATGTTGCTTTTATTAAAAATCTGCCATGCTCCAAACTTTCACCCTATTAGGATAGTTTTTAAGGATGATAATTTTTTTAACAAAAAACAAACCTTAGGTTTCATTTTGTTTTTCAATTATGTGCTTATTGGAACTTATGCTTTATTCAAGATCAATATGATATTATAAGCGAAGCCCAATGCAAGAGACTCGAATATCGGAAAATTTTATATGCAGGGTGTTACAGAAGTACGGTACGTAACTTAAAGGGGTGATTACTTATGACATTCTAAGAAAGAAAGTTCAAGACATGTGTCCGGAGTGGCCCCGTTTTCGATATACAGTTAAAAAAAAAATCGGTTGCAATTGTGCGCTTCATCGGAAGGTGGCCATTTTCAACATTTGCTTTGATTAACTGTTACATTTTTTTTTGCATAATTATTCAAAAAGTTATTTTATTTTTGATTTAAATCTTTTAATTAACTTTGAAATACATATAGGTATTTTTTTTGTACAGGGTTATCCAACCAAGACTGGACAAGGCGATTTTTTGACTTTTCCTGTACTTTTATAAAAAAACTGAAATAGCCATCTTAAGTCATTTTCTCTCGCGAATTCGAATATCTTCAGCAAAAAACAATTGAACATCAAACAAAAGTACTAGGGGTCACTTTGGTATTTTTTTAAACGGGATGCCGTATTTTTAATGAGCTAATCCGATTTCTCATATAAATTTTGATCTAAAATGTTGGATTTTTAATTCAAAAACGCCTTTTTTCTTCAGTTTTAAATTCGGAAAATGTTCGTCTACCGTAAGATTAATACCTGATAGATGGATACCCGTTTCACCTGTTCACCCTTTAACCTGCTTTAAAGCGTCCGTCAGTTAGACAAAATAATCAAGTTTCAAATTTCTATATATTTTTCACGAATTAATTACAAATTTAGTAGTTTTTGCAAATCTATTATTGCTTACGTATAAAAAAAGTATGACATATTAGAAAAAACTATAAACTAAAGTGAATAACTTTAATCTCAATAATATAATTGTTCTATGTGTCCTCCATTATTTTCAAAACATGATCGATGCCCCCTTTTCAATCTCTCCAAAGAATCTCTTACAATATTTTGGTCCTGGTTAAGTCTATTAATTTCATTTATAATTTTTTGCTGAATGTCCTCCAGACTTCTGTTGGGTCGTTGATAAACTACATTTGTTAAATGACCCCATAAAAATGTATCCATTGGCGTGATATCGGGGCTATTTGGTGGCCAATGAATTGTTCCGTTACGGCCAATCCACTGATTGTAACGCTCGTTTAGGTATGTTACCACTTCTCGAACTGCATGAGGCGGAGCACCATCCTGCTGCCAAATGATATTGTTGTAGGCTTGCAATGGCAACCTTTCCAAGAAATCCTCGATATCGTTATGAAGAAAATGGAGGTATCTTTGGCCTGTTAAAGAGCCACGATAAAATAGTGGTCCAATAATTCGATTTTCTAACATCCCACACCAAACATTAAGTGAGCTCCAACCTTGAAACTTTATCATTTCATATCTATGAGGGTTAACTGCTGCCCAGTATCTTGTATTTTTCCGATTGTATACCCCCGATGTTGTAAATGACGCTTCGTCACTCCATAGAATTTTATTATATAAATTATAATCTTCATCTTGCTCTCTCATCAGCATTGAAGCAACAAATCGAAATCGCAGTTCTTTTTGAAGCTGTGTTAAGTATTGAACGGGAAGGATGCAATATGGTTTTAGACCACATTTTTTTAAAGTTCTGTGAACTGTTCCATAGCTTACTCTCCGGAGCCCTGTACCATAGGATTTATAGTAAATATTGAACAATAGCTCGATCCCTTATATTCCGTCTTTTCATCTTTCTTGGCTTATCTTTCAATGTCTTACTTTCTTGAAATAGGGTCTTAATTCTGAGAATTGTATCCACTGAAATGTGTCTCTGGAAACTCTCAAAAAATGTTCTTTGTGTTTGTCGAGCATTCTCTCCACTTTTGTAATATAATTTTATTACATTTTGCCGTTCTTCTAAAGAATATTTCATTATTTGTAATTAATTCGTGAAAAATATATAGAAATTTGAAACTTGATTATTTTGTCTAACTGACGGACGCTTTAAAGCAGGTTAAAGGGTGAACAGGTGAAACGGGTATCCATCTATCAGGTATTAATCTTACGGTAGACGAACATTTTCCGAATTTAAAACTGAAGAAAAAAGGCGTTTTTGAATTAAAAATCCAACATTTTAGATCAAAATTTATATGAGAAATCGGATAAGCTCATTAAAAATACGGCATCCCATTTAAAAAAATATCAAAGTGACCCCTAGTACTTTTGTTTGATGTTCAATTGTTTTTTGCTGAAGATATTCGAATTCGCGGGAGAAAATGACTTAAGATGGCTATTTCAGTTTTTTTATAAAAGTACAGGAAAAGTCAAAAAATCGCCTTGTCTAGTCTTGGTTGGATAACCCTGTACATGCAATAAAGTGGGTTTTATTTTTCCTCTCGAAAACGAAGCAAGATGCGGAAACAATTCGAGGAACAAAAAAGTTGTATTATATTGAGTTTGGGGTGCCCCAGGGTTCTGTATTGGGCCCGATCTTATTTTTATTGTATATGAAATACCTTACAAGTATAGCAATTAGTGGCCAGTTTACACTTTTCGCAGATGACACCACTTTTCTGTGACATTCAAGCAGTGGTGAACTCTTGAAAAGTGTCATAAATCAAAATCCTCAAAAAATTAAAACTTAAGAAAACTTTTTTAGACTTTTATATTGGATAACATAATTGGATAAAATTTCTTAGACTATTTATAGACTCGAAGCTTAAATTCGAAAAACATGTCATTGAATTAAATAAGAAGTTAGCATCGGGTTGCTTTGCTATTAGAGTGGTGTCACAAGAACTGGGTTGTTTAGCGGCAAAGGTAGTCGCTGCTTGAGTGCCACATGAGATGCGGTATTGCATTTTGGGCATTCTGCAGTCAACAGCTTTTAAATTCTGTTTTCGTTATTCAGAAGAGAGCGCTTAGGTATAAGAGTGGGGCAAAATATCGGGACCATAGTCGGTCATTGTTTAGAAAGTTTGGTATCTTAACAGTTATATGTCTATTTATTTTAAAAACGGTATGTTTAATACATAAGAGACCTTTAAGCAACAATTCTCAAAATGTATATACAGCATCAGGCAAAGCTCTAACCTTCGGCTTCCAATTCCTAGATTGACATTGACTAAGCGCTCTCTAATTTACGGAAGCATTAAAGTGTATTAATCATTTGAGAGTGGAGTATAGATCTTTGGATTATGTGCGTTTCCGCAGAGCGGTGAGAGACCTTCTGGCACAAAAGGCGTATTAGAGCCTGGATGAGTACCATCGTGATGAAATTTGTCACTTCTTGTGGACTTTATTATAATGTTTTTTGAAGTTAAGCTGTGTTTTTTTAACTATTTTAAATTATTGTTTGCTCTATTTTTTATGCTTGTTTTTATTTTTTTAAACTTTCTGATATCTATTTTTTCTAAATTGTATTTTGTCTATTTATGATTTGTTTACCTTCTGACATCGTCTTAGATCGTAGGATAAATTTAGCATTAGTTGCTTTGTCTATATTATGTAATGTATTCTTGACAATAAAGCATGTTAAATAAATAAATAAATAAATAAGTTGGTAAATTCGAAGAAAATATCAACATTAGAAAAAAGTCAGTGGCGTACATTCTTTTGTCAATAATATTCTTAAGGTACTCCCAGGGACGTCACTGAACTTAATAAATTCAATCTAGTCAGGACTAATTAAGCACCTTATCATTATGAATAACTGTACCGAATTTCAATTAAATCGAGACAAGGATATTTAAAAAAAATTGTAAGAAACCTATTTTTTTTTTAATTTAAAACCCTGTATATCAAGAACGGGGCATCTTCGGACACATGTTCATATCAACTTTTTCTCTTAGAATTTTATAAGAAATCACCCCCTTAAGTTACGTTACGTACTTCTGAAACACCCTATATAGGAAAAATTCTACTTTTACACAATCTTTTAGATTTTAGCATCAAATTGAAAATCTATAGAGAATCCTATATTCGAAGTCCAAAATTTCTGTCATCACTATAGTGCGTTCAGTGAGTGAATGCGCATTTGTCATTAAAAGATTTTGGTTAAAATTAGTCTAGAATAAAATAGACAGCGGTTCTCAGACAATTTCTACTAATTTTAGATATATGGGCCGTAATTAAAATTTCCATTACATTATTTATTTAATTATTTTTTATTTCATAACTATGTAAATAATAATAATAAAAATAATAATAATTAGAAATTTTATTACATAAAATGTACATTTAATCGTCAATATCACTATTAGCACTGTTGTCACTGTCACTATCAGAAGTTATAATAATTGGCCTTATTTCATCAATGACCTGTTCCAAGTCAAAAGTATCTTGAATCAATTTTTCCACGTGGTCAATACATTTTGACCAAGTCTCTGGTCCAATTTGTTTGAAAGCTTCATTCCATAAATTTAAACTGCTTTCTTCGTTCGTCGTTTGACATGCGTGCTTGTCATAGTAGTTTTTGCATATTCCCCACACTAATTCAATACCATTAAATTCACAGTGGTATGGGGGCAGACGTAAGACCTCGTGACCGTATTTCCCCGCGAGGGAGTCCACTATTTAAGACTTATCCTTACCAGCAGTGTGTACTTTAATTTCGGATAACAAATCTGCTTTCATTCCTCATTTCATCTTTGGTGGAACTATTACCAAGAAATACAAAGAAATCCCCAGTCTCAGTCACTACCTGTACATTAAGCATTCAATTAATATAATAGATAACTTATTGAGGGGTACTGGAATTTACAGGCGCCAGGTAATATTTAATTAATGCATCCTTAATCCGATATGAGAAATCACTCAATGAATGGACTATAGCATATAGAGAGTTCCGGGCTGTGCGACATTAGGGGAATGAATTCCAGTGGCGTGTGCATTTCAAAAAATAATAAATGATGTAATGTCGGAACATCGCATCATATTTTATAACTTAAATTTATTTCATCAACCCTTAAAACCTGATCCTATAAGGCGACGACCTTTTTTACTAAGATTTCTTAGTCCTTGCGAAAATCTATCCTTAAATGCCTGCCTTTTGAACTTTTAATATTTGGATCTTGTAACACATTCCCAATTGTGTGCCCTTCATTGCTGTGTCAGTATAATACAATTTTTTCCCTTTTTCCCAAAACTTCAGTATTTTTTCCGAATATTTTCGCCGCCATAAAATAATTTATTTTTTTTAATTGATTTCGTTTAATATATCTAAAATTAATTTCTTTTAAAGTTCGTTTGAAAACTCTTAATGTGTCCTTCTTCATTTCAGTCATCATTTGTTTTTATTGCTGTTTGTTTATTGATATTTCAATTAGGAAAATGTCCATGAATTTTTCGATTAATGGCGTATTTGGTGCCATCATCCAGGATTATTTTCAAGTTGTGAATTTGATCTCTGTGTGTTGCTACATTTATTTTCTCCGCGATCAAAATCGCCGTCCTATTATTATAGCGGAAGAGTGATTCGTATTAAATTTGACAGAATTTGTGGACTTTGGATATATAATATATACCGGGTGTTGCATCGTCGAGCGGGACATAGGAAATCCCATGCATGTAATTTTAAATGGGGTCAATTATTGGCTTCCCTAATTATTTTAGAGAAAAATTCTATTTAGGTTTATTAAAGAGCACTGAAACCCACATTCAAAAGAATAACTTCAGATATTTTTGATGAGCCCGTTTACGGGTTATCGCCGATTTCTTTTTAACTATTTCTCCTTTTTATGGCCCCGTATTTGCGGGCACCAGTCAAGGTAAAAGATGACTGTCAAATAAAGTTGTCATTTTGAAATGTGTGCTTTATTGTTATAAAAACTCGTACATCGAAAATATTAAAGGTGTATTTATGAGTACAAATTAATCTGAATAAAACTAAAATAAAGTATCCAATTACAAGGTTAATTATGACATTTTACATGTTTCAATATTTTACTAATTAATAGGTAGGTACCTACTATTAAATTGTTAGAACTTTAGGATTTAAGAAGATGTTCAAATATTCCTCCATTGACTGCTAGATAATAACCGAGGCGATCATAAAATTCTCTTCTTACATTCGCTAGTTGGTAAACTGAAATTCTATTGCATTCGGCAGAAATAGCATTTTTTAACTCGTCTAGATTTGGGTATTTTTTATCTTTGTATATCCTGTTTTTTAAATGGCCCCAGAGAAAGAAATCATTTGGCGATAAATCAGGAGACCTGGCTGGCCAATTTACTGTATGATTTAAGCCAATAACATTTCCATTAAAAGCACGGTTTAAATATTCCCGGACAGCCAGGGTACTATGTGCCGGGCAGCCATCCATTTGGTACCAAACTTCCTGATTTTCCCTGGCGGCATCATGTAAAGTAGGTAAAATATGATCTTCAAGTAGTTCCAAAAAATAATCTGCATTTAAATTCGTGTAAGAAATAATGGCCCGATAATATTTTCTCCGAAAATCCCAGCCCATACATTAACTTTTTGTGGATATTGCGTCCTTGTTTCCACAAACCTGTGTTGGTTTTCTTTGCTCCAATATCGATAATTTTGAACATTGGGTTCATTGTTTAAGGTAAATGTGCATTCGTCAGTGAAACAAATGTTTTTTAAAAATTTCCTATCCATGTTTGCTCTTTCCATCATACCAAAACAAAACTCCTGTCGTCGTATTTCGTCCCTATCTCTTAGCTCTTGGTGCTTTTCATATTTGTATGAATAATATTTATGTCGTTTCAAAGCTCGTAACGCTGTGGTGTGATCTAATGCTATGTCATCCTCAAGTTTCCTTGTGCTGATCTTCCCATCATTTTCTTCCACGCACAATAAAACTTGCAAGTCCCTATCATTTCTTGCATCTCTTCTTTGTTCCTGCCTTTCTTCACATCTGCAGTTATTTATTACAGTGCCTTTTGTGTCAAATTTCTTGATAGTCCTTTCGACTGTAGATTCTGCAGGTACCGGTCTATTCGGATACAGAGCAGCAAACATGTCTGACACATTTTGATAACTATTTCCTTGATAATACCATTTAATCATCAATATTTTTTCTTCAGAAGTGTAATTCATGGCTAATATTTTCGATGTACGAGTTTTTATAACAATAAAGAACACATTTCAAAATAACAACTTTATTTGACAGTAATCTTTTACCTTGACTGGTGCCCGCAAATACGGAGCCATAAAAAGGAGAAATAGTTAAAAAGAAATCGGCGATAACCCGTAAACGGGCTCATCAAAAATATCTAAAGTTATTCTTTTGAATGTGGGTTTTAGTGCTCTTTAATAAACCTAAATAGAATTTTTCTCTAAAATATTTAGGGAAGCCAATAATTGACCCCATTTAAAATTACATGGGATTTCCTATGTCCCGCTCGACGATGCAACACCCGGTATAATATATTATATTATGTAGTACATACTATTGTTAATTTGGTCTAATTTTTAAACGATGCATGTGTATTTAGGTAACCGATGAAAAAGAACTGGAAGATGCCTTGAATGTTGCACTGGAAGCTGGTTACAGACACATTGATACCGCCAATCTTTATCACAATGAACATTTAATTGGGAGGGTCCTTAAAAAATGGTTTGATTCGGGAAAATTAAAAAGGGAGGATATTTGGATAACCACAAAGCTGCCTGGAAGCGGGCTTCAGCCAGATAGGTATTTTAAAAATATATCCAAGTTTTTATATCAGGTTAAATATAAGTTTGTTTACCCGAAAAAGGCTAATGTTTGCACTTTTGGTGCAGCTCTTATGTTTCTTCAAAAGATCTTATTAGAATTTTTTTTTTAATAATTAGGGAAGCCAATATTTGACCACTTGAAAATCTACGCCTGACTATGTTATACCTGATATAGGATTTACTTAACATACTTAACTGTATTTTATATTTTAGGGTGGAAGGGTACATAAAAGAATCATTAGAAAAGCTACAGGTCGATTATGTTGATTTGTATTTAATTCATTTTCCAATTTGTACCTCGAAAATTAATCCACAAGCAATATTTTCGGTTACAGCTGAACCCACTGATCTTGTGGGCACGTGGAAGGTAAAAGTTATATATAATAATTAGAAACAGACCTACAGTGTTAAATCCTCGTTTTAGAAACTGGAAGAACAAGTTGATCTTGGACGCACCAAAACCATAGGCGTTTCAAATTTCAGCAAAGAACAACTCGACCGAATAATTTCCAACGGTAGGATTAAACCAGCCTTCCAGCAAATAGAACTGAGCGTGTACTTACAGCAGCCCGAAATGGTTAAGTACTGTCAAGATAATGGTATTGTTGTAGTGTCCTACTCACCTTTAGGAAATCCTGGTATGAACGCATGGCTAGAGAAGCAAGGAAAGACGTGAGTAATAAGAATTAACCAAATACCTCCATTCTTATTGTATTATCTACCTCCTAGGTGTTACTAAAGGCAAACTTAAAATTATGCAGTGAAATCAATTACACATGTCTTGATCTATGAGTCTTAAAAATGTATCTAAGGTAAAGGTGAATGAAAAATAGAACTGTCAAGTTCTGACTTTCTATTTTTTAAAGCCTGTTTACATTGGGGCAAAATTCAAGTAAATGATGCAAATATTTAATCAACCAGTTGTACCAATATCATTAAATAACTTTGTATTTGTTTATTTCTTCCGTGTTTATACTGAAATTTAGCCTATAAACTGAAAGGCAACTGATGCTGATTATTAACCAGATTTACATAAAGAAATAGTTTAGTTTACCTTGGCCTGGCTGTGTTCCGCATAGATCAATGGATATTTTTGATTTTTAGCTATTGATACCTGTCTTTAGACAAAAATTGCATGCTATGTGACATAAAAATTGTGCGTGTTCTAGTTTCATGCAATGCAAAGAAAATTGCAACAGCTGATTGCAAAGTCGCAAGGGCGTATGCTTAACAAGGAATTTTTTTTTGCATTGCACGTGCAATTTCCTAATGTAAAGAGGCTTCACGTAAATTACATTATTATCATTGTAATTGCATAACACAGAATTTAAAAAATATACAACAAAGGTTATTATACAAAATTATAAATTTTGTATAATGACAGAATAAGAAACGTGTCCACCTTCTACTCCCAAACATGTTCTCGTTTTTCTTTTTACAGGATCAAAAACATTTTGGATTTTAATAAGTTAAAACTCGATCGAAGTTATTGCCGATGGATTTTAAATAGGCATTGCAAAAAACTAAATAAACCCTATTTTATTGCTCTGCCTGTGTTAAAAGCACTTGATAATAGTACGGGCGCCCCATAATGCTACCAGAACTAAGGTGCTTTATTGTGTCGATTAAATAAATTTATACAGGGTCTCCCACGACGACTTTCCCAGCATATTGCTCGGAAACGGAACCAGATAGAAAAAAAAGTTCAGGAACAAAAATTGAGGGCTTGTAAGGGAGCATCTGGAAAGGGTAATTTTAGATATATGGGTGTTTTAAAAATAGTAATATTGCTGCCAAGTCAATTTTTTTAAATGGAATACCCTATATATTGTTAGTTTTTCGAAAAGCTTGTTTCAAGACCAATTCAACCATACCATACTTGTTACGTTTATAATTTAAAATGACTGAAATATAAGCGATTAAATGATCAATTACGTAAGCATGAACAGATATGCAATAATAACAATAACCACCAGCGAAATATTGAAGAGTATGACGGGGGCTGTCATGTCACGAGTCAGAAGTAGTTTCATTGTTAATTATTTTAAGTAGTGAGAAATGCCTTCGCTTTTTACATATGACGAGTATGTCGACATGCTCCTGATATACGGAGAATGTCACAAGCATGGAAGACGTGCTCAAAATCTGTATAGTCAACGATACCCGAATCGTGAAATACCAAGCTATAGAACGTTTCGTAATGTTGAACAAAAATTAAGAAGTGGTTCCTTTCTCAGTGGTAGGGCGCAAACACCAAGAACAAAACGAGTCCGAACAGAAGACAACAATATTAACATCTTGGCCTATGTTCAAGTGTATCCACATGTCTCAACTCGACTCCTCGGGGAAAAATTAGGTATTGGAAAAAGTACAGTTGGAAGGACACTAAAAGATTATATATTATATAATGGAAATTCTATTTGTCTTAAACTTAGCCATTCTGTTATTTCACTTTTACGCCACGCACTTGTCGGTAATTTTTCAGTCAGCCTAGAGTGATAATTTGCATTATTCAATACAATTATTGCATCTTTTGGTATAAGATCGAATCGTTTCTCGAATCATTTTTCAAGGATATCGGCATTAATATCTTCGTAATAGTCTCGTGTATTTTTAGATTGGAACATCAGTAGACCACCTTTAACGAAGCCTTCAGAACTTCCAATATGGATTATAATAAGTCGATGTCATTTTCCAGATGGCGGTCTTAATCCTGTGGACAATCCTTCCAAAAAGCTTGTCTTGAACTTTTAATATTTTCATCCTGCCAAAGTTTAGTCAAAGTACGGCCTTTATTTAGCCATGTTTCGTCTAGGTGAAATATTTTTTTATTTTCTTCTCTGGCTTTTCTGATGCATCTTAAGTAATTTCTTCTTCAACAGACGAGATCGCCTTTTGTCTATTAAAATCAATTGCCTTTTATGTCTTTTTTTCACAAAAACCCATTTTTTCTAATAATTTCCAAAGCGTTTTTCTACAAATAAATGGGTAGTCCTGGTCTTCTCGGATTGACTTTGTCCAGCGTGGAAATTTCTTTCCTTTAAAAAGAAACTCTGAACTTTTCGCCTTACCCTCTGCATTAAAAGGTCATCCAGCTCAAGTTTTGGCCGTCCTGGAGGTCTAACGCCAACACTTTTTTCTTCTTTTAAAAGTTTATATATTGTTGTTTTCCCAACGTAAAGCATATCTGCTGTAAATTGCACTGCATTGTTAACACTCAAATCCGCATTCTTCCCTTTAATAGAATCGGAACAGTTAGGTAAGAATTATTTTTTTTTATCTACTCTATATGAACCGACTCTGGGGCGTTTAGGCAATTGTTGAAAATTCTCCATGTTTAATTAAAAAAACACTGACACTTCACACTTTGACTAGTTTTACTGAGAAACAAACACCCAAGGTAGTTATGTATAGATATAAATAGGTGTATTATTCCAATAAAGGCACCCATAAAGGCATCATAACCACATGGTTAGCAAACAGGTAATCAAGATTAGGTATAGAAAACAGAATAAAATAATTAGAGTAAAAACAGACTAAGTACCTGGACTAATTAGTTTTGATAGAATTGCTTTCTAAAATTTCCGGTAAATGGTGGCTTTAAATAATTTTAGGCTAAAAAAATTTAATATTAAAATATATATCTATTTGAAGACAAAACCTGACTTTAATGTGGATACTTGTACTAATTCTGCACAAAATTAAAACTTCAGGCCGAATTAAATCTATACATGCCGAAAAATCTTGCGCGCCCATGGAGAAGACGGTTTCGATTAATTTATACTTTGCATCATTTAAATATAGAGTATAGGTGTAAATCAGATTAAATAAAATTAAAGTTCCGGTCACTTTTTAAATTCGAATAATAATGCTTTCTGACTTTCCAACGACTACGTTACATTCTGTATTTATTTATAGGTGGTATTAAGCATAATTTTTATAAAACTTATTACATATCGCAAAGCAATTTGACAACATTCATACATATTCCTTAAATGGTTTTGGTAGACACAGACTCGAACAATGACCTATAATAGGTACCGGTCAATTATGAACAAACAAATACAATTTCAATAATGCCAAATTGTATGTGTAATGATATATGTAGCAAATAGTAATTATTTTGTTTTAGGGGTCGTACAGATCATAGCATTATGATAAGAGATCCCATTGTTAAACAGATTGCTGAGAAAAATAAGAAATCTGTAGCTCAAGTACTATTAAAATTCTGGCTGCAACAGAACGTAGTCATCATCCCTAAAAGTGTAACTACTAAAAGAATCCAGGAAAATTTGAACCTCTTCGATTTTACTTTGGACAATAGTGACCTAAAATCTTTAAAGGGCCTGGATAAGGGAGAGGAGGGAAGATTACACGATCTAGCTCTCGGTCCATCGTAAGTGTCTTATTGTTACTTCGTCTGCTCTTTTATTTTCGTGAGTAATCTTTACTTACAAACGTTCTGTTTTAGGTTTTTAGAACATCCAGAGTATCCCTTCCCAAAAAAGGACAAAACTATTTTTTATTAATGAAAAACCATGACTGACTCGCTTACCATAATATGTATTTTGTTTGAATATTTATTAATAAATCAAATAAAATCAAAACATGTATTCCAAGAGAATAATTGAAGGGAAGGTCAATACAAAATTAAAAGTAAACACATTTAGAATATACAATATATTTGTTTCTTTCAGTAATAAACCAGTTTTGTACAGCATTTGTTCTTAAAGATCCATATTGCGAATGGCAATAAAATAGAAAAGTTATCATTATGCATTTTTTATCGTTTGATAACCACTGACTTTTGCCTGTCTGACAGGACATTACACAACCTTAACTTATTAATGATACTGAGCTGATCGATCGCATTATGTAGGGGGTACTGAACCCTTAATCTGCTGTGATTCTTTAAGGTTTTCAGGTACTAAAGACCCAAATAAAAAAAAATATTAAAAATATACGTTGTTTATTATGACATTTTCGAGTCCTTGCCCTTGTTTTAGACGCAACTATGGTTCAGCCTTTAATACTTATTTTATTATTACTGTGTATCCGTAGGCTGAGTAGCTGGCTCTTGTGTAGATCTGTCGATTTAATAAAACACTATTTAATTCCAACATCATTTTATTCGTAAGGTAGCACTAACGTTTTATTTACAATAGCCACTTAATAACTTCCCACTATCTGAGAATACACTACATCAAATTACTGGTTACACTTCAAATTGCATTCACACATACGTTTCCATAATACTCAATACTTTCACATTGTATTAACTTGTTGAACTTTGTTTTTGTTAACTTTAACTTCATAGTACAAGAAATGTGGACAATTTCCACTCGGTGACGTGCTTTACTTTTTAAAAGCAGTCGTGCGACATGCACCGGCGAACTTTCGGGGAACAGTCCCCTTGATAAACTTATATTTTATGCGTTTAGCCAAACTCTGCTTGGCGACCGTCTGGAGGCTGCGTTGCCTCATCCCTTCTCGCGTCTGTCTCCCTTCCTCACGCAGCTTGGTAGGTGATTATTTTTGGTGAAGCGCCTGATTACATATGACAACAATGCCGCGCTGTTACTATGTGGGTTTTATGATGAATCTTGGATATTTACGAATACGTGAGGAAAAGAGATGAACTAATAAAAACGCAGACAGCACAGCGTTTGTTATTGCATCGTGCGATAGCTACATAAGCGTTATATATACACTATATACATCGATTAGACTTCCAAGAATGCCATCAGTGGCGTACTTTGCTTTAACACTCAGCGTGTTCTAAACAGCCCTTTAAAGGACACCCCGCTTCGTGGCTTTTTCTAATTTAAACGCATACCCTAAAATGATGCCTTACGCAACTTCTATTTTAATATACTATTAACTGTTAATTTAGGTATATAAATTACAAATTATAAAGTACCTAAATGACCGCTTTCCAACGAGAGCGGTCTTTTTCGATGTTTCGAAAGCTTTCGATAAGGTATGGCACGATAGACTTATAGTAAAATTGATAAGATTAGGTATGCCAAATTACTTGATTAAAATCGTAGTTTCATTTCTCGAGGACTGGGACTCATGTTTGATTTGACAGAAAGATGACCTGGACCGACAATGTTGACCTACTTTTGATTAATAAGAGGAGTAAAATAGATAACAGGACCAAGACAAACATTTACAAGATAATAATTAGACCAGTACTGACATACGGTTTAGCGACCTGGCCCTGTGTACCGTAGACAAGATAAAATTTAAAAAATAGCAAATTTTTCAAAACATAATTTTAATAATAGCAGACGCACCAAGATTCACACCTACAAGAGTACTGCACAATGACATGCACAATGCACATGGACACAATACACCAGTTTTTCGATAAAATACTCACAAACTATTACGCACGGACAGACGTATCGGACAATATAGGTACTAATAACACAGATTTTAATCTGTGCTAATACCATATAGTTGATGCAAAAAAAAATCGATACACGTCATACCCTTCGAGTGACGTTATTTATCGACAGTGTTGCCAACTTGTAACGAAAATATCCGAGTGAGAGAATTATACAGTTTTTTTTTTATAAAAACAAGATAAATATACAAAAATTTCCCATAGTTTATACCTATATTTTTGTTTACTGCATAATACCTTTTACCATCCAATTTAGTAGATAATAATAATAATAATAAGAAATATATATTTCCATAATAATATGGTAACAAGGCAATACATTCATAAATAGTCCTTATTTATTGGAAATATAGAAATAATCCACTAAAGCCACTTAAGGCTAGTATGTGGACCCTTCGCCATATTTACATAATATTCAAACTAATTAAACCTATAGTATAATCCTAACCTACTGCATTAGTTAACGAGAGAAAATAAAGAAATAAATTCTGACTAAGGAAAAAGTAAAAAAGAAGAAAAAAGATGCACATCAGTACCTAAAGTGCACTTAACCAAAAGTTCCAGTGAGGTAAGATACAGATCAAAGACTTCTTTTATTTTTATCTTACCAAGATCGACCAATGGTACCATTCTGAAAAATTCATGTTTCATCCAAGAAAACGAATTGGTACAAGAATGCTTCTTTTTCTTTAATATATTCTTTCAAAAATAGTTGTGTTGCCAACTGCCAATACAATTCAAATTATATTAATTTTTACAAGCTTAAATAAACAAAATATTTGCTATAAGTAGGTTCGTATCAAAAAAGAATACTTTAAGTTTGTAGTAAATTCAATATCGCATAAACTTTTAATACTTTTTGCCCAAATTTAATTTCCTGGTGTTTTCTTACGGATTTAAAATTATTATCAGTTGATTGATAACATGCATCGGTTTTTGTTTTGCATTAACTGTACACACGCGCCCCGCCAGGCAGCATACAGACTCACCCGTGACTGACTCCTACCATGAAGATAATATCCAAGACACCCACCGCAACAAACCTCTCTATAAGCAGAAGCATACCATGAATTAGCAAAGGCGAATAACAACTGTATATCAAGATATTCCAAAAAAGACAAAGAACATTATTTAACTTGAAAAGCAAATATGTCATCATCATAATGTAAATTTTATATAGAGTAGGTACAAACAAAAACATTATTATTATAGTATAATAACAATATAAACTACCAAACGTTAAAAATGGTTCATGATTTTCAAAAACCTTCCCTTTTTAGGCGCTGTTTTAAGGTAAAAACTGAACTTGATTTATTTTTTTTTGCGCACAATTCAGAGGCAGAGGTAGTTAGTTTTGTTTCTAATATTAGTTTAGGTTAGTTCAGGTTACTTCAGTCAGTTATTTTATTTTCATTTATTTACGGATTATGTTAGATACCTATTTACCTGCGGAAGGATAACAATTTGACAATTTGGCGATAATTTACTATTTAAGAACGTACACATTACAAATTACTAACCTAAATACTATTTAGGTTAGTAATTTGTAATGTGTACGTTCTTTACAAATATAATTATTATAGGAATGCTTTAATGCCTAGCCACTTCATATAATAATTAGACCACAAAGCAGAAACAATTTAACTCCAATCTTCATAGGTATCTAAGTAGCTAATGCTAATTTAATTTATTTGTCGAAATAATAAATAAATAAATAAATAAAAACGACTTTTATTAGCATCAAAGAATAAAAATTACATTTTTTAAGAATCATGCTTCAGTGTGGCGAAGTCTAGTTTCAAGCTATTCTACTTAACCACTAGAAGCAAAAAAAATCAAGATAGTAGAGGCTAGTATATTACAACAAAAAAGAGTGAATAAAGAGTGAAAAGCAAAACAATGAAGTAAAGGCAGCAAAAAAATAAAAACACCTACACACTATTTATTATCCAAATCTATATGATCTTACTAGATAGGTCACTGTATTACTACACACTTTATATTTTGTTTTTAACATTAAGAGTTGATAGCTTTTATATTCCTTTTTAAATTTTATATAAGATGTTTGTTTTTTCAAATCATATCCCAACAAACAATTATAGTCCCAAAGAGGTAATTTTTACCTAAGGTTATAACTAAAAAGCCACACAGACCGCTTTACATAGTCAGAAATAAGTGATATAGACCACTAAATCACCTAAGTGGGGACAAAAACCAAGGTAATAAACTGGTAAAAAGCACCTGTCATTAGGAGAACTGGGCTTCATAGACAAGGCCGCGCAGCCTTGTTCGGGGTATAAAAGAAGTGTTTTTTACCTATATTTAACCTTTGTGGGCCTAATATGGACCTGTTATGGACTATAAAGTTCATTTAAATCATAACCACAATTTTAGAAAAAGATATGTTGTTTTTATTATAATAACAAAGCCCAGGAGTTTTCTTAAATCGCCATGTCATGTCAAGTTGTTTATTTTAAAGATGGAGTAGTTATTTAGATATTAAATTGGTAGTATGGCTACTTCTAAATCGTTATTGGAAGCAAGGTGGGATGAAAAATTAGGTGCGCGTGAAAATTTTTCGTGTAGATTTCAATTCTGCCTTGAAAAACAAAGCGCGCCCCCGAAAAAAATGCATTTAATTATAAAAAATAGGGATAATTAAGATTGTCAACACAAAACATTTAAAATATAGCTTATATTTTGGGCTCGGACGAATGCGTACTTCATTTATTTGCTATGTTTGTGTAATATATTTGTTTTTCTTTTATTGTTACGAGTAATTTTACAAAATTATTTTAAGATAAAAAAGTATTATTTAAAAAATATGGCGTCAGTGAAATATTTATCCTAAAAGTCATAATTTCCTCTAGTTTCGACTTTAAAATAAATTGGACCTGTTAAGCTGGATTTATAAACTCGAAAAGTTGGCGAGGTTGAGGTTCAGTTGGTGTTGGAAATAGGAGTTCAATTTAAACTAAAGGGAACACTCAGTTCCAGTTATACACTCGTTCATGTTGTTGATGTTAAGCTCATGTAAGGTTCGAAAGCTTCCCGGGTAGTTCAAGATAACCAATTTTTATGCTCGGGGTTCGGAATATCTAACCTCACAAACTTGATCATAACTTCAACCTCACTAACTTTTCGAGTTTATAAATCCAGCTTAAGTCAGTCCGTAGTGGTCCGTATTAGGTTACGCTAGGAGAAAATTTCCTATTTAGGACTTTTTTTCTTGATAGTCAGGTCTAAATTAAGAGAAATATTCATTCATCTATATGGCCTAAATTTACAACAAGGGTATACAAAGTCTAAATTAGGTATTTAAGGGGTTTGCAGGGCCTATGTAGGGTCGTTGCTCGATAAAACTGTTTCTATCCGAGTCGGTTATTTGGCTCCCGACGGATTACTAGCCACTACCATTCTAATCTGTATAACCTAACTTCTTGGCAGATTTTAGCAGCAGTGCCGGCAGTTGGCGGCTTTTGTTATTCCTGCCACAGTACACTTCCTTAGTTTATGGTTCCTACATTTTTCTTTCCGTGGTTTATTGTTAGCGGTTGCCCTCTTTTATTTAGCAAAATGGACACCGATTGTTTTAAAATAGTGGCAGTTTTAAAAAGGAGAGGGTCAAGTTCCTCTTTGGACTACTCATATGTACCTCACAAGTGGGAAAATTTTATGTGTTAAAGCCCATAACCTTAAATCTTCTTAAGAGGCAATTTGCCTATTATAAACTTGTCATCCAAATCCGATTCCTCACTGGAACTGCTGAGAACCGCGTCTTCTATATTCGTATTTAAAGGTGTCGTAAAAGCTGCAGCTGAAGTAGATGCTGTTACCCTAAGCGATTCCTGTCCCCCATTTTGATTATGATCCCTGTTTCCTGCTAACTCACTAGGGTTATTTTGTTGTAACTTCCTCAGATTACGATAGTATTTACTTGAAAACCGAAATAATTTATTTTTCTTCATCGTGGTGTAATTGAGGGTGTAATGTGTAATTATAAAGTGATATCCTAAATTATTGCCAGAATTCACCGCAGCACAACGACGTTATAATCAACATTACTTTTTACGGATTTTGATGCCAGAATCTCTTTAAAGAACTTTTTTTTGGAATATGCGGCCTAATGTCCGGATAAAATTACTTTGAGGTCAAAACCAGAGGACTATTTGGCTATAAAGAAATTCAGTAAGCCATACTGTAATCTATTTTATACCTTAAAGTCTTCTGGGATTTGAGGACAAAATATTAGAATAATATGGGGTAAATCTCACCTAAGGAAATCTTCACATTGTTACCTGACCATAAAGATACATTAAAGACAAAACCAAGTGATTTAGCCTTCATTTCTGGGCCTAAAAGATTTTTAAGCTTTAAGGCCCAATCTAAGGTAAAAAATAACCTGTTTTATCTTTGATCATTAACTTTATTTAGACCTGACTATCAAGTCGGTTTACAAAGTAAATATCTCCTATTTTGGACCATTTCTTGGGCCTCTTATATTTTCAGGCTTTGAAGCAGTAATACTAAGTTTAAATTACTTTCTTTTGACCAAGCGGTTCGTCTTTTTAACCATTTTGTCTGAGAAGCCGATTTTGAAGTCAAAAATAGACTATTTTTTACTTCAATAGGTCATTTTCTCTAAATTGGAGGTCGCTAAGACTACATATGTTTGTTGGGATGGCACTGAATTGTATAACATAATTGCATTATAAACATAACTTTGTTTGTACAGGGAAGTCCTGTGTCTAGGGATTGATAACACGCTATCATTTCGTAGATTACTGCGCACACGGTTGTGATGGCGCCCTATAAACTTTGCTTTGAGAGGGGATGGGTGGTTACTCGTAACAAGCTGATGGGTAAAATTTACCAAATGGTGATTTCGGCGCTTATCCATTTTTAACCAAGCCAATTCTTTTATTTTGGGAGATACATGATCATATTTTCGGAGACCGCAAACAAATCTGCAACAACTATTTTGGATCCTTTGAATACGAACATTGGACTCAAGATCCAGACAGGGGCCATAGATAAAGTCACAGTAGTTAAAATGTGATAACACTAGGCTCTCACATAAATTACGTTTTAAAGTTTTGTTTAATAAGTGTTTATTAGAATACAAAAGTTTAAGGTTAATGAATGCCCTTTGACTTAATTTTTTAACATATTCATGAAATCTTAGGCCCGTGTCCAAAATGACTCCCAGATTCATAGTGGAATCAACAACATTCAAAGGAACCGCATTGATTTTTAACAATATCTATTGTTTAACCAAAGTTACCCTATTTTTTGCACCAAAGAACAGCACGTCAGCACATAAGACTTGTCTGCATTTAATTTAAGGTTATATTCCAATGACAGTTTATAAACACTATTTAGTTCGTTATTAATTAATGACTCAGCATTATGAGCATTATTGACATTAAAGTGAGCATAGAGCTGTGTATCATCAGCGTAGGCCTGAGCACTGCAATAAGTTATAGATTTTAGAATACTAGTCGTATAAATTAAAACTAATAAGGGCCCAAGAACACTACCCTGAGGAACCCCAGACAGTATGCTCGTCTGTGATGAAACTACTCCATTAAGAGTTATGCTTTGCGTTCTTTCAATCAAATATGACTGAGACAACTTCCAGGCGAGATCGTCAAACCCATAATATTTGAGCTTGGCTAACATTAATTTATGATCAATGGTATCAAACGCCTTCGAAAAATCCAACAAAACAAGCACCGCAACCTCACCCCTATCACATGCTTCGATTATGTCACTGACTACTGTGGCCAGGGCAGTCGCTGTGGAGTACCCCCTCCTAAATCCATTTTGAAAGTTGGGCAAGATCCCATTTACAGTTATAAAATTATAAATTTGTTTGTATAAAATTTTTTCCAGAATTTTTGAAATAGCTGGAAGAATACTAATAACGCGCAGATCAGAGAAATTTTCTGGGTTAGTTTTTTTAGGCAAAGGTTTGCCGACAGCAGCACGCCAAATTTGAGGAAAGTAGCCCTGCTCAATGCAAGAATTAATTATGTTAGTAATGTAAGGATCAATAAAGGGGCTGACATTTTTTAACATCTGAGAAGAAATTTTATCAACGCCATAAGCATTGGAACGCAAATCACGTAAAATACGACCCACTTCTTCCGGAGTAGCCACAGTAAAACTAAAAGATTTGGAATCATTATAGAAATTTGATTCATAGTAATCAATTTGATTTTGACAGTTACTCGATACAGTATGCAAAAAACTTGAAAAATAGGTACTGATCTGTTGAGGATCAGATAGGTGTTCAGGAATTTCAGTCGAATTGTTAGATTTTATATTAAAATCTCTCAATGCAGTCCAAAGTCTCTTAGGATTTTTTTTATCTGTCATTAATGAATCAATATAAGATTTTTTTTTCCTGCGAAGACATGTAAGGGCAAAGTTACGGAGGTCCTTATATCTACCATGATCTAGCTCATTTTTAGTCTTCTTAAACTTTTTCAAGGCGAGATCACGTTCCTTCATAATTAATTTTAAGTTTTGCGTTAGCCAAGGAGCCTTGGGCTTACTAACCCTTACTTCTTTTATTGGGACATGACGATCATATAATAACAGAATACAGCTATTAAATATTTCAACCTTTCTATCAATATTTCTCTCTCTAAGCAACAAATGCCATGGGAGCTGTCTCAAATCGACATCAAATTTTTGTTGATCAAAGTTTTCAAAAGATCTCACCTTGATAAACCTTTGCGAAGCTTTTCAACTGAAAAATCACAAAAAGTGAGGCCATGATCTAAAATATGATTAGTG
Organism: Polydrusus tereticollis; assembly: GCA_963920685.1. NCBI lineage: Eukaryota > Metazoa > Arthropoda > Insecta > Coleoptera > Curculionidae > Polydrusus > Polydrusus tereticollis. Next base: position 37,271,181 of record OY987326.1, on the reverse strand, counting down.
TTTATAACACCACTGGAAATGACCAACTCTTTAGATGTAACGAAAATAGGATCAAGTAACTTGCTCGTATTTTTTGTCATTCTTGTCGGCTCATTGATAATTTGAAATAAGTTATAGGATTCTAAGCAAGAGGTGACAAGATTGTTAGGGTTTGAAAAGTCACAGTTAAAATCTCCCATACATATCACCTCATCAAACATTGGGCATAAAAATGAAAAAATATTTTCACAGTCTTCAATAAATTTCCTTATATTTTTATCTTTAGGGCGGTAAAGGGTCCCAACCGCTATATTCCGTGACTTCACGATCAACTTCAAAAATAAAAATTCCAAATCATTATTCACATGAAAGTCAAATTGTATTGTTTGGCAGGTTAATTGATTCTTGATATAAGCCCCCACTCTCCTACAAATATTTTTTTGTCATATTCACTTTGTTAGTATCATTGTGGTTGTTGTAGGTAGTATGACTGTAGTACGCTCACCTAAAATAAAAAGTGTTGATTTGGCGATCATGTCCAAAATACAATGTACCTCTTGGATTATAAGTCGTACCTAGACCTTGTTTTGGACAGCGATCGTATTTTTTGCAAGGCTTGTTCAAGAATTACTACCTACTTTAAGAAATTCCAAGTAGACCAACATGCCATGAGACCCTCACATGCGTTGCTATCTAATAATCATTATCGCCAGTCAGAATTTAATGAAGAATTGCACAGCATTTTTGACTAGGGGACACTTTTCAAAACAAAAGGATATTTTTAACTCCAGTGCTATAGGCTGTTTTAACTTTCGAACTACTCATGTTCTTAGCGGTTAAGCGAGGAAGCCTAGGAGCTGGGTTGTATCTTAATTTGATTTAATTTAGCAGAACAAGAATGTGTTTTCTCAAAGGCAAAAAGCAAAGTTCCCTTAAATGCTCAAAAAGCTAAAGGCTGTGCCAGGCTTGAGCTCTGCCGGAAGTGCCGGATTTTACAACTACAACCAACGACGCTTTAAGCACGTTGTTGATTTTTGAAGCTTTTGTAAATTCACAATCTTTTTCTGTAAAACTACACCTTCGCAGGGGTTCTCCCTGACTGACAAGACAAATTGAAGTCGAAAAGGACAAAAGGAACACTTTTGCAATGTTTGATAGATCAAAGGTTTTGCCGAATTTATGCATATATCGCTTCGCGAAGTGTGAGGAGATTTGCGAGATATGTTTCGAGCTTGGCTTTTCCGGTTCTATCCCAAAGCATATGACCACGTCCAATTTCAAAACAGCAATATCTTTTCCTATATCGTTATTGTTTATTGCATCCGACTAGGGAACAGTTTTCCCTCCAAATAAGCTGACCAACCCACATTTAAATGCTTTTCTGCAAAAACGTTCCAAATTTAATGCTCCAGGCGAATCAACAATAAGAAAAAATGACATTGGAAAAGTATTTATTTCCGCGGTTGATAATAGTTATTTATGGAAATGAATGAAATGTATAATCGCATATGTTAGTACTTTAATAATATACTATCCTACGTGTTACGTAGAAAATTTTATATACAACTATAACTATTATTATTATTATAATGATTATTTGAGAAAAAAATAATTAGTTAAAAAATTTCAAATATTTTAATTTCCCTATGCTCTAGCAGAATAAGGTTTAGATAATTAAATAAAGTAGAAAATATTCTACTTTTATATCACATAACTTTATAGTACCAGAGAAAAGAGAAGAAATACAAGCCTGTGTTGTAAATAATAGTGGGTACCTACCTACTATATTTTGGTAAATCATGTGCAGTTTTAATTGCATTTTTTTATTCTCTATGCGCTATAGTAAAACAAGGTTTAAAAAATAATCTAAAATAAATATTATTATTTGTACGTTCCATAATTTTATACTACTAGAAGCGAGAAAAAAGTATTAAAATAACTAAATAATAACGCATACAAAATATATGGTAATTTTACGCGTCATAATAACACAGTCAAAGTTGGCTGCGGAGTGACAAGTAGTTAATCGCCTTGTTGACATTGGGGTATCGTAAAAAGCAGAGCAAATTAAATATTTAATAATAAAATGAATTGCAATTTGTACAATCTTTGCTTTTTTGTACAGACTCTGGGCACATTCAAGTTTATCATAAAAATGTAAATTATTTAACGTATTTGGTGAACAACTCTGGCCTAAATCCTGAATAAGAAGATCTGTTTAGGGACATAAGCAACATTCTTCCTGAATTATTCCATATTTCACCCATAAATCCATTGTGAAAAAGAACAAAATGATGTAAAGTATTACTCTTATTTCATAAAGCATAGACATTCAGTGAAAGAAATCAACGGCTCCTTACTTTACTCGCCATTGAGGAAAACAGAGGTGGAAAAGGAATTTCTAAAACATTTGAAAGTTATAACCAATGTTGTCGATAAATTACATAGGTATACCTATATATTTCAGTTAGAAACAAATATCTATCAAAAATATTTTACGCCACTGCTTCTTTACGGCTGTCAAGCTAGGGTGATTTCCGGAAAAATTAGTTTGTTTTCATAGCAACATGTCAAAATGCAAGCATATGGCTAAAATTAACAGGTATAAAATTTTCACTTATAATATCCCGTAGTGCTTACATTCATACTGGAATTTTTTTTAATTTTTTAATTTTCAAAATATTCATTACCTCAAAAAAATTTCCTGTTAATAATTTAGGCTCGAGGAAACTAAAATCGGTCAGAAATAAAATTATCTATGTATCACTGGAATTATAAGGGTCTCAATTACCTCGGGCAATTGCTGTCCCTCGGGCCAAAGGCCCTCGGGATGTAAACTTTGCCCACGGTAATTAAGACCATTGTAATTCCCTAGATACATAAATAACTATTAATTATTTGGATATTGATAATGACACGCAAGTAGTAGGTAAATATAAAAAAGACGATTTTGCGTGATATTGGAACAAGTGTAGAGAAAAAATTTAATATTTCTCACGGCAGAAGAGCAGATTTTAAGCTGCGGCTGGTGTGTCAGAGCCGAGGCGTTTCTGCCTAGTAAAACAAATAACTATTTTCTGCATCTGGAAATTATTTTAATTATTTTAGTTAGAAATAAATACCTATCTATCAAAAATATTTTCCAATGCTTTTATTACGGCTGTCAAGCCAGGGTGATTTCCGGAAAAATCAGGTTGTTTTTATAGCAACATGTCAAAATGCAAGCATCTGGCTAAAATTAACAGGTATAACTATAATACCCGTAGTGCTTACATTATTACCTACTGGAATTTTTTTAATTTTTTAATTTTCAAAATATTCATTACCTCAAAAAAAATGTCATTATTTTGAAATGTCAAAAAATTTCCACTTATGAATTCCATATAGAAATATGAAAAACTGTCGATAACTGTCACGTTGCTATAGGTAATGTAAACAAAAAGAATACTTCTAATTGGCTAAATATTTATGTATGAAATATTTTTACTAATAAAATATTTAACCTAACTGTGAAACAAAAATAGTAAACATAAACAGTAAAAAATGATTTGCCATGTAAAAAAATTGTATAATTTTATTTAATGATTCACATCCTGGTATATTTCGTCCCATCATTGTTTATATAAACAAAGTATTTTTAGTTGTCTAATGTAGATTACATAATCGTCAGCAGAAGTAGCGTCGGACCCTGATCACAGTGATCACACGCATTTTTTCGTTCTGATTTCTATTGGACACCTCAGATGGTGACTGATTATTTTTATGCTCGAGGTCATAGACATAGATAACATTTTGGTATAAGTTTTGAGCGCATAAATTTAGAAGGCAAGCACAAGCGTCAGACAATCAAGTTAAATCCATAATAATAATTAATTTTTTTTAATGGCTAATAAAACTTTAGATGTGTTGGGTGGTTATAAAATACCCGTCGTTGGTCTAGGGACTTTCGCAGTAAGTAATTTGTTACGTTTATGTACTTATATCAGTATTTTTATACCGGAAGGTGCATAGAAAATTTCATGTAAATTTTGATACCGTTAAATATTGGCTTCCCTATTAATTTACACATCAAAACTGTATTAGACTTTTTGGAAGGTCCTTGCATGATGGACTCACACACAAAATTTTGGTATTTTTTAATACCGAAGCCAATTAATATTTATTTAGTTTTAAGTACTTGCGTTTATTAAATTAGTACAGTCATTATTTTTTAATGAACACTGTAAACCGTGTTGAAACAAATAAGAAATAACACGTCTAGTAGCATAGTATTTACTTAATTTTTTTAAGAATTTTACGCAGAATTTTTTTAAATAACTTTTAATTAGCTCATTATATTATATATTATATAAAATTTGGTGATCGAGTCCAACTTACAAAGACCTATAAAAAACTCTAAAATAATTTTGATGTAAAATAAATATAGGGGACCCAATATTTGTGGATAGCAAAATTTCCTATGACCAGTCTGCCGGTGCACCACCCGGAATTTATATTAACGGAATGAAAAAGTAGCTCATTTTCCAGCTACTATAAATTAAATTTTCTCTATTGGTATTTCGCTTATTCTAAAAGATAATAATATGTATGTTAGGCCCGCCATAATATATGACAATATCACACTGTCGCATAACCCCACCCCAAAATGCAAATTTGACAGCTGTCAATTTTTCTTCTGGCCTTTACTCGGAATCTCCGGCTCATTCTTGATGTGAATACGGCTATTTTTTTTACCCTACCCCCAAAAAAACGATTTAAGTACTAAAGGAACCTGCACTCTGTCATTTTTTGACATATTTTTGGGAGATCCCGGATGCTCCCTCCACGCTTGCACCGAGTTTGATGCACCTAGCTGAAATTCAATTTTGTAACTTTTATCAGTGATTCGAAAAAATATTTCGGCCAAAAGTTGCGCCTCTCTAAACCCCCCGACAATACCCAATTTCGTTTCTTCGAATTTATAGACAAAAATTGGGGAGCTATTTTAAAGTTTCCATAATCCTTTTCCAATCTCATCTGTCAAAAAAAAAGCGTCAAACTTTCAAAGTTTATCTGGGAGGGAGACTTGGGGTTCGCCAGTGTTTCCCCACACCCCTTCTCGAACAACCATTTTGACATCATCAAGTGTGAATCTTGACAACATTTTCAAATTCCCAACTCTTTTTCAATCCGAATACTGAGCGCTATCGAAAGTTTAAGAAAACAAAAAACAAATTTCTGACAAAAAGAATTCCCATTTTTCTCTTATTTTGTAAGTACCTACTCTCGGAACTAAACCACTTTCTATGGCGCGACTATCTTGAATAATTATGGGGAATATAACTAATACTTAATTATTTTAGTTTTATAAAAACAGCTAGCTCTACATTAGTCGGATTGTATCCGCGAAAATGAAAACTAATATGGCTTCTCAACCCATATAACTATTTTTTTATGATTATTAGTATGTTTATAATTTTTTATCCGGATGTCAAGATATATTATTAAAATACTTGAAGTTAATTAGTACACCTATTTGAACAAGTTATATAGCCATTATTACTTTTTATATTTATTTACATACTGTATGTTGACCATATCTCTGGGAATAATAAATGTAATTAAATCAAGACTCCCTGTTAATACATCTGAAACCGGATTTATATTAAGCGATAAATTCTTCGAAATTTCTTTCACTCAACAACCAACTCTCTATCTGTTTTGCTAAGCTAAGTAGTATTAATATGGAATTTTAAATTTCGGTTACTCTTTATGTCGGTGAACTGCTACTGTTTACAGAATCCTTTGGTTTTTAGTGAGTATAAATTACCAAGTTTAAAAAATCCGGTATTTGTTAATGTTAATTTAGTAAGCTCAATTATAATTTTTCTTTAGGTTACCGACGAAAAAGAACTAGAAGATGCCTTGAATGTTGCATTGGAAACTGGTTACAGACACATTGACACAGCCAATCTTTACCACAATGAACATATTATTGGAAGGGTCCTCAAGAAATGGTTTAATTCAGGAAAACTAAAAAGAGAAGATCTTTGGATAACCACAAAACTGCCTGGAAGCGGACTTCATCCAGATAGGTAAATATTTCTTATTAATAATTTAAATATAACGTGATGTGTACAGTGGTCATTTATTAATTTTGAACAGAAACAAAGTTTTAAATTTCCACAATTTTAATTTTTTAAAAAAGCCGTAACATGTTTCGGCACACGGTGCCTTCTTCGGACAGACTAAATATAAAATATATTTTTTTTATATTTATATATTTTTTTTTAATATTTAGTCCGTCCGAAGAAGGCACCGTGTGCCCATACGGTTTTTTTAAAAAATTAAAATTGTGGAAATTTAAAACTTTGTTTCTGTTCAAAATTTATAATGGATTTCCATCAAGTATCGGCTAAATCAATCTATTTTACCTCATTTATGATATTTCTATGTATAAAATTTATCGTATTCCATAAATTCCAACTAACCTAACCCTATATTTCAGAGTGGATGGATTTATAAAGAAGTCATTGGAGGAGCTACAGGTGGACTATATTGATTTGTATTTAATTCATTTTCCAGTATGTACTACGGAAATTAAACCAGGGGCAATATTTTCATTTGAACCTGAAGCCACTGACCTAGTTGGCACTTGGAAGGTAAAACTTATATTAAAAACAAATCATTTCGGTAGTAGGTTATTAGAAACAGTTCCTTTTTTTTTAACAGAGTCTTGTAACTTACTTTTATGGACATGTTAAATCTCGGTTTTAGGTTCTTGAAAAGCAAGTTGATCTTGGACGTACCAAAACCATTGGTGTTTCAAATTTCAACAAAGAGCAACTAGGCAGAATAATTGCCAACTCTAGGATAAAACCGGCCTCCCAGCAGATAGAACTCCACGCATACTTGCAGCAGCCTGAATTGGTTAAGTACTGTCAAGATAATGGCATTGTTGTAGTGTCCTACTCATCGTTAGGAAATCCTGGCATGAATGCATGGCTAGAAAAGCAAGGAAGAGCGTAAGTAATTACTAATTAATAAAATATAGGTAGTTCTTTTTTTTTTAATCTTGTAAGTAGTTGTAAACTTAAACTCATTTATTGTGAATGTGGCCCTGCCTTTAAAAAACTATGACGCAATGTTAAGTAATAGATCGGACCTAAATGTTGACTTACATCTGGAGTTTCTGCATTATTTTAGTTTAGAGGGAACAAAATGACAACGCAAAGGACAGTTAGTCATAATATTGCCCAATTATTACTCCTGAAAGATAAGCTAGGTGAAAGGTTAATGTGAATGAAAAATAGAATGAGCAAGTTTTTATATTTAAATAAGATACATAAACAGTAAGAACTTCTACTTCTGACATGTTATTATTCTTCTTTTTAGAGAGTCGCGAGCATTGGTGAGCGCTTGGGGGTAGTTGTTGATCTCTTAAAATGTATTTGTAGTTATAGCCCGTAGGTAGGTCTTCAAAATTTTCGCCAGGGTTTTTGAAAATAGAGTTCTTAACATGTGGCCATAAATATAAGTCGCACGGCATGATATCACAGTACCATGCATGGTGGGTACCTAACTAGTATATTACGACAAATGGTTCGTTCTTCGAAAAATTCTTCCAAGACTTTTAATTACCAAGGGTTACATGAATTGGTACGGGTGCCGCTGGAAGTAGCCTTGCTGCGTCTCTTTACCGTGTTGCATTTTTTCATTGTCTAATGCGTTCTCAATATTTTCTAAAAATTCATGACAGTATAGGATCATTTTTGTTTCTTAAATTAGTCTTCCACTATGATATCTATTTTCTAAACAGGGTTGCGGTTGGGCGAATTTTGATTAGAGGTTGATTGCAGAATCTTTCAATTCGTGTTTTGTTGAGGCAGTTCAGGGGGCAGCAGCGAAGTAGTAACTTTTGAATCATTTTTCCGGATGTTGAGTCTAATTTTATGGAGCAAGTGGGGGGACGGGAGGAGTGAGCCAGTCTCTCGGTAGTCTATATGGTTCTTGTGGGTTGGACTGAATGTGTGATTGCGTAATCAGGGGATTTAGGTAAACGTTCGTCCGTTTGTAGTAGTCGATAATGAGTTTGTCTATATGTCCAGTTATTATCGGGATTTGTAAGTCGTTATGTAAAGTATGGATCATCGTGAAGCGAGGCGCGTCTGTCATGATTCTGAGATCTTTATTTTGAAATGTCTGAATTTTTCGAAAGATTGTTTAATTTAAGGTGCACCAAGAAGCGACACCGTAGATAAGTACGGGACGAATGATTGTCTTGTGCAATAAGGTTTTTGTACGTGTATTAAGTCTACTCTAACTGTTAATAAGTGAGTAGATTTCACCAAGTTGACTATTAGTTTTTTTTAAGCGTTGGTCATTCCAATTCATCCGCTTATCGAAGCTCAGACCCAGATACTTTACTCTATCACACCAGTCCAACCTGGTGTATTTGACTAGCAGTCTGATTTGAGGACATCTGTATCTGACTCTTGAGAAATAGATGGCTGGGTTTCGTCAGCAAACAAATATAATAATATCACTGGTATAAATAAATATTGTACACAGCCAGCGCAAGGGGGGAGCCTTGTGGTACACCGGCTCTGACGTGTTGCACATTCGATATCGCTTTCTTTGCCGACACCGCGAAAATTATGTCCGTCAAAAATGAGTTAATCACCTTTATTAGGTGGTTTGGCATACCTGATCTTATTAACCTACGAATAAGTCCGTCGTGGCAGACCTTATCAAATGCGTCGCTAACGTCGAAAAAGACCAGATCGAAAACCGAACTGTTCTGGCGGTAAAATGTTATTGTCAAATACATCCTTTGTTTCCTACATCCGCTATTACATTATCGGGCAAGTTTTATAGTGCTTCCGTCTCTACAGCGTCCAAGCCTGGAGCCTTTTTAGGTTATTTTAATTTAATGACGTCCTTAACTTCTTTTATTCATGACTCACTATATAGAAATGAGGATTTTCAGAACAACATTATTTGTTGAGAATTTAAACAACCAGAGATGTAAAATCATGCCTGGTCAGTAAAAAGGGAGTTATCGAAGATGTTCATTATCAGGCAAATTAAACGTATACACACAACTCTGAAAATTGTATTCACAAAGGTCGAATAGGGATTCCTGTTCTGTTCATTAACAATTTGCCTTACTTGAAAATGCTTAATGGCGTCTCATGTTAAATAAACCCACTGGTCATCAATCTTTCTACTATTTCTAGAGTAACTTTTAAACATAAAAGCTTTTTGTTCTGCCGCGATAAGGTCATATTTAATTTTCTTAAAAATATTTTCATTCACCTTTACTTTTTACCTAGGTTACCCTTAAAGAGATTATTCAAGAAACGTGTCGTTGATTTCATGACATACTTTGAGGGCGTTTATTTTTTTTTATTTTTAGAATATCTGTAGGTTAATACCTATAGGTAAAGTATATTCACAAATATAAGAAACTGACCAAATGACTCTTATTTTTTTTACCTAAATAGGGGTATTGACACAATGCCGACTGAGCTAGGACCGTCTTAGAAAATACATAGTATTAAAATATTTCATTTAGCAGCAAATAAATATGAAACTGATGTTTATTTAAGATTATTAAATTCAAAATATAAAAATAGAATTATGGTCTTACACTTATATATATATAAATTATTATATTAATTAATAAATTACCCAACTAAATCTACTTCACTATCGCTATCATCAAAGTAATAATAAACCTTTCTATTGCATTCCTAATACAAATGTAACTTTCTTCTCCTTTCTTAACATGTTGTACGCAGTTTTTTCAGTTCACCTCAGAAATTTTTTTAGTTTCATCATGAATTAGAATTAGAGTTAATACACTAGAATTAGGTGTGGGTGAAATATTATTGCGATGAATTCCAGCTTCAAGTTGGTGCCATATTTGTTCAATAGGGTTACATAATATACAGTGGTAAGGCGGTAGCCGCAATACTATGTATGCCCCATGCTTTTCGCGAGTTCATCGCAGTAATATTCTTTCTGACTAGACATATTTCTAAGCACTTCTAATAAGTCTTTTTTTCTATAGTTTTCATCAAAATATATATCATTATCAAACATTTATTCTTGAATTTTGACTTTAGTATCTTTTGAGGAAGGAGCTTTGTTTAATTCTAATTGTCTACTATGATAACTAGCGTTATCCATAACAATGACACTATGTGGTGGAATGTTCTGCAATAATTTAGTTTCAAACCAATTTTCAAGTAACTCCGCTGTTTAGTCTTCATCACATATGATTTACTAATATTTTTTGCCGAGAGAGATACACCATTCGGTACCCACCCATCTTCGGAACCAGCATGTAAGATTGTTATTCTTTTTCCACAGTTTGACGGGGCACGTGTCACACATTTGCGGGTAGAATCGACCCAACTACTTGACGGAGTGTCGTGGGTGTCAAACCACGTTTCATCTAAATAAATGATCGGCATACCTTCAGTTCTGTATTTATTTACTTTTGTCAGATATTTCCACCGCCATTCTTGAAGACGCTTGGACTCCATCAAAACCTGGTTTTTAATAATCCTTTTGAATTTAAAGCCCATGTTAAACCAATGTCGTTCTTGAGCATTTAATTTCTGTTTCATCTGTTGTCAACCTTTCATTAAATTGTCAAACGTTGGTACACTTCCTTTTCATACATTTTATAAATTTTTCGTCGTATAAGTTCCTCGTCTCCTTGGTCCAACGTTCTTGATTTTCCAATATCACTTCTTTTTCTGCGTTTCAAAATTGGCCCTTGTGTAATTTTCCAAACTGTGGAAAAGGATTTTTTTGTAAGTAAAGTCGTTTCCTTTACAACTTCTTTAGGGCACAAATTTTCGCGGTACATTAATGTCAAAAACACATTCTTTATAATCTGTTTGGCATCTGTTGATAAATGCACTCTGTTATTTACTTCAGTTTCATTGCTTTCACAAATCTTACTGGAACACCAAGGACGAAACATTTTCAAAAAACAAACTAAACTCAACAGTGTACGTTGACAGACTAAAATCAAAAAGGACCCTGCTTTATCCGCATTTTTTTTACCTGTGTACGGTCCTTAAAATTTATTACGCCCATATCATTTCACAGAACTGGTTTATCGTTGTTTATCATATTTTGAATACCCTAATAATAGCAGTCATTTAGGTTGGTTTCTTATATTTGTGAACACACTTTATAATGTTCGTATATAGCTTGTATTTTGTTTTAGTGCTCGTACAGATCACGGTAATGTTTTATTGGATCCAGTTGTTAAACAGATTGCCGAGAAACATAAGAAATCAGTAGCTCAAGTGCTACTAAAGTTCTGGTTGCAACAGAACGTGGTAGTTATCCCTAAAAGTGTAACTGCTAAAAGAATCCAGGAAAATTTCAACCTGTTCGATTTTACCTTGGACAATGCTGATCTAAAATCTTTAAAAAGTCTGGATAGGGGAGAAAAAGGAAGATTATCCGATCTGGCCATCTCTCCGGCGTAAGTAAATTATTATATTTTAACTCCTCCTTTTTTTTTTCTCTAAGTAAGTTTTACTGACAAAAATGTACTTTTCAGCTTTTTGGAACACCCAGAATACCCATTTCCAAAAAAGGATAAAACTGATTTTTATTGATCAACATGACTTGCTTACGTAATATTATTATGTATTTTTTTTTTAATTTAATATAGGGATTTATTTTGATAAGAAACTATTTTTGTATAGCTTATTTTTTCCCAAAATCCTACATTTCCGATATAAAACTATTTAAAAAATATGTTGACAAAGATGCACGCCAAGGGATTGTCACTGTTGAAAGAGCTTATACTTAGACTTAGTCGTAGACTTCGCTTCCCCCTTACACATAACGCATAGCTACAGACTAAAACTACGTACAATTTCGTTTAGTTATAAAATACAAACGATATCTTGGACAGTGGACACCAGGGCCGTAGCAAGGCGTTACCCATGTGGTGGGGGGGGGGGGGGTTAGGTAAGAAAACTCTGGCAATTTATTAGAATTATTATTAAAATTTACGGTGGTTAACAAGGTAGAACTGAACATTCGTTGTTATGGGGGGGGGGGTTTGAACCCCCTAAACCCCCCCTTTATCTACGGCCCTGATGGACACTGAAAGCAACAAAATTGACCTATTTAAGGTACTGACAACCAATACATATTAACCCGTAAGCGCCTAAATCATTATACAAAGTTCCTATACCCAGGCCCGTTCCTGGGGTGTCTGGCGCCTACGTGCAGGTTTCGTTGGTGCGCCCCTAGTTAAAAAAATGGTCCTATATTTTTTTAATATACCTAAGTATTTCGCGAAAAACTGGCAATGATTTGAAATGTAAGAAAACTGATAAAAAATAATTAGAAAAATTATTTATTAAATTACTAAAACAAACAAAATCACAAAAAATATTTGGTAAGTATATCAAAAGAAAAATATACCCTAAAGAAACAAAAAAAAACGATATAAACAGTACTTATAATCAATATATCATTACGATTATTTACTTAATTGTTTATGAAATATAATAAATAGTAGGCACTAAAAGCAGTACATTCACAAACCTCAATAAAATAAACAATAACAAAAACACAAAACAATATTATACCTAGCACTTATATGGTAGGTTACAGAAATATTTTAATGATAAAAAAATAAACGTTTCAGAAAAGAAAAAATACTATTTTTGTAATAAACAAAACAAAAAACGAATGATATACCTAAAACAAAACACGTCTGGCTTTCACGGATGCAAGCTCGTTGATCATCTGATTATGATCAAGAGCCTCAGAAATATTATTTTCAATCGAAATAATGGCCAAATCTGATAGGCGTTCTTGACTCATGGATGTCCTTAAATAATTCTTTATTAGTGTTAACTTAGAAAAACTTCTTTCACCTGAAGCTACTGAAATGGGTAATGTAAGGTATATTCTTAAGACTATAAATAAATTTGGAAAAAGAGACTGTAGTTTTTTTTAGTTATATAATTTAAAATGTCTATGAGAAAGGATGAATCAGTAGTATTTTTAGGATTAAGAATTTTATATGTTGAAATTTCATTATGTAAATCTAAGCCGTCAATGTCTTTAGATATTACTCCATTAATCTCAACTTGCAATGCGGTATCTAAATTTACACATGATTCTTTAATCAAGTCAAATTCTAAATTTTCAAAATTACATAAGAACCCAAATAAATTTTGAAATTTGTTTATACCCTTAAACCGCCTTTGTTAAGACTAATGGTTGTATCCAAAATTAGAAAATAAAAATCGATTTAAAATTTTTGCTTTGGATCTGCTACAGATTCATCCTTACTTTCATATGAAAATTGTTGCTTAATTTTTCGTTGCCGTACTATTGGGAATATCTGCTCTACATCGTTTTTTTCTGCTTTTCCTTTAGCTTTACAGATGAGCAAATCAAAAATTTTGTCTGACCTTTTTCGTTAAGATTTAGATCTATAATTTCTTTATGGCAGTCATTTAAGTTTCTATTCGGATTTTGTAGTATTTTACTTACTATATTAATTTTTCCTAAAATATCATGCCAGATTAAAATCGACCAAATAAATTTAAAAGTCGGGGCATGTAGTGTCCAACAAGGAAACTACGGAGAGAACATATTTGTGCTATTATTAAGGCAAACGCTTGGTAGAATTTTTAGACATATTGAAATGATAAAATAAGACATTTTTTTTTTTAAATTTGTAATAAAGAATACTGAATGACCGTCGATTTTGCGCCCCTAAAATTTTGCGCCTGCGTGCATGCACGTCCTGCACGCTCGCCAGGAACAGCCCTGCCTATACCTCTATAGATCCAAAAAAGTAAAATTTACAAGAAAACGGTTTGAAACGAAAATATTATTATTTTTTTCAGTCGACCGGAATGGATAATTTTTTAAACGGAAAGCAAAAAAGAGGGACCGTTATTCAATATTTAATTATTATTTTTTTTTATTGTGTCTAAATATTTCGGTTTATTACATATTCTCCTGACTACAGAGCTTTCCGACTGTCTACAAATACACAGGGTGTCCAAGATAAGAATGGGATAGCATTGGAATCTTGGAAACGGTAGAATGGTAGAAATTACAATGTTGGTTAAATTAGGCAAAAGTTGCACAATATAAATACCTCTTACATTGGTGTTTGCAAAAGTGAACTATCTGTATAACCAATTTTGATATTTAAAAAAAAAAATTTTTTTTGCTATGTTATTTATTATTTATTTTTGACAGTATTTTACCAGATATAAAAAAATTAAAAATACTTTTGCATTGTCAAGTTTTAAGCTGAAAAAGAAAGTTGATGATGTTTTTTTGAAAATATCAGCTTAAAAAGTGACAATTAAAAAGTATTTTTATTTTTTGTATACCCTATCTGTTAAAATAACGTAAAAAATAAATAAAAAATAATGTAGCAAAAAAATATTTTTTAAATAACATCGGAATCGGTTACAGATAGTTTAATTTTGCAAATACCATGTAGGAGGTAAATATTTAAATTGGACAACTTTTTCCTAGTTTAACCAACATTGTAATTCCTACCGTTTCCAAGATTCCAATGCTATCTTATTCTGATCTTGAACACCCTGTATAGTAAGCCATTATTAAAATCTTTTCATACGCAGCTGGCGATGCGTCGATTGAAAAAAAAATTACGTTTCACACCCGGGAAGTACTTTAACAGGACTCGCAGGCTAACATGAACATTGCCTGCTTCATCCTGTAAAATAATACTTCCCGGTCTTGGCACGTAATATACTTCTGCTTTACGATTCACGGCTTTATTTTGTCGCGTTATAAGGTCTAACCAAACTCATAAAAAAGCAAATTTTACTCGTTGATTCGTCACTTTCTATGGAGTTTGGGGCAATTTTAATTATTTTAGTTGTTCAGAATACAGTAATACTAATAACTATTAAAATTGAATTTACTTTTAAGTTAAAGTTGCGTTAAGTTCTATGTGAATTAATCTTAATTGTGTTAGAATGGTAATTACGTAAGTATGAACAACTGTTGTTAAAATCTAGAAGATTTTAAAACTAAGAATAGATAAATAGTAAACTTAATTAATATACATATTATTTTAAGCATTTCTGTAATTATACCTAAATTATTCGGTGACACTTTTTACCAGTAATTACACGAAAATTAACCTGTCTTGAGGAAAAACTGAAAAGAAATCAAAAACGGCCAAATAACAGTTGATAAAAACTTTGAATGCGTGGACTTGCCCATGCTATTGTAGATTTACGCACTTTTCATTTGTAAGTATTTTGGCACCATCTTACAATGTAAGGCCAAATTATTATCGCCAAATCGTAGATCTTGAGGTGGTTAATTAGATGGCGCTAAAATCTCGGTTTATCAAAAAAGTGGACTTTGGCACTTTCATATGACGGTGACGATAACCAGGTACTTGTCAGTTATAACAAATATTAATGCTGGTCACTCAGCACCTAACCCGGACCAGATTATTTTATACTAATCTGGAGCAGGTTATCGATAAATACCAATTTCGTATCATCAGTGGTGTTCACAAACTTTCTCGTATTTTTGCTCGAAAAAGCTGAAAATAAGTTGGGGCTATAACAAGTGGAAAGCGGGGGCAAACCACTTTTATTGGTTGCATGAATGCTTCTGGTCTGTATGTTCTGTCATTTTTTGTTTTTAAACGCAAAAGAATGCAGGAACGACTTGATAGGCATGGGTCAGTTGAAGCCGTATATTGATGCTCGAGCTCAGGGTGGGTTACGGAAGATTTGTTCTTGAAGTGACTGCATCATTTTGCTAATTTCATTAAAGTTTTAAGGCAAGATCCAGCTCTACTTATTCTGGACAATCATTGCACGTACTCAAGTTTAAATTCATATAATTTTGCTGTGATAATGGCATCGTGGCCGTTTCGTTGCCGCCTCACACATCGCATCAACTTGATTTCCTCGACCTAACATTTTTTAGTTCCTTAAAGGAGGCCTATACCCAAGAGTGCGATCAATATATGAAATCTTATCATTTCGAAAAAAATTGTGTAATAAACAACGCCTACAACCGGGTAACAAAAATAAAAAAAGGAATAAGAGGATTCCAGGTTGCAGGAATCTATCCACTTTATGGTAATGCTTTTGGAGAAGAAGAGTTTATCAATATTACCCCTGTAAATAAAAACATTACTTCAGATTTGAACAATCATTCGATTCAAGAAGCTATTCCCGGTCCGAGTGGTAGGTATACAACGAGAAGTAACACCAACCAAGAATAATGAGGTTCCAAAAAGTCTAGATCAACAGGAGATCTTCTCGCTTATGTTACTCAAGTTTGAAACAACGCAATAGAACATCATGGGGAGTCCCGGGCGGTAGCACTGGACATTTCTAAGGCTTTTGACCGAGTATGGCATGAGGGGCTCCTAACTAAAGTGAGAGCATAAGGAATGCCGGTTCAATTTTGTTCATGGCTGTCGACCTTTTTTAAAGACTATTCTTTGCGAGTGGCGATGGACGGATTTCTTTCAGACACATTTAACATCAACGCCGCAGTCCCTCAAGGTTCTATATTGTCGCCCACCCTCTTCTTACTAACTATACATTAACGATCTTTTGGAAAAAACTAAAAATCCTATATATAGCTTGGCTGATGACAGCACACTTGTTCCATCTTTTACTTTGGATGCGCGTACATTGGCTACCAATGCACATCTCTATAGGCAGCAAGAGGTCTCACATCTCAACAAAGACCTGGAAGAAATTCTGTATTGGGGTGACAGTAACCCATAGTAGAATTTAACGCTAAAAAGATCCAGGCGGCAGTTTTTCCAAAAAAGTTAATGTCCAAGAACCGGATATAGTTATGGCGGGATAGTCATAATATGTCTTGGCATAGTCACGTTGCGGCCATTGCTAAGGCAGATGATGAAAACAAGACTACAGAGTTAAAAAAAACAAGTCACTTGAAGATATTCATGCAATTCCTGTACCAAAAGTATTAAAACCCACCAATAGAAGGAAGCAACAATCGAAAACATTAACTTTAACATTATCTACTTAAAGAAGAATTGGAAAAAAAAAGGATTAGAGAGATCTAAAAGAAATGTGGCAGCGATTAAGAAGAAGGTAAATCTGGATGGTTAAACAACAGAAATATAAAAAAATTCACACAATCTAAATATCGCAAGAAAAAAGATGACAAAGTTTCTCCAGTTTGTTGTGAGGTTGGAAAGAACGAAATATGGTGGAGATGTTGTGGATGCGCATTCTGTATGCAGTGGCTAACCTGAACGTGCAGAAGATTTTAATAATGCTTAAAATGTTATTATGATAACAGAATAATGGTCAATATTACACCTCTTAGTGCCGGGATGGGTAATATCGACGAAAGGAGATATTCCATTTTTTTCATTTAGGTTCCCTAATAGTTTTTTTAAATTTTATTCTGAGACGTTCATTAATAGAAAAGGTGGCAAAGAAAGTTCTGGTTTTTCTTTAGGGAAAAGTCTTAAGTGGTCGATATTCGAATAATTTCCCCCACCTAAGCGATTTTCTTCTCTGAACGTTATCTTGGATTGTAAATTACATTAAGGTATTGCGTCACAAAGTGCGGTGTTGTAAATGATCAGGATTTCTTTTTTTTTTGTACTTTTGCCTGACTTTCTTGTGTGTATTTTCTTCTCTTGTTAAATCTACCCATCACTACTACCTGTGTGTATGTCAGGACGTATGTGTCAGTTATATTTATTTATTTTTTATATATTATTATAAATTTTAACAGTTATAATGTAAGTTTTGTAATCATTGTACTGCGACAATTGTTTTATGCCTTTTGGCTTTTTCTTAGAAACAAATAAAACATTATCTATCTATCTGTCTATCTATCTATCTATCTTTTATTAACAACAGCAGCAATCCATTTTCTGTTTTATGTCTTCTAAAGATGAAGGGTTCTGCGTTCGAAACATGCAAACTGAATGTGACTAAGTTTAAATGGTCAACATTTAATTAAATTAAACTTAGTTTAATTTTTGTAAAAGTCAGTGGCCCAAAGAAAATTTACACTTTCGAATTGCTACAACTAAATATTAGGTATGGTTCTTTTTTCTAATTTAAAAGAATTTCTCCCTCTGCTCAATAAGAGCTCATAAAAATCTATCTTAATGCTCAAAATGTTCCACAAAGTCTACGAGACCTCTCGTGCTACCCCTATACTTTCAACTACACAATAAGTATGGAATGATTCTTCAAAATAATTATCCTTGTTGTTCATTCATATATTCTGTCGTTAATTTATCTGGCCAAAACACTCGAGCTTTTCTCTCAGAATAAATTTTGCTTTGTAACGAAATAATTTTGCCAATCAGAAGCTCTACGAGAAAAATTGACATAGCGAAATCAACTTTTAGCCCAGGGTAAATTGGGCTAGATAGTCATATTTTATCCTTTGGAATTTGTGCTAGTATTTTGTACTTGTCATTGTCAATTATGAAAAAAATAAAATAAGAGGGCATTTTAACTACAAAAGTCTTCAAGGATGTAGAGTCCTTCCTAGCTAGTAAGTATAAGCCAATAATAAAATTATGATATCAGTCCTCTTGTTAAGTACCTACTGATACCGCATTTTTAATATTTATTTTTACCATATAAATTTAGTATATAATCGACGCCGACAGGTAATAGACATACCAATTGAATTTAAAAACCTATAATGACTTCTCAAACTTTTGATCTAGTGGGTGGCTTCAAAATACCCGTCATCGGTTTAGGAACCCTTGCAGTGAGTACATTTTAAGCTTTAATTAATTATTCTCAAATTATAATTATTTATTTTCACTTCTAATACTACCAGAGTTTCAAATATTACTTAATAACAAGACTAAGATTTTTGGGTTTTGTATAAGTGAAAGATACAAAAAGATATGTACTATTTAATTAAAATTTCAACTTTTTTTATACAGGGTGTCCGGATAAGGATACGGAGCGGCCATATCTCGGAAACTATACGTCCCACAGATCTGAAAAAAAAGCTCTCATTATAAAAACTACCAAGAGAAATTTATTCAAAATAATTTTAAGTTTCGGAAATTGCCGCAAGAGGGCGTAACGGCTTATTTATTTTTTAAAGTTCATTTTACGGCAAAAAATGCCACTTAACCGTAGAAAAGCAAATAAATAATTAAAATCAGTAGATTGTTTACTACAACTTTTGTTATTGTTATTTTTTTGAATCTCGCCTAATAAAGGAGTGGGGGAAGTCTTTAGGACATTTTTCAAAAACTGTCATTATGTCGTTATCCTTCAACGGATTTTCTATAACTTGGACTTGTTTGAAAGGGAATTCCTTGGAGTTTAAATAAATGATTCAGGAATTGTCACAAGTTTCCTGATACAATTTTAAGATGGCGCTGTTATTCAATCTAACATATTTTTTCATTTTTCTCGGTATTTGCAAATTGGATGGTATAATTTTTTTCGGTAGTAATAGGAGACAATTTGCATAGGGAACGATTAGTCCAAACCGCAAATCGATATCACCAGGGGTTTAAAAGTTATTTTGATTTTTCTTTAAAAAATGATACAGTTTCCATTTACCGGTACCCGGTATACCCCTAATAAGCAAGATAACAACTAATTTCATGGCCTACTGTTTAATAAACTATAAAATTTATAATAAAAGTTTAACGAGTCAATGAAACATCAATAACACTGAATAAAATATGAATATTATGATATGAGATTATGAAAAAGTGCACAAATCTTAAATCTAGAAACAATTAGCAATTTAGCAAGACAACAATAATTACAAATGTTCAAAATGTTTTCCGTCATTTTGTAAGCACTTAATTATTCTTCTGTTAGTTGATAATACGGCTGCCTCAATTTCAGCCGTGGATAAGTTTCTAACGGCATTTGTTATCCTTACCATCATGTTTTCCCTTGTTGTTGGTCTCTCTTGGAAAACCAGATCTTTTAACCTACCCCATAGGTAAAAATCAAGACAAGTAAGATCCGGTGAACGAGCCGGCCAGGGAAACAAGCTTCCTCTTCCAATTACACGATGCGCAAATTGCTCTTCTAGGTATTGGCGTACGTTACGATAGTAATGCGCCGGACAACCATCAAGTTGGATCCACATGTTTGTTCTCGTTTGTAAGAAGACTTCTTCCAAAAGAGGTCGAAGGAAAGTGGCCAAGAAATCTAAAAGTCTTGCTCCATTAAGGGTTTGGTCAAAAAAATGGGGACCGATAATTTTTCCTTCCAAGATCCCGCACCAAACATTTAAACTCCAGCGGTTTTGAAAATCTACTTGCCTCATCCAATGAGGGTTTTGCTCAGACCATTAGTGCATATTATGCAAATTCACACCTCCAGCGTTAGTGAAAGTGACCTCGTCTGTCCATAATATCCGTGAAAGAAAATTTGGATTTTCCCTAATCATATTTAATAGCCAGTGACAGAAATCCAATCGACGATCATAATCAGTATCGTTCAATGCCTGGTGTAAAACGATGTGGTAAGGGTGCATACTATTAGTTTGTAAAATCTCGTGGACATTTGTTTTTGGAACCCCCAAGTCAAGGGAAATTTTTCTGGTGCTTAAAGTGGGATCGTATTGAACGTAAGCCAAAACGTTGATAATATTTACCTCATTACGTGTCCTACGAATGCGTAAGGGTCGTTGAATGGGCTGCACATTACCAGTTTTTCTTAATCGTCGAGCTAATCTTGAGAATACTTCTCTAGAATAGTGTCTTCTTTGTGGAAATCGCATTGCATACTCTCGCGACGCTATTACAGCATTTTCAAGAGATTGAAAATACATATTCAAAATATCATACGCTTCTGCGTTAGTAAACGGCATACTGTTTGTAGAAAAATGCAATATAAATGTAAAAAACAATGCTTAATATTATAAGATGCTTGACGTTTAAAACTCATCAACAGCTTGTCACAATAAATTATTAATTTGTTTTTTCCATGGCCAACTTGGAACTTGTAATTTAGGCAAAAACATGATGGAAAGGATATGAAATGCCGTTCGAAGCTTATCCACGGCTGAAATTGAGGCAAGAGGCAAGTGTGTTTTTCACTGAAAGAAGAATAACTAAGAGCTTAGGAAGTAACGGAAAACATTTTGAACATTTGTAATTATTGTTGTCTTGCTAAATTGCTAATTGTTTCTAGATTTAAGATTTGTGCACTTTTTCATAATCTCATATCATAATATTCATATTTTATTCAGTGTTATTGATGTTTCTTTGACTCGTTAAACTTTTATTATAAATTTTATAGTTTATTAAACAGTAGGCCATGAAATTAGTTGTTATCTTGCTTATTAGGGGTATACCAGGTACCGGTAAATGGAAACTGTATCATTTTTTAAAGAAAAATCAAAATAACTTTTAAACCCCTGGTGATATCGAATTGCGGTTTGGACTAATCGTTCCCTATGCAAATTGTCTCCTATTACTACCGAAAAAAATTATACCATCCAATTTGCAAATACCGAGAAAAATAAAAAAATAAGTTAGATTGAATAACAGCGCCATCTTAAAATTGTATCAGGAAACTTGTGACAATTCCTGAATCATTTATTTAAACTCCAAGGAATTCCCTTTCAAACAAGTCCAAGTTATAGAAAATCCGTTGAAGGATAACGACATAATGACAGTTTTTGAAAAATGTCCTAAAGGCTTCCCCCACTCCTTTATTAGGCGAGATTCAAAAAAATAACAATAACAAAAGTTGTAGTAAATAATCTACTGATTTTAATTATTTATTTGCTTTTCTACGGTTAAGTGGCATTTTTTGCCGTAAAATGAACTTTAAAAAATAAATAAGCCGTTACGCCCTCTTGCGGCAATTTCCGAAACTTAAAATTATTTTGAATGAATTTCTCTTGGCAGTTTTTATGATGAGAGCTTTTTTTTCAGATCTGTGGGACGTATCGTTTCCAAAATATGGCCGCTCCGTATCCTTATCCGGACACCCTGTATATTTCTAAATAATAACAACTTTTCTATTCTCTATTTTATTTTCATAACATACTAAATACATAATGATAAGTTTTTTTCGGCGACACTAGGTAAGTCGACACAATTTTGTTTTATCATGGTACAAATCAGTTTCTCTCTTAAGGATTCTCCATTTTTATCATTATCATTCCACGCTCGCTGATGAGCCTCTTGTCGTTCAAGTTTTTCTTGTTTCACTAATTGCCCTTTTTTCTCTCTTTATTTTGCAGTTCTCACAATGTTTCTGGTCCTTTTCTCTTCAACTTGAGATAATTTAATCCCACTGATGATGGACGTTTATGCCTCCGAAACATGTATGGCTTAAAAAAAAAATTTACATTAAACTAGTGGAGCAGATTGTGTGTTTTACTTTACGTTAAAATTTCACTCCACTGAGAGATGGACTTCTTCCATAAAATTATTACTTAATAGCTTAATTTGTCAGTTTTTTTACAAATTTATTTCACTAAAGTTAATAGAAAAAACAATTATTTAGCATTTATTTATTAACTTACAACCTACACATTGATTCATTATTTTATGAAGCTATAACTTCTGTTCTATCACGGAATATAAACAAATACGTTTTACTAACATTATATGGTTAAATAAAAGTATTATTAGCAAACTAAAAATGGTCCAATCTTTTATTTTTATCCATTTCAACTACGAAAGTGGGTAAAACTGATATTTAAAAAAATATGTTTTTATAACTTATTTTTAACATAATATAAGTGGCTAAGCGGGTAAGCAAGTGACACAATAATGGCTACCCATTACTTTGAGGAGAAATAATTTCTTATTTACTAAGTTTAGTTAAACAAAATGTTTACAGATGAGTTAATAACAGCTTAGTCTTCTTTTTATTGTTAAATGTAATCTACTAAATTCAGAGAGACCATGGAATTTATGTCAAGCACTGTGGTCCTGACGTCAAAAAATTTTCACTTATAATAAAAATGAAATAATACATGAGCATTAGCACAAAAATAATGTTTTTCTGCATCTGCAAATTATTTTAATCAATTCCATGGGTTCCTATTTAGGTGTACTAATTTCAACTTTCATGTCATTATTTTGACATTTGGAATGTCAAAAGATTTCCACTTATTAATTTTATGTAGGAATATGAAAAATTTCCGATAATTGTCCCATTGCTATAGGCAACGTAAACAAAAAGAAGACTTCTGATTGGCTAAATATAAATGTATAAAATTTTCGGGTATAATACCACTAGTGCATCAAAATTACCGATAATTCTGATTGAAAGCGTGTTGTATTGTAACTGAATGAGTTTATTTTCATTTTTGATTAAATCCGAAAGAGCCCGACTTCGAAGAAGGATGCGGCTGCTGTAGCTGAAAAGATTCTTCAAAGTTATTAGGACTACTATCCCTCATCTTTGCAACTATGTTTTCATGGTGGTTTTTATCCATTTGAAGATAAGATGAAATAGATTTTGCACTTGAATGGCCGGTAATTTGAATTAACTGTTGTTCGCCGACTCCGCTCTTAGCTAATTGGGAAACTGCTGTGGCTTGCAGAGAATGATTAGTAATTTTTTTTGTTGCTGTGTCCAGTCCAGCCTTTTTAGCTTCCCGGTTTGTCCATTTACCTAACTCGTTTTTTCCGACAGGAATATTCTTGTACCACTTGCCGCTACACTCCCAGAAAGAATTGGCTGTTAAAAATAGACGTTCATTTTTAATTTCAAGACGTTTCTGTTGATATTTCATATACAAAGGTACTGGGCACAAATCTGGAGCTGCTTGGTTTTTAATTAACCATTTTGAAGTTGCGCAGGGCTTTGAACCCCCTTGTGTGGTTTTAGTAAATAACGGGTTGTATTCTATTCTCCCAGTTTTATCCCCATCGTTATGCATTTCTTCCTTAAAATAGGTCATAAGGCATGTACTTCCCTCACCGCCTCTCCATGCTAACTCATAAGATAATATAAGAAAGAGTTTTTTTTGTAGTCCATGCGGCGTCTCTTCATTGCAGTTATTTACCATCATTTTAAATTCATTGTATTTTAAAGCAACTGAACTTTCTTTCCTTTTTTCGGGTTCTTTCTGAAGTTGTTTTCGTTTTGAATTTTTTGCTTCACGTGCGGTCTTAAACTCGATATCTAAAAATGGATTAAAAGTAATTCCAAATTCGTCATGAAATTTTTCCATTGTCATTTTGGCGGAAACATTCCAAATGGTTTTAATTGTATGTTCCTTGTATTCATCGCCGTTTTGTTTCCGCATGTTAAAGGCCCAGTCTGTTAAAATTTTCGCTATTTCATTTACCGTAGTGTTTCTTTCTAGCGTGAATGATCTCTTCTCACAAAAAGTCACAAACTGCCTCCATACAAAGTTTTTATTCTTGACTGTGTTCACAGGCGTGCTGTTGGTAATGCTTGTATAAATTTCTTTTATAGAGTGACTACCAAAACGTTCCATATCTTTAAAAAAATCTTGATTTGTAATCAATTCACTTTTTAAATGTCGCAGATTGACATAAGTAAGTTCAATAATAAAAGTTTTTGCGGTAACCATGGTTACACTTAAATACCCATATACCAGGATATGCAAAAGACGCCTCCAATGTTGGTAAAGAAAATATAATATTATTATTATTATTTTTTAAATATATTTATAAATATAATGTAAAGTATTAAGTTAGTATTAAAATTAAAAAAAGTACATAATAAATAATATATTTATAAACAGTCAAAAATTATGGATTTGTATGATTGTTAGTACACAGTAGTAGTAAAAACTTGATTATGATTGATAGCTACCTACTGGGGGATTATCGCTTCTACTGTGGAATTATCGCTTCTACTGTGGAATTATCGCTGTAATTCTTGCGAAAGACCACACTTCTTATGAGATTTTTTATATATGAGGGAAATATTCAGTATAATTTCATGTAACCCGAAGAAGGAGAAAGATTTCCGGTAATCTTTATAGTTGGCTATGGTATTCGAAATTTTTTTAATATTTTTTTTTTCTAGATAACTGATGAACAAGAACTGATAAATGCCTTAGATGTTGCATTAGAAACTGGTTACAGACACATTGATACAGCTACTCTTTATCAAAATGAAAATTTAATTGCAAGGGTCCTTAAAAAATGGTTTGATTCGGGAAAGCTAAAGAGAGAGGATGTTTTTATTACTACCAAGCTGCCTGGATGGGGGGTTCATCCAGATAGGTATTTTAAAAATATGTTTAGTTTATGTGGTTAAATTCTAATATCTTATCAGTTAAAAAGTATACTACAAAGTAGGTTGTGATAAAGAAACCGATCAGCCTTACAAATTAAATACCATCTATTTGGTCAAGCCCTGACCCTTCACTTTTAAAATCAATAATAGTACATTGTATACCTGGTAGGAAAAGCTGAACATTGCCGGACGAGTGTAAAGATTGCATGCCGAGGCGCAAGCCGAGACTGGCAATACGGAGTCCGGGAATGTGACTTTTCCTACGAGATATACATATTATTTTTCCAAAAATCGAAACTTATTCAAATGACATAAATTATAAGAATCAACTAGCTAAAATTTTGAAATAACGATTTTTAATTTTATTCACAAATAATATATATAATACATATTGAATTGTCAAACTTGACGCATGAAAAGTTTATTTTTGGCGTTTTCTTATAGTGTCTTCCTCATTTCCGAACGTTCCTAAAAGTAAAGTTAAAGTGTAAAATGATGCGTGATGATGACTGCTCCTTTTCTAAAATCCTGAAATCCCCGCCCTCCTTTTACAGTAAAGAAATAAATATTTCTTTATTTCTCGTTGCCAACGTCAAAGTGCAAGAAAATATATAATTTTTCTTTCAAAAAATTTTAGCAAAAAAATATTTGCATCAAGAATCCTAAACATATTAGTTTTTATTGACAGAAGACTAAACTTAATATTCAAGTTTTAATAAGTGACATCACTAGCCGCCATAATGGTTTCGTATGCGACGTCAGTATTCACTAGTAAATAAAGCAACTGAACAGTTCTTGTGTTCACCATAACCTCTGGATTAAGGACTGATACTGCACTGTTGCATAATAAAGTGTATTTTCTAAAATTTGCCTGGTTTATTAACGAAAATTCTGCCTAATGACATCACGCCCGAATAAGTATGATGACTAGCGTTTTCGCACGTAATTTAAAAATTATGCAGTTTCTCGGCTACAAAAAGACTGTTAATTTATAAATAGACATATTTTCGAATCTTTAGTCAGTTTTTGTGGAGTTTGGTGAGATACATATTTTTAAACCAAGAAATTATATAATGTTAGCTATAGATACCGCTTTTAACTGTGTATTGAAATTAGTTGAAGTTTTATTTAAATTAGCCTAATATTTTACGTCCAAACAATACTTTGTTTTGGATTTAACTCATTCAACTTATTTTAATGTTTATTGTTTCTCAAACACCATTCATACGGCTGTTCCGATTCTTTATCATAACCATGTATGTTAAATACAGTGTTTACTTGAAATAGGAAACCCTATTTTGTATTTTAGAGTAGAGAAGCACCTCAAGAAATCTTTAGAGCAGCTCCAGTTGGATTACGTTGATTTGTATTTAATTCATTTTCCAATATGTACCAAGGATGTAGAACCAGGAAAACCCGCTTCGTTTGAACCTGAACCCACCGATCTTGTTGGTACATGGAAGGTAAGTTCAGATTTAAAACAAAAATCAGTAGTGTAGTAAGTTTGATTAAAACACAGAACCAAATCCTCTGTTTGCTTGGATAAAACGCACGCATCTTCATTATTAAATGTTACGTTTTAGAAACTTGAAGAGCAAGTGGATCTTGGACGAACAAAAACCATTGGGGTTTCAAATTTTAACAAGGAACAAGTCGGCAGGATAATTGCGAATTCCAGAATAAAACCTGCTTCTAATCAGATAGAACTTAACGTGTACTTGCAGCAACCTGAATTAGTTAAGTACTGCCAAGATAATGGAGTTGTCGTAGTATCCTACTTATCTCTAGGGAATCCTGGAATTAACGCGTGGCGAGAAAAGCATGGAAGACCGTGAGTAATTAAAAGAAAAAATATCAATTTATTATGGTTGGTATTTTTCAATATTTCTATTGCCATTTTTTGTTTTAGTGCTCGTCCAGATTACGGCATCGTGTTAACTGATCCAGTTGTTAAAGGGGTTGCTGGAAAACATAATAAATCTGCTGCTCAAGTGCTTTTAAAATTCTTATTGCAAAAGAACGTAGCGATTATCCCTAAAAGTGTAACCCCTAAAAGAATTCAAGAAAATTTTGCCTTGTTTGATTTTACTCTGGACAATGATGACATGAAATCTTTAGAGAGTCTGGAGAAGGGAGAAGGAGGACGATTGTCCACTAGGGCGGAGATCTCTAAGTGTGTTATTATAAATAGTTTTTTTCTCGAAGGTTTACTTACAAATACGATTATTTTTCTGTTTTAGCTATGTGGAACATCCAGAATATCCCTTTGCCCGTAACGTCATACAGAATAGATGATATTGATAGAATAACAAATATTTTTAAAACATATTGTTTGACAGATTATATTGCAAATATTAATTAATATATTTATAATACATATAACAGTACTATATTGTAGAAATACTTATTTCACATATTTTAACAAAATTAAACATTACCCTAAAATATGTAGGCACTCTCCTATAAAATAAAAATTATAGATATGCATTAAATTAGTATCTTTGGTCCTTGGTAAATAGTAGTAATCTCTAGCAACTGGCATTACTGCCAGACTGCCACCAGGCTAGATGATATCTTAATCCTGACAATATAATAAGGAAGGATCAGATCATCAAAGACCAAATAAATAATGCATTAAACCTGCAGTTTCGAACTCTATAGTTCTCGTCAATACAGGGCAAGCACATAATATATGCCCAGTGTTGCAAGAGTGGCAAAGTCAAAAATCGCTACAACCTTTTCTGAAAAATCGCTACTTTGTCACCACTTTCTCCTGACGCACACTGCGAAGTAACATCTTAAAATAAAACGCATATTATAGTGTTTTTTACAGAATAGGATTCTTAAAATATGAATTCTGAAATTAATCGTAGAATAAATAACTATAAAAATAGCTTTACCAATTTTGGATGTTGACGCAATGAGTGAATTGGATATTTCCGGATTGCGGATTGTTATCTCCTGTTTTAGACATTGTTCGAAGCGAACCAGGAATACACACTACACTGCA
The DNA here is from genome assembly GCA_963920685.1 of Polydrusus tereticollis. Classification (NCBI taxonomy): domain Eukaryota; kingdom Metazoa; phylum Arthropoda; class Insecta; order Coleoptera; family Curculionidae; genus Polydrusus; species Polydrusus tereticollis. The sequence goes on along the minus strand of OY987326.1, from coordinate 37,242,957 downwards.
CTGCAAGATTCCATGCGAAATCGGCCTAATGAGCAACGGCGTCATAAGAATAAATCAAATGGATTTTGTGTTGACAATTTTAGGCTTCTTATTTGAATATTTATTTCAGCGCCAATTTCTTTCCCTAAAATCCAAAAAGTCGCTACAAATAGAGTATTTCTTGCGAAGTGCCGCTACGTTTTTTATTCAATTCAAAAAATCGTTATTTTCGCGATTTATTACTACCAATGGCAACCCTGCTATGATCGAATAAATAAATTCCTTAAACTGATGACATTTGGCCACGTAGGCAGTGTAATAGATGCAGCGCCATCTTCTAGCAGTTTCAAGCCAACAATAGTTATGTTGTGGCATTAAAAAATAAATATATTAAATCAATATAGTCCAAAAATATTTGTATAAAATATAATAATAAATATATTTATTCAACATTGTGTTTTAATAAAGTACAATATTTATAAAATATTATGAATATATTAAAAATACCTATCTGCAATACTACAAATAACTTTAAATATAAAAGATGTACTAAAATATTAAATAATAGTATATTATTAACCAGGTTTAGACAGCCATCATTATTGCCCGAGCGGCAAGTTTAAATCATGAGGAGCGAAGCGACGAGGGATTTAAGACGCGAGGGCTATAAGCTGTCTAAACCGTGGTTAATATAATATTTTTTCCACTACTACAAACTTTTATAAAACATTTATCTTTACAGTATTAATAATTATAAAAAATTATAGGTAGGAATAAGTATATTTTTTAATCAAGTTACCTGCGCTTTGGAATTGGCAAAATATTTTGTTGTTTTGTCAGGTGGCTTTATTATTACGACCCGAATCTGTTCTCTCAATGAATATGGCGAATTATTGTCTCTTATACCCTATATTTGTTATTGATTTTATCCATATTTTACAATATCAAGTATCTCTAATAATCTAACATGTATTGATAATTATCTGGTTGCCTAACCACAAGAAATCACCTTTCAGGTTATTCATGTTTATGAATTCATGTTGTATAATTAAAAAATCAAGTTACCTGCGTTCAAATAGATTTTTGAAGATCGGTCAATAATGGATTTCAATGCCTTATTATTGACCATGGTCAATAATAACTTATAAGGCAGAGAAAAAGGATTTCTAACGTTAATAATCGGTCAATAATGGCGATTTTATAGGTTAGTAGTGGAAAAATATTTTTTTTTACGAAGATGTAAAGTAAGTGCCACAAATATAACATTATCGTTTACATTTAAATATTTGTATAAAGACTCCAGCAAAAAAATTAAAAAAGGAAGCGACAATACCCGGGTTAATACTTTAAGAGTCAACGTGGACGCCAAGAAAGTTATATCTAAATACCTACCTCTTATGGATATTCTATTGGCCTTTAATGCCCAGTTTCCGTTTGTCATTGGCGGAATCAGTTAGAAATTGATATCACCATGTTAAACTAGACCTATTAACAGTATTTTTGATTGCTACTGGCGAAGCGCCAATACGGCTTCTCTCTGTTCTTATCTATACTACGTTAAAAAGAGAAATATGCGAGGATGGTTCACGTCTGTACGAATCGTACTCGGCGGCATCTCGCTTTTAAGTTCCAAGTAATGCGCTCGCCGAAATCTCATAATTTAAGCCGCAATACTCCAGGAAAACTGTATCTTTCATCATGCTTTTCTGGGAACTGAAAGCGAGCAAGCTGCAAATTTGCATTGGTGTAGGGTATCATAGGAAAGCTTAACTCTGAATTTGCATAGCTCTTACCCCCTTAATTTTGGCGCCATTTTGAATCAAAGATTTAAATCAGTTTTCGCTTGTAACTTCCGTTATTTTTGTACTATAAAAAAAATAAAAAAGCATATTGTAGGGGAAAATAAACGCTGAAAGACGCAAAAAAAAATTGCCCACAATCTCTGAACATTTCGAAAAAAAGTATTCGAAAATGCAAAACAGAAAATATTTCAAATGTTTTATGAAAATAAAAAAAAAAAAACACCTTTTCATTTAACATGATCAACATCACCTTTGTCCAAAATTTTAGTGCACAGAAAACACTCTTTACTTTCTTCGTTTTTGTCAAGATCACCCATTTTGCTGGCAAGAGAATACCGAGTAGCACCAAGTCTTCGGAAAACTGCGATCTGAGCATATCTTCTTTCCAAAAAGTATTGTATTATCAGTATCACGTTACTGCAGGCTACATTCTACACATCATTAACGCTTAAAATGCGGCTTATGTAAACAAACGACGAAAAACGGTTGGCGCGGTGTATCACAAAAAGAATTGGTATAACAAAAAAATATTCGGCCATAAAATGTAGAGAATTCGCTGCTCTACAATATTTGTTCAGAAAACTTTCCAATCAGAGTAACAGCAAATTAGAAATAGGGAGAGAACTGATACCATTATGCTTATTTTGTTTAAGTAATGAAATTTTCAGTATGAATAAATTAGCTAATAAATTTTTCGGAGCCATGGTTTTGTAGGCACTGTTTTCCCATACAAAATGCTTTTTTATTTTTGGCATTTTTGAATACTTTTTTTCGAAATCTTCAGAGATTGTGGGCAATCTTTTTGGGCGTTTTTCAGCGTTTATTCTCCCCTACAATATGCTTTTTTAATTTTTTTTCTAGTACAAAAATAACAGAAGTTACAAGCGAAACACCGATTTAACCCTTTGATTCAAGATGGCGCCGAAGTTAAGGGGGTAAGAACCGTGCAAATTCAGAGGTAAGCTTTCCTAGTGGTACCTATACTAAATATAATATGCAAAAATTATTATTCCTAAAGTCCATTTTTGGGACCCATATTCAATAGTAATGCCATTTCTGATACAAAAAGCAGTAAAAATAGCTCACCAAGGCAGACTTTAATCTAGTCCTATTATAAAACATATACGTAATGCTTATTGTCCAAGCTACTACCGTAAAAAACGTACGTTACAAAAGTACCAGAAGGTATTTGGAATACATAACTTGGTAGGGAATGAAGAGGCGGTGGAAATGGTGGAATACTGAACCGATTTTGTTCTCCTTCTTATACAACCCCGTGTATATACATTTTCATGATGTCACCTACCCCACGGAACTGCATTTTCTTAAAATATAATTTTAATTTCAAGTTTGAATCTGGGCAAACTGCCGGTGGCAAATTTGTTGAATAAAAGCTAGCTTCTACAGGGGTGCTATTCTACTTAACTGAAGTACCTACTTCAGTTTGAATATTTTAGGTTATACTTATTATTATAGATACAGATTTCAATCTACTACTTGCTTTGGTGTATCGCCTATGATAGAGGACAACATTTGGAAATTATTTTCGATTATACAAGGTGTTTCACAAAAGCGGGACAACCAAGAAGACGTCGAACTAGCTGAAATAATTCCTGCGGAAATTCTAAATATTTTCAAAGACAATCACGGGATGGCTTAAATCCATCTTGTACACTGTCACCGTGAAACTTCGGCACTGAATACACTACAAATTAATGCCAAACAGCCTCCTAAACCACGCAAGACCTGGCATTATACATTAGCTAAGTTGGATTAACTTAAGGGAACTTTACCAAGTCAACCATTTCATCTCTAACACGTTCTGATGGCACCACTACGACGAAACCACAGGAAAAAGGCAAACTTACTGGTGGAACTACTCTCTTCACATTCAACGATTAATTTTCAGGGAAGAACTCCACCGAACATTCTCCCTGTAGAGTCGAGAATGCCCGAGATTGTTTTCTGGCACCGCCGTGTTAAACGAATCTTGATGAGTCTTGACGAATTGGTGCCGGTATTTTGTAGGCTTTTTAACTTATCTTACAAAAAAGGAATATTTTCTTCTTACTGGAAAACTACGCGAGTACAGCCTATACCCAAAAAAGGCAAGAAGACCTAGCCAAACAACTATCGTCCAGTCGCATTGCTTTTGGTTATATCAAAAAGTATGGAGAAGGCTATCAATGAAAAATTATTAAAGTACCTGGAAGGCTTCAACATCATTAGTGACCGCCAGTATTGATTCCGTAAGTCTAGATCAATATGAGATCTTCTCGCTTATGTTACTCACGTTTGGGACAACGCAATGGAATATCGTTAGTCCCGGGCGGTAGCGCTGGACATTTCAAAGGTCTTTGACCAAGCATGGCATGAGTGGCTTCTATTCTAACTAAAGTAAGGGCATGCGGAATGCCGGTTCAATTTTGTTCATGGCTGTCGAGCTTTTAGTGGCGTGTGTGAGTCGCAAAAATGGAAATATTTTAAGCCGGAGCAAGAGAACCTCCCTCCTCCGTTTTCGAGGATGCTGATGTTAGTTATCGGTTTCAACCCCTTCCGACCCCTTTACCGGCCAATACTGGCCCCCGAATGGGGTGATTTTTATCTTTTTTTCTTATCAGCGCCAGCGGTAATATGGACTTCCGTTCCGTTTTTGAGGATGCTCAGCACGGTGCTGGTGTTGGATATCGGGGCCTACCCCTTTCAACCCCTCCACCCGCCAATACTCGCCCCTAGAAGGAGTGGAATTTTTTTCTTCTTATTAGCGGCAAATATTTTTTTTCCCGATTTCGAGTATGCTGAGAACGGTGGTAGTGGATAAATTCTTTTAAGCCCCGCCATCTCTGTAATTCCCAACAATCATTTCTCCCGATGATTGCGATGTGCATTTTGAAGAGTATCAACCATGTAATTCTACTTGTAAGGAGCGTAGATTAAATTAGTCAACGGAAGGTATGAAAGGTATAAACGAGAAGAATACTTTATGGTAAGCCGACTTTAGTTTTAAGTATAATCGTATCTTTAGGTATTATTTATTGTAATTTAAGAAAAAAGGACTGTAACAATTTGTTTAAGCGGAATTGCATGCATCGTAATAAATGTTTTCAATTATTTATATATTAAAATAAAAGGTATGTTTCAATTATTCAGTACACCTACTGTCGGTATATGATGATATTTTTTCAGCTGGACGGGAAAGAAAGACCAAATAAGAGAAATACGATTATTTTCCCATCCACAGAATCCCCGAAATCGGGAAAAAAAATATTTGCCGCTGATAAGAAAAAAAAATTTCACCCCTTCCGGGGGCGAGTATTGGCCGGTGGAGGGGTTGGAAGAGGTCGGTCCCGATATCTAACACCAGCACCGTGCTCAGCATCCTCAAAAACGGAAGGGAAATCCATTTTGCCGCTGATAAGAAAAAAATAATTCCCCCTTTCGGGGGCCAGTATGGTTGAAGGGGTTGGATGCGATAACTGCCATCAGCACCGTGCTCAGCATCCTCGAAAACGGGAGGAAAGTATTTTTTTCGGCAGGCAACCCTCTTGAAGCGCGTTTACCCCTCTTGGGGGTGGCTTTTGACCGTTTTGGAGGGTTGCGCAACCCCAAAGAGAAATTCAAACGCTGCCATGGTGTTCAGCATTCTCAAAAACGGGGGGGAGAGGTACTCTTCTTCCGGCTTAAGATATTTCCATGTTCGTCCGACTCACACACGCTACTATTTTTTAGGGACTGTTCTCTCAAAGTGGCGATGGACGGATTTCTTTCAGACACATTTAACATCAACGCCGGAGTCCCTCAAGGTTCTATATTGTCGCCCACCCTCTTTTTACTATACATTAACGATCTTTTGGAAAAAATAAAAATCCTATATATAGGCTTCGCTGATGACAACGCACTTGTTTCATCTTTTACTTTGAATCCTTGGACATCGGCTGCCAATGTACATGGCTATATGCAGCAAGAGGTCTCACATCTCAACAAAGACCTGGAAGAAATTCTGTCTTGGGGTGATAGTAACTGTAAAATATCTTTATGCAGCACCTAAATGCTACACCGTTAATTCACCGTTACGTTAAATGAAAACACCCTCGTTCGTAACAACTCGTTTTACTAGCTATAAAACAATATATATAAAAAAATGACTTAAAAATAATGATAAAACCTTAGAGTTCGTTACGGTTATAATATCTATTTAGTTCTCTATCCGTTTTTTACTATTGAAAGTTCACTTTCGTCACTTTACCCTCGCTACCCTTGGGTTGAAAGTTTAGGTACCATATTTTATGGGTACTTAGGCAGTGGAGGCGAGGTTGCCAGGGTTGCTATTTTCAACAGTAACCAAGTAGAATTTAATGCTAAAAAAACCCAGACGGCAGCTTTTTTTCAAAAAGTTAATGTCGTAGAGCCGGATATAGTCATGGCGGGACACTCGATTCCCTTGGCTTTATCGATTCATTACTTAGGCGTCAATTTGGATAGTCATATGTCTTGGCATGGTCACTGCTCTATAAAGCCCAAATTCGACCATCGCTGGAGTACTGTTCGCATATTTAGGGCTCTACTTCCAAACTTACCCTGAGATTGCTAGATTTCATTCAAAGAAGAGCCATTCGCTTGATCGGTAACCATGATCTGACAAACAACCTGGAAAACCTTGAACATTGAAGGCAGGTTGGCGACTTGCGTCTATTTTACAAATGTTTTCATGGAAAGTGCTCAACTGGGATTGCCCGCTTGATTCCACCCAGAGTGGTGCATGTTAGAAATACACGACGAGCCATTGCAGTCCACCCGTACGTGGCTCAGCTTAGTGTCCCCCGAATGACACTGTTTAAAAATTCTTTCATCTGGAGAACGTCATCACTCTGGAACGACCTCCCCAGAGGCCGTGTTTCCCAACGAGTATAATCTCCAAAGGTTCAAGACCAACGTGAATCGTTTCCTGTGCACACGCATCGCTCGCAGAGCGCCCTAAAGGATTAATCCTGCAGTGCTGTGCCTTATCATAAAGAAATAGAAGAAAATCTTTATTACTTTACCCAATAAGTCTACCGCTACATCCTGTGAAGGCTTTCTGTCGCATGATTTTAAAATCTTTTTAAAAATAATCATCCCCGTTTATACAAAAAGTGATGAAAGCGTCAGCGAGACTAAATTTGAATTCCTCAGTGAACTTTTAATTTACTAGGTAAGCATTATTTGCTATTCAGGTACTGCTACAACGATGCAGATACTAGAACTGCGACGTGTTTTCTGGTCGCGCTCATTGAATAGCGCTACATCATATCGGGTGGTACTCACTCCCATTGTTTATGTGATCCCACTTTTTTTTTATTTCTTGCGGCGATAGTACTATTCAGTGGCGTAGCCAGCATTTTTTTGGGTGGGGGGGAGCAAACATTATTATTTATAGTTTACGTGTTTTTAACAAATAAGATGTAGTCGAAAATGTTGCACATCATATATACCTAAATATTTTTGGATAGCTCATCAACGGGTGCGGAGTGGTCGCCCCCACCTGGCTACGCCACTACCTACAATGTGGATGAATGTTTATTTATTTCAATAGCATCAACAGTTTAACACCAATTACAGATACTATATTCTTAAAATTAAAGAAAAACAAGAAATAACAAAACTAATCAACACAACAAGATAACAAACCATTAAAAACACGTACAAAATGAACTGAATTTCAATTCGTAACATAAACTTTTAAGACCTTATTTATATTTTTAGGATTAAGTGTAAAAATATCTAGATTTTTTAAGTAATAATTTGCCAGCTCACATATGCGATAAACAGGACTATTTTTATATAGGTTTGTCCTAGAGGTGTGTAGATAAAAGAGGTCTCTAGATCTAGTGTTTATAACATTACTTATTCTGAAAGGCAGCAGAGAAAGAAAATTCTTAGTCTATTAAGTAGGTAATTACTTTTATTAATATAGAGAGACATATCCGAACTCTCCTGATATAAAGGCTGTCGAAACAGAACATTTTAAGTAGTTCTTCGTGATTAAACCCCCTATACGGGTATATTCCAAATTTTTTAAAATGCAGATATTTTAGAAACCTTCTTTGGACACGCTCCAGTTGGCCCACTTTATCCGCATACTGAGGTGACCAAATAATGCAAGCATATTCAAGTTTTGGCAAGACAAGCGACTTATAGACCGCAATAATAGCATCCAAACTATCAAATTTCTTACAGCAACGTATGACAAAACCTAGCATCTTATAGGCGTCAGTTGTTATGTTATCGATATGTAAGTTAAAATTAAGTTTTGGATCAAATGTCACCCCGACATCTTTGTGAGACAACTCGCGCTTTAATAGTTGACTATCGATGGCATATGGATATTCTACTACAGATTTTCTACAAGTGAAGGACATAATTGAACACTTATCAATATTAAGCTTCAATTTGTGCTCCTGACACCAAGTTACAATTTTATTAAGATTCTGTTGCAAAAGTTTACAATCATCAATACCATCAATACGCATAAAAAGTTTAAAGTCATCTGCATATATTAGCCCAGCCGCACTTGACACACATTTGGAAATATTATTTATTGTTACAAGGAACAGCAAGGGTCCAACTATGGATCCCTGCGGTACCCCAGAACTTGGAACATATTCTTTAGATTTGAACCCTTTTACTTCAACGTACATTTTTCTATTTTGCAAATAAGATGCCATCAACCTTGTGATGTTACTTTCAACGCCATGTTATAGATATTCGTCATTAATATAGGTTGTTTTCATTGTATTCATTGATCTAGTTTGTGGCATAGAGAATACACACATATACTGGGTGTCCACGGAAGATGACTGCCCCTATAACTCTTTTGTTTTTAAAGATAATGGAATGAAATATGGAGGATTTGTGTGCGACATAAAACAGCACCTTTTGACGAGTGATTCAACTTTACAGAACTTCCGGTTTTACCGAAAGTGACATAAACTTTTGATTTTTGAATGAGACAGGATGAGAGTATATTTTTACTTTATTTTAATCCATATGACATTTTAAATACAACAATGATTCAGTTGTCACTTTTTGTCACCATTTTTTTTATTTTTTCTTTAATTTCATTTCTTAATCTAGAACGCTATGAATACATTAAAAATCACTAATTTCAGTCCTACTTTGACAAAATACAACTTTACTGTTTTCGGTCAAAACCTATCTGCTGTGTCAAATTGAATTTTGAAACCTGTATTACTCATTTTTTCAAATGGCAACATGGTGGTTCGCCAGGTTAGGATAAAGAGAATTTTATTACTATTAATTTGATACCACGCACTATTAGGTTTTAAACAAACTTTCTATAAAAAACTGTAAAAATGTTACGTGATGTACGACTTTCCTAAAATAAAGCGCCTTTTGAGAATAAAATAAGATTTAATCGAGTAGCCTGTGACCAACACAACTGATAAAAACAATAGCGTTAAGATGTCTTGTAAAAAAATCATCAACATCTTATGGAACTTCGCCTCTGCAAAAGTAAATTAGGTAATTATTGTGTAGGTACGTTATCGTTTAAAAATCATGGAAAATAATAATATTTATACAAGGAGCGAAAAAGTTGATATGTTATTAGTTCTTGGAGAGTGTGGGCAAAACTCAACCGATGCTGTACGTGTTAACGCACAGAGATATCCTGAACGCCGTCACCCAACCCGGCATTATTATCCAAAACTGGTTCAGAAAATGCGAAATGAGCCTGATAATAATGAAAACGATCCAATTATTGCGAGTGAAGAAATAGAAATAAATGTTCTGGCGTACGTGCAAGTGAATATCAATGCGTCACTCAGGGAGATCGCGCTAGAATGTGGCATTTGTAAGTCTTCTGCCGGCAATATTTTAAATAAACATAAAAACCATTCATGTAAATACCAACTACATCAGCACCTGTACCCAAACGATAATGAAAGGAGACTTGAGTATTGCAATTGATTCTTAGGAAAATATTTGGAGGACAATACATTTCCATATAAAATTCTTTATACTGACGAAAGCCGTTTCACTAATTTGGGACATTTCAACAGAAATAATAAGCGATATTGGTTTCACGAAAATTTACACTTGATGCAGGAGGGAAATTTTCAAAATCGGTCTAATTATGACTGTTGGGTTGGGATTTTAGGGGACAGAATTTTAGGCCCTATATTCTTTGACGGTTCGCTAACAGGGGCGAGATATCTAGGTTTCCTCACGCAAGAAATTGAGCAGTTCTTGGATGAGATACCATTAGTAAATCGAGTGGGACTATTGGATTGGAAATAGAGGTCCAATGAGTAGGCTAGGTAAAACAGAATTGTTTTTAATTTATACCTTGACTAAGGCTTATTCCTTTTTTAATCTTTTCAGGTCACCTGACCTTACGCCCCTAGATTTCTTTTTATGGAGTTCTATTAAAAACGAGGTTTATGATGTACCTCCTGCCACACGGAATGAATTACAGGAGAATGTAAGGGCAGCTATTCATAGAATTACACCACAGCAGTTAAGAAACGTTTCAAGAGCGACAGTAGAAAAAGTTCGACTATGTCAGCAACAAGATGGAGGTCACTTTGAATATCTGCAACCCTAACACTTAATAGATATGTGGATGTATATTTTTAGTTCTTTTTTCTTTTATTTATTTCTTTTTTTTGTGACACACGGTTGTATTTAGAATGTCACATGGATTCAAAGAAAGTAAAAAAGTACCAAGTGTCTCATTGAAAAATCGAGAGTTTATGTCACTTCCGGTAAAATCGGAAGTTCTATAAAGTTTAATCACCCATCAAAAAATGCAGATTTATATCGCATACGAATTCTCCAAATTTCATTCCATTATCTTTAAAAACATAAGAGTTATAGGGGCGAGCCACCTTCCGTGGACACCCGGTATAGAATACATTAGGTGCTTACAACATTTTTTTTTCTGTCCGACACTATTTCTGTGTATTTACTCTTAAATAAAAATAATTTGTTATTATTACTATTATTAATTTGGTACACTACTGTTTTTCTTTTTTTTTTTAATTTCTCAATGTTTCTTGTCGCTTTTGCTGCTGTTTTCGAAATAATAGCAATTTTTGTAAACCTTTGCTAATCCATGATAAAATAAAATTGCTTCATCACCCACGATTAAAGAGACCATGAAGTGCATTGTTTTTAAACCACTTTATAATATTATCTCGTTGATATAAAATTCTGCCTATCGAAAAACCTGAGACAATACCAGTTAAAGAGCTAATTAAACATGGAAAATGTTAGATAATTGCGTTCCGGTATTTAGTTACAATGAAAAGCAACTTTAGAATGAAATAATCTACTAGACCCTTATCAAAAATTTTTTTCATTTATAATATCGCATATATTAAATATACCAACATCGCCCGAAATAGACTGTAAAAATGCCAAGGGTGATTGAAGCTAAATGAAGCTTCCCTTTAAATATTAGATAAACAAATTGGGTATATTACTGAATCATCCACATAGATTATGAAATTTACATTGAGTAGTAATATTGAACCGCATGTAACAATATTTTAGCTTAATATTATACCTAAACTATTTTTTCCATGACAGACCAATAATAAAATTGGGCGAAATAAACAGGTTTAGGATAAAATTTAGAAACTACTTTGCTTTAGAAGCTTTAGCGAAGGCAATAAATGTTTCTTTTGAAAATGGAATATTTCCACAATGCATTAAATCAGCTATTATTGTATTTCCAATTCATAAAGGAGGTGATTGTGAATCTGCTTCTAATTTTCGACCAATTTCTTTACTTCCAACACTTTCTAAAATTGTTGAAAAACTTGTTAAAAATAAAATAATTTCTTTTTTAAATTAAAACCATATTTTAAATACAAACCAATTTGCATTTCAAAAAAATAAAAATACTAATGATGCTATTTTTTCATTTCTTGAACATCTTTATTTTAAATTAAATGAAGGAGATTTTGCTGCAGCAATATTTTGTGATATTTCTAAAGCTTTTGATTGTGTTAACCATGATATATTCTTAAAGAAGCTTGAGCTTTATGGCTTTAGAGGTATATCATTTAAATGGTTTAAATTATATTTATCTAAAAGATCTCAAGTAGTATTGTTAAATGGTAAGAAATCAAAAAGTAACAAAATTGATTGTGGAGTACATCAAGGTTCAGTTCTCGGTCCATTACTATTTCTAATATACAGGGTGTTATGGAAATGACTTATTATTTTTTAACCCGTAAATATATAGGTCGAGACGAATTGGGGAAAAATTGCTATAAATGGCGCTCGAAGCTAGAAATTCGAGAAAAATGCCTTCAAAAATTTAGGTCCAAAACACCTACGCGCCAATGACCCAAACAGCTGATTTGGGTAATTGTTTACTTTAGTGCAAATGTTGAATTTTTCGCTAAAATTTCGTATATAGGCTAATTAAGGGTAGCTGATCACAATTTTCCTTTTGCGTTTAGGCGGCAAATGCACTGGTTTTGAGAAAAAAAATGTTAAAGTTTTTCTAACTCACCGGTATGTTATTTTGCATGTAATCCTAAAATGTTGCTATTTCCAATAAAATATTACTTGTCGGAGTCATAGTATACACTTCTGAGTTGAAATAAACGAAATATGCCACAAGGAAACTCTGAAAAACGGGATAACTTGTAAGCGAACAGAAAACTCTACGTTATCTGGAAAAAGACGGGAGACAGCTCACTGACAGCTGGCCAAAAAAGCAGAAGCAAACTGCACCCATGTTGTCAGATTGTTAGTGTATTATAAATTGCCTATACTTTTCAATTCATTTTTATTAATTGAATGAATCCTATTGGCTCGAGCTAGCATATCATTCTCATGGATGGAAGCCATTAATAATTACAAGAAAAAGAAGAACAATCTGGCAACGTGAGTGCAATGAATCTGAAAAGAGACGCTTCTACTTTGTCGGCGTATTAACAACGAATTTAATTAAATTTGTGCCTTTTCCATTGTTTTTTTGCTAAAATGTTGTTCTTATTTTATGAACAGATAGTTTGGTGAAAGTTTTATCACATATTTTGAAGGGAAAACCATAAAATCTAGGAAATTGAAAGGAAAGTGAAACGCGACACCCAAAGATATCGAAATAAACAAACCTCAAAAAGAATACCCTAACCTGTAAGTGAAAAACTTTAACATTTTTTTTTCTCAAAACCAGTGCATTTGCCGTAAAAACGCAAAAGGAAAATTGTGATCAGCTACCCTCAATTAGTCTATATACGAAATTTTAGCACAAAATTCAACATTAATTGCACTAAACTAAACAATTACCATTCCAGCAGTTTGTCTTGTCAAAAACACATGTGTTCAGGGGCATTGAACTATCATGGAAGGCGCACATAGTCCGGTTTTAAGGTATTTTACAAAATTCAAAATACTTCCGATTTTAGAAAAAAAAACTATCAAGTGTAACTCTAGACCACCTCAGGAGTGGCCCCTTAAAATATAATAAGTCATTTCCATAACACCCTGTATATAAATGACCTTGGCATAGTAAATATTGTATTGAATTAATTAAAATAATTAATGAAAATTTAATAAATGTTAAAAAGTGGTGTGACTCTAATCTACTCTCATTTAATATCACTAAAACAAATATGTTAACTTTTAAATGTTCACTTAATAATATAATTTTTGACAATCTCATAATTAATAACCCCAAATTTATAAAATTTTTAGGAATTTATATTACTCAAAATCTTTCTTTTAATGAACATATCAAAAAGTTATGTGGAAAATTAGCTTCAGGATGTTATGCCCTGAGAGTAATGTTTACTTTATTTTAATAGAGTCTCTTTTGAGATATGGAATTTGTTTCTAGGAAAATTCAAGCCAATATCTTCTAAATTTAATTTTTATTTCACAAAAAAGAGCTATCAGATATTTGTGCAAAGCTAGATCTAGAGATTCTTGCAAAACTCTTTTCACAAAAAATTTTAACACTAACTTCAATTTTCATATTGGAAACAGTTTGTTTGATTCATAAAAAGTATAGAAATAGTCTTAATTCACATAGGTACTTATAATACAAGACAAACCTTTAATATATGTTTACCTATTCCTTCTTCAAGTCTTGTAAAAAAGTCCATAATTTATGATTCTAAAAAAATTTTTAATTATCTTCTAGATTTTATTAAGAAAATGTCAAATTTTAAAATGTTTAAAAAAAATGTTAAAAACTTATTATTGGAAAAAGCTTATTATACTCTAGATGAATATTTTGGTGATACTCTGTCATAATTATTTGCATTTTTTTTTTGTTCCGATATTTTAAGTTTTATTTTATAATTATATTTTATTGTTAATTTAATTTAAAAAAAAGGCGTTGTCGATAAAAATAACACTTTATGACAATAAAGCATATTTTGATTTGTATTCAATGGATGTAGCCGTTACTTGATGAAGATCCATTATAGAAACTTGATAGGAAAAATACAAAATGTATAAATCTTCACTTATATTATTTATTCCACACTATAATAATTGTTTCGACACACAGTGTCTTCGTCAGATAGTAGAAACTGAATAACAAATTATCCTTTTACAATATAGAGCACACTCCCAAGTTTAGGTACCCTAATTTATGCTTAACAATAGAATTATGTTATTAAGGTATAAAACTTAAATTATGAATACACACCTTTTCCTAATTATTTTTATAAATTATATTATTGAACTATTGTTATGATTACATCTGGAAATACCGGCTGATTATAAATTTAACAGTGGGGAACTATTTAAGTCGAGCTGATCGTTTAATAAAATATCTAATTTTTTACATTTGTTTATTTCCATGCTTTCTAAGAAATTTAGTTTTATTGATTTGTTTTCTACGTGCAATATTTCAAGATTATCGTCAAAATTGTGTTGTTCGGTATTAAGATGTAACGCGTAATGGGAGTTGTTATGTTTTTTATTATAGCTTGTTTTGTGTTCTTTAAGTCTTTTTTCAAAATTTCTACCTGTTTGTCCTATGTAAATTTTAGTACAACTGCCACATTTTAGTTTATAAACTCCACATTTATGTTCTTTTTTAGTTTTGCTTTTGTTATTTTTGATTAGTTTTCCTAACTTATTATTAGTTTTATATGCGACTTTAAAATTTCGTTTCGTTAAGTGTTTTTTAGCAAGTAGTGTAAGTTTACCTGTATATGTTAGGGTTTTATAACTTAAGGTATCATTTTGTTTAACTATTGGATAAGCTAAGCTAATTGCTTTATTGTATTGTTTTTTGTTTATTATTCGGTCTATTATATAAGGTTGATAACCATTATTTATTGCTAATTGTTTAATTATATTTAACTCTTGGTTATAACTTTGCTCTGATAACGGAATGCTGATAAGCCTATGCACAAAAGAGTTAAAAACGGCCATTTTATGAGAATAAGGATGACTAGAATTATTGTGTATCAAAATATCTGTGTGAGAAGGTTTGTGGTATATAGCAAAATTGTGCTTATTATTTTCTTTAGTAATTGTTAGGTCCAAGAAATTGATCGTATTGTTCTGTTCTACTTCAAGAGTAAAAGTTATGTTAGGATGTAAAGTATTGATAGAATTGAAAAAACTTTGAAGTTGGCGTTCCGTCCCGACAAAACAAGCTAGAATGTCATCAACATACCTATACCAGTATAGAAATTTACCACCACGAATATTTTTAAAGATTCTATTTTCGAGGTTGTCCATAAATATTTCAGCTAACAGCGGACTTAAAGGGTTTCCCATTATTAATCCTTCTGTTGATACATAAGTTTTGTTGTCAAATTCAGAATAATTTTGGTCTAAACATAATGAAAGCGTTTCTAAGATATCTTGAGTTATAATTGGATTTGTTTTATTTTTAATAAGTAAGCCTTCGACTAAGTTAATTACATCGTTGGGTGGTATACTAGGAAAAAGGTTTTGTACATCAAAAGAAATAATTTTGGCGTTGTTGGGGATATCTATGTTCTTGATCTTATTAACCAGTTCATAAGAATTTTTAATACTGAATTTTGACTCAAACTTACAATGCTTATTGATGATTTCAATAAGTGTAGTAGATAATTTCACTGAAGGTGCAGTGACGTAAGAAACCACTGGCCTAATGGCTTGAAATATTGCACGTAGAAAACAAATCAATAAAACTAAATTTCTTAGAAAGCATGGAAATAAACAAATGTAAAAAATTAGATATTTTATTAAACGATCAGCTCGACTTAAATAGTTCCCCACTGTTTAATTTATAATCAGCCGGTATTTCCAGATGTAATCATAACAATAGTTCAATAATATAATTTATAAAAATAATTAGGAAAAGGTGTGTATTCATAATTTAAGTTTTATACCTTAATAACATAATTCTATTGTTAAGCATAAATTAGGGTACCTAAACTTGGGAGTGTGCTCTATATTGTAAAAGGATAATTTGTTATTCAGTTTCTACTATCTGACGAAGACACTGTGTGTCGAAACAATTGTTATAGTGTGGAATAAATAATATAAGTGAAGATTTATACATTTTGTATTTTTCCTATCAAGTTTCTATTTTGATTTGATTTGAAATATCAGGTTTTAAGAAAATCAGTTCATTATTTAGAAAAAAATCTTCAACTCTAGTTATTACCATTTTTTTACATTCCGTTTCTTTGCTGACTATTGTCCA
The DNA here is from genome assembly GCA_963920685.1 of Polydrusus tereticollis. Taxonomy (NCBI): domain Eukaryota; kingdom Metazoa; phylum Arthropoda; class Insecta; order Coleoptera; family Curculionidae; genus Polydrusus; species Polydrusus tereticollis. Next base: position 37,226,496 of record OY987326.1, on the reverse strand, counting down.
CTATCGATTCTACATAGTTTATTGGTGTTTTAAAACAGGTTGGCTAAAAAAATGTAGGGCAGCCTTTTAAATAATGATTTCCTTTCACTTATACGTTTCTTTTATCCTGATACAACTAGGTACCTACATGATTCAAAGATGAAGCTCTGTACTTGACCATAACATGGTTTTTGGCAATCCCTAACCCAAGATTCTCAGAATCTAGCTTTTCTAAAGATTTGTGATGAAAAAGAACAATAAATACAGTAAAATTTCTCAATAGCGACCAGCCTCGGGGAATGAAATGTTGGTAGGTTAACAGGGGATTATTAAAAAAGTTTTCTAAGGCTCCCGAACTTGCGCAGGCTTCAGATAGGCTTGATATTTTCGATACTGGAGCAAGTTCAGGATTCTCTTCCTCTGTCTCAGAGTTGGGAGTAGTTTCATGCGTTTCTGGTATCTCTTCAATACACTCGATAATAGTCAATTCTGCACTTTTGTTGGCAAATCGTTATCAATACAGGGAAATTATTTTAAGTTTACAAATGTGTCCTTAATGTTAGAAAACAATAATTGTGTGAGCGGAATATTAACTTCTTCCTCGAAGTAGTCAATATTATCTGTATTATACCTGCATAAATCCGCCATTCATAAAGCATTTTTTTTATTGTCACTGGGAACAAATTGCACCAGGCTACCGAAACCCACATAAAGGCGTTCGTTATGGTAATATTATTCTCGATTTCTTGAAGAGGACAACCACTGTCTAGTCTAGCTTCTGCAGAGTATTTTAAAATTCTGAATAATGCCTGAGTTCAAAGGTTCAGTGTAATTTTGGAATGAGACGTTGCATTATCCAGAAACAATACCACTCTTCTATTTTGCTTCTTCATCTGGTATCAAATCTGTGAAGCTATGCTGTCATGATATCTGCTGTCATCCACGCTTGTTTGTTGGAGATTCAAGGGCTTTTCCTTGAATTATGGGCCCGGATATTGGTAAGTGCTTGTTTCATGCCTTACAAAATCAGTTAAAAATAACTTGGTCCACTGCCAGTCCTTTGGTTTTGAGAAATTTTCTTTTTTGTTCACCGTTGCCATCTTCTTGATACAAATTTTTAACTTCTGATTTATTTTGAAGCAACATAGTCACTTGGGTCTTACCCACTTTAAATTTTTTAGCCAATTTCCTGGTACTTAAACCAGTTTTTTCACTTTCCTCGATTATTCCAATTTCTTCGCTTAAAGAGACACATTTCCTTTTTCCCGCCATCTTCAAATATTTATGTTTAAATTCGGCTTTGGAACAGTTATCTTCATTCTGATAAAGCGCACAACAGAAGCTATCAAAACGAACACCTTATTGGAAGCTAAGTTTCCTAATGATTTAATTTGTTTAAGAAAATTACAAAATGTTTCAGTGATAGATTCCGTCATATTACCCAGTAAGTGTTATGCAATTTTTACCGTAATATTGTAATATCAGTTCACAAACACAGATAAAACATTTTTAAAATTTGTTTTGTAAGCATATATTTAGTAAGTGAACGACTCGAATAGATATAGATATTACAATGGCTTCCCAAACATTTGACGTGTTGGGTGGTTATAAAATACCCGTCATCGGTTTAGGAACTTTTACAGTAAGCATATTTTAAGTTTAATTTTTTTATATTTTTTATTTTATTTTATTTTTATATTTTAGGGCATTACCTGTTTCTTGTCTTAAATACCTAATTTGAGTAAATATGCTTCCTTCAATCAGTTTGCAACATAATTTAAT